>JAGTTD010000008.1:32096655-33423745 GCA_018398585.1 Simmondsia chinensis | reverse complement strand
TGTCCTCTCCTACTCTTATCCATTGGCAAGCAGTTAAATGTACACTTAGGTATCTTAAGGGCACTATTGACTATGGCCTGAGTATTCGACTAACTCGGACCCCGGCTCTCTTCACCTACTCCGATGCTACATAGGCGAGTGATCGTGACTTTTGTTGATCTACACATGGTTATGATATTTTCTATGGTGGTAGCTTGAATAGTTGGTCTTCTAGTAAACAGAGTGCTGTTGCTAAATCCAGTACTGAAACAGAATATGGAGGTCTTGCATTTGCTAATGCAGAGGTGATGTGGATCCAACAGCTTCTTAGAGAGCCTCACATTCCCCTATTGCAATCACCTTTTCTCTTTTGTGATAACATTAGTACCAATTTCATGACTGCAAACCCAGTTTTTCACAAAAAATCAAAGCATATTTCTATTGATAATCATTTTTGTTTTCATGAAAAGGTTGAACGAGGTAATCTTCGGGTCGCATATCTACCTTCTGCCGCTCAACTAGCCGAAATTCTAACCAAGGGCTTATCTTCCAATGGGTTTCGTGTTCTTCGCTCCAATCTCAGCGTCGGTCACCCACCGCCGATCTTGCAGGGGGATAATAGAGCATATTCAAATTTATCTTTATCTTTATCCTCTAGTCTAATATAATAGAAAATCTTTAAATATTTTATGTATATTTATATCTAGATAAGATAGATGACTTGTATCTTCAACCTAAGATTTAGATGAGAAGATAATTAAGTTTTGTAAATCTTTATCTCTTGTTTTGGTATCTATATATTAATAAATGAAGTGAGGGCAAAAATCATTCAATAGTGCAAGCAGCGGCTGAGAGCTCTCTCTTGTTCGACACGAAGGCACCCATTGGTGCTAAAAACAAAAACTCGACTCGATGTGACTGAAGTTGAAGCAACTATAATCGAGATCAAATGAGAGAATTGATCCAATTACACTTTTGGCAGACAAAGGCAAGGATAACCAGACTTGGACTTGATCATGTTTGCTATCTCATCATGCCCTTACTCACATTTGCAACAGAATATTTTATGTACACAAAATTTGAATAGTTGTTTACATGTATGACATATTTAATAAAAGATAAATGAACTATACATGTGATATAATAGTAGTTCTTTTACTTTGATCCAATAACTTTTTCAAATACTCGTAACTCCACTTTGTTTTTTGTTTTTTTTTTTTGATAATTAGCGACAAAGTAATGATACAGTGGACTCCTCATACAAACGAAACTTGATCCAACCCGTAGCAAAACGGGAAACAAAATAAAGACAAAAAAAAAATACCGCAAACCAGGTAAACAATATTACAGGAACAAAACACAGGCAAAAAACAAACAGGGACTACAAGACTACAACTTCCTCTAAATAGTATGGACCAGAAAAAAGAGAAAGAACCAGTGTAACGAAATTGGGACTGAGGTTATAACAGAGAAACAGATCGACCAATATTCTAAATCTCGTGGCAATGCACTCAATCACAGCCGAGCAATGCACTCAATCACGGCCGATTCATCACTATCAAAGCTCAGGCCAAGCTTTTTTCCGGTCTCATGCACACGCCTTGTACCAAGAAGCTTATCAGCATCTACAACTCTTTTATCCTTCTTCACCGGCTTCTTCATTTCTTTGTCTTTTTTTTTTACAAGCAGGCTTAACCGATCTCCTCACACTACTCCCAAGTGCTATTCATATACCCATGCTATTGATAAACCAACAAAGTCTTAATCTAGCGGTTAAACTATTAAAGGTGAGATTCCAAAACTAGAAATATTATACACACATACATATATGGACGTAACTCACATGGGAGGATGAAAAGTGTGATGAGATAATAGTGACTATTAGATTTAAATCAAGAAAATTTCAGTCACGAACTCTAATGATACGTGTAAAAGTAATTTTGAAATATGAATCCTTAAGTTTAGATTTAATGATCATTATTATCTCTCTCTATATATAGGAAGTAATTCTAGTGAGAGTGTAAGAGGGTGAGAGAGAGAAATGGAGGGGGTATGAGGGAGAGGGAGAGAGAAAGAAAGGGCACGAAGGGAGATTATTTTTTTTTAAAAATATTTAATAAATTTTTGCCCTTTCTCACATTCTCACTAGAATTGCTCCATATATATACATATATATATATATATCAAAGAGGGCACCAATACGCTGTCACCGGATCCCATGAGAACTCCGAAATTAAGCGTGCTTGGGCGAGAGTAGTACCAGGATGGGTGACCTCCTGGGAAGTCCTCACCCTCAGGTTGGGGACACTGGGAAAAAGCCTCTCTTCAGGTTAATACCCTGAAGGGGGAAGGCTGCGTACATCCGCCCCCCCAGATCCTGCGTAGGCGGGAGCTCTTGAGGCACTGGGTATGTTCCTTTCCTTTTATACATCATATCAAATGCAATCCAACAAATGCCAAAATTATTAGGCGTAAGCCGCATATTCCGATTAGGGTTGGAGATGTCTCATATTTAACCAACAAGAATAAAACACACTTTGAGTTTTCCTTTTTCTATTTTTAATTGGATCCACCTCATCCAATATTTAAAATAAATTAATAAAAACAACATTAAATAACTTTATTCTTATACCAAAATAAAAACTTTATTCCTATGCTACAATCCATTAACTTTAATCACATTTTTCATTTTCAAGATCCTAATCATAGTAAGTTTTCACAGAAGTTGTACAATTTTGTTTTTAGATCGGTAACGCCTTAGGGAAGTACCCCTTAAATTCCCATAAGGGGGTACTACAACATCGTTAGTTGGGATCGAATCCAGGTGGCATGCTTGGCCGTTGGTGTCCTCCGCCACCAGGTTGTGTTCCTAGGTGACAATTTTACATATAAACTCAACTGGGTGTATATATATATTTTTTTATTTTTCAATAAATAGAGAGAAAACTCTCAGTACAAGCTGGCACACCCATCGAAGCGGAGCTCTAAAAAGACCACAAGAGCGGGGAAAAAGCAAAACAAAAAAGACATGAAAATTAAAAGACGCCTAAAAACATGCTTACACCTACCCTGGGGAAGGAAAACGCCAAGAGAACCACTCCAAACTAAGCCAAAAAAACTCTAAATATAAACCACGAGCACCAATGATGAAGAAAGCCCTCCGTCTTTCAAAAGACAGCACAAAAAAGAAGCCTACAATCTCAAACATCAATAACTCTTATAAATAACGAGAAATACTAGCCTCAAGCACTCCAAACAAAACTCAGCTCACGGCCACCCCAAGAAAACCACGCAAAGAGCACCAATGACATCACGGTCTGATGTGGTGCGAAGCATGGCCTGAATTCTTTTTTCGGAGCTTCTTCTTCATATATATATATATATATATATTAATATAATATTTTTTTTCAATAATTATATTTTTTAAGAAATGAGAAGGTTCCCTCTCCATAGCAATATAAATATAAGTGACCCACATCATATTTTTCTCAGGGAGTAGAGCACTCACACATTGCATACTCCCTAAGTGCTAACTTCTCTTAACGATTTTTTTCCCTTTAAATTTTTCTTTTCGACGGGCGACGAAATAATGGAACAATCGAGAACATGTTGGGGCAACTTTATCGAACAGTCGATGCCATATATTGGCATGATATGTTTGCAGTTCGGATACGCTGGCATGAACATTATAACTAAGGTGTCGCTTAATGGTGGGATGAGCCACTATGTGCTTGTGGTTTATCGACATGCCTTTGCTACAGTCGCCATTGCCCCCTTTGCCCTTGTCCTTGAGAGGTATTTTCAACTCCCCACTTTACTTGTTAGAACTCTAAAACTAGGGATCTGTTTAGTCAAGTTTTTTTTCCTAAAAATGAAAGTATTTTTTCCCAGATTGGATGGTGTTTGGTATAGAAATGTACTTTTAAATAGAAAAAAAAAGTTATTTTGCTACCAATTAAATAGAAATGGAAAAATAGTGTTTGTCTTTTAAAGCGGAAGTAGAAGTAAAAACAAAAACTTTCAGACAAATACCCATATTGAAAGCAGGTTTTTACAAAATTGCTTCTGCAAAAAATTCTTCTAATAAAACAGCTTTCATGGCCAAATGGTCTAATAATAACAAAGTTAAGAAGAAGATTAACATGTAGAGATCAGTGCCAACTTTATGGATTGGTTCCGTGGTGTAAAAAGATGCAACTTTCGTTATGTTGTTCTTTCAGAAAGGGATGATGGGTTGAGCTTTGTTAGGATAAAAAACAACGCCGCTCAACTTTCACTTAAATTTTGATTGTCTTGAAGGAAAACACTATCCGACTCATTCCTATTTTTTGCAATGAAATCATAGCAATAGCTTCAAAAATAAAAAATTTCTTCCTACGTTATTAAAAAACTTGGGTTCCTTCTCAGTAACAGGAAAAACAATTTCCTTCCCATAAGCGGGAAATGTTTTTCATCACAAGATGTAACATCAACTTGACCAATCCAAAAGTAAAACCAAACTAAACATATAATGAAATTATTTTCTTTATCTAAAAAATCAAATATTTTAAAAATATATATATATTTATTAAAATTATTAAATGAGAAAAGTTTCATAAAGATAATATTTTGGTTACGCCTACAATACCACCTATTGCAGTTATTTTAGAACCATGGCATGCATAATATCATCAAAAATTTAAACTACTAGACGAAGAGCTGACAATAATTTTATAATTTATCAATATCCACTTACTCAAATGTACAATTGGGCTTGAATATGGACACTGGAAAGGTGTACCTCATACTTTATTCTGAAATTGTATTATATTAGAATTTGAATTTTAAGACCTCGTATTTCAAAACGCTCTAATTGAGTCAAGTAAACTTTTCCACCGATGGTGAAGTCTTCTAGCAAAAGCGATGGTGTAGTCTTCTAGCAGCAGTTAGTATCGCTTTTACTTTCCTTTTTTTATTGTGATGTTGGCTAGTTTTGTATTTTTTTTGTTGAATGCTTATGTGCTGGCTCAGCACTATTGTCACTAATTATCTAAAAATAAAGTGAGCTTCACCGAAAGAGTACATTGTAGAAAAGAAATGAAGAAAACAACTATTCCAAAGAAATAATTAAGATGTTAAATAAAGATTCAAAAGAGCTCGAAAGAAAAAGTCAAGCCATGATCCTTTCCCTACTAGCATCTTATGGTTTCGAACTTTGCGCGTTGAAATCAAGGGGTACTAAGAATTGGGCCTCATATGGAGTGTGATTGTTTGAGCTCTACAAGAAAGGCCACTCGACCAAAGTAAGGCTGAGGACACCCATAACGAAACAGGGACAAAAAGAAGACAGTCCAAGATAACATAACAAACAAGAAAACAGAAAAGCTAAAAGAAATACAAACTGGGCTAACCAAATCTATTAGGATTTTCCCTTCACTTTCTTGGGAGTTTTTCTTTGCTTTGATGGAGTGTGTTAATGTATTTTTGTTTCCAAGTGTATTAGTCGTTAGCTACAACTTTTACTGATATTTCTTGCTATTTTTCCTTTCCCGCACTATATGTATGCTTTTTGGTTCTGTTTGTGAGATGCCAGTTTTTGTATCGTGAGTCTTCTCCTAGCTACTAATTAAAAAAAAATTTCTTACGGCTATTTTTGATCCAGGAAGGCAAGGCCGCAGATCACCTTCCCCCTTTTTATGCAAATATTTATACTCGGTCTTCTTGGGTAAGTTCTCACCACCTCAAAATTACTAACTCATTACCGTCATATTCAAATCATTGTCATCATTTACCTAAACATTTTTCTTTTCTCCTTCGTTCAAATCTGGCATTGACTATAAAGTTGGATGCTTCATTTGTATGGATTTCCCGCTCTTGTGGGCTTTCTCCGGCTCACCTCCACTTTTGTCGGTTCGCCGGTTTTGTATCGAGAGTCTTCTCTCTAATTATCGGAAAAAAAATTATATAGCTTTGATCATGATACGTATTCAAACTTGAAATTAAAGATTTATAATTTTTTTATATTTCGTCTTTTTCTTTTTCCTTACGAAAACTCTATTCACCCAAGGATTTCCCACCTCTTAATTATTAAAAAAAAAAACCTCTTCGTCGCACCGTTCAAAAGAAAAAAAAATTAAAAATGTTGGATGAAATCAAATAATAATATATATTTTATTATATACTCATGCATGTCCACTCTAGACTTAAAGTGAGGATGATTGGAGAAAATAATTGGCATAATATTTGAGAAAGGGTTTTCTATAAAAAAAAAAACTCATCTTAGAAGTTATTATTTTTTTACTTTATCACTAAAATTTCTTAATTTTTCAAAAAATCAGCTAATATTTGAAATTTTTTGATTAACCAGATTGAATCACAATGTTAAGTATTTTTTAACTACAAGTGGGTCTTATATAGATTTGAGAATATATATTAAGCATGACTTAAAGTATCTATGATGGTATTTATGACGAATATGGTCAGTGTACTTATTCATCGTATTACAGTTTTGTATGAGATGGGGTTCATAAGGATAAGCTGAACTCAAGCTTTAGTCACGCGCCCGACTTAATATTTTTTAGCCTAAGAGGAGTAGGAAGCTTGAAAGGTTATCGCTCTGGAGAGGTGATCGTAAAAGAAGATGGGAGGATGAGGAGTGTGATTGCCTACCGTGGATGAGGCTTGCCATGAAGAGAGAGGGGGGTAAGAGGGATGAGAGAGGAGAGGAGGGGTTGAGGTCCCTTTGAATGACAAGCTCTTCCCCCTTTATATAAATCTTCGGTGGGCGCCACCCCTTATCTCGGGCGCCCATTTGGGATGCCTAGTGTCTGGCTCCCCGGGCGAATAAGTATCGGGTCAGT
This sequence comes from Simmondsia chinensis, assembly GCA_018398585.1. Lineage (NCBI taxonomy): Eukaryota > Viridiplantae > Streptophyta > Magnoliopsida > Caryophyllales > Simmondsiaceae > Simmondsia > Simmondsia chinensis. The sequence continues at coordinate 33,416,927 of JAGTTD010000008.1, read as the reverse complement.
ATTATAAACAAATGGCAAAACATTTAATCCAATCTTTTTTCTAAATATTAGTACTTTTGAAATATATATATATATATACGCACACACTCACAACCCACTCTAAAATATTAGGTAATCAAGTAGCCAACTGTCACATGCTGAAGAAGGTTTCGTCCTAAAACTAATTGACAATTTGTGAAATAGCTCCTTAGGTATATAAATTGGTATTTCTTCTGCGAGCCTGCCAATATTGAATTCCATTTTACTCCTATTTTTTGACTTGTTTCAACAACCCATGTAAAAAAAGGTTAATATTGGTGTGAGTTATAATAAATTTAGTCAATAATTTTTTTAAAGTTAGTCTGATATTAATAATTTTATACTGATAATAATGTTACGATAAAAAAATAATCAACCTATAAAAATAATTTTCATTTCTCAAATGCAGGCCAGTGATAGACCAGAATTTCTACTACGCAGGGTTGAAGTACACGTCACCGACCTTTTCCTGTGCCATGAGCAACATGCTGCCTGCTATGACCTTTGTCATGGCCGTTATTTTCCGGTATTTATATTTCACCTTTTTTTTTTAGCACATAATATTATTGTCATTTAGACCAAAATAAAATAATATAATTGTCGTAGTAAAATTATTATTATTAGAGTAAGATTATAGTTTTTAAGGCAATTTTATGTCTTTTATTGTTCGTAAGTCATGATTAACAATTTTTGCCCTGACAATAACTACTTCTTTTTTATTTACTTAATTTTTTTGGAAAATTCACAAATGAATTTAAAAAAATATATTTTGACAACTTTTTTTTTTTTTTAATTTTTTATTTCGGTACAAAGGACATTAGCTAGGTTAAGTCCTTAGAAAATATAACTTTTTGAATATATTATCATTTCAAGTACATACTTTCGGTTAAATATATTGCTTAGCATAATTACAAAATATAATTTTCTTAAATAAATTGTGTCAGGCTAGTATTATTTTTACAAACAATAAAGTAGATTTAACCAAATAAAAATTAACAATTACTTTGAACTAGTGGAAGATAATAAAGCGGGCACAGCATTTGTTTCAATAAAAGAGGGAAAAGTAGGGTGTTGTTGTTTACAGTGCAAAAAATATTATTGACAGAGCAATAATATGACATACAGTGAATAATAGCATAATAATTAGAGTGATAAATTTATGTTACAAATTATGCAATACAGTATGGAAAAATTGGACATGCGAAAGGTGAGATGCCAAGCAAAGGTAGCCGGGACTATAGTCACGGTGGCAGGGGCGATGCTAATGACATTGTACAAGGGTCCTATCATTCACATGATCTGGGCTCGGCACATACACCCTAGTGCATCTCATGTGGCTCACTCCACTGGAAACCATGACAAGGACTGGCTTAAGGGTTCCATTCTCCTTATCATCGCCACGCTCGCTTGGGCCTCGTTTTTCATCCTCCAAGTAAGTCGTCTAAGACTATCTTAACTGTAGTGCGAGTTATATGTTTGTCTTTGTTTAACTCGATCGAGAGGTTATAGTTTGAACGGACATTTGCTTGAAGGGAACATGTTAGAATATTTACCATTCTTAAACCTTCACACCAATAAGCTTAAACTTTTGCGATAATTAGCTTCTTGTTACTGACAAATATATATCGGAAAAACACAGGCAGTAGCACTAAAAGTGTACAAGAACCACCAGCTATCACTAACGTCAATGGTGTGCTTCATGGGCACCCTTCAATCAATCGCGATCACCTTCGTGGTCGAGCACAAGCCTTCGGTTTGGCGTATCGGGTTCGACATGAACCTCCTTGCTGCTGCCTATGCTGTATGTCTTTTTTATTTATTTCCTTTATTTATAATTGTTTTTGTACTCTAATTCATGTTTAATTAATAATATAATAATGAATAAAATGTACAGGGGATAGTGTCATCAAGCATAGCATATTACGTACAAGGGCTAGTGATGAAGAAGAAAGGGCCAGTTTTTGTGACAGCATTTAGCCCTTTGATGATGATCATCGTTGCCATTTTAGGCTCTTTTATCCTCTCTGACAATATTTTCCTCGGCGGGTACTCTCTCTCTCTCTATGTTCCTCTGTATTCGATAAACTATTTGAGTAGAAGACAGATAAAAACTTGTTCATATTTGATGTCAGAGTATTGGTAAGGTAATTGAGCTGAGTTTGAGCATGCTCAAAGTTTGAATAGAAGGGCGACCAGCTCATTAAATCATTTTCTTTTTTTTGTAAGTCTGATTAAATTAATGCTGGTGAAGAGTTTATTAACTGATCACAAAGAGCTCATTAAGGACTTGTTAAGAATGCGTTAATGGGTCATTGAGCTTGTTTATTACTCGATATTAAGTCAATAATGGATCAAATTGTTAATAAATAAAAAATCTCCCCTTGGTAGCCAATTAGGCTCAATATTGACTGCGCTTGACTTGGCTCCATTAGACATCAAGCTTAGCCGAACAAATATTCAATATATTCAATATGTTATACAATTAAAATAACTTAACATAACTATATAAATAGGTTAGTGATATTGTCAGATCATTTTTTGTTAATGCCAGAGCAACAATAAAGACTTTTGTGATTTTATTGTGTTGAAATTATCCTGATATTAACCAAAAAATGCCCTAACAATATCACTACCCTATAAATACATTAAAAGATGTTGTATACAAAGTGAACCAACTCAAATCCAAATTCAACCCCATCATTTAAAAGAGTTAAATGTGTCAGCTTGAATTCAAGTACCAGTTCTAAAATTCATGACCTAAGCTGAGTCCGCTATCCTCATGTCATATATATCATATTCACATTATAGTATAGTATCGTGTCAAAATTTACCAACTTTACATCTCAATAATCGTTCCTAGCCAATGAGAGAAAAAGAAAATAGGATTCATGTGCAATCTCAAAATTATATCATGAGAAACTATAGGAGTAGTTATTTTTATTTTCATTTATTATTGTACTCGATTTAATTTCTTTACTCTTGATTGCAGTGTGATAGGTGCAACCCTAATCGTTATCGGTCTTTACTTCGTTTTATGGGGTAAACACAAGGAGAACATAGAGAAGGAAGCAGATCAGATACTAAACCCAATAAAAATGAGAGATATAGAAAATGGAAATAACGCCATGGGGATTAACAGGGACATCAAAGCTAACAGTGATGAAGCAAAGAAACTGGATCAAACAAGCAAGAATACCTCTCCGATATTAACTAGATTACCCTCCCAAGAGCCCGCCACAAGGAAGGATTAAATGCTAATCCAAGGCTAGGGATGGGCATTTTTGTCTTTTCAAATTTCCCGGATTTACAGTTAATTTTTCTCTTAATGAACTAGTTCTTTGTCCCTTATCCCGTTCCTCTAATCTGTCGGGTTTTTTTTCAATATCATGTTATCACTTTTAACTATAAGAATAAAAAATGCTTATGCTAAGCCATGTATGTCTTTGTATACCAAGACCCGAGAGTTGAGATCGGAGGGATTTCAGATCTTCTAAGAGCAATTTTATGGCCTATGAATCTGCAAAATTATGGATACTCGCATACATACATATAATATGTTTATTTATATACATATAGGCAAATATATGCTATAATATACATACACGTATAAACACACACACACACATATGTGTATATATATATACACACACATGTATATGGACATAACTCATACGAGAGGGTAAGAGATGAGAGGAGAAAAAATAAACCATGTAATTGTCTGTCTCTTCAAATATCAAGAAACCAACTTCCTAAAAAGCTTGAACTAATAATTAATTTTCTTTTAATAGTATCAAGAAACTAACTATACTAAAAAATTTAAATTAACAGGTGAAGACCCTAGAGTGGTTTAACGATCCTCGTTCTTCAAAGTGCATTGAAACAACATTGTCAATGAACCATCTATCCCAAAAGCTTAAGCTGATGAGTAAAGGTCCAAGATTGGTTTTATACTCTAACATGCCCCCTCAAGCAAATGCCCGTTTGGGCTTGAAGCGTGGATAATGCACAGGCCCACATCTTACCTTGTGCTTAATTGGTTTAATATTGAAAGTGGGGGCTGTTAAGATTCGAACTCCTGACCTCTTGGTCATAAAGGCTCTGATACCATGTCAAGGAATCATCTATCCCAAAAGCTTACGCTGATGGGTGAAAGTTCAAGATTAGTTTTATACTCTAACAACATACTTTCGAGTCCCATTAGCCTACCAATGTTAGCTCCAACATTCACAAATCCTCAATTAGCAACCACAACCTCAAAATCAAATCAAAGATAAAAGAAAACATGTACCATGTCATTCTTGATGGCAATCTTATGAGTATACACAAGCTATACTCGGACTATATATCTAAATTGTGTACATATAGCATTTCTGTATTCAGAGTAGGGATTTGATCACCTCAAGAGACGGGGTCGTCTTTGGAAAGAGCAACGTAGTTGACAGGTATTAAAGCACCGGTCTTGACGCTATCTCTTCGTTCTTTTCCAGACGAGATCCCAAGACGCCCTAAAGGAGTTCCTGCGCGACGAGCATTGGGGGTGCCCACCATCGCGTTATTGTTGCTCATGCTCTGACCCAATGGCTTCTTTGCACTGGGTTTGCTACCAAACAATGCCTCTTTTTCTGTTGCTAGTTGTTCTTGCATCCGTTTTTGCTCCTGCGTAAACAAAGTATGAAGAGTTAGGCAGCCGAAGTGGTGGTTGGAATTCAATCGATTTTGAAAATGATTTTTCTCATTTTTGATTTTAGATTTTCAGGTTTTACCTAGACCTAAATGCTAAGAGGTAAAAAAAAGAAAAGACCGTTTCAGAAAATTGAAACGAAAGTGATACCAAACAAGCCCTCAAATATCTTCAGTAATATACCTAAGCTCATGGAGAAATTGATGTGGCGATCTCCCAAGGATTCAAAAAAGTAGAATAAAATAAGGCAGCTAAAGTTCTTTGCGATCATTAAATTTCGAACATTGTGTTTCGGCATTAGTATGATAGCTAACTGTTATAGCATAAAATCATTCCTTGTCATTCACCTGATAACAAGATTTTTAAGTAGTTGGTTTTTTGACATATATTAGAGTTACTTAGACCTCATTGATTCTGAAAAGGCATATGATAGAGTGCCAAGAGAGGTCCTATGGAGGGTTTTGAATAGGAGAGGCATCCCCCTACCGTATATTCGGGCCATTAGAGACATGTACGAGGACGCACAAACTACAGTACGTACAATGGAAGGGGAGACAGATGCTTTCCCAATTACAGTCATTGTACACCAAGGATCTGCCTTGAGCCCCTTTCTGTTCATCCTGGTTATGGATGAGCTCACTAGGCACATCAAAGGGGACGTGCCTTGGTGCATGCTTTTTGCAGATGACATAGCTTTGGTGGGAGAATCTCGAGTAAAGATAAATGAGAAGCTGGAAAGGTGGAGAAGGGCATTGGAATCGAAGGACTTATGAATCAGTAGATCCGAGACTGAGTACATGGAACTCAAATTTGGCCCCTCCAATGCGCATAGCACAGAAAAAGTCAAGATAGGTGCCAAGACCATACAGAGAAAGGAGAGTTTCAGATACTTAGGTTCCATGGTACAGTAGAATGGCAAAGTGGAAGATGGCTTCCGCGGTACTTTGCAATAGAAAGTTCCCGCTAAAGCTAAAGAGAAAATACTATAAGACTATAGTGAGACCGGCGATGACGTATGGAGTGGAGTGTCAGCCAACGAAACAATATCATACATAAAAGTTGAAGGTGGCGGAGATGAGGATGCTGCGGTGGATGTGCGGACACACTAGGAAGGATAGGATCAAGAACGATGTCATAAGAGGCAAATTGGGCGTAGCCTCGATCGGGGATAAATTAAGGGAGCATCGTTTGAAGTGGTTTGGACACGTTAAGAGGAGGCCGACCACTGCTCCAGTCAGGAGATGTGAACAGTTTCATGCTACGCTAGGAAGGCGAGGGAGAGGCAGGCCAAAGAAGAGATGGCTGGAGACGATTCGACAAGACCTCACCCACCTAAACCTACAAGAGGAGATGGCCTTGGATAGAGCTCGTTGAAGGGTTAGCATAGGGGTACCTGATGTAGCAGCTTAAAGTAGCACTGCGTATTATTGAGAACTCTAGTGTGACTTCGCGTTCTGACCTCCTGTTCTGCCCTTGCTTATCTATTACTTGCCTTTATTCCCTTGTAGCTTCCTTCTAATAAACTTTTGAATTTGGCTTCTTGGAGCCGGCTTGGTGCTTTGCCATGCGCTTATGTTTTGTGGCTCCATGTTTACAAGCTGACTGGCTTCCATGATGGCACGCGACTCAGGTTGGGAGTCCTCGGAAACAGCCTCTCTATAGGGTAGCAACTTGAAGGGGCAAGGCTGCGTACATCTATCCCCCCAGACCCTGCTTATGCGGGAGCCCTTGAGGCACTAGGACTGTTGTTGTTGTTGTTGTTGATGTCGTATTAGAGTTACTTTGACCAAAATGTCTCAAGTTTTTACATGCCAATTAGTCTCTACACTTCATATTAATATAACTAGTCTTGTGTAATATTCACGCTACAATTTTAATGGTTATTTACGTGAATTTTTTGGGATAGTTGATTCCTTGGCATAAACAGGAATAAAATTTTAAAGATATGTCATTCCTATCATCTAGCCATCCCATGGAGCACCTGGTGTTGCTCCCCTCATGAAGAACATGCAAATAGGGATATGCCACAAGAGAATGGTATAACAAGAAATCAACTACTGCAAAAGCTTAAGATATTAGACGAAGGCACATGAATGAATTTATACTGTGACATGGTCATATAGAATAAAACCATAAGCATACCCGTGTTCTACGCTTTCCCTCTTCTCTTTGATGGCGCTGAAAAGTGTAATCCTCCAATTGACGTAACAAGGGTGCCTAAAAAACAAAAATAATTCTCAGTCTAAAACTATTTTCACATATATGCATAACCGGCAATGCAAACAACTAAGATGCCAAGTGTGATCAATTACCTTGTCATATAGAAATGACATTCCTTTCTCAGCCTCCCAAGCTTTCACTTTAGATGTTAAATTTTCAACAAGTGCTGCGCAATGAACATTGGTATCAAGTGAAGCAATATAAAATACATAAAGATAGAAATTCATTAGAACTCCGAAGTTAAGCGTGCTTGGGCGAGAGTAGTACCAGGATGGGTGATCTCCTGGGAAGTCCTCACCCTCAGTTGGGGGCACTGGGAAACAGCCTCTCTTCAGGTTAACACCCTGAAGGGGGAAGGCTGCGTACATCTACCCCCCCAGACCCTGCGTAGGCGGGAGCCCTTGAGGCTCTGGGTATGTTCCTTTCCTTTCCTTTCCTTTCCTTTCTATAGAAATTCATTATGTCTAATTAAGCAATTTAATTTTGAACAAATTTGTGAAGTGGCATGATTTATAACCAGTAAGTCATTCATCAGAAGATATATAATATGGTTTCACTTGTTCATGTACTTCATACTTCATGCATACAGTTTCTTTGAAGTACATGCTAGTAATGACTCGTACAAGTGAACCACCAAAGATAAAGCACATGAAAATATGTCCAGTCTAACCATGAAATAACACTAAAAACAAAATCAATGAGATATCAGAGGAACAACAGAAAAAAAAAATATTACTTGAATGGTGATTTAGTAAACAAAGCGCATTCGTTACACGTTAAAAAGCTGAAAAATTTCTATTTGTTAAAACATGTTATGTAAGTTATAATAAGTATCTTACATGGTAATTTGCTGACTAGAATCCGTGCCTTTTCAGCCCGTTTTAAATTTTTATGTGCTCCTCTTCCAGCACTGTACCTGTTTTCATCCTGACAAGAGATCCAAAATGTATGAAACACAAATTATAGGCACAGAATTCCAATTTTACTTGAGAACTCAAGGTGTCAATACACAAGATGTGCCACCATGTTAGAGCTAAGACAGGACTTGCAAAAGGTAAGTTGGGACACTTATCAATTACTCAGAAGTGAGTATCACACCTACCAGCTTTTAGAATAGCCATTGCTTGAGAATGAGTAGAAGAAAATGCAGTGTTAATATAAGAGCTTGTAGCTCCCTAGAGTGACGCCAACGAGGTCACCATCCAATGGTAAAAATAGTATTAAAATTGAGGCCTAAGGAGAAGAGGTCCTAGGTTCAAATCCCTTAAACATATAAGCGCTATTTTTCATATTTCAACATTTGAGCACCTAATCGAATAGCTAATTATAAAGAATAACCGTGCGCAATCTAAAAATACCGAATATAAATATTCTAAGAAACAGAACAGTAACATGCAAACTATTGATTGATAACGCAAACACAGTATGCACGAACTACATAGCAGTGAAATCCTGCAAGATTTACCTTCTCATACTCATCTAGCCAATTTTCTTCCTCGCATGCATGTTTCCATTTCTCAACTTTGTCTAATATATCTTTTCTGCTCTGCACCTCCTCTTTAGCTTCTCTTATTTGGTCATCCATACGTGACAACAGATCAGACAAGTCAACATTACCTGTGAATTCATACATCCACACCCATGAATACATTCTTTTCCAACACTTTCAACCATCAAAAATGTATGTTCTTCTTACTGTATTACACAACAAGTTTGCATATGGAGCCACTCCCCGATATAACACTAAGGTTGTGTTTGGAACATGGAATTGGAGCCTGGAATTTGGGCCCTGAATTCCTGTTCTGTTGTTTGGTTCACCTGCTAGAACTGGAATTACAATTCTATTGCCCAACTCCATGAAATTGGATTTTTAACAAAAAGTCATACTTTCAATTTTCTGGGGTGGGGGTAAGGAATTACAATTACATATCAACTCTATTGACCTAAAACCTAAAATGACCCCACTTGATCAACCCAAATCCAAAATGACTTAAAATCTAAATACTTAGACACAAGCTAAAATTTGACCCGAACCTCGAAATCATCCAACTCGAATGACTTGAACTTGAAATGACGGTAATCATCTTAGCTCAAAGTCCAAAGTGATCCAACCCAATTGACCCGAAACTCAAGATGACTCAAATCCAAAAAATGAAACTACTCAACTTGAATGTGATGTGAAGAAGCTGAGCCGAAGTGAAAATGACCAACCAAATTGACCCAAAACGTAATACAGGCCACCAAAATGACGCGACCAATCCCAAACTTAGCGTAAAATGACTTGAAATTTGAAATGATACAAGTTATTTGTCGCAAAACTAAGATGACTCGAGCTTAAAATGACCTAAATGAACTCAAACCTGATCATAACTAGCCTAAAATCCCGAAAAAATCTAAACCGATTAACCGAAAATCTAAGATAACTTGAACACCAAATGATACAACGCAATATTCGACCCGATTTGACTCAAACCCAAAGTGAATTGCTCCGACATAATAACTTGACCACAATATGAACCGCTCCAACCAAATTCCAATCATAGTTGATTTGAAACTCAAAATACTCCAACTCAATTGACCGAAAACCCTTGATGATTTGAATCTTCATGTAATTATTAATTCCGACTTCCAATTCCTTTGGTGAACCAAACAATGGAATTTCAATTCCATCAGAACTTTTTACTTTTTACTTTTTTTCGAAACAAACTTAATACCTAATAATAATTAAAATTCTAAATTAAGAAATAATTTAATTTAAATATTTAATATATAATTTAATTTAACTTATTTATATTATGTTTTGAATTTTTTATTTTTTATATTAGTTTGACAGTATTAATTCATGTTTCACATTGTATGAATGAACGAATATAATTAAAGAGTTCTAATAATGACTAAAAGACTTTGTATATACAAGAACAACAGGCCCAGTGCCACAAGGGTTTGTAAATAAATAATTTAATTTGATTTTATAATTATGAAAATATTATAAATTTAAAAAAAAATCAAACATACAGTCATTCACATGCATGCATGTATTGAGAAGCCTGCACTGGTATTCAGTTTTTTTAAACAAAAAAAGTGAAAAAAATTAAAAAAGAATAATAAAATGCCAAAGATGATAGGTATGTCATTTTTGGAAGTTAGCTTTGGAAATATACAGCAAGTTTCATTCTTTATTCAGCTCTATGGGAGACCTTTGGGATCCAAAAGTTCTTCTAGAACGAAAGCTACTTAACATTTCCAAGGTATAATACAAAAGCGGACAGGATTTGACATGAAAAATGAAGCTAGAAATAAGTTTCTGAAGTTGCACTAGCAATTGTTTTCACTTCAATGCAAAGAAAGAGGTCAACAAACCAGACTCTATAAGGCTAGTCAGAGTCTTCTTTGCTTTATCACTGTCGACCTCCATGTGTACGCTTCTGTAAATTTCATCCAGCTCATTTTGCCTGTTCATAACAAGCTCCTTCATCTTACTGGCTTTAAGAACATTTAACCGCTGGACTTCAATTTCAGCCTACCCATCATAAAAAGATGAATGTCAAGCTAATTCAAAATAATTAAAAATAGGCATGTAAAATCAAAAAATAAAAATTTAAGGGAGAAGAAATGAGAACAATCCTGTTGGAAATTACCCGTTCTATGACATCAAGAGAAAGGCACCCATGCTTTAGAACCTCATCGACAGAGGAGGAAATCAAGCAGGCAACATCCTCAAATCTTTCCTGCTCATCAACAGAAGTGTTTAAGAGGTTCCAGAGCTCCATTAGCTCGCAGCCCAGATCTTTAATCTACATAAAATAGTCAGGTTAAGCAAGATTATCAGCCTAACAACATACTTAGCACCCACATTCAATTGTATGCATAATTCAAAAGCATCATCTAGCATAAGCTTTCACCAATTGTAAAGGCAAGAAACATAGAAAAATGATGTAAAATAGCTTGAGGCTTGGAGTGGATATTGAATATGGTATAGACAAAGAAAGGCTTCACAACCAAAAGACAAGCAAGTCGAATCACGATACCCACAACATTCCAACTTATCCAAATGGCCATGAGTGAAATAAACAAAACAGACGTGAATGCTGTTTATACTATCATATTTTTGGATTCCAGTTCAGAGTGAGTAGCAATTTCATCAATTTTCCAGTAGAACAGCTTTGGCAATTTTATGCACAACTCTGCAACTTCATGCCTCGAGTAGTAACATTAGTTCTCCCAGAAGACTGATAAATGTTTTTCAACTGTATATATACTGATAAATGTTTTCAAACTTCGTAAAAAGGAACTGATCTTCGTTGTTTAGTTGATTTTGTAATTCACAAAGACCTAAAGATGCAAAGAGCAACATACACAACACTGTTGAGTTCAAAGGCAGCAAGGCAACAATAAAAACAATATAAATGATGGAATCTCAGCTTCAGACAAGGGTGAAAATTTCAAAACAATCATTGAATGGATTGATACGCAGATTATCTCTCCTTTTCTTCCTCTCTGTTTGATTCCCTCCCCTCTTCTTCTCTTGTGTCTTTCTATCTCCCTTCTCCTTTCCATTTCCATTCTATATAGACAAGGGTGTGTAGTCAGGATATTTAATTTTGCACCAGATGGGATTCTTACCAAGTTGATACATGGCTTCATGAAGTTGGTCGAATAACTTCAATTTCTTTTAAAAAACAAGCATATACAAAGTGGTCGATGGTAACGCATATAAGAACAAAGAAAGAGAGGTAACGTGATAGTGTCACCTTTTGTACCCTCCGCTGTTTTTCTTGCTTTAGTGAATTCACAACACCTGTCAATTTAGCAAGAGTATCATTGCTGATGCTCTTGGATTGACCATATGCATGATCAGCCAAGCTCGGATGAACCTCACTGACTGTGGATGTGAAATCAATAGTCATTACAGTGGCTAATTTGTGTACGGTACTAATGTGAGCATTAACTTTCTGCAGACGAAGAACCTGTAAAGAAAAAAGGAACACATCGATGCAATAAATCTCCTTTCTACTGAACAAAAGCTGATAAACAAGTCATTGAGCAACCTTTTCATGCTGAAGCTCTTGAAGGTGTGATTTCAGCTCTGCCAACTTTTTGGTTGTCAAATCTTGTTCATCCAATTGTGGCTCTGCGTCACTAGTGAACTGATCATTGCCAGCAATTTCAGCACAGATATGAATAATCTGAGACTGAATTTCTGAGAATTCTTTGACCCTTTGTTCTTTCTTTAACCTCAAATCTTCCAACACAGGTTTTACTGCAGATAGCTGCTCCTTCAGAGTACCCTTCACCTAAATGAGGGGAAAAAGCCAGAAAACAATCATCAACAAAGAAGTTACAGAAATGTATACAAAACATTACCATTCATAAATCAAACTGTATTTAAACAATTACTCAATGCAAAAGGGAGCAGACCCGTGAAAAGGAGGTTCTCTCTCCAAGAGCTGAAGTAAGATGAGCAATTTCAGCTTCAGCCTCAGCAAGTGCTTGAAATAAATCAGCTTTATACTTTCTTGTGTGCTCCACCTTCCTTCGATAAATGTCAAGGCAGTCTTGCTCAAGTTCTAAAAGCATCTTATCTCTTTCACTATCACTCTCCCCAATTTCATCCCATATTTTCTGACATGACCCAAAAAAAAAAAAAAACAATCGTTCATGATTTCTAAAGTAAAATCCATGATTTGTCAAGTATAGTGAAATAAGAGGTACTTTGGTTGTTGTTTTGGGGGGGGGGGGGGGGGGGGGGGGGGAGGGGGAGAGGAGGGGTGGGGGTGGTGTGTTGAAGCTTGTAATTGACATCAATTGCAATTTCAGACACAAAATTCTGAGTCTCATATATGGGAGAGCTGAACTTTTGGTAATTCTGCATAACACTAAACGCAGTGGACCTGCAAATTCACAACCCGTCAAAACCTGGCTACTACTACTTTGGGAGGGGTGAACCTTTAATGGTTACTCCCTTAAAATCTTTCCGCTTTCTCCTTGTTGGGTATGTAAAATGAAGATGGTTAAATATTAACCGTTATAAATTTTTCATCACCCTTGGAGTTAAAAGTGTTGCATTACAGGCCCTAGTGCAATCCTTTTAATCCCATGTAGAATAAAAATTGTTCAAGACTTTGTTACTATGTATGACTAGTAAGTTGAGTTAACCAGTGTTTGGCATTAACCTGCTTTGACCCACAACCAACTCAACACATTCACGCAACGGATTTTTGAGTCAAATTGAACCAAATTAGAATTGTACGTGGGGATTTTTTTCTCTTTTTTTTTTTTGTGTTTTTTGAGTTAAGATGACCTATCCTTTGATCCATATCTTTGATCCATAGGCACGAGAGATAAGCCTAACGCCACCTAATCAACATGACTCAGACTCATAATCTATACATTATTAGCCGTGCCATAATTTCTAAAAATTTGACTTTTTTAGTCAAAATCTAAAATAATTGTACAAGTTGTAAGAAAAGCCTTTGACTTGAATCAAGCCCAAGTTCAGTCTAACCTATGACCCCAATTGACTAAACCGTCTTTGAGACAACTCAATGAGTTGAGTTAAGTTGGGAAAATTTTCCTCTAATCTAACCATACTCAATATTTTTGTTCTATCGAACCCGATAATATATGAACTCATCCCTATAGACAACTCAAACGGAGTTTTGACCCATTAACATTTTTATTCCCTACATGCCAAACAAGAATAAAGATTACCCCATGAAAGACTGCACTATTAAAGATTCACCATTTATTTTTTACCCAGGACCAAATAGAAAAGACAGCTCTGTGATGTTTAGCGAAACACATAACAATTTGCTTTTATAGCCTACTTCAACAACCGAGTCCAGAAACCGGTAAAAGAATCGAGATTTTCTAATTAAGAATAGATTGCAAGCATGAACAAAAACGGATGTTAAGATTTGGAGAGTAATGGTTTCCCATAACATACAATTCACGACTGGAATTATTAAGGGTTGCACAAATGAGGTGACTCGTGAGCTCCCGGAAATTATGATTATAGAGGCCTATAGATAAGGTCTTCCCGTGTCTTGTATTGGTAGGGAAAAAGTAGGAGGAGAAAATGTAGAGCAAGGCCGGATATAACCCCAAAAAACCTAAGCAACTGCTTGGGGGCCCCGAAATTTTTGGGATTTTGATTTTTAAAGTATTAGTTGTTCATATTAATAACTTTTGCGAATAATTTTTATAATTTATTGTATATGAGGAATCCCATTTGAAATTTTTGTTTGAGGCCCCAAAAATGTTGAGACCGGCCCTAAGTGTGAGTGTAAGTGTAAACATTATTGCAATATTTTTATTCCTATAGTGAAATTATCAATGTTCCCCCTTTGTGGACATAAGCTTCTGCTAAACCATGTAAATTTCAGTATCTAAGTTACTTCCCCAATCACTTTATTATGTTTGCTATTTTGATTTAAAGTTCAGTGTTCGTTGGTAATTCTAACGGAATCAATAAGTTGAGAAAATTCTTGAAAATCAATACCAACGACTGGAAATGAACAACACTAATCACTACAAATCAATAAACTAAACACAAAATTCCTCAACAAAGCAAATAAGTAATCGAGATTTTCCAATCGAGAACAAAAATGCAAGCACTAAGAGCATCAAAATCAGCAAACTAAGAAAAATCTTGAAAATCACAACTAAAAACTTTAAATGAAGAGTTTTTAACCCCAAAGATCCTTATACTTTGCACATTGCGTCAATTTAGTCCCTGTAAAATTAATATTGTCTCAATTTGGCCCTTAGAGCAAAACTTATATTAAGTTTCTAATTAAATTTTTAATGAAAGGAACCAATTTTTCCAAAAGCTTAAGTTAACGTGTAAAAACCCAGGATTGGCTTTATACTCTAACGAGATCTGTAGTTAAATTGAGTCTAAAGGTGGATTTATAGTAGGTTACTTACATCTAATATGATTTTACTGTAAAAGATTATACCAATAACTTAAATTTAATCAAACGACTAATTTACGCAATTTAAATTGTAGAATGACTAAATTGACCAAATATTAAATATAATGACTAAAATGACAGAATGAGAGAAATACAAAGACATTTGGTGTAAATAACCCTTGAAGGAACAATATGATCACGGATCCCTAGCATGAATCAATAAAAATGAAGGATCAGAACCTGCAATTCGTGCAAGAGAGAGCCGCAAGTGGTATGAGAGAGAGAAGGCGAGGAGGATCGCATCCTATAATCGGAGAGAGAGAGAAAGAGAGAGAAAATCTGACAACAGGAACGAAACCCTAGAATTTATAGAGAGAGAGAAATGGGAGCGTTGCGATACTGCTTTTACTTTGATTCCCATATAGGGATCTGAATTTGAGTGTAGAGAGAGAGGGAGAGAGATGAATATGGAAAGGTTACTGTTTTGGCGCCATTGTAGTATTAAGTAGTACGCTTCTCTCCTATTCAAATTTTTTCGAATTTTTTCCTTTCTTTTTCTATCTTTTTCTTTTGGGCCAATTATTACCCTTTATATGATTATTTACACTAAAGATCCATGTAGTATATTTATTATATTAATTTAATTCTTATACTTTTAATTGTATCAATTTAGTTCATGTATAATTTAAAATCTGTCAATTTGGTCCTTAAAAAAATTCATGTTAAATTTTTAATGAAATTTTTAATAGTTCAGCCACGAATAAGGTTAGATTAAGTAAATGGATAAATTTATGATAAGTTGCTTTTATCTAACATAATCTTTTCGTGTAAAATTATAACATTAACTTAACTTAAATTTGACCAAAAAATTAAATTGACATATTTTGAATTATTCAGGGACTAAATTGACACAATTAAAAGCACAAAGACCAAATTGACACAATCGGTAAAGTGAAGGGACTTTTGGCGTAAATAACCATGTACTTTATTAGAGGAGCCTTGTCTTTACCCATATAAAAAAAGAAAACATAAAATTTTAAATTAGGTTAAGTTATTTTGAGGGTATTTTTGTTTTTGGATTTAAAAAAAAAAAAGTAATGTTATTTATTATCAAAACAGAAATATTAATAGTAGAGCAATTTTATGAAATATTATAGTTATTATTTAATATAAGTTATATTATTGTCCAGTGAATAATAATTTTTATCATTATAATAAACACCTAAAAGAAAAAAAATCTTTAATTATATAATTATTAATGGAGTAGTTATTATTACATTAAAAACTTTTTCTTTCCCCTCGTTTTGTTGAGCAACTTGTAAAAAAGTGTTATGAACCCAGGAAATTTTATTTTTTTTTTGGTTTAAGTATACCATATTTATTTTATATTTCATGTATAACAATTAATCTAAAAATAATTTAACTATATGTCAATATACCAAAAAATAACTCAACTTTATTTTCTAACCAAACGAATAATCCAACTCTAATTTTTCTTCTAAAAAATAACCAAACTCTAAAATTAATTTAAAAAAATATTGAATTGGTGGCTAAGCTTGGCGTGTGGTATGATGCTCTAACAATATATTTTTCTTCTATGTATTTTTGAGTTGGCGTAATTTCTTTTCCCATCTAACCAAATTAAAAATATGTTATTTTCGATAATTTAGTACAATCCCACAAAAAAGCAACATTCCGGAGCAAAGAACCAGCAAAACAACAGAGGAATATAACCAGAGAACTACGGATACAAATGAGCCGAGCCGAGCCGAACCACAACTTGCTTTGCTCGGCTCGTTAACTAAATGAGACCAGCTCGATATCGGTATCATTTATCTAACCGAGTCGCATATCTATGCTCGACTTAACGGTATCAGTATTATTTAGGTTTGATTATCTGGCGAGCTAGCTCTTTGAGTTTTGTTGGCTCATTATGCACATTTACCATGCCCATTAAGTTCATTTATTAGGCTTATTAAACCCATTTATGATTAGGGTTTATTTACCAAGCACTAAGACACCGGATCCCATTGGAACTTCGAAGTTAAGCATACTTGGGCAAAAGTAATACCAAAATGGGTGACCTCCTGGGAAGTTCTCATATTGC
The DNA here is from genome assembly GCA_018398585.1 of Simmondsia chinensis. NCBI lineage: Eukaryota > Viridiplantae > Streptophyta > Magnoliopsida > Caryophyllales > Simmondsiaceae > Simmondsia > Simmondsia chinensis. Next base: position 33,399,985 of record JAGTTD010000008.1, on the reverse strand, counting down.
CAACCCTATAAGGTTGGGGGTCCTCAGAGACAGCCTCTCCCTAAAGAGGTAAGGCTACGTACATCCACCCCTCCCGGACCCTGCTTATGTGGGAGCCTTTGAGGCATTAGGTCTGTTGTTGTTGTTGCTGTTGTAAACTCATTTATGATTATTATTACTTGGATTTTCAGAAAAGGGTAATAAAATAAATCATGTATAAAAATTAAAAATTAAAAAAATATACACGTAACTCAATTCTGCAATGTAGACATGCAAACTAATAATCGACCCTGCTCATGAGCCCATAAACGGGCCGAGTCGGCCTCGATTTGATTTGACTCGTTTATTTAAATGAGTCATCCTTAAACGAGTCGAGCAGGCTCTCGAGTCGGCTTAGACGAATCCAAGCAGAGCCCTTAACGAGCCGAATCAAACCAACTTGTGAGCCAGCTTGGCTCATTTGTAGCCTTACAAAGAACAAGCCAAACTAAAAATACTTAGAAGAAAATATATTGTCGGAGCATCATACCACGCACCACAACTCGGTATTTTTTAAATTAAATTTTTAGAGTTGGGTTATTTTTAGATTAATTTTAGAGTTTGGTTAGTATTTGATAGAAAAGTTAGAGTTGAGTTATTTTTTGGCAGAAAACTTAAAGTTGGTTTTTTTTTTTTTTTGTAAGAAAAATAAATTTGGATTATTTAATATATTGACATATAATTGGATTATATTTTAGATTAATTGTTGTTTCATATACTACTTGATTTCATATGTTATTTTTAAAATTTTTTTGAATGTAAATATAACTACGTATTATAACATTTTCCAAAATCATTCGGGTCTTTAAATATCTAAAAAAATCATTCTAAAAATTCTATAAAAAAAAAGACAATCCCTCATATAACGCCAACGTCCTATCCCAGCAACATCGTCACTATTGCCGACCCTCGACCACCACCAACATCATCATTGTAGAATTCTCCTACTTTTTGTTTGTTTTTCAAATATTTTTCCATCTTGGAAATATTTAAAATATTTTTCTAATATTCAAAATAATTTCAATAATTTAAAGATTTTAGTATTTAAATATTCAAAACAACAACAACAATCCTAACGTCACAAAGGCTCCCACCAGGTCAAAGTCCTGAGCATGAGATTGTTGCGAAAAAAGTAAATTTTGTTTGGAAAAAATAAATTCTATTACCGATCATTGGGTTCACAATTTCTCAACTGTGATTACAACAAGAGATACCTATTAGAGCACTTAAAGTAGGAGACTTTTCTCTCTATCTAAGCTCCCGATCGGAGAGTCACGCTTCGTGACACCTCACGTGCGAGAGTTCCCGGGAATAGCTTTATCTCTAAAAACCATTTGCCCTAATGCCGGTTGTTGGGACGAATTTCAAAAATTCTCTCTAAAGTTTACGCAGCGGAAAAGGGTTTAGAATTCATAATTCTGTTTGGAAAAAAGTATTTAAAATAATTTCAATAATTTAAAGATTTTTAGTATTTAAATATTCAAAACAACAACAATCCCAACGTCACAAAGGCTCCCACCAGTACAAAGTCCTGAGCGTGAGATTGTTGGGAAAAAAGTAAATTTTGTTTGGAAAAAATAAATTCTGATACCGATCATTGGGTTAACAATTTTTCAACTGTGATTACAACAAGAGATACCTATTAGAGCACTTAAAGTGGGAGACTTTTTCCTCTATCTAAGCTCCCAATCGGAGAGTCACACTTCATGACACCTCACGTGCGAGAGTTCCCGGGAATAGGTTTATCTCTAAAAACCATTTGCCCTAATGCCGGTTGTTGGGACGAATTTCAAAAATTCTCCCTAAAGTTTACGCGGCGGAAAAGGGTTTAGAATTCATAATTCCTAATTTTAAATCTACATATTTAAAATTCCTAATTTTAAATCTATAGATTTAAATTCTTAATTTAGATCTACAGGCATTTTACTCTAATACATTTACAACAATACATAAGCTTAAACATGCATAATGATGAATACTATAAATAAATAAAAAAGCGAAAACTAAAAGAGAAAGAAAAGAAGAATATACCTGAAATTGCTCCAATAATAAAGAATACCGAGAAAATCGAGACCCGTGATCTTCTACACAATGATCTCAAATTGCCCGTTGGGTGGCTCCGAAAAATATTAAATTGAGGAAAGAAAAATTTTAACGAAATTTTTTTTCCTGCAATTAGATCTTTGAAACAATTTCAGAAACCCAAAAATATTTGTTTCAATTAAATGTCAAACCTTTGAAATAGGTACCTCTATTTATAGTAATATACCGGAGCGAAAACGAGCTGAAATTTCGATGTGGGATTCGCAGAGTTTAAATTAAAACGCATCGTTTTATAACCAAACCAAGTCGAAACACTACGTTTTATTCCCGTTCAAATGGCGTGCCTTTTTTTATTTTTTTAAACGTGTGACACGTGTCACATTTGGATTGGACTGCGCCTAACGGCGCGGACCAATCCTCCCTCATTTACCAGAGCATGCCACGTGGCACGCTCTAGTTGGTCCATGCCCGAAGGCAAGAATCGACCCAGGGAGACGTCCCAGAGTGTGACACGTGACGTGCTCTGGTTCATCCGATTCAGTGCACACGAATTGCAACTGTACACACAATTTTTCGTTTTTTTTTTTTTTTTTTCTTGCTTTGTTTCCCATGTGTGAAAATTCATCTTATGAATTTTAATTTTCAAAATTATTTTATTTTATAATTTTTATTTATCTTATGAATAATGTTTGGCAAAATTAATTTACCCATCTTATGGATAAATAATTCATCTCATGAATTTTTTAATATTTTTTCGATGACAATAAATACAGAGGCTTGCGCAGGGACCTTAGGGACAATTTAAATCTAGCTCCAAATGGGTTAAATTAATTATCTCATGAAATAATTTAATTACCATTTAATGAGACTTAATTCCACTAAATAAATCTCACTGCACTCCAAACTTAAACCATTTATTCGATGTCTCTCTAATAGACTATATTGATGATAACAACCCATCCGCTAGATGTTCATGACAAAGGATAAATATAACCACTACTATTATCATTCTCACAGCTTCACCACTAGTTACCGACTAGCCCTTCACTGATTAATTCATTTATATTTGAATATATTCATAGTATAACTTCCAAATGTCAAACACTTGGAATACTTTGGCCAAAGTTTGTGAACTATTCAAATATTTGCGAATCAACGAAGGAGACATCTGTATCTCATAAAAGATTGTAGATTCCCTATTGAATACATGATCATTGTCACACTTCACACCGCTATCCAGTGTACGTGGGAATTCAGTCATGCGTTTAGACATTATTTATAGTACATCAAAGTAACTAAAACTCCATGCACAAGTCCAGAATACCCTCAGGATTTAGAGTCGCCGTTCAAACAGTACAACCTGAATCACTCATCTTCGATAGTAGTCTAGAAATAAGTAACCCACATGGTCCAACTCAGTGTGTCAATCTTATTAAACACACCAACCCAACACTTTTGGATCTCCATCCATATGACCAAGACAAGTCATCTAAAGTGTTACGTTATAGTCTTCGCATACAAGTGGTCCAAACTTGTCTTCGACTACGAGCCTTTCAAACAACAATCCATACCATTTATTCCAAGTCTATCTATGACTTAGTCTCATAAACCACTTAGAACAAACATGTAAATTGTAATTTGAGGACTACACCAATCTCATGGATGTATCCCAAAAGAAAATCACATGCAGTATAAATGCTCGCTTACACAAATTTAACTAAGAAATGACTAGGACTTCAATTTTATTAATTAATTAAAATAATATATTCAGAATAAATCTGGATTTCAGAATACTGTTCCTAACAGAGATGTACGTAGCCTTACCCCTTCAAAGTGTAACTCTAAATGGAGGCTGTGTCTAAGAGCCCCTAACCCTAAAAAGCAAAATGCAAATGCAGCAAAAGCATCAGGAGCACATCAAAGCAGTAAGCAGTAAAGCACAAAAACAAACAATGCAATGCAACAAAGCAACAATAGAGCGAACAAAAAACACGTAGGCAACAAGCAACAAACAATAATAGAAATAGTAGTAAACATGTAAGCCTAGCTTCACTGTGTTCCTCTAACCTAATGCGCAGTGTCAGTTACACTCATTCTAACTCTCCGCTAAGCTCCCTCTAGGCCAACTCCTTATTTAGGTTTAGGTGGGTGAGGTCATATCTAATTGTCTCCATCCAACTATTCTTTGGCCTACTTCTACCTCTCCTCTTAAGTGTAGTATATAGTTATTTGCATCTCCTGACATGGCCATGGTTTGTCTCCTCTTAACATGCCTAAACCATCGCAGATGCTGATATCAGCTTCCTCAATTGAAACCACACTTAATTTGCTTCTTACAGTGTCATTTTTGACTTTATCCTTCATTGTGTATCCTTACATCTTTTGCAACATCCTCTTCTCTATCACCTTCAACTTTTTCGCGTATTATTGTTTAACTGGCCAGCACTCCCCACCACAAGTCATTGCAGGTCTCACCGTTGTCTTATAATACTTTCTCCTCAGCTTTAGCAAGAAATTTCTATTGCATAGTACTGTCGAAGCCAACTTCCACTTATGCCACTCTACTTCAATCCGGTTGTTGACATTCATGTCAATTCCGCTGTCTGGCTGAACCATCAGTGGCGGATCCATAAAAGTCTTGCACTAGGGGCACATATAGGTGGTCATAATGAGCAACAATCAACAAAATCTGAGATTTAAACTATCATTCGCAAATTAGGACAAAATTGAGAGATAATTTGAAAAAATATCCAAAAAATCACAAAAAGAATCATATAATATATCAACACAAAAGTGATGTGCATATTTATATGTGTATGTGTTTGTGTATTACTTAATTTAAAAATAATTATGTTTTTGAACAAATCCGCTAATGTCCCTAAAGAAATTTTTAATTTTACTTGATATATACTCACTTACAATATAACGATTAATGCTTTATCATTAGTTTCTTTTCAATCAATTAAGTAGGATGAAGATAGGACGAGGAAACGGCATTGATTGGAGGCAGTATCATGTTGCATCATAACTGTATTAGTTATCATATCATAGTCATAGATTAGTATTACATAATTAACTAAAATTAAATATATAATTATTGAAATAAAATTATAGTAATATATCAATTAAAAAGTAAAAATATTAGCATATAAAAAATAATATTAAATAATTAAATAATTTATAAGTTTATAAATTTGTTCAAAGTAAAATAAAACATCCTATGAAAAAGGAGTAGAAAACCAAAATAAAATTTGAATAAAAATAATGGAAAAGAAGATGCACATGGCATTTAACCCACAACCCTTGGCACTATCTAAGGACAACTTTACTACTAGACTACTAACCTTATTATTGTTTCTAAGCACCCATTATTAAATATATTATAAATATACAATATTGACTGGAGGCATGTGCCCCCAGTGCCCAAAGGCAATGTCCGCTCCTGTGCACCATGGATCGCAAATATTTGAAGTATTCTTTTTTCACCATGCATTCTGACCCAATCTTTACTTCTTCCATGCTTGGCCTAGTTGAGGTACGGAATTTAAATTCCATATATTCGATTTTGGATCTACTGAATCTCAAGCCTTTCAACTCCAAGGCCTTTCTCCGAAGCTCCAACTTCTCATTTACCTCATCTCTTATCTCACCCACCAGAGCTATATCATCCATGAAAAGCATGCACCAAGGCATACCCCCTTGAATGCACCTAGTGAGCTTGTTCATAACTAGAATAAACAAGAAAGGTCTCAAGGCTAATCCTTGATTTACCCCAATTGTAATCGGGAAAGCATCGGTCTCCCCTTCCATTGTATGCACATTGGTCCATACGTCCTTATACACGTTCTTAATGGCCTAGATATAGGGTACAAAGATGCCTTTCCAGAGGTATAAATGAGCCGAGTCGACTCGTGAACCCTTGCGAGCTGGCTTGTCATAAAGCTCGAAAGGCTCGGCTTGCTTTGAACTCAAGCCGAGTCGAGCCAGTTTGTTTAGCTTATCGAGCCAAGCCTGAGTCTAGTGAAGCTCGAGCTCATAAGCTCGCGAGCCTAAACGATCTTTTCTTAATATAGTATGTTTGATTAAATATGACCAGTGAAGTCAAATTTGAGCCTAAATGAGTCGAGTTTGAGCTTAAACGAGCCCAAATGGGCCTAGATTGAGTTTAAATAAGCCGAAATATTGCAAGCTTAATTCGAGCTCACCCAGCTTAGACTGAGCCAAGTCTAGATCAAGCCGAGCCTAAGCTTTTAACGAGTTGAGCTCGAGCTCGAACTTTCCAAGCTTGGTGAGCTTCGAGCCAAGCTTCATGCAAACGAGCCGAGCCTCGAGCTTGGCAAGCTTGGGCAAATACACTGCTATGCCTTTCTTCTCCAAGACCCTCCATAGGACCTGGCATTTTATCATGTACTTTCTCCAAATCGATGAAAACCATATGATAGTCCTTTTGTCCATTTCTGTAATACTCAATAATGCGCCTTAGAAGATGGATGTTTTCAATCGTAGATCTACCCGGCATAAATCCAAATTGGTTCTTTGAGACCCTTGTTTGTTGCCATAACCTTCTTTCTATGACTCGTTTCCAAAGCTTCATAGTGGCTCTCAATAGTTTGACACCCCTATAGTTGGCACAGCTTTGGATGTTGCCTTTGTTCTTGTACATCGATGTCAACTTGCTCTTCCTCCATTCGTCAAGCATCTTCTTACCTTGCAGAATTTGGTTGAATAGTTTAGTCAACCAACTTATGCGCTTCCCACCAATGTGCTTCCGTGCCTCAAAGGGTATACCATATGGGACAACCAACTGCTTTACCCTACCCTTCTTTCTCAAAACTTCTCTGACTTCCTCACATTTCTTTTGTAAATCCAACAATCCACCCACAAATGCTTGATTTAGTGCAAAATCCATTGTTAAAGCCGAGGAACGATTGCTCTGATACCAATTGTTACATACTAAAGGAGGTTACATCCCAAAACCAATTGGCAATAGGTGGAGTAGCTCCTACGATATATAGGATGGTATATTTCTTTTCCACCCGTATATGTGGGATTGTATCAATCCACCAAGCTTCGCGGGCGTCGTCCTCGACGGCTTCACTCTACTCTAATTAGCCCTCTCCTAGGTAGCCCTTTTCGAAACTTGGGCTCGTAACATGTGGCTTAATTCACTCCTTTTTTATGCTTAATATTTTGACTTCTATCAAACCACCACACTCCGAACCATTGTCTTTAATGGCTTCACTCTGAGTAGTTAGCCCTTTTTTCCTAGAGACGATTCACTCTACTCTAGGTAGTCCTATCCTAGGTAGCCCTTTTCCGAAACATGGGCCCATTACGTGTGGCTTGTCAAGCACAACCATCGAGCACGTCCCATACCAAACCGAGCATGACTCTAGGGTAGGGTCCGTCCCATATCAAATCGAGCTCCTTGAAATAGATCCGAGGATCAACGGCTCTGATACCACGGTCGATCAATTAGGGGAACTAGTCGACTAGATCATAACAGAAGCAGTTTCTATCATGATCTAATCGATCATTCAAAACGACTGATCTATTGGCCGAGCCTGCGGCCTGTCACGCACCGCCAATATTATTAGTACTTTTTATTTTTGATGATGTACTAGAAGGCCCTAGAATATACTAGGCTTTCCATTTTTGTGCTTAGATGCGTGTATGTATGAATGGGTGTGTCGCTTGGCATGTTGGGTCGCGTCCCTTGGGCCCTTGACAAGGACTGGGCGCGACACTTGACATGGGTGACCATGCCACTTCCCAAGAGTCACGACCCTGACATGAAGAGGCTTGTCCCATGGCCCTTTGACGCGGCCCATGGACACGGCCACCCTCTTGGGGATGTGTCCCAATTTTGTTCATTTAATATTCATGTACTTAGCCTAGATTCATGTATTTACTTAATAGACATGTCCCAAGGCATTAAGCTGTGTTCCTTGGGGGTTCCACACAGTTCATGCACCAATGTAAGCCTCTTTGAGTATAAATAATAAAGTGTTGGGATTTGCCAAGGGTGTCCAAAAATCACCCAATTCATCCAAACTCTCTTCTTTCTCTAACGTGTGAATCCATCCTACTTGTGCCCCTAATTTCGTTGTCCCTTTAACACTTTCTTGCATTATTTCCGTATAGACATAGCCTTCGGGTTATCGGGGAGCCTGACTTGACGAGGTACTTTCGGAGTGAAGTTAAGTGGCGCACGGGCTTGACAAGGGTGTCAAAAACCGTCCCGTGACAGTTGGTATCCGAGCACGTTTACGTGATGGCTGGGAGCAGTGTTGTGGAGGAAGGGATTGTTAGTATGTCACAAGCTATGGAGGAACCACCGAGAGGAAGACCAGAGACGCCCACAAAAAAGTCAAGTAAGGCCAAGGACCCGTCAGTGCCACGGGATGCGCTTGGTAGTCTTGACGCTCGTGTGGCAAAATTAGAGTTGGTTATGGGTGATGTTCATGACCAATTTGACACTATTGAGTCCCTAGAGAAAAGTGTCACTGGATTGGAGGGCAAGATCCTAAATACCATTAACATTGTCAAGGACGCCATGGAGGAGCAACTTGATCAACTAAAGAATGCCGTGTTCGAACTTTGTCCAGAGCTTGACATTGTCAAGGAGGACTGCACGCTGTGCAAGTCCGCTGTTGCCAACAGGGCTGGTACAAGTGGTGTGACTCGTGTCAAGGTCCTAGACCCGCCTAGATATGGAGGGAGACGGAACGCCAAAGAGATTGACAACTTCTTGTGGTGTTTAGAGAGATATTTTGAGGCTCTTCATCTTGATGACGATGCGCTCAAGATCAACACCGCATCTATGTACTTGCAAGATGATGCGGCATTGTGGTGGAGGAGGCGCCACGGTGACATAAGCCGTGGGCATTGCACTATGGATACTTGGGATGACTTTGTTCATGAGTTCAAGAAGCACTTCTTTCACGAGAATGCTTAAAGTGTTGCCGTGAAGAAACTTAGGGGTCTGAAGCAAACGGGGTTTATTCGGGACTATGTCACGGAGTTCCGGTCCCTTATGCTGAAGCTTCCTGACATGTCAGAGGCATTGGCCCTCATTTACTTCTTGGATGGCTTGCAATCGTGGGCCAAACTGGAAGTGAAGCGTAGAGGGGTCCAAGATCTTGCCACTGCAATATCCGAAGCCGAGAACTTGGTGGAGTACAAAAAAGACTCCACTAAGAAGAAGGACTACAAGGGTAGTAAGGGAAAAGTGGGGGAGATAAGCCCTACAGACCGTCTTTGTGGAAGGACAAAGGGCAAGCACCATGAGAACAAGCATCACGAGGCCAAGCATCATGAGAACCGACACCATGACAACCGGTCAGACCAAGGTAAGAGTAGGTCCTGTTTTCTGTGCTCAGGCCGCACTTTGCCCGGGACTGCCCGGAACATCAGGCCTTGAGTGCCCTTGTCACTTCGCGGGAGCAAGGGACCGGAGGCACGAGCATGGGTTCTATGCACATCCTAGGGTCCATATCCCAGGGGGTGTGTGGGACTGCAGGGAGCCGGCAGCATGTCCAGACACGGGCCCAGGCCCAGACACAGACTTAGATGCAGGTACCGGGCGCTGCGCATGTTCAGGCGCAGGCCCGGGCACCTGTCGTGACCCAAGCCCAGACCTAGACCCAGACGCAGACGCCAGGGGTGGGGCATGTCCAGGCGTAGGCCCGGGCGCCTGTCCAGACCCAGGCACAGGCACGCAGGGTGCGACAGACCCAGCGGGGGGAGTGCGTAACACGGGGCTGATGTATGTCAAGGCCCAAGTGAACGGGGTTGAGACAAAGGCATTGGTGGACACAGGTGCTAGTCACAACTTCGTGTCAGAAAATGAGGCGAGACGGCTCAAATTGGACTACGTCAAGGAGTTGGGTTGGATGAAGACCGTGAACACTTCATCCAAGCCCATCCTTGGGGTTACTAGGAGAGTGCCCATCCAGTTGGGAGATTGGAGTGGCACACTTGACTTGACCGTGGTTACGATGGATGACTTCAAAGTAGTGTTGGGGATGGATTTTTTTGACACCGTGAAGCCCTTATCATTTCCGAAAGAGAACATCATGGAGATAACATATGGCCAAAGAGACCTTTGCTGTGCCCCTACTACGTGAGAAGGTTGAGGCAAAACTTCTCTCAGCCATTCAGTTCAAGAAGGGAATCCGAAAGAAGCAGGTTACTTATATTACTACATTGGTAGAAGATAAGGAGCCCGATTCTATGGAAGTGCCCGTGGAAGTGAAAGGAGTTCTTGATGCCTTTCAAGATGTGATGCCACCAGAGTTGCCTAGATACCTACCTCCAAGAAGGGAGGTGGACTACTGGATCGAGTTAGAGCCGGGGGAAAGGCCTCCAGCCGTGGGGCCTTACCGAATGGCTCCACCTGAATTGGAGGAGTTGAGGAAGTAGTTGAAGGAACTCTTGGATGCGGGGTTCGTTAGGCCCTGTAAGACCCCGTATGGTGCACCGGTTTTGTTCCAAAAGAAGCAAGACGGGTCACTCCGCATGTGCATAGACTACCGAGCCCTGAATAAGGTCATGGTAAAGAACAAGTATCCTATTCCGCTCGTGGCAGACTTGTTTGATCGGTTGGGAAAGGCACGATACTTTTCCAAGCTTGATTTGAGGTCCGAGTACTGGTAGGTCAAGATAGCCAAAGGTGACAAGCCGAAGATGACTTGTGTGAACCTATATGGTGCATACGAGTTCTTGGTGATGCCGTTTGGATTGACAAACGCACCAGCCACATTTTGCACGCTTATGAATGAGATCTTCAAGCCCTTCTTGGACAAATTTGTTGTGGTATACCTCGATGACATCGTGGTGTACAATGAGTCCTTAGAAGAGCATGTGCAGCACTTGAAGTAGGTGTTCTAAGCCTTGAAAGAGAACGAGCTTTATGTCAAACGAGAGAAATGCTAGTTTGCCCAGGAGGAAGTGTCGTTCCTTGGCCACCGTATAGGCCAAGGGGTGATCCGCATGGACCAAGCCAAGGTTCGCGCAATCGAGGAGTGGGAAGAGCCTAAGGGAGTTAGTGAGCTACGGTCATTCCTAGGCCTAGTGAACTACTACCGACGGTTTATTCTCGGATATTCGGCTAGGGCCACGCCCCTAACCAACTTATTAAAGAAGAAGCAACCGTGGCTTTGGGATGATGCATGCCATGCGGCTTTCGAGAGTTTGAAGCGGGCTGTTACGGAGGAGCCCGTCCTTTGCCTGCCCGACTTTGGGCAGCCCTTTGAAATGCATACCGATGCCTCAGACTTTGCCAATGGGGGAGTGTTGATGCAAGAGAAACATCCTGTTGCTTTCGAAGCACGCAAGCTCAATGACACCGAGCATCACTATGCCACACATGACAAGGAGATGACTGCCATTATTCATTGCTTGAGAGTATGGCGTCATTATTTGCTTGCGAGTAGGTTCATTGTCAAGACTGACAATGTGGCAACGAGCTACTTCCAAAATCAGAAGAAGTTGAGTCCGAAGCAAGCAAGATGGCAAGACTTTCTTGCCAAATTTGACTATGCCTTAGAGTACAAACCAGGTACTGCCAATGTCATCGCTGATGCACTTAGCCGCAAAACGAGCCTTGCTAGTGTGAGCATGGTTCAAGGAGACATCTTGGACAAGGTCCGGGAAGGCATGGCACATGATCCATTTGCACAACACTTGTTGAAGCTCGCTATGGAAGGAAAGACACGCAGATTTTGGGCTAACAGTGGGCTGTTGTTTACTGTTGGGAATCGGGTCTTTGTTCCAAAGTGGGAAAACTTGAGACGTGAGCTTATGAAGGAGTGTCATAACTCCAAATGGGCCAGGCATCCAGGAATAGAGAGGACCGCGGCATTGACAGAGGCAGCGTACTACTAGCCGCATATGAGGGACGATGTGGAAGCCTTTGTCAAGACATGTCTTGTGTGCCAACAAGACAAGGTTGAGCACAAGACCCCTGCTGGATTGCTTGAGCCTCTGCCCATACCGAACCAGCCATGGGAAAGTGTTTCCATGGACTTTATCTCCGCCTTACCGAGATCAGAAGGGTCTCATGGTTGTGGTTGATCGACTCTCTAAATATGGAACATTCACTCCTGCGCCCAAGGACTGCACCGCAACCGAAGCTGCACGGTCGTTCCTCAAGCACGTTGTTTAAGTATTGGGGACTACTGGGCAGCATTATCAGCAATCGAGATCCGAGATTCACGGGCAAGTTCTAGGCCGAACTGTTCAGATTGATGGGTTCGAACCTCCACTACTCTACAAGCTTTCATCCACAAACTGAAGGGCAAACCGGATGGGTGAACGCTTTGCTTGAGTTATACTTGAGACATTATGTGGGGGCTAACCAGCAAGATTGGGCAATGTTAATTGACATTGCCTAGTTTTCATACAACCTGCACAAGAGTGAGTCAACGGGCCATAGTCCTTTCGAGCTCGTCATTGGACAACAGCCCTTGACTCCGCAAGCCGTGGCTATCGAGTACACGAGAAGCAGCCCCGCAGCATACTAGGCCACAAAGGGCAGGAATAAGAGACTAGACATTGCCAAGGTCCATCTTGACAAGGGAGCACACAAGATTAAAAAGTGGGCTGACAAGAAGAAAAGGTTCTTAGGGTTCCAAATTGGAGACTTGGTGATGGTGAAGTTACTACCGCAGCAGTTCAAGACCCTACGCAAGGTGCACAAGCGTCTAATCAATAGATACGAGGGGCCTTACCCGATTCTTGCTAAAGTTGGGAAAGTGTCCTACCGTGTTGAACTACCGCCAAAGATGAAGATCCATCCAGTTTTCCATGTTAGCATGCTGAAACTGTACCACAAGGATGATGAAGACCCAAGTCGAAGTGAGTCAGATCGAGCGCCTACAGCCGTGATCACATCCTTGGACAAAGAAGCAACCGAGATCCTTCCGGATCATGGGACGAAGAGGAGTGCCTAAGTATACCGAATACTTAGTTCGTTGGAAAGATCTTCCAGAAAGTGAGGCTACATGGGAAAAGGAGGAGGACTTATGGCAATTCAAGAAGATAATCGAGACATTTAAGACTACCCAGCATTGACGAGGACATCAACGACTTAGGTGGGGGAGAGTGTCATGCACCGCCAATATTATTAGTACTTTTTATTTTTGATGATGTACTAGAAGGCCCTAGAATATACTAGGCCTTCCATTTTTGTGCTTAGATGCGTGTATGTACGAAGGGGTGTGTCGCTTGGCATGTTGGGTTGCATCCCTTGGGCCCTTGACAAGGACTGGGCGCGACACTTAACATGGGCGGCCATGCCACTTCCCAAGAGTCACGACCCTGACATGAGGAGGCGTGTCCCATGGCCCTTTGACACGGTCCATGGACACGGCCACCCTCTTGGGGATGTGTCCCAATTTTGTTCATTTAATATTCATGTACTTAGCCTAGATTCATGTATTTACTTAATAGACATGTCCCAAGACATTGAGCCGGGTCCCTTGGGGATTCCACACGGTTCATGCACCAATGTAAGCCTCTTTGAGTATAAATACTAAAGTGTTGGCATTTGCCAAGGGTGTCCAAAAATCACCCAATTCATCCAAACTCTCTTCTCTCTCTAACGTGTGAATCTATCCTACTTGTGCCCCTAATTTCATTGTCCCTTTAACACTTTCTTGCCTTAATTCGGCATATACATAGCCTTCGGGTTATCGGGAAGCCTGACTTGACGAGGTACTTTTGGAGTGAAGTTAAGTGGCGCATGGGCTTGACAAGGGTGTCAAAAATCGTCCCGTGACAGGCCGCTCCCTAAGGCGCGTCACAAGTATAAAGGAAAAAGCGGAGGCCTGGGTTTTGGTACCTTTTGCTTTATTATCTCTGATCTTCTCCCTTCCCGGGTTGCCCCGAGAGACCAAATTTTCACAAAGGTCGAAACGCAAGTGGTTGGAGTACAGGGGGAATTGTTGCAAGCGTTGTGTCAACATCTTTAAGGATTCCTCATTCATGAGTGTTCCCTTTGCTTTCCTTTTTAAGTTTTGATTTGTAAAACTCTTATAAAGGAGTAAACCATTATTTTGAGACAATTAGTGATCCACCCATTTTTGCCACATCATAAAAAATGAGGCTTCACATAGAATGAAGCTTCTCTCCAATCCAAGTCCCCTTTTTAATTATGTTTTTATATTTTTTCAGTCATTTTAATAGTTAATATTATTTATATTATTTTAATTATTTCAAGGTAAAAGATGAAACTTTAATTATCTCAAAATAAAAGACAAAAATTATAAATATGGAGAATTATTTGAATTTTGGGAAGAAGGATATTAAGAGAATATATAAAAATTATGAAATTTAAGATTTATATTTGTAAGAATATAAATAATTTGATAAAAAGAATAACTTAAATTTAATAAGTAAAATTTTTATAGAATTTAAAATATATTTTAAATAAAATTAAATATATTCTATTAATTAAAAATAATATGTAAATAAATTAAAAAAAATTAATAATAAAAAGAAAATTAAGACTCTACTTTAAAAGCCCTTAAAAAAAGACTCAATGGGAGCCCTTTTTAGAAGCAACCTGAGGACGCCTAAAGTTGTGTTTGGCTTTAACTATTAGATGATAAATAAATAAGTAAATATAAATGTTTGTTAAAATTGGTTGGTTCAGTTTATTTTTTAATATAAATTAATATAAAGACATTTATAAAACTATTATAGAGTTAATAAAATAGTATGACTTAACTTATTTTTTATTAATTTGACCTCACATTTATAAGTTAGGTATTATAGCTGTATAAATTAGTTTTTTTTTTTTAATCAAAGTGTAAATTAACTTGTATTATATGAATTTTAATAATTAAAATTATTTTGATCAACCTAATAATTAAAATATTAATATTAGTAAAATGAGTTTAATATATTTATGTTGTATTTTTTAAGAAAATAATAGAAGTGTATACTAATAACTTAATATGTAAGTAACTAAAATTTAATATTTATAACTTTTTAAAAGCTACCTTGAAAAACTTTTCAAAAGCTAACTTCTGAACGCTAAAAGATACTCAAAATGCTAACTTAAAATCATTTAGCAAACATAGCTGTCAGTTATTTAACTAATTAAATAGTTAAAAGCTATTCAAAATGGTGCAAAAATGATGTTGCAAAACATAGAGTAAATTTGCAATGGGCATAATTTCAAAAAAAAAATTAGCAAAATGGCATTTCAGGGAAAAAAATTTAGCAAAATGGCACAATTTATTGTTCATGTATGGGGTGTACACCATTTCAAATGGCTTACATTGAATTGGACGCTATTGTATGATGCTACAAATGGCATGCACTGTTGCGCTTCGTTTGCATGCCAATTTTTTTAGAGTATTATATCTTTAAACTTAAAAATAATTTTATAACATAATTTTTTAAATATGAGATATCCTAAGTTTTAGACTATTTATCACTTAGGTATCCTGAAGTTTTAAAATTTTACCAATTAGGTACCCTTTTGTCAAAAACTCGATAGATTTTCGGTAGAAAGATGTTAAAATTGAACATGATTTCAACAATATACAAATATCTTTATTAAAATTTGACCCTTTTTTGCATAAAAATGCGAAAATGAAACATAATCATGGTAATTTTTACTTGGTCTAGATGACCATTTGGAAAAGTTTTTATCACAATTCGTTGAATTTTTTATGAAAACTAGTTTGTATATCTTGTCATTGTTACGATTCATAATCGATTAAGGTATTTGAGTATAAAAGCGTAAAGATAGTATTATATTGATAGAAGAAAGAGAAGAATTATATAGAAGAAAGAGGGAAAAACAGATAGAATTGGGGGGAGAAAGAGAAAGATCACATTGATCATTAATTATCTAAGCATAACTCTACTAACCTTATTAATCTTATTTATAGATAAACTAGACAAAATATCTATCAAATATCTAAGTGGTGAGGTGGCATAGATGACTAGGCGAGTAGATGACTTGGCGACGTGACTAGGGGCTGTGATGACTTGGCCAGCATTTGTGCTGGCGTTCTCTTGTTAGGCGAGCCAGGGACTAAGCGGGTAGCAAGTCGCCAAAAAGTACCGATAAGGCATAAGAGCATAGCTCAGCTCAGTATTAATGTGAGACTCAGGAATATCTGTCTCAATACCCTGAATCCTATTTTGGCTCATATTAATTGTATTCTTGTATTACATCAATATTTTTTATATAAAATTGATCAAATTCTTACAAAAACTAATCATAGGGTACCTAAGTGATAAAAATATTCAAACATTATGATATTGTATTATATATATTTTAAAATATTAGAATATTTAAATAATAAATGCTCAAATCTTATAATATTTAAGTAATAATTTTTCTAATTTTCAAAAACAATATCTAAAATTTAGGTTGAACCATTGGAAAATGTAATAGTTAGAAAGTGAAAGAAACGTTAAAGATTTAAATGAGGACAGGTCATTAATGGGGACAAAGAAACAGGGAGCACGTGATGAGGCACAGTCTTAAAAGAATCTAACGAAAATTTATCGATAAAAGGACACCTAATTAATAAAAATGTAAAGTTTTATAACATTTAAATGATAAATTATCTAAAATTTAGGGTATTTTATATTTAAAAGTTATTTTATAAAATTATTTTTAATTTTATTGATATAATACTAAAAAAAAAAAAAATTTGGTATGCACTGTTGCACGCCATTTGTAACGGTGTACAATGGCATCCAATTTAATGTAAGCCATTTGAAACGGCATGGACCCATTCATAAATAGTAAATTGTGCCATTTTACTAATTTTATTTTAAATTTGTGCCCATTTGCTAATGTGCACCTAATCACAGCAACAACAATAATAATAACAACATACCAACTGCCTCAAGGGCTTCGGCATAAGCGGGGTCTAAGAGAGGTGGATGTACGCAACTTTACCCATTCAGGGTGTAACCTTGCCAAGAGGCTGTTTCCGAGGACCCCCAATCTTATAGGGTTGGCAACACGAGGACTTCGCAGGAGACCATCCATTCTGATATTACTTTCATCTAAATACGTTTAACTTCACAACTCTAATAAAATTTGATATTTTAATATCTGATAAATCAACCATAATTTGTTACTTTCTTTGCAAAGGCCGCCCAAAAAAAAGCAGCAAATCCCATCGTTTTCTATTAATTTCCAGTCAAACTTTACTTGCTAAGTCATCCACAAACCTGTTCATGTTGTGACAATCTCTACTTCTCTCACTCACCCTAGTCAATTCCCAATCATGCAGTAGTTAGAATCTCACGTCCAACCCTGATGATCAAATTGTCCACCCAAATTCGAATTTTCTTTACAAAATGAACCACTGCGAATCCTCCGAATTCTCTCCCCTCACCATCATCCTCGCTCAGCGCCTAAATCGATCGCGATTTCAAAGCACTTGCAACTTTGATTTTGGTCGTATTTTGAAGGACTATGTGGAGAGAGAGATCAATCTGTTGATGTGGGTGTGTCTTATTGCAATTACAGCTCTGTTGTTGAGAAAGCTCGCGAAAATAGTGAACTTATGGGTAAAGGGAGCTCAAATTCCTGGCCCGGATTGTCCTTCCTTCTATGGGCACTCCCAGTTCGTCAATGGAAAGAACCCACTAAGGAATCTCACTGGTAAACTTGGGTTTTTTGAGATTTGAACTGAGTTTATTGGGGTTTGTTGAGAACTTCACATGTGAATCTATGTGGGAGTTGTGAGAGTGGAGAGACCAACTTATAAGTCTAGTTGTGATAAAAAAACTTATAAATCTAGTGAATTACTCTATCTAATGATATGCCAATTTGGTTTTGAGATGTAACCCACTTGGACTTATATGCGTAACTCTTGTATGCCAAGTTCGTGGGTCTGGCCTAAAAAGGCCTGATGAAAATTAACAGGGTTTGTGTTTGTCTATAATATTGGATTCAAATCGATGTAGAAATTAGGGGAGAGAATTGATGGGAACCAAATTATTTGATAATAATATAGTCGAAATTAGAGGAGGTAAGGGTGGAAATTAGGAAAATGGAGGCTAAGGATTAGAGTATCATTCTGAAGGGGTAAAGTTGCGTACATTTTATCCCCCAGACCCTGCTTACTACGGGAGTCCTTGAGGCACTGAGATTGTTGTTATTGTTGCTGTTGTTGAGGCTAAGGATTAGGGTTAGCGTAGGAGGAAGAAGTAGACGGGGAAGAGAGAGAGCCTAGAGAGAGAGATTTCGTTCCAATTCCTTCATAACCTTTATTCCAATATTCCCTATTTATAAAGAAACTGTTATGACCCAATTGAGTTATGGGTCATAAACTAATGTTTTCTTAAAATTAATTGAGAGAAAGAGAAGAGAGAATTAGGGAGAAGTAGAATTGAAGAAGAAAGTAAGTGAGAAAGAGAGAGTTCGAGAGGGAGAGAGAGAAATTGAAATTATGAATTTTATTAATCATCCAAAAATTGTTCATACAATTGATACTACCCCCCTTTATATAGGCAAAAGGGAAGCACACCAAAATCAGCAAGCATCCAACGGCTATAACTGATTTTCCCGCCAAAATATTTAAAAATTAGTTAGGTAATTTAATTACCAAACCCTAGAATATAACATTACCCCTCCCAAAAGACAATCCTTGTCCTCAAGGATTAAAAGTAGGGAATTGACTTTTCAAAAATGAAAAATCCTCCCAAGTAGACTCCTCTTGGCTAAGATTCATCCACTTGACCAAAGCTTGAGGAACGGCTCGGTTATCTCGCTTGATTAACCTTCGATCGAGAATTGCTTCCGGCTCAATTAGTATTTCTTCATCCTTGTTGGTGAGTGGAGGTTCACTTGAGATTGGTATTGCAGCCCCAATTCGTGGTTTAAGTTGCGAAACATGGAAAACCGGATGTATGAGACAATCCCCCGGTAACTTGAGCTTGTAGGCAACTTGCCCAATCTTAGCTAGGACTTCATAGGGACCAAAAAATCTCGCAGCCAGCTTCACATTACTTCGAATTGCTGCGGTGGATTGCCTATAGGGCTGGAGTTTGAGATAAACTTGATCTCCAACCTTGAAATCTCGCTCCGTACACTTGTTATCTTCATTTTGCTTCATTCGGGACTGCGCAAGCTCTAGGTTTCTCTTGAGTTTAGCTGAAATTAGTGACCTTTTCCTGAAAAAAAAATCAGAGACCGCTGCATTAGAAGTCTCCATAGAATCAATTAGGCCCAAAGTTGGCGCATCATAACCATACAATGCAAAGAATGGTGTACACTTAAGTGATGTATGGTATGATGTGTTATACCAAAATTCAGCCAAATGTAACCAACTAAACCACTTATGTGGTATAGAAGATGTCATACAACGGAGGTATTGCTCTAAACATTGGTTCAACCTTTCAGATTGACCATCAGTCTGGGGGTGATAGCTTGAACTCATGTCCAAGCTTGTACCAGACAGTCGAAATAATTCTTTCCAAAAATTACTTGTAAATAGCTTATCCCCATCTGATACAATGCTTTTAGGCATCTCATGGAGTTTAAAAACATACTCCATGTAAATTTTTGCTATGCTAGACGCAAAGAATGGATGTGCTAATGCAATGAAATGGGCATATTTAGTGAACCTATCAATGATTACCCAAATAACGTCCCTTCCATTAGACTTGGGAAGTCCCTCAATAAAGTCGTTACAAATATGGGACCAAGGTCTAGATGGAATAGGAAGAGGTTGCAATAACCCGGGCATCCTAACATGTTCATT
Organism: Simmondsia chinensis; assembly: GCA_018398585.1. Taxonomy (NCBI): domain Eukaryota; kingdom Viridiplantae; phylum Streptophyta; class Magnoliopsida; order Caryophyllales; family Simmondsiaceae; genus Simmondsia; species Simmondsia chinensis. The sequence continues at coordinate 33,380,174 of JAGTTD010000008.1, read as the reverse complement.
TTTATTGCGTTGACAAACATCACATTCAAGCACAAATTTACGAACAAATTGCTTTAAACCTTTCCAATAAAAGGATTGTTTAGCTCGTTTATAAGTAGCAGCCGTACCAGAATGACCACCTAAGGCATGGTTATGCACATTTTCAAGGAGCTTTGTACGCAAATCACCATGAGTTCCTATGACTAGTTTACCTTTATGACGTAGAATATCACCCTCTAATGTATATTTTGGACATGAATCCTTATCTATACTTAATTTCCTTATTATTTCCAGTATTTCCACATCTTTTTTATAACTCTTTTCTAGTTCTTGTACCCAAATAACATATACTGCATTAAATTCTGCACTATGCAAACTGTTTTCTGCACAATTTGGTTCGTTTGCTGCAGAAGCAGATCTGCTTACTGCATGACCCGAGCCATTAGCTGCAGAACACAGTAAGCTAGCTGCAGGATCAGGTCTGTTTGCTGCAAAACTAAGCCTCGACAATGCATCTGCAGCTCTATTTTCACTTCCTTTCCTATACATTATGCCATAATGTAATCCCATTAATTTACTAAGGCCTTTCTTTTGTAAGGGTGTGGAAATTCTTTGTTCTAATAGGTGTTTTAAGGCCTCATGATCAGTTTTGATAAGGAAGTAATGTCCCTCTAAATAGTGCCTCCACTTAGAGATAGCCATGAGCATAGCAAGGTATTCCTTCTCATAGATGGAAAAACCCTGTTCTCTAGGCTTGAAAGGTTTACTAAGATAAGCAATGGGTTGTCCATCTTGCATAAGGACAGCCCCTATACCATCATGACTAGCATCCGTTTCTAAAATAAATGTTTTGCTAAAGTCGGGTAACCTAAGTACGGGTGCATTACACATTGCCTCCTTAAGGGTTTGAAATGATTCAGTAGCTTGTTCATTCCATATAAATGAGTTTTTCTTTAATAGATTAGTTAAAGGTTTTGCAATTAAGCCATAGCCCGGTATGAATTTGCGATAATACCCAATTAAACCTAGGAAACCCCTTAAAGACTTAAGGTTATTAGGTATTGGCCAATTCTTCATTGCCTCGATCTTGGATGGATCGGTAGAGACTCCATCCTTAGAGATCAAGTGGCCAAGGTACTCAATGGTCTTTGTCCCAAAAGAACACTCTGACAATTTAGCATAAAGTTTATTAGCCCTAAGTACTCCTAAAACCGTATGCAAATGCTCTAAATGCAAAGACCAAGATGAACTGTATATAAGTACATCATCAAAGAACACCAAAACAAACTTCCTAAGATAGGGTTTAAACACATCATTCATTAAACATTGGAAGGTTGCCGGTGCATTAGTAAGGCCAAAAGGCATTACTCTAAACTCAAAGTGACCGTGGTGTGTTCTAAAGGCGGTTTTATGGACATCCTCTTCTTTCATTCTAACTTGGTGATAGCCATGCTTAAGATCAATTTTAGAAAAGAACTCCGAACCATGCAATTCATCCAATAAATCATCAATTAAGGGGATAGGAAACTTATTTTTAATGGTTAAATCATTAAGTTTCCTATAGTCTATACACATCCTCGTAGTTCCATCTTTTTTCATGACAAGTAACACCGGTGAAGCATAGGGGCTATGACTAGGTTGAATGAAAGTGTTCTTAAGTAAGTCATCAATATGCTTTTCAATTTCAGATTTATGCAAATAAGGATGTCTATAGGGCCTTAGGTTGACTGGTGCAGCACCAGGAATAAGTGGTATAGCATGATCTTGGTTGCGTTTAGGTGGCAATTGGGCAGGTTCTTCAATTATATCAACAAACTCAACCAAAATACCTTGTAAATCTAAGGAATATGCATCAAGGGAGTTGAAAGAATGCAAACCAAAGTGTTGAGAGTCATTCTCAACACTTAAAATCTGTCCATAGCAGCACGCAGCACCATTGTGAAGTGCCTTGAATGCCTCTTCTGCAGAAATCCAGTTGAAGCCCTTGTCCACACCTACTCCCTGCAAAAACAACCTTTTCCCTTCCTTTTGGATGATCAAGTTAAGCTTAGCAAAGTCAAAAAGAATAGGACTATGCAATTTTAACCAATCTACACCAAGTAATAGATCACATCCACCTAATCTAAGGGTCCTAAGGTCATAGCTAAAGGTTTGGTCATGCATTTTCCAAGTGAAATTGGGACAAATAGTGTGTGAAGAAGTCTTTTCACCATTAGCTATGGTAAAAGTGAGGGTAGGACATGTTTTAAGCTTAAATCCACCGGTCTTAACCACCCTAGGATCAACAAAGCTATGGGTTGATCCACTATCAATCAAGACCAAAACTTTACTTTTCTTAACCCATCCTTGGATTTTTATGGTCCTATGGTTGGTATTTTCATTACCCTCATTCTTGATAATAGACATAACTAGTGGTTCTTCTTCTATAGTGTCCTCATTGAAATTTTCTTGGCCTAATTCTTCAGGTTCTGCTGCAAGAACCTCATCACTAGGTTCCTCCACCTCTACCGCACTTATTTGTTTGTTTTGACATATATGACCAGGGTAAAATCTTTCACCACATTTATAACAAGCAGGTAAAGGTCTATTGGAATCAAAAGCACGAGAACTAAAGCCAAGATTTGTTGATTGTTGGTTGGAACTAGTAACAGACCTCTGAGGCCCTGCAGAAGAGCCTCGCTGCAGCACACCAGAACCAGATTTCTGGTTCTGTTGGGTTCTTCCAGCAGTAAAGCTTGCTTTACTTGATTGTGCATTAGTTTGGACATTAAATTGGGGCCTTTTGTAACTAGAGGCAAAGCTAGGTGGGTTCTTGGTTGAGTCAGGATGTGCTAACTCATAATGCCTAGCCAATTCAAATGCTTGTACCAAGGTTGTGGGTTCAAACATGGATATAGTATGATTAATTTCAGGTTTTAGCCCACTTAGGTAACTTGAAACAAAATACTCCTCACACAAATGAGGATCATTTCTCTTCATATAGGCCTTGAGTTCCTCAAACTTAGTTTGATATTCAAGAATTGAACCGGTTTGTTGTAGTTTATTAAATTCTTGGACTACATTCCTATACTTCTTGTCCCCAAATCGCACACACAAGTCTTCCACAAATTGTTCCCAAGTTAGGTCTTCATTCCCTAACAAATGGCTATCAAACCAAGTGGCAACATCACCAACTAAGTTGATGCCTAAAGTTTCCCATCTTTCTTGGATGGGTATGTCATAGAACTTAAAGTATCTATCACATCTAAGGGCCCAACCTCGGGGGTTAGAAGGGTCAAAAATAGGGAAATCAACCTTGGGATTATTCCTTTTAGGCCTCCTTTGGTGGTATGGATCCAAATCTTGGATTCTTGGACCAAAGGGTTGATCCCTTCTTGGGTAATGGGGTGTTTCTTGATCCATAGGATCAAGATTACCCTCCCTAATGGGGCCTAAGCTACTAGAAGCAAGGTTGGGTTCCACTGGGGCATTACCGTTGTTGGGAGCATGGCTTGTAGGTTCTTGAAGGATCGGGGGTTGCTTTGGAGCAAGGTGGAGCCATAGAGTATCGGTCCTTTCTTGATTAAAGAGAAGCCTTTGCATGAGGTTTGTTTGTATCTCATCATTCTTGGCCAACTTGTCTTCAAAGGACACCATCCTTTCCTCTTGTCGCCTAAATGCTTCTTCTTGACGCCTAGAGGACTCTCGAAGTTCTTGCATACCATCACTAAGTTGAGCCGTTTGGTCTTGTAGTTGCAACAAGGCTTTGTCATGCCTCAAGTGTGATTCTTGGACTTGATCATCCAAGGACAAGATCTTGCGGTACAAAAATTGAACTTGTTCTTCGACGGCCTCCGGTAAAGCCTCTGGTACTGCATCAAGCGGCAGTGCAGCAGCAGTGGTCTGCCTTCTTGGACCCATTTGTGCCTTCGTGAATCGGTTAACGTGCTCTGATACCAAGTTGTTATGACCCAATTGAGTTATGGGTCATAAACTAATGTTTTCTTGAAATTGATTGAGAGAAAGAGGGAGAGAAAGAGAAGAGAGAGTTAGGGAGAAGTAGAATTGAAGAAGAGTGTAGGGGAGAAAGAGAGAGTTAGAGAGGGAGAGAGAGAGAAATTGAAATTATGAATTTTATTAATCGTCCAAAAATTGTTCATACAATTGATACTACCCCCCTTTATATAGGCAAAAGGGAAGCACACCAAAATCAGCGAGCATCCAACGGCTATAACTGATTTTCCTGCCAAAATATTTAAAAATTAGTTAGGTAATTTAATTACCAAACCCTAGAACATAACAGAAACAGGGGACTTAAATGCAAATGTAAAAAAATCTAAATACTAATAGTCTACCCTAAATGGATTATTCTATACAACAACAACAACAGCAGTCCCAGAACCACAGGGGCTCCCGCACGAAGCTAAATGGATTATTCTATGTATTTCTATATTTTTGCTCGTATCAAGAATAGATAGAGTAGAATTTAAGAGAGAGAGGGAGGAGAGAATAGTAGGGGATAAGAGGGACTTCACTTCAAGATTCATTTTCATACCATACCCTTGCTGATAGAACCCTATGCCCTTCTTTGTAATAGTAATGGGAATGGGGATCATTGTAATCCTAATCATTTGTTAAAAAGAAAAGTTATCTAAATTGCTATTAAAATAAAACTACCAACTAAAATACTATTAGATCACGTTTTTTATTTTTCCCTGTAACATGGTGAGTTGGGTTTTTTGAAACTCAAACCCAGGTAATGGGGCTTGTGTTTGTCTAGAATATTGGATTCAAATCGTTGTAATTTGCTGTTAGTTGTGTTAGTTTTGTGAAGCAATACTCAGAATTTTTTTGTTTTTTTTTAATCGTAAAGCCGGGGGGGGGGGGGGGGGGGGGGGGATATACCCCTCAAGTCCTCAAGGAGGACTACCACATTTTCCCACGGTGGGATTCGATCCCGGGATGCCTAGTTTGGCAACCGACAATCCAACCACCATGCCATGTCCCTAGGGGACGAAGCAATACTCAGGATTAATCTGCCTTTTTTCCCTTTTATTGAATGGATTCAAACTCGTGCTGTTGTCTAGATATGTATTCTATGAGTGAGAATCAGTATGGAAGACTGAAGATGAAGTGGTTTTAAAAAAATAAGGATGTGTTTTGGGAAACCCTTAAATAGGAGGTTGAAAAAAAATTTACTTTGAATTGTAGGAAGGCTTATGTTTCTGTTTGTTATCGCTGGTTGTGGGAAAACAGGTGTGATTGATAGCAATCACCAATGGGGACTTTAGAAAAGAGGTCTTTGATTCAAATCCCTTAACCCAACCATGCTTTACGTAATAAAAATGAAGTGATTGGGAGTATTCATTGGAATTTCAGTTTTAGTGCTAAGTAATCATGCCTTTGAAGGCGTAGTATGCTACAATTTGTGGTGTTACATTTTAGTTTCGAATAAGGGCTCAGTTATTGGAATTTGTGTTGTTGTAGAAACATTTAGGAGTAAATTTCTTTAGTTTGGAGTCACATAAATGATGTTTTTGAAATCTATGATTTGGACTAACATTGTTATTGTACTTTTTATTGACCTCCTTGGTTTGTGAGCTGATTCATTGAACTGGGTTTCAGAGCTCTTGTCAAAATCACATGAGAAATATGGATCCATTGTCAAGCTGTGGCTAGGTCCTTCCCAACTTCTGGTGTCAATTAAGGACCCTTCACTTATAAAACAAATGCTTACAGAAGCTGCAGATAAATTGCCCCTGACAGGGAGGGTCTACCGTCAAGCCTTTGGACGGTCCAGCTTTTTTGTCTCGTCTTTCGACAAGGTACGTTTTGGGGTCACTATTCCGTGTCTTCTGGGATTGTAAATGGTGCCAGCTATATGAGATGTGTGATGTTATGATATGTATTTGTGTACTAGTCTTTATTGCCTTGTGTATTGTTGGGTTATGTGTTGAACCTGATTGTATTGGGCCTTGTTTATAATGGATAGGATTGGGCTAATCCTATTTAGGTCCATGACATACTAGGGTTTTTAGTGTGGGGCTCTATATACACAAGGGTTGTTTATGTTACCATTAGGGTTTGAGTCAAGGTTGAGGAAAATTTGAGAGTTGAAACGTTTCATGTAACTTTCAATGATATAGTGAAATTATTGTGCTTCCCTCCTTGGATTAAGCTTCGGCTAAATCACATAAATTCTTGTGTTCTCCCCAATCCCCTTTTGTTTATGATTGCTATTTTGATTTGTGGTTTGTTATTCTACGGGTGGTCTTAATAAGTGGTATTAGAGGCCCTATATGTAGTATGCTCCACTTGTGGCTGCAATTTATTGCACTTTCCGTGCCTTATATATTTCTTACAGTTTGTGTCATTCTGTTCAACTGCCAAAACCACGTGAGGATTGTAATAACAGTGTACAGTGGGTCCAAAATGGATGAACCAATTAAATTGAGATCTATGGAAATGTCCCATGTGCACTGCTGGAGAAAGCCGTAAGTCTTGCTCCATGATAGGATCAAGCAAAACACCTTTTAAGTATAATGTCAATCAAAGGGGGCAACTTGTAACAAACCTCTCAAAGAAATGTATTGAACATGCAAATCTGTTATGGAGGCCACATTAGGAAGATATAAACCGCAAACATATGAATTATATCTTGGATGCCTTTGATATTTGGCTTTGTGGTGTCATGCAAATGCCTTGGATGTTTTGAATGGGATTCGTTTGTATACTTAAGCGTCTTTCAATGGATATTTTTATTTGAATTTGTGCTCATATCTTGTGAAGAGGCAACAGCATTATATGTCCATATCACGCTCAATGAGCTTCTTGAAGTGGCACCTAGGATATTTTCTTACTTTTTGGCATCATAAGGTGGGTAGCAGCTCTCGAGTCCTGAGGTAGAATACAACGCTTGGAACAATGTGGCCTTTTATCTGTTGAAATAATGTTTAATTTCCGTTACAACTTCATATTGATAAGGATTCTTATCCTTGGTTGAGCAATGATTTTCTCCTTGACAAAATTTTTGATTTAATGGAAGGTCTTGCACTAGCTTTAATTTCTCCCCATCTGACCTGTAAGATGAAGGGTAAAAAGGGAAAAAAAGGTAACATTGCTGACTGTGGTCTCGTGACTTCTCCCCCCCCCCCCCCCCCCCCAAAAAAAAAAAAAAAAAAAAAAAAGAGAGTGGTCTCAGTGTTCCCAGTTCCCTTGATTTTGTCATCTGAAATGTAGTCATATGCTTCGTTGATTCGGTTTGAGTGTTGAATGGCTTCACTAATGGACTGTTGTCGGGTGACATATCACTTATGTTCTCACACTTTATCAAACCATGGCCGTCTACATTGCTTCTAGAATTTATTGCTCTATTACAATCTTCTATCTAGTTTTTGAATCTATATTTCTTATCAACATACTCTAGTCTTCTTCAGGTCAAAAGGGGAAGGGAATCCTTGGCCTTTGAATTCAATGGGAAATTGCTCGAGAAAGCGAATCTGATGACTGAGAAGGTCTTAGATTGTGTAATGGAAAGAATTCACAGCGTTATGACTAAAGGAGGTGTTGATTGTGGAATGGTTTCTCAGTATATGGCCTTTTGCTTTTTAGGAGCCACACTATTCGGAGATTCATTCTTGGTGGGGTCTAAGGCTAATATTTATGAGGACCTTCTTATGAGCATAGCTAAAGATGCTTGCTTTTGGGCCTCGTACAATGTCACTCCATTTTGGAAACGTGGATACTGGAAGTATCAGAATCTATGCGCAAAGTTGAACTGGTTGACTCAAGAGATCATTTATCAGTGCCAACAAAGCTATGGGCTTTTGTACAATGGCAATCACAAGTCTTCTGTGAAAGGACAGAAAGTTGCATCTGACTCACCACTTTCCGCTTTTGTGGCTGCGTTTGAGAATTTGAACTCAGATAAATGTAATGGCCATCTGAATCCACAGGAAGAACTGTGTGGAAATGTGATGGCGGTTATGTTTCATGGGTGCCTTACTACAGCAGGTTTGATTGGTAACATCTTGACCATGCTGGCAACTCATCCAGAAATACAGGATAAGGTAGTATTTCTTATCCCTGCTTTATTGCAGTTGTTATTTGAGGATCCTTCCTTGCATCTTCGTTTACTTCTAATCATGTGCTAGCATTGGAGACTATACTTACAGGTTTTATACCATGTTCACGTATGGAGACGTGGTATATCTCAATGGTTGAATCACATGTCCCCTGTTATTGTGTTCAAGTTTTTATATTTTAGGAACCATATCATTTGACTTGTTTCATTCACGTATGAACCCCTGCCTTTAGTGGATTTGATGGCTAAAATTCTTGTAGTATTGGCCTTGGCTGGACGTGAGTCCCTTTTGGTTGGGTGGTCATCTGTGTGTCTGTGTACCAAGTGCATCCTTCTTGATACACTTTGTGGCTGTGCAGGTGTCTGTCCATGTGTGTGCATGCATGCATGTATTGGTGTGTGATTCTTAAGGTTTCTATCTTTCTGATACTGAAATGTTGAGTGTGAGAGAGCCATGTTCTCTATGAGGCCTGCAAGTGATACTCTTCTTCACTATTGTGTGCAGATCTACTCGGAGATAAATATGTTGAAGAGAGGATCAAAGAAGCAAAAGCCTCTGGATGTCAGAAAACTGAAACTTTTATTGGCAACTGTCTATGAATCTGCCCGTCTGCTCCCATCAGGACCTTTGCTGCAGAGACGTTCTTTAAAACATGGTGCGCAGTGACTTTATATTGGTTTCGTGCAGACTTTTCTTTATAACTTGATAAAGAGATTATAATTGTCTCTATCACATAATACAGCTGCTATTTCTTTTATAAGCAGTTGTCAGGAACTGCACGCAACATTGTTAACCATTCATAATCTTCCAGTTGTATGGATGGTAAAAATACTGACTTAATGAAATGTGCTTTGCTGAACCGTTCTCCCTGTGTGCTGCGATACAATGGGAATCAAAATAAGGTGAAAGCAGCAGAGGAGATAGTGTTAGAATATGCTTCAAAACTTTGAGTTGGGTAGCTATAGTTCTTTATTTTTTTCCTTGTCCCACAATGAAAAAGTAGACTTGGGACTTTCCTAAGTCTCTACGCCAAGTCTTCATCCCACATTGGAAAATGAAGAAAAGAGCTTACCTAAAATAGCACATCTCTTTAAGTGTTGTGTATTTACTAGTCCCACATTGAAAATGGAGCCTGCGTCTTTCTTTGTTTGTCGTGTCTCACATTGGATTGGAAATAACACAAAAATTAGGCATAAATATCCTAATTTCCACTATGTTTGGTAAGTTGTTGAGCACCCGTTGGAGCTAGGATGGACTACAAGCGCGGGCCGGGCTCGGTGACGAGTGACAGGTGTGAGCGTAGGCGGGTTGGCATGTTTTGCAACTGAGAGAGATTTTTCTAAATTGTGTGTTGGAATTTTATTAGTCGTTGGAGGAATAAATTGGCTAGATCAATGCTATCATAATTGGCTGGGTTAATACTGCAAAGTTTGGTCTGTTACAGACCTTTTGAATTATGGCCATTATGTCCATTGTTCTTTCCATTTGCTTATAAAAGAAAGGTTGGCAGATTATTCTCAACACACAGAAAAAACAATCAGTTCTTCTCTCTCCTTTCCACTCTCTTGTCTTTGTTCTTTTTGTTGGGAATTTTTCAAGGCTCTCCCATACCGTAGCCCTCGAGTACAGGTGCTGCAGTTGCCATGTTAACCTTGGGAGTAGATTGTTAAAAGACCAGTATGTACCGGTGTTGGGGCAAATTCGGCTTTAAGGCAGTGGTGCTCCACAGAGCGTTAATCTCTTTCCACATCTTGTGTTTTCTGTTCCTTCTATGTTTTCCCAAGTAGATCTTACATCATCCTGTTTTTCCAACAGATAGTATTGATACTTTAATTATATAATAGATGCAACTCATGGACATGGCCTAAGCTATGTGACAGAGATTTGGTTATGGGAGTATGATACTGATATGTGTCTCGACTCTAGAGGTCTTTTTCTGTTTCTGGTCTAATATAAAGTGTTCTAAGTGTCATAGCAGTGCCCAAGTATTTTATCCAACACAAATATTTTAGGGCGAAATGAGGAGTTGAAGTAATTCAAGGCTCTAGGGGGGGCATGTCAATTACAGTGTGTTATGTGGATCGTTACAGTCAATAGGCTATTGCATGTTAATTGTCATCCAGTTCATCATCATTGTTCATTTTTTTTTTTTTTTTTTCACTTTATCTCGCATTTTTTTTTGCAGATTATAGCTTTTTAGACATTTACCTTCCATACCACAAATTGCCTTAGAATGTTCTTATGAGACCTCAACCTTTTTGGTTATGTGGAGGTGCTTAGTTCTCAGTGTACTTGTCTTTCATGATTCGGCTTTATTGTTTGGTTATGTTCTGCGCTGTACTGATGTTTTTTCTTTTTTCTTTCTCAGATTTGAAACTCGAAAATGGTGTGACTATACCTGCTGGAGCAGTACTTGTCACACCTGTAGAGTTAGTTCAGATGGATGAAGCCATCTGGGGCAGTGACGCTGGCAGGTTTAATCCATACCGTTTCCTGTCAAAGGCTGAACAGACATCCGACCTGGACACCTGCAATCGCTTTACAGGTTTTACACTTTTGTTTCTCTATGTTATCCGACCCCGCCGTTTCGGATTGATTCATACCTTGTAATGATTGTCTACTGCCAGTGATACCTTTGATCGAGTGGTAAAATACTTTAAAGGTTGAAACCCTAGGAGAACAAGTCCTAGCCTCAAAAAAGAAAACCTATGATCGTTCGAGATCTGTATCTCGATAGTTTAGGCAACCAGAGTGTGGAAATCCGCAACCTGTTTGGCGCTTGGTTATGTATTTCATCTGCTTTTATATAACTGGATTATTTAAGAAAATAAACATTAGAGGGTCATTTATTGAATGCCGTTTCATCAGGACTCTTGTTGGATCTTTGAATCTTGCACGTTTGAAAACAGGCGGTCTCATCCCATACTTCCCACATATCTTCTATTGACTAGATTATCTGTTCCATATTTTGCATGAAAATCCATAACCGATGTGCTGCTAAGTTTTCGTTATGAATATCTTAGCATCTTGCCATGCACGACATTGTGCTTTCATGATGGATATTGGTGTAACATTTCAGGCTTTGTTTCATGGAGTCTTTCTTATTTTATAAATGTTGTTCGGTTTTTGCTTTTCAGGGTTGAGGGCCTCAGAAACATTACCTTGTAGGGGCAAAGTTGTGTACATATCACCCTCCTCAGACCCTGCCTTCGCGGGGCCTTCTTGAGGCATTGGGTTTGTTGTTGTTTTACCGAGTCTTTCTTGACATAGTTTGTCTATATTTATTTGAACTTTTCATTTTGGCTCAAATTTCCCATTTTGGATAAAGATACTGGATGTGATATGAAACTTGTACTGAAAATAGTATATGAATCTTAGAAATAGCCGAATTTGACCTCTGGATACGTACACGTGTTTTCATTCATCAAACAAGGCGTGTTGTGGGGGAGTGCATGACCAAATTTTATGGTACTTGATCCAGGTACAGCCGAAGGACTGACCGACTTGGGGCAAGATTCATATATCTTGAAGGACCCAAATGAAAATGCATCATTTCTTTCCTTCGGTTCTGGAGCACGAGCCTGTGTTGGCCAGAAATTCGCTGTTCTTGGTATCGCATCTATATTTGCATCATTGCTTGAGCGTTATAAGGTTCATTCTCTCCTGATAATTCAATTATATTATATTAGTTTCTTCTGATCATCACTTGCCCTTCAACCAAAGAACAAAAGGAAAGAACTAGATGAGTAAAAGGTGCTATTTGAATCAACGTCGTTAGGCTACTATAACATGGATTCGCAACTTGGCCTTTCTTTTAGGAAACAATGCCACAGCTTTACCAACGTTTCTACATTACGTGAATCAAAAATAATGCTTTAATGTTTCATAAATCAGCAGTCTTCATGAAAAATTATGATCAAAGAAAGATGTCACTGAAAATGATTCAGATGGACCGATGGTTCATATAAATGAACCGATGAATGTTGCATAAAAGTTTTTGCTCCCTTGAGATCTAGATTGCATAATCACCTTGGTTTCCTTCCAAACAAGTTCTGAGAATGCATAATGATTCGTCTCTGGTGCTGCTGAGACCTTTTGTTTGCATAAATAAAAAAAAAAAAAAAGAACGGAAAAAATTTTCTTAGTGATATTTCTTTCTTTGATAAAGAATAACAATCCGAAAGAGTAGGCATAAAATCATTAGTTATACTCTTTTGATAGTTATTAGCATTTAGATTCAATTATAAATCTGTCGTACTAAAGAAAATATAGTACCAGGATGGGTGACCTCCTGGGAAGTCCTCACTTTCAGGTTGGGGACACTCGGAAACATCCTCTCTTCAGGGTAATACCCGGAAGGGGGAAGGCTGTGCATCCGCTCCCCCCAGACCCTGCTTAGGCGGGAGCCCTTGGGGCACTGGGTATGTTGCTGCTACTAAAGAAAATACAGTATATATATGGTTATGAATGCCATTATAGTAGTATTATACATAATTACATAATGGTATCCCCATCCATCTCGTATCAGTCTTTATTTGATTTTATGGTTTATACCAAATTGCATGATCAATGTAATATCCTTCTAGTTCTCACACCTAGAAGGGCGTGCTCCAGTGGTTAAGACCCCCCCCAAAATAGAATTTGAGAAGATTCAGATATATGCATCCTTACCATCACTTTTGCAGTGATAGCGATACATCTTGACCGTTCGTTCGCATTGCATAAACTGCAGATAGAACTTCAACCAGGATGTGAGATCAATCCGAAACCGTCGATGAGCAACTGTGTTCTTCAGCTTCTTCCCAGCCCCAAGATACTCTTCATCCCAAGGGAGACTTGAAAGATACATGTATGGGACACATACCTCATGTCAATACTGTACAATACCGCCTTTTCGTTTGTTCTTGTTCTTCGTCGGTTAGGAAAGACACGTACTTTTCAACCGTTGATGGGAAGACGTTCTCGGTTCTCATGCAGATCTAGGAGCAGAGACGACTACACGAGTTGGGTACGTTTTGAAACTCGTGTTTTTATTCGTCCCATGTTTTTGGGTGACGCCAGTGCTGGGGATTTTACAGAGATTTTGTGGCACTCGGAGTCTACTACTGCGGTGAGCTCTGGTTTTCCTCCCCGTCTTTGGCTTTTTTTTGGTAATATTATTGTCAGGATAAAATTATTGGTAATTTTGTTGCTATCATTTCTTTATAAGTCACATCATTATCTTAGCAATAATAGTTTTATGTCCTGACAATAACTCCCTTTTTCCAGAAACTGTTGGGTGTTGTTTTCAGGGTGCTTTTTACTCCAAACTGGAGTTTATAGTTACTTACTGTTGTATGTAAAATAAGAAAAGTCTTTTTTTTTTTTTTTTTTGGCATGGGTTCTTTCTTGACTATTTTTCCTTTTCCCCCCCTTTTTTAATCGAATTGAGTTTTAAGGATCTCGAGCCTCAGCCCGGTGTAGTTTTACCGTTAGAACGAGGTTTCGATGTTGGGTTCTCTTGTCTCGCTGCCTTCTTACTAGAAAGTCTTTTTCTTGTTTTTCCTTGGTGCCTCCTTTTCTTTCTCATTTGTTCTTGTCATTGTCTCCTTCATGATGGTTGATGCGATATTATTTTCTATTTGTAATTTTTCAGTTTTTTGTTTCCTTCATGATGGTATTATTGTTGAGTATAATGAGGTTATCACATAGGAATATATATATGTATATTTTTTTTAATTTCTTGGTTCTCCAGTAACAAAAAATAAGGGAAAAGTCGAAGTTTGTGTTGTTTTATATATTGTATATATATATATGGCGTTTCAAAATTCTTTTTGAGTTTGTAGTTTTGGAATTCAAGTTTGACAAATTGAAGAGGAAATTTTGCTTTGAAATTTTTCGTAAGAGTAAATATTTTTGAAGCTTACACTTTGTCTGCTAAGAAGGTTATTAGGAGATTTTGAAGTGTCGAGAGTTCCTTATTCAAATTTTTGGTGTTAGATTCAGCTCTTTTTTTACTTTATGTTTTCCTTTACTTCCTTTTTCGTACATGAGTCTTGTTAGATAGTTTCCAATTGTCATTATTAACTTATTAGAGTATGGATCTTTGTTCAATTAACTAATTTAATTAAATCTGGCCTTAGATTTAAGGGTAAGTGACGCAAAACTCCCTTTATCTTTTGCTTTAATAATAAAAAAATTCATATATTTTACTTTAATATATAAAAAAAAATCCTTTACAAATAAAATCATTCGTTTACCCCTTGTTTTCATAAATTTATCAGTTCACCTCTATTCAATTTTTCTTTGATTATTTTGTTTCTCAAACGTGAGAGGGTTAAGTGTTTAATTTTATTTTTAAAAGATATTTTATGTTTTTAGGTAAAAATTAAGCCTCCTTTCAGTGTGGCATCCTGAAGGGGGAAGGCTGCGTACACCCTCACAAACCCTACTTTTGCGGGAGCTCTTGAGGCACTAGAATTGTTGGTTGTTGAGGTAAAAATTAAGAATTTTTTTGTTCTTAGCAAAAAATAGGGGATTTCTATATTTAAAAAAAAAAAAAATTTAGTTAATTATAATAATAATATTATAAGTTTAGAAGAAAAAATATATGTATTTGAAATTTTCATAAAAAATATTGAGATAAAATATAAATTTTTTTATTTAAATTAATTCAAATTAGATTCATAAATTTGAAATTTAAAAATTTAAGAAATTAAAAATTTGAAACAAATAAGGAAAAATAATTTTTTAGAAAAGTTCAAATTTAATTTTGGTTTTTCAAATTTTTTCAAAAAAAACTATTTTTTCATAATTTATTTTTAAATTTTAATTTCATGCTTTTTTTACTTTTAAATTTATTAATCTAATTTTAAAATTTATTTTTAACCAAGAATTATTACATGTTATCGGTAGAGGGGTATGTAAGAAATTAATCAATAAAATAGCCATGAAAGTAGTTACATTCCTAAATAAACGTAGACGTAAACAAAAAAATCTATTTCAAATTTGAATTTTCTGCTAAGAATTTCTTCCATTATTTTGAATTTCTCTATAACAATTCTATCTTCCTTCTATTTAAATTTCCCGCCATTAATCATTCAAATTTCCCATTTTTATTCTCTCTTCTATTTACTATCAAAGGGCATAGAGTTGTATTTTTATGATTATCAATGAATTCAATGTTATTTTCTATCTTTTTATGATTTTTTTTTATTGTTTTAGCTTATTTCAATTTATTTTAATTTTAGTTCGTATCTAAAGTAATTACAAAATTGATGAGTATTTTACCCTAAATTTTAAAGAAATTGGAAAACCCCAAAACAAATTTCAAAAAATTTGAATTTTGATATGACCAAAACAAATTTCAAAAAATTTGAATTTTGATATGAAAATTCCTCCAAAAAACCTTGCAGTCATTTTAAGAGCCTTTTTTTTTAGGGGTAAAAATCATCAAATTGCAAATCTTAATGAGGATATAAAATATGAGAAGCTTAGTGTGGAAAGGAAAGATATTACAAGTGTTAACGCAAAACTACCAGATCTCTTCCGTTAATAACTACACTGATTTCCTCTCTATCCCCTCCAATAATCTCCGTCTTATATTTCTGCCCCTCTTTACTCCAATCTCTCTAAATCTTTGGGCAAATGTTCTGGCGCACCTACCCGGCCAGCGGCCACTAACGAATGCATGTTAGGTGTCGGATTGTGTTAATCCTAGAGGACTGATATAATCCAAAATATAGCGGATTAGTGAGGGATAATTTAGGTATTAATAAATTAATTTAGTGCTTAATTATAATTATACCCCTCCCTTAAACTCTATATATAGGCACTCAAATCTAGAGGAGAGGCATGGATGAAGAATTGTATTAATATCTCTCTCCCTTCTCTCTAAGTCTCCTCTCTTTCTATCTCTGTATCTATGAGGAGAGGCATGGCTGATTGTGCCTTGAATCAATATGAATTGTATCAATTGGTATCAGAGTATAGATAATACTGTGTGCAACTTAGCAGCGACAAAGTCTTTTTTTAGGACAATGGTCTTCTCCGCAGCGCAATATCAAGTTTTGTAAGATTTTTCTAATTACTCTTTTCCTCATTGCTTGCTTGAATATGAGCCAATTTTTCTGACAGCCATTCAATTATACTCTATCATAATTTAAGCAATGTGTTTTTATTTGTTTACTTATGTATAGATTTATAAATTTTGATATGGTAAGTTATAGAAATATTATAATTTCATTTTAATATTTTATAAAAACTATAACTATCTAGTCATTAAATACTTTTGTTATAAAGTCTTGCATTGCCAATAAATTTATGGCAAAAGAATTATGAACACAAGTTTAATTTCATGAAGTACTACTTTCGATTTAGTTGTGCACATTTTATCCATTTCTAGATATATAATAGTAACATATTACTTCACAATTTTTTCTCATTTTCTGTTGATATTATTTTAAGGGTCTTTTTGCCGAAAACCATCTAAATTTTAGGTGATATTTCAAAAGATTATTTATATTTTCTAATTTTTTTAAAAACTACCTAAATTTTTTTTTTATAATTTTTAATATCACACTTTAATGTAAACACCATCAACATCTATTGGTTTTTGCTTGCGTGGCTTTTAGGAAAAAAGAGAGAAAATAATTAAAAAAATTGAATTTACATTTAAATAATTCTAAATATTTTAAAAAATCTTAAACATATTAAAATTTGTATGTATTTCAAAAAATAATTTTTATATTCTAGAAAATATTGTTAAGTTCCATGTAAGCAAAAACTAACAGAAGTTAAAGGCACAGTAAGGTGCGACATTAAAAAAAATTTAAATATTTAAATATTTTTTGTAAAATTAGAAAATATAGACGATTTTTTAAAATTGCATCTAAAATTGAGGTGATTTCTAATTTAAAAAAACCCCTTATTTTGACTATATGAATGCTTTTTCTAAAGAAAATGTGTGTGTCATATATATTTAGTGATAAGGTGTATATATATATATATATATATATATATATATATATATAGTGACTCTTACGAGAGGGTAAGAGATTAAGAGGGTGAATTCTAAATCACATATTTGTTTAAAGTGGGGGAAAGTTTTTTTGTTGAAAATCATCTAAGCTTTAGGTGCAATTTCAAATAACCACTTATCTATTTTTCAATATCAACACCCAAATTTTTCAAAATTTTTAAATGTCACATTTTACCGTTAGGGTTCTGTTAGTTTTTTCGAAGTGGCACTCTTAAGAAAAAGAAAAAACCTGAAAAAATTAATAGTTACAAATTTTTTATATATTTAAAATTTAAAAAAAATATTTAAAATTTAAATTCTAATTTTTAAGTTGGTTTTGAGTGTCATGTCATTAAAAAGTAATACATATTAAAAATTTTCGAAAGCTCGGGCCTGACATTGAAAAAATAGAATATTTAAATACTTTTTTAAATCGCATATAAATTTAGGTATTTTTAGTGAAAAAAAAAAGACCTTAGTACTATAGCCTTTTCCAAATTTTATAGTTTTTTATATTAAAAAACATGCTTTTTTTTCTTGGTGAATTTTAAAAATATACATTATCGAGTGATGGTATTTATACAGTAAGAAGTATCATTCATCTGAAGTTGGCCGCCATTTCCACTCTTCATTTCTACTAAGCTTGTGTGATTTTGGGTAGTCTTCTGTCTTGGGTGTTTTAATGTTTTTATTGTCCTTAATATAGTATTAAAAAGATGAAAATTAAGAACGAAAAGATTCAACAGCCTTTTTTTAAATTTTATTGCTAAAACAATTAGATGCTATTTGGTACGAGGGAACAGAGGGGTGGGAATCAGAATGAGCACTTCATTCCCCCTTTTTTGGCTATTTGGTACAGGAAAGTGGGAGAGTGGGGTGGGAGTAGGAATTAAATGCATTCCCATTCCCACATTTGCATACCCAGAGGGGTCTGGGTTTAAAAACACGTGAATGAGAATGACCCATTGCCCAAAATAACACAAAAATAAAAAATATTTTCTAAACTAGCTTTTTAAAAAAATATTTTCCCAAATAGCATCCATGTCATCATTTTTTTATTTTTTTACACATTTATAAATTTTTAAATTTTTAATATTTTATGTATTATAATAAATAAATTAAACTATATTATTTATTAAATTTTATATAAAATTATTTGTAGACAAATTAATTCTAAATATTTAATAAATAATTTATTTTAATTTATTTGTTGTGATTAAGAAAGTATTATAAATTTAAAAAATTATAAATATATTAAAAATAAAATAAGAAAGTAAAAAAAGTAAAAATAAAAATAAAAAGGTTAAATGATGACATGAATGCCATTTTGGGAAAAATTTTTCTTAAAATGCTAGTTTAGGAAATATTTTTTATTTTTATGTTATTTTGGGCATTGCCTCAATGAGAATGGGATAAAAATTATTATTATTATTGCTACTATTCTTGTTGTTGTTATTATAATTATTACAATAATTACTACTGTATTTTTAATTATTATTATAATAATATCATTATTATTGTTATTGTTATTGCTATTATAGTTATTTTTATTTTTATAGTTGTTGTTATTATAATTATTATTTTATTAAAATATATTGAAGAGTGTTTGGTAAACTATTTTGCTTACATCAATTACCGCTATTGCATACAGATGTGCTTGATTTTTATATGTTTTATTTTGCATTCCTGCCATATATTCGGTCTTTACATGTGTGTTTGGTTGTTATTTAGGTACATTTTTCATGTGGAACACATCAGAGTGGACGAAAGAAGAATTCCGGCAAAATTAAGCATTATTGAAGCATATTTGAAGACTAATTGGAGAAACCTAACCACTTGTGCAAAAGAAAGACCCATCGGGGTGAATCGGGCACATCCCATAGCGCTTCGGTGCTTAATCGAGCAAAGGAGCTCGGAGAACCGATCGATCAGCAGCTTGTGGTTAGAGAAACTAATCGAGAGCTTGCCGATCAAACGGACAAAAGTGCCGATCGATTCGCCAATCGGAAGCTTTGCGTGAGCTCACTGATTGATCAGGCCTAATTCCCGATAGATCGGGAGGGTTCCGTACGGAACCCTGGCCGCCTCTGCACTTATAAATAGAGGAGGGGATGTCAGCCTTTTCCACGCTTTATCTTTTGCCACGCTCCTCTCCTCCTCTCCTTCCAAAGTCGCTACGAGAAATAAGGGGTTCTCAAATGTCGAAGCGCAGGTGGTCGGAGTGCCGAAAGGTTCAAAGTAAGGATCAACGTCAACATCAATTGAGGGAGTTTTCAATTCCTAGTTGTTTATTCATTGTTTTCTCTTTTTTAAATGTTAATAATGTATAAAACTTCCATGGAGAAGTAGACTCTTTTAGTTTAGGGATGAAGGGCGGATAGCGGCCTGTATCCCAGATTTATATTATACTTTTGACGATTGATTTAGTTATGTTATATTGACACCCCTGTGGAGAGTTCTTTATGATTGTTGGATATTTTTGTATCTGTGCTTATAGTCATGACTAGATCTCCAACTTTGCAGTGATTAGTGATGTGCTTTAGCCTAGACCATAACATAACAGGATTTCACGCGTGGTAAGGGTTGAGGTTGTACTCAACCCTGAATCTAATCTTTTATATAAATTAATATTAAATTAGGAGTACCAAAGGAATTAAGTAGTGCTAATGAGATAACTTATGCTACACTTAGGGTGCTAAGATAGGTTATGCCTTTAGACTAGTTCATTACCCTAAGCCCTAATTTATATATTAACCAAGGCTTAGAGCTTGTAGCCTAAGTCCTTCAAATCATCGTCCTACGTAAAATATAATGATGGGATACGTGTTAAGCTACCCTAAATTCACTCATTAAACTAACCTCAATTGAATTGTCACATTCGCTTTATATTTAGTTTTATTAATCTAGTCAACAATTTATTCAAACAACAAAAAACCTAAAAATTCAAACCACTCGTTAATCAGTAAGTCCAACTTAACACGATTCCTTGTGGATACGACCCGTATACCCGACAAAGCTACGACGATCTCGTACGCTTGTGAGTAGACGATTTTAAAACACACTTTTAAAACACATCACATACCAAACATGAGAATGACTATCTCAATCTTATTCGATCTCCTTTCCATACATATACCAAATGGAGGATTGGGAATGAGCAGGTCATTCCTACTCCCAAAAGCCATTCTAATTCCTTCATTCTTATTCCCACAAATTCATTCCCTTATACCAATCGATCTCTTAAGAATCAAAGGGGAAAGTTCTATTCATAATTTTCACAACCCGAGAATAAGAAAGAACACATAAAAATAGAAAAAATCTAGAAATTGAATGAATAAATCCTAATTAGCCATCTTCCTTAAATAGAGGGGCTCTCTTATCTAAAATAAAATACTAAAATTAGAATAGATAAATAAAAAGATAAATAATAATATCTACTAATCTACATTAAACTCTCTTCCTTGAAGTTAAACTCCTTTACCCGGATCAAGACCCTATTTGCTCGTCCTCCATCCCGCCAAGCCCGCCCCGCCAAGCAAACCCGCCATGTGTGTGCTAAAGCGTGGCTGCATCAGTTTGCCTTCGGGAGCTGCTCTATATTTTTGCGTCTTATTGAGCTTGTAAAATTATCGGAAAAAAACTAAGCCCATGTGATTTCTAGTATCAACTGAGGTATATTGTTTTACTTGTGTTTGTTGCTTCCAGACGTCAAACATTGAGCTTATTTTCTGTGCAGGGGGTGTCTTGTAATGGAGAATTTATCTGCTTTTCGGGTGCCACAACGGATTTGTGGTATGACCTTTTTTTTCTGATAATTAGAGTATAAGTCTGCGAAAGCACAATAATGCAAGGCAAAGCTTAAAGGTAAACAGCAAAAATACTAAAACATCCAAGATAAAAAGACTGCTCGCTACCAGATAATTAAGAGTTTAAGGTTCAAGAATTTGAACACTTAAAATGCTAAAATAAGACCCAATATCACATTCCAAATTTTCTAGTTGATTAAGATTTGAGCATTATAGTAGGTTCGGTATCTATCCCGTGGAAGTTCGGTTGGCGACGCTGATCTTCTAGATTATAGCCTTGAAAGGGCATGATCTGGGTGTTAGAGGTCTTCGCCATCTCTCTGTGAGAGTCCAGTGGGAGCTCAACATATTTATAGTAGATTCAGAGAGATGCGATGATTTTAAAATATGACAGTACAAATTGAGGGATGGGGCAAAGGTGGTATTGGAAAAAATTCACATGTAGAATTTTTTTCTACCCTTCAATTTTTTGATCTTAAATCTCGACCACACAAATTTATTATCTTTGTGTGGCTGAGATTTAAGGTCAAAAAATCAAAGGATAGAAAAAAACATTCTGTATATGAAAAAAAAAAAAAAATTTCTGCACAACAAAATCTCTCATTGTATTGGTCTTGATCTAAGCGACACATCATTAAAAGGATAATTGATAAAGTATATTTAAAATAATAATTTTATTTTGGGAATTTGAAGTTTATTATATTTCATATTTATAACTAATACTACACACAATTTTAACTATATTACTAATTACTTAGGCTTCGTTTGTTTCGGGAGAAAACCATATTCTAGGAAGTGGTTTTCCTCCTTTCCTTTGTTTGGCGCGTCATTAGCTCACAGTAAAGGTTTTCCGACTGAAAATCTTTTTCTTCAAATGAGGGAAAATGACTTCCCTTTTAAAATGGGGGAAATCGTGATTCTAAATGGCTCAAAAATCTTCACAGTTATCATCATGCAAATCAAGATCGAATCAAAATAAACTAGATTGCACTGTAAACATTTAATGTCAACATCGGACAAGAATTAGACTGAATAATTAAAAGCAGCTTCGATATTACTCTGTTATTGTTGCAACAGAATAACTTTAATCAAGTTGAATTGTTACATAATATTGTAGAAGAAAATTATTTAGGTAATATTTTAGCATTTATTATATAGGTATTGCGATATTTCAGTAATATACAATGATGTACCCCAAAGTTTAAAAATTTTCTCATAAATCAGGTATCTTTTGCTAAAATTTAATATATTTTAAATAAAAACAACAATCTATATGTATCTTATATCATAATGCAATAATTTTTTTTGTCCGAAAATGCTAACATGACAAATTTTTTGATAATATATAAGTAATTTTTTTTAGAATGTGGACAACCTTTTGATAATATGATATTTATAACACATCAATTTTTTGGCAGAAATTAGCCGAAATTTTAATGAAAATTTACTAGATTTCAACACAGTATATACACAGGTGATAAAATTTCTTATCTCATGACACCTCATTGTATATAATAAAATGACAGAGTATTTACATGATAAATGGTCAAATTTTAGAATACCAAAGAAATAATTTTCCTAATTTATACAGTTTTGATGGTTAACTTTTTATTTTGTTACTTCATATATGTTGTATTATTACTTATATTATCCTCTGAAAAGATATAAAATGATTGATGAAAAATATTTTTTTAAAACATACACGAAGACATCACAATGGGGACTTAAGTTTTCCTTTGAAACAAGCGACGGAAAACCCCACTCGAAATTTATATTTCCTTGGAAAACCTTTTTCGAAGAAAAATTAATTCCTAAATTCTACTTTTCCGTCAAAACAAACGGAGCCTTAGTGTTAAAACAAAATTTGAACTTATTAATATTGTATGTGTCAACACCTATTGCCAATCTACATTCTTTACTTCTTCACTGAAAAGATTAACGTACTTAGAATAATATTTTTGGATCATAGTCTAGCCTTTTAAAACTTATTACTTCCTTTAGAACTCTTCAATTTTGAATTCTGTAGTTATTAAGTCCGAATGTTATAATTAAGGGTGTAAATGGTACGAGCCCCTAGCAAGTAGCTCGTGAGTCGCTCGAATAAAGCTTGATTCAAACTCGAATTAACCGAGTTCGAGTATCAAAAGATACTCGCTTAATAAATGAGTACGAGTCGAGTAGTAAACTACCCGGCTCGATACTCGATTAAATACTCGACTCAAAACTCGAATTATTACTTGACTCGATACTCAACTCGTATGAAATAGCTCTTGTGTATTATTTTCTTTTCAAATGGATGGTTTGTGACATCAATAGTAGAATGAAAGAGGAAAGCTTGAATTTCTTGTAAAAGATAACATGTTACATTTGTGGTGGAGTGACAGAACCTTGAGTTTCTTATAACTGATTGTATTTGGTTTGCTTATATTTTTTGAAACTTAGGTTTTGAAGCATATTTGGTATTAATATATCAGTAATTTATTGTTGTTTATGTTAAAATATAGTGTGAGCAATAATTGAGTATGCAAATTGATTATAACTAATGTTCGAGTGTATAGAATAATATTATAATGGATATAATTTGTTGAATATTTATATGCACAATAAATGAGTACTCAAGTCAAGTCGAGAGCTGAATTAACTACTCGAATCGAGTTCGAGTATACTCGAGTAGTTAATCGAGCCTGAGTTGAGTATTGTGATACTCAGCTCGACTCATCTCGATTACACTCCTAGTTAGAATTACAAATGTATAGAATAATTTTGATCCAAGTTCAATTTTATATTTGTAGCACCATATTTAAGCAGTTAATCTATAAAATAGAGATGAAGCCTCTAAATTAATGTCAAAGAATATGGAAAACTCCAGTTCATAAACCTTATGGAATCCTAAACTAGCAACATTCCCAATATTTCTAGTGCTCCAGGGGCTCCTTCCTAAGCAGGGTTGGGGGGGGGGGGGGTGCGGTGGATGTATGCAGCCTTCCCCCTCAGGGAAGGGAGACTGTTTTCGAGAACCCCTAACCTGAGGGGTGCAACACGAGGACTTCCCAAGAGATCACCCATCTTGGTACTACTATCGCCCAAGCACACTTAACTTCGGAGTTCTAATCGGATTCGGTGTTTACGTGTTGGTACCTTTTTAAGTTAATGAAATCCTAAACTGAATTCAAATAATTCTAATTCTCATTTCAAAATTCTTTCAGAAAACCTCTCACTCAATTCAGTCTCCTTTTATTGCCTAGAGAGGCACTGTGGAGAGTGTTGGGAAGGAAAGGCATCCCAATGCCTTATATTCGGGTCATTAGAGACATGTATGAAGAGGCACATACTAATGTGCGAACAGGGGAAGGGGAGACAGATACTTTCCCTATTACAGTAGGGGTTCACCAGGGCTCTGCCTTGAGTCCCTTCCTGTTCATTCTAGTGATGGATGAGCTCACTAGACATATCCAAGGGAAGGTAACTTGGTGCATGCTTTTTGCAGACGACATAGTTCTGGTAGGGGAATCCCGTGCGGACATAAACGAGAAGCTGGAGCTATGGAGAGGCGCACTAGAATCGAGGGGTTTAAGGATTAGCAGATTTAAGACCGAGTATGTGGAATTCAAATTCGAACGTTCCACCACGACCAGCACCGAGGAGGTTAAGATTGGAGCAGAAGCCGTATCAAGTAAGGAGAGCTTCAAATATCTGGGATCCATGATACACCAGAATGGTGAAGTAGATGAGGATGTCAGCAACAGGATTAAAGTAGGCTGGCAGAAGTGGAGGATGGCATCCGGGGTGCTGTGTGATAGAAAGTTCCCGCTAAAGTTAAAGGAAAAATACTATAAGACGGCAGTAAGACCGGCTATGCTATATGGAGCAGAGTGTCGACCAATGAAACAAAATCAAACACAGAGGATGAAGGTGGCAGAGATGAGGATGCTACGAATGGATGTGTGGCCACACAAGAAAGGATAGGATTAGGAATGATGTGATACGAGGTAAGCTGGGTGTAGCCTCGATCGAGGATAAATTGAGGGAGCACCGCCTAAGATGGTTTGGACATGTCAGCAGAAGACCGACTTCAGCCCCAGTCAGGAGGTGTGAACAGCACAACACAGCGATAAGCAGAAGAGGGAGGGGCAGACCAAAGAAGAGTTGGCTGGAGACGATTCGTCAAGACCTAACCCACCTAAATCTAAGAGAGGAGATGGCATCAGATAGGACACGTTGGAGGGCTAGTATTAGGGTAGCGGAGATGGCAGAGTAGAGTAGTGCGGGGAGTGCCTAGTAGTCTAAGATCCTTAGGCAAGCATAAACTCTAATGTAGCACTTTTAGACTACCTTAGTCCCTGATCATGCCCATTCTCCTTCTTCTTCTTCTCCTTCTCCTTCTTCTACTTTTTCCTCTATATGCATGTTATTGATTGGTGGTTTATCTGCAGGCACTCAACTACTTTAGGTTGGGGGTCCCCGTCTCCTTTCCTGCCGGAAGGGGTAAGGCTGCGTACATCACCCCCCGCCCCCCCCAGACCCTGCGTTCTGCGGGAGCCGCAAAGCACTGGGACTGTTGTTGTTGTTGTTTATTGCCTAGAAAATACCAAACCAACAATATCCACTGCACGATCATGTTCATATCTAGTAATTGCAAAACATCCACAAACAAAGGAAAGAAAAAGAAAATTAATCATTGTTAAATAGAGAGACAGGGAGACAAGAGAACTGACCGCATATCTTAATTGGGGCACGAAGCTTGCAAAGATTGGCTAATAAATAAAGATATTGCGGCGTTGACACAAAGCTAATACATCTCTCCTCCGGTAACTGCACTTCTTTCCCCCTTCTTCCTTTCAATAATCTCCATATTATATCATCCAACACATTCGCATTCATCATTTCCTCCATTTTCATTGTCTTCTTCACTTGTTTGGACCCTAATTACACAAACTACGTGCGCTGATGACCACGTATTAGTAAAATGATCATTACTGTATGTGTGAATAAATTATGGGAAAATTTTCGTTTATTTTTAGAAATTGGGGTAAAAATTAGTGGAGAAGATGATGCCAATGGATAGGATGATGAATGCGAATGTGCTGGACGATATAACACAAAGATTATTCGAAAGGAGAGGGGGGAAATAAGGGAATTTATCCGAAGGAGAGATCAAGTTGCTTTGGTGTCAATAAATGTAAAATCTTTGTTTTTTCCTTAGCCTAATCTTCGCAAGCTTTGTGTCCCTATTAAGATTTGCAGTCAGTTCTTGCTATCTCTGAATCTCTCTCTCTCAAACAACGATGGATTTTGTTATTTTTGTCCTTTGTTTGTTGATGCCATGTAATTTGATGAAATGAATTTAATATGTGGTAGGTGTTCTTTGATGGTGATACATAATTTTACATAGATGAACATCATATCAAATTCATTTCGACAAATTACGTAACATCAACAAATAAAGGACAAAAACAACAAAATCAATCCTTGTTTGAGAGAGAAAGATACAGAAATAGAGAGAATTGGTTGTAGATCTTAATAGGGTCACAAAGCTTGAGAAGATTAGATTGAGAAAAAAAGATATTACAAGTGTTGATGCAAAGCAGCTTGATCTCTCCCTCGGATAACTGCCCTTGTTTCCCCACTCTCGTTTTAATAATCTCTGTATTATATCGTCCAGCACATTCGCATTCATCATCCCGTCCATTTTCAACATCTTCTCCGCTAATTTTTACCCTCATTTCTAAAAATAAACAAAAATTTTCCCAAAATTTATTCACATGCACAATGATGATAATTGTATTAATACACGGTCATCATTGTGTGTAGTTTGTCTAATTAGGGTCAAAAGAAGTGAAGAAGATGATGACAATGGAGGGAATGATGAATGCGAATGTGCTGAATGATATAATACGAAGATTATTGGAAGGAAGTCGAGGAAAGAAGTGCAGTTATCGGAGGAAAGATCTATTAGCTTTGCGTCAACGCCTGGAATATCTTTCGTTCTTAACCCAATCTTTTCAAGCTTCGCGTCCCAATTAAGATCTACAGTTAGTTATCTTCGTCTCTATATCTTTCTCTCTCTAACAATGATTGATTTTTTTTTCCTTGGCCCTTTGTTTATGGATGTATTGCAATTAGTGGATATGAATTTGATAGTGTAGTGGATGCTATTGGTATGGTCTTAGGGAATAAAGGAGACTGAAATGAGTGAGAAGTTTCTCGAAAGAATTTTGAAATGAGAACTATTTGAATTAGTTTAGAGGTTCATCGCTGTTTTATAGATAATTTCTTAAATATGGTGCTACAAGTATAAAATTGCACTTGGATCAAAATTATTATCCTATACAATAGCAGTTCCGAACATTAAGACAATAACAACAATTTAAAAGTTGAAGGTTAATAACTAGAGAGTTCGGAATTGAAGAGTAATAAAGGAAGTAGTTTTATTAGGCTAGAATACGATCCAAAAATATTATTCTAAGTATGTTGATCTCTTAAGTGAATAAATAAAGAATATAGATTGGCAATAGGTGTTGACACATGAAGGTGACAATAATTGTGGTGTAATATTATGAAGTTTAAATTTGTTTTAAAAATAAGTATTTAGTAGTATAGTTACAGTATTAGTTATAATTAAATATAAAATATAATAAACTTAAAAATACGAAATAGAATTATTATTTTAAATATTCTTTATCGATTATTTTTTTTAATGATGTGTCATTTAGATCAAGACCAACACCCCTTTGCCCCATCCCTCAAATTTGTACTGTCATATTCTAAAATCACCCACGTCTGTCCTTGAATTTACCACAAATATATACGCCGGACTCCCATCGGACTCTCACTGGAGAGATGGCAAATACCTTGACCACCTAGATCATGTCCTTTCAAGGCTATAACCCAGATGACAGGCGTCACAAGCCAAACTTCCACTGGAAAGATGCCGAACTTACTGAATGTTCAGATTGTAATCAATCATAAAAGTTAAAATGTGAATTTGGTTCTTACTCTGGCATTTTAAAACTTGTTATTTATTTAAACTCCTCAACCTTGATTTCTTAAACCGAAGTGTTGGAGGAAAAATAAGCAAGTAGGTCCTTGGCAGTGAAGCCCTGATAACGTGTACGGATCACAGACAGCCCATACTCGATGCAAGACCACGGCAGCATAGCCTTGGCGGAGCACGTTATACCACCAACCCCTTATGACCACGGCACCGTGAACATGAGCACCCTATGCGGGTCCACGGCGGTACGAGCTTAGCCGGTGAACCTTAGGCTTGGCGGCATTTTGAAAATGGTGCACACATAGCGACAATACCCATCACGGCATATCCATCATAGCGCCTGCCCCTTTACAGTAGCACCACACCACCGCCAACCCGCCTAGCCCATCACCAATCATAACCTGCTTAACCAACCCAGCCAACCAATCATCATCCAACCGCCTACCTTTTCCCCTTACGTTAAGCAACCCCGATGACCGCGGTCCCGCCAACCCCCGAACCGCCTCCCATCTTGTTATAAATACCAGCCCTTCTCCTCTCATTCAAAGCAAGCCTTCGCCCCCCCGGACTTCTTTCCCTTTTCTTGAGACTCCCTCGTATCTCTCTCCTAAGCTCCCGCATCCTTCTCCCTAAGCTTATTCGAGCTCTTGCCCCCCTCTCTCCTAAGTCCTTCACCCGAGGCTTCTCCCCCTTTTATCTCGAGACCCCTTAAAGCAATCATTTACTTATTTCATGTTGCCTACTTTACTCATATTTATTATTACCACGTCCTTTACTGACTTAGGCATCGGAGGGGTCTCTCGGGGTCCACCCTGCGCGTCCCTCTAACCGCCTTGCTCGTTTTACAGGTAAGCCTGAACCAAACATGCCAGCGGCTGACTTCTTAGCAAGAGCTTGAGTCCGGCTCTCATCCTAAAGATTCTATTCGTTCTTGTTTAGGATAAACTGGGTCAGGCCTACCCATTTAAAGCTACCTGCTCAATTTATTCTGAAACACGAAGATTTTCATCTAATTGTTAACTTTCAAATCTTATATTATTATTGTTAACTTTTAGGCTTCGTTTGTTAAGGGGAAAGTAGATTTGAGGATCTGGTTTTCTTTAGAAATGTTTTTCCAAGAAAAATTAAAATCTGATGGAGGTTTTCCATTGTTTGTTTCAAAGAAAAACTTGCTTCCCCTTTGCAACTTATCAGATCGGTGCTTTTCTCTATCCAAGTCTTCTGGACATCCGTCTTCATTCTTCCAAAGGCGATTGTCAAGAAGATTGATTCAAGTCTTGGAGCCTTTCTTTGAAGAGGCACCTCACTGACCTCGGGGTGAGCAAAGGTGGCCTGGAGGCATCTATGTTATCCTCACAGAGAGGGTGGTCTTGGGATCTGGCGTTTGACTGACTGGAACCAGGCTTCTATTATGAAGCATATCTGGATTCTACTTATAGATCGTGATTCCCTTTGGCCTCGGTGGGTTCATGCCAACCATCTTCGGAGGAGGAACTTCTGGGAGGTCTAGGCTAAGGGGTCAATTCCTTGGTCTTAGAGGAGTATCCTTGAGGTTAGGCCGTTGTGTGATAGGGCTTTCAGGCATATCATTGGGGACGGTCGAGATACTGCTCTTTAGGCTGATTATTGGCTGCTGTGTGGATGATTGGAGGGGTGGTTCACGCCCCGCCCCTTAACCTCCACTGGTCACCTCTGGGGCTCATGTGTTTGAGATATTATTGAGGAAGATCAATGGCGGTTTCCTCAGGATTGGGTTGAACTACTACCTATTTAGGCGTCTGTTGATTTCAGGCCTCCGCAGGGTGTTGCGGATTATATTAGGTAGATGGGTGACCACTTAGGGGTTTTCACCACTAGATTAGCTTCGGAGATGATCTGTAGCAAGAGGGAGGAGGACTCCATCCACCATCTTTTTTGGTTCTGGGTACACATTCCGAGGCATTCCTTCACTCTATGGCTTGCCTCTTGTGAGCGACTTTGGACCCATGACAGATTGCTGAGACATCAAGTGCATGGCGTCCAGTCTAAATGTATGCTATGTGGTTTAGATGATGAGTCGCATAGCCATCTCTTCTTTTCCTGCAGCTTTTTTGCTTCTGTTTGGACTCAGGTGTCATCACGCACCTCCTTTGCCTAGCCTACACTTCCTTGGCTTGAGCTAGTTGAGTGGGCTTCTACTCAGCTCAGTGGTCGTGGGGTGGATCGTATCCTTGCTCGCCTTTGCTTCTCTACAACGGTCTACATCCTTTGGTACGAGCGTAACCTGAGGATCCAGTGTTCTCAGTCCAGACCTTCCTCTGTTGTCATCGAGTAGATCAAAGGATTGGTTCGCAGCCGTCTCATTGCTACTCCTACGCTCCGTGATGCTCATCGTCACACTTAGATTTTGAAAGAGTGGGGGATTGGCATTAGTCTTGTTGGCTTTTCAGCTTTGTTTCCTTTTGTTGGTCATGTTGACCTTGGACGCTTTTTTGCCTTGTTTTGGTTCATTTATTCGATTCATTGATGTAGGCCTTTCTGGCCAGGACTTGGGGTATGCCTCTCATAGACTTGCACATATATATTTTCTCATATATGGTATATTACACTGACTTACCAAAAAAAGAAAAAAAGGAAAACTTGCTTCCACATTGATGTTTCTTTGTATGGTTTAGAAGAATAATTTTTCACTAATCATTTTACATCTTATTATAGAAAATTATAAGTAGCATTATAATATATATCAAAGGTGATAGAAAAATAAAATTAATTATCAAAGCTATATAAGATAGGGAAATTATTTTGTTAGGTACTCTAAAGTTTGATTATTTATTACTTAAGTATCCTATTATTATGATATATACAACGAGGTACCTTGAGATGTGAAATTTTATCGCCTAGATATACCATATGTTAGGATCAAGTTGTTGATGTTTGGTTCCTACATATACCAGCTATGAGAACAGTTATAGACCAAATGTCAAACCTAAGCAAAAGAAGGTAAAAAACGTAGTGTTTTACTTAGCTAAAAATAGCAAAGGAAATTGAAGTAATTAAGTAGAACTTTGGGGTCAAAACCAATTCAAAAATGGGTTTTGCGGCACTTTGGGGAATTACAGTTATGTTCTTGCCCAATCGTGCCCGCTTCGTAAATCTTGCTGCCCATGTTCCCCATTTGTTCCCTGCCCGCATTTATTGGCTTGCTTTGGAAGACTCATTAAGATGCTATTTTTTTGAATGAACAGCCACGATTGTGCCACACGTCTGCATCTGATAACCCGATTTTGTGCTTGTTTGAGCATATGTGAGCAGTTGACCTGGTTATTAAGAATGGCCCGGATTTCATCACCAGGACTAAACCAAGGATCACACTTTGCCTATATATAGGCTGATGTTTTGGCACTATTACTATCTCTCCTTTTCCAAAAACATTATGGTATTTTAGGGTTTTGGTGCCTCTCTCTTGTTTCTGCATCTGATCCATGGTGGCTTGAGTCTCTTGGCGGGCGGCGGGCAGCGGGTGAGTGAGGTGGCCGGCGATGGCAGGTGGCGGGGTGAGAGATAAAGGGAGAGTTAGGTGAGGGGGAGGGAGGGAGAGAAAGGGAAGGGGTTAAGGAGAATTTTTTTTTTTTTTTTAAATTCCATAAAAAGGAGTCAATTTTGATTATCCATTGTAATAGACAACCAAGATCTGTCCTTCTCACCTTCTCATAAGAAATATATATATATAGTCTTGATGATGCCAAATCCTCCCAAACACCTCTCCCCGCCCGAGCACAATTGTCATTAGATGAGGAAGTACAACTAGCGGATCCAGCTGGATACCAAAGTTTTTTAGGTTTCCTTCAATATTTGACCATCATCTGACTTGATATTTGCTATATAGTTGATCTCGTTTCGTAGTGCATGCCCCTTGTCTAACCATTGGAAAGTTGTGAATCGGATCCTCCAGTACCTCAAAAGCACACCAGATCACGGTCTTTCGATACCCTCAGGTTCACTTGCAATCGTTGTAGCTTTTGCTGATGTTGATTAGAGTGGGTGTCCTGACCCATAGATCTACCACAGGTTTTGCTGTTTACTTTGGCCCTAATCTCGTCTCATAGCTAGCCAAGAAACAACCTACTGGTGCAAAGTCTACCACAGAGTCAGAGTATTGAGCCATGGCACAAGTCGTTGCTGAAAGTAACTGGATTCGGTACCTCATTTGCGACTTGGGTGTTCGACATCTTGATCCAATCATAGTCTACAGTGACAACATCTCTGCCTCCTACCTAGCTGTAAATCATGTCTCAAATTATGGAAGTAAAATTGTTGACTTGGACTTCCATTATGTCAGAAAGAAAGTTTTAAAAGGGGATACCAGGAGTGCTTCACCCTGAAGGCCCAAAAAGCAACCTAAGAGGAGGGGTGAATTAAGTTCTTTAGTGATAAATGAAAATTTTAAATTTATGAACCAAAAATTTAATTAAAAGCTAAACATTAAATATTAAATGAAAAAAATAAAGACAAAAATAAAAGGGATGCACAAAGATTTTTATAGTGGTTCACTTCTAAACCGGAAGCTAGTCCACTTCTCAAGTGACTACTTTTAGTCACTTGGGCCTTTAATTAAGCTCAATGATCCTTTTTAAAAACAGGCTCAGGATCCAACCTTTACAACCGGTCTTTTTGTACGTAGGCTCAAGACCAACCTTTTACAACCGATCCTTTTGTAACCGTAGGCTCAAGATCCAACGTTTACAATACAACAAATTTGAATAAAGCAATAAAAGAATTAAAGCACTCAAATTCTTCACTCTTTCAAGAGTGAATTGACACTTGATCAAGCTTAACCAAAGCTAAGGATGTGCCAATAAAGCTGAATGATTAACAATAAAGAGAACTAGTGATGTTCAAGAAAACTTTAAACAAGAATTCGAAAACAAAACATTAAAGCGCAAGAGTAAGAGCCCTTTTTGAGATATTTCTTAGAGAGTGTTGGAAGTATTGTTCCTTGATTGAAAACCAAAGCATTTAACCTCTATATATAGGCCAAGAAAGGCCTAAGAGCCGTTGGGAGCATTTCAAAAAAAATTGGAAAGAAATCGGGTCCAAAATGTAGCCGTTAGAGCCTGTCGGAGGCTGTGTGTCGACACACAACCTCTATGTGTTGACACACAATAGCTCCAGAGGGCTACGGCATGTTTGCGTGTCGACACATGCTTTCTGTGTGTCTACACTCACGATACCTGGGTGGATTTTGAAGTTTTTGACCATTTAGCTTGATTGATGGGATAATTTTACCGTATTAGCTAAGTTGATTGATTAATTAATTGATTACCATATTAGCTTAAATTTTTGAATTAATTTCCTACTTTGCTTTGATCATAAAGATAATTGATTACATAAATTAAACTAAATTATCACCAATTTAAAATTTATTTTGTTTGATTTGATCATACTTTTCAAACATACCAATCTTGAAAAATATTTTCATGATAAGCTAGATTGGCTTAATTTTGACTTGAATATAAATAAAATTTAAAAATCAATTTTCAAAAATATTTCAAAAACATTTTTGTTAGAGCATCACATATCAATATTGAGACTTGGACTCAATTGATATATCCCAATCCTAAGTCCTAGACAATAAAAATGAATAACTTTGAGGTGCTTGGACTTGGATCATGTTCTCTTCAATTTGGATGAATCTTCTCTTCAACTTTGATCTCTTTTTCTCTTGATTCATCATCTTAGAAAGCTTTATATCAACATAATTAATCTTTATTTTTCTAACTTTCTTATGAGTCACTTAGATGCAAGATTAGAACCATTTAAACACTATGACTCACTAAATGGTTGTTATCATCAAAATTACAATATAAATGGCTTTAGGGCCAACACACCCCTACCACAAAGCAAGTTACGGATATCATCACAAAAGGTCTCTCCGTCAGTCGCTTCCTGCTACACAAAGCCAATCTTTATGTCTCTTCACTTTGTTCAGCTTGAGGGAGCTTATTAGAGGATCTTTAAATCTAGAGCTTTGTTTATCTATTTCCACTTCTATCCCTAGAGTCAACTTAAATTCCAGTTGTAACTCATGTAATTAGGCTTGCTTCTCTATATAAATTCCTCTATGTGACACTATCATTATTATTCAATGTATATTTTTCCTTCATTTTACAGCTCAAACCTGACCCCTTTCAGTTTAAAAAAAAAAAAAGACCCTTGCTAACCTTAATTTTAGAATAAATATATCTAATTAACCCAAAATCCGATACGACTTGATCACAATATGATTCAAGCAAACTAAAACCCAACACGAGTAGACCCGAGACTCAAAGGAACTAGAATACAGAATAATCCAATCCTACCAAAACTTAACCCTAATTGACTCAAAATCTGAAATTATCTATATAAAATAGGCAAATATAGTAAAAATATAATATGATGAAAGGTAATAGAAAAATAAAATTAACTATGAAAGCTATATAAAATAGGAACATTATTTTGTTATGTACCATAAAGTTTTAGCATTTGTTACTTGAATAACTTATCATTTTAATATATACGACAAGGTACCTTGAGATATAAAACTTTATTAGCTAGGCATATTATATCTTAGAATCAGGTGAATTTTATCACCTCTCCCACCCCTGAACTACTAGTAGATCCAATTGAATACAAAAGTGTAGTAGGTTCTCTTCAATATTTGACCATGAATTGACTTGATATTTGTTATTTGGTTAACCTTGTTTCTAGTTCATGCATGCCTTGTGGTCTATCCATTGGTAAGTTGTGAATCAGATCCTCCGGTACCTCAAAAGCACGCCAAATCATCGTCTTTCCATACTCTCGGGTTCAGTTGTGACCATTGTAGCCTTTGTTGACGCTATGGAGTGGGTGCCCAGACCAGCAGGTCTACCACAGGCTATGCTATTTACTTTGGCCCTAATCTCGTCTCATGGCAAGTCAAGAAACAACCTACCGTTGCAAGTCTACAACATAGCCAGAGCATCAAACGGAGGAACAAAGTCGTTGCTGAAAGTGACTAGATTCAGTATCTCATGTGCAACTTCGATGTTCGACATCTCGATCCGATCATAGTCTACTATGACAACATATTTGCCTCCTCCCTAGCTACAAATCCTATCTCAAATGATCAAAGCGAACATGTTAAACATGGAGTTCTATTATGTTAGAAACAAAGTTTTAAAGGGGATCTCTAGGTGCACCACACCGCTACCACATAGCAAGTTACAGACATTTTCACCAAAGGTCTCTCGGCTAACCGCTTTCTCCTACACAAAACCAATCTTTACGTCATTTCACTCTGTTCAGCTTGAGGGAGCCTATTGGAGGATCTCTAAATCTAATGTAATTCCTCAAGATGATTCCTGATTTCACCCGCCAATTTGGGTTTTCCTTCCCCTTCCTTGCGCTGTGGGCTCGGTACCCTCCCTGTCTGGTACTTTGCTTGCATTGCGGGGGAGGGGGGAATTCCTTTCCTGTTTTCCACCATCTTGAGGTTGTCCGTGTTTGAATGGGAGGTGTGGCTGTGTGTGTACCTGCTTCGAATTCAACTGGCGCCTTGCTAGTTTCTAGTCCTTTCCTGTTTGTGTGATGTTGTCCCATTTGTTTTTTGTGTCTGATTTTTCCCGTTTTGTTCTGAATTTTTGTACCCATCTCCGTTTACGGGATGGTTGAGGTCTCGTCTTGTCGAGACCCGGTATGTACTACGGCTCTACCAATAATTATCAAAAAAAAAAAGGTTTCTATATCTATTTCCATTTCTACCTTTAGAGTCAACTTAACCCTAGTGATAAACTCATGTAATTAGGCGAGATTGTTCTCTATATAAACTCCTCAATGTAACACTGTCATTATTATTCAATGTATATTTTTCTTTCATTTTACAACTCAAACCTGACTCGTGCCAACCTGGATCTTAGACTAAACCTATGTAATTAACCAAAATTTGATATGACTCGAGCACAATATAATTCAACCAAACTAAAACCTAACATGAGTTGACTTGAAACTCAAAAGGATTAGAATCTAAATCCTACAAAAAAGACCAATACAAGATTATTGGAGTATAGACGAACCTTTAGGTCTTCTGCCATCATGGGATCCAAAACCAAATATATATACTAGATAATCAAACACTAATTTATATACTAAAAATACAAACTCTTCTCAAAGATGATCTTACAATAAAGAATGACATACCCAGTGTTCAGTTGGCAAAATTTCTAAACAAAATACTTGGAGAATTTGAACCTGTTTGGTATCTTTTTTTCTTTTCCTTTTAGTTTTTAGTTTTTACTAAACTAAAAATCATTATAAAAAACTTTTCTAATTTTGGTTTCTTGTTTTTTGGTTATTTTCGTATTTGATTGAAAGTTGAAAACAAAAAATCAAAAATTAGAAAAAAAACTGTTTAAAATCTGATTTCTAGTTTTTCAAAAATCAAAACCCATGAATAGAAAATGGTAGCAAATAGGTCCAAAGATCACGGAATAAACAACCTTTTAATTACATGGGAAAACGCGGAAGACAGTAGAAAGATGCTTCCAATTTTTGGCATAAAGGAAACAACAACAACAAATCGAAGGCCTAAAAGGCTCCCACCAATGCAAGGCTTGGGGGGGGAGAAATGTAAGCAGCCTTACTCATATATGGTACTACCCTAAAGGGAGACTGTTTCCAAGGGCCTCCAACCCGAAAAAGCAAAAAGCAAACTTTGTCACAAGGAAAGATACTCGAAAAAACCGCATTTCTCTAGAAAACTGTGAAAACTAGGGCTTTGCAACATATTCTCTCTCGGAGAACACATGATTCGGAAAATCCTCTTTAAAACCCGAGAAAATTTTCACAAACTGAACACGCCCAGATTCCTCCTTCAATCACCTCCTGAAGGCGCACCCTTGGGAACCCACTTATAAACAGGTGTCTT
This sequence comes from Simmondsia chinensis, assembly GCA_018398585.1. Taxonomy (NCBI): domain Eukaryota; kingdom Viridiplantae; phylum Streptophyta; class Magnoliopsida; order Caryophyllales; family Simmondsiaceae; genus Simmondsia; species Simmondsia chinensis. The sequence continues at coordinate 33,343,411 of JAGTTD010000008.1, read as the reverse complement.
TGGCTTTGTAGGCTCATCTTTCTGACGAGGAACCCACTGAGCTATCACTCTTTGTTGTATCATTGTCTTTGCAGCTGCTTCTTGCCATCTATTCTTCTTCTTCTTCTTCCTTGTCACTGATTTAGGGTCGACCTCGACCTTGACATCTAGTTCATGGCTTTGATTAACGACATCGACATTCTTTGATGCGCTTGCAGTGTCAGATTCTGATTCTAAAGTGATGTGTTTCAGTGTAATGAGATCAGATTCTGTTTGTAAATCCCATATTGGAGAGCCATTATGCAAAGTGCAGTCCTTGATTGTTTCACTTGACGAAGTCTCTTGAGCTATGATAGTGTTGAAGTCACGTTTTGTGTCATGGGTCTCGGCTGAAGGGGTGAAAATCTCTTCGACCTCGAAAAACTCGCTCTCCGAATCATAAGCTTCGTCGACCAGTATTTCCCGGGTAATATTTGGTGGAACTTCATCCGCATTTGAAAAGAGTACCTACATGCACATTAGCATGCAACGCTGTGATTCAGTTTTATGTCGCTTCAATTCATAATTAAAAATAGGTAAGATTTCATCATGAATATGTTACTTTAACATCAAACTAAATCACAGTTCAAGATTGCGATTCATGGAAATGGGGACTTGTAGACGTCCTATAAACGTCAAAGTGACTAATTTAAGCCTCAAGTTTGCAAAATTTTGAATCTATACAATCGCTAATTTTACACCCCTTTGAATAATTTTAACATGTATTACAGATATATTTCAACAAAAATGTATCACAAATTCGATTGCAACAATACTCATTACATAACAGTCAATCATGTAATGGCTAGCTCAAAATCCATTACATAACTGAATGTTCACTGAATTCTATTGAGAATTGCAATAAAGTGTCATGGGAAGCCAAATCGACTACCGTTTGCAAAACCCAGTTCAACAGAAATGCCAAAAACAACTCTAAGTCTATGATAAAATATGACTGTTTACCTCTGCTTTGAAGTCCTTTGGATTCTTAAACGCAGCGTTCCAGGGGACATCGATTTCACCAGAGGTAAGTGTCCAAATGTCAGATTGAATAAATCCGGTGTGGAACATAACTCTGAACATGAGTTCCTCTAAAACCAGATCATCGTGCAAATGGATGCACTCCAAGAACACATCCGCCTGAACTTTACAATCCATGTCTAACTTTATGAATTTGCATTCTTCCTGCACGCCACCACGCAAAGAATGAGATATCTTTAAAAACTTGAATGAAAAAAATGGTTTAGTTTCATTCCAAACTTTTTAACTGCAACAACCACCAGAATCAAATGCACGTCATTTGATTCGTTTGAATTAGACTCGCTAATATCATATTGCATGATGTGCCCGTAATTTTGGTTGTTGATAAGATTAAAGCGTTGAATAGAACTGAAGTAGAAAATCTACTAAATGGATACTGATTTCAAGCAATAGTTTGTAAAGAGCTCATTAGAGCTAGATGAGTTTAAGAAAGCAGCTCAGAAAGCCTAGTCTACCTCTAACTTTGTACCAAATTTGAATACCCAAAGCACATAACAATCATTGGTTAATAAAAAACAATTATTTAATAGTGGCATTCGATATGTTACCTAGACTCAAGTATCAGACTCAAATACATGTATGTGTCTAGAGGTCAAAGTTAGCTATTTTTTAATATATTCAATATACTTTTCTTTTTTTTTTTTGGGTCAAATTAGAAGCATGATGGTTTCGTACCAATGTAACACAAGTAATTAAGAATGAAATGAAGAGATAAAGTAAATATTGTCTTTCCATATCCATCCAATAATATTTTAATGTGCACTGGATATTTAAACCTAAACCTAAATAAGGAGATGACCCAAGATAGAGCTAAGTGGCGGACAAAAATAAGTGTAGCAGACATCACGGTTTAGGATAGAGGAGCACAACGAAGCTAGTGCATAGGCACCCTTAAGCTTACATGTTTGCTACCATTGCCGCCTTATTGTTAATTGTTGCTTGCATGCTTTATTTTTGCTTTATCGTGGCTTTGTTGCTTTGTTGTTTCTTTCTTGCTTTTTGCAGTTGGGGCCTTTTGGACATAGCCTCCTTTTAGGATAGCACCCTGAAGGGGTAAGGCTACCCCCCTCCCCCCGACCTTGCTTTGGCGGGAGCCCTTATGGCACTGAGATTGTTGTTGTTGTTGTTGTATGTGTAATGCATATGCTTAAATGATGCTTAAATTAGGTAAATGGAACATTTCCTATTGTAAATCTGCATTTGATAGTCCAAAAAAATGCAAATGAGCATAGAGAAGTGCTCACTGGCTAAGAGTACTATGCTTTAGATGGTACATTTTGCCTCTAGCCACTTGAATAACACCAAGTATAGGAAACTTATTTACATTCACACTATGGAATCAATTAAAGATCGGTACTATGCAAATATTGACTTGGTTCTATGAATGACTCAGACTATTCGTCTATATCATTTTAGCTGAAACTCGAATCAAATATTGTTTGATACGTCATGTAAGGGCCACTAAGTAATGGAAATTAGCCTAACTATTACGTTACAACATCTCACGCCCCCGAATTCCACATGTTCAAGTGCTCGCATTTACATTTTACCTCTGAGTAGTGACGAGCAGGCTCTTCGGTCATCAAAGAAGAAAACAGAAGCCGGGGACTTCTATCAGCATTACTCACTGAAGGCTCCAGCCCATAAACACGAACCACAGGCCTGCAGCCTCTTGCGCCTTCAAACAAAGGGATATTCCTCATAATAATGTAATCCACAACAAGTGATGCATCTGCTGGCTGCCAATCCGAACCCGAACTCCTGCCTATTTAAGAAAAGAAATTGTATTAAGAGAGAAAGAATGTATAACACATTGAAGAAAAGATACCTTGAAAGGGAAAATAAACTGTAGTTTAGTTGAGCCAAGCACTCCCTGTTGTTTGACCTTCTGCTCCGGGACTCTTAATGAGCTTGTGTCAAGCCCAAATTTCAACGAGTTTTTGACCCTTGTTTGAAATCGGTTATGCAAGATACTAAAATGCTCGATCCTTGGCTGACTCGACTACTAGCGAGTCGTTATCTTGAATCAAATGGCTCTAATTATATTTGAGCTGCTAACGCGCCATTATTTGATTCATCGAGCTAATACTAAACAGTTAACAAGCTTTTAATAAGCGATTAACAAGTAATAATGAGTTATTTACGAGCTTAACAAGCCTTTAATGAACTATTCACGAACCTTAACAAGCCAAGCACCCTTATTGAAACTTGCCTCATTAAACTTATCGCGCTTGCTTAAACTCTACTCAATTACTTATCAAACCCCCAAATCAAACACGGAAGAATCTTAATCAACATCAAACACACAGTTTATCGAATATTGACTCATTTATGCCCTCACTTGTTATATAATGAAGATATCTGAGCTGGGAAGGGCGAGGATTGATCGGAGAGAAAACAGAAAACAACTCCTTTGGGGCTTGCTTATAGACCATCTCCAGGGTTTTCTGCTCCCCGGTGTACTGCTTCCGATACAGCAAGAGCCCAGCGAGCATGAAAGCAAGCACAGGCCACCCACCTTGTTCACAATGCATTAGGATCACGTTCCGTTGTCCCTCCAATGACAACCAACTCTCGCTAGACCGAAGGAAGTAGTGAATCATTTCCAATGGCAGCAAGGGGTACCCTTCATAATGTCGAGGGTAATCCACCACTGTCATGTCGTATTGTGTTAGTATGTCCGATAAATGCCTGCTTTGGTCTCCTTCTTGGAAGTTGAACACCATGAAAGATGCACCGGGATGGCATGTGTGAAGGCCTGCGACAATGCCACTCAAGTAGGACGCATGCTCGGTTTCGTTCATCACAGAAGTTGACAAGCAGCTATCGAACACTGCATAGATTACAAGAAAGAGTTGATGGAATGGTGTTATATGAAGTGTCATTGAAAAGATTGTCATGTTACATAATAGATTTTGAGTAGGCCATTACGTGACAAATATGTTTACATGTATAAAACTATCTAAGAAGTAATATAATCGATAAACGAATGGGAAAGAATAAACCCACATGAATGATTAGGGGATGAAACAAGATAGTCAAATTTAACTCCCAAAAGAAACCCAGAGAGCAACAGAAAATGCTTCATTTGTACAACATTCATCAATATTTAAACAAATCCTTCTTAAATATATTTAGTAACAGCAATATCTAGAATAAAATATAAGATGCAGCTCATATACATCAGACAGTAGTCAAGTTAGCAACTGAAAGCTAAACTCAACTTTCTTTTTCTTTTTTGGCGAACGGGGTGTCTGGACTAGCTTATGCACATTTCGATAAATCCTCGAGTTGCACTCACCTCCCATCAGGACTTTTCCTATGTGCAACACAGTAAACACGAGGAATTCTTTGCACCCACTGGAAAGACTCAAACCTCAGACCAATGCTTCATGATCCGCCAAGTCCAAGTGTTGTATCACTTGAGCTAATCCTTTGGGTTAACAAACTTGTAATATGCAGAAGATTAATCAGTGGATTGAGCTATTCTCTGTGGTATTGCTGCTATTCATGCAACACACCAAGCTGATAAACCGACAGACGCTATATATAGATAAACATTTTCCTATCACACATAGTTGAAACCATTTTAAGCATCCACCTATCAACTTAACTTTTGGGATAATTGATTCTTTAATATGGCATTACAACCTTGACTAAATGGTCGCAATACCAAAGAGGGTATCAACATGCCGTCACCGGATCCCATTAGAACTCCGAAGTTAAGCGTGCTTGGAAAAGAACAGTACCAGGATGGGTGACCTCCTGGAAAGTCCTCATCCTCAGGTTGGGGGCACTCGGAAACAGCCTCTCTTTAGGGGTAACACCCTGAAGGGGAAGGCTGCGTACATCCGCCCCCCGGACCCTGCTTAAGCGGGAGCCCTTGAGGCACTGGGTATGTTGCTTTTGCTTTAAAGAATGGTCGCAATCTCAAATTCCAATAGTCTGCACTTGCAATATTTGTGCTATTTAAACATAAGGTATGAGTTCAATTTCTGCACTATCCAATCTTCCAGTGTAATGGTCATCCACCATGAAATGATATATTACAGTATTAGAACAGCCCAACACCCTTGTACCCACAATGGATGGAGATGCTTGAGGCCACTTGGGGTCCTGGTCTTGAGGCACCTTCCCCCTCCCCCAATGTAATGACTTTACCAAATTTGAAAAGGTTTTGTTAGGACCACCCACAATATACAAACCCCTAAACCAGAATAACAATCTCAAGCGAAAGGAAATTAGGGAGTAAAATCAAGAACACTGAAATTTATGTTGTTCAGTCGAAGCCTACATCCACGAAGGGGAGCACAATAATCCATTATATCACTGAAAGTTTATATGACTCTCAACCCTTCCTTGACCCTAATGTCAACGTACACAGCTTTAGTGTATATATACGGCCTCCAACACTAAAACCCTTTTGAGTTATGGGCCTAAATTGAATTAACCCATTCCTCTACTTTCTAAACAAGATCAAATACAATCAGGCTTTACAAGTAACCTAACAAAACTATAGCATGAAAACCATTTTGATACAATCGAACATATATAGATTAAGGGATAATTTAGGTATAAATAAATAGGTTAAATCTTTTATTATAATTATACCCTTTTGAGCTTCTATCTTCCTCTTCTCCCTCCCCCCCCCCCCCCCCCCCCCCCCCAACAAGCTCTCCCATCCTTCAAAGAGTGTTAGAATATAAAATTATTCATAAATTTTTACCTATTATTTGCCTTATTTAACAACTAAATAAAGGGGTAAAAAGATGGAAGGTAAAGGAAGGATAAACTTATTTGACAATTAAATAAAAAGATAGTGATAAAAAAAAATTATAATTAAAATAAAGATAAAATTACTTAAAATTTCATATAAAATTATCAAAATTACCCTCCTTCTTTAATCCTCAATCTGAAGTTACAAAAAAAATGAGGATAAAAGGAGGTAAAGGAATGTAATATAAGGTAAATTTTTATTCTCATTATCCTTTGTTTTCTTTTTTCAGATAACGAGGGACTGGGCTGCCCCACCTAATCCCCGCATATGAGAAAGCCCATAATCCCCAGGAGCAGGTAAGTCATGAGTATATCCTCAGCGAGAATCAAACTCTTAACCCCTGGACGATGACCGCATGGGTAGAAGACGCCACCAATTGAGACGCTCTCATGATGGGTTTATCCCTTTACTTCTTGAAATTACTTATAAAATAAGGGTAAAAAATTACATCTTTTTACCCTTATCCTTCTTTATCTATTGCCAAATAAGAGGTTAAACTTTTGGAATATATCCTTTTATATATTACAGCCTCTTGGGAGTAAAAAGTTTGAGACTAAAATTGAGGTTAATAATTGAATTATTTATATTTTAATAACTGATGTTTTTAATAATAATAATAAGGACTCTAATTTTTTTAAATTAATGAAAAGATCCTCAAATTTTTATCAGATTAATAAAAAGCCCCTCTCTGGTGTGATAACGTCATTTTTTGTTAACAGAGCTAACGTGACAATTGTTATTAATAATAGTATAGTAAAATGACAAAATAACCTTTAATAACTATATTTTTAAATAAATTAAGTGAAAACTGATAAGTTTTACAAAATACAACATTTCAAATTTTGCTCTTATAAAGTAAGAATAAGAGTATTGAAGAGTACTTTTGTTATTTTATGTGATATTAATAAAATAATAGTTATTACGTTGGCTCTATAAAAAAAAAATGACGCTATCATATACAAGAAAAGCATTTTTATTAATAAGATAAAAATTTAGAGGTCTTACAATGGTTGGGAGTGGTTCAGATAGCTTTATGCGATCGGGCATGCTGTAAAACTTGCAAAAGTAAAATTAAATCACTTTAAAGAATGCATTTGGATTTGGTTTTTTTATTTTTTATTTTTTTTAACAATTTAAACTATAATGAAATTTTAATTGAGTATAACACTTGTAACTAATTCATACTAAAAATAATTTATATAATTTTCTTAATAAATGGAAAGGTGAAAGAAATATTTTCTAGATACTAAAAAAATGACGAAGATCATGTTTATGTGGGAGCACTTAAGGCATTAGATTTGTTATTGTCATTATACTGGAAAAGTAACATTAAATTTTTTTCTACAATTTATTTAAAAAATGTTGTAAAATGACTATAATAGGCATAAATCTCAACTACCATGTTCCATGTTTACTCTAACCATGCCCCAGCACTTATCACCTATAATTATGACTCATCGGTCTACAACTCAACCGCCCACCCCATGGCACACAAATATCCACCCACCATCATGACTGGTCATTATCATGATCCATCTCTATGGCATGACCAATCGCTAACTAACCAACCATCCATCATGGCCATCCTTTCAACTACCATGGGTCACAGCCACTCACCATCCTTCACCATCATCGCTTATCACTATCATTTTTCACCCCTACTGTTGTGGTCTACCATCACCCTCGCTCATCCACCGACCATCGCCATGGCCTCCCTTCTATAACCACCACACACTATCATTGGCTGACATGACATCCATCCCGTTAACACCGTCTACCACTCATTAGCATAATTTGCTACCACCCACCTTCATCGTGCATCACTGTGACTTGCCACCACCACAATCCACCAACTGCCTTCATTATATTTTGCTACTACCCATCATGGCTTGGTACCATTGTCAGGAAAATATGTTAAACAAATATCAAATTCAATCACCGGTTTCAAGGTATGTAGCGAACTACTTCCTTAAGACTAGTTTAGTGGATACCGAAATAGTCTAAGAGATATAATGAAACCCTAAACCAAAGTGAGATTAAGAGTGTAGAGAGGATAGATAACCGAGGCTAAAGAATTAGAGAATGATGTTGTTTTTAAAGTCATGTTTTCATGTCTTTTTCTAAGTGCTTCAAACTTGATTTAGTGGGCTTTATATAGAAGTCTCAAGTATCTCTTCATGAAGAGACACACCCTTTCATAAAAAATATACCAAAATTATATTCTTACTTATTTTGAAAATATGCAAACAATCCCCCCACCATTTTCAAAATACTGACATTCTCATACAAAAATTATACATCATCTCCAAATAAAAGAAAGTCTTTATGCATAAATAAGAGTGTCTTTCGATTGAACCCTCACTTAATGAAGACATGTCACAATTAATCGAAGCAAAATGGGAGAGTGTGTTTTGAACAATACGAGTATATTTGATTAACCATAGATGTCTCCACGCACAAAACTTACTCCCAATAACTGATGCAGCTCAGACCGTAATGGGACTGTATTGGCGAAACGGGGTCCAGCACAACGGAATGGATTCGGCTAGACGGGGCCGAGTTTTCGCCAACAGATAGGGTTTGAATTTGTTTTAAATTTGTTTTTATTTTTTAGATATTTTATTGTTTATGTTTTGGCACAGGGATTGAGATTTCAACCATAGATCCTCATCACTCGGATTGCGATCTCAACCGTTGATTTGATTTAAAATTTAAATTAGTTTTCCTACAGGATTTAGAAATCCCTTCTATTTAAAGGGATAGGTAGCTAGAGTTTCATCATTCATTAATTCCCACAAAATACTTATACTTTGTTTCCTCTTTTCTCGGATTGTGAGAATCGAGACTATTTTTCCCCTTTTTATTTCAGTAATAAAATTAAGGGAAGGCCGTCATTACCTTCCCATTCCCCTAATTTCCCACTTCTGCATTGCATTAGTTGGTATCAGAGCTCAGAACGTTTCTGAGATGGCCCTGGGCATCAAAGGCACGCCTCCATCGAAGAAATAATTGAACGAGTTCGACACGCGCAGCACGAAAGGAGATTAGATGGTGTCGAGGAGAAACTTAGGCGAATCGAGCATTACTTGATTCAACTGGGGGAAAACTCAGATGCAGATCAGGGAACCCAGCCCCAACACCCGTTAATACCGAGTGCAACCGAAGAGGATACGGATGAGAGCTTCCAGAATCCGTTCCCAGAGGAAGAGATACCGGATCCTAGGCTGAGGCATTGTCGGCCCAATACCGGTAACACCCACACACCTGATGATAGGAGGTGGGAAGCCAGTCTCCAGATCGAAATCGAGGAGTTCAATGGCGGAGGAAATCCTGAAGATTTTTGGGATTGGCTTGCCGCAGTAGAAGAAGTTCTCGAGTTCCGAGAAGTTTCAGAAGAGAAGCAAGCACCCTTGGTTACTACACACCTGAGGGCGAGCTGCCGCGTGGTGGCAACAACTTAAACAAATCCAGCTTCGCCAAGGTAAAGCCAAGATCGGCCTTCTTGCCCCACAATCACACCAAAATCATGTACCAACGCCTCCGAAGTTTGCGTCAGGGTTCAAGATCCGTGGAGGAGTACACGGCTGAATTCTATTCGCTCGTCGCCAGGAATGACTTGGTAGAAAACAATTGGCAGACCGATACATAGGCGGGTTGAGAGAGTCCATCCAAGAACTCCTCAAAATGTTTGACATCTTTACCGTATCGGAGGCTAGCCAAAGGGCCTCAAATGTCGAATGTCAACAGAGACGCCGCCAAGTTAGAGGAAATTCGAGCGCACAGGCCAGCGTTAGAGAGACCAATAGAGGCCACTCAGAACCGACCGCCAAAAGCTAACACAACCAGGCCTAATGCTCAAGACTTGGCGAACACTTCAAGGATTCGCCGCTTCAAGTGCGGGAAGAACGGACATCGAGCCTCTAATCGCCATAAGGGAGATAGGCTCGGCAAGGGCTTATACATTGAGGAACTCCAAGAAGAAGATGGCAAGGCCTTCGAAGAAGAACTCCAAGAAGAATTGGCGGCATCGAGTGAGAAGCCCGTGACGGGGGATGAGGGTCACATATTGGTGGTCAGGTGCTCATGCTTCGCACCAAGAGAAGAACAGGGTGACGGTTGGCTTCGCAACAACATCTCCTAAACCACTTGTACCATTGGCGACAGGGTTTGTCGTATGGTCATTGATTCAGGGAGTTGTGAAAATGTGATATCTGAAGAAGCTGTGACCAAGTTAGGATTACCAACAGAAGCCCACCCTAATCCTTACAAGTTATCATGGCTCAAGAAAGGGAATCAAGTAATCGTCTCTAAACGATGCTTGGTTAACTTTTCAATAGGAGATACATACAAGGAGCAGGTATGGTGTGATGTTGTTACGATGGACGCTTGTCACTTGCCACTGGGACGACCGTGGCTATATGATAGGAGTGTTGTCCATGACAGGAGGAAGAACACGTATAGCTTCATCTACGAAGGGACCAAGATCATCTTGATACCGAAAAAGGAAGAAGCACCACAGGCCTTAACGGCTCAACGCCCGGGCATCCAAGGTCACACCATGTTCACTGAGAAGATTGGCGATGCCAAGGTCGTCTTCATGTTGATTGGGAAAGAATGCACGGCTAGAGTCGAGGAGATACCGCTTGAGGTCTCGATCCTATTGAAACATTATGCTGATGTATTCCCCAAAGAACTACCCTCTACATTACCTCCAATAAGGGATGTCCAGCACTGCATTGACTTGGTGCCTGGCGCCTCCCTTCCGAATAGGCCTCATTATTGCATGAGCCCAACCGAACACGAAGAACCGAGGCACCAAGTGTAAGAATTGCTCGCCAAGGGGTTCATCTGAGAGAGCTTAAGTCCATGCACTGTCCCAAACTTGCTAACGCCAAAGAAAGACAGGAGTTGGCGTATGTGCAATCATAGTAGGACAATCAACAAGATAACGGTGCGCTACCGTTTTCCCATCCCAAGACTTGATGACCTACTGGACCAACTACAAAGTTCACACGTATTCATGAAGCTAGACCTCAAGAGTGGATATCATCAGATACGGATCTCAACATGTGATGAATGGAAGACCGCATTCAAGACAAGAGTGGGACTTTATGAATGGCTAGTCATGCCTTTCAAATTATCCAACCCGCCAAGCACGTTTATGAGATTCATGAATCAGGTCTTGCATCCTTTCATCGAAAAATTCGTTATTGTGTATTTTGATGATATTCTAATCTATAGCCAGGACAACGCTGAGCACTTGACACATCTAGAGAAGTACTTCGCACCCTTAGGACGCAACGTCTATTCGCAGCCTTAAAGAAGTGTGAGTTTATTGGGTTTGTTGTGTCCAAAGACAGCATTGTAGCTGACGAGAGCAAGGTTACTGCCATTCGTGATTGGCCATAACCGCAGAATATTGGTGAAGTACGAAGTTTCCATGGGTTGGCATCCTTCTATAGGCGCTTTGTCCCGAATTTCAACACCATCATGGCGCCAATCACTGAGTGCATGAAGTAAGGGCTGTTTGTGTGGAATTCAAAGGCAGCTGACACCTTCGAAGAGATTAAGAGGAGGTTGACTTCTGCGCCCTTCCTAGCACTTTCTGATTTCCAAAAGACATTCGTGCTGCATACGGATGCCTCTAAGATAGGCATTGGCGCTGTCCTCGGCCAAGATGGGAGGCCAATCGCTTTCGTAGCGAGAAACTTAATGGGAGCTGATTGAACTACTCAACCTATGATTTGGAATTCTACGCATTGGTAAAGGCACTGAGACATTGGAAACCATACGTTTCCAATTGGAAGTTCATCCTATACTTAGACAATGTGGCTCTCAAGTACATTAACAGCCAAGAAAAACTCTCAGATCGAAACGCCAAGTGGGCTAGCTTCATTCAGCTCTTTCACTTCACCATCAAGCACAAATCAAGCGTGATGAACAAAGTGGCTGCCACCTTGAGTAGAAGAAGCCTCATCATGATAGAGAGCCATATGGAGATCACAGGTTTTGATCAGATGGCGGCATTATACCGTGATGACCCCTTGTTCGGACAGATTTGGCGGGACTTACAGCTAGGGTCGGAACTAGACTTCTCAATCCACAACAGGTTTCTCTTCATGGGAAACCAACTTTGCATACCGGATTCTAGTTGGCGGCTTAAGATAATTCAGGAGAAGTACAACGCGGGGCATGTAGGGAGAGACAAAACAATGCAACTCATAACCGCCAAGTACTGCTGGCCACTAATATGCAAGGAGGTTGAACGATATATAAGGCGTTGCCAAATTTGTCAAGTGTCTAAGGGAGGAGCAACGAATGCAGGGCTTTACTTATAGCTGCCGGTGCCAAGCCAACCTTGGGCAGACATAAGCATGGACTTCGTCTTGGGACTCCCAAGTACCACGGGGGTTGTAGACTCCGTCTTTGTGGTCGTAGATCGTTTCTCAAAGATGGCCCACTTCATTGGATGCAAGAAGACGGCTGATGCAGTACACGTGGCAGGTCTTTACTAGGTGTACAAACTCCACAGGTTTCCCTCGAGCATTGTCTCTGATCGTGATGTCAAATTCGTAAACCACTTTTGGTGAACCCTAGGGAAGATGGCGAATACGTCACTCGCCTTTAGCGCTGTCCATCATCCTCAAACGGGTGGGCAAAACGAAGTCACCAATCGTTCCTTAGGGAACCTCTTACGTTGCCTAGTTGCTGATCACTCCAAAGGATGGGAAGCCAAGCTTCACCGAGCTGAGTTTGCATACAACAGCTCCATCAACAGGGGCACAGGCTTTGCACCTTTCATGATCGTCTACGGTTTCGTTCCTCACTCCCCCATAGTCTTGGCTCCTGTACCAGACCCGGCGCGTCCACACGATAAGGCGGAGGACTTCATCCACTCACTCAAAGACATACATGAGCAGACTCGGGCTCGCCTACTTGAAGCCAACGCCAAGACTGCCAGAGACAAAGGGCGAAGGGTGGTTTAGTTCCAAGCTGGCAATCAGGTTTGGGCCATATTGACACGAGAACGATTCCCCACTTGGGAATACAACAAGCTGACGGCACACAAGATTGGTCCATTGACAGTAGTAGAAAGGATCAACGACAACGCTTACAGGCTCAAACTCCCGCCGGAAATGAGAACATCAGATACCTTCAATGTCAAGCACCTCGCGCCTTATTTTGGAGATAATGATGACACCGATGCTATAATGAATTCGAGGGCGAATTCTCTCTGACCCGGGGAGGATGATGCAGCTCAGGCCTTAACGGGACTGTATTAGCGGAATGGGGTCCAGCACAATGGAACGGATTTGGCTAGACGAGACCGAGTTGGCGCCAACAGATAGAGTTTGAATTTGTTTTAAATTTGTGTTTATTTTTTAGATATTTTATTATTTATATTTTGGCACACGGATTGAGATCTCAACCGTCGATCCTCATCACACGGATTGCGATCTCAACCGTTAATTTGATTTAAAATTAAAATTAGTTTTCCTATAGGATTTAGGAATCCCTTCTATTTAAAGGGATAGGTAGCTAGAGTTTCATCATTCATTAATTCCCTCAAAATACTTATACTTTGTTTCCTCTTTTCTCGGATTGTGAGAATCGAGACTATTTTCCCCTTTTTATATTTCAATAATAAAATTAAGGGAAGGCCGTCGTTATCTCCCTGTTCCCCTAATTTCCCACTTCCGCATTGCATCAATAACACGCCTCATCTTCTACTGACACATTTTAAACCTTGTGTCCCGTACTTTTCATGAGTATAACAAAGTCAAACCCATGTCATTAAAACACTCCTTGAAGCGGCCAAACTTCACACTCATTTAGGTAGATCCCATTGATCATGTCCCTACAACATGACATTCAATAATTTTCTCAGGTCCATTAAGAACATGCGCTTAACCTCCTTTTCCCTTTGTCACAGGTTACCAAGGACTACACCAGGGTGGAATTTCACTTTTAATGCTTGCAATCACACAGATGATGGAACTCTCTCATTGAACTTAAGACCTGGCGTTTTACCAGTTGTTGGGTTGAGAGTCCATCACGAGTTATTAAGATTGACGGGTTTAACCTATCCCTTTACTTGTAATTATGACCAAAGTCTCTAGCAAGGCTTTTCATTAAGGGATCCGCTAGATTCTGACTTGCATTTTCAAAGTCCATAGTGATCACCCAATCTTTCATGAGTTGTTTCACATAACCATATCTCACTCTAATGTGTTTGGACTTTCCATTATACACCTCACTCTACACATTTGAAAACATAGCGTAACTATCACAAAGAACAGAAATAGGTCATATTGGCTTAGGCCACAAATTAAAGGAATCCTATAGATCATTTAGTTACTCTACTTCATTACTAGCAGAAACCGGAGCAATAAACTCTACAATCATGATGGAATTAATATAATACATGTCTGTTTCTTGAAACTCCAAGAGAAAACACCCCCACCAAGTAAGAATACTCACTCGCTTATCATGAGGCTTCATAGCCTTGTCATAGGATCATATTCTATGACACAATAATATAGAACTTGACCATCCTTATATCCCTAATTCATTCCACTAGAAATTTATAAAAATATGGACCAAAAGATTTATATTTCCTTGCTCTTTTACTTTTTCTAAGTTCCAGAGCCTTTTCAAGGATTTCTTCCCTAACAACATGATTTTCATCATGTGACAATGACATGTCATTGTTCACTGAAATGTTATCCATTGGTATAGGAATTGAACAAAATTTTCATCTCAATATATTTTACTTTAAATAATCATCATGCAACATCATTTCATCAACATTAAAGTGAGGTTCAAAGTCACTTTTGTATTTTCATCCATGTATATATGCATGAACTTCAATTTACCCATAATTACATCACATGAATCATCATGCCATTTATAAGCATCAAAACATATGGGTAACAAAAATGAATCATCATAATTCAATATTCATATACTCTTATGATTTGTCCACTCACAACATTGTAATATATGGATACGTAATCATATAACATAATTATTTTTCATGTAACAATTGTGTATAAATTACAATCACCTCAAGTGTCTTAATATCAACATAAAATATGAAATAATTATATAACTTTTCCTTTCATGATTCAATATACATATGATATAATATTATTGGATCAATATTAAATATAAAGTAATCATATAAACTTTGCATTTCATAATCAAATAAATTTTAATTTAACTCAAATTCTCACCACTTTTGTTTTCATCGGGCAAACAGAAAACATTCATGTTTACAAATTAAAAGCAACAAAATTCATTCATGATTGCATTAACATGCATTAGTTGCATAACCGAGTTAGCATTCATACTTATACATAGATAACATTTCATATTTATGACAATATAAACTACATTAATCATGCATGCATTAATCTTATAACTCTATTAACATATATACATGCTTATACTCAAATTCTTTTTCATAACTATGAACATACATGCATCAAACATCAATTTAATTATTCTTCATATTGCAAATTCATGCGTTCTATGTGGCCATGGATTCAAAATGTAATATAACCATGTATTCATAATTTCCCAGACCCTGCTTTTGCGGGAGCCCTTGGAGGCACTGGGTCTGTTGTTGTTGTTGTTGTATTCACAATTTGTTTATTTATTAGTTTCAGGATCACTTCGGTGTCTGATTTCAACAACCACCCAAAACATGGTTTTGTTTTGTTTTACTTATTTTTATGTAAAGTATGAATATGCCCAAAGAATACCATGATTACTACAATGCATTACACCATGAAAATTTATCATAAAAAAATTACATTCTATTATATATGTGTGTATGCATTATTTTCCAAAATTCAGTGTGTAAAATTTTAAATTATATATTCACGGTTCTATCATTACTGCAATAATTCCATGATAATAAAGCTACAGTTTTCCATATTACCAATTTATATAATACCAAATTTTAACCGTCATATTGTTTTAATTCAAATTATATATGATAATTGCATGTTTGTACGTAATATCTTTACCCGTATTGACTCCATGAAGAGATACATGGTTATTACATTGCATGTCCTTCCATATCAAATCTTTCTTATTATCAATTCATATGAAAACATCGTTGTGATTTTTCACAACCAAAGAGGATACCAATATGTTGTCACCGGATCCCATTAGAACTCCGAAGTTAAGCGTGCTTGGGCGAGAGCAGTACCAGAATGGATGACCTCCTAAGAAGCCCTTACCCTTAAGTTAGGGGCACTCGAAAACAGTCTCTTTTCAGGAGTAATACCCTGAAAGGGAAAGGCTGCGTACATTCACCCCCCAGACCTTGCTTAGGCAAGAACCCTTAGGGCACTGGGTATGTTGCTCATTGTGATTTTTCACAACCACTAAAAATGGCATTGTCTTCATCATCAATAATTTTTATCCTTTTCTTTTTCTTTTAACTCTTAATTTACATCATAATGTTGATTTAAATTCATGTGTGAATGAAAACCACTTGATCAAAACTTCATGATACAAATCATCAAAACAATGCCTAATTGAGAATCATGGGTTCTTAAATGTGGCTTTGATACCACAAGCAATCTTCATAAATGCATAAATTAACAACAATGCATAAAAATATAGATTTTTATACAACTTAAACCCCATGATTTTCACGTGTATTTGAAACACAAATATACCTTGATCTATAGCGATTTATATAATAGAAGGATCCAAGAAGACATCTCAATTCTCTTTTATCACTTTCTTCAATCTTACAAAGTTGGCCAGCAAATCATACCAAGATTAGAAACCATTTTTATAAAAAAAAAATAAGTCTTAAGATTGTTAGGGAAATATGTAAAATAGGTATCAAATTCAGTCACCAGCTTCAAGGCATATAACGAATCGCTTTCCTTAAGATTTATTTCATGGATACCAAAATAGTCTAAGAGTACAATAAAACCCAAAAACAAAGTGAGTGTAAGAGTGTAGAGAAGATGGATAACTAAGACTAAAGAACGAGAGAATGATGTTTTTCAAGTCATGTTTGTATGTCATTTTCTACATGCTTCAAACTTGATTTGGTGGGCTTTTATAGAAATCCCAAGTGTCTCTTCACATGAAGAGACACCCTTTCAAAAAAATATACCAAACTATATTTTTATTTATTTTGAAAATATACCAACAGCCACTATAATCCACCCACACTACAATGGCCACCCTTTCAGCCACTGTTTGTAGTTGTCAACCCCTGGTCGACAATCATCCTTACGGCTATTATAACTTGGTATCATTTACCAGCATAACTTGGTACTATCATGGCTGCCCTTTCAACTATTGTTTGTAGTTGTCGACCCCTTGGTCAACAATCATCCCTATGACTGTTATAACTCGGTATGATTTACCACCATAACTTGGTACTGCTATGGCTGCCCTTTCAGCCACTATTTGTAGTTGTCAACCCCTTGGCCGACAACTTCCCTACGACTATTATGACTCGGTATCATTTATCACCATAACTTGGTACTGCCATGGCCACCCTTTCAGGCACTATTTGTAGTTGTCAAACCCTTGATCGACAATCATCCCTACAATTATTATGAGTCAGTATCATTTACCACCATGACTTGGTACCCCCATATACAACTATTTATCACTATTAATTGTGTTGTATTTTATCTTTTTTAGTTATTCTATGCATAAATTTTTTTTTTCAAATGTGTGTTCAAACACCTTCTCATAAAAAAAAGTTTTCAGTTTATTACGAATCAAATCAAACATAATACCATAAAAAGCACAGGATGATATCAAGAGAAACCAATCCTGTCAAATGGATAGAGTAAAACAGATAAACTAAAAGCACATTTGATACTTGTTATCTCATTGCTCTTTACTCCAAATTATAAGTCAACTGTTAGAGGGCCGATAACGTCTGAAACGACATGAAATCTTAGAGAATAACTCGAACAGAACATGACATGAATCAAGTTTGACAAAAACACAAAACAATTTATCTTCTTTACGTAAACTTAACTAATTCAATGCGGTTAACTTATTAACATGCAACAATTCAAAAAATGAATAGGGGGAAGGTACCATAGATGCGCTCAGAGATCTCAAGAAGACGATCAGGCAACTTTCTAGAGAAGGATCGTCTGAAGAGGGCCATATTGAATGAGAGCCACAGGATCAGGAGAGAGCAATGAATCCAACGGCGCAGAACAGAGCTTATTCAAGCAACACAATTGTAATGTAATGTAATGAAATTCAAGAGATGTTGGGCGTAGGAAAGAGAGGATTTGACTTCTGATTGAGTCAAAGTACCAGGAGGAGCTAGCACGACTCATTTTCTCTAATGGTGACAGCTGCCATTTTCCCCTCTTTATTTCTTCCTAATTTATCATTCAAGTGTCTTAAAATTTGAACATTTATTAATTAGATATTTGAACGTTTTTATATATATAATGAGGTACCATAAGGTTTGAATATTTTGTAATATAAGTACTCTATGCTGGAATTTAATAAGTTTTTGTTAATATTACATATAGCTGCCATTCTTCCTTTTTATTTCTTTTTATCATTTTTTAATCGGTAAGGATTATAATGGAAAATGGGACGATAAGGTTCGAATCTAGGATCTTTAACTTGAATGTGGGTAGTTTTATTGTTACTTCTCCAATAGCTCTTTTCATTAATCACTACTATAAAAATCATAATTGCATTTTAACTTGTTTCTCTTTTTTCGATAATTAATGGCAAAATAGCAGTGTAAAACAGGTTACTCGTAGAAACGAGACCTTAATGAATCTGTATAAAAGTGGGAGTAAGAAAAAAATAACAGACAATCAATAAAATAGGATTACATGGTAGAAAAAATAAACAGGCAAAAAGAATCAAACATGCATTATATGGCTGCATCACCGCAAGATGAGACACGGTGTAGAGAAGCCATTGAACCGTATCAAAGCTGGGGAGAGATTGACAGAGGCGAGATCCAAATACAGTCCTAGTTCATTCTTACAAAAAGCTCCACCGTATCCGAATCATCACGGTCATATGTCAAACAAAGTTTTTCTCCCGAGCACCCACTCACGCTTCGCATCAAGAAGCTTATCAACATCTTTAACACTATTGATCTTTCTTACCAAGTTTCGCTTTATTCATTTCCCAGAAGATTTGACCAGTTTCTTCGCACTATTCCCGGGAGGCATATCTTTCAGGAATTCCTGCCAGTCCCGCTTCGCTTGTTTTCTAATCTTTTGCTTTTGTGCTCTTCTACTCTTCTTCGATGACAGAAAGCTAGTATCCTTGTGACCCGCCGCCATCCTGCTTCTTCTTTTCTCTGTCTTACAAGGCTCCCCAACATGCAGCATCGGTACCATTGGCGGTTCAAAACCCGGCGAATGCTCAGGTCCTGAAGACTCAGAATCATTATTACTGCCAGCATCCCTAAGCTGGTTTACAAGAATAGATGTAGGACCTTGGGGCGTTGTGTCTTCAATGCTAACCTCGTTCCAAGGTAAGAAAAGAGGAGAATAAGTTATCTGGATTAGTGCATGGGGATTTGACTAGAGGGAGATAGATGGAAAGTTCGAGCGTGGATGCAAAGATCCCATGTCTATCTACCAATAAACTGATCGCCAACGTGAATCTGAAACTGACCCATACCACGCTCCACTGATCTCATAATAACCTTGGCCAAAGTTGAATGAGGACCCAAAGATACTCCACAATCACCCAAGCTAGCCACAGAGAGCTCATGCACGGAGAAACCATCTGGAATACATGTTTCATGAGTGAAACATGATCTGGTGTCAACTTCATATTGAGAAGATGATTCCATATCCCTAGAAAACCTGGCAGAGGCGATGATGGCGATTACTTCAAATGAGCAATTTGGGATCAATTCAATATTACCTTCTTCAAAAAAAACTAAACGAGATCCCCCGTTGAATTGCACTGGGACCATTTGATGGATCAACGATGGGGAGCAAGTTTTAATAAGTAATCTAAGTAAATAAGAATTCAACACGGTTAACTTATCAACACTTAGTCGTGTCGGATCATTACGAGGATAAAAATCACGGCGGATGCCCAACACTTGATTGGAAATAGTGAATAGAATAAAGAAAGATCGTCATAAGTAATCTTAGAAGAAATTTGGAGAAACATTATCCAAATCCAATCTCAAGGAGCAAGAGGCAGTATGCGATATGCTTGGCATTTTTGTCAAAGGGGAACTTATAATCTCTTCTTGAGGTAAAGATATCTAATTAAGTTGATTTGCAAGTGTTCAAAAATTATGAATCTTTGATCAAGTATTTCAACTGAATATCAATGAAATTTAATACAAAAATGTCACGAACCTAAGTGCGTGACTTGGATAATTTTTGGGGAAGGACCGAGAGGGAGAAAGAGAGTAGAAGTTAAGAAGAGAAATTAGAGAATAAGATGAGGAAAAGGAAAGAATTTTAGAAGGAAAGAGTAGAGAAAGAGGCGGTTGAAGAGAGGAAGAAGAAGTAGAGACTTAATTCATATATTTTCATTTGGATGCCCTCATTACAACAATTCACATGACTTATATAGAGGGGAGGAGGGAACCCACATGGTTCAAAATGCTAACCCCCCCACTTCAACAACTACATTAATTGCTAAGGCTTGCTTACAAGCAACATTTACCCAATTCCTACCTACTACTAAGTTGGGTAACCAGTTTTATCAAGCAACTGGTACTTCCCCCCATTTTACTTAATTGATATTATATTTTACATTACATATCTTGTACAAAATAATAAAAGCGAAAAAAAGACGGCTACATGGACATGGTGCGTGACAATCCCTTCCCCTTGAAAGCATCCTTGTCCTCAAGGATGTGCAATCTCCAGGGTCGTAGGGGTAATTCTTGTCTTCAAGGTTCACTTGCCACAATCGCGATCGGTGGATGGATCTCTTTGTGCCAATTCCTGTTCTTAGGAATTGTCTCCATGCTCGAGCCTTTCTCTTCTTCTCCCCATTCAGCCCGGCTTTCTCGTGACCCTTTTCTTGGCCCTCGTTAACAAGGCCCGTGGTTGGTGGCGACTTGTAGTGATGTGTTGTTGGGTCCTTCATGCGAATCCGGTTGCTTAGCAGCTTACCACGTGGCTGCTGCGCTGTTAGCTTTCTCTTCTTGGCCTTGACCCAAGTGGACATCCCATGATGCGGGTCCTCCTTTAGCTGCTGCGCATCCCTTTTCCCGGTGCCATGTGAATCAAAACCTGGTTGCCTTGGTTCACAAGTGGTAGCGTTATGGAGTTCTTGAAGTTCCATTGTTCCCTCTACTTCCTCCGGCTCTAGCTCGTGCGGTTCTCCAATGGTGGGCGTCTCAACAAGGAGTGGCTCGACAAGGAGTGGTTCCACTAAAGGTGGTTCAACCGGTTCCATGATAGCAACTTCCTTCCTTGTATCTTCCTCCTCACCACCCGATGGCCACAATTTGCTAGTCGAGGTAGGGCAATGTGGTTCTTCAACTTCCATGGCCACCTTCGTTGTTTCCGGCCATGGGTCATGCGGTTCAACAATAATGGTCGACCCATCAAGTGTTGGCTCAACATCATCACGCCATTCTTGAAGTTGTGGTGGAATTTCGAACTTCAATCCTTGGCCTTCACAGTATCAGCTCAAGGCCTCGGCTAGAGACTTGAGGGAAGACATCAATCCGTTCGGTCCCTTGGTTGAACTCGTTGCTTCATGGCCACGGTAATCTTCAAGTGAGACTTGAAGAGTTGGATTGTGGGCTTGGATGTTCATCACACAACAATTGTCGTAGATGCACCTTCCGTGTAGCCACTTTCGTGCACTCTCGACATCCTTCCTTGAGGTCAAGACCACTTGGGCTTCAACCTTTAAGGTAGATGTTGAAGTGATCTTGATCTCTTCAAAGCAACCATACTGAGAGAAGACTTGGTGGAGGACGTCTTCAGTGATAGGATAGAGAAGATCCCAAACCTTGGCAAGGAGTGTAGCCTTGTTGGAGATTTGAAGAGATTGAGCATACATTTTTTTTTTTTTAATCAATAAGAAAGCATAAAAAAATTTTATGTTTATTTTTATTTTTTAAATTCGGATTTTTTTTTTTAAATCCGAAAATGAGATTATCGAAAACATAAAGGGTAAATTGAGCCTCCGATCGAAAGATGGCTCTGATACCACTTTGTCACAAACCTAAATACGTGACTTGGATAAATTTTGGGAAAAGACCGAGAGGAAGAAAGCGAGTAAAAGTTAAGAAGAGAAATTAGAGAATAAGATGAGGAAAAAGAGAAAATTTTAGAAGGAAAGAGTAGAGAAAGAGGCGGTTGAAGAGAGGAAGAAGAAGTAGAGATTTAATTCATATATTTTCATTTGGATGCCCTCATTACAACAATTCACATGACTTATATAGAGGGGAGGAGGGAACCCACATGGTTCAAAATGCTAACCCCCCACTTCAACAACTACATTAATTGTTAAGACTTGCTTACAAGCAACATTTACCTAATTCCTACCTATTACTAAGTTGGGTAACTGGTTTTATCAAGCAACTGGTACTTCCCCCCATTTTACTTAATTGATATTATATTTTACATTACATATCTTGTATAAAATAATAAAAGCGAAAAAAAGACGGCTACATGGACACGGTGCGCGACAAAAAACTATATATATTTTTCTTATCATGGAATTTTAGACAAAGGACAAATTGGGAACTTAAGAAAAAAATTATGAGTAACCTAATCATCGTAGTTTAAGTTATTATTTCCCATGGACATCTTATAGAGCGGTCTGTCATTCCTTAATTCGTTAAATAACACTATGACAATTCTTTAATAAATACATTTCATTCTAGAGTGCATCATGTAATAATAACTTTTTTTATCAACATATAATGATAATTTGATTTCAAATATTTGGAGTCGGAATTCAATTATCAATAAAATTTGTTCGCAAGTCTCAACATAAATAAAATTATTTATGTTAAACAATATCCATAAAATAAATCACAAAAGAATAGTTTATTAAAGGTCGCCTAGGCGCCTAGCACCTTTTCGCCCAAGGCTGAGCTCGTAAAATGTCACTCTTTTTTGGAATTGAAAACAAAAACAATTAAAAATTAAAAATATATAATTTTAAATATAGACTTTTATTTCTTAATTTAAAAAATTATAATAAAAAAAAATTTACCAAACATCTTTAAAAAAAATTTTATTTTACTGTACATGCCAATTTAATGTTGTATAAGCTAAAGAAATATCTAATAAATATTAATAAGTGAGGGATATAACCTTCTAGCTGGCATTTCATTTTCATATAATTCTAACTTTGAAATGTCCCTTTCATATTTCATTTTCTGATGCGTATGGCACAAATGCTGATTCGAGCTGATTGTATTTTCTGAAAATTTAATTTTTGTGTTAATTTATTAGAAAATATGTATAAAATATTTAATTATTAGGATAAAAAATAGAACTTTCTTGAAAATGCTAGTCAAAAATAAATAAATTCGAATTTATTTAGGTGGTTAGATAAGTTACTTTATAAGTTTTAAAGGAATTGGAGATTGCTTAGTAATTTTTATTTCTCATATTCTGCCAACTTCATGTCAATTAAACAAGAGTCAAAATCTGTACTTCTCATGAGTTTTCACTTCCACATTTACTTCTTACATACCAAACGATGCCTAAACATAAGGACAATCGCACGTTCCTATGACATGTCAACCCCAAGATTTTAAGGGTCCAAAAAAAGTTTCAATCAGTGAACCTTTTATGTGAATGGAATAGTTTATATCCGCTTAAGCACATATTGAATTATTCCCTTCGTATTATAATAGCAACTAATACATATTATGTGTGTACATATACATTTATAATATATCGTTGATAGATCATTATGCAGTAGAAACAAATACCTAGGCTCCATTTCTTTCGAGGGAAATACTCTTCCCCCCAAAAAATATTTTCCTTTGGAAAAAACTTTCCATAAAAAATACAATTCCCTTTAAAGTTTTTCGCTTAATCACATATTGAATTGTTCTCTTAAATTAAAAAAAGGGCCATCTCTGGCGTGATGACATCATTTTCTATTGGCAGAGCTGCCATGACAATTACTTTTTTATTAATGCTATAATAAAATTACAAAAGTACCATTTAATGCTCTTATTCTTACTTTATAAGCACGAAATTCGATATGTTGTATTATATAAACTACTTGTTTTCACTTAATTTGTTTAAACATACAGCTATTGAAAAGCATTTATGTCATTTTATTATAGTATTAATAAAAAAATTAGTTATCACGTCAACTCTGTCGATAAAAAAAGATTTTCATTACCCCGAAGAGAGGCCTATTTATTAATATAATAAAAATTTGAGGAGTTTTTTTTATTAACTCAAAAATGTTAAAATTCTTTTATTATCTTTAAAAATATTTGGATACTAAAATATAAATAACTAATTTTTTTCACCCTATTTCATCACCATCCCCTCCCCCCCCCCCCCCCCCCCCCCCCCTTCTCTTCCTTCGGATGGTGTTGCTTAGCATCTAAGCAAAGTAAAATGCTCGAACTGCCCCCAAGTGATAAATCTTCAAACCTCATGATACGTAAGTGATAATTTCCGAATGAAAAATATGAGAAAAATCATGTTATATTACACATCAAGAGTATTATAATAACTTAGGTTATTTGAGAAATTAGTAAAGAAAGTAACATTCCTAGTGCCCCAAGGGCTCCCGTCTAAGCAGGGTCGGAGGTGGATGTACGCAGCCTTCCCTTTTCAGAGTACCTTAAAGGGAGACTGTTTCCAAAAACCCCCAACCTGAGTGGTGTAACACGAGGACTTCTCAGGAGGTCACCCATCTTGGTACTACTCTCGTCCAAGCATACTTAAATTCAAAGTTCTAAAAGAATCTGGTGCTTGCATGTTGGTACCCTCTTACATGGCCGAAGGGACGTGGAGGTTCACATACATATGTGCAATAATGATTGGGCCATGCAATTGGGCTTACGTGGATTAGTGGATCAATATTGCCCCGCTTACAATTGGAGCTAGTGGCTTTTGAAATAAACATAATCTTTAACTTAATTATTTTAAATCACAAATTTAACCCTTAACTGCATTATTAAGTTAAATTAAAATATATTTCTTTTTGCATAAATTCATATTAATACGTTGAGCTCTCATAAATTAAGTTTTTAGTGTACAAATTTATGAAATAAAATAATATTTTAATGTAAAAACTATATTTATTTTAACAAAATAGTCTAAAAAAAAATATAAAAAAGTATTATACTTGTCATTATTTTTTTTGTTAAACTTTGCTACTCCTTTCATCCCATACGCCAATCGCAACTTTATAACACTGCTAACATAAAAAGCTAGGTAAGAAGCATATTTTATATCCTTAGATTAGATACCGTCATTTAGACCAAAGAGGATATCAACACGCCGTCACTGAATCCCATTAGAACTCCGAAGCTAAGCGTGTCTGGGCGAGAGCAGTACCAAGATGGGTGACCTCCTGGGAAGTCATCACCCTCAGGCAGGGGACACTCGGAAACAACTTCTCTTCAGGGGTAATACCCTGACCGGGGGAAGGTCACGTACATCCGCCCCCTAGACCTTGTTTAGGCGGGAGTCCTTGTTGCACTGGGTATGTTGCATTTAGATACCATCAAGACTTTTTTTTACTGTTAAAAAGAATTAAGGTAAATTATATATTAGTGTTCTGAGATTTAGTATATTAATTTTTTAATCAATAAATTTTATAAAATAATTTTTAGTCTAAAAAGTTACAAATATTTAATAAAATAGTTTAAATAATAATATAAAAATTAAAATAGGCCTAATTATATACTCTTACATGTTATTATTTAAATTATTTTATTAAATATATATTATTTTGAAATTAAAAATTATTTTATAAAAGTTATAGCCTAAAAAATTAATATATGTGGTATAAAAAGTAAAGGGTAGTTTACCCCTTTTTGGGAATTAAGCACAGAAAATGGTGCACCCGACACGTGTAAAACACGTGCCGACTCCTCGCCTGAAGCCCCAAGCGGCGTGCTATAAAGATGGCAGAACGAAAGTGTTGATGTTCATTCATACAAACACAAATTCAGTGTTGGCCCCCCAAAAATCAAATTGCCATATGAGATTGGGCATTTCATTCCATCTCTTTGTAACCCTAATTTTCTCTCTCTTTGTTTTCTGTTCTGCGGGAAAAGGGTCTTGCAGTGATTTTGGATCGGACTCTGAGATGGCTACCCTTGGTGGATTGCGCGAATCGTACGGTGCTCAGAACAGCGCTGAAGTTGAAGGGTTGGGTCGGTTTGCTGTTGACGAGCATAATAAGAAAGAGGTTGGTTTGTTTTGTTTTGATTTGTGTTTTGGGGTTTTTTTTTTGGGTTGATTAAGTTTGGTTTCTTGGCAGTTTGAACTTGTGGAGTGTTTTGATTTGTCAAATGATTGTGATGTGGGTTTGCTAAATTTCATTGAGTCTTTAGGCCAGACCTATGGAGGTAGCATGAGATTTACCTATGAGCCTAAGTGTGGTGCCGTCTTAAAATGAATTGGATTAGATGAAGTAACCTACTAAGGCTTACATGTTGATCTTTTTCTATCTCACAACTTCTATGTGAGATTCACACTTGACTCTCATGTAGAGTTTTTTACGGGATTTGTGAGTGCCTAGGTGTGCCCTATACTTGAATGTTCTTGGTTTGGGGATTTTTTTTAAGAGTATAAAAGAGTTATTTACTCTATTGATTTTTGATGTCTTTTAAGTTTGTTTAAATGTTGATCAAAACAAAGTTTGATTAGATCAGTCTTTTATCTTTCTTTTGGTTCAAAATGATCTATGATGTTTACAACTTTATTTATATTAGTCCCTCGTCTTTTCTCTTTTTCAAATTGGGGACTAATGTATTATTTACTATGACAAAGTTAGTTACTTGTAGTAATCAAAAATAGGTCAGAATTAAGAAAATGAGATTAATTTTGTTACAAAACAGAATATTCCCTCACTGTTTGTGAGGAAGTAATTTGAAGAAGTAACAGAACTATGAAAAGATGAGGGACAATTTAACTCGAGTATGAAATGATGTTATCTTCCCCAACTGCTTAAGTTTTTGAAATAGTTGGTTATTTGACATGAAATTAGACTCTCGATGGGCTTAATCCCGATATCCCCACTTTGGATATTAATATAAAATCTAGGTAAGGTATAAGGTGAACACGCCCATCCCGATATCCCCACTTTCGATATTAATATAAAATCTAGGTAAGGTATAAGGTGAACACGTGTCTTAAGTCATGTCCCCAGTAAATATTTGTCTAGGGGGCAATATTAGAGTATGAAATCGCTCTACCACCTCTCCGTTATTTCAGTCGGGTTGGTTTTATCATTGGAATGTGTAGTATTGCAGATTTTTGTGATGTTTTATCCTTCGTAGGAAGTTTTCTCCATTTGAAGGAGAAGCTTTCTGTTTAAATTTTTGTGCTATGCATTCATACCAGCTAGTAGTAATACTATTAATAGAGCAGAAGAGCCTTAGGATTCTGTAGAATACAAGATCTGCCTTTGTGATTGGAAGTAGCATTACATGTGTGGATAGATTGTTATTAGGGGTGTATTTGTTGATTGTTGTAACGTTTTCGTGGTAGTCAATTAATATGCCCTCTCTACTGGCCCTAGTTGTAAACGGGCTATTGATTTCAGGTGATAATAGTGGAAACCTAGTGTTCGTATAGACATGGAAGTCCATAGTATCAATTGAGAGATTGTTGAGGAACTAAGCCCTTTCCTTATGGATTCTTTGGTGATGGAACCATTTGAGCGTGTGTATAAGGTGCAAGGGAATCAAATTGCATACCGTGGTTACTCCTATGTTTATTTGAACTCAGCCTGACTGTGCCTCGTGGGACAAGGGTTCTTAGACGGTATATGACGCTCTGTCCTTTGAAATTAGACCAAAGACAAAAAAAGATCTTAATTCTTATCATACCTGAGTCTTGGTAAATAGGCCATACATGGTCTTGTTGTTGCATAATGGCCCTTAACGATGTTTGCTTGGTTCCATTAGCCGAATGATACAACAAGACTCACAAGATTGTGCTCACATATTGGCTTGTTTGTGTGTGTTTCTTCTGTGGGGTTGGTCAAGAATGCAATCCTAGAGTTTGCAAGGGTGCTGAAAGCAAAAGAACAAGTTGTTTCTGGGACCATGCATCATCTCACCATTGAAGCCATTGATGCGGGCAAGAAGAAGCTGTATGACGCAAAGGTGTGGGTGAAGCCATGGATGAATTTCAAGGAGCTGCAAGAATTCAAGCATGCTGGCGATGCATCTTCATTTACCCCTTCCGATCTCGGTGCCAACAGAGGTATACTCCACTATTTGGATTCACATCTCGTCTACTGGCACTTATTAGTTATATGACATAACTGATCATGACATTTGCATTGTATGCTTTTAGAACCTAAAATATTTCCGACCTCGGTGCCAACAGAGGTATACTCCACTATTTGGATTCACATCTCATCTACTGGCACTTACGAGTTATATGACATAACTGATCATGACATTACATTTTATGCTTTTAGAACCTAAAATATTTATAAGTGTTAACGATAAATTCAATATCATTCTAATCCATGTTAATAAGACCATTCTAATACATGAAACACAATGTATATTCGTTTTGGAGGCTCTTTTAAGCTACCTTTTGCATAACGACGACTGGGATTTGTGTTTATGTAACCAGGAGGGCATGCTTCTGGATGGAAAGAAGTGCCAGTGCACGATCCAGAGGTGCAAAATGCAGCAGACCATGCTCTCAAAACCATCCAGCAAAGATCCAACTCCTTGTTTCCCTATGAACTTAAGGAGATATCTCATGCAAAAGCTGAGGTTTGTCCTTGATAATAGTAGTTCTAACTTGAATTGGAAAGGTGATTCTGTTTTCCCTATAAAATAGGGTAACTTGTTAGAATATATAATCATTAACGGGCTTTCACTTGGTAGGTTAGTTTATGTGGTACTAGAGCCCTTTTTTGGACCAATAGGCCAGTTCGAATCTCTAGAACTTCTGTTTTTAATATTAATATAATTACCTTAACTTCAGTAGAAGATACGAAGTGGGTTTGTGCATTGTCTATTCTTCAAGCCCAACGAGCTTTTGTAGGAGGAGCATGTTAGATCTAGATATGCCTTAGAGCCTTTTTTTTACCAATAGGCTAGTTTTGACTCTCCAAGGCTGTGTTCCTAATATTAATGTAGTTTCCAAATACAATTTAAGAAATTGCTTGTGCAATCTCCACTCTTCAAGCAGACGAGCATCCATGGGTGGAGCTTGTTAGATCTGGAATCACTCATAGACCTTAAGCTAACAACTTAGAAACTTTTTTGGATTAGAAGGTTTGACTACATGGAGATCAGGGTGCTTGTGCTTACATTTGTGTTTTGCGCCCTTCAACAGGTAGTTGATCAGTTAGCCAAGTTCAATTTGCGACTTAAAGTGCAAAGGGGAAACAAGGAGGAGGAATACAATGTGGAGGTGCACAAGGACCACACCGGGGAGTACAAGCTGAACCAGATGGGTGCCATCAGTCCTGAATATTAGTCACAATGGATCTATAAGCATCCTTATGGTAAGTATGTAGGTTTCTTTTTGTTTCTTTGGGTAACTCAGATGTTGAGGCTAGTTTATATGCACCTTGACTGATCTTTGAATTACACAGTTTGTTATGGATGTAAATAAATGTGGGATGATACTAACTTTGTAGTTGTATTGTACTCCAAAACATCTGAATCAGTGATATGTGTTACGTATGTTGGCCTTACCTATATCGTTTCGGTGAATGTACAGAAAGTCAGCCTTGGACTACTTTTAGGAACAAACTAGGATTTACTGATATGTAGAATCTGATGCGTTTTTCTGCTATTGACGCCTTGGTTTAGTGAGAAATTATGACCAAGATTAAGGTTTAAGATAACACCATGACTAAACAGGCAAGCCTAACTAAGATGTTCTAGGTCTGGATTCCTTTTCGAGTTTATGCTGCCAGATTGTACATTTTGCTGGTGCCTGTAGGTTCTGTCCGCTGGATCTTTGCGATGAAATTGTCTGAAGTATTAGAGTGCCTTCACCCCTATGTTGAAACTTCACTGACATGTTTATGTATCAAGAGGACTTACTATCAGCATATTAGCTAATCTAGATTAGTTAGATCTTGATAGGCTTGAAGCGTAAGCTGTGGAGGTGGGGGCATGTTGTGAAACGTTGTTAGAGTTAAACATGTTTGCGCGTGCCATTTCTTCAAGATGTCGGTCCATTGGTGGCAGTGGAAGATAGCAGCAGATCACCACAGGTGACCATGGTGTCAAGTTTTGATTTGTGCATCAAGAAACCTTTTCTACTGGAGATATGGTGGGCACGTATTTTTAGATCATGTTTATGCTAATCTTTTGGCATATATGTGGGTAGGAAGAATCGGGTCCTGGGGCGTGAAGGTAGGAATTGATGCGGTTACAGTTTGTGGGGCTTGCTCGAGGCATTCTCAGCGTGGGGACTCGGGAGGATAATGGTGGTGGTTCAATCTGGGCGTTTGAGTGGCCGTGGATTGGTTGTTACAGGTGGCAGTTTGGAATGGTGGTGATTTTGTGCGTTGATGGTGCTGGAGATCGAGTCTTGGACAATGGTTAAGGAAGTTGTTGGTCCTAGCCAAGAGGGGTTCTTGGTCTGAGTTGGGGGTGGCCGATAATTCGAGGTGATGTGGCTTTAAGATGGAGGTGAGACAAGTGTATTGATGGTGATTGATCGAGTTATTTTGGTGGTGGTGAGGTTGTTTGGTAAGTGATGAGTGGTGGTGTTCATCTTTGTTGGGATTGGACGTGAATCGTTTAGGGTTTTTCGATATCATGGATGCAGGAGGTAGGAACTTTTTATCGATTCTTTTTTCAAATTAGAAAAAAAATTCATTAAAATTGGAATTCTATTGGAAGAAAATTATAGAACCACATGAATACTTGTCCCTATTTTGGTTATCTTAATGGAAATCACAGTAGGTGTACTAGTAATTATGTGGCTAGAAAGAAAAATATCCACAGAGATACAACAATTTATGAATACGCTAGCGGTTTAGGGTTTTTGCCATAGGCATTGTGTTGGGGAATTCGGGGTGAAGGGGTTGCAAATAAGTCGCGGTGGTGGTGGCGGCAGTACAATGGTTAATTGCAATGGTAACTAGTACATTCGTATTGTTGGTGTTTCACTTTAGGAGATTCTTTCGCGCTATGGTGCAGCTTGGGATGTGTTCTCTTAGGTGTTTCCATGGCTCTTTTTTTCCAAACGTTTATGCATTTTGTGCGAAGCCGAAAGGGTTTGTTTATCTATTGCAAAATTGCCTGTATATCTCTCTTTTTCCTTTAGGAACAGTTAGTTTCAATCTAGCATTCCCATTAAACACCACAATGGGAGATGTTCAATCACAATAGCATCAAACCAGTACCTCAAAAAAGGCTCCTATCAAAGGTAGAGTTTGGGGAAGGTAAAATCTATGCGGTTTTACCCGTACAGGATGCTACCACTTACATAGCCATAAGAACAAACTTATGAAATCTGAGTTGCAACACTAAGCTTGTAAATCCAAGCTCCAAATATTGTCGTGCTAGAACTCGAGTTGAGGGAGTAACAAATACGCTTGTCAATCCTAATGCTAATTTATTGTATGTGGTTGGTAAGTCATTCTCGACGGGAGGCATTAAAGCTTCGGCTGGATTGTTTAGGGTTTTATCCTGTGACTATTGAAAGACGGATGCTCAATTGATTAGGTTATGGATGGGCATAAGTGCCCTTAAGCAAGTGGTGGCGTTGGCGAGAGATGACATCCACATACATGTTATGTGCATTTAGGTATACTGGGAAGAATAAGGTGCATTCGTTGAAAATAAATAAATTATGTATTTCATCATTTTAAGCAAAAATGTTCAACAACTCACTATTTAAGAGGCTTCCACTATGCAAGGTCTGCGGGGGAAAGATGTACGCAACGTTGTCCTTACAAAGTGCTATTCTCGAAAGAAATTAAGTAAAATATGTAATATATATATATATGTACACACACACACACTTTTTATATTACGAAAAGATTTCTTGGCTGTAGAGGTGGCAAATGGGTCACCTATGTTGATCTGTGACTTGACCCACGAGTCAAAGGTGGAAGGATGGATCAACAAAGGCGAGACCTGTCCATGCAAAGGGTCAGGCGAGGGGAAATCCTAACCTGATTCGGCCTATGACAGGTCTAGGATGGATTGGGTTGAGGTCAGATGGCTGCATCGGGTTTATGCTTTTTTCAGTTTTTTTGTCAAAACGCTTTTTTCTAATTTAAACAAATATGAAAAAGGAAAATAAACGTACGTATAAAATATAAATGAATACAATCACAACTTTATTAATAAATAACAAAGGTTCAGATTATGAATTTATTAATATAGTTTATAACATAAATAATAAATTATAAATATTTACATAAAATAATTTTTATGTAAATTATTTAATTACGGTACAGCTTCTCAGGTTGGAGGGTCCTCGGAAACAGCCTCCTTTCGGGGTAGCTCCCGGAAGGGGAAAGGCTGCGTACATCTACCCCCAGACCCTGCTTTTGCGGAAGCCCTTGAAGGCACTGGGCTTGTCGTCGTCGTTGTATTTACATAAAATAATTTTGTATTTTATATGTGATTAGGTAACGAATGATCGCATAGTCATCATTTTGCATGTCTAATCACTTCAAATATCAAACATCACACTAATTACTCATCAAAATAACACAGGTCAAACTATTACGACTCATTAATAGGTCAGACCTGTATCGCTCGCACATGTCAGGCCGGGTTTGGGTATGGTGAAAAAGACCCATGACCAGGCACATTAAAGGGGACGGTTTGACCTGCTACCCTAATAAGTCGGGGTCGTGTCATTTTATGGGTGGAGTCGAGTTAGGTTGTAGATACCACCTCTACTTGGAGGGCCCTCTTTGACTGCCACTAGCTCACTGCTTCCGCCACCATAACTAAGGCAAATACCTAGTACTTGAACAGTTACGTCTTGAGCATTCTTGAAAGCCCTTTCTAGCTATCAGCGGTCCCGCCATCAAAACTAATTACCTATGCCTCAATTATGACATCAATAGTTTCCAACAATAAAATTGCATGCTGCTTCATCATTCCTTCTAGTCCCATCAAAGTTTAATTTACGCTATAATATTTGATTAGTGATGTTAAGCATTTCCTTATTTGCAAAATAATTTGATAATTTTCATTAATCTAAGCAATCTCATGTCTCCCAAATGCATCCTTGCAAAGGGTCACTAATATTGGGAGGGGTAAAGTAGAGCTTACTAAAGAATTTATGTTTGAGGTGATGGTTTAACTACTGTACTAAATCTAAAAAGCCAGTGTTAGAATTTTGAACTTAATTAATTTGATTAAACTAAAAAGATAATGACAAAAGCGTAGCGACACTACGATACAAATTAGGCCTATGTTTAATTATGAATTATGTTGGGTTCATTATGACATATAGGTCCAGGGTGGATTATGAAGAAATAGAATACATAAGCCTGTATTAGGTAGATCTATATATTAGCCTATATAAGGAACCACCCCTTCCAATAGACATCATATGATTCATTTTCTCGCAATCATGAACTAAGGGGGAGAGTTCAAAAAACTTTCCCATCTTTTCTCTCCTTCCAATTGTTGAACATTATTATGGGTGATAATAAGTGTGTCACAAGCTTAATCATGGGTAGTATAATAAATGATCAATCATGGATACATATAGTACATTCTGATTGCTCAAACATTATTTAATTTAGTGTTATAATCTTTATCATGTTCAAGCGATTAATTTTACACGCAGTACTTGAGGAAATTCCCTCTCTTAGTTGTAATAGCGTTCTTGAGATGTCATTTGATGTGCTTTTCGGGTTGTCAGAGTCCAAACTGTTGACGGCGGACAGGGCATTGGCGTTGCCCTTGGCCGTGTCAACTCGGATTAAGGAAATTTATCAGTGCTGCGTTGATCATTTCAAATCTGGTATTTCGAGTATCAACCTCATTGTTGCATTTTTCTCACCCAAACGAGAGGCCATAATCCGATAAAAGATAGCAAAATATGGTAACATCCGCGGCTGGGAAGAGCCTATGTAGGATTTGAACCTACAACCTTTGTGCAATTGCACAATGCTCCACCAATTGAGCTAATAGACTTACCATACAATCAATAGAAAGGATGACCGCTTTCTGATGACATAGGCAATGCGACACAACTAAACTATGTCGTATGCCCAGAATCCAGTTTTGGCTTTCGAGGCATCTCGCACTATCGACAGCAAGTCTTCAAGCAGCTATAGCCCTAGCACTCGAAAACAGGATAGTTGGAGTAATTCGATATCTTCAAATGACAGCATTGAATACAGTTTCCACATGTCAAACAACGAACTCCCTCCTTGACCAGCCCCTCTTTGCCTGCTTGCCTAGAGGATTCATTTAAGACAACAACAAAAAATATCCAAAAGGGGGTACACAGCCTTACCCCTTTAGGATACTACCCTAAAAAAAAGCTATATCCGAGGACCACCAACCTGAAAAGCATAAAAACAACAGTACAGAGGGGATTCATTTAATGAACACAATAAATCATCAGTGTGTCGGAAAATGAAGTTTGAAAATATGAGAATATCCCTAAACAGAGGCTAAACCAAAATACTGCAAAAATCCAGTTACATGGTACAAGGACATACAAAAACACCAAGTGATGCAGCTCAACAAAGAACCGACACCCACCAAAATGAGAAGTACCGTAAAAAATGTAAGATGGAATTAGTAGACAAGTAACATTTTGTGCTACTCATCTGTGGATCCATCTCCGCGGTTGTCTGGCCGCTGCTGCTTCGAAGCAGCTGTTCCTCTATGCACCTTCGCTCAAAGGCCTCACCACCATTTTAGCGAGGCCTATGATACAAGTGCATTTCACATTATACGCCACAAATAAATTCAACGGGTAACCATAGACAACATTAAATATTAAGCACTTGCAAAAATCATCATAAGAAACAAAGAAGAATTGATTCATATGCACAAAAAGAGTTATTTACATCATTGCTCTCTCATAATTTTAAATATGTTCAAATTAGTCCATCATTTTTTCTTTTGTCCAACATAGTACCTCATCTTTACAAATTGTTCAAATTAGTCTCTCATTTCTTCTTTTATTCAAAATAATCTCTAATGTTTTATTGTATAACAAAATTGGTCCATTATGTACTGTTTAAAAAAAAAAAAAAAAAGATAAGTGATTAATCTATATCAATCATTCTCCTAATTTCTAGGCTACCACGTTACCTTCCCACCCTTAAAACTCCACTCCTCCGTCTGTATCTATATCTACATATAGGTAAAAAGTTTAATTTATGATAAAATTAACTCTTTCTCTTAATTTTAAATATACATAAGTCATTATATAGACAAACTCTATTTTTATTTGTAATAATAATATAAATATAATTATCTAAAATTTAATCACATCGTGCTTTGAATAAATTTACAAAAATAAGAGACCAATTTGAAAAAAAATGAAAAAATCAAGGATCAATTTAAACAAACTTAAAAACACAAGGAACAACGGAATAAATAACTCTGTAGAAAAATTAAGAACCTAACATCAACGCGGAAAAAACGAAACAAGAAAGTAAATTTCTATTCAGTTCTCAAATTTCATTCGTCGACGAGGATGATTATAGAACAAAACAACGTTTGAATATAGAGAGAGAAAAGCGAAGCATTTACCGAGTTGGTGAAAAATTGTGAGTTTGAATCGAATCTGGATGCGCTGGATGTAAGGGAAGGGTGAACTTTATAACAAAGGCAATGGAACGAAACAAATTAGGGTTTCATATTGAGAAATTAGGGTTTTTAGATGGGCCGGGTCTAGGTCTATCTGGAAAGTGCACACTGGAGTTATTTATGTTGCTAGCCATTCATTTAAGACTTCGTCTGATTGTTATATGAATTTAATTCTTATAATAAGTTATAATTTTTATGAACTTATCTCTTATATGAATTTTTTAAAAATAAGTAAAATATATTGGAAAATCACTAGAAATAGACCCCCCAGCCCCCATTTACCCTAAAATAGACCCCTATAACCTTAAATAAACCTTTTTGGACAAAAATGCCCTCCCACCCCTAACCCCTCCCACCCATCCTCTTTCTCTCTCCTCATTTAATGCGCACAGTGCTACCCGTCCCTTCCATCTCTCCTTCTCTCTCCTCACATTTAACTCTACAGCTGTAATTTTTGAATTTACCCCCTCCCCTTCACGTCTTCTCTCTTCCCCAAAACCAAACGTGTTTAGCAAGCCACCCTCTCTCTCCTCTTTCTCACACACGTTCATTCTCTCTCTCCTCTTTCTCTCACCCGTTCATCCTCTTTCTCCTCTAACTTCAGCTGCGATTCTCGTTCCCGTGGGTGTATCTGCAGAGGTGGATGGTGATATCCTCTGTTTTCACACCTTCATCCTTGTCCTGTTGCTGCTCTAGGGTTTAATCACCATTTCCGAATGTGAGCACCGATTTTCGAAGTTATTTTTGAAGGGAAAGGTACAATATCGGTTAGGGTTTAGGGTTTTGGTGTTAGTGACTTTTTTGAGTAAGGGTTAGTGTGTTTTATTGGTGTAAAATCAACTTATGGCATGTTTTGTGGTATAATGAAGTAAAATCAACGTTTATAAGTGTGTTTCATGTAATCCCTGCGTGCCGACACACATGCATGGTTTATGAATCAACATACACTGTGTATGATTGGTTTTAATGGTGTAAAATCAACTTGTGTAGGATTTTTTTTAAGCAATTAGTGGGTTAGGAGCAACCATACATTGTGTATGTTTGGTTTTAATGGTGAATATCCAACTTGTGTTCGTATATGTTGAGTAATAAAGGTTTATGATCAACATACACTGTGTACGCTTGGTTTTAATAGGGTAAATTCAACTTGTGTAGGCTTTTTTTAAGAAATTAGTGGGTTAGGAGCAACCATACACTGTGTATGTTTGGTTTTAATGGTGAATATCCAACTTGTGCTTGTGTATGTTGAGGAATAAAAGTGTATGATCATCATACACTGTATATGCTTGGTTTTAATACTGTAAAATCAACTTATGTAGATATTTTTTAAGCAATTAGTGGGTTAGGAGCAACCATACACTGTGTATGTTTGGTTTTAATGGTGAATATCCAACTTGTGTTTGTGTAAGTTGAGTACTAAAGGTGTATGATCAACATACACTGTGTATGATTGGTTATAATGGTGTAAATTCAACTTGTGTAGGCTTTTTTTAAGCAATTAGTGGGTTAGGAACAACCATACACTGTGTATGTTTGGTTTTAATGGTGAATATCCAACTTGTGTTTGTGTATGTTGAGTAAAAAAGGTGTATGATCAACATACACTGTGTATGCTTGGTTTTAATGGTGTAAAATCAACTTCTGTAGGCTTTTTTTAAGCAATTAGTGGGTTAGGAGCAACCATACACTGTGCATGTTTGGTTTTAATGGTGAATATCCAACTTGTGTAGACTTTTTTAAGCAATTAGTGGGTTAGGAGCAACCATACACTGTGTATGTTTGGTTTTAATGGTGAATATCCAACTCGTGTCTGTGTATGTTGAGGAATAAAGGTGTATGATTAACATACACTATGTATGCTTGGTTTTAATGGTGTAAAATCAACTTATGTAGACGTTTTTTAAGCAATTAGTGGGTTAGGAGCAACCATACACTGTGTATGTTTGGTTTTTATGGTGAATAACCAACTTGTGTTTGTGTATGTTGAGTAATAAAGGTGTATGATCAACATACACTGTGTATGATTGGTTTTAATGGTGTAAATTCAACTCGTGTAGGCTTTTTTTAAACAATTAGTGGGTTAGGAGCAACCATACACTGTGTATGTTTGGTTTTTATGGTGAATAACTAACTTGTGTTTGTGTATATTGAGTAATAAAGGTGTATGATTAACATACACTGTATATGATTGGTTTCAATGGTGTAAATTCAACTTGTGTAGGCTTTTTTTGAGTAATTAGTGGGTTAGGAGCAACCATACACTGTGTATGTTTGGTTTTAATGGTGAATATCCAACTTGTGTTTGTATATGTTGACTAATAAAGGTGTATGATCAACATACACTGTGTCTGCTTGGTTTTAATACTGTAAAATCAACTTGTGTAGACGTTTTTTAAGCAATTACTGGGTCAGGAGCACCATACACTGTGTATGTTTGGTTTTAATGGTGAATATCCAACTTTTGTTTGTGTATGTTGAGTAATAAAGGTGTATGATCAACATACACTGTGTATGATTAGTTTTAATGGTGCAAAATCAACTTGTGTGGACATTTTTTAAGTATTTAGTGGGTTAGGCGCAACCATACACTGTATATGTTTGGTTTTAATGGTGAATATCCAACTTGTGTTTGTGTAAGTGGAGTAATAAAGGTGTATGATCTGCATACACTGTGTATGCTTGGTTTAAATGGTGTAAAATCAACTTGTGTAGGCTTTTTTTAAGCAATTAGTGGGTTTGGAGCAACCATACACTGTGTTTGTTTGGTTTTAATGGTGAATAACAAACTTGTGTTTGTGTATGTTGAGTAGTAAAGGTGTATGATCAACATACACTGTGTATGATTGGTTTTAAGGGTGTAAAATCAACTTGTGTGGGCTTTTTTCAAGCAATTAGTGGGTTAGGAGCAACCATGCACGGTGTATGTTTGGTTTTAATGGTGTAAAATCAACTTGTGTAGGCTTTTTTTAATCAATTAGTGGGTTAGGAGCAACCATACACTATGTGTGTTTGGTTTTAATGGCGAATGTCCAACTTGTGTTTGTGAATGTTGAGTAATAAAGATGTATGATCAACATACACTGTGTATGCTTGGTTTTAATGGTGTAAAATCAACTTGTGTAGGATTTTTTTATGCAATTAGTGGGTTAGGAGCAACCATACACTGTGTATGTTTGGGTTTTATGGGGCATAACCAACTTGGGTTTTGTGTATGTTGAGTAATAAAGGTGTTTCATCAACATACACTGTATATGATTAGTTTTAATGGTGTAAAATCAACTTGTGTATCCTTTTTTTAAGCAATTAGTGGGTTAGGAGCAACCATACACCGTGTATGTTTGGTTTTAACGGTGAATATCCAACTTGTGTTTGTGTAAGTTGAGTAAAAAAGGTGTATGATCAACATATACTGTGTATGCTTGGTTTTAATGGGGTAAAATCCACTTGTGTAGGCTTTTTTTAAGCAATTGGTAAGTTAGGACCAACCATACACTGTGTATGTTTGGTTTTTATGGAGAATAACCAACTTGTGTTTGTGTATGTTGAGTAATAAAGGCGTATGATCAACATACACTGTGTATAATTGGTTTTAATGGTATAAATTCAACATGTGTTGGCTTTTTTTAAGCAATTAGTGGGTTAGGAGCAACCATACACTGTTTATTTTTGGTTTTAATGGTGAATATCCAACTTGTGTTTGTGTATGTTGAGGAATAAAGGTGTATGATCAACATACACTGTGTATGCTAGGTTTTAATGGTGTAAAATCAACTTGTGTAGACGTTTTTTAAGCAATTAGTGGGTTAGGAGCAACCATACACTGTGTATGTTAGGTTTTAATGGTGAATATCCAACTTATGTTCGTGTATGTTGAGGAATAAAGGTGTGTGATCAACGTACACTGTGTATGCTTGGTTTTAATAGTGTAAAATTAACTTGTGTAGACGTTTTTTAAGCAATCAGTGGGTTAGGAGCAACCATACAAAGTGTTTGTCTAGTTTTTATGGTGAATAACCAACTTGTGTTTGTGTATGTTGAGTAATAAAGGTGTATGATCAACATAAACTATGTATGATTGGTTTTAATGGTGAAAAATTAAACTTGTGCAGGCTTTTTTTAGGCAATTAGTGGGTTAGGAGCAACCATGCACTGTTTATGTTTGGTTTTTATGGTGAATAGCAAACTTGTGTTTGTGTATGTTGAGTAATAAGGGTGTATTATTAACATACACTGTGTATGATTGGTTTTAATGGTGTAAATTCAACTTGTGTAGGATTTTGTAAAGCAATGAGTGGGTTAGGAGCAACCATACACTGTGTATGTTTGGTTTTAATGGTAAATATCCAACTTGTGTTTGTGTATGTTCAGTAGTGAATGTGTATGATCAACGTACACTGTGTATGCTTGGTTTTTATAGCGTAAAATCGACTTGTGTAAGCTTTCTTTAAGCAATTAGTGGGTTAGGAGTAACCATATATTGTGTATGTTTGGTTTTACTGGTGAATAACCAAATTGTGTTTATGTATGTTGGGTAATAAATGTGTATGATCAACATACACTGTGTATGCTTAGTTTTACTGGTATAAAATCAACTTGTGTAGGCTTTTTTTAAACAATTAGTGGGTTAGGAGCAACCATACACTGTGTTTGTTTGGTTTTAATGGTGAATATCCAACTTGTGTTTGTGTATGTTGAGTAATAAAGGAGTATGATCAACATACACTGTGGATGCTTAGTTTTAATTGTGTAAAATCAACTTGTGTAGGCTTTTTGTACTTTTGGTTTTTATGGTGAATAACCAAATTGTGTTTGTGCATGTCAAGTAATAAAAGTGAATGATCAACATACACTATGTATGATTGGTTTTAATAGTATATAATCAACTTGTGTAAGCTTTTTTTGAGCAATTAGGGGGTTAGGAGCGACTATACACTGTGTATGTTTGGTTTTAATGGTGAATATCCAACTTGTGTTAGTGTATGTTGAGTAATAAAGGTGTATGATAACATACAATGTGTATGCTGGGTTTTAATGGTGTAAAATCAACTTGTGTAGGCTTTTTTTAAGTAATTAGTGGGTTAGGAGCAACCATACACTGTGTATGTTTGGTGTTTATGGTGAATAACCAACTTTTGTTTGGGTATGTTGAGTAATAAAGGTGTTTGATCAACATACACTGCGTATGATTGGTTTTACTAGTGTAAAAGCAATTAGTTGGTTAGGAGCAACCACACACTGTGTATGTTTGCTTTTAATGGTGATTATCCAACTTGTGTTTGTGTATGGTGAGTAATAAAGGTGTATGATCAACATACACTTTGTATGCTTGGTTTTAATGGTGTAAAATCAACTTGTGTCGGCTTTTTTTAAGCAATTAATGAGTTAAGAGCAACCATACACTGTGTATGTTTGGTTTTAATAGTGAATATCCAACTTGCGTGTGTGTATGTTGAGGTATAAGGTGTATGATCAACATAAACTGTGCATACTTGGTTTTAATGGTGTAAAATCAACTTGTGTAGACGTTTTTGAAGCAATTTGTGGGTTAGGAGCAACCATGCACTGTGTATGCTTAGTTTCAATAGTGTAAAATCAACTTGTGTAGATATTTTTTAAGCAATCAGTGGGTTAGGAGCAACCATACACTGTGTTTGTCTGGTTTTTATGGTGAATAACCAACTTGTGTTTGTGTATGTTGAGTAATAAAGGTGTATGATCAACATACACTGTGTATGATTGGTTTTAATGGTGTAAATTCAACTTGTGCAGGCTTTTTTTAAGCAATTAGTGGGCTAGGAGCAACCATACACTGTGTATTTTTGGTTTTAATGGTGAATATCCAACTTGTGTTTGTGTAAGTTGAGGAAGAAAGGTGTATGATCAACATACACTGCGTATGCTTGGTTTTAAGGGTGTAAAATCAACTTGTGTAGACATTTTTTAAACAATTAGTGGGTCAGGAGCAGCCATACACTGTGTATGTTTGGTTTCAATGGTGAATATCCAACTTATGTTTGTGTATGTTGAGGAATAAAGGTGT
Source organism: Simmondsia chinensis (assembly GCA_018398585.1). Classification (NCBI taxonomy): domain Eukaryota; kingdom Viridiplantae; phylum Streptophyta; class Magnoliopsida; order Caryophyllales; family Simmondsiaceae; genus Simmondsia; species Simmondsia chinensis. The sequence goes on along the minus strand of JAGTTD010000008.1, from coordinate 33,301,609 downwards.
ATGATTAACATACACTGTGTATGCTTGGTTTTAATAGTGTAAAATCAACTTGTGTAGACATTTTTTAAGCAATTAGTGGGTTAGGAGCTACCATACACTGTGTTTGCTTGGTTTTTATTGTGAATAACCATCCTATGTTTGTGTATGTTGAGTAATAAAGGTGTATTATCAACATTCACTGTATATGATTGGTTTTAATGCTGCAAATTCAACTTGTTTGGGCTTTTTTTAAGCAATTAGTGGCTTAGGATCAACCATACACTGTGCATGTTTGGTTTTTATGGTGAATAAACAACTTGTGGTTGTGTATGTTGAGTAACAAAGATGTATGATCAACACACCCTGTGTATGATTGGCTTTAATGGTGCAAATTCAACTTGTGTAGGCTTTTTTTAAGCAATTAGTAGGTTAGGAGCAACCATACACTGTGTATGTTTGGTTTTAATGGTGAATATCCAACTTGTGTTTGTGTGTGTTGAGTAACTAAGGTGTATGATCAACATACACTGTGTATGCTTGGTTTTAATGGTGTAAAATCAACTTGTGTAGGATTTTTTTGAGCAATGAGTGGGTTAGGAGCAACCATACACTATGTATGTTTTTTTTTTTTTTATGGTTAATAACCAACTTGTGTTTGTGTATGTTGAGTAATAAAGGTGTATGATCAACGTACACTGTGTATGCTTGGTTTTAAGGGTGTAAAATCAACTTGTGTAGACGTTTTTTAAACAATTAGTGGGTTAGGAGCAACCATACACTGTGTATGTTTGGTTTCAATGGTGATTATCCAACTTATGTTTGTGTATGTTGAGGAATAAAGGTGTATGATTAACATACACTGTATATGCTTGGTTTTAATAGTGTAAAATCAACTTGTGTAGACATTTTTTAAGCAATTAGTGGGTTAGGAGCAACCATACACTGTGTTTGCTTGGTTTTTATGGTGAATAACCAACTTGTGTTTGTGTATGTTGAGTAATAAGGGTGTATGATCAACGTACACTGTATATGATTGGTTTTAATGGTGCAAATTCAAGTTGTGTAGGCTTTTTTTAAGCAATTAGTGGGTTAGGAGCAACCATACACTGTGTATGTTTGGTTTTTATGGTGAATAACAAACTTGTGGTTGTGTATGTTGAGTAACAAAGATGTATGATCAACACACACTGTGTATGATTGGTTTTAATGTTGCAAATTCAACTTATGTAGGCTTTTTTTAAGCAATTAGTGGGTTAGGAGCAACCATACACTGTGTATGTTTGGTTTTAATGGTGAATATCCAACTTGTGTTTGTGTATGTTGAGTAATAAAGGTGTATGATCAACATACACTGTGTATGATTGGTTTTAATGGCGTAAATTCAACTTGTGTAGGCTTTTTTTAAGCAATTAGTGGGTTAGGAGCAGCCATACACTGTGTATTTTTGGTTTTAATGGTGAATATCCAACTTGTGTTTGTGTATGTTGAGGAATAATGGTGTATGATCAACATACACTGTGTATGCTTGGTTTTAATGGTGTAAAATCAACTTGTGTAGACGTTTTTAAGTAATTAGTGGGTTAGGAGCAACCATACACTGTGTATGTTAGGTTTTAATGGTGAATATCCTACTTATGTTTGTGTATGTTGAGGAATAAAGGTGTGTGATCAACATACACTGTGTATGCTTTGTTTTAATAGTGTAAAATCAACTTGTGTAAATGTTTTTTAAGCAATCTGTGGGTTAGGAGCAACCATACACTGTGTTTGTCCGGTTTTTATGGTGAATATCCAACTTGTGTTTGTGCATGTTGAGTAATTAAGGTGTATGATCAACATACACTATGTATGCTTGGTTTTAATGGTGTAAAATCAGCTTGTGCAGGCTTTTTTTAAGCAATTAGTGGGTTATGAGCAACCATACACTGTGTATGTTTGGTTTTATTGCTGAATATCCAACTTGTATTTCTGTATTTTTAGTAATAAAGGTGTATGATCAACATACACTTAGTATGCTTGGTTTTAATGGTGTAAAATCAACTTGGTTAGGCTTTTTTGAAGCAATTATTGGGTTAGGAGCAACCATACACTGTGTATGATTGGTTTTAATGGTAAATAACCAACTTATGTTTATGTATGTTGAGTAATAAATGTGCATGATCAACATACATTGTGTATGCTTGGTTTTAATGGTGTCCAATCAACTTGTGTAGGCTTTCTTAAAGCAATTAGTGGGTTAGGAGCAACCATACACTGTGCATGTTTGGTTTTAATGGTGAATATCCTACTTGTGGTTGTGTATGTTGAGTAATAAAGGTGTATGATCAACATACACTGCGTATGCTTGGTTTTAATGGTGTAAAATCAACTTGTGTAGGCTTTTTTTAAGCAATTATTGAGTTAGGAGCAACCATACACTGTGTATGTTTGGTTTTAATGGTAAATAACCAACTTATGTTTATGTATGTTGAGTAATAAATGTGCATGATCAACATACATTGTGTATGCTTGGTTTTAATGGTGTAAAATCCACTTGTGTAGGCTTTTTTTAAGCAATTAGTGGGTTAGGAGCAACCATACACTGTGTATGGTTGGTTTTAATGGTGAATATCCAACTTGTGTTTGTGTATGTTAAGTAATAAAGGTGAATGATCAACATACACTGTGTATGATTGGTTTTAATGGTGTAAAATCAACTTGTGTCGGCTTTTTTTAAGCAATTAGTGGGTTAGGAGCGACCATACACTGTGTATGTTTGGTTTTAATGGTGAATATCCAACGTCTGTTTGTGTATGTTGAGTAATAAAGGTGTTTGATCAACATACACTGCGTATGATTGGTTTTAATCGAGTAAAAGCAATTAGTGGGTTAGGAGCAACCACACACTGTGTATGTTTGGTTTTAATGGTGATTATCCAACTTGTGTTTGTGTATGTTGAGTAATAAAGGTGTATGATCAACATACATTTTGTATGCTTGGTTTTAATGGTGTAAAATCAACTTGTGTCGGCTTTTTTTAAGCAATAAATGAGTTAGGAGCAACCATACACTATATATGTTTGGTTTTAATAGTGAATATGCAACTTGTGTTTGTGTATGTTGAGCAATAAAGGTATATGATCAACATACACTGTGTATGCTTGGTTTTAATTATGTAAAATAAACTTGTGTAGACGTTTTTTAAGCAATTAGTGGGTTAGGAGGAACCATACACTGTGTATGTTTGGTTTTTATAGTGAATAACCAACTTGTGTTTGTGTATGTTGAGTAATAAAGGTGTTTGATCAACATACACTGTTTATCATTGGTTTTAGTGGTGAAAAATCAACTTGTGTAGACTTTTTTTAATCAATTAGTGGGTTAGGTGCAACCATACATATTGTATGTTTTGTTTTAATGGTGAATATCCAATTTGTGCTTGTATATGTTGAGTAATAAAGGTGTATGATCAAAATTCACTGTGTATGCGTGGTTTAATGGTGTAAAATCAACTTGTGTAGGCTTTTTTTAAGCAATTAGTGGGTTAGGAGCAACCATACACTGTGTATGTTTGGATTTTATGGCGAATAACCAACTTGTGTTTGTGTATGTTGGGTAATAAAGGTGTATGATCAGCATACACTGTGTATGATTGCTTTTAATGGTTTAAATTCAACTTGAGTAGGCTTTTTTTAAGCAATTAGTGGGTTAAGAGCAACCATACACTGTGTATTTTTTGTTTTAATGGTGAATGTCCAACTTGTGTTTGTGTATGTTAAGGAAGAAAGGTTTATGATCAACATACACTGTGTATGCTTGGTTTCAAGGGTGTAAAATCAACTTGTGTAGACCTTTTTTTGGGCAATTAGTGGGTTAGGAGCTACCATACACTGTGTATGTTTGGTTTTAATGGTGAATGTCCAAGTTATGTTTGTGTATGTTGAGGAATAAAGGTGTATGATCAACATACACTGCGTATGCTTGTTTTTAAAAGTGTAAAATCTACTTTTGTAGACATTTTTTAAGCAATTAGTGGGTTAGGAGCAACTATACACTATGTTTGCTTGGTTTTTATGGTGAAGAACCAACTTGTGCTTGTGTAAGTTGAGTAATAAAGGTGTATTATCAACATACACTGTGTATGATTGGTTTTAATGGTCTAAATTCAACTTGTGTAGGCTTTTTTTAAGCAATTAGTGAGTTAGGAGCAACCATACACTGTGTGTTTGTGTATGTTGAGTAATAAAGGTGTATGATCGACATACACTTTGTGTGCTTAGTTTTAATGGTGTAAAATCAACTTGTGTAGGCTTTTTTTAAGCAATTAGTGGGTTAGGAGCAACCATACACTGTGTATGTTTTGTTTTAATGGCTAATAAAAAACTTGTGTTTGTGTATGTTGAGTAATAAAGGTGTATGATCAACATACACTGTGCATGCTTGGTTTTAATGGTGTAAAATCCACTTGTGTAGGCTTTTTTTAAGCAATTAGTGCGTTAGGAGCAATCATACGCTGTGTATGTTTTGTTTTAATGGTGAATATCCAACTTGTGTTTGTGTATGTTGAGTAATAAAGGTGTATGATCAACATACACTGTGTATGCTTAGTTTTAATGGTGTATAATCAACTTGTGTAGGCTTTTTGTATGTTTGGTTTTTGTGGTGAATAACCAACTTATGTTTGTGTAAGTTAAGTAATAAAGGTGTATGATCAACATACAATGTGTATGATTGGTTTTAATGGTGTAAAATCAACTTGTGTATGCTTTTTTTAAGCAATTAGTGGGTTAGGAGCAACCATACACTGTGTATGTTTTTTTTAATGGTGAATATCAAACTTGTGTTTGTATATGTTGAGTAATAAAGGTGTATGATCAACATACACTGTGTATGCCTGGTTTTAATGGTGTAAAATCAACTTGTGTAGGCTTTTTTTTAAGTAATTAGTGGGTTAGGAGCACCATACACTGCGTATGTTTGGTTTTAATGGTGAATAACCAACTTTAGTTTGTGTATATTGAGTGATAAAGGTGAATGATCAACATACACTGCGTATGATTGGTTTTAATGGTGTAAAATCACCTTGTGTAGGCTTTTTTTAAGCAATTTGCGGGTCAGGAGCAACCACACACTGTGTATGTTTGGATTTTATGTTTGAATATACAACTTGTGTTTGTGTATATTGAGTAATAAAGGTGTATGTTCAACATACACTTTGTATGCTTGGTTTTAATGGTGTAAAATCAACTTGTGTAGGCTTTTTTTAAGCAATTAGTGAGTTCGGAGCAACCACACACTGTGTATGTTTCGTTTTAATGGTGAATATCCAACTTATGTTTGTGTATGTTGAGGAATATGGTGTATGATCAACATACATTGTGTATGCTTGGTTTCTATGGTGCAAAATTAACTTGTGTAGACATTTTTTAAGCAATTAGTGGGTTAGGAGCAACCATATACTGTGTATGTTTGGTTTCAATGGTGATTATCCAACTTATGTTTGTGTATGTTGAGGAATAAAGGTGTATGATTAACATACACTGTGTATGCTTGGTTTTAATAGTGTAAAATCAACTTGTGTAGACATTTTTTAAGCAATTAGTGGGTTAGGAGCAACCATACACTGTGTTTGCTTAGTTTTTATGGTGAATAACCAACTTGTGTTTGTGTATGTTGAGTAATAAGGGTGTATGATCAACATATACTGTGTATGCTTGGTTTTAATGGTGCAAAATCAACTTGTGTAGGCTTTTTTTAAGCAATTAGTAGGTTAGGAGCAACCATACACTGTGTATGTTTGGTTTTAATGGTGAATATCCAACTTGTGTTTGTGTATGTTGAGTAATAAAGGTGTATGATCAACATTCACTGCGTATGCTTGGTTTTAATAGTGTAAAATCAACTTGTGTAGGCTTTTTTAAAGAAATTAGTGGGTTAGGAGCAACCATACACTGTGCATGTTTGGTTTTAATGGTGAATATCCAACTTGTGTTTGTGTATGTTGAGTAATAAAGGTGTATGATCAACATATACTGTGTATGCTTGGTTTTAATGGGGTAAAATCCACTTGTGTAGGCTTTTTTTAAGCAATTGGTAAGTTAGGACCAACCATACACTGTGTATGTTTGGTTTTTATGGAGAATAACCAACTTGTGTTTGTGTATGTTGAGTAATAAAGGCGTATGATCAACATACACTGTGTTTGCTTGGTTTTAATGGAGTAAAATCAACTTGCATAGGCTTTTTTTAAGCAATTAGTGGGTTAGGAGCAACCATACACAGTGTATGTTAGGTTTTAATGGTGAATATCCTACTTATGTTTGTGTATGTTGAGTAATAAAGGTGTATGATCAACATACACTGTGTATGCTTGGCATTAATGGGGTAAAATCAACTTGTGTAGGCTTTTTTGGAGCAATTAGTGGGTTAGGACCAACCATACACTATGTATGTCTGGTTTTTATGGTGAATAACCAACTTGTGTTTATGTATGTTGAGTAATAAATATGTATGATCAACATACACTGTGTTTGCTTGGTTTTAATGGAGTAAAATCAACTTGCGTAGGCTTTTTTTAAGCAATTAGTGGGTTAGGAGCAACCATACACAGTGTATGTTAGGTTTTAATGGTGGATATCCTACTTATGTTTGTGTATGTTGAGGAATAAAGGTGTGTGATCAACATACACTGTGTATGCTTTGTTTTAATAGTGTAAAATCAACTTGTGTAGATGTTTTTTAAGCAATCAGTGGGTTAGGAGCAACCATACACTGTGTTTGTCTGGTTTTTATGGTGAATAACCTACTTGTGTTTGTGCATGTTGAGTAATTAAGGTGTATGATCAACATACACTATGTATGCTTGGTTTTAATTGTGTAAAATCAACTCGTGTAAGCTTTTTGTACGTTTGGTTTTTATGGTGAATAACCAACTTGTGTTTGTGTATGTTAAGTAATAAAGGTCAATGATCAACATACACTGTGTATGATTGGTTTTAATAGTGTAAAATCAACTTGTGTAGGCTTTTTTTGAGCCATCAGTGGGTTAGGAGCGCCCATACACTGTGTATGTTTGGTTTTAATGGTGAATATCAAACTTGTGTTTGTGTATGTTGTGTAATAAGGGTGTATGATCAACATACACTGTGTGTGCTTAGTTTTAATGGTGTAAAATCAACTTCTGTTGGCTTTTTTTAAGTAATTAGTGGGTTAGGAGCAACCGTAAACTGTGTATGTTTGGTTTTTATGTTGAATAACCAACTTTTGTTTGTGTATGTTGAGTAATGAAGGTGTTTGACCAACATACACTGCGTATGATTGGTTTTAATAGTGTAAAAGCAATTAGTTGGTTAGGGGCAACCACACACTGTGTATGTTTGGTTTTAATGGTGAATACCCAACTTGTGTTTGTGTATGTTGAGTAATAAAGGTGTATGATCAACATACACTTTGTATGCTTAGTTTTAATGGTATAAAATCAACTTGTGTCGGCTTTTTTTAAGCAATTAATGAGTTGGGAGCAACCATACACTGTGTATGTTTGGTTTTAATAGCGAATATCCAACTTGTGTTTGTGTATGTTGAGGAATAAGGTGTATGATCAGCATACACTGTGCAAGCTTGGTTTTAATGGTGTAAAATCAACTTGTGTAACGTTTTTTAAGCAATTTGTGGGTTAGGAGCAACCATGCACTGCGTATGTTAGGTTTTAATGGTGAATATCCAACTTATGCTTGTGTATGTTGAGCAATAAAGGTGTATAATCAACATACACTGTGTATGCCTGGTTTTAATAGTGTAAAATAATCTTGTGTCGACGTTTTTTAAGCAATTAGTGGGTTAGGAGCAGCCATACCCTGTGTACGTTTAGTTTTTATAGTGAATAACCAACTTGTGTTTGTGTATGTTGAGTAATAAAGGTGTATGATTAACATACACTGTGTATGCTTGGTTTTAATGGTGTAAAATAAACTTGTGTAGGCTTTTTTTAAGCAATTAGTGGGTTAGGAGCAACCATTCACTGTGTATGTTTGGTTTTTATGGTGAATAACCAACTTGTGTTTGTGTATGTTGAGTAAAGGTGTATGATCAACATACACTGTGTATGATTGGTTTTAATGGTGTAAATTCAACTTGTGTAGGCTTTGTTTAAGCAATTAGTAGGTTAGGGGACACCATACACGGTGTATTTTTGGTTTTAATGGTGAATATCCAACCTATGTTTGTGTATGTTGAGGAAGAAAGGTGTATGATCACATACACTGTGTATGCCTGGTTTTAAGGGTGTAAAATCAACTTATGTAGATGTTTTTTAAGCAATTAGTGGGTTAGGAGCAACCATACACTTCGTATGTTTGGTTTTAATGGTGAATATCAAACTTATGTTTGTGTATATTGTGGAATAAAAGTGTTTTATCAACATACACTGTGTACGCTTGGTTTTAATGGTGTAAAATCAACTTGTGTAGACATTTTTTAAGCAATTAGTGGGTTAGGAGTAACCATACACGGTGTTTGCTTGGTTTTTATGGTGAATAACCAACTTGTGTTTGTGTACGTTGAGTAATAAAGGTGTATGATAAACATACACTGTATATGATTGGTTTTGATGGTGTAAATTCAACTTGTATAGGCTTTTTTTTAGCAATTAGTGGGTTCGGAGCAACCATACACTGTGTATGTTTGGTTTTTATGGTGAATAACCAACTTGTGGTTGTGTATGTTGAGTAACAAAGGTGTATGATCAACATACACTGTGTATGATTGGTTTTAATGGCGCAAATTCAACTTGTGTAGGCTTTTTTTAAGCAATTAGTGGGTTAGGAGCAACCATACACTGTGTATGTTTGGTTTTAATTGTGAATATCCAACTTGTGTTTGTGTATGTTGAGTAATAAAGGTGTATGATCAACATATACTGTGTATGCTTGGTTTTAATGGTGTAAAATCAACTTGTGTAGGCTTTTTTGAAGCAATTAGTGGGTTAGAACCAACCGTACACTGTGTATGTTTGGTTTTTATGGTGAATAACCAACTTGTGCTTGTGTATGTTGATTAATAAAGGTGTATCATCAACATACACTGTGTATGATTGGTTTTAATCGTGTAAATTCAACTTGTGTAGTCTTTTTTTAAGCAATTAGAGGGTTAGGAGCAACCATACACTATGTATTTTTGGTTTTAATGGTAAATATCCAACTTGTGTTTGTGTATGTTGAAGAATAATGGTGTATGATCAACATACACTGTGTATGCTTGGTTTTAATGGTGTGAAATCAACTCTTGTAGACGTTTTTAAGCAATTAGTGGGCTAGGAGCAACCATACACTGTGTATGTTAGGTTTTAATGGTGAATATCCTACTTATGTTTGTGTATGTTGAGGAATAAAGGTGTGTGATCAACATACACTGTGTATGCTTTGTTTTAATAGTGTAAAATCAACTTGTGTAGATGTTTTTTAAGCAATCAGTGGGTTAGGAGCAACTATGCACTGTGTTTGTCTTGTTTTTATGGTGAATAACCAACTTGTGTTTGTGCATGTTGAGTGATAAAGGTGTATGATCAACATACACTATGTATGATTGGCTTTAATTGTGTAAATTCAACTTGTGTAGGCTTTTTTTAAGCAATAAGTGGGTTAGGAGCAACCATACACTGTGTATGTTTGGTTTTTATGGGGAATAACCAACTTGTGTTTGTGTATGTTGAGTAATAAAGGTGTATGATTAACATACACTGTGTATGATTGGTTTCAATGGTGCAAATTCAGCTTGTGTAGGATTTTTTAAAGCAATGAGTGGGTTAGGAGCAACCATACACTGTGTATGTTTGGTTTTAATGGTTAATATCCAACTTGTGTTTGTGTATGTTGAGTAGTAAAGGTGTCTGATCAACATACACTGTGTATGCTTGTTTTTAATAGTGTAAAATCAAATTGTGTAGGCTTTTTTTAAGCAATTAGTGGGTTAGGAGCAACCATACACTGTGTATGTTTGGTTTTAATGGTGAATATCCAACTTGTGTTTGTGTATGTTGAGTAATAAAGGCGTATGATCAACATACACTGTGTATGCTTGGTTTTAATGGTGTAAAATCAACTTGTGCAGGCTTTTTTGAGGCAATTATTGGGTTAGGACCAACCATACACTGCGTATGTTTGGTTTTTATGGTGAATAACCAACTTGTGTTTATGTATGTTGAGTAATAAGTGTGTATGATCAACATACACTGTGTACGCTTGGTTTTAATGGTGTAAAATCAACTTGCGTAGGCTTTTTTTAAGCAATTAGTGGGTTAGGAGTAACCATACACTGTGTATGTTTGGTTTTAATGGTGAATATCCAACTTGTGTTTGTGTATGTTGGGCAATAAAGGTGTATGATCAACGTACACTGTGTATGCTTGGTTTTAATTGTGTAAAACCAACTTGTGTAGGCATTTTGTACGTTTGGTTTTTATGGTGAATAACCAACTTGTGTTTGTGTATGTTAAATAATAAAGGTGAATGATCAACATACACTGTGTATGATTCGTTTTAATGGTGTAAAATCAACTTGAGTAGGCTTTTTTTGAGCAATTAGTGGGTTAGGAGCGCCCATACACTGTGTATGTTTGGTTTTAATGGTGAATATCCAACTTGTGTTTGTGTATGTTGTGTAATAAAGGTGTATGATCAACATACACTGTGTATGCTTAGTTTTAATGGTGTAAAATCAACTTGTGTTGGCTTTTTTTAAGTAATTAGTGGGTTAGGAGCAACCGTAAACTGTGTATGTTAGGTTTTTATGATGAATAACCAACTTTTGTTTGTGTATGATGAGGAATAAGGTGTATGATCAACATACACTGTGCATGCTTAGTTTTAATGGTGTAAAATCAACTTGTGTAGACGTTTTTTAAGCAATTTGTGGGTTAGGAGCAACCATGCACTGCGTATGTTAGGTTTTAATGGTGTAAAAGCAATTAGTTGGTTAGGAGCAACCACACACTGTGTATGTGTAGTTTTAAGGGTGAATATCCAACTTTTGTTTGTGTATGTTGAGTAATAAGGGGTTATGATCAACATACACTTTGTATGCTTGGTTTTAATGGTGTAAAATCAACTTGTGTGGGCTTTTTTTAAGCAATTAATGAGTTAGGAGCAACCATACACTGTGTATGTTTGGTTTTAATAGTGAATATCCAACTTGTGTTTGTGTATGTTGAGGAATAAGGTGTATGATCAACATACACTGTGTATGCTTGGTTTTAATGGTGTAAAATCAACTTGTGTAGACGTTTTTTAACCAATTTGTGTGTTAGGAGCAACGATGCACTGCGTATGTTAGGTTTTAATGGTGAATATCCAACTTATGCTTGTGTATGTTGAGCAATAAAGGGGTATGATCAACGTACACTGTGTATGCTTGGTTTTAATAGTGTAAAATAATCTTGTGTCGACATTTTTTAAGCAATTAGAGGGTTAGGAGCAACCATACACAGTGTATGTTTGGTTTTTATAGTGAATGGCCAACCTATGTTTGTGTATGTTGAGTAATAAAGGTGTTTGATAAACATACACTGTTTATGAAAGGTTTTAATGGTGTAAAATCAACTTGTGTAGGCTTTTTTGAAGCAATTAGTGGGTTAGGAGCAACCATACACTGTTTATGTTTGGTTTTAATGGTGAATATCCAACTTGTCTTTGTGTATGTTGACTAATAAAGGTGTATGATCAACATACACTGTGTATGCTTGGTTTTAATGGTGTAAAATCAACTTGTGTAGGCTTTTTTTAAGCAATTAGTGGGTTAGGAGCAACCATACACTGTGGATGTTTGGTTTTTATGGTGAATAACCAACTTGTGTTTGTGTATGTGGAGTAATAAAGGTGTATGATCAACATACACTGTGTATGATTCGTTTTAATGGCGTAAATTCGACTTGTGTAGGCTTTTTTTAAGCTATTAGTGGGTTAGGAGCAACCATACACGGTGTATTCTTGGTTTTAATGGTGAATATCCAACTTATGTTTGTGTATGTTGAGGAAGAAAGGTTTATGATCACATACACTGTGTATGCCTGGTTTTAAGGGTGTAAAATCAACTTATGTAGACGTTTTTTTAAGCAATTAGTGGGTTAGGAGCAACCATACACAGTGTATGTTTGGTTTTAATGGTGAATATCCAACTTATGTTCATGTATGTTGAGGAATAAAGGTGTCTGATCAACATACACTGTGTACGCTTGGTTTTAATGGTGTAAAATCAACTTGTGTAGACATTTTTTTAAGAAATTAGTGGGTTAGGAGCAACCATACACTGTGTATGGTTGGTTTTAATGGTGAATATCCAACTTGTGTTTGTGTATGTTAAGTAATAAAGGTGAATGATCAACATACACTGTGTATGATTGGTTTTAATGGTGTAAAATCAACTTGTGTAGGCTTTTTTTAAGCAATTAGTGGGTTAGGAGCGACCATACACTGTGTATGTTTGGTTTTAATGGTGAATATCCAACGTCTGTTTGTGTATGTTGAGTAATAAAGGTGTATGATCAACATACACTGTGTATGCTTGGTTTTAATGGTGTAAAATTCCACTTGTGTAGGCTTTTTTTAAGCAATTAGTGGGTTAGGAGCAACCATACACGGTATATGTTTCGTTTTAATGGTGAATATCTAACTTGTGTCTGTATATGTTGAGTAATAAAGGTGTATGATCAACATACACTGTGTATGCTTGGTTTTAATGGGGTAAAATCAACTTCTGTAGGCTTTTTGAAGCAATTAGTGGGTTAGGACCGACCATACACTTTGTATGTTTGGTTTTTATGGTAAATAACCAACTTGTGTTTGTGTATGTTGAGTAATAAAGGTGCATGATCAACATACACTGTGTATGATTGGTTTTAATGGTGTAAATTCAACTTGTGTAGGCTTTTTTTAAGAATTTGTGGGTTAGGAGCAACCATACACTATGTATTTTTGGTTTTAATGGTAAATATCCAACTTGTGTTTGTGTATGTTGAAGAATAATGGTGTATGATCAACATACACTGTGTATGCTTGGTTTTAATGGTGTGAAATCAACTCTTGTAGACGTTTTTAAGCAATTAGTGGGCTAGGAGCAACCATACACTGTGTCTGTTAGGTTTTAATGGTGAATATCCTACTTATGTTTGTGTATGTTGAGGAATAAAGGTGTGTGATCAACATACACTGTGTATGCTTAGTTTCAATAGTGTAAAATCAACTTGTGTGGATATTTTTTAAGCAATCAGTGGGTTAGGAGCAACCATACACTGTGTTTGTCTGGTTTTTATGGTGAATAACCAACTTGTGTTTGTGCATGTTGAGTAATAAAGGTGTATGGTCAACATACACTATGTATGATTGGTTTTAATGGTGTAAATTCAACTTGTGTAGGCTTTTTTTAAGCAATAAGTGGGTTAGAAGCAACCATGCACTGTACATGTTTGGTTTTTATGGGGACTAACCAACTTGTGTTTGTGTATGTTGAGTAATAAAGGTGTATGATTAACAGACACTGTGTATGATTGGTTTTAATGGTGTAAATTCAACTTGTGTAGGATTTTTTAAAGCAATGAGTGGGTTAGGAGCAACCATACATTGTGTATGTTTGGTTTTAATGGTGAATATCCAACTTGTATTTGTGCATGTTGAGTAGTAAAGGTGTATGATCAACATACACTATGTATGCTTGGTTTTAATGGTGTAAAATCAACTTGTGTAGGCTTTTTTTATGCAGTTAGTGGGTTAGGAGCAACCATACACTGTGTATGTTTGGTTTTAATGGTGAATAACCAACTTGTGCTTATGTATGTTGAGTAATAAATGTGTATGATCCACATACACTGTGTATGCTTGGTTTTAATGGTGTAAAATCAACTTGTACAGGCTTTTTTTAAGCAATTAGTGGGTTATGAGCAACCATACACTGTGTATGTTTGGTTTTATTGGTGAATATCCAACTTGTATTTGTGTATGTTGAGTAATAAAGGTGTATGATCAACATACACTGTGTATGCTTGGTTTTAATGGTGTAAAATCAACTTGTGTAGGCTTAATAATGGTGTAAAATCAACTTGTGTAGGCTTTTTTTAAGCAATTATTGGGTTAGGAGCAACCATACACTGTGTATGATTGGTTTTAATGGTAAATAACCAACTTATGTTTATGTATGTTGAGTAATAAATGTGCATGATCAACATACATTGTGTACGCTTGGTTTTAATGGTGTAAAATCAACTTGTGTAGGCTTTTTTTAAGCAATTAGTGGGTTAGGAGCAACCATACACTGTGTATGTTTGGTTTTAATGGTGAATATCCAACTTGTGGTTGTGTATGTTGAGTAATAAAGGTGTATGATCAACATACACTGTGTATGCCTGGTTTTAATGGTGTAAAATCAACTTGTGTACGGTTTTTTTAAGAACTTATTGGGTTGGGAGCAACCATACACTGTGTATGTTTGGTTTTAAGGGTAAATAACCAACTTATATTTATGTATGTTGAGTAATAAATGTGCATGATCAACATACATTGTGTATGCTTGGTTTTAATGGTGTAAAATCAACTTGTGTAGGCTTTTTTTAAGCAATTAGTGGGTTAGGAGCAACCATACACTGTGTACGTTTGGTTTTAATGGTGAATATCCAACTTGTATTTGTGTATGTTAAGTAATAAAGGTGAATGATCAACATACACTGTGTATGATTGGTTTTAATGGTGTAAAATCAATTTGTGTAGGCTTTTTTTAAGTAATTAGTGGGTTAGGAGCGACCATACACGGTGTATGTTTGGTTTTAATGGTGAATATCCAACTTCTATTTGTGTATGTTGAGTAACCAAGGTGTATGATCAACATACACTGTGAATGCTTGGTTTTAATGGTATAAAATCAACTTTGTAGGCTTTTTTTTGAGTAATTAGTGGGTTAGGCTCAACCATGCACTGTGTATGTTTGGTTTTTATGGTGAATAATCAACTTTTGTTTGTGTATGTTGAGTAATAAAGGTGTTTGATCAACATATACTGCGTATGATTAGTTTTAATCGAGTAAAAGCAATTAGTGGGTTAGGCGCAACCACACACTGTGTATGTTTGGTTTTAATAGTGATTATCCAACTTGTGTTTGTGTATGTTGATTAATAAAGGTGTATGATCAACATACATTTTGTATGCTTGGTTTTAATGGTGTAAAATCAACTTGTGTCGGCTTTTTTTAAGCAATAAATGAGTTAGGAGCAACCATACACTATGTATGTTTGGTTTTAATAGTGAATATGCAACTTGTGTTTGTGTATGTTGAGCAATAAAGGTGTATGATCAACATACACTGTGTATGCTTGGTTTTAATTATGTAAAATAAACTTGTGTAGACGTTTTTTAAGCAATTAGTGGGTTAGGAGAAACCATACACTGTGTATGTTTGGTTTTTATAGTGAATAACTAACTTGTGTTTGTGTATGTTGAGTAATAAAGGTGTTTGATCAACATACACTGTTTATCATTGGTTTTAGTAGTGAAAAATCAACTTGTGTAGACTTTTTTTTAAGCAATTAGTGGGTTAGGTGCAACCATACACATTGTATGTTTTGTTTTAATGGTGAATATCCAATTTGTGCTTGTGTATGTTGAGTAATAAAGGTGTATGATCAAAATACACTGTGTATGCGTGGTTTGATGGTGTAAAATCAACTTGTGTAGGCTTTTTTTAAGCAATTAGTGGGTTAGGAGCAACCATACACTGTGTATATTTGGTTTTTATGGCGAATAACCAACTTGTGTTTGTGTATGTTGGGTAATAAAGGTGTATGATCAACATATACTGTGTATGATTGGTTTTAATGGTTTAAATTGAACTTGGGTAGGCTTTTTTTAAGCAATTAGTAGGTTAAGAGCAACCATACACTGTGTATTTTTTTGTTTTAATGGTGAATGTCCAACTTGTGTTTGTGTATGTTAAGGAAGAAAGGTGTATGATCAACATACACTGTGTATGCTTGGTTTCAAGGGTATAAAATCAACTTGTGTAGAAGTTTTTTTCGGCAATTAGTGGGTTAGGAGCGACCATACACTGTGTATGTTTGGTTTTAATGGTGAATCTCCAAGTTATGTTTGTGTATGTTGAGGAATAAAGGTGTATGATCAACATACACTGTGTATGCTTGTTTTTAAAAGAGTAAAATCAATTTATGTAGACATTTTTTAAGCAATTAGTGGGTTAGGAGCAACTATACACTATGTTTGCTTGGTTTTTATGGTGAAGAACCAACTTGTGTTTGTGTAAGTTGAGTAATAAAGGTGTATGATCAGCATACACTGTGTATGATTGGTTTTAATGGTCTAAATTCAACTTGTGTAGGCTTTTTTTAAGCAATTAGTGGGTTAGGAGCAACCATACACTGTGTATGTTTGATTTTTATGGTGAATAACCAACTTGAGTTAGTGTATGTTGAGCAACAAAGGTGTATGATCAACATACACTGTGTATGATTAGTTTTAATGGTGCGAATTCAACTTGTGTAGGCTTTTTTTAAGCAATTACTGGGTTAGGAGCAGCCATACACTGTGTGTGTTTGGTTTTAATAGTGAATATCCAACTTGTGTTTGTGTATTTTGAGAAATAAAGGTGTATGATCGACATATACTGTGTGTGCTTGGTTTTAATGGTGTAAAATCAACTTGTGTAGGCTTTTTTTAAGCAATTAGTGGGTTAGGAGCAACCATACACTGTGTATGTTTAGTTTTAATGGCGAATAAAAAACTTGTGTTTGTGTATGTTGAGTAATAAAGGTGTATGATCGACATACACTGTGCATGCTTGGTTTTAATCGTGTAAAATCAACTTGTGTAGGGTTTTTTTTAAGTAATTAGTGGGTTAGTAGCACCATACACTGCGTATGTTTGGTTTTAATGGTGAATAACTAACTTTAGTTTGTGTATGTTGAGTGATAAAGGTGTATGATCAACATACACTGCGTATGATTGGTTTTAATGGTGTAAAATCACCTTGTGTAGGCTTTTTTTAAGCAATTTGTGGGTTAGGAGCAACCACACACTGTGTATGTTTGGTTTTAATGTTGAATATCCAACTTGTGTTTGTGTATGTTGAGTAATAAAGGTGTATGTTCAACATACACTTTGTATGCTTGGTTTTAATGGTGTAAAATCAACTTGTGTAGGCTTTTTTTAAGCAATTAGTGAGTTCGGAGCAACCACACACTGTGTATGTTTCGTTTTAATGGTGAATATCCAACTTATGTTTGTGTATGTTGAGGAATATGCTGTATGATCAACATACACTGTGTATGCTTGGTTTTTATGGTGCAAAATCAACTTGTGTAGACATTTTTTAAGCAATTAGTGGGTTAGGAGCAACCATATACTGTGTATGTTTGGTTTTAATGGTGAATATCCAACTTGTGCTTGTGTAAGTTGAGTAATAAAGGTGTCTTATCAACATACACTGTGCATATTTGGTTTTAATGGTGAATATCCGACTTGTGTTTGTGTATGTTGAGTAATAAAGGGGTATGATCAACATATACTGTGTATGCTTGGTTTTAATGGTGCAAAATCAACTTGTGTAGGCTTTTTTTAAGCAATTAGTGGGTTAGGAGCAACCATACACTGTGTATGTTTGGTTTTAATGGTGAATATCCAACTTGTGTTTGTGTATGTTGAGTAATAAAGGTGTATGATCAACATTCGCTGCGTATGCTTGGTTTTAATAGTGTAAAATCAACTTGTGTAGGCTTTTTTAAAGAAATTAGTGGGTTAGGAGCAACCATACACTGTGCATGTTTGGTTTTAATGGTGAATATCCAACTTGTGTTTGTGTATGTTGAGTAATAAAGGTATATGATCAACATACACTGTGTATGCTATGTTTTAATGGTGTAAAATCAACTGGTGTAGGCTTTTTTTGAGCAATTAGTGGGTTAGGAGCGACCTTACACTGTGTATGTTTGGTTTTAATGGTGAATATCCAACTTGTGTTTGTATATGTTTTGTAATAAAGGTGTATGATCAACATACACTATGTATGCTTGGTTTTAATGGTGTAAAATCAACTAGTGTAGGCTTTTTTTAAGCAATTAGTGGGTTAGGAGCGACTATACACTGTGTATGTTTGGTTTTTATGGTGAATAACCAACTTGTGTTTGTGTATGTTGAGTAATAAAGGTGTATGATCAACATACACTATGTGTGATTGGTTTTAATGGTGTAAAATCAACTTGTGTAGCCTTTTTTTAAGAAATTATTGGGTTAGGAGCGCCCATACACTTTGTATGTTTGGTTTTAATGGTGAATATCCAACTTGTGTTTGTGTATGTTAAGTAATAAAGGTGTATGCTTAACATGCACTGCGTATGCTTGGTTTTAATAGTGTAAAATCAACTTGTGTAGGCTTTTTTAAGGCAATTAGTGGGTTAGGAGCAACCATACACTGTGTATGTCTGGTTTTAATAGTGAATATCCAATTTGTGTTTGTGTATGTTTTGTAATAAAGGTGTATGATCAACATACACTGTGTATGCTTGGTTTTAATGGTGTAAAATCAACTGGTGTAGGCTTTTTTTAAGCAATTAGTGGGTTAGGAGCGACCATACACTGTGTATGTTTGGTTTTTATGGTGAATAACCAACTTGTGTTTGTGTATGTTGAGTAATAAAGGTGTTTGATCAACATACACTGTGTATGATTAGTTTTAATGGTGTAAAATCAACTTATGTATGCTTTTTTTAAGCAATTAGTGGGTTAGGAGCAACCATACACTGTGTATATTATGTTTTGATGGTGAATATCTAACTTGTGTTTGTGTATGTTAAGTAATAAAGGTGTATGGTAAACATACACTGCGTATGCTTGGTTTTAATGGTGTAAAATCAACTTGTGTAGGCTTTTTTTAAGCAATTAGTGGGTTAGGAGCAACCATACACTGTGTATGTTTGGTTTTTATGGTGAATAACCAACTTGTATTTATGTATGTTGAGTAATAAAGGTGTATGATCAACAGGTGTAAACGAGCCAAACGTTCGATGAACTACTCGTGTTCGAAATCGATTAAAACTCGGTCATGTTCGTTTTTGTGGCTCGATTGCTTATCGACCCGAGTTCGAGCAGGCTCGATAAGACTATCGAGCCGAGCTCGAACAAGTGGGTGTTCGGATCGTTAATGTTCACGAACAGCTCGATAAGTGCTCGGTAACGGCTTGATAAGAGCTCGGTAAAGGCTCGCTAAAAGCTCGCTAATAGCTTGATAAAATGCTTAATAGCAGCTCGATAAAAGCTCGTTAAAGCGCCCGATAAGTGCTTTTCAAAGACTCGCTAATAATAGCCATAATATATAATGAAGACTTTCTACGATATATATATATATAGATATTTATATGTATGTATCTCCCGCTTAAAGAGGGCCTTGGGGGTGGATGTATGCAGCCTTCGTTTAGGGAGCTACCCCTGAAGAGAGGCTGTTATATATATATGGCGCAGCTAGAATGAGAATGGAAGTTTCGTAAGAATATGACAAAATTAAATCTACACCGTTAGATCTTAAATTTACTTGTTTAAGTTTTCACCTTTAATAAAAAAAATAATCACCAATATTTTTTCTCTTTCTTTTCTTTTTTTTTTAACCTTTTAAGCTTTTACTAATTTTTTGCTCTCTTTCTCATCCGTTTTTAATATTTTATCAAAATTTTCTCTCTTCCCTCCTCTTTTCTTATTAATTTTTTTTCTCTCATTTCTTTTCTATATTTACAATTTAATTTTCTCTTTTCTCACATTTTTAAACTTTCTCTAGTTTTTTTTGCTATTTTTTTAACTTTTTACTAATTTTTTTCTCTCTCCTTTTCTATATTTCACACAACACCCCAATTTTTTTTGGAAAATCGTACCAAATAAACCCCCCGGCCCCAACTTATGCTTTTTTTAGACCTTATTAACCTTAAATAACCGTTTTTGGACCAAAATGCCCGTCCCTCTTCAAAATCTCGCCTATGCACTCTTTCCCTCCCCTTCTCTCTCCTCATTTAATGCAAGGCAGGCAAAAGGACATTTTTTTTACTTTTTTAACTCTTTCTTTTCATTTTTTTCCCGCCCATTTGTCTTCCTCCTCTCCTATCTCATTCTCTCTCTTTTTTTTTGAACAGAGATATCTCATTCTCTCTTCTTTCTTCTTCTTCTATTATTTTTGAATTTTTTTGTCAAAAAAAAAATATTATTTTCAAATTTTCGAGCTCCATTCTCAATGTCTTCCATGTTTCCTCGTCCTACTTGGGCCCTTGGGTAGTTGTTTGTGGTGGTTTTGGAAGAAGAAGAAGGCTTTGTAAGATCGGGCTTGAATCATTGTGGCATTGTGGCATTGTGGTAGGTTCAAGGTTGAGTCATTACACATTTCATGGTTGGTAAAATGATCATTTCATGCATTTGTTGTTAATGGGTCTCTATCATATGAGATTGGTGTGTTACAAGTCATTTATGGTGCATGATTGGTGTAAATGGTGTATTATAATTTTTTTTTGGTGTGTTTCAACTCATTAATGGTATATGATTGGTTTTAATGGTCCGAAATCAACTTGTTTAGGTGTGTTTCAAGTAATTAGTAGTATATAATTAATCATACACTGTGTATGATGCATTATAATGGTATAAAATGAACTTATTTAGGTATGTTTCAAGTAATTAGTGGTAAATGACTTATCATACACAATGTATGATAGGTTTTAGTGGTATAAAATGAACTTTTGCAAGGTTTTTTCAAGTAATTAGTGGTATAATGGTGTGAAATCAACTTATATAGTTATGTTTCAAGTAATTATTGGTGTATGATTAATCATACACTGTGTATGATGGGTTATAATGGTGTAAAATGAGCTTATATAGGTATGTTTCAAATAATTAGTGGTAAATGACTTATCATACACAATGTATGATAGGTTTTAATGGTATAAAATTAACTTTTACAGTTTTTTTAAAGTAATTAGTGGTATAATAGTGTGAAATCAACTTATATAGTTATGTTTCAAGTAATTATTGGTGTATGATGAATCATACACTGTGTATGATGGGTTATAATGGTGTAAAATGAGCTTATATAGGGATGATTCAAGTAATTAGTGGTAAATGACTTATCATACACGATGTATGATAGGTTTTAATGGTATAAATTTAACTTTTGCAGGTTTTTTTTTTTCAAGTAATTAGTAGTATAATGGTGTGAAATCAACTTATGTAGTTATGTTTCAAGTAATTATTGGTATATGATGAATCATACACTGTATATGATGGGTTATAATGGTGTAAAATGAGCTTATATAGGTATGTTTCAAGTAATTAGTGGTAAATGACTTATCATACACAATGTATGATAGGTCTTAATGGTATACAATCAACTTTTGTAGTTTTTTTCAAGTAATTAGTGGTATAATGGTGTGAAATCAACTTATATAGTTATGTTTCAAGTAATTATTGGTGTATGACATATCATACACTGCGTATGATAAGTTTTAATTGTATAAAATCAACTTATACAAGTGTGTTTCCAGTAATTAGTGGTGTATGACTTATCATACATAGTGTATGATGAGTTTAATTGTGTAAAATCAATTTTTGCATTTTTTTTCAAGTTTTGCTGGTATACTAGTGTAAAATAAACTTTTATACGTGTGTTTCAAGTAATTATTGGTGTATGATGAATCATACACAGTGTATGATTGGTTATATTGGTGTAAAATCAACTTATATTGGTGTATTTGAAGTAAATAGTGGTGTATGATCAATTATACACGGTATATGATGAGTTTTAATGGTGTAAAATCAACATTTGCATTTTTTTTTCAAGTTTTACTGGTATAATGCTGTAAAATCAACCTTTATAAGTGTGTTTCGAGTAATTATTAGAGTATGATGGGTTATACTGGTGTAAAATCAACTTATATTGGTGTATTTAAAGTAAATAGTGGTGTATGATCAATCATACACAGTGTATGATGAGTTTTAATGGTGTAAAATCGATATTTGCATTTTTTTTTCAAGTTTTGCTGGTATAATAGTGTAAAATCAACTTTTATACGTGTATTTCAAATAATTATTGGTGTATGATGGTTTATATTGGTGTAAAATCAACTTATATTGGTGTATTTGTAGTAAATAGTGGTGTATGATCAACCATACAAGGTGTATGATGAGTTTTAATGGTGTAAAATCAACTTATATAGGTATGTTTTAGGTAAATAGTGGTGCATTATTAATCATACACGATGTATGATGAGTTTTAATAGTGTGAAATCAACATTTACATGTTTTTTTCAAGTTTTGCTGGTATAATGGTGTAAAATCAACCTTCATAAATGTGTTTTAAGTAATTATTGGTGTACGATGAGTTATACACGGTGTATGATGCGTCATATTAGTATAAAATCAACTTATATTGGTGTATTTGAGGTAAATAGTGATGTATGATCAATCATACACGGTGTATGATGAGTTTTAATGGTGTAAAATCAACATTTGCATTTTTTTTCAAGTTTTGCTTGCATAATGCTATAAAATCAACCTTTATAAGTGTGTTTCGAGTAATTATTGGTGTATGATGAGTCATACACGGCGTATGATGATGTATATTGGTGTAAAATCAACTTATATTGGTCTATTTGAAGTAAATAGTGGTGTATGATCAATCATACACGGTGTATGATGAGTTTTAATGGTGTAAAATCAATATTTGCATGTTTTTTAAAGTTTTGCTGGTGTAATAGTATAAAATAAACTTTTATACGTGTATTTCAAGTAATTATTGGTGTATGATGAATCATACACGGTGTATGATGGGTTAGATTGGTGTAAATCAACTTAAATTGGCGTCACTATAAGAAAAATGACCTTTAGTATCGAAAAATTTATTATCGGATATGTGAACCGATGCAAAAAGTCATTAATTGTATCGATTACATGCTACCGATACTAAGGTTATGGACACTTAAAGCAACATGGTTGCGCATTGTAGCGGAAAAATTGTTATTGCATCGGAAAATTTTGAAACCGATACTAAAAATTCTTGTGTATGTTAGGTTTTAATGGTGAATATCCAACTTATGCTTGTGTATGTTGAGGAATAAAAGTCTATGATCAACATACACTGTATATGCTAGGTTTTAATAGTGTAAAATAAACTTGTGTAGACGTTTTTTAAGCAATTAGTGGGTTAGGAGCAACCATACACTGTGTATGTTTGGTTTTAATGGTGAATAACCAACTTGTGTTTGTGTATGTTGAGTAATAAAGGTGTATGATCAACATACACTGTGTATGATTGGTTTTAAGGGTGTAAAATCAACTTGTGTAGGCTTTTTTAAGCAATTAGTGGGTTAGGAGCAACCATACACGGTGTATGTTTGGTTTTAATGGTGAATATCCAACTTGTGTTTGTGTATGTTGAGTAATAAAGGTGTATGATCAACATACACTGCATATGCTTGGTTTCAACGATGTAAAATCAACTTCTGTAGGCTTTTTTTAAGCAATTAGTGGGTTAGGAGCAACCATACACAATGTATGTTTGGTTTTAATGGTGAATATCCAACTTGTGTTTGTGTATGTTGAGTAATAAAGGTGTATGATCAGCATACACTGTGAATGCTTGGTTTTAATGGTGTAAAATCAACTTGTGTTGGCTTTTTTTAAGCAATTAGTGGGTTAGGAGCAACCATACAAAGTGCATGTTTGGTTTTAATGGTGAATATCTAACTTGTGCTTGTGTATATTGAGTAATAAAGGTATATGATCAATATACACTGTGTATGCTTGGTTTTAATGGTGTAAAATCAACTTGTGTAGGCTTTTTGTATGTTTTGTTTTTATGGTGAATAACCAACTTGTGTTTGTGTATGTTAAGTAATAAAGGTGTATGA
Source organism: Simmondsia chinensis (assembly GCA_018398585.1). NCBI lineage: Eukaryota > Viridiplantae > Streptophyta > Magnoliopsida > Caryophyllales > Simmondsiaceae > Simmondsia > Simmondsia chinensis. Next base: position 33,277,731 of record JAGTTD010000008.1, on the reverse strand, counting down.
TCAACATACACTGTGTATGATTGGTTTTAATGGTGTAAAATCGACCTGTGTAGGCTTTTTTTTTAGCAATTAATGGGTTAGGAGCAACCATACACTGTGTATGTTTGGTTTTAATGGTGAATATCCAACTTGTGCTTGTGTATATAGAGTAATAAAGGTGTATGATCAACATACACTATGTATGCCTGGTTTTAATGGTGTAAAATCAACTTGTGTAGGCTTTTTTTCAGTAATTAGTGGGTTAGGAGCAACCATACACTGTGTATGTTTGGTTTTTATGGTGAATAACCAACTTTTGTTTGCGTATGTTGAGTAATAAAGGTGTATGAACAACATACACTGCGTAAGATTGATTTTAATGGTGTAAAATCAACTTGTGTAGGCTTGTTTTAAGTAATTAGTGGGTTAGGAGCAACCATACACTGTGTATGTTTGGTTTAATGGTGAATATCCAACGTGAGTTTGTGTATGTTGAGTAATAAAGGTGTATGATAAACATACACTTTGTATGCTGGATTTAAATAGTGTAAAATCAACTTGTGTAGTCTTTTTTTAAGCAATTAGTGAGTTAGGAGCAACCATACACGGTGTATCTTAGGTTTTAACGGTGAATATCCAACTTGTGTTTGCGTATGTTGAGGAATAAGGTGTATAATCAACATACACTGTGTATGCTTGGTTTTAATGGTGTAAAATCAACTTGTGTAGACGTTTTTTAAGCAATTAGTGGATTAGGAGCAACCACACACTGTGTATGTTTGGTTTTAATGGTGAATATCCAACTTGTGTTTGTGTAAGTAGAGTAATAAAATTCTATGATCAACATACACTGTGTATGCTTGGTTTTAATGGTGAATAACCAACTTGTGTTTGCGTATGTTGAGTAATAAAGGTGTATGATCAACATACACTGTGTATGATTAGTTTTAATGGTGTAAAATCGACTTGTGTAGGCTTTTTGTAAGCAATTAGTGGGTTAGGAGCAATCATACACTGTGCATATTTGGTTTTAATGGTGAATATCCAACTTGTGTTTGTGTATGTTGAGTAATAAAGGGGTATGATCAACATACACTGTGTATGCTTGGTTTTAATGGCGCGAAATCAACTTGTGTAGGCTTTTTTTAAGCAATTAGTGGGTTAGGAGCAACCATACACAGTGTATGTTTGGTTTTTATGGTGAATAGCAAACTTGTGCTTGTGTATGTTGAGTAATAAAGGTGTATGATCAACATACACTATGTATGATTAGTCTTAAGGGTGTAAATTAAACTTGTGTAGGCTTTTTTTAAGCAATTAGTGGGTTAGGAGCAACCATACACTGTGTATGTTCGGTTTTAATGGCGAATATCCAACTTGTGTTGGTGTATGTTGAGGAATAAAGGTGTATGGTCAACATACACTGTGTATGCTTGGTTTTAATGATGTAAAATCAACTTGTGTAGACGTTTTTTAAGCAATTAGTGAGTTAGGAGCAACCATACACTGTGTATGTTAGGTTTTAATGTTGAATATCCAACGTTTGCTCGTGTATGTTGAGGAATAAAGGTGTATGATCAACATACACTGTGTATGCTTGGTTTTAATAGTGTGAAATAAACTTGTGTAAACTTTTTTAAGCAATTAGTGGGTTAGAAGCAACCATGCACTGTTTTTGTTTGGTTTTTATGGCCAATAACCAAATTGTGTTGGTGTATGCTGAGTAATAAAGGTGTACGATCAACATACACTGTGTATGATTGGTTTTAATGGTGTAAATTCAACCTATGTAGGCTTTTTTTAAGCAATTAGTGGGTTTGGAGCAACCATACACTGTGTATGGTTGGTTTTTATGGTGAATGACCAACTTGTGTTTGTGTATGTTGAGTAATAAAGGTGTATGATCAACATACACTGTGTATGCTTGGTTTTAATAGTGTAAAATCAACTTGTGTTGGCTTTTTTTAAGCAATTATTGGGTTAGGAGCAACCATACACTGTGTATGTTCGGTTTTAATGGTGAATATCCAACTTGTGTTTGTAAACATATATGAACAAAATACACTGTGTATGCTTGGTTTTAATGGTATAAAAATAATTTGTACAGATATTTTTTAAGCAATTAGTGGGTTAGGAGCAACCATACACTGTGTATGTTTAGTTTTAATGGTGAATATCCAAAGTGTGTTTGTGTATGTTGAGTAATAAAGGTGTACGATCAACATACACTGTGCATTATTAGTTTTAATGGTGTAAAATCAACTTGTATAGACGTTTTTTAAGCAATTAGTGGGTTAGGAGCAACTATGCACTGTGTATGTTTGGTTTAATGGTGAATTACCAACTTGTGGTCGTGTATGTTGAGTAATAAAGGTATATGATCAACATACACTGTGTATGATTGGTTTTAATGCCATAAAATCAACTTGTGTTTGCATTTTTCAGGCAATTAGTTGGCTAGGAGCAACCATACACTGTGTATGTTTGGTTTTAATGGTGAATATCCAACTTGCGTTTGTGTATGTTGAGTAATAAAGGTGTATGTTCAACTTACACTGTGTATGCTTGGTTTTAATGGTGTAAAATCAACTTATGTAGGCTTTTTTTATGCAATTAGTGGGTTAGGAGCAACCATACACTGTGTATATCTGGTTTTAATGATGAATAACCAACTTGTGTTTGTTTATGTTGAGTAATAAAGGTGTATGATCAACATACACTGTGTATGCTTGGTTATAAATCTGTAAAATCAACTTGTGCAGGCTTTTTTTAAGCAATTAGTGGCTTACGAGCAACCACACCCTGTGTATGTTGGGTTTTAATGGTGAATATCCAACTTGTGTTTGTGTATGTTGAGTAATAAGGGTGTATGATCAACATACACTGTGTATGCTTGGTTTTAATGGTATAAAATCAACCAGTGTAGGCTTTTTGTATGTTTGGTTTTTATGGTGAATAACCAACTTGTGTTTGTGTATGTTGAGCAACAAAGGTGTATGATCAACATACACCGTGTATGATTGGTTTTAATGGTATAAAATCAACTTGTGTAGGCTTTTTTTAAACAATTAGTGGCTTAGGAGCAATGATACACTGTGTATGTTTGGTTTTAATGGTGAATATCCAACTTGTGTTTGTGTATGTTAAGTAATAAAGGTGTATGATCAACATACACTGTGTATGCTTGGTTTTAATGGTGTAAAATCAACTTGTGTAGGCTTTTTTTAAGCAATTAGTGGGTTAGGAGCAACCACACATTGTGTATGTTTGGTTTTAATGGCGAATATCCAACTTGTGTTTTTGTATGTTGAGTAATAAAGGTGTATGATCAACATACACTGTGTATGCTTGGTTTTAATGGTATAAAATCAACTTGTGTAGGTTTTTTTAAGCAATTAGTGGGCTAGAAGCAACCATGCACTGTGTATGTTTGGTTTTAATGTTGAATATCCAACTTGTGTTTGTGTATGTTGAGTAATAAAGGTGTATGATCAACATACACTATCTATGCTTGGTTTTAATGGTGCAAAATCAACTTGTGTATGCTTTTTTTAAGCAATTAGTAGGTTAGGAGCAACTATACACTGTTTATGTTTGGTTTTTATGGTGAATAACCAACTTGTGTTTGTGTATGTTGAGTAATAAAGGTGTATGATCAACGTTCACTGCGTATGCTAGGTTTTAAAGGTGTAAAATCAACTTGTGTAGGTTTTTTTAAGCAATTAGTGGGTTAGAAGCAACCATACACTGTGTACGTTTGGTTTTAATGTTGAATATCCAACTTGTGTTTGTGTATGCTGAGTAATAAATGTGTATGATCAACATACACTATGTATGCTTGGTTTTAATGCTGTAAAATCAACTTGTGTGGTCTTTTTTTAAGCAATTAGTGGGTTATGAGCAACCATATACTGTGTATGTTTGGATTTAATGGTGAATATCCAACTTGTGTTTTTGTATGTTGAGGAATAAAGGTGCATGATCAACATACACTGTGTATGCTTGGTTTTAATGCTATAAAATAAACTTGTGTAGTTGTTTTTTAAGCAATTAGTGGGTTAGGAGCAACCATACACTGTTTATGTTTGGTTTTAATCGTGAATATCCAACTTGTGTTTGTGTATGTTAAGGAAAAAAGGTGCATGATCAACATACACTGTGTATGCTTTGTTTTAATGGTGTAAAATCAACTTGTGTAGGCTTTTTTTAGGCAATTAGTGGGTAAGGAGTAACCATACACTGTCTATATTTTGTATTTATGGGGAATATCCAACTTCTGTTTGTGTATGTTGAGAAATAAAGGTGTGTGCTCAACAGACACGGTGTATGCTTGGTTTTAATGGTGTAAAATCAACTTGTGTAGACAATTTTTAATCAATTAGTGGGTTAGGAGCGACCATATACTGTGTATGTTTGGTTTTAATGGTGAATATCCAACTTGTGTTTGTGTATGTTGAGTAATAAAGGTGTATGATCAACATACACTGTGTATGCTTTGTCTTAATGGTGTAAATTCAACTTGTGTAGGCTTGTTTTAAGCAATTAGTGGGTTAGGAGCAACCATACACTGTGTATGTTTGGTTTCAATGGTGAATATCCAACTTGTGTTTGTGTATGTTGGGTAATAAAGGTGTATGATCAACATACACTGTGTATGCTTGGTTTTAATAGAGTAAAATAAACTTGTGTAGACATTTTTTAAGCAATTAGTGGGTTAGAAGCAACCATACACTGTTTTTATTTGGTTTTTATTGCGAATAACCAACTTGTGTTTGTGTATGTTGAGTAATAAAGGTGTATGATCAACATACACTGTGTATGATTGGTTTTAATGGTGTAAATTCATCTTGTGTAGGCTTTTTTTAAGCAATTAGTGTGTTTGGAGCAACCATACATTGTGTATGTATGGTTTTTATGGTGAATGACCAACTTGTGTTTGTGTATGTTGAGTAATAAAGGTGTATGATCAACATACACTATGTATGATAGGTTTTAATGGTGTAAATTCAATTTGTGCAGGCTTTTTTTAAGCAATTAGTGGGTTAGGAGCAACCATACACTGTGTATGTTCGGTTTTAATGGTGAATATCCAACTTATATTTGTGTATGTTGAGTAATAAAGGTGTATGATCAACATACACTGTGTATGCTTGGTTTTAATGGTGTGAAATCAATTTGTGTAGATGTTTTTTAAGCAATTAGTGGGTTAGGAGCAACCATACACTGTGTATGTATGGTTTTAATGGTGAATATCCAAAGTGTGTTTGCGTATGTTGAGTAATAAAGGTGTATGATCAACATACACTGTGCATGATTGGTTTTTATGGTGTAAAATCTACTTGTGTAGACTTTTTTAAGCAATTAGTGGGTTAGGAGCAACCATACACTGTGTACCTTTAGTTTTTATAGTGAATAACCAACTTGCGTTTGTGTATGTTGAGTAATAAAGGTGTTTGATCAACATACACTGTTTATGATAGGTTTTAATGGTGTTAAATCAACTTGTGTAGGCTTTTTTGAAGCAATTAGTGGGTTAGGAGCGACCATACACTGTTTATGTTTGGTTTTAATGGTGAATATCCAACATATGTTTGTGTATGTTGAGTAATAAAGGTGTATGATCGACATACACTGTGTATGCTTGGTTTTAAATCGGTAAAATCATCTTGTGCCGGCTTTTTTTAAGCAATTAGTGGCTTACGAGCAACCACACACTGTGTATGTTTGGTTTTAATGGTGAATATCCAACTTGTGTTTGTGTATGTTGAGTAATAAGGGTGTATGATCAGCATACACTGTGTATGCTTGGTTTTAATGGTATAAAATCAACCTGTGTAGGCTTTTTGTATGTTTGGTTTTTATGGCGAATAGCCAACTTGTGTTTGTGTATGTTGAGCAACAAAGGTGTATGATCTACATACACCGTGTATGATTGGTTTTAATGGTGTAAAATCAACTTGTGTAGGCTTTTTTTAAACAATTAGTAGGTTAGGAGCAACCACACACTGTGTAAGTTTGGTTTTAATGGTGAATAACCAACTTGTGGTTGTGTATATTGAGTAACAAAGGTGTATGATCAACATACACTGTGTATGCTTGGTTTTAATGGTATAAAATCAACTTGTGCAGGTTTTTTTAAGCAATTAGTGGGTTAGAAGCAACCATACACTGTGTATGTTTGGTTTTAATGTTGAATATCCAACTTGTGTTTGTGTATGTTGAGTAATAAAGGTGTATGATCAACATACACTATGTATGCTTGGTTTTAATGGTGCAAAATCAACTTGTGTAGGCTTTTTTTAAGCAATTAGTAGGTTAGGAGCAACCATACACTGTGTATGTTTGGTTTTTAATGTGAATAACCAACTTGTGTTTGTGTATGTTGAGTAATAAAGGTGTATGATCAACGTTCACTGCGTATGCTTGTTTTTAAAGGTGTAAAATCAACTTGTGTAGTCTTTTTTTAAGCAATTAGTGGGTTAGGAGCAACCATACACTGTGTATTTTTGGTTTTCAGGGTGAATAACCAACTTGTGTTTGTGTATGTTGAGTAATAAATGTGTATGATCAACATACACTGTGTATGCTTGGTTTTAATGCTGTAAAATCAACTTGTGTGGTCTTTTTTTAAGCAATTAGTGGGTTAGGAGCAACCATACACTGTGTATGTTTGGATTTAATGGTGAATATCCAACTTGTGTTTGTGTATGTTGAGGAATAAAGGTGCATGATCAACATACACTGTGTATGCTTGGTTTTAATGCTGTAAAATAAACTTGTGTAGTTGTTTTTTAAGCAATTAGGTGGGGTTAGGAACAACCATACACTGTGTATATTTGGTTTTAATCGTGAATATCCAACTTGTGTTTGTGTATGTTAAGGAATAAAGGTGCATGATCAACATACACTGTGTATGCTTTGTTTTAATGGTGTAAAATCAACTTGTGTAGGCTTTTTTTAGGCAATTAGTGGGTAAGGAGTGACCATACACTGTCTATGTTTTGTATTTATGGGGAATATCCAACTTGTGTTTGTGTATGTTGAGAAATAAAGGTGTGTGCTCAACAGACACGGTGTATGCTTGGTTTTAATGGTGTAAAATCAACTTGTGTAGAAAATTTTTAAGCAATTAGTGGGTTAGGAGCGACCATATACTGTGTATGTTTGGTTTTAAGGGTGAATATCCGACTTGTGTTTGTGTATGTTGAGTAATAAAGGTGAATGATCAACATACACTGTGTATGCTTGGTTTTAATAGAGTAAAATAAACTTGTGTAGACATTTTTTAAGCAATTAGTGGGTTAGAAGCGACCATACACTGTTTTTGTTTGGTTTTTATTGCGAATAACCAACTTTTGTTTGTGTATGTTGAGTAATAAAGGTGTATGATCAACATACACTGTGTATGATTGGTTTTAATGGTGTAAATTCACCTTGTGTAGGCTTTTTTTAAGCAATTAGGGGGTTTGGAGCAACCATACACAGTGTAGGTTTGTTTTTTAGGGTGAATGACCAACTTGTGTTTGTGTATGTTGAGTAATAAAGGTGTATGATCAACATACACTGTGTATGATAGGTTTTAATGGTGTAAATTCAACTTGTGCAGGCTTTTTTTAAGCAATTAGTGGGTTAGGAGCAACCATACACTGTGTATGTTCTGTTTTAATGGTGAATATCTGACTTGTATTTGTGTATGTTGAGCAATAAAGGTGTATGATCAAAATACACTGTGTATGATTGGTTTTAATGGTGTAAAATCAATTTGTGTAGATGTTTTTTAAGCAATTAGTGGGTTAGGAGCAACCATACACTGTGTATGTGCGGTTTTAATGGTGAATATCCAAAGTTTGTTTGTGTATGTTGAGTAATAAAGGTGTATGATCAACATACACTGTGCATGATTGGTTTTAATGGTGTAAAATCTACTTGTGTAGACGTTTTTTAAGCAATTAGTGGGTTAGGAGCGACTATGCACTGTGTATGTTTGGTTTAACGGTGAATAACGAACTTGTGGTCGTGCATGTTGAGTAATAAAGGTATATGATCAACATACACTGTGTATGATTGGTTTAATGCTGTAAAATCAACTTGTGTTGGCTTTTTTCATGCAATTAGTGGGTTAGGAGCAACCATACACTGTGTATGTTTGGCTTTAAGGGTGAATATCCAACATCTGTTTGTGTATGTCGAGTAATAAAGGTGTATGATCAACATACACGGTGTATGCTTGGTTTTAATTGCTTAAAATCAACTTATGTAGGCTTTTTTTAAGCAAATAGTGGGTTCGGAGCAACCATACACTGTGTATGTTTGGTTTTAATGATGAATAACCAACTTGTGTTTGTGTATATTGAGTAATAAAGGTGTGTGATCAACGTAAACTGTGTATGGTTGGTTTTAATGGTGTAAAATCAACTTGTGTAGGCTTTTTTTAAACAATTAGTGGGTTAGGAGCAGCCATACACTGTGTATGTTTGGTTTTAATGGTGAATATCCAACTTGTGTTTGTGTATGTTATGTAATAAAGGTGTGTGATCAACGTACACTGTGTATGGTTGGTTTTAATGGTGTAAAATCAACTTGTGTAGGCTTTTTTTAAGCAATTAGTGGGTTAGGAGCAACCATACACTGTGTATGTTTGGTTTTAATGATGAATAACCAACTTGTGTTTGTGTATATTGAGTAATAAAGGTGTGTGATCAACGTAAACTGTGTATGGTTGGTTTTAAGGGTGTAAAATCAACTTGTGTAGGCTTTTTTTAAGCAATTAGTGGGTTAGGAGCAACCACACACTGTGTATGTTTGGTTTTAATGGTGAATATCCAACTTGTGTTTGTGTATGTTGAGGAATTAAGGTGCATGATCAACATACACTGTGTATGCTTTGTTTTAATGCTGTAAAATCAACTAGTGTAGACGTTTTTTAAGCAATTAGTGGGTTAGGAGCAACCATACACTGTGTATGTTTGGGTTTAATGGTGAATATCCAACTTGTGTTTGTGTATGTTGAGGAATAAAGGTGCATGATCAACATACTCTGTGTATGCATGGTTTTAATGGTGTAAAATCAACTTGTGTAGGCTTTTTTTGAGCAATTAGTGGGTTAGGAGCAACCATACACTGTCTATGTTCTGTTTTTATTGTGAATATCCAACTTGTGTTTATGTATGTTGAGTAATAAAGGTGTGTGCTCAACATACACTGTGTATGCTTGGTTTTAATGGTGTAAATTCAACTTCTGTAGGCTTTTTTTAAGCAATTAGTGGGTCTGGAGCAACCATACACTGTGTATGTTTGGTTTTTATGGTGAATGACCAACTTGTGTTTGTGTATGTTGAGTAATAAAGGTGTATGATCAACATACACTGTGTATAATAGGTTTTAATAGTGCAAATTCGACTTGTACAGGCTTTTTTTAAGCAATTAGTGGGTTAGGAGCAACCATACACCGTGTATGTTCGGTTTTAATGGTGAATATCCAACTTGTGTTTGTGTATGTTGAGTAATAAAGGTGTATGATCAAAATGCACTGTGTACGCTTGGTTTTAATGGTGTAAAATCAATTTGTGTAGATGTTTTTTAAGCAGTTAGTGGGTTAGGAGCAACCATACACTGTGTATGTTTGGTTTTAATGGTGAATATCCAAAGTGTGTTTCTGTATGTTGAGTAATAAAGGTGTATGATCAACATACGCTGTGCAGGATTGGTTTTAATCGTGTAAAATCCACTTGTGTAGACGTTTTTTAAGCAATTAGTGGGTTAGGAGCAACTATGCACTGTGTATGTTTGGTTTAATGGTGAATAACCAACTTGTGGTCGTGTATGTTGAGTAATAAAGGTATATGATCAACATACACTGTGTATGATTTGTTTTAATGCTGTAAAATCAACTTGTGTTGGCTTTTTCAGGCAATTAGTGGGTTAGGAGCAACCATACACTGTGTATGTTTGGTTTTAATGGTGAATATCCAACTTGCGTTTGTGTATGTTGAGTAATAAAGGTGTATGATCAACATACAAGGTGTATGCTTGGTTTTAATTGTGTAAAATCAACTTATGTAGGCTTTTTTTAAGCAATTAGTGGGTTAGGAGAAACCATGCACTGTGTATGTTTGGTTTTAATGATGATTAACCAACTTGTGTTTGTGTATGTTGAGTAATAAAGGTTTATGATCAACATACACTGGGTATGCTTGGTTTAAAATCTGTAAAATCAACTTGTGCATGCTTTTTTTAAGCAATTAGTGGCTTAGGAGCAACCACACACTGTGTATGTTTGGTTTTAATGGTTAATATCCAACTTGTGTTTGTGTATGTTAAGTAACAAGGGTGTATGATCAACATACACTGTGTATGCTTGGTTTTAACGGTATAAAATCAACTTGTGTAGGCTTTTTGTATGTTTGGTATTTATGGTGAATAACCAACTTGTGTTTGTGTATGTGGAGTAATAAAGGTGTATGATCAACAAACACTGTGTATGATTTGTTTTAATGGTGTAAAATCAACTTGTGTAGGCTTTTTTATGCAATTCGTGGGTTAGGGGCAACCATACACTGCGCATGTTTGGTTTTAATGGTGAATATCCAACTTGTGTTTGTGTATGTTAAGTAATTAAGGTGTATGATCCACATACACTGTGTATGCTTGGTTTTAATGGTGTAAAATCAACTTGTGTAGGCTTTTTTTAAGCAATTAGTGGGTTAGGAGCAACCACACACTGTGTATATTTGGTTTTAATGCTGAATATCCAACTTGTGTTTGTTTATGTTGAGTAAAAAAGGTGTATGATCAACGTACACTATGTATGCTTGGTTTTAATGGTATAAAATCAACTTGTTTAGGCTTTTTTTAAGCAATTAGTGGGTTAGAAGCACCCATACACTGTGTATGTTTGGTTTTAATGTTGAATATCCAACTTGTGTTTGCGTGTGTTGAGTAATAAAGGTGTATGATCAACATACACTATGTATGCTTGGTTTTAATGGTGTAAAATCAACTTGTGTAGGCTTTTTTTAAGATATTAGTGGGTTAGGAGCAACCATATACTGTGTATGTTTGGTTTTTATGGTGAATAACGAACTTGTGTTTGTGTATGTTGTGTAATAAAGTTTTATGATCAACGTTCACTGCGTATGCTAGGTTTTAAAGGTGTAAAATCAACTTGTGTAGTCTTTTTTTAAGCAATTAGTGCTTTAAGAGCGACCATACACTGTGTATGTTTGGTTTTCATGGTGAATAACCAACTTGTGTTTGTGTATGTTGGGTAATAAATGTGTATGATCAACATACACTGTGTATGCTTGGTTTTAATGCTGTAAAATCAACTTGTGTGGTCTTTTTTCAAGCAATTAGTGGGTTAGGAGGAACCATACACTGTGTATATTTGGTTTTAATGGTGAATATCCAACTTGTGTTTGTGTATGTTGAGGAATAAAGGTGCATGATCAACATACACGGTGTATGCTTGGTTTTAATGCTGTGAAATCAACTTGTGTAGACATTTTTTAGGCAATTAGTGGGTTAGGAGCAACCATACACTGTGTATGTTTGGTTTTAATGGTGAATATCCAACTTGTGTTGGTGTATGTTGAGGAATAAAGGTGCATGACCAACATACACTGTGTATGCTTGGTTTTAATGGTGTAAAATCAACTTGTGTAGGCTTTTTTTAAGCAATTAATGGGTTAGGAGCAACCATACACTCTCTATGTTTTGTTTTTATGGTGACTGTCCAACTTGTGTTTGTGTATGTTGAATAATAAAGGTGTGTGCTCAACATACACTGTGTATGCTTGGGTTTAATGGTGTAAAGTCAACTTGTGTAGGCTTTTTTTAAGCAATTAGTGGGTTAGGAGCGACCATATACTGTGTATGTTTGGTTTTAATGGTGAATATCCAACTTGTGTTTGTGTATGTTGAGTAATAAAGGTGTATGATCAACATGCACTGTGTATGCTTGGTTTTAATGGTGTAAATTCAACTTTTGTGGGCTTTTTTTAAGCAATGAGTGGGTTAGGAGCAACCATACACTGTGTATGTTTGGTTTTAATGGTGAATATCCACTTGTGTTTGTATATGTTGACTAATAAAGGTGTATGATCAACGTACACTTCATATGCTAGGTTGTAATGCTGTAAAATCAACTTGTGTAGGCATTTTTTAAGCAATTAGTGGGTTAGGAGCAACCATATACTGTGTATGTTTGGTTTTATTGGTGAATATCCAACTTTTGTTTGTGTATGTTGAGGAATAAAGGTGTATGATCAACATACACTGTGTATGTTTGGTTTTTATGGTGAATGACCAACTTGTGTTTGTGTATGTTTAGTAATAAAGGTGTATGATCTACATACACTGTGTATGATAGGTTTTAATGGTGTAAATTCAACTTGTGCAGGCTTTTTTTAAGCAATTAGTGGGTCAGGAGCAACCATACACTGTGTATGTTCGGTTTTAATGGTGAATATCCAACTTGTGTTTGTGTATGTTGAGTAATAAAGGAGTATGATCAAAATACACTGTGCATGATTGGTTTTAATGGTGTAAAATCAACTTGTGTAGACGTTTTTTAAGCAATTAGTGGGTTAGGAGCAACTATGCACTGTGTATGTTTGGTTTAATGGTGAATAACCAACTTGTGGTCGTGTATGTTGATTAATAGAGGTGTATGATCTACATACACTGTGTATGATAGGTTTTAATGGTGTAAATTCAACTCGTGCAGGCTTTTTTTAAGCAATTAGTGGGTTAGGAGCAACCGTACACTGTGTATGTTCGGTTTCAATGGTGAATATCCAACTTGTGTTTGTGTATGTTGAGTAATAAAGGTGTATGAACAAAATACACTGTGCATGATTGGTTTTAATGGTGTAAAATCAACTTGTTTAGACGTTTTTTAAGCAATTAGGGGGTTAGGGGCAACTATGCACTGTGTATGTTTGGTTTAATGGTGAATAACCAACTTGTGGTCATGTATGTTGAGTAATAGAGGTGTATTATCTACATACACTGTGTATGATAGGTTTTAATGGTGTAAATTCAACTTGTGCAGGCTTTTTTTAAGCAATTAGTGGGTTAGGAGCAACCATACACTGTGTATGTTCGGTTTTAATGGTGAATATCCAACTTGTGTTTGTGTATGTTAATAATAAAGGTGTATGATCAAAATACACTGTGCACGTTTGGTTTTAATGGTGTAAAATCAATTTGTGTAGATGTTTTTTACGCAATTAGTGGGTTAGGAGCAACCATACACTGTGTATGTTTGGTTTTAATGGTGAATATCCAAAGTGTGTTTGTGTATGTTGAGTAATAAAGGTGTATGATCAACATACACTGTGCATGATTGGTTTTAATGGTGTAAAATCAACTTGTGGAGACGTTTTTTAAGCAATTAGTAGGTTAGGAGCAACTATGCACTGTGTATGTTTGGTTTAATGGTGAATAACCAACTTGTGGTCGTGTATGTTGAGTAATAGAGGTATATGATCAACATACACTGTGTATGATTGGTTTTAATGCTATAAAATGAACTTGTGTTGGCTTTTTTCAGGCAATTAGTAGGTTAGGAGCAACCACACACTGTGTATGTTTGGTTTTAATGGTGAATATCCAACTTGCGTTTGTGTATGTTGAGTAATAAAGGTGTATGATCAACATACAAGATGTATGCTTGGTTTTAATTGTGCAAAATCAACTTATGTAGGCTCTTTTTGAGCAATTAGTGGGTTAGGAGCAACCATACACTGTGTAAGTTTGGTTTTAATAATGAATAACCAACTTGTGTTTGTGTATGTTGAGTAATAAAAGTGTATGATCAACATACACTGTGTATGCTTGGTTTCAAATCTGTAAAATCAACTTGTGCATGCTTTTTTTAAGCAATTAGTGGCTTAGGAGCAACCACACACTGTGTATGTTTGGTTTTAATGGTGAATATCCAACTTATGTTTGTGTATGTTAAGTAATAAGGGTGTATGATCAACATACACTGTGTTTGCTTGGTTTTAATGGTAAAAAATCAACTTGTGTAGGCTTTTTGTATGTTTGGTTTTAATGGTGAATATCCAACTTGTGTTTGGGTATGTTAAGTAATAAAGGTGTATGATCGACATACACTGTGTATGATTGGTTTTAATGGTGTAAAATCAACTTGTGTAGGCTTTTTTTAAACTATTAGTAGGTTAGGAGCAACCATACACTGTGTATGTTTGGTTTTAATGGTGAATATCCAACTTGTGTTTGTGTATGTTGAGGAATAAAGGTGCATGATCAACATACACTGTGTATGCTTGGTTTTAATGCTGTAAAATCAACTTGTGTGGTCTTTTTTTAATCAATTAGTGGGTTAGGAGCAACCATACACTGTGTATGTTTGGTTTTAATGGTGAATATCCAACTTGTGTTTGTGTATGTTGAGGAATAAAGGTGCATGATCAACATACACTGTGTATGCTTGGTTTTAATGCTGTAAAATCAACTTGTGTAGACGTTTTTTATGCAATTAGTGGGTTAGAAGCAACCATACACTGTGTATGTTTGGTTTCAATTGTGAATATCCGACTTGTGTTTGTGTATGTTGAGGAATAAAGGTGCATGATCAACATACACTGTGTATGCTTGGTTTCGATGGTGTAAAATCAACTTGTGTAGGCTTTTTTTAAGCAATTAGTGGGTTAGGAGCAACCATACACTGTTTATGTTTTGTTTTTATGGTGAATATCCAACTTGTGTTTGTGTATGTTGAGTAATAAAGGTGTGTGCTCAACATACACTGTGTATGCTTGGTTTTAATGGTGTAAATTCAACTTGTGTAGGCTTTTTTTAAGCAATTAGTGTGTTTGGAGCAACCATACACTGTGTATGTTTGGTTTTTATGGTGAATGACCAACTTGTGTTTGTGTATGTTGAGTAATAAAGGTTTATGATCAACATACACTGGGTACGCTTGGTTTAAAATCTGTAAAATCAACTTGTGCATGCTTTTTTTAAGCAATTAGTGGCTTAGGAGCAACCACACACTGTGTATGTTTGGTTTTAATGGTTAATATCCAACTTGTGTTTGTGTATGTTAAGTAGCAAGGGTGTATGATCAACATACACTGTGTATGCTTGGTTTTAACGGTATAAAATCAACTTGTGTAGGCTTTTTGTATGTTTGGTATTTATGGTGAATAACCAACTTGTGTTTGTGTATGTTGAGTAATAAAGGTGTATGATCAACATACACTGTGTATGATTTGTTTTAATTGTGTAAAATCAACTTGTGTAGGCTTTTTTTAAGCAATTCGTGGGTTAGGAGCAACCATGCACTGCGCATGTTTGGTTTTAATAGTGAATATCCAACTTGTGTTTGTGTATGTTAAGTAATAAAGGTGTATGATCAACGTACACTGTGTATGCTTGGTTTTAATGGTGTAAAATCAACTTGTGTAGACTTTTTTTAAGCAATTAGTGGGTTAGGAGCAACCACATACTGTGTATGTTTGGTTTTAATGCTGAATATCCAACTTGTGTTTGTTTATGTTGAGTAAAAAAGGTGTATGATCAACGTACACTATGTATGCTTGGTTTTAATGGTATAAAATCAACTTGTTTAGGCTTTTTTCAAGCAATTAGTGGGTTAGAAGCATCCATACACTGTGTATGTTTGGTTTTAATGTTGAATGTCCAACTTGTGTTTGCGTGTGTTGAGTAATAAAGGTGTATGATTAACATACACTATGTATGCTTGGTTTTAATGGTGTAAAATCAACTTGTGTAGGCTTTTTTTAAGATATTAGTGGGTTAGGAGCAACCATACACTGTGTATGTTTGGTTTTTATTGTGAATAACCAACTTGTGTTTGTGTATGTTGAGTAATAAAGTTGTATGATCAACGTTCACTGCGTATGCTAGGTTTTAATGGTGTAAAATCAACTTGTGTAGTCTTTTTTTAAGCAATTAGTGCGTTAGAAGCGACCATACACTGTGTATGT
Source organism: Simmondsia chinensis (assembly GCA_018398585.1). Taxonomy (NCBI): domain Eukaryota; kingdom Viridiplantae; phylum Streptophyta; class Magnoliopsida; order Caryophyllales; family Simmondsiaceae; genus Simmondsia; species Simmondsia chinensis. The sequence goes on along the minus strand of JAGTTD010000008.1, from coordinate 33,261,772 downwards.
TTGGTTTTAATGGTGAATATCCAACTTGTGTTTGTGTATGTTGAGTAATAAAGGTGTATGATCAACATTCACTGCGTATGCTTGGTTTTAATAGTGTAAAATCAACTTGTGTAGGCTTTTTTAAAGAAATTAGTGGGTTAGGAGAAACCATACACTGTGCATGTTTGGTTTTAATGGTGAATATCCAACTTGTGTTTGTGTATGTTGAGTAATAAAGGTATATGATCAACATACACTGTGTATGCTATGTTTTAATGGTGTAAAATCAACTTGTGTAGACGTTTTTTAAGCAATTAGTGGGTTAGGAGCAACTATGCACTGTGTATGTTTGGTTTAATGGTGAATAACCAACTTGTGGTCGTGTATGTTGATTAATAGAGGTGTATGATCTACATACACTGTGTATGATAGGTTTTAATGGTGTAAATTCAACTTGTGCAGGCTTTCTTTAAGCAATTAGTGGGTTAGGAGCAACCGTACACTGTGTATGTTCGGTTTCAATGGTGAATATCCAACTTGTGTTTGTGTATATTGAGTAATAAAGGTGTATGAACAAAATACACTGTGCATGATTGGTTTTAATGGTGTAAAATCAACTTGTTTAGACGTTTTTTAAGCAATTAGGGGGTTAGGAGCAACTATGCACTGTGTATGTTTGGTTTAATGGTGAATAAACAACTTGTGGTCGTGCATGTTGAGTAATAGAGGTGTATTATCTACATACACTGTGTATGATAGGTTTTAATGGTGTAAATTCAACTTGTGCAGGCTTTTTTTAAGCAATTAGTGGGTTAGGAGCAACCATACACTGTGTATGTTCGGTTTTAATGGTGAATATCCAACTTGTGTTTGTGTATGTTTAGTAATAAAGGTGTATGATCAAAATACACTGTGCACGTTTGGTTTTAATGGTGTAAAATCAATTTGTGTAGATGTTTTTTACGCAATTAGTGGGTTAGGAGCAACCATACACTGTGTATGTTTGGTTTTAATGGTGAATATCCAAAGTGTGTTTGTGTATGTTGAGTAATAAAGGTGTATGATCAACATACACTGTGCATGATTGGTTTTAATGGTGTAAAATCAACTTGTGGAGACGTTTTTTAAGCAATTAGTAGGTTAAGAGAAACTATGCACTGTGTATGTTTGGTTTAATGGTGAATAACCAACTTGTGGTCGTGTATGTTGAGTAATAGAGGTATATGATCAACATACACTGTGTATGATTGGTTTTAATGCTATAAAATCAACTTGTGTTGGCTTTTTTCAGGCAATTAGTGGGTTAGGAGCAACCACACACTGTGTATGTTTGGTTTTAATGGTGAATATCCAACTTGCGTTTGTGTATGTTGAGTAATAAAGGTGTATGATCAACATACAAGGTGTATGCTTGGTTTTAATTTGTAAAATCAACTTATGTAGGCTTTTTTTGAGCAATTAGTGGGTTAGGAGCAACCATACACTGTGTAAGTTTCGTTTTAATGATGAATAACCGACTTGTGTTTGTGTATGTTGAGTAATAAAGGTGTATGATCAACATACACTGTGTATGCTTGGTTTTAAATCTGTAAAATCAACTTGTGCATGCTTTTTTTAAGCAATTAGTGGCTTAGGAGCAACCACACACTGTGTATGTTTGGTTTTAATGGTGAATATCCAACTTGTGTTTGTGTATGTTAAGTAATAAGGGTGTATGATCAACATACACTGTGTATGCTTGGTTTTAATGGTATAAAATCAACTTGTGTGGGCTTTTTGTATGTTTGGTTTTAATGGTGAATATCCAACTTATGTTTGGGTATGTTAAGTAATAAAGGTGTATGATCAACATACACTGTGTATGATTGGTTTTAATAGTGTAAAATCAACTTGTGTAGGCTTTTTTTAAACAATTAGTAGGTTAGGAGCAACCATACACGGTGTATGTTTGGTTTTAATCGTGAATATCCAACTTGTGTTTGTGTATGTTGAGGAATAAAGGTGCATGATCAACATACACTATGTATGCTTGGTTTTATTGGTGTAAAATCAACTTTTGTAGGCTTTTTTTAAGCAATTAGTGGGTTAGGAGCAACCACACACTGTTTATGTTTGGTTTTAATGCTGAATATCCAACTTGTGTTTGTGTATGTTGAGTAATAAAGGTGTATGATCAACATACACTGTGTATGCTTGGTTTTAATGGTGTAAAATCAACTTGTGTAGGCTTTTTTTAAGCAATTAGTGGGTTAGGAGCAACCATACACTGTGTATGTTTGGTTTTAATGGTGAATAACCAACTTGTGTTTGTGTATGTTGAGTAATAAAGGTGTATGATCAACATACACTGTGTATGCTTGGTTTTCATGGTATAAAATCAACTCGTGTAGGATTTTTTTAAGCAATTAGTGGGTTAGAAGCAACCATACACTGTGTATGTTTGGTTTTAATGTTGAATATCCAACTTGTGTTTGTTTGTGTTGAGTAATAAAGGTGTATGATCAACATACACTGTATATGCTTGGTTTTAATACTGTAAAATCAACTTATGTAGGATTTTTTTAATCAATTAGTGGGTTAGGAGCAACCATACACTGTGTATGTTTGGTTTTAATAGTGAATATCCAACTTGTGTTTGTGTATGTTGAGTAATAAAGGTGTATGATCAACATACACTGTGTATGCTTGGTTTTAATGGTGTAAAATCAACTTGTGTAGGCTTTTTTTAAGCAATTAGTGGGTTAGGAGCAACCATACACCGTGTATATTTGGTTTTAATGGCGAATATCCAACTTGTGTTTGTGTATGTTGAGTAATAAAGGTGTATGATCAACATACACTATGTATGCTTGGTTTTAATGGTATAAAATCAACTCGTGTAGGATTTTTTTAAGCAATTAGTGGGTTAGAAGCAACCATACACTGTGTATGTTTGGTTTTAATGTTGAATATCCAACTTGTGTTTGTTTGTGTTGAGTAATAAAGGTGTATGATCAACATACACTATGTATGCTTGGTTTTAATGGTATAAAATCAACTCGTGTTGGATTTTTTTAAGCAATTAGTAGGTTAGAAGCAACCATACACTGTGTATGTTAGGTTTTAATGTTGAATATCCAACTTGTGTTTGTGTGTGTTGAGTAATAAAGGTGTATGATCAACATACATTATGTTTGCTTGGTTTTAATGGTACAAAATCAACTTGTGTAGGCTTTTTTTAAGCAATTAGTGGGTTAGGAGCAACCATACACTGTGTATGTTTGGTTTTTATGGTGAATAAACAACTTGTATTTGTGTATGTTGAGCAATAAAAGTGTATGATCAACGTTCACTGCGTATGCTAGGTTTTAAAGGTGTAAAATCAACTTGTGTAGTCTTTTTTTAAGCAATTAGTGGGTTAGGAGCGACCATACACTATGTATGTTTGGTTTTCATGGTGAATAACCAACTTGTGTTTATGTATGTTGAGTAATAAATGTGTATGATCAACATACACTGTGTATGCTTGGTTTTAATGCTGTAAAATCAACTTGTGTGGTCTTTTTTTAAGCAATTAGTGGGTTAGGAGCAACCACACACTGACTATGTTTGGTTTTAATTGTGAATATCCAACTTGTGTTTGTGTATGTTGAGGAATAAAGGTGCATGATCAACATACACTGTGTATGCTTGGTTTTAATGCTGTAACATCAACTTGTGTAGACGTTTTTTAAGCAATTATTGGGTTAGGAGCTACCATACGCTGTGTATGTTTGGTTTTAATGGTGAATATCCAACTTGTGTTTGTGTATGTTGAGGAATAAAGGTGCATGATCAACATACACTGTGTATGCTTGGTTTTAATGGTGTAAAATCAACTTGTGCAGGCTTTTTTTAAGCAATTAGTGGGTTAGGAGCAACCATACACTGTCTATGTTTTGTTTTTATGGTGAATATCCAACTTTTGTTTGTGTATGTTGAGTAATAAAGGTGTGTGCTCAGCATACACTGTGTATGCTTGGTTTTAATGGTGTAAAATCAACTTGTGTAGACATTTTTTAAGCAATTAGTGGGTTAGGAGCGACCATAAACTGTGTATGTTTGGTTTTAATGGTGAATATCCAACTTGTGTTTGTGTATGTTGAGTAATAAAGGTGTATGATCAACATGCACTGTGTATGCTTGGTTTTAATGGTGTAAATTCAACTTTTGTAGGCTTTTTTTAAGCAATGAGTGGGTTAGGAGCAACCATACACTGTGTATGTTTGGTTTTAATGGTGAATATCCACTTGTGTTTGTATATGTTGACTAATAAAGGTGTATGATCAACGTACACTTCATATGCTAGGTTGTAATGCTGTAAAATCAACTTGTGTAGGCATTTTTTAAGCAATTAGTGGGTTAGGAGCAACCATATACTGTGTATGTTTGGTTTTATTGGTGAATATCCAACTTTTGTTTGTGTATGTTGAGGAATAAAGGTGTATGATCAACATACACTGTGTAATGGTGTAAAATCAACTTGTGTAGACGTTTTTTAAGCAATTAGTGGGTTAGGAGCAACCATACAATGTGTATGCTAGGTTTTAATGGTGAATATCCTACTTATGTTTATGTATGTTGAGGAATAAAGGTGTGTGATCAACATACACTGTGTATGCTTAGTTTTAATAGTGTAAAATCAACTTGTGTAGATGTTTTTTAAGCAATCAGTGGGTTAGGAGCAACCATACACTGTGTTTGTCTAGTTTTTATGGTGAATAACCGACTTGTGTTTGTGCATATTGAGTAATAAAGGTGTATGATCAACATATACTATGTATGATTGGTTTTAAGGGTGTAAATTCAACTTGTGTAGGATTTTTTTAAGCAATAAGTGGGTTAGGAGCAACCATGCACTGTGTACGTTTGGTTTTTATGGGGAATAACCAACTTGTGTTTGTGTATGTTGAGTAATAAAGGTGTATGATTAACATACACTGTGTATGATTGGTTTTAATGGTGTAAATTCAACTTGTGTAGGATTTTTTAAAGCAATGAGTGGGTTAGGAGCAACCATACACTGTGTATATTTGGTTTTATTGGTGAATATCCAACTTGTATTTGTGTATGTTGAGTAATAAAGGTGTATGATGAACATACACTGTGTATGCTTGGTTTTAATGGTGTAAAATCAACTTGTGTAGGCTTTTTGTAAGCAATTATTGGTTATGAGCAACCATACACTGTGTATGTTTGGTTTTAATGGTAAATAACCAACTTATGTTTATGTATGTTGAGTAATAAATGTGCATGATCAACATACACTGTGTATGCTTGGTTTTAATGGTGTAAAATCAACTTGTGTAGGCTTTTTTTAAGCAGTTAGTAGGTTAGGAGCAACCATACACTGTGTATGTTTGGTTTTAATGGTGAATAACCAACTTGTGTTTATGTATGTTGAGTAATTAATGTGTATGATCAACATACACTGTGTATGCTTGGTTTTAATGGTGTAAAATCAACTTGTGTAGGCTTTTTTTGAGCAATTAGTGGGTTATGAGTAACCATACACTATGTATGTTTGGTTTTATTGGTGAATATCCAACCTGTATTTGTGTATGTTGAGTAATAAAGGTCTATGATCAACATACACTGTGTATGCTTGGTTTTAATGGTGTAAAATCAACTTGTGTAGGCTTTTTTTAAGGAATTATTGGGTTAGGAGCAACCATACACTGTGTATGTTTGGTTTTAATGGTAAATAACCAACTTATGTTTATGTATGTTGGGTAATAAATGTGCATGATCAACATACATTGTGTATGCTTGGTTTTAATGGTGTAAAATCAACTTGTGTAGGCTTTTTTTAAGCAATTAGTGGGTTAGGAGCAACCATACACTGTGTATGTTTGGTTTTAATGGTGAATATCCAACTTATGTTTGTGTATGTTAAGTAATAAAGGTGTATGATCAACATACACTGTGTATGCTTTGTTTGAACGGTGTAAATTCAACTTGTGTAGGCTTTTTTTAAGCAAATAGTGGATTAGGAGCAACCATACGCTGTATATGTTTGGTTTTAATGGTAAATAACCAACTTGGTTTAATGTTTTTTAAGTAATTAATGGTGTATCATGTATTTGATCTTTGGGTTTGTGATGTTTAGCTTTTATTTCAGATGGCATTTTACTCATGCAGGAAGAGCTGTTCAGCCGTGGAGGTTGATTACATTATCCCAAGGAGTTATTGGAAATACCTGCAAGTTAACAAAATGGGATTGTCAACCAAAGTTGTGACAAAGATTCGGGAAATCTTGGGGGACGACGAAGCCAAGGTTTGGCACAGTATCCATTTGAATTATGTGACTTTTTACAATTACATTTGTGATGCCTTATTAACCAAAAGTGTTTTGCATTACTGCTTGCCCTTGCTTCACAATACAATGTCGGACATCTGCTTGAGATGAGTGAGACTAAGGTCAGCTTCTATCATAGTCTAATTCTCCTTGTCCTTCTCCACCAGGTGGCCAACCCTAATCCCGAGGAGTTATCATTCTTATTTGGTGGGAAGTTAGTGCACCTCGGGAGGAGGGAATTTTGCATTCTAACCAGCTTGAGATATGCTGGTGTAGAAGAGGTACGGGGTGGTCCCAACCGGCTGGTTGCCAAGTACGGCATGAGGGTTAAGATGACTTGGCAGCAGCTGCTTAAAGCATGCAGAACCTGCTCCGTCATGGAGGACCAGGTGAAGCTTGCTATTGCCTACCTGGTGGAGGGTCTACTGTTCGCCAAACACAAGCGAACATGCATTGAGCTGAACATCCTGGCCCTCGTGGACGATGTGGACTCTTTCAACAGTGTTGCTTGGGGATCATTGAGCTGGAAATTCTTGGTGCGGAAGCTCAATGATTTCGTTGCAAAAATGAAACACGGTTTAGAAAGGACGTACTCCGTCCACGGGTTCTATGACGTTGTTTCTGTATTTGCCGTGGAAACCCTTCCAGAACTTGCCAAGGTTGGGGTGGTGAGGGTTGGCAACCAGCCTCTTGGGCGGATCCTTAACTAGAAGATGTGTGTTAAGGTTTCGTACCCCGTGCTGTTCTCAATGGTATTCGATCAGGTAATAATACATAATATTGTTGCTGTTTTACTACTAGTTGTTTCATATCATTTGGGTTAGATTACTAACGTTCATATGATGTATCTTCCTTTGATCAGCAATTAAATGCCAAACCGATTGGACTGACGAGTGCGGAAGCCAATCAGCCTAATCTAGAAGGCATTCTCTTTGCTGATGTTGGTGAGGAGGGGCTTCAATCTCCTGTTAAGGAAATGCCAGCAGATCCAGGTGCTGAACCTGTACCATTGGCAACTTCGTACCCCTTGCCGGCATCCCAGGAGGAACCCCCTACTGCGTCGCCCAATTTGGCGTATCAATTTGGCGTACCAATTTGCCGGCATCCAGGTGCTGGGTAAGACACTACGGATCCTAGTTATTGTTATGATTTGGTATGTTTTCATGCATGTTGAGGTTTATTGACTTTGGTATTTGCTCTGCCAACCAGGGACGAGGACAATGTCAACAAGGAACCATTGTCTACGCAAGTGGATGGTGTTGAAAACTTGATGACATTGTCCGAGACAGTTTTGAGGTTTGGGCAAGAGAGGAGGGACCCCAAGCCAAATCCAAGTACAAAGGTGAAGAATGGACCGCGGAGGGTAAGAGCAAATGGCCAAGGATGACCCAACCTGGACCGGAACCGATTCTGCCCTTCGATCCACTCTAACCTCCCTCCAAGGAAGACAAAAAACATTTTGATGTTTTTTACAAAAGTTTCCAGGCAAGGGTTAAGAAGTGAGTGTGATTTCGCACTCTACTTTTTGATAATCAGTATGTAAATGTTTCCAGAATGCATCTTTCTTATGGGATGCTTATATATCATGCTTCTTATTGTATGTTACAGAGATTTGAATACTCCCCTTGAGTTACCTAAGGATCAACATATGGATTTCACTGTTTTGACTGCCTGTACAGGTCAATTTTGGTATCGGTTGATAAACGATGACGCCTGGCTTACAGATGAGGTATGTTTCCCATCATGAAAGTTTTTTCGTGTGATTACTGTAATTAGATCCCAACCTTTTGTTGTTGGTGTGTCAACTACTTAGTGGGGTGTGATTAATAATATACCGTGTATGGTAGGTTTTAAGGGTGTGAAATCCACTTGTATAGGTGTGTTTTAAGTAATAAGTTGTGTATGATCAATCATACACCATGTATGATATGTTTTAATGGTGCAAATCGATATATATGATCAACTTGCTTATGTGTTTTTGAAGTGATTAGTGGTGTATGGTTAACAATATACCATGTATGATAGGATTTATTTGCCTAAGAACAACTTGTGTTAGGGTGTTTCAACTAATTAGTGGTATGTTTACAGGAAATGGATGTAGTTCTGCACTACATTCTGGAGAAGAAACATCAGTGGCCAGAGCATTTCGACCAGAGGGCAACATGAGCATTTACGACGGTTGCTCCTCGATTTGGACCCCTGTACAAACAGACTCAAAATGGAGAAATCCCGATCGAGGCAGTCTTTACTGATTTTGAATCGTTGATCATTAAGTTTCTCGCCGGGGATGACATATACGGGGTCCGCTGCCACGACATGGATCGGATATACATGCCCATCAATCAACCTAGTCAGCATTGGTTCCTTGCTGCCATCCATTTTAAAGAATGGCGGATACAGGTAATTGATTCTTTGTACTCCGCCGCAGCCAAGGAATCAAGATTAGAACATGTGGAACCAATTGCAATATTGCTTCCATATGCTCTAGATATGGTTAATTTTTGGGATGTCCAAAAGGACCTCGTACATTTCAAAGGCAAGCCTTTCTTGATCACTTACGACCAGGGTGAATGTCCACAACAGATGGGGTATGACCTCTACTTCCTATGCAATTTTACTATTCCGTTCATTCGGCCTTTTGGTTATTAAGCAGATGCAAAATAATCATTACTTACAGTAATGTATAATTTCTGATTGTCTCATCTGTATTATTATGAACTGCAGGTCAGATTGTGGCTTTTTTGTTGTAAAGTTTATTGAATTTTTGCTTACAAATGGACTCAGCATCCACCAATACATGCAAGCGCATAAGGGAAAAATGCGGCTGAATACCTGTGTACACTTGTACAGACATGGAAGAAAGAAACAGATGCAATTGTATACATGTGAATAAAATTATGTGATGTATTTTCATAGGATTTACATTGTATCCATTAAACTGAAAATTGTGTAAAGGTTGATATGTATGTAATATTGTATATTCTTTATTTTTTTTGAACAAAATAATGTTGTCTATTTCTGTTGATTTTAAATTATGTAATGAAAATTGTCAATTGAAGTGTTTCGAAATTTGTACCAATTGTGTGTTCTTGGTGTTTGATGTGTTTTTGAAGTGAGTTACACATTCATATAGAACAAGGATAAATCCCAATATTTACGTCAACCACACCGATATATGTTGATTTTACACCTATATAAGTTCATCTTAACCCAGTATAACCGAACATAAACCAATTATTAATCTCAAAACACTTAATAAAGGTTGATTTTACACCTATAAAACTCATCATACACCGTGAATGATTCATAATACACCGCTATTTACTTCAAACACACCAATATAACCCATCATATACCAATAATTACTAGCAAACTTAAAAATACATGCAAAAGTTGTTTTTACACATTAAAACTCGTCATACACCGTGTATGATAGATTACACACCACTAAGTACTTGAAACACTGTTGATGAAACATTATCTGTAGAAGTACCACCTCTCCCTGCAGCTCAGCCGTCACTGGCCCACCACCGCCACTGCTAGAACCACTTACATTTTTCACTGGCCCAAGTGTTCCCTGACTTGTACAGTGCCTCTCAATCTCTGAATTTCCAACTCTAACGCTTGTTATTATCTTTTTCGAGGGTGATTATCTTTTTGTGAAGCACCTCTCTTTTTCCCCCTGTTAATCACAACCGAAATCAAGAAAAATGTGAAAACGTAATCAAAGAGAAATATGAATAGAATACAGATAGTTGAGTGTAAATATGAAAATCATCATGCGGGTGCAATTCACACCATTACCGTACACCATGTGTGATTGATCATACACCACTAATTACTTGAAACACTGTTGATACACCAATATATCTGTAGAAGTGCCACCTCTCCCTAAGGCTCACCTGTAGCTAGCCCACCACCGCCACTGCTAGAACCACTTACATTAGCAATTTGAACGGTTAGATATATCATGAAATTGGGGAACCTTGTATGCTTGGCTTCCTGTCAAACTAGTGCATTTATAGGCAAAGGCATACAAGGTACAGAGTAGGTGATAGTTGAGGTTATTAAATTGGGGAGAACAGTGGGAGAGGGGGAGGATAAAGTAGGTGGTAGTTGAGGTTATTAAATAGAGGAGAACCATGGGAGAGTGGGGAGGATAAAGTAGGTGGTAGTTAAGGTTATTAAATAAAGGAGAACCGTGGGAGAGGGGGAGGATAAAGTAGGTGGTAGTTGAGGTTATTAAATATCTTGCTTGGTAGTCCATTATGACCCCTGAACATTCAATGTTCAACTCCCAAACAACTCAGCATACATTGTGTATGATAAGTCATACAGCACTAATTACTTGAAATACACCTATGTAAGTCCATTTTACACATTTATAACTTAACATACACAATATATGACTCATCATACACAACTATTTATTTCACACACACCAATATAACTTCATTTTATACCAATATATCCCATCATATACCAATAATTACATGAAAAACACTCATAAAAGCTTATTGAACCCCATTATACCAGCAAAACAATAAATATGTATGCAAGGCTTGATTTTACCCCCAAACAAATCAGCATACATTGTGTATGATAAGTCATACAGCACTAATTACTTGAAACACACCTATGTAAGTCCATTTTACACATTTATAACTTAACATACACAATGTATGACTCATCATACACAACTATTTATTTCACACACACCAATATAACTTCATTTTACACCAATATATCCCATCATAAACTAATAACTACATGAAAAATACTCATAAAAGCTGATTGAACCCCATTATACCAGCAAAACCATAAATATGTATGCAAGGTTTGATTTTGCACCCAAACAACTCAGCATACATTGTGTATGATAAGTCATACAGCACTAATTACTTGAAACACACCTATGTAAGTCCGTTTTACACATTTATAACTTAACATACACAATGTATGACTCATCATACACAACTATTTATTTCACACACACCAATATAACTTCATTTTACACCAATATATCCCATCATACACCAATAACTACATGAAAAACACTCATAAAAGCTGATTGAACCCCATTGTACTAGCAAAACTATAAATATGTATGCAAGACTTGATTTTACACCCAAACAACTCAGCATACATTGTGTATGATAAGTCATACAGCACTAATTACTTGAAACACACCTATGTAAGTCCATTTTACACATTTATAACTTAACATACACAATGTATAACTCATCATACATAACTATTTATTTCTCACACACTAATATAACTTTATTTTACACCAATATATCCCATCATATACCAATAATTACATGAAAAACACTCATAAAAGCTAATTGAACCCCATTATACCAGCAAAACCAGAAATATGTACGCAAGGCTTGATTTTACGCCCAAACAACTCAGCATACATTATGTATGATAAGTCATACAGCACTAATTACCTGAAACACACGTATGGAAGTCCATTTTACACATTTATAACTTAACATACACAATGTATGACTCATCATACACAACTATTTATTTCACACACACCAATATAACTTCATTTTACACCAATATATCCCATCATACACCAATAATTACATGAAAAACACTCATAAAAGCTGATTGAATCCCATTATACTAGCAAAACCATAAATATGTATGCAAGGCTTGATTTTACACCCAAACAACTCAGCATACATTGTGCATGATAAGTCATACAGCACTAATTACTTAAAACACACCTATGTAAGTCCATTTTACACATTTATAACTTAACATACACAATGTATGACTCATCGTACACAACTATTTATTTGAGACACACCACTATAACTTCATTTTACACCAATATATCCCATCATACACCAATAATTACATGAAAAATACTCATAAAAGCTGATTGAACCCTATTATACCAGCAAAACCATAAATATGTATGCAAGGCTTGATTTTACCCCCAAACAAATCAGCATACATTGTGTATGATAAGTCATACATCACTAATTACTTGAAACACACCTATGTAAGTCCATTTTACACATTTATAACTTAACATACACAATGCATGGCTCATCATATACAACTATTTATTTCATACACACCAATATAACCTCATTTTACACCAATATATCCCATCATACACCAATAACTACATGAAAAATACTCATAAAAGCTGATTGAACCCCATTATACCAGCAAAACCATAAATATGTATGCAAGGCTTGATTTTGCACCCAAATAACTTAGCATACATTGTGTATGGGTCATACGGCACTAATTACTTGAAACACACCTATGTAAGTCCATTTTACACATTTATAACTTAACATACACAATGTATGACTCATCATACACAACTATTTATTTCATACACACCAATAAAGACGTACTGAAACCTGCTCTCGTCATCTGTCTGTAAATAAAACGTGGTACCAGGGTTAGTCTGTTGGAGGACTTGCAGATAAGCAGGCAAGAATGCATATGACTCTTCGGCGGTACCCAATCTAACATTGTCATATGCAAACTTTCTCACCCTCCACGCAACACTGTAACCGATATCGACACCATAGCAACTGCGGATGTCATCTATGACATCCCGTGGCTTGAACACTCGTCCGGGGTTGACAAGTTTCTTGCGGACGCACTCCCCGACGACCCAACTGGTTGCCTGCCCGTGTCTAATAGTGGTGAGATCGATAGGGTGGGTATGATTATTTTCAACTTTTGTAACCATCCAATACCCACCTTCTGCTAGACACGTAGCCCGAACCCTCCATGTGCAACCCTCTTGCACACAACGAATAACCGTTAAGGATTTGTTAGACTTGAAGCACTTAAATTCAAAATTTTCCCTCATGGCAATTACTCCCAGGTTAGTCAACAAATCCTTCTTCGATTTAAAGACTTGATGCACCTCGATTACATCAACCATACTCCCCTGCCCATATACCCTGTCAATCCGGCTCCTCTCATCACCGGAATAAACATCATCGTCAACAGTGGCTTGGACGTCGGGTTGGACATTCGGTTCCACCGCAGGTTCGACAGTAGGAGGTGATGTACCCACTTCAGGGCAAACATTATGTTGGTCAGAAATGTGCCCATGTGGAGGTGATACGTCAGTTGCAGTCGGTTGCACATGGGATAAATTTATATTATCCAAATGATCGCACGGAATTTGATTGGAATTTTCCTAATCTTCACCGGTCGTTGTCGCTGCCGCCGTACGTATGTCAAACTCCAGTTCAGATGCATCTCCACGGGCTACTTCTTCCATCCCCGCGTTAATACATCCACCAAAACTATCAGGCACCACAGGGTCCAAACCACCATTGTTCTCGTCACCATCTGGTAGTGTTTGATTAAGACACCGTTGATCTCTAAAGTAAGGAGAACTATCAACCGTGGACTCAACAGTGACGTACAAGGTATACTTAGCCATATCTTTTTTTGCCAGTGCCTTCAAAACCATTATTGATCTATCACTATTGACATCATACAATGGGATGTCCCATTTGCCGGTACGAAGTTGCAATTGCAACTTCGAACTTGCATCCACCTGAACACCCATCAACTCCACCAAAGACCTTTGCAAGCCAGCAAAGTCAGTCTTATCATCCAAAATAACAAAATCCAACTTCCCACCAACATACTCTGCCCTCTCGTTAAAGTGTCCACCATACTGAACCATAGCAACATCTGCCATTTCTGTGAACACGAAAGTAACATGATATTACACCACTGATAACATGAGACTCACCAAGATAAAATGAAATAACAGAATTTAAATCATTAATACACGGGGTATGATAAGTCATACACCACAATACTAGTAATTACTTGAAAAAATCTGCAAAAGTTGATGTTCCACAATTAAAACATGTCATACACAGTGTATGTTGATCATACACCATTAATTACTCAACATACACAAACACACGTCGGATATTAACCATTATAACCAAACATATACGGTGTATGGTTGCTCCTAACCCACTAATTGCATAAAAAACGTCTACACAAGTTGATTTTACACCATTAAAACCAAGCATACACAGTGTATGTTGATCATACACCTTTATTACTTAACATACACAAACACAAGTTGGATATTCACCATTAAAACCAAACATACACAGTGTACGGTTGCTCCTAACCCACTAATTGCTTAAAAAAATCCTACACAAGTTGAATTTATGCCATTAAAACCAATCATACACAGTGTATGTTGATCATACATCTTTATTACTCAACATACACAAACACAGGTTGGATATTCACCATTAAAACCAAACATACACAGTGTATGGTTGCTCCTAACTCACTAATTGCTTAAAAACGTCTACACAAGTTGATTTTACACCATTAAAACCAATCATACACAGTGTATGCTGATCATACACATTTATTACTCAACATACACAAACACACGTTGGATATTCACCATTAAAACCAAATATACACAGTGTATGGTTGCTCCTAACCCACTAATTGCTTAAAAAACGTCCACACAAGTTGATTTTACAGCATTAAAACCAATCATACACAGTGTATGTAGATCATACACCTTCATTACTCAACATATACAAACACAAGTTGGATATTCACCATTAAAACCAAACATACATAGTGTATGGTTGCTCCTAACCCACTAATTGCTTAAACAAAGCTTACACTAGTTGATTTTATACCATTAAAACCAAGCATACACAGTGTATGTTGATCATACACCTTTATTACTCAACATACACAAACACAAGTTGGATATTCACCATTAAAACCAAACATACACAGTGTATGGATGCTTCTAACCCACTAATTGCTTAAAAAAAGCCTACACAAGTTGAATTTATACCATTAAAACCAATCATACACAGTGTATGTTGATCATACACCATTGTTACTCAACATACACAAACACAAGTTGGTTATTCAGCATAAAAACCAAACATACACAGTGTAAGGTTGCTCCGAACCCACTAATTGCTTAAAAAAAGCCTACACAAGTTGATTTTACACCATTAAAACCAAGCATGCACAATGTATGTTGATCATACACCTTTATTACTCAACATACACAAACACAAGTTGGATATTCACCATTAAAACCAAACATACACAGTGTATGGTTGCTCCTAACCCACTAATTGCTCAAAAAAAGCCTACACAAGTTGTTTTACACCATTAAAACCAATCATACACAGTGTATGTTGATCATACACCTTTATTACTCAACATACACAAACACAAGTTGGTTAGTCACCATAAAAACCAAACATACACAGTGTATGGTTACTCCTAACCCACTAATTGCTCCAATAAAGACTACACAAGTTGATTTTATACCATTAAAACCAAGCATACACAGTATATGTTGATCATACACCTTTATTACTCAACATACACAAACACAAGTTGGATATTCACCATTAAAACCAAATATACACAGTGTATGGTTGCTCCTAACCCACTAATTGCTTAAAAAAAGCCTACACAAGTTGATTTTACACCATTAAAACCAAGCATACACAGTGTATGTTGATCATACACCTTTATTACTCAACATACACAAACACAAGTTGGATATTCACTATTAAAACCAAACATACACAGTGTATGGTTGCTCCTAACACACTAATTGCTTAAAAAAAGCCTACACAAGTTGAATTTACACCATTAAAACTAAGCATATACAGTGTATGTTGATCATACACCTTTATTACTCAACATACACAAACGTAAGTTGGATATTCACCATTAAAACCAAACATACACAGTGTATGGCTGCTCCTAACCCACTAATTGTTTAAAAAACGTCTACACAAGTTGATTTTACAGAATTAAAACCAAGCATACACAGTGTATGTTGATCATACACCTTTATTCCTCAACATACATAAACACAAGTTGGATATTCACCACTAAAACCAAACATACACAGTGTATGGTTGCTCTTAACCAACTAATTGCTTAAAAAAGGTCTACACAAGTTGATTTTATAGCATTAAAACCAAGCATACACAGTGTATGTTGATCATAAACCTTTATTACTCAACATATACAAACACAAGTTGGATATTCACCATTAAAACCAAACATACACAGTGTATGGGTGCTCTTAACCCCCTAATTGCTTAAAAAAAGAACACATAAGTTGATTTTACACCATTAAAATCAAGCATACACAGTGTATGTTAATCATACACCTTTATTCATCAGCATGCACAAACACAAGTTGGATATTCACCATTAAAACCAAACATACACCGTGTATGGTTGCTCCTAACCCACTAATTGTTTAAAAAAAGCCTACACAAGTTGAATTTACACTATTAAAGCCAAGCATACACAGTGTATGTTCATCATACACCTTTATTACTCAACATACACAAACACAAGTTGGATATTCACCATTAAAACCAAACATACACAGTGTATGGTTGCTCCTAACCCACTAATTGCTTAAAAAAAGCCTACACAAGTTGATTTTACACCATTAAATCAAAGCATACACAGTGTATGTTGATCATACTCCTTTATTACTCAACATACACAAACACAAGTTGGATATTCACCATTAAAACCAAACATACACAGTGTATGGTTGCTTCTAACCCACAAATTGCTTAAAAAAAGCCTACACAAGTTGAATTTATACCATTAAAACCAATCATACACAGTGTATGTTGATCATACACCATTATTACTCAACATACACAAACACAAGTTGGTTATTCACCATAAAAACCAAACATACACAGTGTATGGTTGCTCCTAACCCGCTAATAGCTTAAAAAAAGCCTACACAAGTTGATTTTGCACCATTAAAACCAAGCATGCACAATGTATGTTGATCATACACCTTTATTACTCAACATACACAAACACAAGTTTGATATTCACCATTAAAACCAAACATACACAGTGTATGGTTGCTCCTAACCCACTAATATCTTAAAAAAAGCCTACACAAGTTGATTTTACACCATTAAAACCAATCATACACAGTGTATGTTGATCATATACCTTTATTACTCAATATACACAAACACAAGTTGGTTAGTCACCATAAAAACCTAACATACACAGTGTATGGTTGCTCCTAACCCACTTATTGCTTAAATAAAGACTACACAAGTTGATTTTACACCATTAAAACCAAGCATACACAGTGTATGTTGATCATACACCTTTATTACTCAACATACACAAACACAAGTTGGATATTCACCATTAAAACCAAATATACACAGTGTGTGGTTGCTCCTAACCCACTAATTGCTTAAAAAAAGCCTACACAAGTTGATTTTACAGCATTAAAACCAAGCATACACAGTGTATGTTGATCATACACCTTTATTACTCAACATACACAAACACAAGTTAGATATTCACTATTAAAACCAAACATTCACAGTGTATGGTTGCTCCTAACCCACTAATTGCTTAAAAAAAGCCTACACAAGTTGAATTTACACCATTAAAACTAAGCATATACAGTGTATGTTGATCATACACCTTTATTACTCAACATACACAAACATAAGTTGGATATTCACCATTAAAACCAAACATACACAGTGTATGGTTGCTCCTAACCCACTAATTGCTTAAAAAATGTCTACACAAGTTAATTTTACAGAATTAAAACCAAGCATACACAGTGTATGTTGATCATACACCTTTATTCCTCAACATACATAAACACAAGTTGGATATTCACTACTAAAACCAAACATACATAGTGTATGGTTGCTCCTAACCCACTAATTGCTTAAAAAAGGTCTACACAAGTTGATTTTATAGCGTTAAAACCAAGCCTACACAGTGTATGTTGATCATAAACCTTTATTACTCAACATACACAAACACAAGTTGGATATTCACCATTAAAACCAAACATACACAGTGTATGGGTGCTCGTAACCCCCTAATTGCTTAAAAAAAGAATACATAAGTTGATTTTACACCATTAAAACCAAGCATACACAGTGTATGTTCATCATACACCTTTATTCCTCAACATACATAAACACACGTTGGTTATTCACCATTAAAACTAAACATACACAGTGTATGGTTGCTCATAACCCACTAATTGCTTAAAAACGTCTACACAAGTTGATTTTACACCATTAAAACCAATCATAGACAGTGTATGTTGATCATACACCTTTATTACTCAACATACACAAACACAAGTTGGATATTCACCATTAAAACCAAACATACACAGTGTATGGGTGCTCGTAACCCCCTAATTGCTTAAAAAAAGAATACATAAGTTGATTTTACACCATTAAAACCAAGCATACACAGTATATGTTGATCATACACCTTTATTCATCAACATGCACAAACACAAGTAGGATATTCACCATTAAAACCAAACATACACCGTGTATAGTTGCTCCTAACCCACTAATTGCTTAAAAAAAGCCTACACAAGTTGAATTTACACTTTTAAAGCCAAGCATACACAGTGTATGTTCATCATACACCTTTATTACTCAACATACACAAACACAAGTTGGATATTCACCATTAAAACCAAACATACACAGTGTATGGTTGCTCCTAACCCAGTAATTGCTTAAAAAACGTCTACACAAGTTGATTTTACCCCATTAAAACCAAGCATACACAGTGCATGTTGATCATACACCTTTATTACTTAACATGCACAAACACAAGTTGGATATTTACCATTAAAACCAAACATAGACAGTGTATTGTTGCTCCTAACCCACTAATTGCTTAAAAAAAGCCTACACAAGTTGATTTTACACCATTAATACCAAGCATACACAGTGTATGGTGATCATACACCTTTGTTCCTTAACATACACAAACACAAGTTGGATATTCACTATTAAAACCAAACATACACAGTGTACGGTTGCTCTTAACCCACTAATTGCTTAAAAAACGTCTACACAAGTTGATTTTACAGGATTAAAACCAAGCATACACAGCGTATGTTGATCATACACCTTTATTCCTCAACATACACAAACACAAGTTGGATATTCACCATTAAAACCAAACATACACAGTGTATGGTTGCTCCTAACCCACTAATTGCTTAAAAAAAGCCTACACAAGTTGATTTTACACCATTAAAACCAATCATACACAGTGTATGTTGATCATACACCTTTATTACTCAACATACACAAATACAAGTTGGTTATTCACCATAAAAACAAAACATACACAGTGTATGGTTGCTCCTAACCCACTAATTGCCTAAAAAAAGCCTACACAAGTTGATTTTACACCATTAAAACCAAACATACACAGTGTATGTTGATCATACACCTTTATTACTCAACATACACAAACACAAGTTGGATATTCACCATTAAAACCAAACATACACAGTGTATGGTTGCTTCTAACCCAATAATTGCTTAAAAAACGTCTACACAAGTTGACTTTACAGCATTAAAACCAAGCATACATAGTGTATGTTAATTATACACCTTTGTTCCTCAACATACACAAACACAAGTTGGATATTCACCATTAAAACCAAACATACACAGTATATGGTTGCTCCTAACCCGCTAATTGCTTAAAAAAAGCCTACACAAGTTGAATTTACACCATTAAAACTAATCATACATAGCGTATGTTGATCATACACCTTTATTACTCAACATACACAAACATAAGTTGGTTATTCACCATTAAAACCAAACATACACAGTGCATGGTTGCTCCTAACCCACTAATTGCTTAAAAAACGTCTACACAAGTTGATTTTACAGCATTAAAACCAATCATACACAGTGTATGTTGATCATACACCTTTATTACTCAACATACACAAACACACGTTGGATATTCACTATTAAACCCGAATACATTGGATGGTCGCTCCTAACCCACTAAATTAGGATACATTAATTACAATGTCAACAAATGATCATTTTACCTTCAATATCTGATCTGAAAACCGTGAAATGTGTGTCACGACTCAACCTTCAACCTACAGCAATGCCACGAAGCTTCTAACACGATCTTACCAGGGCTTCTTCTTCTTCTTCCGAGGGCCCAATATAGCAGAACGACAAACCGAAGATGAAAAAAATGGTGCTTGGGGAATTCAAATTGAGAGAAAAATAACAAAGAAGAGTGAATAAGAGTTGAGTAAATGGGCGGGAAGTGAGAAGGGAAGGAGAGAGTAAGCAATAAGCTACATGACATAAAGTAAAAATACGTACTTTTGCATTAAATAAGGAGAGAGAAAATGGATGGGGAGGGGGTAAAGTAAACGGCTGGGCATTAAATAAGGAGAGAGAATGGGAGAGAAAGAGGACGGGTGGGGAGGGGAGGGGTTGGAGGGCATTTTTGTCCAAAAAGGTTTATTTAAGGTTATGAGGGTCTATTTAGGGTTAAATTAGGGGTGGGGGGTCTAAATCTGGTAATTTCCCAAATATATTTAGTTGATAGAATAAGAAATGAAACTATTTTTGGAGGCTAGTTAAAAATAAAGAATTATAACATACCTATGGTAAATTAGGTAAGTTACTTCCTATATTTTCAAAATCTAAAATTTGCATTATTAATGAATTTTTACTTTTCAAATCTACTTTATGCATATCAAACGAGGCCTTAATAAAATGTTTGTATGTATAATTTTAAGGTATTTTTTAGGAAAATTTACACAAAATCTTCATATATTGTGCTTCAATAATAAAAGACCCCCTTACAAATAAAATCATTCAGTTAACCCTTTTACTTTTCTAAATTCATCACTTTACTCATTCAGCTTTTTTTGCCTATTTTACCCCTTAAAAATGAGAGGATGAATGTCTGATTTTGTTTTAAAATAGAGTTTTATAAATTTTTTTTAAAAAAACAGAGTTTTATTGTACTCAGACCCACCGCCCGCCGTGTTTCAACCCAGTGTAAAATTTGCTTTCAATTTAGGCCATATTTATTGGAATCGTTTTTGCCAGCCTGAATAAGATATAATAACAAATTATTGCAACCCCCGTTGGACGCCGCCTGTGATTGCTCACTTGTAAATTTCAATTGTTCACTAATACACCTGAAGGTGATTATTAACTCAGGAAACTCGTTGTTTGATTAACTTTCTTAACAATCCTTAATACGTTATTTACGCAATCATTTAATTCACGCTATTAACTGTTTATTGTTTATTAGTTCCTACATTAGCTATGTCAGGAACCTATAAACACAAATTCATCTAAAGGATTTTTGGTATATTCATTGGATTTTGCTTACTCTATTAAGTATTAGTGTTTCTCCTTGAATTTAGACTTTACCCTTTTCTACTAATAATTTTCTACTTTGCAAATAAAGTCAAAATATGTTGCTCAAACTCTTTACTTGAGTTAGGTTAAATAAAAAAGGGGGGTCACAAGTTAAATCAGTAACCAACGAAAAACTATAATCTTCCCATCTCTTCGAACTAAAACTCTTTTAATTGACCCATTTGAAATAATATAAATGATTTGACCATGCTAGGTTGCAAATCCTGTCTTATATTCGTTAGCATTGAAACTACTTGGAACAAATTAAGAGTTGTCAATGACATATGACATTCAACTACTTTTTATAAACTCATAAAAAATTTGGTAAAGCAAGAATATAGGGTAAGACAATTTAACGCATATTGAGGATATGTATCCTAATCATGAGATTTGAAGAAACATATCAGATTTTTGGAAATCCCGCTTTTAATTTCCAACTCCTGCGTATATAATGTTGCCCTGTAGTTATAATTTTAACATAAAATTACGAGACACCGTAGTTGGTGCATACTGGTAAATCCTGAAAAATTAAGCGAAAGGGTAGACAGCACTATGAATTTATAACAGATATCTTACTAAGTAGAACAAGTTAGGTCCATTGACGAGATTTGACCGAACTCGCCCAATTTGACTGGGCTCTGACAATATACCTAATTTTGACCTAATTAAATCGAGCCTGGCTTGTTCGACCGCCATCAAACAAGCGCCTTTAGGTTTAACTGTCTCAACAAACTTAGGTGTGACTAAGTTTAACCATGTTTAGCCAAGTTTTAGCATATTCTTGCACATATGACCGAACTCATAGGTGCAGCTATGAGTGGATTTACCATGGTCATCTATGACCTAGGAGGCAACACCTTGTTGGAAAAAGTGACCCGAATAGCAAACTGAAAAATTGAATAAAAACTGAACATCTCATTAGTGAGTCTTGCTAAAAACCCTTGTTCTACTAAATAAAGACTATGGGTTGATACTAGGAGGGGCCACTTTATATACATTCCTAATGATTTTTTATCTAGATGAAAAGGTTGCAGGGTTTCAGGTATAAACTCATCATTAGCGAGTTCCTATGTTGGGTAAAATAGCGGCCACTTGATAAAAAGATGCTACTCGACAATCACATACCGGAACCGTTTACCTTAAGCCCAACACTAACCCCGAAATACCACCTGCTAAGTCTTTTTTAAGCCTGAAAGGGTGCCGCCTGTAGAGTCAGGGGCCAAAGAGTAAACAAAATTAAAATAATGGTAGCAATAATAATAATAAAGTAGAAAACAAAAACGGTTACAATCGTTTCCAAATATGATATTTCAAAATATGCTAACCCATACATTAGTAACAACAATTAAATTGGACTAGAACGTTGTTATGTGTAAAGGCGGCAGAATCCTTAACCTAAAAGCAACCCAAATAAAGTAAAATTTGAGCCAAGTGGGCGATTACTGCCAACCGCCTAATATAGAGGTAACGCCCTTCAAGAGCTCCCTTAGATAATAACATCGCCGTCCTTGAACTAGGCGAACTCCAAAATGGCGTCAACGTTAGCCTGTGATGTAAAAACCTGAAAACAAAGTTGCGGTGGCCAACCCATGTCACTTGGCATCATTAGTAAAGACTCGTTAATAAGAACTTTACCACTGATAATTGGATGCTTAAGCCACCACAAAGTAAAATTAACAATGTCAACCGGACGCCTCGCCAAGAAATTTGGCTGCATCCGTAAGCTTGATTAGCTACAACCGCCGTTGAGCTTGGCCAGATGGCCTCGCCAACTCCTTGAATGAGTAGCTCATCAGTAAAAGCCATCGCCAACAAACTCGAGTGCCTCGTTAAAGCCAACTGCGAGGCTAGCTAAAGCCTCGTCTAATAACTTGGCTTTGCACTATTTACCCCGATTAGGTGCAACCGCCCATTGGGTTAGTTGTGTAATGACGATAGCCTATCCTCATTTTAGCTGTGCCGCCCAAAGCAAGGGGCTTCCCCAATAGCGGTATTATCACCCTCAGACTAGGCGAGCACCCCTAAAAGATGCGCCAATGATAACGCGTGGGGTTGGATTCGCCAATAACCATGACGAAGATCCCGCTAGTAAAGACGTCATCCTTAACACCTCAAGACTTGAGCCGCCGCCAACAAAGTTGGTGAAAACTCTTCAAGAACCTTACTACCCACTTATTAACTTAAGCAAAGAGGAAATTGTCATTAGATGGACCAACACCAACCAATGGTACCATAGGCTACCGTGGGTAACCAGCGGGCAGTGTCAAAATGAACAAACTATGAAGCTGCCGACAGCAAGCTTGGCTAGATCCTAACCCCAACAAACTTGGTCGGGTGGCCTCATTAACCCCTTTAGTGGGTAATGCATGGCCACGTAATTTAAAAAGGGTAACCACTAACAATCTTGGGGATAATCCCTTAAAAGTAACAGCGGGGTCACCAAACAGTGCCCTCCGTACGTTTGGCCAAAACCCGACCATTACTAAATTCGGTGAAATACGCACAACCAACCAAAGATGGCTACGTAATGTCACAAACCGAGCCCGGCTGTTAACATCCTCCACACTCTCGGATAGACAATACCGCCAAAGAGCTTGGTCCGGTATTACGCCCAATACCCTCGCGGTAATACTTGACAGCGAGGTATTCAACTTTCTCCATATAATTTTACGTAATTTATCTTTTTTGTAGAAAATTACGTGATTAATGTTCCCTATGGGATTTGCATTCAACCCGGTCCCTGATTATA
Organism: Simmondsia chinensis; assembly: GCA_018398585.1. Lineage (NCBI taxonomy): Eukaryota > Viridiplantae > Streptophyta > Magnoliopsida > Caryophyllales > Simmondsiaceae > Simmondsia > Simmondsia chinensis. The sequence continues at coordinate 33,237,441 of JAGTTD010000008.1, read as the reverse complement.
AATTGGGGGCTTAGCATTTTTTATGATTTACATTCCTTATGTGAATTACGTTCTCAGTGCAATTTACGTGATATATGTCACTTATGTGATTTATGTTTAGCTTAACTCCTTACTTGGGGCTAGGGATTTGATGTTTCTTATGTAATGAGCTAGGGCTTTGACGTCTCTTATGTGGTTTGTTTTAACTTAGCTTCAGGGCAAGGACTGGAAGCTAGAATTATCATCCGCGGTTAGCTTTCACCTAACGTGAAAGTCCACGGTTCTACGAGTGGTGGGCGGTTAATTTTGCCAAACGTGGAAGTCCGCAGTTGTGTTGTTCTGCTTCGGCTGAAAAAGAGAGCACGAAGTTGTTTGGCGGTTAACCTTCACCTAACGTGAAGGTCCGCTGGCGGTTGGGATTTACCTAACGTGAAAGCCCACAGTATTATAAGTCCCTTTAACAATGGGAGCTCGGTACTGTTTGCTCCGGTTAAAAAAGGGAGCAAGAAGTTGTGAACGGTTAACCTTCACCTAACGTGGAGGTCCGCAAGCGGTTAGCCTTTGCCTAACACGAAAGTCTGCAGTACCACGAGTCCCTTTAACAATGGGGGCTCGGTACTGCATGCTCCTGCTAAAAAAGGGAGCAGGAAGTGGTGAGGCTGTTAACCTTCACTTAATGTGGAGGTCCGCAGGCGGTTAGCTTTCGCCTAACGCAAAAGTCTGCAGTACTATGAGTCCCTTTAACAATGGGAGCTCGGTACTGTCTGCTCTTGTTGAAAAAGGGAGCAAGAAGTTGTGAGCGGTTAACCTTCACCTAACGTGGAGGTCCGCAAGTGGTTAGCTTTCGCCTAACGCGAAAGTCTGCAGTACTATGAGTCCCTTTAACAATGCGGGCTCCGTATTGTTTGCTCCGGATGGAAAAAAGGGGCAAGAAGTTGTAAGCGGTTAACCTTCACCTAATGTGGAGGTCCGCAAGCGGTTAGCTTTCGCCTAACGTGAAAGTCTGCAGTACTATGAGTCCCTTTAACAATGGGGGCTCGGTATTGTTTGCTCCGGATGGAAAAAAAAGGGGCAAGAAGTTGTGTGGTGGTTAACCTTCACCTAACGTGGAGGTCTGCAAACGGTTAGCTTTTGCCTAACGCGAAAGTCTGCAGTACTATGAGTCCCTTTAACAATGGGGGCTCGGTATTGTTTGCTCCGGATGGAAAAAAGGGGCAAGAAGTTGTGAGCGGTTAACCTTCACTTAACGTGGAGGTTCGCAAGCGGTTAGCTTTCACCTAACGCGAAAGTCTGCAGTACTATGAGTCCCTTTAACAATGGGGGCTCGGTATTGTTTGGCCCGGATGGAAAAAAGGGGCAAGAAGTTGTGTGGTGGTTAGCCTTCACCTAACATGGAAGTCCACAGGCGGTTAACTTTCGTCTAACACGAAACTCCGCGGTATTGTGAGCTCCTCTAATACTGGGGGCTCAATGTTGTTTTGCTTCGGTCAAAAAAGGGAGCAAGAAGTTGTGTAACGGTTAACCTTCACCTAACGCGAAGGCCCGCGAGCATTTAGCTTTCACCTAACATGAAAGTCTGTGGTTCTATGAATTGCGAGCGGTTAACCTTCACCTAATGTGAAGGGTCGCAGGTGGTTAACTTTCGCCTAACGCGAAAGTCTGCGGTTGTGTGCCCCATCTAATACCGGGGCGGTTGTGTGTCCCACCTAACATCGGGACAGGCGATAAACTCTCACCGGTTTGAGAGCCCGCGGTTGTGTGTGCCCCACCTAACATCGGGGCAGTTGTGTGTCCCACCTAACATCGGGGCGGTTGTGTGTCCCACCTAACATCAGGACAGGCGGTAAACTCGCACCGGTTTGAGAGCTCGCAGTTGTGTGCCCCACCTAACATCGGGGTTGATGATATGCAGTCAAGCCGTAAGCCCTTCTCAGGCAGGTAAAACACATTTACGTTGTAAGCCCTTCTCAGGCAAGCAACGCTTAGACGTAGCCATAAGCCCTTTTATGGCAGGCGAAGTCTATTTACACCATAAGCCCTTCTCAGGCTGGTAAAAATGCAGTCACGCCGTAAGCCCTTCTCAGGCCGGTAAGACACATTTACGCTATAAGCCCTTGTCAGGCAAGCAACGCTTAGGCATAGCCATAAGCCCTTTTATGGCAAGCGAAGTCTATTTACATCGTAAGCCCTTCTCAGGCTGGTAAAATGCAGTCAAGCCGTAAGCCCTTCTCAGGCAGGTAAGACATACTTAAACCATAAGCCCTCCTCAGGCAGGTAAAGCCTATTTACACTGTAAACCCTCCACTGGCGGGTAACATTTAGTTGAGCCATGAGCCCTTCCCAAGCAGATAAGACGTATATGAGCCATAAACGCCTCTTTGGCAGGCGATTTTTCTCTAACCGGTATTGGCGTGCGAATCACGCATTAGCCGACATTAGAACGAGTAATACACTCCGACCCAGTCTGCGGTCAGGGGCTAGGAATTAGAAACATTCATAATACATTCTGCCCTAGGAGTTAAAAATATTCACAATACATTCCAATCCAGCCCACGGCTGGGGGCTAAGGATTAAAAATACTCACGGCATGCCTCATCTCGGTTCACAAGTAAGAATTTGGAGACTAAATATGCGCTCATTCATAACTTGGCCCAACAGCCAAAACTTGACAAAATCTTAAAATTGACCACTCCAAATGACCGCTCTAACAAGTCAGGTAGAACAATGTCTCCAAAGACCGTTGCTCGATCATGAACGATGCCTCCAATCAGGAATACAATTCCTAGAGGCAACGCTAAAAGTTAACGAGTCAAGTAGAACAACGTCTCCAAAAATCGTTGTTCGACCATGGATGATGCCTCCAATCAGGAAATTCCTGAAAGGCCATACCAAGAATTAACAAATGGAATGGGACAACACCCACATTAACTACTTACGCAAGCAGTTATAGCATCTTCTTATACCTTGCCATGGGAAGAACCAACAAACATGATCCTTAAAAGGCTCGAGTTCTCTGAGCCCTAAAACAAATCCCAAAAGCTAAAAACGTTCATCAACAAAGAAGCATAGAACCAAATGCTAGCGTAAAACCGCAACAAAGAAACCACGGATGGATAAACTAAAACAAGGTTCACTTAAAAGGACCTCACAGTTAACGCCTATAAAATCCCTCATATCAGATAACGTTCATCAACAAAATCTTGACAATGCACATATGGTCAGAGCATTTGGATGTTATACACTCCACGGATGAATGTGAACAGGTCCCATTCGCCCATGGAGTGGGGGGCTAACTATTAACAATAAAAATAATCAGGTAAATATTAAAATAAGATAACGAAATAAAACGAAAATTAAAAGACAAATTCACATCATCACACCCCATCACACCTTTTTCTCTTTCTCTCTCCTCTCTCCTCTCCCAGGTGCCTCTCACCCCTTTCCTCTCCTTCACGTCATCCCTCCTTTCTCCCTCTCCATCACAACCAGGCACTGCCGACCACCATCACCGACCACCTCGGTACCACCCTACCGATACCACTACCGCCCAACCACCCTTACCGCCTGACCATGCCGGTACTGACTCGCCGGTTCCACCACCTTGCCGGTACGGTCGTCTCTACCCTCTCTCCTCTCCCCTACGTTTCTCTCCCTCACCCTCCTCTCTCCACTTCCCCGGCCACCAGTACAGTCACCATCGGTACCGCCTCGTGCCGCTTGACCCACACCAGTACCGCGCACCACCGGTACCGTCCTCCCTCACCTTCATCCTACCACCTCTCGTTCTCCTCGGTCATCTCCCTCTCTCTCCACTACCTCCTAGCCTCGGGTACCGCCTGACCCTCTAGCCGGCATCCCTCGATCCAGGTACCTCCTCTACCTCGCCGGTACGACAACCTCGGTACCGTCCTCCTCTCACCCCTCTACCGTCTCCCTTCACCTCCCATCTGTCGTCTCTCTCCTCTCTACCACGACCCTAGTACCGCCCAGCCACCGGTGCCGCCTAGCCTCAGGTACCGCCTGACCCATCCGACCCCCCTGACCCGTCGCGGTACCGCCGTCACTACCCCACTACTGCCTTCTTCCCCCCTCTTCTATAAATACCCCTTTTCCCTCCTTACAATGGGGGGAATCTCCACACACACTCCACAACTCTCTCTCTCCTCTCGGTTCTCTCTCTGTAACACCCCGTGACTCTCTCTCTTCTCCTCCCGCGCTCCGGCCACCTTGCCGGTACAACTCCGGCCACGCTCCGGCCACCTCGTCAGTGCGGCTCCGACCACCAGTGTCGTTCTCCTCTCCGGCCACCTCGCCGGCCCCTTGGCTCTTCTTCCTCTTTCTCTCTCCAGGCCCATAAGGCCACCGTGCCGGCCGCCAGCCACCGAGGACCCCCTCTTAGTCTACGATAAGTATTTATTATTGTTTATTTTATGCTATTTATTATTATTATGCCTTTACTAACTTAGGCATCGGAGGGGTCTCCCGCGGGCAAACCCGTGGGTCCTTCTAACGGCCTTCTTTTCTTTGCAGGGGAGCCCGGGTTTAATGCGCCAGCAGCTGCTTTCTCAAGTGAGGGTTGAGTCCCGCTCTCAACTAGAACCTGACCAAAAAATTCTGAAACAAGCACCAACACAACATATTTGCCAGCCTACTTAATATACATCGATTCCGAAAAGGGATCCTATTAATTACTCAATATCATTTGTGATGCACTTGTCATTTCCTTTTCCCAACCACGTGGCCTCTGTTCTTAAGTACAGTAACTGGAACAAAACTTTTCTTAAGGAAGGATCCTAAAAGATATTCCTTACCCTTCAAAATATTAAATAGGGGTCCTATTGGTTCCCCGAATGGATAGGGATGATAATTGATCAAATTTAAGCCATGTTATCCTCCATCTAGACCCAACTCAAGAAATCACTCGACTTGACCCGAATCCCGAAAAAAGAACCATTTATTCTATAAAGATTCAATCCAATTTCAAAGTCATTGCATGAAAAAAAAGCCCGATCCAAATTCACAGTCCATTTAAATCAGACGTATGTCTATAATAAAGCAATAACAGTACTCCAAAAGCCAACATTTGGTCATATCATTGCCCTAATTATTCCTTTTCTATTTAATATGTATAACAATAATAATGCGATTTTAAGTGAACGTTAAAAAAATTCATAGCCAGTGGTCCCTATGTACAAAATTATTACATTATGGTTTTCCTTAAAAAAAAATCATAATGCCTAAAAAAATATAAAATATTGGCATACTCGAAAAGAATTTTGGAATTTGATGTAACGTGTTTAAAGAATCAAACGAGATTTGCCAATTCTAAAATATTAAATTACACTTAATATAATTTTAACTCATATTGGATCAGTAATTGGGTCAAATTTCATATCACCCGAACCTAACCCAACTTATAATCTAATCTATTCATTAACAACCAAATGTCTGTTCATTCATGACATTTTTTTTGAACCTCCAAATAATCATGAATAAGTTAAATTAAAATATAATTTAAGGTAAATTATATATTAACGCCTCAGGGTTTGGTGTATTTTTTAGTGTATAAATTTTGTGAAATAACATTTTAGCTAAAAATTACATATATTTAGTAAAATAATCCAAATGGTGGTACAGAGTCAACACAGGGAGCGAATGAGAAGCTTGAACTTTAGAGAAATGCCTTGGAATCGTAAGGTTTACGGCTCAGTAGATTAAAAACCAATAATATAGAATTTAAATTTGTGCGACAACCAACCTAAGCGTAGAAGACATAAAGATTGGATCATAATACATACCGAAAAAAAACATTGTTTTAGATATTTGGGCTCTATAGTACAGGTTTAAAGTGGGATGACATAAGTGGAAGATGGCTTCAGTTATACTATGCGATATAAAGTTTTGTCTCAAGTTGAAGGGAAAATACTATAAGATAGTAGCGAGACTAGCTATGTCTTACGTGCCAATTGTTGGCTAGTTAAAAGGTACCACATACAAAAGTTTAATATGGCAGATATGAGGATGTTGCAGTAGATTTGTGGACATACTATGAAGGATAGTGATTAGAAATGATATTATAAGAAGCAAATTAGGCGTTGCTTCAATTATGACAAGTTGAGCGAGCAATGCCTGCAATGGTTTGGCATGTTAGGAAGAAACCGACTACTGTCCCTGTTAGGAAGTGTCGACAACTACATATTGCGCACTAGAGGAGAGATGAAGCCAAACCAAAAGGAAAGTTGGATGGAGATAATTAGACATGAACTTACCCACCTAAACCTAAATGAGAAGAGAGCCTTGTATATAGCTAAATGGCAGTCCAAAATACGCGTGGCCAACATAACTATTAAGAGAGGCCAGCATAACGATGTTAGTTCACAACGCCTCTTGGCTATCACGTTCACTATTGCTATTGCTTTGTTGTTGTTAGCATGCTTGCGTGCCTGGTACTGCTTTATTTGACTTGGCTTGACTTTGACTTAATTTTTGTAAATTTGTTTTATTTTTTCGGGTTGGGGGCCATAAAAAATATATTCCCTTCAGTGTAGCATCATGTAAGGGTAAGACTGCATATATTTCACTCTCCCCAAACCTTGCCTTGGTCGGAGTCTTTTCAGGCACTAGGTTTGTTGTTGTTGTTGTAGTCCAAATGGTAGTTCAAAAAGACGTATAACTTGTTATTACTTATTGGTAAACCTACTATCATCTTGCTATTCTCTTTATCTCACACAGGAATTGTAATATTGTGATACTGTTAATGAAAAAATTTAGAACCCATTTTACACTACCGCTTAAATTATTTTATTAGACATATATAATTTTTAAACAAACATATTAATTCACAAACTTATGAACTAAAAAAAGTACACTACAACAACAACAAACCCAGTGCCATCAAGGGCTCCCGCCAAAAGCAGGGTCTGGGGAGGGTAGATGTACTCAGCCTTTCCCCTTCAGGGGGCTACCCTGAAGAGAGGCTATTTCCTAGGACCCCCAGCCTGAGAAGATGGTCTTGTATCAATCAGCCAAAGACCTGGGAAACATCAGAAAGTATAAGTATGGCCAAAAAAAAAAAAAATATAGAGAACGAGAACGAGGACGAGGACGAGAACGAGAAAGAGAATGAGATAGGGATAGAAAGATAGAGATAAAGACTACCCTACTCTAACCAGGTCACCTAAAACCCCTATGCTAGCCCTCCATTGGGCCCTATCTAAGGCCATTTCCTCCCAAAGGTTTAGGTGGGTGAGGTATTGTCGGATCGTCTCAAGCCATCTCTTCTTCGGTCTGCCTCTGCCTCTCTGCCTAATGTAGTAATAGGCTGTTCGCATCTTTTGACTGGAGCTTCGTCCGGTCTCCTTCTGACATGTCCGAACCACCTCAAACGTTGCTCCCTTAATTTATCATCAATGGGAACTACACCCAAATTTCCTCTTATAATGTCGTTTATAATCCTATCCTTCCTTATGTGTCCGCACATCCACCTCAGCATTCGCATCTCCGCCACCCTCATCTTCTGAGTGTGCTGTTGTTTCATCGCCCTGCACTCCATCCCATACGCCATGGCTGGCCGCACCACCGTCTTATAGTATCTTCCCTTTAGCTTCAAGAGGAATTTCCTATCACAAAGTACCGCAGAGGCCATCCTCCACTTGTGTCAACCCGCTTTGATCCTGTAGCTGACATCCTCGTCCACTTCGCCATTGTGCTGTATCGTGGACCCTAAGTACCTGAATCTCTCCGTCTTCGAAATGGCCTCGTGCCCAATCTTGACTTCTTCTTGGCTAGGCATGGTAGATGGATCGAACTTGAGTTCCATGTGCTCGGTCTTGGCTCTGCTTAGTCGCAAACCCTTCGACTCTAGAACTCCTCACCATAGTTCCAGTTTCTCATTTATCTCTTCCCGCAACTCCCCCACCAGTACTATGTCATCTGCAAAAAGCATGCACCAAGGTACACATCCCTGGATGTGCCTAGTGAGCTCGTCCATAACCAAAATGAACAGATAGGGGCTCAAGGCAGACCCTTGGTGAACCCCTACTGTTATCGGGAAAGCGTCTGACTCCCCATCCACTGTACGCACCATAGTCCGTGCGTTATCATACATGTCTTTGATGGCTCGGATGTATGGTACAGGGATGCCTTTCCTGTCCAAAACTCTCCAAAGGACCTCTCTTGGCACTCTATCATATGCCTTCTTTAAATCAATGAAGACCGCATGAAGGTCCTTTTGTCTCTCCCTATAATGCTCTATCGTCCACCTTAGGATGTGAATGGCTTCTATTGCTGATTTCCCGGGCATAAATCCGAATTGGTTCTCGGACACCTTAGTCAGCTGCCTTAACCTCCTCTCTATGACCCCTTCCCACAACTTCAGAGTGTGGCACATTAGCTTAATACCCCGATAGTTGGCGCAACTCTGAATGTCACCTTTGCTCTTATATATCGGTATCAATATGCTCTTCCTCCATTCCTCAGGCATCTTGTCCCCCTGGAAGATTTGGTTAAATAGTTTAGTCAGCCAAATGATGCCCTTTTGTCCAAGACACTTCCATGTTTCTACAGGGATGCCATCTGGGCCAACTGCTTTACCCCTTCCCATGGATCTCAGGGCTTCCTTGACTTCGTCTAGGCTAATTTGCCTACATTCACAGTGGTTTTGATGCACCTCAGGTGTTTGAAGATCACCTAAGGATATGTCTGTCCCTCCCTGTTCGTTGAACAGCTCTTTGAAGTAACTTTTCCACCTAGCCTTGATTAGATGCCTGTTCATGAGTACCTGTCCATCTTCCCCTCTTATGCATTGCACTCTGTCCAGGTCTCTGGTCTTCCTTTCTCTCGCTTTGGCGATTCTATATAAGTCCCTTGCGCCGTCCTTGGTCTCCATCCTTTTGTAGAAGTCCTCATAAGCTCTTGATTGTGCTTCTCTGACTGCTCGCTTTGCTTCTCTCCTGGCTTGAATATACCGCTGTCGCTTATCCTCATCCCTGCTATGGTCCCACTCTCTGAAACAAGCTCGTTTCGCCTTAATCTTCTCTTGGACCTCGTCACCCCACCACCAGGATTCTCTGTTCCTCGGTGCCCTTCCCTTAGACGTGCCGAGGACTTCCCGTGCTAGTCCTCTCATCTTTTGGGCCAGATGGTTCCACAACTGGTGTGTGTCCCCTTCAAAGTCCTCCCTGATTTCGGCCTCCACTTTTTCCTTGTATACCTTATACTTCTCCCCCTTGAGCTCCCTCCAACAAGTGTGCGAATGCGGAGGTTTGCAGATTCTTTTGGCTCTCCCCTTGGCCTTTATATCTGCCCACAGCACCCTATGTTGCGTAGACAAGTCTTCACCAGGGCTGGTCTTGCAATCCCTGCAGTCTTTTTGCGCCCTTCGCCTTAATAGTATGTAGTTAATCACTGTTCTTGTCCCGCCGCTTTGGTACGTGACGATGTGTTGCTCACGCTTTTTGAAGAAGGTGTTGGCCACCGTCAGGTCGTAAGTAACCGCGAAGTCTAATAGGGCTTTGCCCTCTGCATTCCTGGTTCCAAAACCGAATCCTCCGTGATGAGGAGCATACCCATCCTCCGTCGCACCAACGTGTCCGTTGAAGTCCCCGCCAATCATTACTTGTTCGGTTGGGGGTATGCCCTGCATCATTGTGTCTAAGTCCTCCCAAAAGGTAGCCTTCTCAAGCTCCGACAGTCCAGTTTGAGGTGTGTAGGCACTGATGACGTTCAATACTTCACCATCTAGGACCATCTTGATACTTATGATCCTATCGCCAGCTCTTGATACTCCGACTACCTTATCCTTGAGAGGCCGCTTTCCACAATGATCCCATCTCCATTCCTGCCTCTAGCCTTGCCCGCATACCAGAGCTTATGCCCTAGCACCTCCCTGGCTTTCGTGCCAACCCATTTAGTCTCTTGCAGACAAAGGATGTTGATGTTTCTCCTCATCATCATATGGGCCACCTCAAAACTCTTCTTTGTTAGTGTCCCGACATTTAGTGAACCTAATCTCAAGTTCCCTATTCCCTTTTGCTTCGTCCTCCTCCTCCCCACCCCATTTAAAGATGGCCTCAAAGTCTGAGTTCCATAGCTGTTCGCGCTCATCAACTAGCTAATCTAACGCGGGTAAGTGAAAAACATAGGCAAGAAGCAGAATAAGTATATACACCCAAAAACCCACAGTCAATAAAACGCACACACTTCACAAAACTGAAATGAGACAGAAACGAGTAAACCAAAGAAAATACATAGCAATGGTAATCCAACACTACCCTGTTGTAAAAAAAAGGTTAGATCAAATCTGGGGCCGGTGCGTTGGTGGAACTCTGACCCGGCGCAACTTACCTGGGCCCCCTCTTGCTTGTCGGCTACGGGCTGCCGGCTTAGGGTTGTTGGCGGCAGTGAAGGTGGAGGTGGGGTGGGAAATGCGTGGTATGGTGTGTGTGTGATGTTGTTGATGGGGCTTCATGGGTGCGGTGGTGGTGGTGCCGGTGTCAGAGCTGGTGTGGTGCCGGGTAGTTGGGGCGATGTGGTGGTGAGGTGCGAGAATTGTTGGGTCGAAGTGGTGGGTGGGTCGAGCGAGGGCGGGGTTGTGGTGGGTGGGTCGAAGTGGCGGGGTGTGATGTCAGAGGTGGGTGGTGGGTGGGTGGTTGGGTGAGACTAGATGGTGGTTGGGCTCAAAGGCGGTGTGGGTGTGGTGGTTCGGTGTCAGTGGTTTGGTGTCAGTGTGGGTGTGGTGGGTGGGTCGAAGTGGAGGGGTGCGCTTGCCCGGGGGGTGGAGGTGAGTCGGCGAAGTGGCCGACGGTGGGGCGGTGGGGAGGCGGGGGGGGTGCGAGCGAACTGGGGGGTGGTGTCAGTAGACGTTTGCACTCGCAGAGGAGAGAGAGAGAGAAAGAAGAGAGAGAGAGTGAAATCATGGGATGTTTATATTAGCTAAAAAAAAAAAAAAAAAAAAAAAACCAGTATATAATATTAACTAAAAAAAGTACACTACTAAAGTCCAAAATACCAGTATATAATATAATAATCCTAAATTAAAAAAATATATGTACAAACAAATGGTGGGTAATTTTCAGGAGAGGGGTAACTTTGTTGGGTAAACCACTTTCTCCAAAGTCTTTATCACCTCCATCTGGGGAATCGTAAATCTCAATTGACGGTGCCGGGAAGAGAGAGAGAGAGAGAGAGAGAGACACACACACACAACCCACCGCCACCGGCGCTCCGCCACCACTTCTGCTCCTTCCGCCACCTCCTCCACCGCATTAAAAGTGTAAAAAAGTAGAGAGAGAGAGAGAGAAGCAACAGGGAGGTGATTTGTCAGAGCATTCATTGTCTCTGTTCTTTTGCGTGACGGGGCTGGGTATTTTGTTTTCTTTTTTTCTTTTTTGGTGATTTTCGTTGATTTTATAAATATTGATTCGTTTTTGCTTTTTCGGTTGTGGGCCGCTGGAAACAGCCTCCTGAATGCCTTGAGGGTAGCATCCTATAGTGGTAAGGCTTCATATATTTCATCCCCAGACTTTCTCTTAGCGGGAGCTTTTCAGTCGCTAGGTTTGTAGTTTTTGTTGGTGGTGGTGGTGGTGGTGATTGTCATTATTGTTAGGTACTGCGGTTTGAGAGATAGAGCAAAGGTTTGGATATGATGGAGTTAAAGTTCAGTGATTGTGGGTTAGGGTTTTTGGGGGGTCGTTGTTTTTGGGTTTGTGCCCCTTTTTTGTTTTGAAGATTGTGCATTAGGGCATTCTTAGACTGTTTGTGAATCTTCTAACTGGAGTATGTAGTATTTTCTGCTTTATAGCCCTCTGCTAATTCAGTTTTTTAATCACTGTTTGGTTGAGTTAGTTGCATTGTTGGTTCCTGATGTTTTTTAAGTTTGTTCAAATTGGTCTCTCGTCTTTTCTTTTGTTAAAATTAGTTTCTATTGATTTATTTTATGACAAAATTGGTTAATCATCCTTCTGTTTTCTACATAATTTTGGTCACAAAACGGGGGACTAATAAAACATTAGGGACCATTTGAATAAAAGAAGAGACGAGGGGCTAATTTGAACAAAGTTGCAAACATTAGGGATCATTTTGAACAAAAGAAAAGATGAGAGACCAATTGAACAAACTTAAGACCAATTGAACAAACTTAAACACATCAGGGGCCGAGGTGTTTATAACTCTTGTTTGGTTTTGTGATATGATCTTTTTGGTCTTTCTATACTTGCTTTTGGTGGGCTTGTTATACCTAGGCCTCCATGAACATTTATAATTTTAGAATGAAAGAGAATTATGGAACTTTGAGAGTGTTGTATGCTTCAGCTCATGTAACATTTTCTTCTACTTTTTTGCAGAGGCTATCAGTCTATCTTGCAATTATGGCCTCTAAAGGTCCAAGGTCGAAGCTTGATCATGAAACAAGAGCTAGGCGCCAAAAGGTGATCTAAGTTTTGTATGCTTATTGTCTCTAAGAAAAGGGAAACAAAAAGAACAAATAATCCAATTCGAGGGAGGAGGAGATCATGGAATTGCTTATGTATTCATCTATTTTGATTCTGAATGTGTGTTTGTGTAAATTATTGGTTCTTGCTCTGAAAAGTAACAGTTGAGGGATGCCCTAGTTTCCTGCTAAAAGTTCAGTTTTCTGTAGTACGAATCTCTGAGGTGAAATGCTGGTCATTCCATAGTATCCATATGGAGCGTTTTTTTCTTTGTTTTTTTTTTTTTTGGGGGGGGGGGGGGGGGGGGGGGGGGGGGGGGGGGGGGGGGGGGGTGTTGATTTTGTTTTCATTGCTCGTAGTGATATTTTTGGCAATTCTACAGAATCTTACAGGCTGGTTGGCTAACTATTTCAGGTTGGCGTGGTGAATCATAGTTTCATGGGTACACATAGTTTCTGTTTTGATTGTGCAAGAAAGGTGCTTGCTTTTGAAAAATAAATGCAACACGGTTATGTATGGGCTTAACAGTAACACCAACCATCTTAAGAAGAACCCTGAAGCATAATAATTAATGTATGCTTGCATTGACAACCGTGTGAATTTTTTCTAATTGTTTCCTTCTTTGTCTAAGCTTTTCTTAATCTTTCTCAGAGGTAACTAGTACATTCAATGGGCACTTTATTATTCTTTTTTCCCCTGCTTATCCCTATCATGTCCCATAGGATTTTCACTCCATATACTTTAATGTAAAAATGCGATGTCTTAGAGTGCAATTGGCTAACAGTGTAATCGCCTGTGCTTTGGAGGTTATGGTTTAAAGCACAAACGAGTTTTAGAGTGCGGGGTTGGAATCTACTGACCTTTGTACGTGAATGCTTTCCACTGATAGGATTTTGATTGTGATTCCCTAGACAATGAATTGGCCCAGTGAAGAGTGATCAGTATAGTTGCAAATACATTTGACTTTAGATTTTACTCCATGTACTCTAATGTAGAAACATCGGAAAAAGCCTCCCTTTAGGATAGCACCCTGAAGGGGTAAGGCTGTGTACATCCCCCCTCCCCCCCAATCCTGCATATGCGGGAGCCCTTAAGGCACTGGGTTGGTTGTTGTTGTACTCTAATGTAGAAACACATTGTGTGAGTGTGACCCTATGTAACGGCATGATTCTTGTGGTTTGGAGGTTATAATTTCAATACTGAATAAATCTTTGATGTGTGAGGTTAGTCTGCTGACCTTCCTCACAGCCACCAAAATGGGTGCCACATGCACTGGACTGATCTTTTATAACCAGTAAGCCTATCACTATCATTTCTATGTTTCAGACATTAGGATGAAAACCACAGTTGGTTGTGCAAAGTAATATTATTACTTGAAAGAGCTCCAGGAAATTTCCCTGTTGGAGAAACTGGTTACATTGATTTTGATCTTACAGAGAAACACGTGATCACTTTGTAAAAGTTATTGTGCTATACGACCTTGTTTGAAGGTTGTCTTAGTGATTACTTCTTTCGTCTTTCTTTCGTCAGTCCTCTCGATCCACATCCGATATGTAGATTGAGACTCTTTTTTTCCTTCTATTGGAAAATGAAAACTGAAAGTCATTTACATCCGGAGAAGATGTTTGCTGGATATGTTTGTATCTGCTTCTGAGTATATCACTTATCTTGTATATTTTTTTTTGATCGAACACTTGTTCTTGTATATTTGGACAATATTGTCCTTTGTCACCCTCTACTTGGCACTTGCGCTGTAAAGCAAGTACCCACGGCTGTGGCTTTGACATGTATTTTGAGACTTTATAATTTAGCTTTATTTTCATTGGGCTGTGACTTTTTTATCGCAGGCACTTGAAGCTCCTAGAGAGCCTCGTCGCCCCAAAACTCACTGGGATCATGTATTAGAAGAGATGGTTTGGTTGTCAAAGGTGATTCCCATCTTCTATGATTTTTGATACAATCAATGGTTTTCTTTTTCCTGTAATAAATTCTTATGTGTCAGCAATACTTTTTACCATCATTTTGAGGTAAATGAACATTATATTTGCTGATGAGGTATGCAATACAATATCGACAGGACTTTGAAGCTGAGCGAAAATGGAAGTTAGCTCAGGCGAAGAGGGTGGCTTTACGAGCCAGCAAGGGCATGCTGGATCAGGCAACAAGGGGAGAAAAGAAAATGAAGGTGTGGAACAAATATGGAAGAATAGCCAATTGCTAATGGCTAATCAACAATGCCATTTTTTCCAGAAAACTTGAGAAATTCATTTGTATCTTACACTGTTTTGTTGCTCTTGTTCTCTTATAATTAGGAAGAAGAACTGCGGTTGAAAAAAGTTGCACTCAATATCTCAAAGGATGTCAATAAGTTCTGGACAAAAATACAGAAGCTGGCAAGTCAAATTTCTTTCTTCAATTTTCCTTTTAATTTGTTCTTTTTCATAGCTTCTGAGTTTCCTTATATTGCATATGTGCTGTGGTGAGTGGTGACCTCAGGTCCTTTACAAGCACCAGATGGAGCTTGATGATAGAAAGAAGAAGGCCCTTGACAAACAGCTTGAGTATCTCTTAGGTCAAACTGAAAGGTTTTAATTGCTCTAAACTGTTCCTCTCTTCTTTTTTGGCCAAGTATCGATAACGAGTCATATTGATGTTTCTTTTGGTGGGCATCGAGTTTCGGTTGGTTCAGCAAATTCATTCACTGTCAAATACCAGGTACTCCACCATGCTGGCTGAAAATCTCATTGGCACGTCAAATCCTTCTGGGCCAGTACATCAATCCATACAAGTGGCAAGACATAACTCTGACCAGAGGGAGAACGATGACAGTACAGCCAATGAATCAGTGGAATTATATTCTGGTCGGTAGAGAAGTCTGTTCGATTCTTTTCACTTGATTGTGAGTGCCTTAAACTAGCTTAGATTTGTTGATCAGCGAACTTTTGCAATTTGACAGCGACTAGTTCAGAAACAGAAACAAGATCAGATGCAGTGGAGGTAGATGATGATTACAATATGGGATCTGGGGATGAACTGGTGAGGATTATACTGCTGTTTCTATTAGCTGTAATTTTACATTTGTCTGTTCTTGCTTTCAGTTTCTTTTAATTGAAGAACTCCCTATAAAAAACTTGAAGCCAGAGAATTGGAGGAGTCAAAACGCCTTAGTGGCTATTTATCTAGTTGAACATGTAGCAGTCTATTATCTTTTTGCTATTTCTTGTGTCAGAATGGAAGAGAAGTGCAAATTGAGATATTTATGAGTTGGCAACTTTGCAGCCAACTCGTACTTCTTTTACTATGTTATCCTGGTTATTTCTCCTTTCTATGTTATCCCTGTTATTTGTCCTCCTTAGAAAATTAATGCCTCCCAAAGAACGGGAAAGAGACTAGGTCTAGAATGTGGATTAGGGAATGGTTATGCCATTGCATTGGACACATTTATGCTCTTGAATGGTGAGATTGGTTTAAATAAAGAATGAGAAAAAGTGAATTTTCACTTCGGGGGATGATAATTGGAAGAAAATATGTGGAAGTAGCAAACCTCATGTGGAACTCTATACAAAAGGAAATCAAAGGCTTGCTGGTTGCAGGGAGTTGCTTTCTTGAGGGTTCGGGCTTATTATCTATGAAGTAACCTCTTGAGTCTCCCTGTTAATTTTACATCTCTGTACTGCTACTAATGTTTCTAAGATGAGCTGTTCAAAATTGGGGAGTTGCTGTGTTACGTAGAAATTGGGTTGCCGTAGTTGTATTAACCATGGAATTTAATGTGGTTCGCAATGGTGTTTCTGCCCAAGGTAGTGTTGCTGAAGCTGGGTGAGGGGCCGTGACATAACACTCTTGCATAATGTAACATTTGACTGAAGTTCTGTTTGTGAATGTAAATTTTGCTGTGGTGGTAGGTCTTTCGGTCTTGTTGGTTTTGGCCTCTGGATTTACAATCTTCCTACTGCATGTTGTGGGGAGGGAAAAAGCTGTGAAGGTTTCGTGCAAATGCAACTTGAGCTGTAATTAAGAACTATCCTTTGTCGAAAATACCAGAATGGCTTGTTCACCAATTGTTAATTGCTTCGTTATTCTCTATTATCTTCTGCTCTATTGGGGGAAAGCTTTCTGTAGTCTCTTTCTACAACAACAACAACAATAACAACAGTCCCAGTGCCTTGTGGCTCCCGCAGAACGCAGGGTCTGGGGGGGTGATGTACACAGCCTTACCCTTTCCGTCAGGAAAGGAGATTGTTTCCGGGGACCCCCAACTTGAAGTAGTTGAGTGCCTATAGATAAACCACCAATCAATAACATGCATATAGAGGAAAAAGTAGGAGGAGGAGAGAAAAAGGAGAAGGAGAAGAAGAAGAAGAAGAAGAAGAAGAAGAAGAAGAAGAAGAAGAAGAAGAAGAAATAGGAGAATGGGCATGATTAGGGACTTAGCTAGTCTAAAAGTGCTACACTAGAGGTTATGCTTGCCTAAGAATCTTAGACTACCAACCACTCCCCTTACTACTCAACTCTGCCATCTCCGCTACCCTAATGCTAGCCCTCCAACGTGTCCTATCTGAGGCCATCTCCTCTCTTAGGTTTAGGTGGGTTAGGTCTTGACGAATCGTCTTCAGCCAACTCTTCTTTGGTCTACTCCTCCTTCTTCTGCTTATCTCTGTGTTTAGCTGTTCACACCTCCTGACTGGGGCTGAGGTCGGTCTTCTGCTAACATGTCCAAACCATCTTAGGCGGTGCTCCCTCAATTTATCCTCGATCGAGGCTACACCCAGCTTACCTCGTATCACATCATTCCTAATCCTATCCTTTCTTGTGTGGCCACACATCCATCGTAGCATCCTCATCTCTGCCACCTTCATCCTCTGTGTTTGATTTTGTTTCATTTGTCGACACTCTACCCCATATAGCATAGCCGGTCTTACTACCGTCTTATAGTATTTTCCCTTTAACTTTGTCGACACTCTTTCTGTCGAACAAAATTGTTACTAAAATTTCTTTTGAGGTCTGCATCAAAGCAGATGGTAGGGTTGCTCATTCTTTAGGCCATGGTTGTTAAGTGTCGCATTTCTGCTGAGGACTCAGAGGCTCCCCTGTCTGCAGAAAAAGAGAAGGGGTTTGGAGAGGAAGGGGGAGGGAAGGGGCGAGGGCGACCAGACGTACTTTCAATGGAGTGCTCAGAAATATGTGTTATTAGTTCCTCTTAATTTGGAATATTAGTTGCACTTGCTAATTTTAATTGGTTCTTTACATTGTTGGACTTCACTTATTCTGCAGCAGCATTCTTAGCATTCTGCTTGCTTTATGCTTGGTGCATGCTCACCATGCATTATTTCAGGAAGACAATGAGCAGACTATTGAAGAAGATGAGGCTCTCATAACAGAAGAGGAAAGGCAAGAGGAATTGGCTGCTTTGCAGAATGAAGTAGATTTACCTCTTGAAGAGCTCCTTAAACGCTACTCCAATAATGAAGGTGAACATCTGCAGTTGATCCTAGCCATGGCGAATTCAAGGCTCCTTTGCCTGTGTTTTTTCAGAAATTGATAATATCCATTTTTTAATATAAAGTCTTGATTTCAGAATATTTCTTATTTCAGTTAATGGAGAAAGTAGTCCACAGAAGGAGAGTTCTCTTACACACAGTCCTGATGATACTGTCCCTAATCAAGGTAAGCAGTTTTTGAACTTGTCTTTTACTTTGCTGATGGAGTGGATTGGCTTATTAGTTACATTTCTTTGTCTTTTACGTGAGTGCCTTCCTTACGGTAATTGGGATGTGACCTATTGCAGATGATAGTGTTGATATTTCTGCTACTTGTAATGGCGACAATGGCCACTCACATGCAAACATGGGTCGTCGTGGTGTAAGTTGTATGTGTTTGTAATTGCTTCTGTCATATATTCGAGAAATTTTGGAGCTCAATGTGATGTAAACTTTCTATGTTAGGTTGAAAGCAATGGTCCGTCAAACATATCTGAATCAAGGGAAGCTGACACCAATGATATGCCAGACAGTACGCCGAACATATCTGAATCAAAGGAAGCTGAAACCAAAGATATGCTAGACAATACTGCTGATCCAGAGAGTCTTCATGCAGGCTTTGATTTTAATGATGAGCAGGTAATCCGTGAATTACGCAGATTAATAATTTTTGTCCCTGCAAATTCTTTTTGGATGTATGTGGCTCCCTTTTTGCTTTCTTTCTTGCACCGAAAAGAGGACTACAAATTGGTAATGCTTATTCAATCAAAAAGTTTGCAAAAGAAGAAGCAGACAGTTTGATCTCCTTGCAAAGATGGTTGACGTCTTTTCTGTTTCCTTAAGCGAAATCATTGATTCACTAGCATGTCATCCCCTTTTTGCAAATTATAATCAAGGGACCAGGATCCTGCTCAAGGAGCCTTACGGGCAAAGAATGAGACTTTTGAAAGAGCTCTGGACCACGAAAGATCTTTTACAGGAACTCCTGGATGCTATATATCCAAGGTTAGGCAAGAAGCTCACTAGAGAACTGGACGGTAAAAACTCTGCATTTTGAATGTTTCTACCTGGCATTATCCCTGTGATTTGGTGAGATGAAATACTCACAAAGCTCCTTAAAGAGTAGCCTAAGATCGATTTGACATTGTCCTTCTGATTTGGTGAGATGGATTTGTCGCAAAGCTTCTTAAAGAATGGCTCTTATTCACAAAGCAATTGCATCACAGAGGCTTTCTTAAAGAGCAGTCGAGGTGAACAATGAATGAAACTGATCCTGGAAGGGAGCATTGCGCCACCATTCTTCATGCCAAAAATAAAAGAATACCACCCCCGCCTCAAAAGTAAAGCAGTCTGAATTCTCTCCATGCCTTTGCGATGAACATCCAAAGACGCACCCAATAAGTCCCTCTTGGTATTAGGAACCCGTCCTAAGCTCCCCTCTCACCATGCTTTACCCGAGTTACAACCCTCCTAAGAATGTTCCTCGTTCAATCTTCCATAAGTACATCTTGGGAAGTACCTGGTTTATCAAATGGATATTCTTAATGACCAACCATCTGACTCTGCTTACCTTATTGAGCATTGCTCCCATCTCCTGACCAGTGCTTGCGTTACCATTCAACTTGACTTCCCATCCTAACAAATACAGCCCATAGAAGAGAAGCCTCGATTAGTTGTAGAGAGGGTTAGGCTGAAGGGCTTAGTGAATGAAATTCTTATTTGTGAATTCTCCAAAGGCTTGAGTTTGAGCTTCCTGCCTGCTGTTGGAACGAACTGATACCTGAGCGCTTTGGCTGATGATTTACAGTTTTGTTGGGGGGTGGGGGGTAACATTGGATCAAAGAAAGGCCATTTCGTACTGTGCTGTTGTACCTATTGGATTTAGAGCTAGGCGTTCAATGGCTGTGTTACAAAATCAAAAGAATTATACAATGTCTGTAGTACCCTAATCCCGTGACATGGTGACTGTGACTGTAGAACTCAATTTGAGTCCATGGTGCAGCTGTGTCTTGAGCTGTTGAACTTTCTTTTTCACGTGATGATTTACCTAAAAAGAGAAGATTGCTGATGAATGTTAATGACAACTGTTGGGAATGATTGCTATGATAAGAATTGTGATTATATTAGATGACCTGATTTGGGCCATGAACCTGCCGGGTTTTCTGGCCTTAGGAAAGTATGGGGTTTGGCATGGTTGCACCCAAATTCTGCATTCGGGGATCTTCATGTAAGCTGTTTTATTATCAGAGGAGGGTCAATAGTCAAGAGTACAGTTATGATCAAGTTGTGAGATCAGTTGTTTGACCTATGAACTTGATTATTGGTTATCACTAAAATATTTTATTGCTGTCAAAGTCATGAGAGATGGGGCCATGTAGATGAGGCACATGAAAGAAATCGACACTAATGCATGTCCTTGTCGATGAGTCAGTTGAAAGCTTTGCAGAAGAAATTTGATGGGGAAGTAAGGTTGTAGACAATCACTGTATTTAGACGTTTATTGATTAAATAAGGACAGCAGAGGGAGTTGCAACAAATTAAAGAGTGGGATCTACATGTGACATATTTCCTGTCTCACTTTGCTTCCTCTCACCACGCGTTTTTTGCTTTTGATTTTATTTAAAAATCCTCAACTGATACCTGATTTGGTTTTGCAGGAAGATCCAGAGTTTGTCATTACTACAAAGGAAGAGATGGTACGTTTCCTAAAATCTGTTCCTTCAGCAAATATAAGTTGTTACATGTAAAACCTTTTTTAGTAAATTATAGTTGGATGAATATCATATTCTTATTGTACTTAGTATATCTGAACTCTGGAAGTGACAGATGTCTATACCTTGGCCTACTATATCAATTTAGTTCCTATATTTTTTTTTTAATATTTTAATATTGTCCATGTATAATTTGAATTGCTATTATATAGTTCTTGTCTGGTAAAAAGAAAACAATATAGTTCTCGAGCAAAATTGAATATGTTCTTTTATTCTTGTAAGAGCAAACTAGTTGTTTTTTTCTGAATTATAGTTAAGATTTGGCATGTATGTTGAGACAATGTTCTGTTAATATTGCTTCACCAACTTAACATCAGGAGTTACGCTACTTTCTTCAATTTTAGCACTTGAAGGCCAATCTCTGCCTGGCCTGAGGAAACCTACGGTAAACTTGGGTTAGCCAAGTGAGAAGCAAATTTCACTAATTGCTACAATGTAAATCGTACAGGGGACTAAATTGACACAATGAAAGGTACATTGACAAAGTTGACATATTAGGCAATATACATGGAGCTATAATATGAATAACCTTTCATTATATATGTTCAATAAACAATTGTTTGAAAGTTGACTAGTGGTAGTAGTTTAAGCTAGCACTGGAAAGCTCACTCTTTCTGCAATTTTATAGCAATGTTAGTTGGTCAAAATAAACGTGTTGGGGCATAAATTTGTTATAAGAGATTACTCCATCCAGGGTTTTAAATCATTGTTGTGGTTGCATTTGTGGTCAAAGTTTCAGAACAGGGTCTCTTGGGTATATAGTGATGAATTGCAGTTGTCGTTGGATGTTGTAATATAACGGAGGATCTAGCTAATGGTCGTTATGTTATGACCAGTATGCTACAATGAACATAATCTAATTTCAAGACTGCGTCTCTTGTTTGTGAAACTGTTTACTCTAACAATTGGGTTAGTGGAGATATATCATGTAAAAGAGACATGCACATTATTTTCATTGGTTTGGAGAAGGCTCATAATAGAGTTGCAATGGAATCTCTTTGGAGAGTGTTGGAAAAGAAAGGGATACAGATGCATAAATATAGACTATTGAAGGCATGTAGCCGGAGCTGTGACCTGATGACCAGTGTCTGCATCCAGAGGGATGATTGAAGAGTTCTGTATAGCAGTAGGTCTGACCGTGTTCAACTGTGGCCTTCTCTATGCGCTTTGTCAATGCATGGTCTTATCAAGCACATTCAAGAGGTGGTACATTGATGTATCTTTCTTGACTGCTGATGTTCTACTCCTGGATGAACGTTGGGAGGGTGTCAACATCAGACTTGAAAGGTGGAGAGTTTTGGAATCATAGGTTTCTCAATTGAATACGATGGAAATTGAGCTTATGGAATTTAAGTTTAGCAAACAGAAGTGCTAATGAAGGAGAGGCAAATATTAAAGGACACGACCTCTCTAAGAATATGTTATAGTATCTTGGGGTTGGTTCCTCACAGTGATTGAGAATTGAGGGGATATGACACAATGATGTAAGTTGGTTTGATGAAATGGAGAACTGCTTTGGGGTTCTCTATAATCATAAAATCTTGCTCAGTTTTAGGAATTTCTAGAAAACAATAGTTTGACCCGCTAGCAAAGATAAGGATGCTTTGATGGATGTATGAACATACAAGAAAAGATGAGATTAGAAATGAGTGCATTTAAGATTAGATTAAGGTGACACATAGCGAGGATGAGATGAGGGAGATGCGTTGGAGATGATTTAGGCTTGTGAAGCGGGGACCAAAAGGGTTGAGTTGACAAGAGTTATTTATGTGAAGAAGGGAAGTGGGAGACCCAAAAAGACGTCGTGAGGGTGCATAAAGAGTGACCCGGTTCTATTGATGCTTAGAGAAGGAATGATTCATGATAAGTGCAGTGGCCTGCTTTGATCACATAGTTGGCCTTCTATACTAGGAAAAGCCAGAAAGGGCTTACATTGTTGTGTCCCTTGATAGAATGTGATTACAAGATATGATTGCTGATCTTGTTGCTCGTAGTTGTACCTTTTTTGCTCGTATGAAGCTCCTGGTTATGTATACTACTGTTCTTTTTTCTCTAGATCCTGTGTTAAGGAATCACTACACTAGTGATGTACGCATTTGTAAAGCTTGTAGTCCTTTTTGTTTTTTGTAAATTTTTATTTGCTGTTCATACATGCTTCTACCCTGTCTCCCATGTCATGTACGAGAAGTGTTACTCCAAATTCCGCCTGTGTGACAAAATGTTGTTGCACTTGGATCTTCAGGATGATGAGACGACATTAAAGGAGGAGGAGGAATTGGCAAAAGCAGAGTCAAGAGACCCCACAGACGAGGTGGGTTATACTAGTTGGACTAGGATTTTAGGACTTAGAGGTTATGATCTTACCTTGTAGTCTGGCTGTATCCTCAAATCTGGTTTACATTTGCTTTATTTGCAGATTGCGTTACTGCAGAAGGAGAGTGAAATTCCTCTAGAAGAGTTGCTTGCAAGATATAAGAAGGTTGGCTAACATTTCATTCTGCTTGTGGCTGGTTCTTGGTTACACGAATTTTTACCTTGACCTTCTCTTTTACAGGATCATGGAGATGATGGCTCCGTAGGTGATGATGAATCAGATTATGGTTCAGACCACTCAGATGTGCCCAGTTCTCTAGTGGATCAAGATCTTGAAGAGGAACTAGCACCTGCTGTTGCTGAAGATGGTGTCTCTGGCGTGCTTGCTCCTAATTCACCTTCTTGCAGTGAACAAGTGGTTGGGCATGAGTTAGATTCTGAAGAAGGGGGTGAAAAAGACAGTAGAATTGCTGATGCAGCCGCTGCTGCTAGGTTAGCGCAACCTACAGGGAGCACCTTCTCGACTACTAACGTGCGCACAAAGTTCCCCTTTCTCATTAAGCATTCTCTTCGAGAATATCAGCATATTGGGCTTGACTGGCTTGTAACTATGTATGAGAAAAAACTCAACGGGATATTAGCTGATGAGATGGGACTTGGGAAAACGATCATGACAATTGCCTTGCTTGCCCACCTTGCGTGTGAGAAAGGAATTTGGGGTCCCCATCTTATTGTTGTGCCAACTAGTGTCATGCTTAATTGGGAAACCGAGTTTCTGAAGTGGTGTCCTGCTTTTAAGATTTTGACTTACTTTGGAAGTGCAAAGGAGCGTAAACATAAAAGGCAAGGCTGGATGAAACCAAACTCCTTCCATGTGTGCATAACTACTTATAGACTTGTCATCCAGGATTCAAAAATTTTCAAGCGCAAGAAATGGAAATATTTAATTTTGGATGAGGCTCATCTTATAAAGAACTGGAAGTCACAGAGATGGCAAACCCTCCTGAATTTCAATTCGAAACGACGTATCTTGTTAACTGGTACACCACTGCAGAATGATCTTATGGAGCTGTGGTCTTTGATGCACTTCCTGATGCCTCACATCTTTCAGTCTCATCAGGAATTCAAAGACTGGTTCTGTAATCCAATATCGGGTATGGTTGAAGGACAAGAAAAGGTAAACAAAGAAGTTATTGATCGCCTGCACAATGTCCTGCGGCCTTTTATACTGCGTCGCCTGAAAAGAGATGTCGAGACACAACTTCCAATGAAACATGAGCATGTTATATACTGTCGACTCTCAAAGCGGCAGAGGAATTTGTATGAGGACTTCATTGCAAGCTCAGAGACACAAGCTACCTTAGCCAGTGCCAATTTCATTGGTATGTTGAATGTTATAATGCAGTTGCGGAAGGTTTGCAATCATCCTGACTTGTTTGAGGGCCGTCCAATAGTGAGTTCTTTTGACATGGCTGGAGTTGAGATCCAGTTGAGCGCCAATGTGTGTTCAGTACTTTCACGGAGTCTATTTTCTTCTGTAGATCTGTCTGGGATGGGCTTTTTATTTACTTACCTAGACTTCAGCATGACTTCTTGGGAGAGTGATGAAATCAAGTCTCTTTTGACCCCATCAAGATTGATAGAAGAGTGTGCGGGTCTCAATAAAATAGAGATGATCAGACCAGGATTTAAACATGGAAAACCATCTCATGGTACAAATATTTTTGAAGAGATCCGAAAGGCAATTTTGGAGGAGAGGTTGAAGGAAGCAAAAGAGCGGGCAGCTTCCATTGCATGGTGGAATTCACTCAGATCTGAGAGGAAGCCTGTATATTCAACGACACTGCGTGAGCTTCTCACAGTGAAGCATCCTCTTTCTGATATACATCAGCATAAGGCAAACCCACTGTCATATGATTACTCCTCGAAGCTTGCTGAAGTCATTCTGTCTCCAGTGGAGCGATTCCATAGAATGATTGACCAGATTGAATCCTTCATGTTTTCGATCCCAGCAGCTCGTGCACCTCCTCCAGTTTGCTGGTGCAGCAGATCTAGGACTCCTGTTTTCCTTGATTCATTATATAAGGAGAAATGCTCTCACACGCTCTTGCCTCTTTTAGCCCCTATTCGCCCTGCCATTGTCCGGAGGCAATTATATTTTCCAGACAGGCGCTTAATACAGTTTGACTGCGGTAAGCTGCAGCAGCTTGCTATTTTGCTGAGGAGATTGAAATCAGAAGGTCATCGAGCATTAATATTCACTCAGATGACAAAGATGCTTGATATCTTGGAAGCATTTATCAATTTGTATGGTTACACCTACATGCGCTTGGATGGATCCACTCAACCAGAGGAGAGACAAACATTAATGCAGCGGTTTAATACGAACCCCAAAATATTTTTATTTATTTTGTCTACCCGTAGTGGTGGTGTTGGTATCAACCTAGTTGGAGCAGACACTGTGATCTTCTATGATAGTGACTGGAACCCAGCCATGGACCAACAAGCTCAGGATCGATGCCATCGGATAGGGCAGACCCGTGAAGTTCATATATATAGGTTAATTAGTGAAAGTACGATTGAGGAGAACATCTTGAAGAAAGCAAATCAGAAGCGAGCTCTTGATAATCTAGTTATACAGAGCGGAGGTTACAACACTGAATTTTTCAAGAAGCTTGATCCAATGGAATTGTTCTCTGGTCACAGGATGGCTTCCATGAAAAATATACAAAAAGAGAGAAGTGGTGATAATGGAATCGAGACTTCTGTATCCAATGCAGATATAGAAGCGGCTCTTAGAAATGCTGAAGACGAGGCAGACTATATGGCATTGAAAAAGGTGGAAGAGGAAGAGGCTGTTGACAACCAAGAATTTACAGAAGAACCCATTGGGAGATTGGAAGATGATGAATTAGCAAATGAAGATGATACTAGAGCTGATGAATCTGCAGATCTGAATGCTTTGACTGTGGCTTCTCAGGACGAAATTGTGGCAGCTGCTAGTGTTGATGTTCCAGATGAAGAGAAAGCTCTTACCTTCGCTTGTGATGAAGATGATGCTGACATGTTAGCTGATGTGAAACAGATGGCCGCTGCAGCTGCAGCTTCTGGGCAAGCTGTCTCTTCATTTGAGGGTCAACTACGCCCTGTAGATAGATACGCTATGCGTTTTCTGGAACTTTGGGACCCCATCATCGACAAGGCTGCCATGGAAGAGCAGGTCGAGTTTGAGCAGTCTGAATGGGAGCTGGAACACATCGAAAAATTGAAAGAGGAAATGGAGGCTGAGATTGATGATGATGAGGAGCCCCTTGTCTATGAGAGTAAGTTCTTCCATTTCAGTTGTTAAAACTGCTACTACGTTCAGCCAACAGGTGTAGTGAACCTTTGCCTACCTTTTCCTTAAACATCCCATCCCCCTAAAGGAGAATAAAATAGTAGGATTTGCAGATGAAGCGGATGCCTTTCAAAAGTTGTTAATATTGTAATCCGTTTCCCTGTGCCTTTTTATTTTTGTCCTGAGTTCCTGACTGCTCCTTTGTGATTAACTTAAGTCTTTTTCATTGCTTTATATACACCAGTTTTATGTGATGGCCAATTTTACCATGTCTATATGTTGTCATTCTGCACTTGAGGCATACAGAACCTTTGGTTTCTGATCCTTCTGCTTTGCATGCTAAACAGGATGGGATGCTGATCTTGCTACCCAGGCTTATCACCAGCAAGTTGAGGCCTTGACTCATCAGGTAGGCTACATCAATTTACCCCAATGCATGCGCCTCTGCAATTGTCAAGATTTTGTGGTTTGCTTTTTTTTGTTTTTTTGACATGTCTTTTGTCTGTAGTTGATGGAAGAATTAGAAAGCAAAGCCAAGGAGAGGGAAGACGCAGAGAATGAGAACAATGAGTTTACCAAGTGAGACCTTATCCTTAACACCCTAAGATTCTAATGATCAGATGCACCCCACTATTGTTTTTGCTGAGATTAAATTTATGCAGCATATTTGGTGTCGAGTTAAGCATCTTTGTTTGTGGCTCAAAGTTCTCTTTTCTATGCATTTGATCTGTGCAGGAAAAAGGCAGCTAATGGTGGTAAAGCCAAATCAAAGAAGAAAAAACCCAAGAAAGTCAAGTTCAAATCCTTGAAAAAAGAATCTTTGGCATCTGCATCAGAGGGTACTAAAGAAGAAGACATCGTTGAACTCATGTCGTCAGATGATGCTGACTCGTGTCAAGAGTCAGTTCCCAGTCCAGACATGTCGCCTGTACTGCTGAAAAAACGGAAAAAGGCTGACATCACTCTCGATGTAGAAGAAGATAGCTCAAAGGTCAAGTTCAAGAAAACCAAGAAGACTATGCCACCTCCATCAGTTATGGATTTGAGCTCACCGGGCAAGCTGCATGACGAATCAAAAGATTCGAGGTCACTGGACGATGGAAAGGTTGATCTGGAACTGAAGCCTGCAAGCAGGGCGAGGGCGGGGGGCAAAATCTCAATCACTAGTGTGCCAACAAAGAGGATTTTCACCATAAGACCAGAGAAATTAAAGAAAAAGGGGAACCTCTGGTCAAGTGATTGTTTCCCCCCACCTGATTCCTGGTTGCCTCAAGAGGATGCCATAATATGTGCGGTTGTACATGAATACGGGCCTAATTGGAGCTTAGTCAGTGAAACGCTCTATGGGATGACAGCTGGTGGTTTTTATCGTGGAAGATTTCGCCATCCTGTACATTGTTGTGAAAGATTTAGGGAACTCGTTCAAAAATATGTTCTTTCTGCGGCAGATAATCCTAGCAATGAGAAAGCGAGCAGTACTGGACCAGTAAAAACACTTCTCAGGGTGTCTGAGGTAAGAAACTCGTTGATGAAGCCGATGCATAAAGTAGGAAAAAATGATCTTTGTCGAGTATAGCTCTTACAATTGCAGTGCTCTTATAAATGTAGATAGAAGCAGTCATTGTTAATTTACAACTGCTATCATCTTTAGTCACTGTTTTCTTTCATTTTTCGATTGGTTTGTTCCAGTGGTCTTAGAAAAGGGTTTTTTGTAATGAAATCATGTTTGTGGCTGTTGAATACTCCTGTAGTTTTACGAGCATGAATCTCAAGTGCATGCACCTGTTAGAAACGTCCATTTCTTTGCTCAAGAAAGTCTCCATAGTGTCATTTTCCCTTGAAATATAAAAGGTGTAGCATACAAACAATTAGCTTGCAATTGAATGTCTCTTTTTCAATCTAAATTTCTTGTCCCATTGCTCTATCGCCAACTTCTAATGTCTTATCTCTTCGTATGCACTCTCTGGAAGTTTATCTTTGGAATTATTGCATGCGAGATCATGTTTTTTTTAGATCATTTCAAATATTAAACATCATGGGAAACATTGATGCTTAACAGTTGAGTTTCCCGTTGTAGGATAACATTCAAATGCTCCTGGATGTTGCCTTGGAGCAGCCCGATCGTGAGTTACTTCTGCAGAGGCACTTCACTGCACTGCTTACCACTGTTTGGAAGGTGAAATCTGGTCTCCATCGACGTCAGAGTCCCTCTACTCAGAACAATTCTCTCAGAAAGCTCTTTGGTGCGTCTATGAACCCGAATCGTCCGAATAACTCAGGAGGGGCGGTGCAAAAGATGAACTTCAACAGTTCGGGTGAGTGTAGCAAGCTAGTAACATTGGCACTGAGTGATGTTGATTGTCAAAGAGTGCATGACGCAGCGCCTGTTCCCAAGCAGAAAGAAGTGACTTTAGCAACCGAAGGAAAGTTGGAGGTAGTCTTGCATTTGGGGAACGAGGAAGGTGAAGGAGGACACTCAAGTGATTATTTTCCATCTTCCATACCGTTGTTGATACCTGGCTCAGAACCACTGCTATCTGCAAAGATAGAATCTGACAAAAATCAACTTAGGTCCTCTCAACATCTGGCTGAAGGCCGTTTTAGGTATGATTGTTTGCATGTTTGTGTCATTTCGTATATGATATTAAGCATAGTTATGGTAAAACATGGTACGAGAATAAAATAGAATTTGATACGTTACTGTATTATTCGGCTCTATGCATAAAAAGTTCATAAGTTCTTTGGTTTTAAAAAATTGTATGTGGTTTCATTCATTCATATAACGACTCCTCCTAGAATATTGACACAATGGAGAGGGATATAATTATGTCTGTCTGATTTTTAATAGCTGTGGGAAGAAGCATAACACATGGTGAAAGAGAAGGCATAAGTCAATAGTTTGGGAGTTGAAGTAACAAATTTAACAAAATATAAAATATGATTTCTTTTTTTTTTGTTTTTTTTTTTTTTGATCATGCACACGCCCGAAGGCTACAAAGGGGAGGGGGAAATACCTAATAAACTACCTAACATGCCATTCGAACCTGGGGTGATGGAGTAGCACTCCAATCCCAATATTGGGACCCCCAGGCATTTGTTCAAATGATTAGTTATCTTTTATATGGAAAAATATGGATACATTTTTTTTCCCCGATAATTACCGACATAGTCGCGAACAAAGCAGGTCACTTGACCAAGCGAGACCTGAGTCCACCTGTAAAAGAACGGGGACCAAAAAGATAACAGAAAAGACAAAAAATAGGAAGACAAACTAAAACAGGCAAAACACGCGCCTCAAAACACGACAATGCACGACAGCAACTACAAGATCTACCAAACGACGGGATACATGTTATGTAACGGGTATTATATGGCTAAAATAAAAAAATGAGTATTTTACCGTATTGTTGGCAATGAGGTATTCGATGTATCAAATATACGCGTATTTTACTAAAAATGATATTAGGAGGTTTTAATAATGACTTAGAACCTGGAAATAGATTTGCAGCCACTAATGTGATGCATCTCACTGCAGGGCCTCCTTGAGTGCTTGTAACGAGGGAACGCTTGGTTGGGCATCGTCTGCGTTTCCAGTGAGCGAGCCCAAGTCTCGTTCAGCTTCGAAATCTCTGAATTTGGGGAAGCATAAGCTCTCCATAGGTGAATCCAGCAAGCACTCTAAATCAAAGATTAGAAAGATTTCAGTGGATCCCAGTGAGACTCTTCCAGAACTTTCTGAACCAGTGTTCCAGTCGCTTCCCCTGGTCTCATCATATAATGATTCTGGGTCATTTTTCAGTTCCCATGGCTCCATCATTCCAGATGATTCTTCTGAGGATGTATTTCATGAGACCCTTTGCAGCACAAACGAGGAATTTCCTTCTAAAACAAGGAATTTGCAGTTGTTGCATCATTGCTATGACCCGGAATTCATATCAGGCCTTGATGATTGTCCTTTACCTGAGCATACCGACATCGGGTAATGTGTCTTAGGGAGCTTTTTCAAAACGCAGTGTTATTTGCAACAATTTTTGTGGGTGTTCAGCGCTCTTGGCAAAGGAGCCTTAGCTCAGAAGATGAATGGAATGTTCAAACATCTGCTCTCGGGTTCGTTACACCATCTGGGCCAGATGTTTAACCTCCCATTTTGAGTGGGAGCCTGATATTTATCCATTTATTCCCAGCAAGCGGGACGTCCTATTATCATGCCGTGGCAAGCTCGTCAGCAGGCTGTACAGCTTTTTTACTCACAGGTTAGGAACTCTGTGTACTGTTTTTTCTTTTTCTTTTTTTGGGGATCACTCGGATGAAAATTTTTGGGTAGAAATGTCCCATTTGCAGAGCAACTGGGAAGGTAAGAAAAAGAAAAAGAAAAAGAAAGAGAAGGGAAAAGATGTGGACTATGCCTGATTGTAGGAGTAAAGGGATGTGAAGCAGGTGGTGGCGGCTTATTCTTAATGCAGCTAATTATTCTAATTTGCTAATTTCTGCCTTTCTATATACCTGTGGAAATTCATCCCTTTTCTTGTTTGATGTCACTTCCCTTACCGACGATAAGGAAACATTTTATGCATCTTTTTTACTATTTAAGGCGAGTAACATTGGGCGACTTGGGGTGACGGAGTGATGGGCTTAAAATATGAGCCGCTCTCGAGTTGGTGTATATGATGATAGTTTCAGTATACCAACCCATAGAACTTCTGTTTGACGTGACGCTGCGTAATTAACCCCATTCCTTTTATGTATGTATCTATGTATAAAATTGCTGAATGAGGGGCCTTTTCTTTTCCTAGTTGAAAGTATGGATACAGATGATCTGAAAATAGATGAGTTAAAGTACACCAGCACAATGTAACAAGTAGTGGCATGTGACTCTTAGTAGGTCACTGCCCAACACAATAATACATGAATATATCTTTATTTGTTTTCTAGAATTGAGGGCCCTCGGGAAACAACTTCCTTTTAGGGTAGCATTTTGAAGGGGTAATATTGCATATATCTCATTCTCTTAGATCCCGCTTTAGCAGGAGCCCTTTGAGGTATTGGGTATGTTGTAATTTTTTTTTTGGGTGGTTTATGGGCTTTAATGTGATTGAGGATGGCGGTGCTTGTGATGTTGATAGGTGTCCTCTGATTGCTTGAGTGTTATTCACATCTCCGTCCCCCTATTTACTTTTATATACTGTATATGATAAATATATGTGGCTTTAATCTTTTGGAATTTGTAAATTTCTGTCGTACTGATCTCAAGCTTAACTATAAAATGGGAGGTTTAGAAAACAAAGAATGTATGTTTTCACATTGATAAGGTTATTATCGGGGTAGAATTACTATTGTTATAGTAAGGTCATAATTTTCAAGACATTTTTATGATTCTCGTCGTTTGAAGTCGAATTATCGCTCTGATAATGATAATTTTTGCCGTGGCGGTAACAACTCCCTTCAAATTTTTAGCACAAACATTAGAGAATTGGCTGAACTTGTTTTCCCCCCCTAGAAAAGTAAAATTGTGGGTTTATACAAATGCATTTTCCAAGGGAACACGGTGGTCTGGAAAATTTTCTTGAAAACGTAAGGTTTTGTTTTGTTTCATTTCTATTTATAATTTTCGGTCCTGTTAGAAACTAAATATTATATTTTATGCATAATTTCTTATTTTTGGCCTTTTGTGTTCTATTTTTTCCAATTTGAGTTAAAATAAAAAATTGAAAACAAAAAAAAAAAAGAAAAATATTCAAATTTCAAGCCAGCCATTACAAATCAAAATAGTTTCCAAATGACAATGCACCGCGCCACAACAATACCAAGTCTAAAAAATGCTTATGAATTTTAATTTTTTTTATAAAAGAATTTAAGGATTATATTTAGCGAAGAGAAAGATAAGTCTCGAATTCCTATCCATTGCCATGGCGAAGTAGAAAAGATCTAATACGTCGAACCCCAAATCTTAAAGAACTCATAAAGTTGCGTGTTAAGCTATTTGGATTCAATGTTTTAATAAGAGTGGCTTAACATGTAGGGAAAATGAGTTATTAATAGCAATGCGGTTACTAATGACCATGTACATCTTAAGATTGTGGGTTCTTCAGAAACAGTTTCTTTATAGGGTGTTTCTATCAAGTACCCAGTGGCCGCAAAGAGCACTTTTGACAAAAATGTTAATGATGGAGCAGCCTTGTCGTTTGCTGCAAAAGACATCACTTGATCGATCAAATTTGCATGTATCTTTTACAATAGGACACATCTGTTCTTTTCTTTTTTGATAATTTGATTACAAGTCCAAAAGATACTGGCGTGGGCAAGGTCCGGAGGTAAGTAGAATTATAAGACAACACAAAAGATGGCAACCGACGAAACAAAATATATAATAGGGTAAATTATAGAAAACTTTTCTGACTTTTGCTTCAATAATAGAAAATTTCCGACACAAATCACTCACTTTTAAAAATTTATCATTTTGCCCCAAAAAACTTTTTTTGACCATTTTGTCCCTTAAAATAAAATATTTAAGTATTTAATTTTATTTTTATGTAGGATTTTATGTTTTAAGAAAAAATAATTTTTTTTTATATTTTTAGAAAAAAGGAATTTTTTCTATATTTATAAAAATTATTATTTTATTAATTATATAGTAGTGACATTATAATATTAATAAAAAAATATTATATTTTATTTCATAATATTTTTTATAAAAATTTGAAAAATATTTTTTTATCTTCTAAACTTATAATATCATTACTATAATTAATTAAAATAGTTATATCTTAATAAATATAAAATTTTTTTTAATTCTTTTGCAAAAAATATAAAATATTTCTAATTTTTGCCTAATAATATAAAACCCCCATTTAAAAACAAAATTAAACATTTAACTTCTTCACTTTTGAGGAACAAAATGGTCAAAAAAAAATTATATAAGGGTTAAATGATAAATTTTTAAAAGTGAGATAGTTTTGTAAGTACTTTTATTTGTGATGAGGTTTTCTGTTTTTGAAAACAAAAGATAAGATAATTTTTTATAATTTACCCAACATAAGAACTTATCTAAACACTAAAAAAAACTGGGCAAACTCTTAAGACTGTAGAATTTGACAAGCTCCACAAATTCTATATGTGACGAACACATCTTTGATCTGCCTCTAATTTGCCACTTCAACACACTCAATCCTCGAACATTACCCGAAACTTTGACGAACCTTGCTCAAAATTAGGAGCGCTGGGGAAGCAAGCACACATCGAAGTGTTCCGTTTTTACCAACGACAAAATGCAGACTCATCAAATCCTGTTATGCCATAGTCACATTTCCCAGTAATTTTGTCATACTCGAATCAATGCCTTACCCGACCCTACTTTGGCAGAAGCCTCTTTAAGGCATTGCGTTTGTTCTTGTTAGTTCAAATCATGCCTTAACAAGCATACACTTCCGGCCAATGCTCATAAGAACTTCAAGGTATTGTGGAAATCATGGAAGCAACACATTACTCACCCCTCAAGATAGAGATCTTGGGTTCGAAGTTCGTCCCCCTTCCTAGTTGAATCCTTACCAATACAACAGAAGAAAACGAAAAAAAAAAAAAAAAAATTTACAGTATACAAAATGTTCTTCTTCCATGATTTGAAACACAGTGTTATAGTGCAAATTTATAATCCAAAATAGACACAGCAACAATGAAGAAACTAAAAAGAACAATCCTATGTGCAAAATACATCCACAGAAGCGATTCGCTTGTTCTTTCTACATTCTAGTTGTGTACCTCTGACTCTCCTCTTTTATCTACATACAACAGTGCCTAGCATTGATCCACGCCTCTCGATTCAAGTCGATTATTCGTAAGAACGACGAAAAATAGTATGCTGCATGAGTCACGATGCAGTGTTTAACGGAGCTTTGTCTCGGTGGCTTTGTTCCCACGGAATGCTGAAAGAGAGAAGAATGATCTTGACGCTGAAACACAATGGACAATAGGTTTCATTAGTTACAAGAGGAGGACTCAAGGACAAGATAACGTAATGGTGGTTATGTATTGGATTTTAAGTTGACCGTTATGTTGTATTTTTTAAACGGCCAATATCAAGCTTATGCGTTATATTTATTCTTTAGAACATGCTTATGATGTGCTTATGAAAAGGTATTAAAATGAAGGGTTATTTACACCAAAAGTTTCTGTACTTTGCTCACTGTATCAATTTAATCCTTATACTTTCTAATGACAATCATATTACATACAAGTAGCCCAATACAAACCCACTTCATGACCCAACTTAAACCAACTAGGGACCAGACCGCTAAAAATTTCATTGCTAAATTCTACTCAAGGACCAAATTGAGATTATATAAGGACCAAATTAACACAATTTAAAGTATGAGACTAAATTAACATGAGTACAACTACTTATTCTTCTTAAACAAGGTTAAAGTTGTTGATGGCTGGGATCATTATGTAATGTTTGCAAATCACCATTTGATTCCATGCCTAAGCTAAATTAAATCAACTGGCATATAATGAAACCTAAGCTTTGAAACAGCAAGATCAAAATGTATCCATTGGAAAATGAGTTTACAGAAATGAATTATTAAACCTTTAGTTGAGCTGTTGCTTGCATTCAA
This sequence comes from Simmondsia chinensis, assembly GCA_018398585.1. Lineage (NCBI taxonomy): Eukaryota > Viridiplantae > Streptophyta > Magnoliopsida > Caryophyllales > Simmondsiaceae > Simmondsia > Simmondsia chinensis. Next base: position 33,202,524 of record JAGTTD010000008.1, on the reverse strand, counting down.
TCGTGCTGCACGAAGATAAAAAATATTCATCAATAACTGGGAGCATGTTGTTGATAAGAATTTTTCAAACACAAATCATACGAGTTATAGAGGTCAATCGGCTCTAACACCAAACAGATAGCGATACTCTGTACTAAGAAGAACAGGGATGAGCAGCTTGACCTGATATAAGTAATCCAAGCGAAAATAACATTATGTATCAAAAGATAAAGACAAACACTAATAATAAGGGCCCAATTTGATTCAATGGAAAATATTTTCCTTATAAAAGAATTTTCTTCACAAAATATCTTCAATTAATAAATTTTTTTTGTCCTTTAAAATTTGTCATTTGAGCTAAAGAAAACGGTTTCATTCTATAAAGCTGCATAAGGTTCATGCTTGCTAACTTAAGGTTGAAGTGAAGCAAATGACGCAAGTTAAGGCAAAAACGTTTTCCCCTTGGTGAAGGAAAATTTTTTTTTCCATTTTTTTTGGGGGAAAGTCAATTTCCCTTCAATAGAGGAAAACATTTTCCACATTTATGATTGTTGTTGTGAAGTTATACAAGAAAAAATAGAACCAGGACAAAGATATTTCCATCAAAAGAAAAGAACCCAGAAGAAGTTTAATTCTAGTTAGGATAATCTAACTAATACTACAACAACAACAACAAACCTCGTGCCCCAAGGGTTAATCTAACTAATACATTTTATAAAATTATTAAAACCTCGTGTCCCAAGGCATAATCTAACTAATACATTCTATAAAATTATTAAAATTATGATGCAACAAAAACAACAACAAACCCAATGCCTCAAGGGCTTCCGCCTGAGCAGGGTTTGGGGGGTTGAGATGTATGCAGGCTTACCCCTTCCAGGTGTTACCCTAAAGAGAGGCTATGTCCGCAGGCCCCCACCCTAGAAACAAATGGTAGAGGCAGAATACTAGTGAAAAATATGAAAGTAAAAAGTAGAAAGTAACAAGTAAAAAGTAAAAAATAAGCCGACAACAAGATACAGTATGAGGACACAGCAAGGCAAAGCTGCAAAAAAACTAATAACAAAATAGAACCCTACCACCAGCAATCAAAGCAAGCAACCGTCAACAATATCTAACGTAAGTGTAAAATGCAGCTAAAATTGAGAAACTTGTAAGTATTGTCAGGATTTCGACAAAATCTAATGCATGATTAATCCCCAAAATATTATCTTGGTAAACAAATGCAATGGATATGGCCAAGAAAAAGAGCCTTGATGCAGACATACCAGAGAGAGGTTCAGAATCAGTCAAATTTTTGTCAACGCCATCGGAAGAAGAAGCACCTTGTTGGCCATAATTCTTGGCATGAAGCGCAACCTTCCGCAACAAATTCTCGGAACCTCTTTTACCAAGGCTTTTGCATTCATCACCATCCTCCTCTCCCTCAGATGTGCAGACACTAGACCAATCAGCTATATTTGCCTCACCTCGGGTTTTGCGACCAAACTTCAAAAGCCTCTTTAATCCTCTAGGAGCATCTTTTTGGTAGATCATGGCAGGAGGATTTTCGGCATTTCCCCACTCAATAATATCAGGCTCACTGCTTTCTTCTAGAAGCATCTGTGACAAAGAATGACGTACTCGGGTTCCAGATGCTGCCATTGTGGCGGGATTAGCCGGAGATGCCACTTGAGTATCATTATTATTACTTGGAATAGGAAGATCCTGCTGGCCATTATCCACCCAGGTAGCTGGTGATATTGTTGGTTCCTCCGCAGGTTGTATCTCTGCTGGGGACTCTGCCTTGCTTTCGACGGTCTCGTCACTTTGAATGGGAAGTTCAACTGAGCTCACGTCCTCAGCACCGTTCGGGTGCATTTCCCCTTGCACTTCTGGGTCCAGATCAGCATCGTGATTATCCGGTTGTTCCAAATCACGCTCTACTTGTTGGCTTGTCAGATCAGAAACCGTAGCATGGTTATCCTCTTGAACTGGGTCAGGATCTCCAGCCTTGCTTGAAGGTTCGTCAACTTGAGGAGAGAGTTTTGTGCTCGGTGCACTATGATCACTCCCAGTGTTAATTCTAGAGCCCTTCCGCAAGGACGGCTTAGACTCCACTGGAACCACAGTGCTCTTCTTGACCACCTTCCTGCGCACCCCAGCCTTAGCTGGAGACATTGCTGCACTATCTTCAGAAGCTGTGAGAACTTCTGTTTTTGTCGGTTTTCCGCTTCTAAGTCCAACTTGGGGCTTGCTTTCATCCACACTATGCAAGCTCTTTTTTTTCCTTTTTTCCTCTGAACTTTTCAAACTCTTTTTAGTCTTACTTTGATCGGAAGTTCTCGTACTCTTTTTAGTGCTACCATCATCCAAGTTTTTCAAGTTCTTTTTAGTATCCACTGGGGTTTTCTTCAGCTCCTTCTGCTTCTGTTCTGATCTTTCAGTTTTTGGATTCAAACGGGAAAGTGGTGCTGGTGACTGAGATTTTCGAGGCAGAGATGGTGACTGGGATTTCTGAGATGGTGCTGTAGAACCAGATGATATTCTAGAGGAAATTTTAGTTGGTGATGCCCCAGTGACTCTTGGTGATGGTGTTGGCGGCCATGATTTTCTAGTAGCAGGAAGGGGTGAAGACCTGGATGACGCCTTCTTCGGCGCAGCAGATTTTGAGGATTCCTTTTTGGAGTTTGAAGACTGAGGTGTATTCTTTATTGGCCTTGCGGTTTTGTTGGCGGAAGTTTTCTTTGCCACATCACTAACCTTTGTGGTAGTCGTTTCAGCCTTTGTCCTATCAAGAATTTTCTGCATAACCCTAAACTGTGCTTGTTTCTCCACTCTCTTGGTGTTGTCTCCTCGAAGTTTTTCATCCTTTTTACCCTTGTAGCTGTCATGAATTCTACCCTTTTTCTCCAATGCAGAAATTTGGATCTCGGTTTTGCCAGGCTCGGTGTTCTGATATTTGATCTGATTAGTCTTAGCAAACTTCATCAGCATCTGGTTCAGTTCTGCTTCTTTTTTCCTATTCCATTCTACTGAATCCCATCTTTCACTAGTGTGCTCTGATTGTGAAATTGTAACATCATCTTGATTTGTTTCAGACGCAATTCTATCATTCGATTCCATGTCCAAATCAGCTTCAGCAGTTTCCACTGATTCCATGTATCCAGAAGCAGGTTCAGCATCTGGTTTCACTTCTGTTGTACTCTTACTAACATCTTCATCCATCTGAAAGTCACCCACTGGAGCCATATGCTCAGAAGTACTCGCAGTTAGGGATTTTGGGGATGATTCCCCCATTCCTGCGCTCCATCTTCTCAATATGGACCTATTTGTATTTCCAGAATTATCAACCAGTGATCTTCTCATCTGAGTATCGGAGGTTTGATCTCTCTGTTTGCTCTCAAAAAGACTAATTGCATCTTGAACACTCATCCTTGTCACATTGACCTCAGTTTTCTTGTTAAATTTCCCAGGCTCTTCTGGTTCACAATCAGTTGTAGGGCTATCTCGATAAGTTGATGTCCTTTCTCTGGCGGGAAAACAATTAAGATTTTTTATCGTTAACGCCGGAGCTCGACGTGATCCTGACCTCCCTATTTGTACCCTCCGCATTGGGGAGGCTGATCTTCTAGGAGATGCAGATCTGATGACAGTTCGGCTTCTTTCAGCAGAAGGCTTATCCTCCTCACTTGAACAAGATGAATCTTCACTCTCAGTTGAGCTTTGTCGCTCAATCTCCGCAGCTTTTGCAGGAGAGGCACTGTATTTGACAGGTGTAACGGAATGTGATGGTCCAGATATCTGGGCACTCCCATCTGTCTGGTTCACATTATCACTCCTCAGGTTGCATATGACTGGCCTCTCCACAGCATCCTGGGTCTCAACATCTCCAAATTGTTGGCCCAACTCTAACAGCTTGGAAAACAGATCCCTGAAAAATACCATTCAAAAGAAAGGAAATTGAGAAGTCAATCTATATTGATCCCGTCCCAGAAATTTTACAGCAGTTATACATCTCTGAGAATTGATCATCCTATCGATGTGCACAAAAGGCTCATAGGACCAAACAAACCACTCTCTTATCAATCGAGAAGCACATAGAATTACCTAATGTCTACTATTTCGAAATGTTCACAAAATCTTTTTAGATCCATTATCTCTGGAAGGGAGCATGTGGCTCCAGCGGCTAGCCTGAAAGCTGTGATTAGTTCTTCCCTTAATGCTGTAAGCCTTGAGTCCATTGCCCGTAGTAGTTCATTCCTGATAACAGCAGCAATAGCTTAGCTTTAGCAGAGATAAAGGGGAAACTCTGGATTTAGATCCCGAAAGAGTTGCTAAAAGAAAATGAAAATAGATGAACAAAAATTACTTTGAATCATCTGACGACAAAACACCATCCTCAGCCTGTAAATATGTCATAAAATAGGTCATCCCATTCGCAAGACAAATGTAATAACAAAAGTGAATTGGCATGTCAAGAGAAAAGACATCACTACCAGCTTAGGTGACTTAAGATTTGGGCCACAATCATCTGTTGCAAAAGAATACAAAAACACGTGAACGTTGATGCTGGTATGGACACTGATAAACAAATAGTAGTTTAAATCTCTCAAGCCTATCAGTGCAGTTTCTTTACAAGATATGAACGAACAAATTACTGATACAAGCACCATTTCTTATTCAATACAAGTTTTCAGGTATAGAGGATATATGGATTTAGACAGCTAACCTGCTGCTTCATTAGTCATGTCATCCTCATCTCCCTGAAACAGGAAATGGAAAATGTTTTACAAGAAGAAATTATCTGTCCTATCTCACATATTCTATAGAAAATTCTTTTGATGAAAACAAGGGAGGTTCTTACCTTGGAATACAAAGAAACATGAAATCTTCTCGTTTCCTCTAGTTGAGACATTTCTTTGTTAATAGCAATGGTTTTCTTAAGTATTTCCTCCGAACCAATTATATGAAAAAACCTGACAACAGACACGTGAACTCAGTTACAACAGGTCCTTGGTAGAACATCTTAATCTGCATAGGAAATAAAGCAAAATGCTTCAACAGAATTGCATCAAAGATCAGAACCTCATTAGCGTGGCTTTTGTGAACCATTTAGTATGATCATGAGTCTTTGGTAAATCTAGTTTGAGAGTATCCTGGGACCCAGTATTGTGCAGATCCTTTATCTTAGTTAGATGCTCCACAAGTTGATCAAGAGATCCGGAACCCACTTTCTCCTCTTTGCCACCACTAGATATATAGAAGTCATATCTGAAACAAAAGAAAATGTCATTCTAAAGTTTTAGACTGGTTCAGCTACTGGGAGACCGTTATTATAAGAAAAGAAACTATGAGATCCTAAAAGATGTGTAAACATAATGTTTTAAAGGAATGCAATTTTCAAGCTCACCAAAAGTTTCCAAAAAGCAAATTTTACAATACAAACTCTGCCAAAACCATATCTAAATTGAAGGACCAAAAGCAGCAAAATCTTCGAGCAACTCATCTTTCAGTTTAATATCACTAACTATTGAGATTCCGCTTTCCTCAATTATCCTCTAGTGGTTGAATATGTTGCTAAGCTATTTCCCCATACCGTAAATCATCAAATATAACAAATCTCTCAACCCTGAATCGATAGTCGTAATCCGCTAACTTCAAATTGACAGTTTAAAATTCAAATGACCGATCAGATCGGTTAATTTTGTCATTGTGATCCAAACGTCAAGCATCAAGAAAAGCCAAACATGCATGGAAGTTTAAAATCAAAGGCTACATATGATTTCCTTTTTTTTTTTTCTTTTTTTTTTTTTTTTTTTGAGCACTAAGGCTACTACATATGATTAATAATTCAAGTACCGGGCAATGTATACAAGCTGATAAAACTCGCACATAAGAAATTAAGAACCTTTTTTCAGACAAGTATGGTGCCACTGTCTGGAACCCATCTCTAACATTAGAATAAAATTCTTTAAATTAAATAAAAATCAAAACTTTCCCCTATTATGTGAATTCTTTCTGTTACACCTACTAGTTTTTGGAGCAAATTTGTGAAGTCTTATGGTTATTATTCATTACAAGTAACATCATTGCTCTAACAATAACGAAGCAACTTTGGTGAAATCTTGCGGTTATTATTCATTACATGTAACATCATTGCTCTAACAATAACAATTATTGATCTGACAACAATAACAACCAAAGTTAAAGTTACCTGTTTTCTGGCAAAATCTGAAATGTAACCCAATCCAAAGGCGCATCAGCATCTATTTCCTCCATTTCAATCAAATTTTACAAAGAAACGCACCAAAACCTGAACCAGAAAAACCAACTTTAAGCAGCAAGCAATAAAACATATAACCAATCCCATTCTACATAAAACACAACATTACAGATCCTGTTAGAGTATAAAACAATTCCTAAGCCTTAAACCATCAGATAAACCTTCTGGGAAAGTTAGTTTCTTGATATAGTATCAAAACCTTATTGACCAAGAGGGTCACAAGTACGAATCTAAACAACCCCTACTTTAGATAGCAACATAATTTAATCACAGTGTATAAGGTCAGACTATACACTATCCAAGCACAACAGGCATTCACATGAAGAGCGCGCTAGAGTACAAAACAATTCCTGAAACTTCACACGTAAGCTTAATCTTCTAGGAAAGTTGCTTCCTTGACAGTTCCACAATCAAATTCAACCAAATTTCACCTGCATTCAAGCTCAGATCTAGCCAAAAAACACTCAAACAAATACAAAAGCACACACAAATAGCAACAAAAAAAAAAAAAAAGAAAAAAACTATATAAGAACATAACCACTATAAACCTAAAACTTACAGAACACCGACAAATTGAACTACCTGAATCGCCTTCAATTAGAGCGCATTACTAGTCAAATCAACACGAAACAGGCGATTCTAACAAAGCATTTAAGCTTCAATTAAAATTCCTAGCTTAAATTAAATGCTTGAGAAGCAAGTGTGCACCTAACTCCATTACTCGAACAAAAAAAGGTTTGATTTTGAAATCTAGTGAGCATTATGTTTCGCAGAATGAATTCAAAAAAGAAAAATAAAATAAAATTAATGATGAAAAGCAAAAAGCTTACCGAGAGAGAGAGAGAGAGAGCAGATCTTGTGTGGGAGGTACATGTGGTGGTTTACTGGCTTGTAGTGGTGTCTTGCTTTAATTTAATTTTATCACCGAAGCCGGATGTAATCCCAAGCAATCCAAACACTCGTTTGGCGCCTCCGAGTTTTAGGGGGCCCAAATTTTTGATGTCGTCGTTCTTAAAGTATTAATTATTAATATTAATGAGTTTTAAAAGAAATATTATTATATATAAAAGGCCCCATTTAAAAATTTTACTTGAGGTCCTGAAAATGTCAGGACCAGCCCTGTTTATTACTAGTGTGATCCCTTACGATGCACGGAAGGTGCTTCCATTCTTTTAAAAAAATTAGTGCGTTGGATCAGCTTGTATTCATTGTTTCAACTTTTAGACTTAAATTATTATTCTTAATTCCTTATAAATGTAGTACTATATTTTTCAAATCTTATTTATTTTTGCTTTAGTTAATTTAGACTATTTAATATATGCTTCTAAAATTTGAGGATTAAAAGAGGGAAGATATGTGAGAGTTTGGGTATTTGACAATAATGTATTAGAATAGAAATAGATTATCCGCTTTTTTCTCTCTCCTTTTTGTTTTGTAAATTTAAATTTAATTACTTTATGCATGGCTCATGTTTATATTTTGAGCTATTTATATTTTAGTACTCATGTTTTTAGAAATAATACAAAATATCTGATCTTTTGGAATTAACAAAAAGGTCCCTGAGTTTTTGTTATATTAATAAAACAATAATTAATCTAAAAGTAACCTAACTATATGTCAATATACCAAAAAATAACTCAACTTTATTTTCTAACTAAAAATAACTCAACTCTAACTTCTTTACCAAAAAATAATCCAACTCTAACTTTTCTACCAAAAAATAACCCATCTCTAACTTTTCTACCAAAAAATAACCAAACTCTAAAATTAATCTAAAAATAACACAACTCTAAAAATTTGATTTAAAAAATACTGAATTGTGATGCTCCAACAATATATTTTTCTTCTACATATTTTTATTTGGCTTGTTGTCTGTAGGGCTGCAAATGAGCCAAGTCGGTTCTCGAGCAGGTTTTACTTTGCTCATTAAGGGCTCGGCTTGGATTCGTCTAAGCCGACTCGAGAGTCTGCGCTACTCATTTAAGGGTGGCTGGTTTAAATAAATAAGCCAAATCAAACCGAGACTGACTCAGCTCGAAAAGCTCACAAACCAGCTCGTTTATGGGCATGAGTCAGCTCGATTATTGGCTCGCATGTCTACTTTACGGAATTGAGTTACATGTATATTTTTTTTAATTTTCAATTTTCATACATAATTTATTTTATTTCAAGTAATAATAATTATAAATGAGTTTAACAAACTTAATAAATGAGCTTAACGAACCTCATAAATGAGCGCAATGAACCAGCTCACCAAATAATCAAGCTTAAATGATACCGATATCGAGCCGGTATCATTTAGTAAATGAGCGGAGCCGACCACAAATATGCGGCTCAATTAGATAAACGATACTGATACCAAGCTGGTCTCATTTAATTAACGAGCCGAGCCGAGCCGAGCGAGCTGTGATTCGGTTCAGCTCAGCTCATTTGCAGCCCTAATTCTTTAGTTGTATTCCTCGGTTGTTTTGTTTGTTCTTTGCCTTGAGATGTTGCCTTTTTGTTGGGTTATACTCAATTATAGAGAAAAAAAAAAAAACGTATTTTTAGTTTGATTAGGTGGGAAAAGAAATCAAGCCAAACCAAAAATACATAGAAGCAAAATATATTATTGGAGTGTCACACCACACGCCATGCTTGCCATCAATTCAGTATTTTTAAAATTACGTTTAGAGTTTGGTTTTTTTTTTTACAAAAGTTAGAGTTTGGGTTATTTTTTGGTAGAAAAGTTAGAGTTGGGTTATTTTTTGATTAAAAAATAGAGTTGAATTACTTTTTGACATATAGCTGGGTTATTTCTAGATTAATCGTTGTTAATAAAAGGCCCATTTCTAGCGGGATGACATTATTTTCCATTAATAGAGTTGATGTGATAACTGTTTTTCAGTATTGCTATAGTAAAATGACTATAGTACCTATCAATATCCTTATTATTACAGTATAAGCATGAAATAAGAGATGTTGTATTGCATAGAGACTATCTGTTTTTACTTAATTTGTTTAAAAATATGGTTATTGAAGGTTATTTTTGTCATTTTACTTTAGTATTAATAAAAAAGCAGTTGCTATATCAAGTCTGTCAATGAAAAATAACATCGTCACGTTGAAGAGGATTTTTTTTGTTAATACGACAAAAATTTAAGGGCATTTTTAATAAATCAAAAAAGTTAGAATTCTTTTCATTAATTTCAAAAAATACAGATGCTAAAATGTTAATAATCCTTTTAATTTTTTTTAAAAGAAATTCATATGCGTAGTTTATTTATTGTAATGCGTACGGAACTTGATATAATTTTTTTTGAATTGTTTGAAATTTTTAGGTTAATATTACGATTAAACTTCATTTGGTGTACATGAAGTAAATGTCAAAAGTACAAAATTAATAGGAAATACGGATTTTAATTCTTGTTTGGTTGGCAGGAAATAAAAAAATACAGGAAGTGAAAATTATTAAGTAATTTCTAATTTCTTAATAACACAAGAAATGACATACCTAACCCCATAGTCTTTGTTTTCAACTACCCTCATGAAAGAAGTTCTAATTCACATCCTGACAACCAGATATGGTTTACCTACTTATTGGAAAGCTAATACAGGAATTGAATTCTCAGAAAATATAACTTTCTACAGGATTTAATTAATTGTATGTTATTAACTCTTGTTATCATACGTATTATGTAATTATTCAACTATAATATGACTTATATACTAAGGGGTTGCATGGGGTTTCTTTATTTGATATGGTATCAAAATCATAACCCTAACTTTTTTTGTTTTTTTTTTTTTGTCACTCGCCATCTTTCTTCCGTTTCGCCATCATGGCCTCTATCACTCTTAACTCTAGTGTCTCATTCCAACCCTCTTTCAATTAGAAATATCAAAAATCTTGCGTTTCAAACATTGAAATTGCAGAATTATCAATCATGTTGTGAATTATTTATTAACGCTGGCTTATATGAACATATATCTAGAGATTCTCCTTGTCCTCCATTAACAATCACGACATATTTTTAATGAAAACAACATGATTTTTCTGGTTCGTCTTTGACATGTCCAGTTCTCAAATGGTGGTTCAAATGTAGGTAAGCATGGGCGAAAAACTTACAGCCAAAAAGGCCTAGACTGAAATTGAACATCTTTGTCATGATTAGAGTCAGGTTCTTGTTCTTTTATTAAACCATGAATTTCATACTTTTAGGAAAAATCTTCTTTGGTCCCCGTTCTTTTACGGGTTGACTCAGGGCTCGCTTGGTCAAGTTGCCTGCTTTATACCGCAACTCTGTCGCTAATTATCCCAAAAAAATACTTTTAGGGAAAAAATGACCTCTCTATTAGTGCTTATATTCAATGTATGAAACTATTGTACACAACCTTGCCCCACCACCTATACATCCCCCTCTGTGGCCTTTGTGCTCAATTAGTACGCTTGATCTGCCAGTAGCAATGACTCGCACTGCCGATCCACGAGCCCGGGGCATGGTCTCGTCTGTCGTGGACATCGCAGTGGTTGTTGTGGATCTGGAAATCGTTATGGAGGCCATGATTATGTTTGTAGGCATTCTTTTCGTGGTGGTTATGGTTATGGTCAGCTGGGTTATACTGCTTTTCCCCATTTTTCAAGTTTTAGACTTCTTGGCCACGTCCTCCGCTAAGTATATCATCCTATGTTCGTATGGTATCCCCTAACTCCTTCGCATCTCCTCTAATTCAATGTCAAATTTGTTTCTAATACAGTAATGCTCATTGCTCCCAATTTCCACGAGTGATCCACTATCCTTTGTTACTTATATCTCACATGACCCGGGTCCTTATGATAATTTGTTTCTTGACCTCAGTGCTTCGTTCCATATCACTCACACCAGAGGTATCGGTTCTTCTTCTCTCCATGCTTCATCCTGACTCTATCTAGGTCAGAGATGGGTCTCTAATTCCCATTTCTTACACAAGATGTGTTTTGTTATCCTTTCCAGCTCATTTATAAATTAAACAATGTTTTAGTTACTCCTCACATTGCCAAAACTGTTATTTTGCATTCGTCAATTTACTAAAAAAAAAAAAAAACTTAAAGAGTAGCATTTGCCTCTGTTTTTCCAATTAAGGATCTCTCGACGAAAAAAGAAACACTTTGACACAGGAGTGCGGGTCCCCTCTATCGGGTCTGTAATCCATTTGGTCCGGGCTCCATATCTCCGTTTAATGTTTGAGTGTCTTCTGGCAGCAACGTCATGGCATCCTAGTTCACATGTTATGTCCTTATTGCTTGCTCGAAAATTGTTATTTTCTGCGAGTTGTTCTAGGTCTAAAATAAAAATTTCCATGCTTGTCAACTTGGCAAACATGTTTGTTTACCTTTTACGTCTTCCAAAATCTGAATTGACCAAAAAACTTCAAGATGACTAAAACTAAAAATAACCTTACAGGCCTTTGTTTGAACTAAATTTGTGCAGAGAGGTAAAATGAAACTAAATATGACACAACTTGATTGATTTGGAACAAAGATGGCTCAATCCTTAATCACTCTACCCAACTCGAACCTAACCCGGGCTAACTTGAATCATATAATGGATCTATTTAATTAACCCAAAATCCAATACGAGTCGACCAACTAAAACCCTACTTGACTTGCCTAAAACTCGAAATAAAAAAGGCAACATTCCTAGAGCCCCAAGGGCTCCCACCTAAGTAGGGTCGGGGGGTGGGGGGGACGCAGTCTTCCCCCTTCAGGGTGCTATCCTAAAGGGAGGCTATTTCCGAGAACCCCTAACCTAAGGGGTGCAATACGAGGACTTCCTAGCACCCTGAAGGGGGGCTGTTTCCGAAATTCCCAACCTAAGGGGTGCAACACGATGACTTCCTAGAAGGTTATCCATCTTTGTATTACCCTGAAACTCGAAATAAATCGAGTCCAAAATGATCCAATTTGACCCTAGTTAACCTAAAATTCGGAATGATCTAACTCGATTGACTCAAAAATTGAGACCACCATTTATGGAATTACAATTCGAACTTCCAATTCCATTTATTAGCCAGACAATGGAATTTCAATTTCATCATAATTCCAATTCCATTAGAATTGTAAATGAAACTTGAAAACTGACACTAAACTCTTTAGCTTTTCATTTCCCATGAAAAATGAGCAAGATTGATGGGTGTAACAGTTAAAACTTCCCATGTTCAAGTATGTGATCTTAGGGTTCAAGCTCACATTTCCCTTTCCCATACGTTGACAGCCTTACCTCGGATGAAAGTCATACTCTTTATCGCTAAAAAAGTTGTTTCAGTAGAAAATTTTCTATGAAACTTCGACAATTATTTAGTTTCAGACGAACCTGAAATCGTAAATTCTAAAATGTAAATAGAAAGGAAAATAAAAAAGAAGGGACCAGAAAAAGGACCCCACATGGGTGGGGCCCACGGCATGGACAGCTACGCAATCCATGAAAAAACGACCGGTATTTATGTTGCTAGTCCAAATAAAAAAAAGGAAAATTATTATTTCTATATCTGTATTTAATTATTTATCATATAAGTATTTTGGTGTTTCAATATATTCAATAGGGTATCTTGACATTTGAAAATTTTATTATTTAGGCATCTTATGTTGCAATTTGATGAATTATTGTGAGAATAAGACTAATTTTATATAAAAGATGCTAATATAATGTATAATTATAATAATATACATAAGTCATGTTAGTATTTTCAGCCAAAAAATAACGAATTGTGATAAAAATTTACTGAATTTGAATGTAAATTATTTATATATCATCAAAATCATATGCAATATTAGCATTTTTCGTTAAAAACCATAATATTTTAATGAATATACTTATATATTGTGAAAATTATGTTTTACTTGAACACCTTTCATTGAAAATTTGGAGAATTCCAAAAGAAGGGTATCTGATGATAGAATTTTAAAATTTTAGATTAGTTAAGTAATAAAATTTTTAAGGTACCAAATTTAATATTTTAAAATTTCAAATTATTTAGATAATAAATATTTAAATCTCAAATACTAAATATAATTTGCCAAAAAAAATTGAAAAAATCGGATTGGCTCAAGTTGTCTGGTAACGAAGATGTTCGATCTAGTTTACGGTGCTCGCACCGCCAACTTCGCACACAAGTTTCATTTTGTCACAAACTATATTTTAAAAATATTAAAATATAGCATTATCTTTATTATATTTTAAAAAATACAGTAAATTATATATTATTATTTGAGAATTTTGTGTATTAGTTTTTTAATCTACAACTTTATAAAATAATATTTTAATCTATAAGTTACATATATTTAATAAAATAATTTAATAGCAGTGTACAAGAGCATAAAAAGGTCTTTTGTCCAACTCTTTTTTATTAGATATACAATAAGAGGAAGAGTAAGATGATGGTTGGTTTGCTAACAAATAATGACCAGTTTTATATTCTTTCACACTGTCATCATTTAGAGTATTTATTAAATACATTTAAGGTTTGGATTAAAAAATTAAGGGTTTTTTTTTTACTAAAAACTACCTAAATTTTATGTGCGTTTGCAAAAAAATTACCTAGATTTTTTAATTTTTTAAAGTCATATCTAGACTCAAAATTTTTAATGTCATGTTTTAATGTTAGTGCAATTAACATTTGTTAATTTTTGCTAACATGAATTTTTAAAAAAAGACAAAATAATTTTAACAAATCCAAATTTACATTCAAAATAATTTAAAAATATTTAAAAATTATGTTAATATACTTAATATTTGTAAATACTTAAAAAATAATTTTTATATTTAAAAATAATACTTTTAAATGTCGCATCAGCAAAAACTAACGAATGTTAATAAACTTAACATCAAGCTGTGATATTGAAAAATTTTGAAAAGTTACAGGTATAACTTTAAAAAATTAGAAAATCTAAGTAGTTTTTTAAAATTGCACCTTAAATTTGGGTAGTTTTTCATAAAATATCCAAAAGTTAATACATCAAACCTTAAAATATTAATATCTAATTTACCTTTAAAAATAGATATTTTTAGAAAACACGAAAATGACAGAAAAAAGATTAAAAAGGGCACTGAACTTGTCCTTGGTAATCAGAGTGGTGACATGATAGCCGAAAAGTGATGCAGCAAATTTATTCCGTAATGTGAAATTTTTTTGAAAAAATATATATGGGCTGTGAATACTTGAAAAGAAAAACTCGGCACACACGATATATGCAACTAAAGTGACAAGATTTTCAATTCTCAACTCAATGAAACATAGTGGCTTAATGTACCTTAAAAAGGAAACACAGAGGCTTTTACTGCCAAAGAGACACCCTTGCACGTACCCTATGAACTTTAAACATAGTGTGTCGTGTTCAAGTTTGTGCACATTGTTGTGTTGTTGTATATACGATGCAACGCTTTTTTACCCGCGCTAAAATGTTCTACTTTGTGTACAAAATGCCACTGTTTTAAACGATTTTCTTGTTCCATGTAATTTATTTTTTGTTGAGTAAGATAGGTTGGTGTAACAATCATAACTTCCCACTTGAAACATGAGGTTTTGGGCTCCAATTCACTTCCTCCGATCCTTGTGTATTATTGGCCTTAGACAAATATTATACTCCTTAATACTATAAAAATGTATTTTTTATTATAAAATTGCCCGCCTCTAAGGCTGCGTTTGGTTCAGCTTTTTAACAACTTAAAGCATTAAAAAAGCTCTTTTTAACTGCAGGGCTTGCATTTGGTTGGCTGAAAAAGATTTTTTATATCTTTTTCACAGTTTAAATAGAAAGATAAAAAAGTTATTTTATAAATAAGCAAAAAAAATACAAAACAGGATTTTTTTCACAGCTTATTTCAGAGAAATGCTTTGAAAATATTATATTAATATTAAATCTTCACCACCATGACCTACTTTTACTTCTTATCACCATTCCCACCGATCACCGCACCTTTTTATGGTCATGGGTTGCTATATTCACCACTTTCCACTACCACGACCAATTATTATCATGATTCTCCTTACCTACTATAATTAGATAATTTATATTACTAAGTCATTTTTTTGATTATAGTAGATAAGTTACTTTTTTTAACTTGTATTAAAATGCTTTATTTTGTAAAAAAGATCTTTCTACATTGCAGAACCATACACTTCACTGTAAAAAGATACAAATCTTAAATGGTCAAATCTTATTGAAACAGATAAATTAGAAAAAAATAAGTTAAAATAAGCTAAACCAAACGTACCCTAAATAAATGTGTCGCACAACTTTTTAGCTCCCATGCCATTCTTATTCTTTTTTTCAAACATCCTGTTATTCTTGTTTTTCTTTTTCATATTACATGTTATCTCTGTTTTATATATAATAAATACCATATCCTCTTTATTTCTTTTTTCAAAGATATTACCAAAATAAAGTATTTATACCATTATTTTGCTACTTAGCATTGTCGGGAAATCTTTCAAATCACATTATATTTTTTTTAAAAAAATGCAGAAATGGTAAATATTTACTACATATCTAATGAAGAAAGATGAATTTTGAAAACAAAATTTTTGACATGATATATGTTTTCAATAATATATATATAAGCACCATTCACTTAAATCTAGTAAATTTTTACCCAAATGTAGCTAATTTTTGGCAAAAATGTTGATGTGACACAAACTTTGTTGCAATCATAGGTGACATCAATAATTTTTAACGCAAAGTCGCCAAGTCTTTCCATGAAATTCACTAAATTATGTCACAAGGCACTACGTGATAAAATTTTAAAAATTTAAGTTATCTTATTCTACGTATTAAAACTTCATGATATTTAATTATAAATGTTCATATACCTCGACTTTGTAATGATAAACCCTATTTTTGCCTTAAGTCTCTTTCATCTTCGATAATTGAGATTAAAAACTGTTCATATACCTACATGTAAATCCCCTGGAGGACGACCACCAATACAACTGTTTGCACCGGAGCAACGGCGAAATTGTCTTTTAGAACAGTGGTATTTTCCACAGCACGGTATCTTTGGTATTTAGTCTATTTCTCCTCTTTTCGGTACTATTTGATTGCTGTGTTTAGGTATATAGTTACGTATAATAATGTACCTAGTAATAATGTACTTATACGTAACATATATTCCGCCATTTTCTATTCTACAAATACGCTGCTAATCTTACAGCAGATTTATAGTGCAATTTCTCGATTTATACTGCAAAATTCTAATTGAGTTTTTTCTGGATTTTTCCTGTTTTTGCTGTTGGAATTTCACTGCTAATTTATTCATATTTCTACTGGTTCATTACTGCATTTTAAGTAGTATCTTGTATTGCGATATTTTGCTACAGTATTCTATAAAAATTTGTTGTTTCTATTGGATTTTGTTTGCAATATTACTGCTGTAAATCGCGTATATTATTGGTTTATTTCAACAATCTAAAAGACGATTTGTTTTACATGGGTCTATTTAAACCACTTAAACCATCCTTCCCTCTCCAATGTGGGATAGCATTTATTTTCGAAAATGGGATATGATTTTACATAATATTTGAAATTAGCTTGTATTATTTTTCCAACAATCCCCCACAAAGGATACAAACGGAATAGAAAGATTAGAAATAGATTGGGCAAAGAGAGTTTAGTTTTTTAGTGCCGATATCTTACGACTTGAATCGTCACATAGTGTAACCCAAGTTTTGGACTAACATGTTGCAAGGTGACTCTCGTTTTGAACCTCACAAGGAGTTGTATAGTCTTCCACTAGAACACATACCAAACTCCAAATTTTGGCAATTCCTGCGCTTTGGCGCGTTTTATCGTCCATGCGCTCATCCTGGATATTCATAGGCACTCTAGAAGGCAAGTTTTAATCCTTCATAGGGAGCGGCCACACTCCCACTCTATAAGAGGTGGTCCCAAAAAATATTGTTTTTCCTACAACAAGTGTGTATTGATTACGTACTTTTTGATAAAAAAGCACCTAAAGATGAAAACGAGAAAAAAGCTTATGAAGAAAAGCTCACCGTAGATGACCGAACTTGTAGGGTAAATTTGCTGCATTACATGAGTGATGGGCTCTTTGATATATATGTAAAATTAACCATGGGAAAAGAAATTTGGGATTCCCTACAGAAAAAATATGGGGGTGATGATGTAGGAACTAGAAAATATGCGGTTAGTAAGTGGTTAGATTTCAAATTCGTGGACAACAAATCAATTATTGATCAAGTCCATGAATATGAAAACATAGTGACTACTCTTTTGTCAAAAGGCCATAAAATTTGCGATATAACTCAAGCATATGTTTTAATCGAAAAACTTCTACATTCTTAGAAGGATTACAGAAACCTACTTATGCATAAAAAGAAGGAGAGGAGTTGGTGAACCACTTAAAAATTGAAGAAGAAAATAGGCTTAAGGACAGGGGGTGCTCATACTCCAACCAATCTAAAGCTAACATTATCGAGGCTCAGCCTAGTACATCTGATAGGTTCAAGAATAAAGGAAAAAACATCAATCAAATTTCAAATCCAGTGGAAAGATACAAAAGCCGAACAACAGATTCGTCGGAGATTGTTGTCACTGTGGAAAACATGGACACATGGCTAAAGATTGCAGGAGTAAAAAGAACCAGCCGAAGGACCCAAAGCACAAAGCCCACCTTGTAGAGACAGAGAATATTGTAGCGGTTGTTTCAGAAATGAACCTGGTAAACAATATGACTGAGTGGATTATGGACACCGGGCTACTAGACACATTTGCACGAACCGAAACATGCTCCAGGAGCACCAGAAAATGACTGATAGGGAGGTGGTATACATGGGTAATTCTGCAGCAGCACCAATCCTCGAAAAAGGGAAGGTTTATTTAAAACTCACTTCTGGAAAGTTTCTTACCTTAACAAACGTGTTGCATGTGTCTTATATGCGTAGGAATCTAATCTCCGGTAGTCTTTTAATTAAAGCTGGTTTGAAACTATCCTTTGACTCCGTCAAATTAGTCCTAACTAGGAATGGAGAATTTGTGGGTAAGGATTTTTATAATGGTGGTCTTTTTGTTCTTGACACTGTTTGCATTTAGTGTGTCCATGTTACTTTTTAATAGTAATATTTATTATGCAATGGTTGGAGATGCTCCAATACACGTGCTTCTACTTAAATAATCAAATCCTCGCGTTGTCAATCCTACAAGGTTGGAGGTCCTTGGAAATAGCCTCTCAGCAGGGTTACACCGGGAAGGGGTAAGGCTGCGTACATCCATCCCCCAAACCCCACTTAAGTGGGAGTCCTTAAGGCACTGGGTCTGCTGTTGTTGTTGTTGTATTTTAGCAATGATATTTTATTTTATCTATGAAAAAGACATTAAGACCTTATTTGATTGTCACGAAGTACAAAATCATAGGAAGTCGAGATTCGGCCTCTTGTTGGTTGCCAGAAAGTTGGCATAAGCAATTTTTAGTTTCTTTAAAATACAGGAAGTAACTTATTACCTAACTCTCTTATATGAGTTTTGATTGATTTGTTTTTAACTAGCCCCCTAATGAAATTTTATTGCTCATCCTAACAACCAAATACTGTACACCTACTTTTTGAGAAATTGACATTAAAATTGAATTTATATGAGAAATGTAACTTTTTTATAGGATTTCAATTACTGTGGCCACCAAATAAGGTCGAAATATCATTTGATGTTTTGTATTTTTGCAAGCCTCCAAGGCAATAAAGGAACAGTGATGTTGATATCTTCACATATTGTACCTCAACCACATTTTTCTCAAGATATTTCACCTCCCTCTAACCTTCTCGGTAAATACCACAATGCCTCTGTTTTTTTTCGATAATTAGATTAGAAGCCCGAGAAAGCATAGCATTGTGGGGTAAGGCCCGAAGGCAAACAACCTAAAACACCACGACACCAAAAGCGGCAAACAACCTACAAAATCAAATGTAAATAATCATTATTGTTAAAATTATTAGTGTTATATCAAATAAGGATGGCAGAAACGAAATATGAGAAAGATAAAAATGGATATAGTGCGAACCATGGACTCTACCTTGGGACAAGAAGAAAAGATGATGCAGCGTGTAGAATGAAAATTAGGGAACAGGAAGGTTCAACAGCCTTCCCTTAAATTTTATTATGAAAATAATAAAACAAGGGAAAACTTAACTCATATTCTCACCACCCGAGAATAGAAGAAAACTTACGAAAATATTGAATAAAACTTATGACTTGAATGAGCAAAACCCTAATTTTTCCTCTCTTTAAATAGACACTAAACCCTAAAAAATAAGGAAACAAAATCAAGATAAAATCAAACAAATCTTTCCTAATCTCAAAACAAAACAAGGACTCTAATTTCTGTCATGCCTTCATACCCGCCAAGCCCCCCTACTCGTCAGGTCCATCCGCCAACCCACCAAGACACACCCGCCAATGCCTAAGGGTTGTCGGCTGCATCATCCTCCCCAAACTGGAGGGAATTTTCCCTCGAATTCACCGTGAAGTCCACAGGGTCATTGTCGCCAAAGTAAGGGGTTAAGTGTTTGATATTGAAGACGTCGAAGGTCCTCATGCCGGTTGACAACTGAACACGATAGTTGTTATTGTTTATTTTTTCGACTATCTTCAAAGGACCTATCTTATGTGCCATAAACTTACTGTATTCCCAAGTTGGAAATTGTTCTCGTGTAAGGATGGCCTAGACTTGGTCGCCGACTTGGAATTGAACTTGATGCCGGTGCTTATCACTTGCCAATTTGTACTTGGTGCTAGCTTCCAGTAACTGTGCCTGGGTCTACTAGTGGACATCGTGGAGGTTGGAAAGGAACTCTTCCACCTTGCCATTAGGATGAGTAAGATCTGGGACTGGCGCCAAATCTATTAGAGATCGTGGAAAAAAACTGTTACGCTCGGGCTCGAACCTCGAACGTAAACTAATATAATTTTGATAAGGTTGAGAGTTTGGGATGAGAAAGAACTGAATTTGAGATGAGAACGTAGAGTTTAGAGTTTAGATGAGAGAAAGAAGGGAAAAGGAGATGAGAGAGTAGAGTTTGATCTCAAATGAGATTAATATTCAGATTTCATTGATTGATTTCCATTGAACAATACTTCATCACCTATTTATAAGGACTTGAGCTAGCCTTACATTGAATCAAGACACAACACTACACATCTTATTAGTAGAAACATCTAGAAAACTCAAGAAACTAATCTAACTAATATGCAAGACAATTATTGGCGCCAAAACAGATAACAGCAACAAGTAGTACGTAGCAGCAGCTAAGACAGAACCAAATAACAGCAGCAGCAGCTCACGCATGGTACAAACAGAACAGCAGCAGCATCCAACAGACTTATCAGATTTTACCGCTAAAATGAGTTACCCGCCTAATTTGCCCATTTAAACTCAAGTCTCAGAATATCTGTTTGTAACATTCCCTTCCCCTTGAAAACATTCTTGTCCTCAAGAATGAAAGAGAACGATACTGGAAAATCACTCATTGGAAGCATTTCCGAAACTGAAGTTTTTTGGACTTGTACAACTTCATAGTGAGGTCGTGCAATTCCTTCCTCCGAGCTATTGGATCCACTTCATCCTCACTGCCATGGTCCTGATCGGACCCTTCGTTTTCAGCGTCATCTTCATCACTTTCGAATTTCCCTTCAACATCAACTCCTCTTGCCATCATGAGAAGTTTAGAATCGCACCTATGACTGGGTACATAAGGTTGATGGCATTTAAAACAGCGGTTTCGGGACACCTTCTCAAAGTTTCGGGGGTCTTTATGCTCATCTCATTTCTTGTGGTCTAACCCCTTGTGAGGGTGTTGGAAGTTCTCTTCTCGATGCTTAGGCCGATCAAGAAATGTCTCCCGATGCTTGGGCCGATCGAGAATCGTTAAGTCGGAGGCCTCAATCAATTTTGCCTTTGCAAAGGCTTGTGACAAGGAAGCAGGTTCAAGAGCCTTCACCAAGTTCTTGATTTTCGGCTTTAACCCACTGATAAAACTCGAGACATAGAAGGACTCGGGGGCTCGAGGTACAATTGTAATCATACTGGCTCGGAGATTTTCAAATTTCGTCATATAGGCCTTCACGGTAGTGACTTGCGTTAATTTGTTGAAGCTTTCCACGACATCACCCACTTCTTCATCATCATAGCGCTCACATACCTCAGACACGAACTTGTCCCAAGTAAGAACGGGATTGCTCTTTAGCAAGCTGTAAAACCACACTTCGTGATCCCCTTGGAGATAAACCGCAGCCAATTCCACCTTTTGATCACCGGGGATGGAATAGAAATGGAAATATCGCTCACATCTTCGTATCCACGAGTGAGGCTACTTCCCATCAAAATTTTCAAGTTGAACTCGAGGTTGTCGGAAGCTATTGTGTCTATTTCCATAGGTAACTTCATTGCTTCGGTCATGAACCATTTCAAAGGCATCTTGTCCATATTGTTGCTGCAGAACAGATGTGGACGGTTGAACAAGGTGTCCGGAATTCCAAAAAACAGGTCTCGTGTGTGTTGGCTCATAAAACGGATCAAAGTGTCCTGCATTCTGTTCTGTTCGGTACTGCGGTCCTGGATGCAGATCTGAAATGTCTGGAGGATGCTCCTTCGGATCTGAATTTGTGCCTAAAGATCGAATATGTTCTTGATCCAATCGTTGCTCGTGCATCCAAGCAGCCACACCAACTTCAGAGGTCTGATTTCGTGGCCTGAAATGCTCGGTTTGAGCCTGTTCTAGTGGCCTGATCTAGTCGGTTTGGTCCAACACTTCAGCTGCAGCGTTCCCCTTTTGAGGTTCCAACTCTACATACGTCCTATTTAATCGGCTTGGTGGCATTAGTGGTGCAAAACGTGACGCCACATTCTGATTTTCAACCTAGTTGTGCAACTCTTTAAGCTTCTCTTCAAAATTCGTTAATTGTTGATGCAATTGGTTTGTAAGTCTAGCTTCCGTTGTGTGTTGTTGCACTTCCAACCTTTGCCATTGATGATTCAAATGGTCATCCAACTCTTGTGCTTGTTGGTTGATCCGATCTTCAATTCTTTCCTCCATCTGTTGAGAATGTTGAGCAATTCTTGCATCATACTTTTGATCGAATTCTTGTAGCAATTCTCTTTGCGATTGTTGCATCTTCATGGACATATCACTCATTTGCAAGCTTAATTGACTGTTTGTAGCCTCAGTCTGCTGCATTTTCTTGATCATATCGCTCATTTGCAAGCTTAACTGACTGATTGTAACCTCACCTTATCCTGCTTCAACATCCGAGCCAACTACCACCGCATAGGAGACATTAGGATCAACATTTGTAGCCTGATTACCATCACTAGCACCTGATCGTGTTGTTACTCCACCAGCCATACCTTGCTCTTTTCGGTTGCAAAAGTTGGCTGATCGCCTTGACTCGCAGAGTACCAGTTCGTAGAATCGCAAATCTTCAACGATCGATTGCTTAATGAAGTTTACTCCTTGGAACCCACGAACGACCACTTGCTATCGGTTCGACAATCGTCACTGATTCCAAACCCTAGCTTGCAGAATTTCGAGCACAACGAATTCGACAAACCCTAACTTCGATCGAGTTCTGACAATGATGTTTTCTTGATTAATCTGGACTGAGAATCCGAAATAGGTTCGATTTCTATCTATAGTGATGATTTAAACACACGGAACACAATAATCTTCAATTACAATATCGGATTTCAACACCTGATGTCGCTTGTCAGAATTCGCCTCTTTGTCAGAAATCGCCCCTTGTTAGATATTCGCCTTGCTGACAAAAATCGAGATTGAACCTGAAATTTGCACTTTGATCAGCACAATCTGATTGTTTGAAATCTGCACAATCTGAGCAACACTAATTTGATTTCTGAAATTTTTTTTTTTTTTTTTGATTATGCACTCGATCGGATCGAGGCTCTGATACCAATTGTTACGCTCGGGCTCAAACTTCGAACGTAAACTAATATAATTTTGATAGGGTTGAGAGTTTGGGATGAGAAAAGATTGAATTTGAAATGAGAAAGTAGAGTTTAGAGTTTAGATGAGAGAAAGAAGGGAAAAGGAGATGAGAGAGTAGAGTTTGATCTCAAATGAGATTAATATTCAGATTTCATTGATTGATTTCCATTGAACAATACATCATCACCTATTTATAAGGACTTGAGCTAGCCTTACATTGAATCAAGACACAACACTACACATCTTATTAGTAGAAACATCTAGAAAACTCTAGAAACTAATCTAACTAATACGCAAGACAATTATTGGCGCCAAAACAGATAACATCAACAAGTAGTACGCAGCAGCAGCTGAGACAGAACCAAATAACAGCAGCAATAGCTCACGCATGGTACAAGCAAAACAGCAGCAGCATCCAACAGACTTATCAGATTTTACCGCTAAAATGAGTTACCCGCCTAACTTGCCCATTTAAACTCAAGTCTCGGAATATCGGTTTGTAACATAAACAACTGTGAAGGGCAGAAATCCAGTATTCCTGTTAACTGAGCTGTTATAGGCGAACTCATCTTGGTATAGCTTCTGCTCCCAACTTGATGTTATTAGTGACAAGGCAACGAAGCAAGTTACCCAAAGAGCGATTCGTGACTTCTATTTGACCATTCATCTGAGGGTGGTGCACCGTACTAAATGATAAGGATGTGTTCGCCATCTTCCATAATGCTTTCCAAAAGTAGTTCATGAACCTCACATCTCTATTGGAAACAATGCTTGCTGGTAGACTGTGAAGCTTGTACACTTCCCGGAAATACAACTCGGCGACATAGACTGCGGCAGCGGCCTTCTTACACCCAACGAAATGCGCCATCTTGGAGAAGCGATCCACAACAACAAAAATTGAACCTATTCCACCTGTCGTTCTTGGTAATCCTAGCACAAAATCCATGCTCACGTCTATTGAAGGTTGACTTGGAATAGGCAGAGGCATATAAAGGCTTGCATTGGTCAATTCGCTTTTCGACACTTGACATATATGGCAATGCTTGACAAATCTCTCAACTTCTTTGCGTAAGGAAGGCAAGAAATAGTTGGCGCCAATCAACTGTAGCATCTTATCCCTACCAATATGTCCTTTGTTGTGCTTCCTTAATGATTTTGAGACGTAGACTCAATCCTGGGTTGCAAAGTTGGTTTCCTTTAAAGAGGAACTCGTCATGGATGGAGTAAACGAGAATAGAGCCGGATTGAGCCTCCCGCCAAATTTCTCAAAAGGCGAGATCATCTGTGTACTGATCCGCTAACTGTTCAAAGCCGGTAATGGTGACTCTACTTTGAGTCAAAAGAAGAGTGCGCCTGCTCAAGGCATTCGCCACTTTGTTCATCAGTCCACACTTGTGTTTGATTACAAAGTGAAAGAGCTGAATGAAACTCACCCACTTAGCATGTCGATCTGAAAGTTTGTCTTGGTTGTTGATGTCCTTCAAGGCTACATTGTCATACTGTAAAACAAACTCCCTATTGGCAAGGTAAGACTTCCAGCCCCGAAACGCTCTTACCACGGCATAGAACTCAACATCGTAAGTAGAATAGTTCAATTTACTTCCATCGAGCTTCTTGCTGAAGTAAGCAGTAGGCCTACCTCCCTGGCTAAGCACGGCGGCAATGCTAATCTTGGAGGCATTTGTGTCAAGCTTGAAGGTTTTCTAGAAGCCTGGAAAAGCTAGTACCAGTGCCGTGGTCAATCGTCTCTTTATCTCATCAAAGGCATCGTCTGCTCTCAGAGTCCAAGCAAAGGAACCCCCTTCATACAATCTGTTATAGGTGCCATGATTGACCTAAAGCTCATAATGAATTGTCGATAGAATGACGCCAACCCGTGGAAACTCCAGACTTCGCCCAACTACTTGCGGTTGAGGCCAATCACGGATGGCCGCAATCTTTCCTTCATTCACAGCTCTTCCATCCTTGGAGATAACAAACCCAAGGAAAGTTACCCGGTCTTTCACAAACTCACATTTCTTCGAAGCGGCAAATAAATGTTGATCTCTCAAGGTACTCAGCACTTCCTTGAGGTGGATCATATTCGGCTATAAATTAGAATGTTGTCAAAGTAGACAACTATGAACTTCCCAATGAACGAACGTTAGACCTGGTTCATGAACCTCATGAAGGTACTTGGCGCATGGGAAAATCCGAATGGCATGACTAGCCACTCATACAACCCTTCTCGAGTCTTGAAGGCAGTTTTTCACTTATCTCTAGGCGAGATGGGAATCTGTTTATATCCACTCTTCAGATCTAACTTGCTAAACACCATTGAGTTCCACAGTTGGTTAAGTAAGTCATCGAACCTTGGGATGGGAAAGCGGTAGGGT
The DNA here is from genome assembly GCA_018398585.1 of Simmondsia chinensis. Classification (NCBI taxonomy): domain Eukaryota; kingdom Viridiplantae; phylum Streptophyta; class Magnoliopsida; order Caryophyllales; family Simmondsiaceae; genus Simmondsia; species Simmondsia chinensis. The sequence goes on along the minus strand of JAGTTD010000008.1, from coordinate 33,176,940 downwards.
ACTGTGATCTTGTTGATGGCACAACTGTCTATGCACATCCGCCAACTACCGTCCTTCTTTGGCATCAATAGAGCGGGAACTGAACAAGGACTCAAACTCTCCCGGATAAACCATTTGGCGAGCAACTCTTCCACTTGGCGTCTCAACTCCTCGTGCTCAGTAGGACTCACACAATAATGAGGCCTACTCGGCAATGCAGCCCCCGACATCAAGTCAATGCGGTGCTGAATATCCCTTCACGGCGGCAAAGTGTCCGGTAACTCACCGGAAAGACATTCGCAAACTCCCTCAACAATTTGCCAATCTCACTCAGTATCTCCCCTGGATCACCCTTACTCTCCTTCCCGATCAGGATGAAGACAATCTTGCTTTCGCCAACCTCCTTGGTGAACAAAGCTTTGGCCTGCAAATCCGAGTTTGCAGCTACTAAAGCTCTTGGCGCCTCATCTTTCTTAGGTAACAAACTCATCCTTGTTCCCTTAAAGATGAAACTATAAGTGTTCTTGAGTTATTTATGAACGGCTCCCCTATCATATTGCCACGGGGTGCCCCAATAATAGACAACAAGCGTCCATGGTGACTACATCACACCATATCCTATCTCGATACTTCGACTCTATGGAAAAATTAACCAAGCATCGTTTTGAGATGATTACATGGTTACCCTTCTTTAGCGAAGCTAGCTTGTAAGGACTTGGGTGCACTTTTGTCTTCAAACCGAACTTCGCGACAGCTTCTTCAGAAATTACGTTTTCGCAACTTCCAAAATTGATCACCATGTGGCAAACTCTACCGCCAATGGCACAAGTGGCCTGAAAAATGTTATTCCTCAGCTAACCGTCACTGTCTTCCTCCTTTGGCACGGAACAAATTTGCTTAATCATGAGTAAATGACCATCTGACCTTCAACAGTATTCTCTTCTAACTCCAAATCATCGTGAATCCCCTCCTCAAACACCACACCATCTTAGTTGTAGGATTCCTCGATGAACAAACCTTTTCCCTGATGGTCACCCTTACAACACTCGGCGACATGGTGTCCCATCTCTCGACACTTGAAGCAATGGTTTCTTGAACCACCTGCCAAGTCCTAGTTAATCAGCTTGCCAGTATTGGCGGCAACCGATTTAAATTGTGCGCCTTGGTTTGGAAGTACTCGCACTTGGTCACGCCTGCTACCTTGTGTGTTCCAAGTTCCACCAACTGTACATCGTCGTTGTTGCTTCTCAATGCTTATGGCTCTCTCGCTTGCCTCTGAGACGGAAAAAATGTCAAATATGTTTAACACCTCTTGTACGGATTCTTTCAACCCGTGAACATAGCCGTTCGCCAGTTGCTCCTCTGTCTCCGCCAATTCATTCCTAGCAACCAAAGAATGGAACTCTACCGTGTACTCCTCAGTCTTAGAGCCCTGACACAAGCTTTGCAAATGCTAATACATGATCTTAGCGTGATTGTTGAGCAAAAAGGCGCCTCTCATATGCTTCTTCATCTTTTCCCCCATCTCAATCTTTGCTTTACCCTAACTAAGCCGAATATGCTTTATTTGTTACCACCAGATGGCGGCCCTAGCCCTCAGCTGGGTAGCCACCAAAGGTGCCTACTCCGCTCTGGCACTTCCGTGAACTCAAGGAGTTCCACTACCGAAGCCAACCAATCTCAGAAGTGTTTTGGGCGACCTTCTCCATTTTGAACTCCGAAATTTCTACCCATAAATCGAAATCCCACCTCCGTTCTCTAACATCAGCGACATGGTCGGTATTGGGGCAATCTCTTCTCATGCGCCGATCCGGTATTTCAAACTCCGGGAACGGGTTGTGAAAGCTATCGCCTGTATCGTCCTCACCACCCCCTGCCAGTGGGTATTGAGGTTGAGCTCCCAATGCTTGGTGGGGACTTGCCCCTAACTCAATCAAGCACCGCTCGATACGCCGGAATTTTTCCTCCGAGTCCTTGATTCTCCTCCCGTACTATCACTGGTCATCACGTTCACAAATGACTCCGACGGTGGTGTATCTCTGTCGTCCACGGGCCATTTCAAAAGTCATTCTGAGCTCTAATACCAATTGATGCAGGACGTAGATGAAAAATTAGGGAACGGAAAGGTTTAACAGCCTTCCCTGAAATTTTATTATGAAAATAATAAAACAAGGGTAAAATTAACTCAAATTCTCAAAACCCTAGAATGGGAGAAAACTCAAGAAAATATTGAATAAAACTTATGAATTGAATGAGCAAAACCCTAGTTCTTTCTCTCTTTAAATAGAGGCTCAACCCTAGAAAAATAAAGAAACAAAATCAAGATAAAATCAAACAAATCTTTCCTAATCTCAAAACAAAAACAAAAACCCTAATTTCTATCACACCTTTATACCCACCAAGCCCCCCTACTCACCAGGTCCATCTCGTCAAGATATGCCCGCCAATGTCTGAGGGTTGTCGGCTGCATCAAAAGAAAGAGTAACGGATACGATCCGCCTTTAGACTTTTGCCGTTGAAAATGGAGTCATCAGTATTGAAAGATAATTGAAAACCCTTATAGACCAATCATTCGGTTGTCTGCAGAAACCAAAACTACTTGCCTTTATACCTCTCGAAACTCAATGCGGGTTCTTTTATTTCGAGTTGTGAATATAGAGATGGCCTAGAAAACTCGAATATCTTTACACTGCACATCAAAAAACATGATATTGTTGGCCTTATAAATACCCCACCTATCTCACTGTGAAGCATCATGGGAAAACATATCAAGAATCCCAAATTTGATCTTAAGACTCCTAATTCTCTGGTCCCGCTCCTTTTAGAGGATGAATCCAGTTTTCCTTACTGACCCCCCTCCGACTTCCCCAACCCCCCGTGTGCGTACGAAAAAAAGACATATTAATAGATAGTAAGATTATATTTTAAGAGAGAAAAGCGAGACTGAACCCATGACTACCGCTAATAAGATGATAAAATAGTTACCACTACATCAAATTATTTGAGACATCGATGATTAATTAATAATAGCCCTATATAAAGAGGGAATGCTTGAATATAGAAATAAGGATTATTTACGTCATTTGTTTATATATTTTGTTTACTATGCCAATTTAATCATTATATTTTTAATTGTGTTAATTTAATGTTCTTTAGTGAAATTGATATTCAATTGGCAGCTGAATTTTTAATGTCTGAGTGAGGGGTTGATTTAAATTGCATTAATGACCAGACAATTAAAAAGTTATCATATCACTGACTTAATTCTAATCTTACAATATAACTAAATTGATATAATAAAAATTATATAAGTATTAAATTAATATAACTAAAAATAAAATAATTAAATAAATATAGTAAATAAAATATAAAAACTTTTGACATAAATAATCCTATAAAAAAATATGGGCATTGTAGCTAGGAATACTTCATGCACCGAAGAATTGAAGGAGAAGCTAAGGAAACATGATGAGAGAGAACAACCAAAGGCTTCATCATTGAAAAGCTTGCCTTGTTGGCTCTTTCATATCCTACCAAAAATGTTCTATATTAAATTAGATTTATTTATATTTTAGTATTTTAATATTTATAAAAATAAAAAAAAATTAAAAATATTTTTAATTTATTTTTTATAACTTTAGATATTTTTTGTATTAATAAATAGGACTATATCTGACGAGATGGCGTCATATTACATGAAGAAAACTGACATGTTATGTCACTTTAAATACCTAAAAAAATATTATAGGGCCTCGTTTGGTATGTAGGAAAGAGATGCGGGAAGTAGAAATTCATTAAAAATGCAGATTTTGGCTCGTGTTAGGTGTTGCAGGAAGTAGACAGAATGAATAAAGTGGAAATTGCATAGGAAGTAATTTACCTAGCTCCCCCTAGATAAGTTCTAGTTCATTTGTTTTTAACTAGAAATTTTTATTTCCCATTATGGCAACCAAACATTTTTTTCCCTATTTCCTAGGAAATTGATATAAAAATTAAATTTTCAAGAAATAAAACTTCTGGCAAGAATTCAATTCATATGCAGCAACCAGACGAGGCTCAACAAAAATATCCCTTGAATTCCTTGGAGACATCTTAAATGAACCCTTAACAGCTTCGCATTAATTATTTCATTATCCGAACGTTGCGTTTATTTTGACCTCAGCAACAAAAGATCAATCATGACGTCAAACTTTAATGTCAAGCACCAAAGCACGTTATTTTAGTAATGGGCAATTTCGTCTTTCCAAATTTCTAATAGAGGGTGTCACAGGTTAAGCTACTATGGGGGGTACCATTGAGATTTGGGACTTCATAGCCTTAAAATTGGGGCATAGTATTTTCAAGCCCTATTTTTCTTTAAATTACAAATGGTCAAAATGTTGCAATGTTGGTCTTAATTAATTTATTTATTTTTTAGATCTTATTTTTAATGGTTATATATGAAATTGTTTTGCTTTTTTTAATATAATTTCGACCCTCCAAGGACTACATACATAGTTAGTTTTTTTAATCATTTTTTTTTTAATATATTTTCGTCATGTATCTTAAAATAATAACATTAACATCAACCATTAATATGACAGTAACCATGAACTAAAAAGTATAAAAATAGGGCTAGAAAATGGGGCCGGAGAAGCCCGATTTTTGCTTATGTGGCTTCAAATTATAGAACATTGTTGGGAGTGGCTAAGGCAATAAACCAATAAATCAAAAAGATTATAGACCTTCTTATTATTTGCTGTAATGCCACAGTAGTTAAGTGTAAATAACATGGGCAATGCATGTAATTTGGAGAAATAGTCGAGGTAGCACAATGCTCGGGGGAGCCCTTGGGGCACTAAATTTTTTGTTGTTGTTGTCGTCGATGTAAGCACAAGTTGACTCAAACTTTGCTCACCAAAAATGGAAAAAACACATAGAATACTATAAGAGAAGAAGTTTTAACACCTGGACTTTTATCGTATCCAGTTGAAAAACAACAATTCTATTTGTAAAACAATCATGGGTCTTCTTTCATCAGCTTAAACTTTTAGGATAGTTGGTTTCTTAACATGAAATCAGTGCAGGTTGATGAGCCCGAATTTTTGTGTGAGGGGCATGTTAGTATCAAACCAATTATGGGCTTTCTCCCATTAACATAAACTTTTAGAATAGTTGATTCCTTGATAGTATTTATTAAAATTTTATATTAACATTGAATATGGTAAATGATGTTGTTTACCAACTTACATCTCATTGTTGACTTGATCCGCGTGGCAATTAATAATAAGACTCGAAACATAATATAAAAAATTAAAACATTTTTCGATTTTAATTTATATCCAACATAGTCAATTTTACAGAAAATTAAACCATGAATTCAGCACAATTTGTTGCCGCATTACAAAACGGGAACTATTACAAACGAGACCATAATTAACCTGTATAGCGGAGATCAAGAAGCAAGTACAAAAGAAGCCAAGATAAAATAAAAAAAATAAGACAAAAACATAATACAAAAACAAACAGGCAGATTAATTCAATACAATAAAAGAGTGAATTGTAAAAAGTCTCCATAATTTTTGACTCAAAAATATAAAACTATTTTAACGAATAAAATAAAAAAATTTACCTACTCACTTTTTAAAAATTCTACAATTGAACCCTAATATTTTCATGACTATTTTGACCCGTAAAATAAAGGCAAAGCCATTCTTTTTCAATAATTAGCAATATAGTTGTGATAAAAGCAGGCTACTCGCCAAGCAAGCCCTGAGTCCAGCCGTTAGAAAACAGGGACCAAAACAACTAGCACAGAAGCAAGGAGACAGGACAACACAATAACAAGCAAGAAACAATAGGCAAAAGAGAAGCCCCTGAATACAACAAAAAGACATCGAAAACTCTACCAGATACAAAGGAATCGAGAATTCAACAAGGACAAGCAACGCCTAAAAACAAAGAAACCGAGAACTCAGCAGAAGTGGAATCTCTCCCCATCTTCATATTCTATAAGGGCAAAGCCATTAATTTTATCTTCAAAGAATCTTTCAGAAATTTTAGGTCAAAAATATGAAAATTGTTATATTTAGGCCTTATTTGGTCACCACATGAATTGAATTCCCACTAAAAGTTGTATTTCTCCGGAATTCAATGTGTCAGCTTCCCAGGTTGTTGATAAAATATGTTTGGTTGCTAGAACGGGAAATAAAACCTCCTCCCAAAGTCTAGTTAAAAACAAATAAATTAAAACTTACCTAACGGGAGTTAGATAAATTACTTCCTACGTTTAGGAAAAAATTGTCAATCAAACAAGAGCCAAAATCTATCTTCCTATAAAATTCTACTTCCTGCATCCATTTCCTGCGTACCAAACGAGACCTATAATGGATATTTGTTGTAACTTGCATCCAAAAGTAAAATTTGTATTTAATTTTTCTAATAATCATACCCCTTCAGGAAATTTTAGAAAATAAAAACAAATGGAGGAAAGAATTATTCATAAATAAAAGAAAATAAATAATTTTGGAAGGAAAGAATATCCTTAAATATAAAAGTAACAACTTTGACAACATGAAGAATTAAAGGGTCTTTTAAAAAGTAGGTTGAGACATGTTATGTTTCTTGATTTTTGGTTTAGCATTTGTATTTATATTTGAAATTATCATGTAATTAGTCCTAGGATCGGAGTGATTTAAGTCATTTTTATATGTTAGCCAGGAATCCTAGGCGGCTTTCGGTAATTTTGTTTGTACTATAAATTGCTTTGTTTTGTAATAAAATGGATCATTGGGTTTTCTCCAATTTCACATGGTATCAGAGTTGATGGGTGATCCCTAACTCTTGGTTTAATGCACCGTGTACTTGAAATAAGGGGGTGCATTTGAATTATGCTGAAAGCCTCTCTGATGAATGTTGGATGTGATTGGATCGGAGAAGCCGAGGAGTATGATTGAGGAAGACTGACATGCGAGTGGGAGTGTTAAGCACTCCACGTATGAGTCTAGTTGAATCCCACAATTGAGTTGTGAAAGAGAATAGATGTTCCTTTGTTTATTTAAAAAAATATATTTTCCACCGATTATCTTATACCTTTTTCTAGCTAATATAAACTCAATATAATCCAAAATCGAACCAATGAATACCTCAAGGCATTTGAACGATAATTTCCCCCATTTTACAAGGAAAATCATTTCCTACCCGTGGGGAAAGAAAAACCTTTTCTCTCGAAAAAAAATTTTCTTTCAAAGGATTCGTTCCAAACATCGTAAAATGAAAACCCAAACAAATGTAACCTACCCTCGTAAAAGTTACTGACACAAAATGCCACATACAATAATGACCTAGTTTGAATAGCTTCAGATTTGGGTGACACATACAAACACATAGATACATAATCCAAAACACAACAGTCACATTGTCTCAAGGCTTCTACATATGCAAGGTCTGGAGACACATAATCCAAAACAACAACAAATTCAATGCCTCAAGGGCTCCTATATATGCAGCGTCTGGTGACACAAAATCCAAAAGCCTAAGAAAAAAGCAAAAAGAAAACTACTAACACAAAACGTCACATACAATAATGACCCAATTTTGACTGTTTTAGATTTGGGTGACACATACAAACACATAGACACAGAATCCGAAACAACAGCAGATCCAGTGCCTCAAGGACTCCCATACATGGAGGGTCTGGAGACACCGAATCCAAAAGCCTAAGAAAAAAGCAGAAAGAAAACTACTAACACAAAACGCCACATGTAATAATGACTTAGTTTTGATAGTGTCAGATTTGGGTGACACAAGCAAACACACAGACACAGAGTCCAAAACAACAATAGACACAGTGCCTCAAGAGCTCCCATATATGCAAGGTCCAGAGACACGGAATCCAAAAGCTGAAGAAAAAAGCAGAAAGAAAGCAAAGATAGGAGTGTAAAAGGGGGGATTCAGAGGGCTTCTTTTGTAGGCATCCCAACTTTTGACATTGCTTTCTGCATTTGTAAGCAGAGAGAAGCCTCACATGAGTTGCATAACTGGCACCACCCACTCACTCACTCACTCATGCGTGTATTTCATCTCACTTTGTGGTCCAGTTCTGTACTACTACTTCATTTTTATGCCTTATTCACTAAGTAATCATCGAGGATGGTCCTAGGTTCTGTTGGGCTATGTTTGGAGCGTGGAATTGGAGCCTGAAATTAGGATTGAGACTGAAATTGGGGTCCAGAATTCTAACTTTGTTATTTGGTTCACCTGCTGGTATTGGTATTACCATTCCACTGCCCAATTCCATGGATTTGAGTTTTGATTGAAAATCTTACTTTCCAATCCCCGGGGCACCAGGGGGAGGGGTGAGGAATTGCAATTATATATTAACTCTATTGATCTGAAACCCAAAATGACCCCATTTGATTAACCCAAACCCTAGATGACTCAAAATTTAAAAACTTCAACACAACCTAAACTTTGACTTGAACCTCGAAATCATGCAACTTGAATGTCTTGAACTTGAAATGATCGAGATCATCTTAGATCAAAGTTCGAAGTGACCAAACCCGATTGACCCAAAACTCGAGATGACTTAAATATAAAAAAATGCAATTAGTTGATTTAAATGTGATGTAAAGAAGAGATTTGAAATAATACAACTCGTTTGTTCCAAGTGAAAATGACCCAACAAAATTGACCCAAGACTTAATACGACCCAAATTCAAAATGACCTGGACCTATCTCAAACTCAGCCTAAGATAACTCAAAATTTCAAACATACAACTCATTTATTCCAAAATTAAGATGACTAAAGCTTAAAATGACTTAAAACAACTCAAACCCAATCGATTCTAGGCTGATTCAAGAAAAGACCTAACTCAATTAACTTAAAATCCTAGATAACTTGAACAACAAATGATTCAACGTGATACTCAACCCAATTTGACTTGAAACTCGAATAACTTGTACTCTAAGTGAATCACTCCAATCATAATAACTCGAACGCAATGTAAACTGCTTTGATCAAAATCCGACCACAGTTGATTTAAAACTCGAAATATTCGAACTCAATTCCAATTCCAACCACCAATTCCTTTGATAAACCAAACAACGGAATTTCAATTCCATCAGAATTCCAATTCCAATTCCATATATCAAACAGAGTCTAATATGTTTTAGAGGTACAAAGCAAGTTCCATTGGTTTATCTTTTTCAATAATTAAAATATATGTAGGTCGGGTTAAGCATATACTTCAAATAATTCAGTTTATATTACGATACAAGTTGTCATGTGGGTTTTTCGTATTGCATATGTAAATTCTTTTCATTGGTAAGGAGTACAACAACTTCACTAAAGAGGCAAACCAGCACTTGTGGGAGAGGAGTGATGAGCTTTGAACTCACGGCCTCTTGCTTGGAGGGTTGGGAGATAAACCACTACACCGACATCTTTAAGTCTTGTATTGCATCTGTATATATAGATTCACAAAGCATCATACCTAGATCATTATTTATCAAAAATGATTGGTGATATACTACAGAAATATATATATATAATATAACTAGCTTTTAAAAGGAGCTCTTAACAAATTGGCAATCTCATACGATTTGCTTTGCTTCCTTATAAGGTGCCTTTTCGCTAGAAGGGTTGTTTCCCAATACTTATAGGCAACGTATCGCCTTAACCAATGCGAGTAGTGAGTGCATACGCCCTGCGTTCCCATAAACGGTGCCAACTGTTGAATCATATACGCACTTATACCTGAGGCCACGAGGTGTTGTCCCGCCTATCTGTGCCGATGAACGGGTTAAGCGTTTTGTCATTAAGATACGCCTATAGGTGAGTACATATAATGTTGTTGTGATGTTCATGAATCATGCGCAACAACCGAAAAGAAAATTAAATGCAGTAGGTGGTTGTTTTTTATTACATAAGATAAATGAGAATTTGCAAAATTAACTCCTTCAGCGCTATGCTGTGGACCAGCTTCTCAGGTTGGGGGTCCTCGGAAACAGTCTCTCTTCAGGGTAGCCCCTTGAAGGGGGAAGGCTGCGTACCCCCCCCCCCCCCCCGACCCTGCTTATGCGGGAGCCCTTGGAAGCACTGGGTTTTTTGTTGTTGTTCTTGTATATCCTTCAGCGCTGATATTTTTCATGAATTGGGATGAGTTTTGTAGGGTTCATTTACCAAGCATTAAAACACCGGATCTCATTAGAACTCTGAAATTAAGCATGCTTTGGCGAGAGTAGTACCAAGATAGGTAACCTCCTTGAAAGTCCTCGTGTTGCCAACCCTGTCAGGCTGGGGGTCCTCGGAAACAGCCTCTCGCTAGGGTTACACCCTGAAGGGGTAAGGCTGCGTACATCCACCCCTCCCAGACTCTGCTCATGCGGGAACCCTTGAGGCACTGGGTATATTGTTGTTGGGATGAGTTTTGTGTACATTATTTATTCACAAAGGGACTTACCTTATCTTATGGCAACATGATGTGGCAAGCAAGGACTCGTAAAATTTAATACGACATAATAACACAAGCAAACCGTCAAGTGTGACACATTAGCAAGCATATTAATATATTTGTTGTCTTTACTAAGTTTATTTTAAGTATATATATTTTGTACTGATCCTGAGAGTAAAAGTGCCAATTGTTACTATTGTACTAGTGCTCGAGCATAAACAACCTAAGGCAATGGTGAACTCCACTGCAACTATTCTTCTATTCGATTGCTGACCCACCGTTTCTTGTTTTTCTCTACTAATAATTAATTCCCTTTGGTTCATATCGTGCTCAAGATCAAGATGTTCGAGTTCCATAATTACACTACTCAAGTTCGTGATTATCTTTGTTCTTGCTCGAACTAATTTGGTTTGAGTTCAAGGCATTTTTGTTGAAGTTCGAGGTTGGTTTTGATCGAGCTCAAGGCAACCCCTATTCAAGATCCAGATTTGTTTTGTTCCAAATAAGTTCCATTTGAAGTCTCAAATTTGTCCTTCGGGATTCGGTATGTCTATCTCGAGTTTCTTTTGTCTAGCTTGAATTTGATTTTTTGGATTACTCATTAACAAATATAGACTAAACAATAGATTCCCTTTTCCAAAGGACGAACTACGAAAGATTGGTTCATGACTTTTTTACAAATGAACAATTGGGCTCACAATTTTTACTTCACCAAATTATAATGGTCTCATATTATTTTGGCCCACTAAAGTCTGTGGAAGACAAGTGAGAGAATAAAGTATTACTATAGACCAAAAGGTATGACATTCAATTCCCCCCTGAACCTCTCGAGAAATCATTGGCTTAACTGGCTCCTATGGTGTGTGAGTCACCGCATGGACCGAGATTTACAAGGTAACCAGATTCCTCGTGGTGAAAAGAAAGTTACAACAATCTTATACATTTCATCTCTTTGTTTCAATATTTGATCTTTTCAAGGTTAAATTATGTTTTAAGTAATTAGGATTATATTAAGACTAATTTTTGATAAACTATATTAAGATTATTGTTATATCAGATTTAAGACTACGCCATCGGCCAGCTTTTCCTGCCATTTATCTGTATGACCTTTCAGATTTGAGTCATTTATCTATTGATCTCTGAAATTTACAAGTTTAATCAAAATAATTCCTTTTTTATTTAAAATAATCTCATAATTTTTATTTTAAGACCGAATTCATCCCTCAACTTTTAATTTTTATGTAGCATCAATTACCAAACGTGGGACCGATTTTGATCACAAAAATAAGACATAAAAGACTATTTTAAACAACATAATATCAAACTAATTTAAACAAACTCGCAAATATTAAAATGAACTGTAAAAGAGAAGGATAATCTAAACAATATTCTTCATACACATATAACAATTCTTATCTTGAATTGGTACCATCCATTCATGAATTTGCGTTACAACTTGATGCATACCAACATATGTAGCAGAGGCACTCAGAATGGTTCATTGACAATCTGCTCATGATCCCAAAAAAAAAAAAAAAAAAGAATTCACTAATACATGATTAACAACACAATTAGAACATGATTTCACACAACAGGAAGAACATTAACAATCATTCAGTTAGACCAAACATGAACCAAGCCATGGCGATTACCAGTGTAAATCTCATTGCGTTCTTCGTCATAGAAGAGGGCGGTGATGTCTTCAAGAGCTTCCGCTGGTGTGCTCCTTAATCTTGCAGCTTGAACTCGTTTCTTCGAGCTGCTGCTGCAACTGCAATCGTCTTCAACGCGAGAGCAGTTATCTGCTCTTATCTTCGCGAGGCATTTCCCGGTCAAGATATTACTCACGTTGATCGATCCAGCTGCATAGTAATGAAAATGTCGTGAAGTTCAACCAAAATATAAACTGGGTCTTGATAGTTTTTTTGGGAGCTTTTTACACGAAACCACCTTCAAAAGTAGTCATTTTTCATTTAACCATCATAACTTTCCAGTTTTTTAGAAAACCACCTCTCAAAATTTAAGTTCTTCCAATCAGCCACCTACCTTAATGCCGCTAGTATTTCGTATAGGTTACATGTGTGATTTTGCTTAGTTATAGATAAAATCAAGGAAAATATAATACATGTCGGTTTTAGCTTGGTTGGTAAAGCATTATTTTGTTCAGGTTGCTCTATATGCAGGTTTGGTTCTCTGTACAAAAGCACATAGTGGGATTGAACATCCACATAGAGACCATATAAGGGCATATTGCTCCATCAATTGAGCTCACACAAATGTATATATATTTATCTCCCTTTTTTGTATAAGAAAATTTAAAATTACGCGTGCAACCTCAACGGAAAACTATCGGTGTTACTGAGGCAGTTGATTGAAAAAATTTAGACTTATGAAGATGGTTTTCTGAAATTTTGGAAAGTTGTGGTGATCAAGTGAAAAATGACTACTTTTGAAAGTAGTCTTCTATAGGGGGGGGGGGGGGGGGGGGGGGGGCCTCTTTTTGGGCAGTAGGCTCTGTGGGAGGGGATTTGAACACTCGTTACAGGGTATCAGCTATTCGTTCGGTCATAAAACATCAGGTTCGACAAGGATACTTGGATGTTGATATGCCGCATCTCAAATTAGACCAAATTATTTAAAAAAAAAGTCCCGGGAAATAGTTAAGCTAAACAAGGGACACATACATATGCCCAATTTTCTTACCTGAATATGGTAACATGGGAAAAAGATATTATTGCTTGGATCCTCAAACCAGGGACAAGCAAATAACAAAACTTGAAGCCAATGGATAATAACAAGCTCCTAATATGATAATAACAAGAAAGCTAATAAAAGCCAAATTCTATTCTAAAGTAATCTAACTAATAATATATTCTGAACGATAAATACCAAAGAGACCGCCCAAACTATTGGTTAATATCAAAGTGACCCTCCAACTTCTAATGTTCTCAAACACACCCCCAAACTACTGGTCAAAATCGATGTGACTCCCCCAAGTTTTAATTTCATCAAAGACACTCCCGAACTCTTAACTGAAATCAATTTGACCCTCCTAACTTCTAACTTCATCAAAGACACCCTCAAACTACTAATTAAAATTAATTTAACTCTTAACTTTTAACATTTTTAAAAGATTTAAAATAAGTTATTTAAATATCTACTAATATATACAATATCATGATAAAAAAATTATTAAATTATAAAAAATGTTTATTATTTAACAAAATAATTATTTTTGTTATATATATTAAATATATAAATTAAATATATTTTTTAGTAATTAAAATTTTACTAAAGAAAAGAATTTGAACAGCCATATCCTCATGGAGCACTAGGTCATAAAAAATATAGGGTTATTTACGCAAATGGTCCTTATACTTTATTTATTGTGTCAATTTAGTCATTATACTTTTAGCTATGTCAATTTAATCCCTGTACTATTTACTTTGTATCAATTTAGTCCCTAGAATACAATTAGCATTGAGTTGATGACATAATTTTTAATGCTCATGTGACAGGTGAGTTTAAACTGAATTAGCGGATGGGTTTTTATCGGTCATTTGCATTTTACATAACCAAATCGTTAAAGTCATTAATTTAACTTCAGTTTCCACTATAAGACTAAATTAACACAATTTGAATCGTATAGGGACTAAATTCACACGGTTAAAGCACAAGGACTTAATTGACACAATGGTCAAGTACAGGAAGCTTTCGTGTACATAACCTATAAGTATATTAAAATAAATTAACTATTAAAAAATATATTTTATTAAAAAAAATTTTTTTAGTGAAATTTTAACTATTAAAAGTATATTTAATTTATATGTTTAATATATATAATAAAAATAATTAATTTATAAGAAAATAATTTTATATCTTTTTTTAGAATCTAATAAATTTTTATCATGACATTCGATATGCAAATTAGATATTTGAGTAAGTTATTTTAAATCTTTTAAAAAGATTAAAAGTTGGGGGTCAAATTGATTTTAACTAATAGTTTGAGAGGTGTCTTTGATGAAATGAGAAGCTAGGGGGGTCAAATTGATTTTCGCTAATAATTCAGGATGCCTTTGATGAAATTAAAAGTTGATTTTGACCAATATTTGGGAGATGTTTGATGAAATTAGAAGTTAAGGGATCACTTTGATATTCACCAATAGCTTGGGGGTCTTTTTGATATTTATCCTATTCTAAAATATAGAATTTACAATAATTCAATTCTCAGCAATCATTTTATATCCAAATCTTATCCTTGATATCTATCATAGCGTGCAGCAGTATTATCAACAGCACTAGAAATAAACATGCAAAAACCACTCAATCAAACAAACTTATGGGATAACTGTACCAAAAATAAATTTCAGAATTTATATGACACGTAATCTGAATTTGAGAAGGACGCGATGCATACCATTTCCTTCTGACAATGGATCGTCAGAATCTGCCTTGCAATACGAAATAATAAGATCTTGATCGCTTGTGATGTAAATGTTGTTCGTATTACAATCAGGATGCCACAAAAGGTGATCTTCAAAGGAAGTGACAAGCTCGCCACGGAAGTTCCACACAGCCACTGTACGATTCCTAAAAGTCAAAAATAATTGGTTCTCGTACAGGAAAATAAACGCGGAGGGGGTCATAAACTCAGTTCTGCTGACTTCTGTCAACTCAGAATTGCGAACCTGAAAACGGGCATAATAAGCTATTAGCACTAAATATCCAAAGAATCCAGAAGAGTTTGAAGGAGAGAGAAACTTCAAATAAAGGCCTTTCGGGGAGTGCTTACATCAAGAATCTGAAGATTCTCATTTTCTTGTTTGACGAGAAGCTTTTCATTGAATTGTTCAATGAAGTCAACCTTCTTGTTTCGATGAATGAGATGATTGAAAGATTTGAGCACGGTACCATCCTCTATGGAAAGAATCTTAAGAGGAACATGGCTGGTGCTTTTGGTGAATATCAGTAGCATGATACCAGGACTGTTTGTAAAGAAGAGGAAAAACAGAAGCAAACATCAGCAAGAACGATGCCGATTGCCCAAATGGAGAAACCAACCATAACTGCAAAAACACTAAGGCTCTATTTGGCACATGGAATTGGACTCGAACTATGGAATTGCAATTCCCATTCCAATTCTAATGAAATTGGAATTCTAATGGAATTGAAATTCCATTGTTTGGTTCATCAAAAGAATTGGATGTCGGAATTATAATTATATAATGATTCGACTCATCAGGGGTTTTCGGTCAATTGAGTTTGAACGCAGCGATTTACTTTGAGTTCAAGTTATTCAAGGTTCGAGTCAAATCGGGTATAGTATCTCGTCAGATCATTTGGTGTTGAAGTTATCTCGGATTTTCAGTTAATCAGGTTACGTCTTTTCGGAATTCAGGCTAGTATGATCGGATTTGAGTACATTTAGGTCACTTCAAACTCGAGTCATCTCAGTTTTGGGACAAATGAGTTGTGTTATTCCAAATTTCAAGTCATTTTAGGCTTAGTTCGAAATGGGTCGGGTCATTTTGGGGTATGGCTCATATTAAGTTTTGGGTCAATGTGATCGGGTCATTTCCACTTCAGCTCAACTTGTTTACATCACATTCAAGTCGAGTAGTTTCATTTTTTGAATTTGAGTCATCTTGAGGTTTGGGTCAATCGGAATGAGTCACTTTGGACTTTGAGCTAAGGTCATCTAAGTTCAAGTTATTCGAGATGGATGATTTTAAGGTTGGGTCAAATTTTAGGTTATGTCTAAATCTTTAGATTTTGAGTCATTTTGGGTTTTGGTTAATCAAGTGGGGTTATTTTAAGTTATAGATCAATTGAGTTAATATGAAATTGCAATTCCTTACCCCATCCCACGGAATTAGAAAGTATGATTTTCAATTAAAATCCAATTCGATGGAATTGAGCAAACCAACAAGTGAACCAAACAACGGAATTGGAATTCAAGGCCCCAATTTTAGTCTCAGCCCCAATTCCAGCCTCCAATTCCGTGCATCAAACACAGCTTAAAGGATTACCTGATCTTAATTTCTTGAACATTTGCATCTGAAATGGAGTATAACATTGTATAGTTCTTCAAGTCGAAGACCTTGTATACGCTGAAAAGTTTCCAAACAAACATGGTATCACTAGCGTTAAATGGAAAGAAAAAAGAAACAGGAAGAACAGAGCCTAAAAAGACGCTAGCAATTAAGTACTTGACGGCTGAAAATTACCTATCCTGAGCAGAATACGTCAGCACCTTCCCGTTTACATCATCAAACTCAACAAACCCAGGCCATTTGAGTGACTCGGACTCAAAAAGAGCAAAACCAGCGTCAGGTTTACCTCTCTTTATGTATCTGAACCATTTTGGCAAGGAAAGAAAGAAAAACGAGCAAACGTATGAGTTTTCAAATTTAAGAAATATCAAGGAACTCTTTGTTTCTTCCTGATTTAATCCAGTATCTTTAACACCTCCTACTCAACTATCCATTTTCAAGAAGGAAACTGAAGAAGGTAAGAGTTAACGCACTCGATCCGTGTGGTTCTGCATTTCAAAGAACTAAAATTATCAGACGCGTAAACTGAAACAGTTATTAGTGAATCATTATTTTTGTTGTAGAACAAGCTCCGTATGACTTCATCAGCACTGACATTGAGAAAGCATATCCTCTGGTTTGTTTCTGCATTCACCGCAAGCATTGTGTCAAAGTTTAATTTAATTTCCGAAACATCAAGGATGCGATGACAACAAAATGATTCTGGCTAGTAACCTCGACTGAAAGCCGCACAGATGCCAGACTGTGCAAGTGCAAACACAATGTCATGTGCTGCAACTATTTCGATGATTTTTGATCGCTTCCTCAGGAATGGCAACACCGTCATACAGTGTCCCTTTGGATCATGAGTATCATACTCTTCCTGATGCAATGAAAATGCAAACTGGTTACTATTAAACCGGAAAAGCAATGCAGCAGCAAAAACAAGTGATCCAAAATGCACGTTGGAATAATCATTTCCTATTTTCTAATTAATGCAGTCAACAAAGTTGAAACAATGCTGAAATACAGATTTCTCTGTTTCTACAAGAAATAAGAAAACACAACAACATGCCATCTATGTTATTAATTCTTCTCAACCATGTATAAATTCCATTGCTTTATATGTGACGTATCCTAAAATTGCTTGTTGTTTAGAATAGAGGAGCATATCTAGGCTAGTCATAGTGCCCCTAGGCTTATATGTGCTTTGTTGTTTCATTACTTTGTTGCTTTATTACCCTATGGCTTTATTACTTGTTGCTTTATTGCTTATTGTTGTTTTATGCTTTCTCTGTGCTGCTGTTGTTATGCTTTCCGGGTTGGGGGTCCTTAGATGCAGCCTCTCTTTAGGATAGCACCCTGAAGGGTAAGGCTGCATACATCTAACACACCCCCCCCCCCCCCCCCCCCCCCCCCCTTTCTCCTCCCCGGACCCTCCCTCACGAACCATGACTTCAAACCACAAGTCCTTACATTAGCACCCAAAATCACCTAAATCAACTATCCCGAAAACAATAACCCAATATTTCAAAAATAAGAAGCACGCACAATAGTCAAATCAAAAACATACTACCCACCCAATGCAAATCCAAGAGCAGTGAACAACAACAACAACAGACCCAGTGCCTCAAAGGCTCCTGCATAAGCGGGGTCTGGGAGGGGTGGATGTACGCAGCCTTACCCCTTCAAGGTGTAACCCTGCTGAGAGGCTGTTTCCGAGGACCCCCAACCGTATAGGGTTGGCAACACAAGGATTTCCCGGGAGGTCACCCATTCTGGTACTACTCTCGTCCAAGCATGCTTAACTTCGAAGTTCTAATGGGATCCAGTGCCATAGTGCCTAGTAAATGAACCCCCAAGATCAGTGAAGAAACCAAACAAAAATAAGGAGAAACAACCCTTTTTAAAGATTTTATGCTCCACAACCAATCCCTAATTTACAACAGAGAAATAATAAAAACCCAGAATCAGAGACTGGAATAGCTTGCCCTAATTAGGAGATAATTCTATAAGGATAATAAAATCCGAAGCCCAAGAAAACTCCTGACCATTTTCATATGAATCAGGTCCCTCTTACAGTAACAAACCCCTTCCAGTGACTCATAAACACAAGTCCCTTAATAATTTGGCACCCAAATCATCTAGCTCAACTAACGTTCATTTCAGAAAGAAAAGCACAAACTATAGTCAAATTAATAACATACCATACCACCCACCTAGTGCAAATCCCAGACAAGCAAACAAATGAAATCAAAGTAAGGACAAACAACCAGATAAAATCCCTTTTAAGGGTTTAATTTTAAGAGCATAAAACCAATCCTTGGTCTCCACCCATCAACTTCAACTTTCAGAATAGTTGGTTCCTTGATCTGGTATCAGAGTTTTCTTGATAAAAGGTCCAAGTTTGAATCCCAACAGCCCCCATTTCAAAATTATCATAATTTAAGCCGAAGGTATAGGGCGAGCACGCTTCAAGTCCAATGACCATTTGAGCAAGGAGGCATGTTAGAGTATAAAGTATAAACCAAATTTAGTGTATTCACCCATCAGCTTAAACATTGGTATAGCTGGTTCCTTGATATTGATCTTCCACCATTAATCCCTAATTTACCGAATGGAAAAGTAGAAAACAGAATCCAACATCAGAGACTAGAAAACCCTAGATTGCCCATTTATGGGTCTAATACACACAAAACCAGATAAAATCCCTTTTAAGGGTTTAATCTCCATAATTAATCCCTAATTCAAAATCCCTCTTACGGGTTTAATCTTCCACAATTAACCCCTAATTCAAAAATCCCTTTTAAGGGTTTAATCTTCCACAATTAACCCCAAATTCAAAATCCCTTTTAAGGGTTTAATCTTTCACAACTAATCCCTAATTCAAAAACCCTTTTAAGGGTTCAATCTTCCACAATTAACCCCTAATCTACCGCTTAAAACTAGCAAACAGAACCCAAAGTCATAAACTACAAAACCCTAGCTTGCCTTAATTTGCAAATAGAACTCTCAAAACACCAAACCTGCAATCGAATGTTGCGAAAGCGCTCCTGCGCATCGCTAATCCTGAACGCACGGTCACGCTTAGAGCAAATCTCTCTCCTCTGAAGCTTCCGCACGCTATTGACATACCCATCAACGCCACCGCGCGGGCGCTTCTTCGCCACCACCCGCCGCACACTGCACGGCCGCGGGCTTGCCGATATCCTCCTCCCCTCCATTCTCTCTCTCTCTCTCTCTCAGAGCAAGCAAGTACTTATACTAACTTCAATTGCAACTTCAGCATCTAGATTAATGGAATTCGAATGCGAAATTGGGGAGGGGATCTAGGTTTCTTCTCTCTCTTTCGCTGGATTTTGTTGAGTTACAGTAGAGCCAAGAGTTACGTGTATGGGTGTCGAAATGGGGAAGAAAATAGAGAGAGAGAGGATGGTGAATTCTTCCTTCTTCATGGACCGTGTTTCAAATTTGGGTTGATGACTTTTGACTCTACTTGAAATTAATCTTTTTATTATACTTGTTTGGACCATCCAATTGGAGCTCCAAATTGAAATTGAGACTAAAATTAGATCAGAACTACAATTATATTATTTAACTACTAAAATTAAAATTATAATTTTACTGTCTAATTCAATTGAATTAAACTTTAACCGAGAATCATACTTTCCAATTCATTATATTGAAGGTCAGGAGTTGCAACTCTATATTAATTCCATTGATCTAAAACCTAAAATGTTCTTACTTTATTAAATGATGTTTGGAACATAGAATTGGAGCTTGAAATTGAGATTGAGGCTGGAATTGGATCACAATTTTAATTCTGTTATTTTGGCTGCTGAAATTATAATTATAATTTCATTACTTAATTTAATGGAATAAGATTTTAACTGAGAATCATACTTTCCAATTCATTAAATTAGAGGTAAGGAGTTGCAACTCTATATTAACTCTATTGACCTAAAACCCAAAATGATCTTACTTTATTACTTTTAGATGATGTTTAGAACATAGAATTGGAGCTTGGAATTGCAACTGAGATTGGATTGGGCCAGAATTTCAATTTTGCTTTTTGGTTATTGGGATTAGAATTACAATTTTATTGTCCAATTCAATAGAACTAAGTTTTAAATGAAAATCATATTTTTCAATTCATTAGATTGGGGTAAGGAGTTGTAGCTCTATATTAACTCCATTGACTTGAAACCCAAAATGAATATACTTGATTAACCAAAATCCAAGATTATTCAAAATCAAAGACTTACGCTCTGTTTGGCACATGAAATTGGAATTGGACTATGGAATTGCAATTCCAATTCCAATTCTGGTGGAATTAAAATTCTGATGGAATTGAAATTCCATTGTTTGGTTCATCAAAGAAATTGAATGTCAGAATTATAATTACATAATGATTCGAATCATCGAGGGATTTCAGTCAATCAAGTTGGACAATTTCGAGCTTTAAATCAAAAATTTTCAGATTTTGGTCGGAGCAATTTACATTGCATTCGAGTTACTATGGTCAAAGCGATTTACTTTGAGTTTGAGTTATTTGAGGTTTGAGTCAAATTGGGTCAAGTATCGCATTGGGTCTTATCTCGAATTTTCAGTTAATCGGGTTAGATTTTTTCAGAATTCAGGCTAGAATCAATCGGGTTGGTTGATTTAGGCCATTTTAAGCTCCAGTCATCTTAGTGTTTGGGCAAACGAGTTGTATCATTTCAAATTTCGAGTCATCTTAGGTGAGTTTCAAATGGGTCGGATCATTTTGTGTATGGGGTTTGGGTCAATTTGGTGGGGTCATTTCCACTTCAACTTATCTTGTTTACATCACATTCAAGTCGAGTAGTTTTATTTTTTAGATTCGAGTCATCTCGAGTTTCAGGTCAATCGGGTTGGGTCACTTTGGACTTTTGAACTAAAGTGATTTCGGTTATTTCAAGTTCAAGTCATTCGAGTTGGGTGATTTTGAGGTTTGGGTCAAATTTTAGGTTGTGTCTAAGTGTTTAGATTTTAAGTTATCTTGGCTTTAGGTCGATCAAGTCGAGTCATTTTGGTTTCCATGTCAGTGAAGTTACTAGTGGAATTGCAATTCCTTACCCCCAACCCAAGGAATTGGAAAGCATGATTCTCAGTTAAAATGCAACTCCATGGAATTGGGCAAATGGAGTCGTAATTCCAATTCTAGCATGTGAACCAAACAACAGAATTGAAATTCTAGACCCTAATTCCAGTCTCAACCCCAATTCCAACTCCAATTCCAGGCTCCAATTCTATACTCCAGACACAGCCTTAGACTCAATCTAAAATTTGACCCGAATCTCGAAATCACGCAACTTGAATGACTTGATCTTCAAATGACCAAGATCAACTAAATTCAAAGTCTGAAGTAAGTCAACCAAATTTCCCCCAAAACTCAAGATGAATCAAATCCAAAAAATAAAACTACTATACTTGAATATGATTTAAACAAGCAGAACCAAAGTGGAAATGACCTGACCAAATTGACCCAAAACTTAATATAGCCTAAACTCAAAATGACACAACACATCTCAAATTTAGTCTAAGATGACTCGAAATTTGAAGTGATATAATTCATTTGTTCCTAAATTAAGATGATTCAAGCTCGAAATGACCTAAATCAACTCAAACCTAATCGACTTTAGTTTGAATCCCGAAAAGACCTAACCCGATAAATTGAAAAATCTGAGATAACGTAAACACCAAATAATTCGGCGTGATACTCGACCCGGTTTGACTCGAAACTCAAATACTCGAACTCAAAGTGAATTGCTTCGGCTATAATAACTCAAACGCAATGTGAACCGCTCCGACCAAAATTGCTAACTTAAAACTAGATATATTGCAACTCGATTAATCGAAAACCCATGATGACTTGAATAATTATAGAATTATAATTCCTATCTCCAATTCCTTTAATAAACTAAACAATGAAATTTTAATTCAATCAGAATTCTAATTCCATCAGAATTGGAATTGAAATTGTATTTCCATAGTCTGATTCCAATTCGATAAGCCAAATAAAGCCTAAAGGAATTATCATTTAAGTATCCTTAGGTTTAACCATTTATCACTTAAATGCTCTAACCACGAGGTTTGAAATTTTTATCACTTA
Organism: Simmondsia chinensis; assembly: GCA_018398585.1. Lineage (NCBI taxonomy): Eukaryota > Viridiplantae > Streptophyta > Magnoliopsida > Caryophyllales > Simmondsiaceae > Simmondsia > Simmondsia chinensis. Next base: position 33,154,360 of record JAGTTD010000008.1, on the reverse strand, counting down.
GAAACCCTATATCAGAATTTGGTGAATTTTGTGAGAATCAGATCAATTTATACAAAAGATGCCAATGTAATGCACGATTACAATAATATATATAAATTATGTCAATATTTTCGGTAAAAATTCAATAAATTATGATAAAAACTCACTAAATTTGGATTTAAATTACTTATATAATTGTGAAATCAGGTGTAATATCAAATTCCAATTAATATATTTACATATCGTCAAAGTCACATTTTATTTGAATATTTTTCAACGAAAACCTATCAAATTTTGAAAGAAAGGTACCGAATTGATAAAACTTTAAGACTTTAAGCTCTGTTTGGCACATGAAATTGGAATTGTACTGTGAAGTTGCAATATCAATTCCAATTCCAATTATGGAGGAATGGGAATTATGATGGAATTAAAATTATATTGTTTGGTTCATCAAAGGAATTGGAGGTCGTATTATAATTCCATAATGGTGCGAGTCATTACAGGTTTTTAGTCAATCGAGTTAGAATATTTCGAGTTTTAAATCAATTATAATCGAATTTTGGTTGGAGTGGTTCACATTGCGCTCAAGTTATTATCATTGATCGAATCACTTTGAGTTCTAGTTATTCGAGTTTTGAGTCAAATCTGGTCGAGTATGGCATCGGATAATTTGGTGTTCAAGGTATCTCCTTTTTTCAATTAATCGGGTTAGGTCTTTTCAGGTTTCAAGTTAGATTCGATTAGGTTTGAGTTGATTTAGATCATTTCTAGCTCAAGTCCTCTTAGTTTTCGAACAAACGGGTTGTATCGTTTTAAATTTCAAGGCTTCTTAGGCTAAGTTTGAGATGGGCAAGGTCATTTTGGGTTTGGCTATATTAAGTTTTGGGTCAATTTGGTTGGGTCATTTCCACTTTGGCTAGGCTCGTTTGCATTACCTAAGTGGAGTAGTTTTATTTTTTGGCTTTGAGTCATCTCGATTTTCATGTCAATTGAGTTGGGTCACTTCGGACTTTAAGTTAAGTTGGTTTTGTTCATTCCAAATTCAAGTCATTCAAGTTAGATAATTTCAAGATTGAAATTTTAGGTTGTATCTAAATCTTTCGATTTTAAGTCATCTTAGGTTTGAGTTAATTAAGTAGGGTTATTTTGGATTTTAGTTCAACGAAGTTAATATGAAATTATAATTTTTTACTTCCATCCAAAGATTTGGAAAGTATGATTTGTAGTTAAAATCGAATTAAACAATGAAATTGTAATTGCAATTCCAGCAGTTAAACTAAACAACAAAGCTACATACCAAGTGCCCCAAAAGCTCCCGCCTAAGCAGGGTCTGGGAGAGGCGAATATACGCAATCTTCCCCCTTCAGGATATTACCCCTGAAGAGAGGCTGTTTCCGAGTGTCCCCAACCTGAGGGTAATGACTTCTCAGAAGGTCACCCATCCTGGTACAACTATTGCCCAAGTATGTTTAACTTCAGAGTTCTAATAGGATCCGGTAACGGCGTATTGGTACCCTCTTTGATATTAAACTAAACAAATAGAATTAAAATTCTCGACCCCAATTTCAGTCTTAATTCCAATTTTATGCTCCAAGACCTAAGCTTTAAGTTCATATAATTTTGCTCAACTTTTCTTAAATTTACTCTTGACCTTCCAGCACAAACAAAGAAGGGTTAACAATGGCGACTCCAATCGGACTTCCAAAATTTCTTCCATGCAAAACCCCCAAATTTTCAGTAACATCCTCCATACTCAGCAATGGAAGAGAGAGAAACAAAACCCCCACATTCCCAATCTCCATTACCACAAACCCATCAGCCATAAACCTAGACCACCTCTCCCACCTCTACGCCGCCTGTAACCACTCCTGCCACCGCTTCCCCGCTGTCGACGCCTCCACCGGAAGAGTCGAACCTGTCGGAGTAGCGCAACTTGCCGTTGCCATCGCCCACAGCGCGGTGGTGGTCGCGGTGTTTGCGCTGATTGGGGATGATGGTGAAGAAGAGGGGGTGTTGCAGAGGATTTTCCGGCCGGCGGCGAAGAGGGCGGCGCCGGAGAATGGGCGGTTGGTGGGGTTCGGCCGGGCGGTTTCCGATATGGGGTTGACTGCGTCGCTCTATGATGTCATGGTGAGTCATGTCCCTTTTACTCGGACTTCTTTGTTTAAAATTACGGTAAATTACATATCAGTGCATGAGGTTTTATGTAATTAATTTTTCAGTATATAAACGTCGTAAAATATTTTTCCGTTGAAATTTTTGATATATTTATTAAAATAGTTCAACTAACTGTATGAAATAGTGTAAATCTTGTCTTTATTTGTTAGTAAATCCACCACATTCTCACCATTTCCTTCATCCCTTGCCCGATAATGAAAAAGTGTTGGAAGTCAGGCCTTTTTTAAACCCTTATATACCATAGTTTAGACTTTATTTTGTTAATTATATATAATTTTTATGTTAAAATATTATTTCATAAAATTTATTATCAAAAAAATTAATACATTTTTACGGTAAAAATTATAGTATTTTTCTGGCTTTGTGGCACTACATTATCCCATAAATTATTATTAAGTATGTTGATTTAATTTTTATATTTTTAATTGTATTAATTTAATATTTTTTGTCTTGTAGTTGTCTTCTGTGGGGTATATTTTATACTGCTAGTTTAACGCGGTGTCCTAAACTGATGCTTTGTAGCTTCCATGGTTTCCAGGATACCATGTTCACATGACGACTCGATCTTCAGGATGGGGGTCCTCGGAAACAGCCTCTCTTCCACCCGGAAGAGGGAAGGCTGCGTACATCCATCCCCTAGACCCCACTTCGTGCGAGAGCCTCTGTGGCACTGAAACTGTTGTTGTTGTTGTATTAATTCAATATTTTTCATATTGTCACAAGCACTATAAGATACTTGAAAACATGGGTGGTTTATGGATAAATTAACACAATCAAGATTACAGAGATTTAACACACTTGTAAAATATAAGGTGATACCATGCAACCCTATTTTCGTAGTTTTGTTGATATATTTGTATAGTTCGTTGGAGAAAATTTCCAGCTCGTTACTATCATTTGGTGCAAAGAGATCTTTTTAACAAGGGTAAGGCTTTGGAAGGTTGTTCTGAAAACAGAAAATTTACTGCATATTAAACGAGGCAGAAATCATAAGCACTGCAGAATGGTAGAAGAAAATCATAATCATGTTGCGATCACAATTGTTTCTTTTTTGGTGAGCTATATATAACCAGAGTGTCACTAGAACCCTATCTTATATGTGCTTGAACATATGTATAAAAGCATTCCTTTCTCGATCCGAGACATATCTTATTTTAGCAAATAATGAAGACACGGATTTCAGTGACTTTCAGGTTTTGCCTTCTTTACAAGGGATGGGAATTGGCCGGATGATAGTTCAGAAAATCATCAGGTTCGTTCGTTGAATTCCAGATTCATGTCGGTTTTTGTATTTGTTAATGTTTCGGAAAAACTTTAGTTTCATTAGCAATGGGTGAACAAACATTCATCCTGTTTAAGCATACAACATATTGTTACATGAACGTTTGATTTAGTAAGAGTTTCACGACGATGGTTCACTCATAGAATCAAATCCCAGTAACATTGTAGGCGAAGTGTTGCAGATGTTAGGACAATCATGTTGTGTTTTCAGAGCATGCATATTACTTTTAATTCTTATGTTTGCAAAAAGTTAGAATGAATTTCTTATAGTTATTATTTTAATAATGTATACCATAGTTGCACGAAGCGGGAGCGGGAGCGGGAGTGGGAATGAGAACGGGGAAGTGGGTAGTCATAAAAGTTTCTAAGGTGGGGAGCGTTGAAGAAGCACATATATTACTATATATTAAATATATAGGAAAAAGTAATGAAATATTGTCAATTGAGCCGTTAAAGCATAAATATCAAAATAAAGTCAATATTAAGCAATAATCAAGAAAATTAAGTATTGGGGTGAATAAGATCTAGAAAATTGACTCCAACATGTTCATGCAATTCAATGATTCTTTAAAATCAAGTGATATAGTTAATCAACAAATCATTTAATAAGTATTTTCTTATCAAAATGCTTCCATGATTGTTCGAATCGTGCTTTCTCTAGTTTGATACGCATTGGAAACACGAATCTGAATTTAAAACGCGGAATCGCATTTTCGAAGCTTGAAGTGCCAGCATTGTAGGAGTTTCCAGCAACTATGATGTATACATATTTATAAGTATCTTATTAGAGAGACATAATATGTTTCATTTTTCGAGGCAATCAGAAAAACACCCTCCTTAGCAGTCAATCGCATAACAACAACAACAGCTAACTCAAAATTTGTCGACCTCTATTTGATTATGTATATTCACTTCAAAAAGCCATCATGAGGTTTAGGTTGTGCATAAACTTTTTGGTTTCAAGGATTGGCAAATGTGCCATGGCGAGTTTGCATTTAGAAAAGGGGTTGACTATCTCAACTCAAGCTCGACTTGTTTATTGAGTGGCTCAAAAACCCTCAATCCTTACCCAACTTAGTTACCCAGTTAATTATATAGGTGACTTTTCTTTTTATATGTTAGTTCGTAAACTTATAACTATGCCAATCCAAAGACCTCAACCGAAACCCATTATCTTCATATCGTATTCGCAGAGAGTCATATTTTGCTGGTTGCATCTATTTCAAGCGCAGCTCCCCCCCACCCCCTCCTTTCTCTCCTCTTTCTCTTCTCTAAATATGCTTGCTTTAGCAATTTCATAGCTATATTGCAAGTCGTAGCTAATACCTCTTTTTCCTTTCAGAATACTTACCAACAGAGGAATTTATGATATAGCAGCTGTTTGTACAGAAAATGAAAGGTAAAGGCCATTATTATACTCTGTAACGACTTTATTTTCTTTTTACTTAACTAGACATTGTTATGGCGTCAGTCTGTTAATAAAATATCTAGACGATCAATAACTATTAACATTTAGCTTTATAAATAAGATATTACATACCTTGGTTCATTTGAATGACAAAAGTTGATTGAACTTTGAACCAAAGCAAGGAGTTGGTAAATTGCGGTTTGTAGGCCTTGTACTCATGTGATTTGAGGTTTCCAATGGGTAGTTAAATATTATTGCCTCTCATGAGTAAGAACTAACAATCTTTGTATAAAAAAATTTAGAATCTGTCCATTAAACTCCTACTTTATATAGAGTTTAACTCCAACTTGTACCCAACTATACAAGTGTAGAATGACTCTTTGTTCTCGCAATCTTAAGAGTTGTTGGCAACTAGAACTACAAGGATTTGCTGTATAAAACTCAAAAAATTTACGTGTGATTGACACATTGGTCCACACATCCAAAATATTTTGCCTGAGTTTAACGCCACAAATCATATGGCAGGGTATTCTTTGAAGGTTGTGGTTTTGGAGATGACATTTTGGGATCCACTACTATGATGTATTTACGGTCTCCGTCCATCGACTTGGACACCGGCCACCAGATAGTCACCCAGGCTGGTCGGAGACTACTGGTTGCGCCACCACCAAGAACACCCTTTGCGTCCTGAAATATCCTTTAAACTATGTAAATGGAAAGTTCACCTTAAAATGACATTTTCTTTGAGGAAAGGAACAAGAAGAATACAAAGTCTATAATATAGACAATAAAGACAACATGTTTTGGAAAAAGATGACTAAGAAACGTGTTACAAGAAAAGTGTTTTTTTTTCTTTTTTTTTTTTTTTTCCAGAAAGTTACCTCTAAAATTTGTCATTATTTATTTAATCACCATAACTTCTTACTTTTCAAAAAACCACCTTTAGAAATTTAAAATTTTTTCAATCAACCACAAATCACCTATTATTACTGATCCATTGAGGTTACACGTGTAAACATTTTCTGTACACAAAATAGGGACGTAAATGTACTTCTTGGTGAGGGCTCACTTGGTAATGCAACATATAGCCGTAAATGGTCTTTATATCAGGTTTAAATCCTACTATATGCTTGTGTGTACACAGATTTGAACTCGCACATAGAGTTGCCTTAATAGTATAATACTTTATCAATTGAGCTAGAACGAACATCTGTTCTATATATAACCTAAGCAAAATCACGCGTGTAACCTAAACGGAATACTAATTGCGTTAATTTATATGGTTGATTGAAAATATTTAAACTGTTGAAGGTTGTGTTATGAAAATTTGAAAAGTTATAATGGTTAAGTGAAAAAATGACAACTCTTGAATGAGGTTTTCTATTTAAAAAAAATAATAATAAAAAAAATCCTGAAATGAACAAGTTTTAATGCTTCATGATGTCTTTCTTATTTTCTTTAAATACATGGTCTTTCGGCCCTTATTCCTTTTCTCAAATAAAATGTCTTCTTAACGTATTTTTGTTTTTCTAAACTTGCTTGTTGATTTTGGAAATTAAAAAACTGTAGTAAAATTTGTGTGCCTAATTAGCCGTCCATTTGTTTGATGTGATTTAGGTGTGTAAATTCTGAAGTCTTGTTCTGATGAGTGAATACACATAAAAACACCCACTTTGAGGGCCTTTCTGCCCATGTTTCTGTAAATTTAGCAGTATCATAGAATTAAATTTCGGGTTGTAATTTTGGTGTTTGCTATGGTTACATGATGGGTCATATTAATTATGTTGATTTAGATCATTATATTTGTAAAATATCTGTTAATTCTTGGAGGGAAGAACGTGCTTCGAACTCGGGATCACGGGGATGGCTAAAAACATCCCCAACTATTGGGACACAAGGTGTTAAGCGAATGAATATGCATACAGTTGTTAGTCTTAACACCCTTTTTGATAGATTTAATATACAATCACGTTTATATTAAGTATCATCTTTATTTTAAACGCCATTACAAAATTATAGTTCACATGACACATCGAGCAGATCAAAATCTATTACTTATAATTGTCTTTAGTTAATTTCATGAGCTGAATTATTCAAATATTCTTTGGTTAATCTGGGATGCAGTCCCTATTATTGCCACCTGCTGCGCACTATGATATCCTTTTCTACAGTGTGAGGAAAACTAAAAGAAAACATTATCCCTTGTCACTGCTTTTGAATTAAAGCATGTTTGACCAAATTATTATTTTTTGTTTAAACATTTTTTGAGATTTGACAGTGTTTAGTTAGAAAAGAAATGTATTTTTAAATAAAAATAAAAATTATTTTTTTATTTTAAGTAGAAACAAAAAAAATAACGCTTCTTCCTTTAAATTTTTTTTTTTTTGCTCTCTGTGACAGAAAAAGCCCCTTAGTCAAGCATTTGCACAGCAGGAAAGCAAGGTAGTCCTCTATATAATATGAAACAGCTTCAACTTTGCGTTTCTTTTTGCAACTTTTCTGGCTCCCCCACATCTACAGGAACATATATTATTCTCTCTCTCTCTCATCTTTTTCCACCAAGGTGGAACCTGTAGCTTCTCTCCAATGTCGAAACTCCAAGTAGAAGTCTGCATAATATCAGCTCGCGGGCTCCCCCGTTCATCGCTGTTAAAGACTCAGTTGTATGCGGTAGCTTGGATTGATCCCAATGACAAGTACTGCACAAAGATTGACGCATCAGGAGCTGCAAATCCCACATGGAAAACCAAGTTTACTGCTTTGATCGATAAGTTGGTATCCAAGTCACAGGACATGGCATTACATGTTGAAGTATACAGTAGGGAGCCTGTTTTTCTCAGAGAAAAGCTCCGGGGATCGACATCGATCTTGTTGAAGGAGTTCCTTGAATCTGAGGGATTGAAACGGGGAAATGAAGAGGTGGGGAGCTTTCAGTTGAGGAAGAACAATAAACCTCAAGGGTTTATTGATGTTTCTATAAGGGTGTCTGAGGAAATGGAAGGGTCAAGTTCATGTTTGTATCAAGGTTAGTATGTGGTTTGATTTTGTTGTTTGATTCAGATTCAGCCAACCCAATACTTTATGGATGCAGTTATTGTCAGATTAATCATTTGACTTGTAGTGAACAATAACCATAAAATTTTACAAAATTGGTCTAATATTAACATTTTTACTCTGGCAATAATATACTATAGTTTCAATCATAATTTTTCACCGACTAGAAAGGTTTTTAGTCTAATTTTTGTGACATTTTTGCTAAGATTTTGTTATTGTAGTTCTGGGCTATTGTGTCCTAAAATATCCATTTCGGATATGGGTATTTGTTTGTTGGTATAAGATTTTCGAAATTTAAATCATACCAAATGTATAGAAAAATTTTAGAAAATAACCAAGGCTAACTTCTGGGCACGTACGAATGCCTAGTGACATGGATTTGAGTGCGAGAAGGTACCATTTTTGATAAAATGCAACGTTGTACTTTGTTTGTGTTGCCAACTCTTGAAAAAAATTTGCAAAAGACCTTATTTCTCAGGAGCTTAACAAATATATGACTTGTAATAGTATGATGTTGCATACTTAATGATATATAATCCACTCGACCAAGTAGAAAAAAGGTTTAGATTGTTGTTGATACAATATACATGGGCATACATGTAGAAATCTAACACTAAATTTTGTTTTGTCTTCCTTTTTCTTGTTCTACCGTGGCAAGAAAAGTGCTTCACGTGCACTATTTATGTTTTCAATTAGATACTCCATTTGAGGCTCCATTTATTAAACGTAAGAAAGTTCTTTCTGAGGCTCCTTTTGGTTTGACAACAACAACGAACCCAGTGCTTCAAGGGCTCTCGCGTAACGTAAGATCGAGGGAATGTACGCAACCTTACCCTATGCTACCCTAAAGGGAAGCTGTGTCCTGGGACGCCAACCTAAGAAGCATAGAAAGCATACAATCATAAAGCATCTAAGCGTAAAAGCATTAAAAATAACGGTACAGAGCGAGCATATAGAAAGCATAAAGCCGCAATCAGCAATATATTTTCCTTTCAGAGAATTGTTCTTTTCTAAATATTTTTGTTGATAAATATTCTTTTGTTAAAAATTATGAAACAACCATTCTATAAGGTAACACCCTGTAAGGTAAGGATACATACATCTTACCGTTCCAAACTCTGCTTTAGTGGGAGTCTTGTTGAGGCATTAGGCAATTATTGTGGCTGTATACATTTGTTAAAATTTTTATTTGTTTAGTTAAAGAAAATAATTTCATTGTCTATATTTATATGGAATTCACACTTGATCAGATTGATGTTGAAGTAAGATATAGGGTGTGACATTCTAACGGAAAATGTTTTCCTCTCTGTGAAGAAAAATGTCATTCCTTCTCCTCTCGAGGAAGTCAATCACTTATCTATGGAGGAAAACATTGTGCATTAGAGTATGGATTACTACTCATTTGTATAATGAAACTATAGAAGTGTAACGAAAAACCTTTTCAGTCAAAACAAATAGAGCTTTATTAAATATTTTCCACCAACGAATTAATGATATGTTGCCATGTCTAAGGGCAGCCGTAACTAATATTATCCATCTATGGATTCCAAAGATGATGATTCTTAAGATCTGTTTCTTTTTACAGGACAAGAGGGGTTCAACTTGAAGGATGACAGTACCAGCATCACCTTACCAACTATTGCAGGGCCAGTGCAAGCTTACCCACCTCCACCACCAGCAAATTATCCATATACTCACCTGTATCCATACCCGACCAACTATCCAAACCTATCAGCGCACCCGCCAGGTTACCCTTCCGCTAGCGGGCCTGGTGGTCCTTTACCATGGCCACCACCACCTCCACCACCACCAGCAGTAGCACCATCGAATGGTGGTTATACACCCACGTTCCTCCCCAGATACGATAGTGGATCGACAATGTATATGAATATGCCATCAAGTGGAGCAGGCCATGGACGTGGCGGTGGTGGTGGTGGGGGGCCTGGGTTTGTAGCTGGGGCTGGTGCTGGAGCATTAGCAGCTGGTGCTGTGATGTATGGTGGTGATTTCGGGTCGGGGTTCGAGCTTCCAACCTTACATGATCCTCATCTTACTGTATCAATTGATCCTCCTTTCTGAGAAATGAACAAGAATCTCTTGTCCTTGATGTGAATCAGTTAATCTGTTATTTTTGGTTGTGAAGACCCATTATGTGTAAATCTGCTCATTTTGAATGAAAATTTGATACAAATGAAATATAATAGCATAGTTAGGGTAGTTTAGATATTGATTAAATTAGCTAAATCCTTTAATCTAACCATGCCCCTCTCCTAACTTTGTAAATAAGCGCAGATATGGAAGATTATTGAGTTTCTATCTCCCTCTCTCTCTTGTCCTCCCCTCTCTCTTTCTTGGCCTCCCTCTCCCCATCCGTTGTCTCTCTCCTCAAAAACTTGTTTTGCAAGCCATTCTCTCTCTCCTCTTTCTCTCACCCGTTCATTCTCTCTCTTCTTTTTCTCTCACCCGTTCATCCTCTCTCTCCTCTAACTTCATCCGCGAGACTCGTTCCCGTCCGTTGTGACCCTCTAGCTGCTCTATTTGTTGCCAGACGCGTTCGTCCGGCGATGTCGTCTATTTGCTCGCTTCATCCTTGCTTTCTTCATTGATCTAGGGTTTAATCACCATTTCCGAAAGTGAGCACCGATTTCTGAAGTTATTTTGTAGGGAAATGTATATGCGTTTGTTTCGTGTGTTGCATGGGCATAGTATTGGTTAGGGTTTTATTTAGGGTTTAGGGTTTTGCTGTTAGTAGCTTTGTGAGTAAGGGTTAGTGTATTTTATCCTGGTTTGGTTGTTGATTCAGTAGCTGATTCACTTTATTGTTCGTCCTTGTACTTACTTTTTCGTATTATATGTGTGTGGTGGTTGAATCGGTTTTTATTGATATTTCTCTATAAGTTGTGTGGATTTTGGGGGTGGAAAGCAGATATTGACGGTGAAGCATAAATCGTGAATGATTGATGATACACGGCTTGTGTTTTAAGTCATTAGTGGTGTATGATCAATCATACACTGTGTATGATTGCTTTTGATTGTGTAAAACCAAGTTTTCTAGGTGTGTTTCAAGTAAACAGTGGTGTATAATTAGTCATATATTGTGTATGATAGGTTGTAATGGTGTAAAATCAATTTGTATAGGTGTGTTTTAAGTCATTAGTGGTGTATGATCAAACATACACAGTGTATGATATGTTGTAATGGTGTAAAATCAACTTGTATAGGTTGTTTTAAGTAATTAGTGGTGTATGATCAAACATACAAGGTGTATGATTGGTTTTAATGGTGTAAAATTAATTTGTGTAGATGTTTTTTAAGTAATTACTGGTGTATGATTAATCATACACGGTCTATGATTGGTTTTAATGGTGTAACACTAACTTGTGTAGATGTTTTTTAAGTAATTAGTGGTGTATGATCAATCATACACGGTGTATGATTGGTTTTAATGATATAAAATCAATTTGTGTAGATTTTTTTAAGTAATTAGTGGTGTATGATCAATCATATAAGGTGTATGCTAGTTTTAATGGTGTAAAACCAACTTGGGTAGACGTTTTTTAATTATTTAGTGTTGTATGATCAATCAAACACGGTGTATGATTAAATTTAATGCTGTGAAATCAACTTGTGTAGATGTTTTTTAAGTAATTAGTGGTGTATTTTCAATTATACACGGTGTATGATTGGTTTTAATGGTGTAAAACCAACTTGTGTTTGTGTGTGTTAAGTAAGTAGTGGTGTATGATCAATCATACACTGTATATGGTAGGTTTTAATGGTGTAAAATTAACTTGTGTAGATATTTTTTAAGTAATTAGTGGTGTATGATCAATCATACATGGTGTATGATTGGTTTTAATGGTGTAAAATCAACTTGTATAGATATTTTTTAAGTAATTAGTAGTGTATGATCAATCATACATGGTGTATGATTGGTTTTAATGGTGTAAAATCAAGTTGTGTAAATATTTTTTAAGTAATTAGTGGTGTATTATCAATCAGACAAGGTGTATGATTGGTTTTAATGGTGTAAAATCAATTTGTGTAGATGTTTTTTAAGTAATTAGTGGTGTATGATTAATCATACACCGTGTATGATGGTTTTAATGGTGTAAAACCAACTTGTGTAAATGTTTTTCAGCAATAAGTGGTGTATGATTAATTATACATGGTGTATGATTGGATTTAATGGTGTAAAATCAATTTGTGTAGATGTTTTTTAAGTAATTAGTGGTGTATGATTAATCATACACTGTGTATAATAGGTTTTAATGATGTAAAATCAACTTGTTCATGTGTGTTTCTAGTGATTCGTTGTGTATGTTTAACTATACACTGTGTATGATAGGTTTTAACTGTGTAAAATCAACTTATGTTAGTGTGTGTTAAGTAAACAGTGGTGTATGATTAATCATTTACTGTGTATGATTGATTTTAATGGTGTAAAATCAACTTGTTTTAATGTCTTTCAAATAATTAGTGGTGTATGATCAATCATACAATGCTGTGAAATCAATTTGTGTACATATTTTTTAAGTAATTAGTGGTGTATGATCAATTATACAAGGTGTATGATTGGTTTTAATGGTGTCAAACCAACTTGGGTAGACGTTTTTTAAGTAATTAGTGGTGTATGATCAATCATACACTGTGTATGATAGGTTCTAATGGTGTAAAATTAACTTGTGTAGATGTTTTTTAAGTAATTAGTGGTGTATGATTGGTTTTAATGGTGTAAAATCAACTTGTGTAGATATTTTTTAAGTAATTAGTGGTGTATGTTCAATCATACACGGTGTATGATTGGTTTTAATGGTGTAAAACCAACTTGTGTTTGTGTGTGTTAAGTAATTAGTGGTATATGATTAATCATACCCTGGGTATGATAGGTTTTAATGGTGTAAAATTAACTTGTGTAGATATTTTTTAAGTAATTAGTGGTATATTATCAATTATACACGGTGTATGATCAATCATACACGGTGTATGATTGGTTTTAATGGTGTAAAATCAATTTGTGTAGATGTTTTTGAAGTAATTAGTAGTGTATGATCAATCATACAAGATGTATGATTGGTTTTAATGGTGTAAAACCAACTTGTGTAGATTTTTTTTAAGTAATTAGTGGTGTATGATTAATCATACACTGTGTATGATGGTTTTATTGGTGTAAAACCAACTTGTGTAGATGTTTTTTAAGCAATAAGTGGTGTATGATCAATCATACACGGTGTATGATTGGATTTAATGGTGTAAAATCAATTTGTGGAGATATTTTTTAAGTAATTAGTGGTGTATGATTAATCATACACTGTGTATAATAGGTTTTAATGGTGTAAAATCAACTTGTTTATGTGTGTTTCTAGTGATTCGTTGTGTATGTTTAATCATATACTATGTATGATAGGTTTTAACTGTGTAAAATCAACTTATGTTAGTGTGTGTTAAGTAAACAGTGGTGTATGATTGATTTTAATGGTGTAAAATCAATTTGTGTAGATATTTTTTAAGTAATTAGAGGTGTATGATTAATCATGCACTGTGTATTATAGGTTTTAATGGTGTAAAATCAACTTATTTATGTATGTTTCTAGTGATTCGTTGTGTATGTTTAACCATACAATATGTATGATAGGTTTTAATTGTGTAAAATCAACTTATGTTAGTGTGTGCTAAGTAAATAGTGGTATATGATTGGTTTTAATAATGTAAAATCAACTTGTTTTAATGTCTTTCAAGTCATTAGTGGTGTATTATCAATCATACAATGGTGTGAAATCAATTTGTGTAGATATTTTTTAAGTTATTAATGGTGTATGATCAATCATACAAGGTGTATGATTGGTTTTAATGGTGTAAAACCAACTTGGGTAGACATTTTTTAAGTAATTAGTGGTGTATGATCAATCATATACTGTGTATGATAGGTTTTAATGGTGTAAAATTAACTTGTGTAGATGTTTTTTAAGTAATTAGTGGGGTATGATCAATCATAAATGGTGTATGATTGGTTTTAATGGTGTAAAACCAACTTGTGTAAATATTTTTTAAGTAATTAGTGGTGTATATTCAATCATACAAGGTGTATGATTGGTTTTAATGGTGTAAAACTAACTTGTGTTTGCGTGTGTTAAGTAATTAGTGGTATATGATCAATCATACACTGTGTGTGATAGGTTTTCATGGTGTAAAATTAACTTGTGTAGATGTTTTTTAAGTAATTAGTGGTGTACGATCAATCATACACGGTGTATGATTGGTTTTAATGGTGTAAAACCAACTTGTGTAGATGTTTTTTAAGTAATTAGTGGTGTATGATCAATCATACACGATGTATGATTTGTTTTAATGGTGTAAAACCAACTTGTGTAGATATTTTTTAAGTAATTAGTAGTGTATGATTAATTATACACCGTGTATGATTGGTTTTAATGGTGTAAAATCAACTTGTGTTTCTGTGTGTTAAGTAATTAGTGGTGTATGATCAATCATACACTGTGTATGCTAGGTTTTAATGGTATAAAATCAACTTGTGTTTGTGTGTGTTAAGTAATTAGTGGTGTATGATCAATCATACAATGTATATGATTGGTTTTAATGGTATAAAATCAACTTGTTTATGTGTGTTTCTAGTGATTCGTTGTGTATGTTTGACCATACACTGTGTATGATTGGTTTTAACTGTGTAAAATTGACTTATGTTGGTATGTGTTAAGTGAACAGTGGTGTATTATTAATCATACACCGTGTATGATTGGTTTTAATGGTGTAAAACCAACTAGTTTATGGGTGTTTCTACCAATTAGTGGTGTATGTTTAACCATACACTGTGTATGATAGGTTTTAACGGTGTAAAATCAACTTGTGTTAGTGTGTGTTAAGTAAACAGTTGTGTATGATTAATCATACACCGTGTATGAATGATTTTAATGGTGTAAAATCATTGTATGTTAGTGTGTGTTAAGTAAACAGTGGTGTATGATTAATCATACACCGTGTATGATTACTTTTAATGGTGTTAAATTATTTTATGTTAGTATGTGTTAAGTAAACAGTGGTGTATGATTGCTTTTAATGGTGTAAAACCAACTAGTTTATATGTGTTTCTACCGATTAGTTTTGTATGTTTAACCATACACCGTGTATGATAGGTTTTAACTGTGTAAAATCAACTATTTACTGTAATTAATGGTGTATGATTAATCATACACCGCGTATGGTAGGTTTTAATTGTGTGAAATCAAGTTGTCTAGGTGTGTTTCCAGTCATTAGTGGTGTATGCTTAATCATACACCTTGCATGGTTTGTTTTAATGGTGTATCATGGGTTTAATCTTGGATTTTGTGATGTTTTTCTTTTATTTCAGATGACATTTGAGACACGCAAGAGGAGCCTATCAGAAGTGGAGGTTGATTACATTTTCCCTAGAAGTTGCTGGAAATTCCCGCAGGTTACCAGATGGGAATATCAACCAAAGCTGTGATGGAGATTAGGGAAATTTTGAAGGACGACGAATCCAAGGTTTGACACAGTATCCATATGAATTATGTTAATTTTTTACTATTACATTTATAATCCCTTATTAACTAAAAGTGTTTTGCATTACAGCTTGCCCTTGTTTCACAATACAATGTTGAGCATCTGCTTGAGCTGCGTGAGACTAATGTCGGCTTCTGGCATAGTCTGATTCACGCTGTCCTTCTCCACTAGGTGGCGAACCCAAATCCCGGGGAGTTATCATTCTTATTTGGTGGGAAGTTAGTGCACCTCGGGAGGAGGAAATTTTGTATTCTAACCGGCTTGAGATATGCCGGTGTGGACGATGTACGCGGTGGTTCCAACAGGCTGATTGCCAAGTACGGCATGAGGGGGAGGATGAGTAGGCAGTAGCTGCTTGAAGCATGCAGAACCTGCTCCATTATGGAGGACCAGGTTAAGCTTGCTGTTGCCTTCTTGGTTGAGGGTCTACTGTTCGCCAAACATAAGAGAACAGCCATTGACTCGAACATCCTGGCTCTCGTGGATGACGTGGACTCTTTTAACAGTGTTGCTTAGGGATCCTTAAGCTGGAAATTCTTGGTTCGGATGCTCAAGGATTTCGTAGCAAAAATGCAACAGGGTTTGGAAAAGACTTACTCCGTCCACGGGTTCTACGATGTGGTTTCCGTATTTGCCATAGAAACCATTCCAGAACTGGCCAAAGTTGGGGTGGTAAGGAATGGCAATCAGTCTCTTGGGCAGATCCTTAACTAGAAGATGGGCAGTAAGGGTTCGTACACCGCTCTGCTCTCAACGGTATTTGATCAGGTAATAATACATTATTTTGTTACTGTTTTACTATTAGTTGTTTCATATCATTTGCATTAGAATTATGATTTGTAATTTTACTAACATTCATATGATATATCTTCATTTGATCAGCAATTGAATGGCGAACCGATTAGACTGACGAGTGCAGAAGCCAGTCAGCCTAATCTACAGGGCATTTCCTTTGCTGAGGATGGTGAGGAGGGGGTTCAAACTCCTGATGAGGCAGTGCCAGCAGATCCAAACTTTGATCTAGAACCGTTGGCAACTCAACACCCTTGTCGACATCCCACGATGAACCATCTACTACGTCAACAATTTGGTGTATCAATCGGTATTGACATTTCATTTTGTGTTTATTTAATTGCCTTTTTATCCTTGTAAGTACCATATTATTCAAATTCATGTTTATGACAATTTGAAGGACATACTGCAGGTTATGGAGAGACTCGAAGCGATGGAGAAAGATATGTAAATCATGCGGATGCACTTTGAAAGCAGACTTAAAGCACAACAGCTTCAGTTGCAAACGTACGAACAAAGGTTTGAGGCTTAGGAGGCAAAGATTAAGGAGCTCTCAGACCATCCGCCGCATGCCACAACCCCACATAACTATCCATTGACTTCCACTCATCCATCCCCAATTAAACAGCAAGCAATTATTATTTCTACTCCACGTACTGGGTAAGTCACTACGGATCCTTGTTATTATCCCAATTTGGTATGTTTTCATGTATGTTGAGGTTCATTGACTTTGATATTTGCTCTGCCAACCAGGGACGAGGAAAATGTCTTCAAGGAACCATCGTCAACGCATGTGGATGGTGTTGAAAACTTGATGACATTGTCCGAGACAGTTTTGAGATTGGGGCAAGAGAGGAGGGACCCCAAGCGAAATCCCAAGTACAAAGGTGAAGAATGGACTGCGGAGGGTAAGAGCAAACGGACAAGAATGACCCATTCTGAACCGGAACCGGTTCTGCCCTTTGATCCATTCCAACCTCCCTCCAAGGAACAATAGAAGGAGTTCCTGGATTTTTACAAAGATGTACACCGAAGGGTTAGCAAGTGAGTGTGTAATACCACTATGATTTTTGATAATTAGTAGGGAACTGTATTCATATTGAAATTTTCATATGGGATGCCTATATAACATGCTTCCTATTGTGTGTTATAGAAACATGAAGACAACCCTAGTGTTACCTCATGACCAACGAATGGATTTAGGTGGTCTGACCGTGTGTACGGGTCAATTTTGGTATCGGTTGAAGGAAAATGACATCTAGCTAACTGATGAGGTACTCTTCATACACAACTGTTTGATGTGTACTTGCTGCAAATGGATCCCCATTACGTTGTTTGTTATGTTTCATTTCAATAATACTGTATGATATATCATACAGCATGTATGTTTGGTTCACTGTTGTTAAATGAACTTGCGTTGGTGTGGTTAACCATACACCGTGTATGATTGGTTTGAACCGTGTTAAATCAACTTGTTTAGGTGTGTATCAAGTGATTAGTGGTGTATGTTTAGCCATACACCATGTATGATAGGTTTGACCCGTGTTACATCAACATCTTTAGGTGTGTATCAAGTGATTAGTTGTGTATGGTTAACCATACACCGTGTATGATAGGTTTGAACCGTGTTAAATGAACTTGTTTAGGTGTGTATCAAGTGAGTAGTGGTGTATGTTTAGCCATACACCGTGTATGATAGGTTTGAACCGTGTTACATCAACATCTTTAGGTGTGTATCAAGTGATTAGTTGTGTATGTTTAGCCATACACCATGTATGATAGGTTTGAACCGTGTTACATCAACATCTTTAGGTGTGTATCAAGTGATTAGTTGTGTATGGTCATCCATACACCGTGTATGCTTGGTTATAAATGGCTAGAATCATCTTATTGCAGGAAATGGATGTTATTCTGTATTACATTATGCAGAAGAAACACAAATGGCTAGAACACTTCGACCAAAGGGCAACCTGTGCAACTACATTGGTTGCTTCTACATTTGGACCCGTATACAAACGTGTTAAGAACAAAGAAATCTCAGTCGAATCAGCTTTTGACGATTGGGATTCCTTAGTCATCAAGTTTCTCGCAGGTGATGTCAAGTATGGGGTCCCATGCCACAACGTGGATCGGATATACGTGCCCATCAATCAGCCTGATAAACATTGGTTCCTTGCTGTAATCAGCTATACGGATTGGCATATAGAGGTACTCGATTCCTTGTACTCCGCCAAATCCAAGGAATCAAGAATGGAACATGTGGAGCCAATTGCCAAATTGCTTCCACATGCTCTCGAGAAGGTTAGTTTTTGGAACATCCGGAAGGACCTCATGCACTTCCGAGACAAACCCTTCACTGTAACTTACAGGAAATCATGTCCGCAATAGATGGGGTTCGACATCTACTTCCCTTGCATTTCGCTTTTTTTTATTGTTGAGATATTCAGTGAAAAAATTAGTAAAGTACTCAGAATGATGCCTAAGTCGTTTGTATTATATTTAAATGCAGGTCTGATTGCGGCATGTTTGTCGTGAAGTTTGTAGAATTTTTGTTTACAAATGGGCTCAATGTCTTCCAATGCACGTAAGAGCAGATGGAGACGTTGCTGACCAATACATGTATATACTTGTACAGCCACGGTAGAAAAAAACAAATGAAGATTTATACGAGCGAATAGAATGGTTGTGATGTGTATGTATTATTGTATATTTTCATATTATTGTATATTCCCATATTCTTTACATTGTATTCATTATACTCTGGAAAATAATCATTTTCGTTTGATATGTTAGTGAATTGGTTGAGGTTGTTATGAGTTTGTACTAAGTGTATGATTGATTGAGTGATGGACGTATGGATTTAGCCAAAAAAAGGGAAAATATATAAAACTTGTTGTACTTTCCCAACAGTCATTCTTCTCCATCTTATTTATTAGTGTAAATAGTTTGATTATTGGATATATGTATTTTATACAATATAATACAACACTTATTTTACTTTGCCAGCTTTCATTCTTTCACTTACTCTCATCCCTTTTCCTTTTCAGAAGCTCTCATCCGCCCTTCTATGGCTCAAACCAGAAAACAGCCTGTGTGTCGACACACACATCGACACAAAGGGTACTGTACGATTGTGTGTCGACACACGGTCCTTGTGTGTCGACACCCAATATTCGACCGTGCGCTTCTGTAAGACTGTGTGTCGACACACAGGCCATGTGTGTTGACACACACTTAATTCCCAATGTTACTGTAGGATTGTGTGTCGACACACATGGCCCATGTGTCGACACACACCCTTCATATGTTTTAAACTTTTTTTTTTTTTGAATCTATTGATGATGGAAAAGATGGGATAGTCCCAGAATCATATGTTTTAAACACTAAAACACATACCGGGACTATCTCATTCACACTTTATACATACATTAAACAATGTTTTACATATTTACCAATACACATTTTGAAAATACAGCAAAACAGGCTAGGGATATAGGGTACTGATATTAGCCTGCATGTAATTTTAAATTACCTTGCAGACAATTTGAAGGACATATTACAGGTTATGGAGAGACTCGAAGCGATGGAGAAAGATATGCAAATCATGCGGACACACTTCGCACCATTAAAACTCATCATACACCAATAATTACTTGAAACATACTTATAATGGTTGATTTTACACTATTATACCAACAAAATTTGAAAAAAACATGCAAAAGCTGATTTCACACCATTAAAGCTCATTATACACTGTGTATGATTGATCATACACCATTATTTACTTCAAACACACCTATATAAGTTGATTTTACACCAATATAACCCATCATACACCATGTATGATTCATCATACACCAATAATTACTTGAAACACACTTATAAAGGTTGATTTTACACCATTATATAAGCAAAACTTGAAAAAAACATGCAAAAGTTGATTTCACATCATTAAAACTTATCATACACCGTGTATGATTGATCATACACCACTATTTACTTCAAACACACCTATATAAGTTGATTTTACACCAATATAACCCATCATACACCGTGTATGATTCATCATACACCAATAATTACTTGAAACACACTTATAAAAGTTGATTTTACACCATTACACCAGCAAAACTTGAAAAAAACTTGTAAAAGTTGATTTTATACCATTAAAACCTATCATACACAGTGTATGATTGATCATACACCACCAATTACTTAACACACACAAACACGAGTTGATTTTACGCCAATATAACCTATCATACACCATGTATGATTCATCATACACCAATAATTGCTTGAAACACACTTGTAAAGGTTGATTTTACACCATTATACCAGCAAAACTCTAAAAAAACTGCAAAAGTTGATTTCATACCCTTAAATTTTATCATACACCGTGTATGATTGATCATACACTACTATTTACTTCAAACACACCTATATAAGTTGATTTTACACCAATAGAACCCATCATACACCGTGTATGATTGATCATACGACACTTATTGCTTGAAACACGCCTACACAAGTTGATTTCACACCATTAAAACGTATTATACACCATGTATAATTGATCATACACCTTTAATTACTTGAAACACACCTACGCAAGTTGATGAATCATAAAGGGTTTTGCTTAATCACATACTTCCTTTAAAACACAATTAAGCAAAACTCTTGATGAATCATGATCAGTCGGTGAAGCTGAGCATAGGTAATTAGTAAGTCTCCACCCATCAGTAAAATAGTTGAGGAACCGATTATATTCAGCAGTAAAACATCACATCCTTGACATTCTCCTTGATCTGTGGAAGTGCTCGCACCTCTTGCTGCCTCTCAGCTGTCACTGGCCCACCACTGCTGATATGAGACAAATTACTTCAAACACAACACACACTAATAATCACTTGAAATATACCAACGCAAGATAATTTAAGACATTTAAAACCTATCATACACGGTGTATGATTGATCATACACCACTAATCACTTCAAACACACCAAGATGACATGATTTCGCAAGTTTAAAACCTATCATACACGGTGTATGGTTAACCATACACCACTAATTAGTTGAAACACCCTAACACAAATTGTTTTCGGACAAGTAAAACCTACCATACACCACTTGTGACTTAAAACAAAATAACACAAGTTGATTTTATACCATTTAAACCGATCAGTAAGCCAGATGTCGTTGTTTTTCAATCGATACCAAAATTGACCCGTCGTGGCAGTCAAAACAATGAAATCCATTCGTTGATCCTCAGGTAACAGAAAGGGAGTCTTCAAATTTCTATAATATAAAATAAGAAGCATGATATATAGGCATCCCATATGAAAATTGTAATATGATATACTGACTATCAAAAAGCATATTGTTATTACACACTTACTTCTTGACCTTTTTGTAGAAGCTATTGTAAAATCATGGAACTCCTTGATTTGTAGAAGTGCCCGCACCTCTCGCTGCCTCTCAGCTGTCACTGGCCCACTACCGCCACTACTAGAACCACTAATCACTTGAAACACACTCAAACAAGTTGATTTCACACCATTTAAACCTATCATATATCGTGTGTGATTGATCATAAACCACTACTTACTTCAAATACACTTACATAAATTGATTTTACACCATTAAAACCCATCATAAACCGTGTATGATTGATCATACACCACTAATTGCTTCAAACACATTAACACAAGTTGATTTCACACCATTTAAACCTATCATATTCCATGTATGATTGATCCTACACCACTACTTACTTTAAACACATTAAAACAAGTTGATTTCACACTATTTAAACCTATCATACACCGTGTATGATTGATCATATACCACTACTTACTTCAAACACATTAAAACAAGTTGATTTCACACCATTTAAACTTATCATATACCGTGTATGATTGATCATACACCACTACTTATTTCAAACACATTAAAACAAGTTGATTTTACACCATTTAAACCTATCATGCACGGTGCATGATTGATCATGCACCACTAATTGCTTCAAACACATTAACACAAGTTGATTTCACACCATTTAAACCTATCATATACCGTGTATGATTGATCCTACACCACTACTTACTTCAAAAACACCAACCCAATTGGATTTCACACCATTTAAACCTATCATACACCGTGTATGATTGATCCTACACCACTACTTACTTCAAAAACACCAACCCAATTGGATTTCACACCATTTAAACCTATCATGTATGAGTGCCAATTATGACCCCTGCACTTTCAGTTTTAAAACCCCAACTACCCCAACCGGTTTTCCTCCATTTAAAGCAGTCATACATCATGTATGATAGATCATACACCATCAGATACTTAAAACACACCAACAGAAGTTGACATTACACCATTTAAACCAACCTTATAAATGTCAATGTGTTATGGATAATACACAACTGTCATTAATAATGCACATCTATTAATAGTACACAATTTCACCGATATTAATAGCAATTACACTATAAAAAAAAAAAAAGATCAACGTAAGTTAATTCGGAGGAGGGACATGTGAGGAATGATCGATAGTGCTCGTGGACGTGCCTTCTCCACTCGGGTGCAGAGCAATTGGGTTTTTACAAGTTGATCGATTGTGCCCGTGTTCCTTGTATCGACTGCACTTTTGCGGTACACATTCCTCGTAGACTGAAGGGGCCCTCCTCTTCCTCCTCCTCCCAGAAGAGGTTCGAACATCAGGTGGAAGAAGATTCATTTCTGATATGTGATGTGGGACAGACCAGTCACTTATGTGCGGCATATGGTACACGACGCCTCTGTACGACTCGTACCAATAATCTCTTGAATAATATGGCGAGCATAAGTTGTACAAACCATAAGGACCGTGTCTTACAACTGCCAACGTATGCTCACATGGAAGCTGCTCCAGCTGAAACTTGCGACAGGTGCATGTCCAAAATGATAGATCAACACAAAAATTCTTATCCCCATCAATGACATCGAAGTTATGCTCGTCTGCTCGCAAAATCTGCATTGCATAAAAGTTAGACACACACGATTAATAATGGTAATACAAAAAAAATGAACAAAATCAGTAATTATCATGTTTAAAAGTGCAGGGATTACTACTGATTAATCATACACCACAATGTGCTTCAAACACAGTACACCAAGTTGATTTTACACCATTAAAACCTATCATACATGGTGTATGATTAACCATACACCACTAATCACTTGAAACACACTCAAACAAGCTGATTTCACACCATTTAAACCAATCATACACGGTGTATGATTGATCATACACCTAGTTGATTTTAAACTAGTAAAACACAATAAATCAAATTGATTTCACACCATTAAGATCAATCCCACTAATTACTTGAAACACACTAGAACAAGTTGATTTTATACCCTTAAAATCTATCATACACGGTGTATGATTAACCATACATGACTACTTAGTTGTAACGCACTAAAACATGCGTTGCAATCGGGATTGAACATGACGAATAGAACAAAACTTACTGTCATCATTTGTGATAGTTTCAATCTGTCCTGTAATTTTTTTCGATGTCGGGGGACATTGTACTGGCGCAAGCTTTAGCCTTGGTTCTTCTATCATGAAACCACTTCTGCAACACTAGCTGAATCTCATCAACTAAAGCAGTAATGGGATAATCACGCACCTTAACCAAAACAGTGTTCATCGATTCTGATATATTTGTTGTCATTATGTTGTACCGACGGCAAGGGGAGTGGGAACGAGTCCACTTGTTCAAGCCCACGGCTTCCAAGTACTCTTTAGCTCCGGGTCGGCACAACATAAACTGAAGAACAAACTATGGAACTCTTAAAGGCTGTATGCTTTAGCTGTTTGGTAGTAGTGCTGATCCAACTGCTTTGTTTTGCTTTTGAATTTCGACTTCATGTTGTTCAACAAGTGGTACATGCACAAACCATGGAATGCATTGGGGAAAACTTCTTCCACCGCTCTGTGGATGCTTCGATGTCGATCAGATTCAATGACATGGCCGGTAGGCTCCCCAATAACTTCTTTCAACCGGCTGAGAAACCAATGCCACGATGCGTCATTCTCTGAATCACCGATACCGAAAGCAATCGGGAAAATTTGTTGATTGGCATCGTGACAAACAGCCATGAACAGAACACCCCAGTATTTTCCCTTCAGATGTTTTGCATCAATGCTCATAATAGGACGGCAAAATCAAAATCCCTTAAGTGAAGCATCAAACGGAATGAAAAGGTACTGAAATCTACTTCCATCATCTGTCTGTAAATGAAACACAGTACTGGAATTGGTCTGTTGGAGAATATGCAAATATGCAAGCAGGTTTGCATATGACTGTTCGGGGGAACCCAATCTGATTTTATCATATGCAAACTCTCTACCCCTCCAAGCAACACTGTAACTGATCTCAACACCGTAGCGACTACGAATGTCATCTATGACATCATGCGGCTTGAACACTCTTCCGGGCTTGATAATTTTCTTTGGACATATTCCCCGACGACCCAGCATGTTGTTTGCCTATGTCTAACAGTGGTGAGATCGATAGGGTGGGTATGATTATTTTCAACTTTTATAACCATCCAATACCTATCATCTGCTAGACACATAGCCCGAACCCTCCATGTGCAACCCTCTTGCACACAACAAACAACCGTTAAGGATTTGTTAGACTTGAAGCTCCTGAATTCAAATTTTTCCCTCATGGCAATTACTGCCAGGTTAGTCAACAAATCCTTCTTCGATTTAAACACTTGATTCACCTCGATTACATCAACCATCCTACCCTGCCCATATACCCTGTCAATCTGGCTACTCTCATCACCGGAACCAACATCATCGTCATAATGAGGATCAACAGTAGCTTGAAAGTCGGGTTGGACATTCGGTTGCACTGCGGGTTCGACAGTAGGAGATGATGTACCCACTTCAGGGCAAATATTCTGCTGGTCAGACATGTGCCCATGTGGAGGTGATGCGTCGGTTGCAGTCGATTGTAGATGGGATAAATTTATATTATCCAAATGATCGCACAGACTTTGATTGGAATTTTTCCAATCTTCACCGGTCGCTGTCGCCGTAGGTATGTCAAACTCTAGTTCAGATGCATCTCCACGGGCTACTTCTTCCATCCCCGCGTTAATACATCGACCAAAAATATCAGGCACCACATGGTCCAAACCACCATTGTTCTCGTCACCATCTGGTAGTGTTTGATTAAGACTCGGTTGCTCTCCAAAGTAAGGAGTCCTATCAACCGTGGACTCAACAGTAACGAACAAGGTATGCTTCGCCATATCTTTTTTTTCCGGTGCCTTCCAAACCATTACTGATCTATAATTATTGACATCATACAATGGGATGTCCCGATCGCTACAAACTTGCAATTGCATCTTCGAACCTGCATCCGCCTGAACACCCATCAACTCCACCAAAGTCCTTTGCAAGCCAGCAAAGTCAGTCTTATCATCCAAAAAAACAAAATCCAACTTTTTTGCCAGCATACTTTGCCCTCTCGTTAAAGTGTCCACCGTACCGAACAATAGCAATATCAGCCATTACTGTGAATACGAAAGTAACATGATATTACACCACTAATTACATTTAAAGCACACCAAGATAAAATGAAAGAACAACATTTAAAGCAATCATACACGGTGTATGAATAATCATACCCCACTAATGACTTGAAAGACATTGAAACAAGTTGATTTACACCATTTAAACCTATCATACACGGTGTATGATTGATCATACACTATTATTTTCTTAAAACACACAAAAAAAGTTGATTTCACACCATTAAAACCAATCATACACCACTATTTACTTAACACACACTAACATAAGTTGATTTCACACCCTTAAAACCTATCATACACGGTGTATGATTGATCATACACCACTAATAGCTTAAAACACACTAAAACAAGTTGTTTTCACACCATTTAGACCAATCATACATTGTATATGATTGATCATATACCACTATTTACTTAAAACCTATCATACACGGTGTATGATTGACCATACACCGCTATTTACTTAAAACACATTAGAACAAGTTGATTTTATACCCTTAAAACCTATCATACACGGTGTATGACTGATCATACACCACTAATTGCTTAAAACACACAAAAACAAGTTATTTTCACACTATTCAAACCAATCATACACGGTGTATGATTGATCTTACACCACTATTGACTTAAAAGACACTAAAACAAGTTGTTGCACACCATTTAAACCCATCATACATGGTGCATGATCAATCATACACCACTAATGACTTAAAACACAGCAACATAACTTGATATTACACCATTTAACCAATCATATAAGGTGTACGATAAGTCATACACCACTAATTACTTGAAACATACCTATATAAGTTGATTTTACACAATTATAATCCATCATAAACCGTGTATGATTCATCATACACCACTAATTACTTGAAACATACCTATAAAAGTTGATTCCATCATACACCGTGTATGATTCATCAAACATCAATAATTACTTGAAACACACTTATAAAAGTTGATTTTACACCATTACACTAGCAAAGCTTAAAAAACATGCAAAAGTTGATTTTGTACCATTTAAACCAATCGTACACTGTGTATGATTTATCATACACCACTAATTACTTAAAACATACCTATATAAGTTGATTTTATACCATTATAACCCATCATACACCGTGTATGATTCATCATACACCACTAATTACTTGAAATATACCTATACAAGTTGATTTTACACCATTATACAACTATTTACTTGAAAAAACCTGCAAAAGTTGATGTTATACCATTAAAACCTCTCATACACCATGTATGATAAGTCGTACACCACTAATTGCCTGAAACATACCTATATAAGTTGATTTTACACTCTTATAATCCATCATACACCGTGTATGATTCATCATACACCACTAATTACTTGAAACATGCCGATACAAGTTGATTTTACACTATTATAATCCATCATACGCCATGTATGATTCATCATACACCACTAATTACTTGAAACATACCTATACAAGTTGATTTTACACCATTATACCACTAATTACTTGAAAAAACTGCAAAAGTTTATGTTATACCATTAAAACCTCTCATACACCGTGTATGATAAGTCATACACCACTAATTACTTGAAACATACCAACCTAAGTTGATTTTACACTATTATAATCCATCATACACCATGTATGATTCATCATACACCACTAATTACTTGAAACATACCTATACAAGTTGATTTTACACCATTATACAACTAATTACTTGAAAAAACCTGCAAAAATTGATGTTATACCATTAAAACCTATCATACACGGTGTATGATAAGTCATACACCACTAATTACTTGAAACACACTTATACAAGATGATTTTACACAATTAAAGCTTATCATACACGATGTATGATAAGTCATACACCACTAATTACTTGAAACACACTTATACAAGTTGATTTTACGCAATTAAAACTTATCATACACGGTATATGATAAGTCATACACCACTAAGTACTTGAAACACATTTGTACAAGTTGATTTTACACAATTAATACTTATCATACACGGTGTATGATAAGTCATACACCACTAATTTCTTAAACCGCACTAAAACAAGTTGATTTCACACCATACACCAGTAATTACTTAAAAAACATCCAAAATTTGATTTACATAATTAAAACTTATCATACGCCGTGTATGATAAGTCATACACCACTAAATACTTGAAACACACTTGTATAAGTTAATTTTACACAATTAAAACTTATCATACACGGTGTATGATAAGTCATATACCACTAAATACTTGAAACACACTTGTACAAGTTGATTTTACACAATTAAACTTATCATACACCGTGTATGATAAGTCATACACCACTAAATACTTAAAACACACTTATATAAGTTGATTTTACACAATTAAAACTTATCATACACCGTGTATGATAAGTCATACACCACTAATTACTTGAAACACACTTGTACAAGTTGGATTTATACAATTAAAACTTATCATACACCGTGTATGATAAGTCATACACCATTAATTACTTGAAACACACTTGTACAAGTTGATTTTACACAATTAAAACTTATCATACACCGTGTATGATAAGCCATACACTACTAATTACTTAAAACATAACTATATAAGTCGATTTTACACAATTAAAACTTATCGTACACCGTGTATGATAAGTCATACACTACTAATTACTTGAAACATAACTATATAAGTTGATTTGACACAATTAAAACTTGTCAGACACCGTGTATGATAAGTCATGCACCACTAATTACTTGAAACATACCTATATAAGTTGATTTTACACCATTAAAATCTATCATACATTGTGTATGATTGATCATACACCAGTAATTACTTAAACCACACTAATACAAGTTGATTTCTCACCATGCACCAGTAATTACTTGAAAAATACATGCAATAGTTGATTTTACACGATTTAAACCTATCATACACGGTATATGATTGATCATACACCACTAATTACTTGAAATACACATAAACAAGTTGATTTCACACCATTAAAACCAATCATACATGGTGTATGATTAATCATACACCATTAACGACTTGAAAAATAGCAACACAACATGATAATACACCATTTAAACCAATCATACATAGTGTATGATTAATCATACACCATTAATGAGTTGAAACACACCAAAAGAAAATTATAATATACCATTTCTACCAATCATACACCATAAATGACTTGTAACACACCAACCTCATAAGATAGGGATCCATTAACGACCAATGCATGAAATGATCATTTTACCTTCAATGTCTAATCTGAAAACCGTGAAATGTGTAATGACTCAACCTTGAACCTACTGCAATGCTAGAATGCTTCAAACCTGTTCTTACAAAGCCTTTTTCTTCTTCCAAAGCCACCACAAACAACTACCCACGGGCCCAAGTAGGACGGGGAAACACGCAGGACGCTGAGAATGGAGCTCGGAAATTCAAAAATAATAGAAGAAGAAGAAAGAAGAGAGAATGAGCTATGAGAGAAGGAAGACAAATGGGTGGAAAAATAATGGAAAGAGAGAAATGAGATACTGCTATTGCATTAAATGAGGAGAGAGAAGGAGAGAGAGAGGGAGTGGACGGGTGGGGCAGTGAAAAGTTAAATTTACTGCTGTAACATTAAATGAGGAGAGAGAAGGGGAGAGAGAGAGTGGACGGGTGGGGGGTGAAGTGGGAGAGGCAATTTTGTCCAAAATGGTCTATTTAGGATTAAGGGAGTTGGAAAAAGATTAAGGGGGGGCCGGGGGGTCTAATCCGTACGATTTCCCAAATTTTTAGCTTCAATTTTATTCAAGATGTCTATAAAGTACATAAGGCTCCCACTTATAGAGTAAGTACCCTAAATCCGAAAGATAAGAAAGCCTAATTCAATTCTAACTAGAAAATAAAGATAATCATAATCTAAAAAATTATAATCCCAACGTAATAACTAAAATAAAAGTTAATCTTGAATATCTCAATCTAATCCAAATCAAATAACTCTGAAAAGATAAACTATTAACTAAAGAATTTTAAGGGTACAATTATACTTGAATTTTTTTTAATCCAAATATCACTACAAATTTCATATTTTACATCATCATCGTACTGCATCAAATAACTCTCAAAAGATAAACTATTAACTATTGAATTTTAAAGGTACAAATAAATATACTTGAATTTTTTCTTATCCAAATATCACTACATATCTCATATTTTACATCATCATCATAATGCATCATTGTGGGTGGGTAGCATAATCACTAAACAGACCCAACAGCTCATAGTTAATTACATACTTTAAATCATATTGCACAATGAACTTAGCATCACTGAGACAAATGAGACTGAAAATGAACAAATCAAGAGACTTCAATCATAGAAGATGCCATTTAAACCAGGCAAGAAAGTGAGATCTCAAGCCTCAACCAGATGGCTGCAAGCAAAATTCTTCTGAACCACTGAAAACTCTTTCCAAAAACTTGGCAACAACTGACAGAAACTCTTCTGCCTTTTCTTCATGGGGCAAGTGACCACAGTTCTTGATTATTTCGAGATGTGATCCTGGTATTGCACGCGAAAGCCTCTTGGAATTCCAGATGGGGACAAGCCTATCGGTATCACCTGTGACAATCAAGACTGGAGAGAATCCGCATGGCCATACGAGATTAGATATGTGAACAATCCCTTCACGCGAGTCAACAAGATTTACATTACATATTCATTAGCATAGTTTTAGGAAACTCCCAAAATGCTAACATTTTACGCTCAGAAACGCGATTTGGTGTTTCGACGTCCTATTCGTGTTTCCAATGTGTATCAATCTCGGTAGAAACACAATTCAAACAGTCATTGAATCATTTTGATAAGACGATCCTTATCAGATGATTCATTGGTTAATTATATCACTTGATTTAAAGAATGATTGAATTGTGAGGATATGTTGGAATCAATTTTCATATTTTATACGTTGGAATACATAACTTTCTTGAATATTGCTTAATATTGACTTTGTTTTGATATTTATGCATTAACAGGCTCAATTGATGACATTTCACTGATCTTTTTTGTATATCTAGTATATAGTAACGTAAGTGCTCCCTCCATACTCTCAACCTTAGAAACTTCCATGCCTGCCTGCTCCCCCATTCCCGCTTCTGTTCCTGCTCCCGCTTCGTGCAACTATAGACACAAGTATGAGAGTTGGACATAAGTATGCATTTGGAGGTCAGACTTGGTTATTTTCTAAGATTACTCTGTCTTTGGTCTAATTTGAAGTATCTAAGTGTCATACTAATGTTGAAGAATCCTTGTCCTAACACGGGTACTTTAGGCCAGAGTGGAGAGTCCAAGTAACTCGGAATACGACAATGGTTACATATTTTTCCCCAGAGTTTGAGCGGCATGTAGATCCAGGTTAACTAGTACAGTACATATAGGCATGACCATGAGAAGTGAGGAAACTATAAACTGGTGTCATCCTGCCAAATAGTTATGCTTGTATTAGCATAGCACAATTACGACTGCAGAACGCCTTTTTCCCTGTGCTAAACCACACAGGCTCCTGCCAGGGTAGGGTCAGGAGGGGGGGGGAGGGTTACGCAGCCTTACCCCTTCATGGTAGTATGGGCCAAACTATTTTAGTATATTGGGAAAGATCACAATCATATTACATTTTTCTTCTTTTACGAAAGTAAAGAATGATCTTAAGCTCCTCCAAAGAAAAAAACAACCTCATGTATTTTAGGTGGGAGAGGGAGTGATGAGGTTCGAACCCAGACCACTTCCAAGTTGGGTTATATGATAGTTACCACTACACCATCCTCTAAAAAGAAACGAGAAAGAAACTGATATCACAACTAATCGCCAAAATGTGGACTAGAATGCCTTATAACTAACCCATTGCTTAGATGCACAATATATCAGCATTTTTAGATAATATGAACCACCAGTTTTTTTGGCATCTCAGTCAATATCTAACAACCAGTTATTACGATCATGTCTTCATTCCTTTCCCAAAACATGTTGCATCTCTCAAGTATACACAATGTCCATGCCTTTCTTGTTCTTTTTTGTCAAACTATTGTGTTTCTAAGGAATTTGAGCTTTGTCCCTTATTAATGTTTGCGCCTCTCAGTCTCTACTTCTGTACCAATCTTAATAGCCAAAATGGTGTTATTCATAGGTTCCTCCATGGATAGAACGGAAAACATCTTGTTTTCATTCTGGTTTCCCTATTTTAACACCATTTTCTTCTACAACAATGATCCCAGCAGCGAGTCCACACTGACCAGTTGCCTAGCAGTGGTCAATCAGGTTGACCCAGATCATGACCCAGCTGACTTGTTCGCATGGACTGCATGACACAAGTTAACTGGTACATACATTGATTGGGCCGACTTGGGTCAGACTCGGGTCAAATACAGGTTGGATCTAGCCAGGTTACACTTTGATTGACTTGATCCAAGTCAAAGATTATCTTTGTTTTGTTCATATAAATAAATTTAAAGTAAATACAGAGAACCATGAATTAAGTAATGTTACCAACTTGCAAACCCAGAACTTTGAAACCCAGGAAAGCCAAGACATTGGAATATAGAAGTACTAAAAACTAAGTTACCTGGACATTTGATCTCATGAAGTCTTCTTTCCAGTGGTGGCTCCGAATCCACTGTAGTGTCTGCGAGCATTGCAGCGGTATATTCTACAAGAGCTCTATCCCAATCTTTGATCCTCAATGGCTGCATCATGTCAAACCCAAGTACCCATCCCATGTCAGCAATTCATTGTCAATATAAAATCAAATAAAAACTGTTATGGAATGTGAGTTTGAGTCAATCATCATACGATTGGTAGTTATGCATGCACATCTGTAGCATCCTACATAATGTCCATACGTTTTAAATGCTTTTACGTGTTAAAAGCTATTAAATGGGTATTAATATTAGTGATTATATGACTTTATGTTCACATATTTCCAAACATATGCCTTAAAAGCAACTTCTGTTCTCTAAAATCCGTTATATAACGTCCATAATCCCACTTTTGTGACTCTGCAAAGTGCAATTTTATTAAATGATCGTGCACCAAAAAAACCAAGAAAAGCGTATGAAAATAAGACAGAAAACGCATCACCTTTGTATAACCAGTTAGGATATGATCAGTAACTTGTTTTGCATCATACCATGCATTTTTAACGGCAGCAATCCCAAACTTATCAATGATCATCCTCACCTACCAAGCATTTGTCCAGTCAATTTTCAAATATCATACAAAGTATACTACACAACCTACAAGATACTAAAGTAGATCTTAGCGCATGTTATTTGGAAAAAAATTTCAGTTTCCGAAAAAAGTTTTCTAATAAGCCACAATGTTTTTAGACGTCTTGTTTAAATCCTCTTACATAAACAGTATTTTTTAAGAAAATATGAGATTTTTTATTAACACCAAAGGTCTCTGTATTTTGTCCACTGTGTTAATTTAGTCATTGTACAAGTTACATTCTGTTAATTTATTATTAAGTAAAATTTATGTTAAGTTGGTGATAGAATTTTCATTGGTCCAGTCATGAGTTACTTAAGTTGGGTCAACGAGTGGGTTTGTATTGGGTTATTTGCATCAAACATATGATCATGTTATTAAAAATTAAGTCATTAACTTAACTTCAATTTCACCATAAAACTAAATTAATATAATATAAATTATATAAGGACTAAATTAAGACGATTAAAAGCACAAAGACTAAATTAACACAGCAAACAAAGTAAAGGACCCTTTACTGTAAATAACCCTTAGTTATAACTACAAGTGACATTTACGAAACCTCAAACAAGAACATCATGGCATCCGGATAGCGTATTACCAACATTACACCTAGAGCAGAGCGAAGAATTGCAGATAATGCCTTCTTATACAAAGAATTGGCCATAACCATCATGCCTTTCAACAACCGCATTATTGATGTGACAATGTATTGATACAACTTCGAGAATACGTTCCCGAGCCTAACGAATAGCTTGGGGTGTTGTTCTGAACTGGAGTTCCTATCTTGGACCGGGTTCTCCCTTTCTGATTGATTTTCTTTAGCAACTTTCGGAGGAGAAAAAGGGGCCAAAATTGCTGGCGCCACAAGAATCAAAGCAGCAACACGCTCAGGAGCCTCAAAATATGCACTAACAGCTGTGATAGATCCAGCTGAATGCCTAACACAAGATGCATAATTTGATTATTAACAAGGGCTTCAATATATTTTCCAAATAGGAGGTAGGTGTCTCAAAGGTATTGGATCAGATAAAGGTCGTTATGTTATATAACAAATTTTAAGCTAGCCATTATGCAACCAGCTGCTACATAAAGATACTTATGGAATGACATTCATACAATAACAACA
Source organism: Simmondsia chinensis (assembly GCA_018398585.1). Classification (NCBI taxonomy): domain Eukaryota; kingdom Viridiplantae; phylum Streptophyta; class Magnoliopsida; order Caryophyllales; family Simmondsiaceae; genus Simmondsia; species Simmondsia chinensis. The sequence continues at coordinate 33,120,124 of JAGTTD010000008.1, read as the reverse complement.
AACCCAGTGCCTCAAAGGGCTCCCGCATATGCAGGGTCTGGGGAGGTGGGATGTATGCAGCCTTACCCCTTCAGGGTGCTACCCTGAATAGAGGCTGTGTCCGGAGACCCCTAACTTGAGAAGCAAACAAATATTGCATTTTAACTTTTAGAACATACTTATAAATGTATTTACATGTTAAAAACTATCAAAGAAGTACAAAATGTGATGATTGTGTAGCCATTCAGTCCAATTACGTTTAAAAGCAAGTTATGTTCCCTTAAGAACCTAATGATACCAGTTATGCAGCGTCCAAGACGATTCCATTTTGTAAAACTGTGATTTGCTGTGAATAACGATTTCATTCCATGTTCAAGCGCATCAATAATCTAGGAGGGAAATAAAATATTACGTGATGTTAGATTGTGTCTCAAATTTTTTGGGCCCAGATTTCGAATAGAGGTCAATCTTGGGCTTCGGTTCTGGGCCCTTTTTTACTTATTTTTCGATTGGGGCCTGTTTTCTCCGGCTTGCCCTACTTCACGCTGCGCATATATACACGAGTAATGCTATATACAACGAGAAAAGGCTCACACGAGGGGCACAAGTGACACCATCATAGGTGAAAAATAAATAAATAATTAAAGCAAGATAATCACACATGGGGTTGTAGCTTAGATGGTGGAGAGTTGACAAAGCACACGCACAGGCCTTGGTTCGAATCCCACTCGTGGTGTTTCCGTGCCTTCTTTTTCGTGTGTTACAGACTTTTCCTATATATACATATATATACATATATATATATATATATATATAAAGAGAGAGCAGCCGCATATATGTATCTCAGAGAGGAACGTGAGCCTTTAATAGGGAGAGCAGCCGCAAGCCATTAAGAGTGAGATCCAATTAGAGAGAGAGGGAGTGAATATTATTATTGTAATTTTTCCATTATTCTCATTCAATAAAAGATTCTTCATCTCTGCCTGTGGTTTTTCCCTTCTCAATTGAAGAGGGGTTTTCTACGCAAATCACTGTGTTCTTCTTTTGTTCTCTTTGACCTTTTGTTTACTTCTCTTGTGTGGTATAGTATTTGAATCGGATCCAATATTGGGTGTTAAGTTCCGCTTCTCAAATTGATATCAGTGTATATCAGATTTGAATCCAATTCCTCACAAATTGATATCAGAGCATATCAAATTTGTCAAGATTTACTTACACATGATTTAATGCAAACTCAAGTATTCTGATGTTACAGTTTAGATACTTCGATTTTTATCAAATCATCTAAACATTTACACAGTTGCTATAAGAATCCATCTTGTTCTAAAGTATCCATGTCACATAAAGACATTTTAACATTGGTGTCACCCTTAGATACTTCAAATTAGACCAAAAAAACATAGAAAATCCTCAGCAAAAATTTCAATATGATCCATGTCTAACTCTTTTACTTGAGTTGAGGTAACATAGAACATTTACCACAATGTCGGAGAAATGTAGTATGATCGTGCTTAAGCAAAGAAATTACAATGGCAAAGAGGCTATAAGAACGTACCCCACAAGCAATACCTTCTCAGTTGCAAGGAAGCCAATGAAGTCTAGAGTTACTAGCACCGAAAACGCCATAGAATAAGGGTTTACAGGTCTTGAATCATCAGTGGCACTTTTTCCAGCATGACTAACTCTTGATGTCAATCCAAATGCCGGCCTATCAAAAGCCAGAACCTTTGAGTAAACAATCTGTGCAAGGGGCTTCATAACTCGATGCCAAGAGAAAACCGAGGCTCCGAACCCATGTAACAGAATCATTGGGACTCTAACCTTTGTACTCTGAATAGCAAGCTCACGTGAGGGCTCCTCACGTGACATACTCATTGTGTCTGATTCTGCTTCGCATATTTTGTAATGAATATTCACACCTTTGAACTCACAAAACGAGCTGTCAGGATCAGCCAAGTTTCTTGGGTCCAGTAGTTCATCCTGATCAATTCCAGCTATACGTTTCCTCCTTTTCGTTGCTTTAGCACCCAATAATTGCTCTGGAGAGTTCAAAGCAAGAGAGCAATAATTTCACATTATCAATCGTCAGCGCCTATTACTGCGTAGAGAATGTGCAGCATGAAAATTAAGAAAAACGCATTTACCAAAAGAACGACATAGTTCCACATTAGCTAGATAAGGGAGCTTCTCCATCCATAACCAATTGGTTTTCAGATGGAACTTCTTTTGGTAATGTATCATTGGTATCAAAGCCATTGAGTTCTTGTTATGTATTAGGGGTCTTATTAGAGGCCGATTCGTGACATGTTGCAAAATTGATTGCCATTAAAATTATTAAAGCCTCACTCCAAGTTGTCAAATGGTGACATTGGTATTAGAGTGTGTGCCTAATATTAGGGGACTCTAGTGCAATGCCATGTCTAGTATGTGGTGTTGACGCCAGAAATGCAATGTCCCTGGACTAGATATCTAGTGCAAAATCATACCTTAAAGTGTGAATGACAACGTCGGAAAGTGTTAACCCAGAATTAGATATCCAGGGCAAAGCCAAACCTTAAAATGCAGATAGTGAGGTCGGAATCGATGTGTTTGCATGAGACTAGGTAGAGTGTGATATCACATCAACTAGATTGAGAAAATTAGCACCATATATAGTAAGGGAGCTACTCCCCAACTACCAATTACTTTCAAGTTAGCACCTCCTTTAACGTGTATCAAACAACAAGCAAACTGACTTTACAAGAGCTAAAGGTGTTGATATAGCGGTCTTATCTCCCAACCCCACAAGCAAGATCTATTAAGTTCAAAGCTCGTTCAAAGCTCATCACCCGTCCCCAAGTGTTCGTTTCCCTCTTCCGGAAAGTCATCCTTGCCTTACCAGCCGTTAAGAACTCCACACGTAAGCCCATTAGAATCTCACATGGGAGTTGTGAGAGACAAAAGATCAATATACAAGTCTAAGATATTACTTCATCGAATGCCAATTGATTTTAGGATGTAACCCCGTTTGGAATTATACGTAGATCACAAATATACCAACTCCATAGACCAGTCCTCAAAAATTTAACACCAATGTAATAAAAACTGACCTGAAAAATCAGAAGCAGGCCCACCAAGAGAAGGAGAAGGTGATGATGAAGCAGCAGCTTTAACACTATAACATAATAATCTCAATCTGGTTCTCTTCTCCTCTTTACGTCTCCATTGATATCCTTTCTTGTAATCAAATTCTGAACTTTGATTCTGTAAACTACAAAGCTTTGCATCACCAAACACCAACTGTTGACACTGCATCCGTAACACTATACAATTATAACCCAGAATTTATATACAAAAAATGGAAGAACCCTAGAAAAGAAAAGAAAATTGAAATGCAATTTCAGCCGTTAGTGGAATTATGAACTCGTGGAAGAAGAGAAAGGAAGCTTGAAGCAGATAACGCAACGCAAGCATCTCTCTTCTTTACTTAATTCCCTTGGATAATTAAATTATCTATCTACTAATTTAACTAATATAATTTGGCTCTTGATATTTACATAACACAATTTACTATTGTCAGAGCTCGATAATGACTTATTTTCTAATTTTAGATCTAAAAAGTTGTAGATTATGTATTTAATAATGATATTATGTATTTGATTTATATACTAAATATAAATTATAAAGTTATTAATTAACATAAACTAATTAGGAAAAATGATCAAAAAACACCAAACTAGCCATATATAATTTTTTTAGCACTATACTTGCTAAGTTAAAAAAAAATATATTATATTAGTATTAATATATTTTTTTGCACCGAATTAGGAAAAAACTAATTTTTTTAGTATCCAAGGTGAAGAGTAAACTCATAAAAGGCAAATTAGACATAGCTCCTATTGAAGATAAACTGAGGGAGCAACATCTGAGGTGGTTCGGACATGTTAGAATGAGACCGGACAACGCTCCAGTAAGGAGATGCAAACAATCCCTTACTATACTAGGTAGGAGAGGAAGAGGCAGGCCAAAGAAGAGATGGCTAGAGATGATCCGACAAGACCTCACCCACCTAAACCTTGATAATATATAAGTATGTTTTGTTGATGTATTTTCAAAAATAAAGTGTATCGATTGTGTATTTCATGTGTTTTGGCTCAAACGTTTGCATGTGTCGACAAATACTTGGTGTCGATATATTACAAAATCGCTTTCTAGATGCTGTGTCGACACAATATTATAGAAACTCCAGTGCCAAAGACAGGGGCTATGTGTCGACACATGGAGCACATCAAATACACCACCGTGACACTTTATTTTGAAAATATATTTACAAAATATATTATATATTATCAAAGTCATGTTCCACATTAGTGTTTTTAAGAGGAAATATATTGAATTAAGATAGATGATACAAGTATATGAACAAGTATTAAATACTATACAGTATTTAAAAAATTAGTTTATGTATAGTTCAATGCTGAAAATATTTTTTTTGATAGGGAAAATACTTTTTTCTTTTACTTTAATAAATATAGCGCTAAAAAATTCCCATATATATAGTTTGATGTTTTATTAATTGTTTTGTTTGCATTAAATCAACTTTATTTTTTTCCCTTGCCAGGTGGTAAGTAGGATTTACTCTTCACCTTTAGGTGCTAAAAAAATTAGATTTTTTCTAGTTCAGTGTCAAAAATTCATTAGTACTAATACAATATCTTTCTTTTTAACTTAGCAAGTACAGTGTTAAAAAAATTCATATATGCCTAATTTGGTTTTTTTTAACATTCTTCCAAATAATTATTTAATATTATTTTTTATGAGTTAATAATTTTGTATAATATTATTTAATATTGTTTTTGTTTTACAATATATGTTGCTTTTTTTCCTGAAATTATATCCTGAAATTATATTTGTATCCTGTATTTAATATACATAGTTAAAATGCATCAATTTAGAAAAAAGTAAATACTTAGTATTTTTTTAAAGTAATATTATTTTAATGTAGAAGTTGTTATTATCATTGCAAAAATTGTTATTGTGATACAAACCAAATATAAATATAGCTCAAATCAATTGAAATCTCAAGTAAAAGTATTATATATTGATAGATAAGCTCCACTAACGGAGGATTACAAGTAAGAAAGGGAAGAGGACATAGAAAAAAAGGGGAGAAACTAAAGAAATATTAGTGGAGAGAGAGATAGAGAGCAAACAAACAACAAACAACAACAGACCCAGTGCCTCCATGGGCTTTCGCATAAGCAGGGTCTGGGGAGGGTGTAGATGTACGCAGTCTTCCCTCTTCAGGGGGCTATCCTGAAAAGAGGCTGTTTCCGAGGACCCCCAACCTAAGAATTTGGTCCGCAGCAAATGTCATGTGACCTGCTAGAAGAAAAGCATCACATCATGAGTAGTGCGAAACACATTGCGACCAAAACAATAAACTACCACAAGCAACACACAAAAACAAAGTAGGCCACAACAAGTAGAAATCAAAGAATAGGTAGGCAGGATATCACGCCCTAGCACTAGTGAGCTAGACTACCCTACTCCAACTAGATCATCTATAACCCCTATACTAGCCCTCCATTGGGCCCTATATAAGGCCGTCTCCTCCCATAGGTTTAAGTGGGTGAGGTCTTGTCGGATCGTCTCCATCCATCTTTTCTTTGGCCTGCCTCTTCCTCTCCTGCCTAGAGTAGTAAGGGGCTGTTCGCACCTTCTTACTGGAACGTTCTCCGGTCTCCTTCTAACATGTCGGAACACCTCAAACGTTGCTCTCTCAATTTATCTTCAATGGGGGCTACTCCCAATTTGCCTCTTATGACGTTGTTCCTGATCCTATCCTTCCTTGTGTGTCCGCACATCCACCTCATCATCCGCATCTCCACCACCATCATCTTCTGTGTGTGTTGTTATTTCATCGCCCTGCACTCCGCCCCATACATCATGGCTGGTCTCACAACCGCCTTATAGTATCTACCCTTTAGTTTCAAGGGAAAATTTCTATCACAAAGTACCGCGGAGGCCATCCTCCACTTGTGCCATCCCGCTTTAATCCGGTTGCTGACATCCTCATCAACTTTGCCGTCGTGCTGTATCATGGACCCCAAGTACCTGAAGCTCTCCTTCTTCGCTATGGCCTAATCCAATCTTGACGTCTTCCCGGCTAGGCGTGGTGGAGGGATCGAACTTGAGTTTCATGTACTCGATCTTGGCTCTGCTTAGTCGTAAACCCTTCGGCTCTAGTGCCCCTCTCCACTGTTCCAGCTTCACATTTATCTTTTCCCGTGACTCCCCCACCAACACTATGTCATCTGCAAAAAGCATGCACCAAGGTACCCATCCCTGGATGTGCCTAATGAGCTCATCCATAACCAGAATGAACAGATACGGGCTCAGAGCAGACCCCTGGTGCACCCCTTATTTAAACCTTAAGGGGTAGTCCCTTATTTATAGAAGTAGGGGATGGCTGTAATAGGACTGAGATGGTAGATGATGGAAGGATCCAGAAGAAGGTAGTGCTAGATGTTGTCGGGTGAGCTGAATGCCGAGTGGATATCGGATTGGCGGCTGGGGACTCATGTTGCCGTGTTGGCGGTAAGGCAAACGGAAGGAGTGTTGGCGGTAACAGGAAGATGGTGTATTGGTCTTGTCGGTCACAGATGATCCATACTTGGTGGTAGCGGAGACGTCAGGTTCGTATCTTATTGGCAGAGTAATTATGTAACGTACAAATAATAAAAGTCATAACATTATCTTGAAAATTACGATCTTGCTTTGACAATTAAAATTTTGCTCTAGCACTAACACTACCCAATAATTATTTGTCCTACTATTAGATTTCAAAAACCAAATATATATGACAATTTCCTAATATTTTTAACGATAAGCAATGCTATCAAATTTATATATCAAAATATATACTAAAAGATTTTTTAACTTATAAAAGCTAACTATTCAATATTACGGTTTAAATGGTAATAATCTTTTATCATACAGGTAATTTCATAAACTGAAACTTAAGTATAAATATTATATTCCTTCATACGTAATTACGTTCCTTTTTCATTCAATCCGTCTCCTTCTTTGTCTTCCTCAATTCCCAATTTTAAAATTTTCACCTACATGTCCGTCCTATCTAATATGAACTTTGTCAAAGTATAAATATAGCACTTGAGAAATCTAGTTTAAATGTGAGTAAAAATTAAATATGTGTGAGCTCTGTTTTAGCAAAAAATTACCAATTCAAGTATATATAATTTATGTACTAATAATACGGTAATGTTATGGTAAGGGCAAAATTTTTATTGGCAAAGCAAGATCAAAGTTTTTAAAACAATTTTGAAGCTCTTATTGTTCATAAGTTATATTATTACTCTATAAAAATAATAATTTTTGCCCTAGTAATAACAACTCTTATATCAAAAATTATAAATTTATGAAAATAATATTAAATATTTTTTTTTTCCTAAAGGGAAAATGATAAGAAAAAATATCAAACTAGTTACATATAATTTTTCTAGCATTGTACTCGCTAAGTTAAAAAGAAAGATATTGTACTAGTATTAATGAATTATTTTAGCACTAAACTAGGAAAAGCTAATTTTTTTAGCACTATGTGGTTGAGTGTGAACCCCACTTGCCGAAAGAATCAAGCTAATTTATTATAGGAAAAACAATTAATAAAATACCAAACTATCTATATGAAAGTTTTTAGCACTATACTTATAAAACGAATATTATCAACTTTGAACTCGACATTAACTATTTTTTTTAATTCATCCGTCATAATTTAGACAAAAAGAAAAAGGATCTACAAGTTTTTATATTTGTCATAGTTTATAAAAATCTGATGAATTTAGAAGTTACTAATATGTCACAAATTACCTTATAATATATATTTTTTATGTTATCACTTTAGTTCAAAATTTGCTGAATTTTATTAAAAATTTACTAGATTAGAGCAAAATGTGTTAGGAAAATTCAATAAAAATGGATACTAAAATCAAACTGGCTTGAAGGCATGTAGTAAACCACTTTCCTTAAAACTTATTTCTTCATGCTTATCGAAATAGTTTCGGGATACAATGATAACAGAAACACAAGGACAGATTGAGTGTAGAAATGACTGATTTTCGAAATGGAAGAAGTAGAGAATGATATGACTTTCACAAGTAATTTTTCAAGTGCCTTAAACATGGTTGGTAGGGGTTTTACATAGATTAGTAAGTGTCATCTTGTAAGAGATACAAGCCTTCAAAAGAAGCAAACATCCTTTCCCAATCATTACAGGATGTGAGAATAGGAGTTGTGGAGCGTACCCAATAGGATTGCTAAAACATATATTTATAGTAAAGGGTACATGAATAATTGCAGAATATTCTTAGAATAATATCAAAATAATATTAATAGAATATATTCTAATACGCCCCCTCAATCTATGTGAGGGGGGCCTACGTGCAGATTGGCTTTATGGTAGCGGAAGTGGTTAGTAGCCAACACTTTGGTGAATATGTTAGCAACCTATTTGGTGGTAGGAGTGTATCGAATCTGGATATCACCCTTGACAAACTTCTCACAGACATAGTGAAAATCAACATCAACATGCTCACTGCGATCATTAGAGATAGGATTTGTAGCCAAGTAAGTAGCAGAGACGTTGTCGCAGTACAAGAGTATCGGACTTGAGTGATGCAAGCCTAAGTCACGCATTAGGTAGCGGATCCAATCACATTCAGCAACAACCTTGGCAACAGTGCGATGTTTAGACTCAGTGGAAGACTTGGCAATGGTGGGCTGCTTCTTGGCATGCCATGAGATAAGATTAGGACTGAGAAACAAGGCAAACCCTGTGGTGGAGCGACGGGTGTCAGGACAGCCACCCCAGCCAGCTTCAGCATATGCAGTAACAGAAGTACAGGAGCCGGGGCAATGATGAGGCCGTGATCAGGCATGAGCTTTAGGTAGCCGAGGATGCGTTTAACCATCTGCCAATGGGAAGTAGTGAGAGTGTGCATAAATTGAGAAACGCGGTTAACCGCGTATGCAATGTCCGGACGAGTCATGGTTAGATAATGAAGAGCACTTACCACACTACGGAACTCGGTCGGGTCAGGAAGAGGTGACTCGTCAGCCATAGATGGTTGTGCACAGGCTTGTAGGGAAGTTTGGACAGGTTTGGCCTCAAGCATGTCATGCCGACCTAATAGGTTAAGGGTATACTTATGTTGAGAGAGGAAAAGGTCATGGTTGGTGCGTTTAGTTTTGATGCCAAGGAAGTAGTGAAGGGGGCCAAGGTCTTTCATGGAAAATTGAGTAGATAAGGAGGCAGTAAGGCGAGCAAGTAACGGAGGGTTGGAGCTTGTGAGGATAATGTCGTTAGTAGGGGACATATGTATGAAAAGGGAAGGATTAGCCGTATTACAGTAGAAACCCAGACTATAAAGGAAAGTGATAAACCTATGAAACCAAGCTCGGGGTGCCTGCTTGAGACCATACAGAGCCTTACGCAGTCGGCATACATGTGTAGGGAACTTCGGGTGTATGAACCCAGAAGGCTGACGCATGTATACCTCTTCATTTAAAAAACCATGTAAAAAAGCATTTTTGACGTCAAGTTGGCGAATAGGCCACTTGAAAGTGACGGCAAGGGCAAGTATGAGCCTGATGGTGGTTGGTTTAACAACAGGACTAAAGATTTCAATGTATTCAAGGCCCTCACGCTGGTGAAAGCGCTGAGCAACAAGATGAGCTTTAAAACGATCAACGGAACCCTCAGGCTTATACTTGACTTTGTATTTCCAAGTACTACCGACCACATTTTGAGACGACGAGGTGGGAACAAGGTCCCATGTTTGGTTTTGAATGACAGCATTGAACTCTTCAGCCATAGCCTCCTGCCACTGAAGATTCTTAGCAACCTGAGAGAAACATGTAGGTTCCTGGACCACTACAACTGAGCTAAGAGACATAATGTGTTTGGACTTGCATATGCCATCTTTAAGGTGGGTACACATGGGATGAACATTGGACACGGGAGGAGCACCTGCAGGCGCAGGGGAGGACTCTGAAGAATCGTCCAAGGGGGGTCACCGAGGGCCCAGGCATGGGGTCCTGATGAGCGCCCCCGATAGTGAAATCTGCACTTGTCCCGACCGTGGGGGCCACGGGGACGGGTTCCGGGGAAGAGAGCAGGGGAGGGGACGCAGGAACGGCAGTAGGGGATGTTGAGACGCCCCCGGAGTCCAACACTGTCAGGACCGCCTGAGGAGATCCCGATACAAGCGGGACCTAAGTGCGATGCACATATGTGAGAGAGGACAAGGCAACAGGATGTTGACCAAGGCTGGGGCTGAGCTTGATGGCCCATGCGTGCTAGACACAAAATCAGGAAAGGGAAACAAATGTTCAACAAAATGCACGTGTCGACTAGTGTAGACATGACCACTAGTGGGATCTAAACAGCAATACCCCTTGTAACGCCCCGCATACCCAAGGAACACACAGGGGACAGAACAGGGGGCCAATTTATGAGGAGTACGGGATGTGATATTAGGGTAACAAGCACATCCAAAGACTCGGAAAAAATTGTAGTCTGGATCCTTTTTAAACAGTTTTTCAAATGGAGACAAGTTTTGTAAAATCGGAGTGGGCAACCTATTGATTATGTAATAAGCAGTGCAAGCAGCATCAGCCCAAAATTTAGGGGGGAGGCGGCTTGAAAAATGTAGGGTCCGTACCATTTCACTTAAGTGTCGATGCTTTCGTTCTGCTACTCCATTTTGCTGAGGAGTATTTGGAAGGAAAGACGAAAGTGAATGCCGTGGGTGCGACAAAGGGCAGCCATGGGCCTATTGTCAAACTTGCGGCCTCCATCACTTTAAAAAACGTTTGATTTTGAGGTTAAACTGGTTTTCAACGATGGTCTTAAATTGCAAAAAAATGGAGTACACTCCGTCCTTTCTTTGCATCGGATAGAGCCAAGTAAAGTGAATAAAATCATCAACAAATAGCACATAATATTGAAATGCGGATTCAGACACCACAAGAGATTGCCAAACATCCGAATGAATTAATTGCAAAGGTAAACTTGTATCATGAGTCACACGTGAAAACAGTAAGCGACATGATTTTCCCAAACAACATGCATGACAATATTTTATGAAACTAGAATAGGAAATAGCAGGAAGCAACGAATGAGTACGTAAAGTATCTAAGACAGAATGCCCTAAATGACCTAACCGCCTATGCCATAGTTCAGCCGTGATGGTCCGTGCAACCAGTCCTGTGGGGTGAGGAGAAAACCCATACAGAGGGCCTTCACTACGTATCCTGAAGAGAGACATCCCCATGGCCTTGTCCTTGACACAGAAAGAAGAGGAGTCAAACTCAATGACACAAATATTATCATGACACAACTATTTAATGGACAAGAGGTTGTATGTGAGACCAGTAACCAACATAACATTAGGAAGCATAAGGTCACAGGCTTTAGTGCGAATTTTTGAAAAACCAACATGAGTGACCTGTAATAAGGACCCATTGCCAACTTGAATTAATTTAAAACCACGATAAACAGCTTGTTTAAATAAAATACCTGAATTGGATGTCATATGATTAGATGCCCCAGAGTCAAGGTACCATGTAGGATCAGCAGTATCATTGACAGACACGGCCGAGAGGAATTGGGAAAGGTCAGAATGGACATAGCGATGAGGGCAAAGAGAGGCAGCATGACCACCTCGATGACAAATCTGACAAACTACGGGACCAGCACCGAGTATGCCATCATGAGGTATGCGAGTATTCATATCTGCAGGACGACCCCAGTTCTGTGGATACATAGGAGCACCAATAGGAACCATACATGTGCCGGAGTTGCTGTGGGGGTGGTTGACTGTGGGACCCACGACCCCCACTGTTCCCATTGCAATTGTTGTTGTTGCATCCACGACCCTTGCGACCACGCCCTCCACGACCTTAACTAGACCCGGAGGACTCGGACGGCGTACTGGTAGTGGCAAGTGCATGAGCGTGATCGGTGTGAGACCTAGCATGAATGCGAGAGAGCGCAGCCTCTTCGTCTAATAATGCAGTCTTGAGTTGTTCAAAGGGTAGGTCACGGGATGACTGACGAGTAAACGTATTAAATGCAGCATATTCCGGTGGAAGGCCAAACAAGGCATAGTGAAGGAGCTCACGGTTTGGAACTGGTGAATCTATGGCTTCCAGGTCATTAACAATGGTTTTAAGTTTAGTGAAATAGGCGGTCATGGTTTTATTGTCTTTACGTAGGGTGACAAGTTGAGAGTGTAAGTCAAATTCCTTGGCAAGTGAGTGATCACGGAAGCACTTAGCAAGAGCATACCACATCTCACGAGATGTGGGATGATGTATAACATCATTAAGGACCAGGCGAGCAAGGGAAGCAGACAAACAGGCCCTAATGCTTTGGTCAATACAAGACCATGTTAGGGCATTAGGATTTGGGATGTATTGGCCCGTAGCTGTAGAGATGTGATTGGGAGGACAAGGGTTTGAGCCATCAACGAAACCCATGAGTCAATGGGCAAGGAGAACCACAGAGACTTGTTCTTGCCAAGTTGTATAATCTGTTGGGGTGTCTAGTTTAATTGTAACGAGACTTGTAATTGAGGAAGGGGAAAGTGGGCTCACATGGGGAGGGAGGGCCGTGTAATTCGGTGCCCCAGCCATGAGAGGGGAAGAATAATTGGAAAAATTATACGTATAGAATGGGAGATCAAAATTATACCGGGATGAAGGAGGACCAATGGTGGTAGATGATGTAGTTGGATCAGGATGTGAGGAGTGGAGAGAAAACCCATGAGCAAGCCCATAGGAGAGAGACGCCGATAGGGGCAGGGCGGGGCCACTGTGCAGAGGCGGTAGCGGTGGCTGGAGGAGGGCAGTCGTGGGGTGGGAGGCCACGGCGGGAGCCGGAGACAGGGGGGAAGGCCTCAGCACTAGTAAGAGAGGGAGAGGAGAAGGAGGAGGCAGCCATTGTTGACAGCGAAAACACCATGGCAGGGCGGCAACACTGGCGTCGGGGTCGGGGTAGGAGGAGAAGAGGGGGGAGCGACGCTAGCGTTACTTGTCGAGGCGCCTGACGGCAGCGGCGGAGGCGGGCTATGCGGGTTCCAGCCGGTAAGGGAGCAGCGGCCGAATGGGCGGCGGCGCTGGGAAGTTGGGGTTAGGGTTAGGGTTTCGTTGACCACCAGCCCCCTTTTCCCCTTTTTTTTTGTTTAGGAGAATGGATTAATTTTTAGGGTTTGGTATGTTCTGATACCATGTGAGAATAGGAGTTGTGGAGCATACCCAATATGGTTGCTGAGGCATATATTTATAGTAAAAAGTACATGAATAATTATAAAATATTTTCAGAATAATATCAAAATAATATTAATAGAATATATCCTAATGCAGGAAACCCTTCTAAATTCGTAAGACTTCTACAAAATATGACAAATATAAAACTTGCAAATCCTTTTTTCTTTTTGTCTAAATTACAAAAAGTGTTAGATACTGTACAACACTTAAAAAAATTAGTTTATATCTAATTCAACTCTAAAACATTCATTTTGGCTAGTGGAATACTCTTTTTCTTTTACTTTTTTAAGTATAGTGCTAAAAAATTCACGTAGAGAGAATTTGCTGTTTTATTAATTACTTTTTCTATATGAAAAATACTTTAATTTTTCTCCACTTATAAGGCGGCAAGTGGGATTCACGCTCTACTATGCAGTGCTAAAAAAAATTAGTTTTTCTTAGTTTGATGTCAAAAAATTGTATTACTACTAGTACAATACCTTTATTTTTAACTTAGCAAGTACAATATTAAAAGTTCATATGTGCCTAGTTTTATTTATTTATTATTATTTTTTTTTTTGTCATTCTTCCTTTTTTCTAAATTGATGCATTTTAGCTATGTATATTAAATACACGGTAAATATAAATTGGGGATATAACCTTGTTGTTGTTGGGGTGGGGGGGGGGGGGACGACGTACTATGTAAAACAAAACAGTGTTATATATTGCATTTGAATATCATACTTATATTTAATAAAATTTCACAAAATTGTTAACTCATAAAAATAATACTAAAATAATTACTTTATGTTGATTAATGATTTTTATAATTTATATACATAATCTAAGATAATTCAAAAGTTAAAATTGTACAAATAGAAGGACATTTTGGTCTAACAAAATCTAAGTCATTAATGAACTCTGACAATAGTAAATTATACTATGAAAATATAAGGAGCCTATAATTTTAATTAAAAACTAATGAAAAAATTAAATTAGTCTTTGAATTTGTTTAGCATTATAATTATGTATTTAAAAAAAAAAGGTGTTCCCTTCAAGTGGAAAAAAATAAATTACTTTTAATATAGAAAAAATAATTAAAAATATATAAAGTTATCCCCTACATATGTGTTTTAGCACTATACTTAAGAAAGTGGAAAAAAAAAGGGTATCTTACTAACCAAAATTAGTGTTTTCGGCATTAAACTAGACATTATTTTAGTACTGTATGGTATCTAGTACTTTTCCATATGCTTATAAACATTAGATGAGTGTAACTTTCATGCAATAAATATGTACTTCTTTTGAGTATTCCAGCTGCTAGTTGTTATGTTGACCTGATGTTTTAAGTTCTCTCATTGTTTCACTGCTTAACTTGATTCTATGACAAATAAATCAATTATATGTTTCTAGATCGTGATTTGCATTGTAATACATGATATGTTAAGGCTATCTTTGAATTGCTCCATTTTATGTGTTTGCAATTTCAGTCAGATTGGATATGTTAGAGACCACCTTAATTGTATTACAACAAATTACTTCAGAAAATATTTTCAACCATAATGGAAGGGAAACACTCTTCTTAAAATTACTAGTTACAATGCTGCAAGTTAGTGTCCCTAAATCAACATAATAAAAGGGAAAATTTGTAAATTTTTTGTTACTTGTCATTGCTTAATAATGCAAGGAAAATAATAAAGAATAAACTAGCTATATATGAATTTTTTTTTACATTATACTTATGAAGTTAAAAAGAAAATTATTGTACTAGTGTTGATGAACGTTTTCAACCCTAAACTACCTTTTTTTTAGCACGCTATGGGTTGGGTTGCACCGGATTTGAGAGCCATGCGCCACTTGCCTAACCGCAGAGTGTTAAAAAAGTTCGCTCATGTGTATTTTTGCATATGTGTGTATATATATATACACACATATATATGTCGTTACTATGTCACGGAGAAGTGTGACCCTTCTTTCCATACACCCCCCCCCCCCCCCCCCCCCCCCCCCCCCCAAAAAAAAAAAACCCATGTGTTGGGGTTTTAAAACAACCGAGTCTAAATAAACACAAATATAATTCAAGATTTTTCAGATATAAGTTATATAAAACCTGATTACGGCATGATAAAGAATGAATGCGAGAAATCACACAACCAAAACATGAATACAAGATATTTACGTGGTTCGGCACCTCAAAATGAGGTCCTAATCCATGACTCCTTTTTTCTAGGGAGGTCTCTCCACTAATATCTAAGTTTAAGTGATTACAAGCCAAATCCAAACCATATCAACTATAATACATCAAGATCTCAAGGCTTTAAGCTAAAAAACCATAAAATACAAGCCAAAAGGTAAATGGATATTCACAAAGAAGCCATTAAAGGCTTCAAGAAAGTTCCAGTGAAGGTGAATCTGCCCGGCAAGCATTAACACCCATGGATTTCTCCAAGCCACTTCCAAATTGCCTTCAAATCGCCATAGAAGAAGAGAGAGAAGGCTCTAAAACGAAATGGACCAGAAAAAATCAAGAAAATCATATTTCAGGTGACAGCTGAGCTTAAATACCCCTAACCCTTACTTGGCACAATCTCAACCCTTCATCTTCATCACATCTGAACAGCCCAAATTCAAAGTTAGATTAGTTACTAAGGGTTTTTCCCAAAAAGAATATAATGTGATTTCTTACCTGTAGTTAAACATACCACAATAAGGTTGCTTATGGCCTCACTTGCTAAGTTTGGTATGCATTTAGAACAAATTGATGTGACAACAACCTTCTTGCATGGTGAGTTAGAAGAGGAGATCTTTATGGTGTAACCTGAGTGGTTTGTTGAACCCAGGAAAGAGAATCATGTTTATCTATTAAAAAAGTTTTGTATAGCTTGAAACAATCCCCTAGGCAGTGGTATAAAAGGTTTGACCAATTCATGATAGATAGGGGCTTCAGTAGATCAATCCGTGACACTTGCTTTTATTTTAAGCATGTTGATACTAATGATGCATTGTTTTTGCTGATTTATGTCGATGTATGCTCTTGGCTAGTAGATCTATGGATCATATTAATAATTTGAACCTAATACTTGATGCTGTTTTTGATATGAAAGATCTTGGTAAGGCTAAGAAAATACTTGGCATGGAAATTAGTAGGGACTTTACTACTGGTACTATACATCTGTCCCAACAGAGGTACTTGAAGAAGACATTAAATAGGTTCAATATGTCTGATTATAAACCTGTCAAGTTGCCCTTAGCAAATCAGTATAAATTTTTTGCAAAACGGTGTCCTTCAAATGACTTAGAGAGAAAATAGAAGGAAAACGTACCTTATGCCAATGCAATAGGGTCATCAATGTATGCTATGACTTGTACAAGGCCAGGCTTAGCTTTTTTCACGAGTGTTTTATCTAGGTTTATGAATAACCTTGGAAAGGAACATTAGGATGGGGTTAAGTGACTCTTAAGGCACATTAAGGGGACTGTTAGGCTAGGTCTTACATTTGGAATGACTGAAACTGACCTTAGGTTAGTAGGTTATGTAGATTCTGACTTTGGAGGGGATTCAGATAGAAAAAGATTAACTGGTGCCTATCTTTTTACCCTTAATGGTGGAGCTATTTGTTAGAAGTCAAGGCTGGAGTCCATGATAGCCTCGTCAACTACAAAAGTTGAGTTTTTAGCTCTGATGGATGCCATTAAGGAGGCTATCCAGTTGAGGGGGCTTCAATCTGAAATTAACATAGATTATGGTCCTCCTGTTCTGTTTTCTGATAGCCAATCTGCCTTCGCTTTATGCAAAAATCCTGTATATCATGACAGGACAAACATTTAGCAATTAAGAGGAATGTTGTGAAGAATCAGTTGGATGCTAATGCTGTTGTTCAGCAAAAATATGTATTGATGTAAATCCTGTGGATATGGGCACAAAGAATGTCACTTTAGACAAATTAGTTAAGTGTATTAATTTCGCTCAAAGTGACTGGGATCATGGTTGATACAAAGGTTGTTTTTTGTTCCTTTTTACTAGAGAATGCTTAGTGGTTAGCTCGTACCGGCACCAAGGTGGAGATTTGTTGTAATATTGGTCCCTAAATGATTTAACTATGTCATGCAATGACTAATAGCAAATGTTATTTTGTATTGAGTGGTATACTTTGTAAATAAATTCAAGTTCAGTGTTGGTTTTTTTTTTTTCGTTCTTTTGTTCCAAAAAAAAAAAAAAAAAAAAAAAAAAAAAAAAAAAAAACCTTAACTTGAGGACAATGACAAAGTTGCCCTTGCCCAAGTGTATTAATTACTTGCCTAAACCATGTACTTATGCTGCCCCTGCTGCCTGTGTGCTTTTATTACACTTCCTGAGGAAGCTTTTCCTCTTCCACCATGCGTGTACAAATCTGGAGGTGAGGAGAGAGACACGTGTTGCGAGTAGGGGTGGCAATGTGTCATATCGTGTCGTGTTCATGTTCGTGCTATGTAAGGGGTCGACCCAAACCCGACCCGTGTATTAAACGGGTTAGGAACTCTCAACCCTTAACCAAACCCAATTATTAAACGGGTAAACTGTAGGTTATCCATTTAATTATATCGATGACTTTTTTCAATTAAATGCTAGTTTTTCAACTTACAAACATGTTAATAATGTATTTCATGATTGATAATACTAATAAATACTTGGTATATTTATAACTATTAAAATAAACTATCAAATTAATATTACTAAATATAGTTCAAATTCTCTTAACTCAAAATATACATATATAATAACAATAATGTATTACTTAAATGCCTAACATAATTATATAAATAGGTCAATAGTGTTGAAACGGGTTACAGGGGTTAAACCCAAATCGAACCCAATTACCTACAACAACAACAATCCCAGTGCCTCAAAGGGCTCCAGCGTAAGCGGGGTCTGAGGAGGTAGATGTACGCAGCCTTCCCCCTTTCGGGTGTTTCCGAGGACCCCCAACCCAATTACCTAAACGGGTTAAATGGGTCAATCCAAATTCAACCCGGCTTCAAAACCCCGACCCAAACCCACTATTTTCATGTCATGTCCATGTCGTGTTATCATGTCATGTCAGATTTTGCCAGCCCTCGTTGCGAGCTTAAAGGGTAAGATTGTGTTTGTTTTGAACAATTTGGGCCACTGATTGCAATGAAAATGAAGGGTTGAGATTGTGCCAAGTAAGGGTTGCCATGGATTGAGGCAAAGGGGTATTTAAGCTCGGCTGTCATGGTTGAAATCTAATTTTCTTCATTTTTCTGGTCCATTTCATTTTTGAGCTTTCTCTCTCCTCTTCTAAAATGATTTGGAGGCGATTTGGAAGTGACTTGAAGAAATCCATGGGTGTTAATGCTTGCTGGCCAGATTCACCTTCGTTAGAGCTTTCTTGAAGTCTTTAATGACTTCATTGTGAGTATCCCTTTATCTTTTGGCTTGTATTTTAAGGTTGTTTTAGCTTAAAGACTTGAGATTTTAATGTATTATGGTTGATATGGTTTAGATTTAGCTTATAATCACTTAAACTTAGATATTAGTTGAGAGACTTCCTTAGAAAAAGGAAGTCGCAACTAGGACCTCATTTTGAGGTGCCGAACCACGTAAATATTGTGTGTTCTTGATTTGGTTATGTGATTTTTCCCATTCATACTTTATCTTGCAGCAATCATGTTTTATATAACTTAGATCTGAAAAATTCGAAGTATATTTGTGTTTCTTTAGACTCAGTCGTTTTTTAAAACCCCAACAAGTGGTATCAGAGCGAATGAATCATACCCTCTTAGATAGAGTTAGGTTTATTTGCATATGGACTGAATAAGAACTACTGGGAGGAGGCAGTTATGATTGCTTGCTATCTGATAAATAGAGCTCCATCTTTTGCTATAGACTTTAAAATATCGGAAGAAAATTGGGTCGGAAAACCTAATGACTATTCTGGTTTGAGGGGTTTTGGGTGTGCCCATCATGAAGGCTTCTTAGTTGGTAGCATCTCCTATATATGCGGTCATCGCCTAGGGGTCAGGAGTTCGATTTTCGTTGAGGATATACTCATGACTTACTTGCTCATTGGGATTACGAGCCTCCTCATGGGGCAAGGTTGGCTGGGGCAACCCAATCACTCGTTACCCGAAAAAAGGTTTTTGGGTGGCTGCTTATACACAATAATCTAAAGGGAAACTTGAACCTAGAGCTTTAAAGGGGGTTTTCTTAGGCTGTTCAGATGGTGTGGTGGGCTTTTAAACTTGAAAACTTATTTTGACCCAACTAACTTCCTACCTGATGGTTTAGGAACTAATACCCAAGTTTTATTCCTTTTAAGGCTTTCCATCTCCTATGTCATGGCTTTGAGCCACTGTTTGGGCGAAGCTCCCCCTTATAGCATCATTATAGGTAAGAGATTTGAAGGGGGTTTTTGGGAGTGCCGCTTACTCACCCCAAAACTAGAGCTCCAACTAGATTGGGCTATGCTAATTGCGTAGCCTATGCTCTGATACCACTTTTTGTGAATTTGGGCCCTAAAAATCCCACTCGAACACCACTTGAAAACCGGATCTTGTCCAAGCAATGAGCAACCGAAGAACACACATAGTATATGTGGTTCAGCTCCTAAATAAGCCTACATCCACGGGCCTCCATTTTAGAGGAGTCAAATCTATTATCAATAATTTAGGGTTACAATCACAAATCGAGCATCAAGACTAAAAACGAAAACATTACAGAGATAAAGCAAGAAACTAAGAAAGAATAAAAGAAAAGCCATTACCGAACGAGTAAGATAGAAGAACAGCCGAGAGATCCAACCCTGGCTGGATCCTTCAAGAAGACCATCATCAGAGGCTACGCCTTCGATTCTCTGCCTTTTGGACCGAACATATCAAGCTCTAGAGGTCACCATCTTCTTCTTCTTCTTCATCAGCTCAGTATCTTCTCTCTTCAAGCTTTCTGTCTAGAGGTTCTTTCTCTCTCTGCAGTAGCATTCCAGCAAACCTAAAAAATGGGTTAATTTTGCTCTCACCATTTCTCACTTTGTCTTTCTCCAGAGACCACAAAAATGGGTCTCCATTTGTTCGCTGTTAACCCATATGCAACCCTAAAGTATGTCTGAAAGAAAAATGCCGAGAACCCGTCAGGGCCTTGTGGGTAGAGATACCTGTCAGGCTATCAAAGCCACCCTAAGGGGTGGCACTCTCCTTCGGGAAGTGAACCACACATTCATTACCCTAATTCCCAAAGTTGATGCGCCTCAAACGGTAAATCACTTTAGGCCTATTAGTCTTTGTAATGTGTTGTATAAAATCATTGCCAAGGTTCTTGCTAACAGATTGAAATAGGTTTTGCCTAAAGTTGTGAGTCAGTGGTAGGCCGCCTTTGTTCCAGGGAGAGCAATTCAGTATAATATTCTGATTGCACATCAGGAAATGTCCAGTTTCAAGAAAATACAGGGAAAATAGGGTTGGGCAGAGGCCAAACTAGATATGCAAAATGCTTACGACAGGGTCGAATGGGCTTTCTTAGAAAGCACTCTCAGACAACTGGGATTCCATGAGAATTGGGTGGGTTGGGTGATGGAGTTTGTGTGACATCCACATCCTTTTCTATCTTCATTGATGACAAACCAATGGGATTATTTTCCCCGTCTAGAGGGCTTAGACAAGGGGACCCTTTGTCCCCCTACCTGTTCATTCTCTGCCTCGAGGTTTTGGCATCCAATTTGCAAGAGCTAACCAAGGAAAAGAAGTCCGAAATCGGAATTTGAATTGCGAGAGGATGCAAGCCTCTTCCATGCTTGTTCTTCGCAGATGACTGTCTTCTCTTACGTGAGGCTAAGATCGAGGCTATCCAGCGGCTTCAGAGGGAAGTGGATCTGTTCGGTCACGACTCGGGGATGAAAATAAACAAGGCAAAATCCCTGGTCATTGTATCTAGGAATCTTGACATAGCCCAGAGACAAAGGATCGGGGATATCCTACAAGTACCAATCAACAATGCGCTGGGAAGGTACCTCGGATGTAATTTTGGGACAGGGCGCTTCCTTTCGTAGGTGGCTGGTGATTTACTAACTAGAATGGAAATCAGAGTTTCCCGTTGGAAGGCGGGTCATCCAGTCAGCCGTGGAGTCTATTCCGAGCCACGTGATGCAATGTTTCAAACTTCCGAATTGGTTTGCAAGCAGGGTGATAAAATAAGTCGACAGTTCTTATGGAACAAGGATGGAAATAAGGGGATGAACATTGCGGCATGGAGCAACATCTGTAAACCTAAAAATTCGGGGGAGCTTGGTTTGAGAAAGATGGAGGCGGTCAACCAGGCATTCTTATGCAAGCTTGGTTGGAGAATCCTAATGAATGAAGATAACGTATGGGTCAGATGTGTGAAGAGTAAATATCTGAAGGGGAAATCTCTGTTCGACTATGTGAGGAGGAGTGCTGATTCTCTAGCGTGGAAGGGTATTCTTGATTCCGCTCACATCCTAAGGAAAGGCCTCAAATGGAGAATTGGGGATGGAAATAAAGTTAGCTTTTGGTATGACTGGTGGGTCTCAATTGGTCCTTTAATAGAAAACCTCTCGGGGAACCTTGGTGGTGCCGATATGTCCCTCAGAGTAGGGGATTTCATTACCAATGGGGAATGGAACATCACGAAGCTTGAAAGAGTGGTCCCCCCTGATTATCTAAATGAAATTCTAGGGGTGCCTATTCCAAAAAATAGGATAGAGGATCAACTGTGTTGGGGGTTCACAAGCTCAGGATCCTTCACTGTTAAATCTGCCACCTGGATGGCTCATAACTTAAGCAGGGAGGAAAGAAGGGGCTGGGCATACAAGTGGATCTGGGACCTTAACAGCCAAAGATTAAGGTTTTCCTTTGGCAAGCCTTGAACGACTATCTGGCAACTGGATCCCAAATGAGAAAAAGAATCCCTGACTGGGATTCCCACTGTAGGCTGTGCGGGGCGGCCGAGCGAGGGGGGGGGGGTAATCTCCCACCTCCTTCTTTCATGCCCCCGTGCTAAAGCTGTGTGGAAGAGGGCTAGTAACGCTTATTGGAGCATTCCTCCTCCCTCCCACACTGTTTTTGTGGACAAAACAAGAGCAAGGAAGGGGAAATGTGGAATGGAAAGATTTGTGGTTGGCTGCTGGTACATATGGAAAGACAGAAATGCAGCGGTTTTCAGAAGAGAAAGACCGAATCCAAATCAGACCATTAACAGAGCTCATTCTATGGTTCTGGAATGGCATTATAGAAATAAGCTGGACGAGGGCTATGAAGGTGATCGAGGCACCTCTTGCAAAAGGAGGGGTAATTTATGGGTCTACTAGTCTCCTCCGGAGCAAGGGTGGGCCAAAGTCAATTTCGATGGCTCGAAGCGGGGAGCTGAGGCAGGTGCAGGTTTTGTCATCCGTGATTGCAGTGGGCGATTATCTCTTCTGGGTTTAGGAGAATGGGTAATGCCCCCATTCTTATAGCCATGGTTGTTAAAATCGCGATTTAAATCCCAAAATCATACGATTCTACAATTTTACTTTGACCCAGCGATCCAAATCGTTTAAAAAATCGTACTTAAGTAGAATCGTGGTAGAATCGCTTCAGAATCGGTAGAATTGCAAGCGGAATCGGTAGAATCGCAAGTAGAATCGCGATTCTGATGCAATTCTATCCTATTCTACTTAAAGGCTTGTGCTCACATGCTAAAGTCACGATCTTAATGTGTTTTTCTACTTTTTTATATAATATATTAAGTCCTACCTTTCTATATTAATTTCATCTTTTATTTTATATTTTCTATTAACTATTAAAGTAAAAATCTACTATTAATTGTACATCTTGAGGAGATTTTACTATTCTAGTACTGAAATTAAGAGTGTAATCGTCTCCTCAAGTGATATAGAGGTTTGGTTGGAGATGATGCTACCATTAGGGACGATTCTCTTAATGATGGTGAAAATACAAACACTAGTACTGCAAATGATATTGACTACAGTAACTTTGATTTGGATATGAATTTGATGGTGCTATGAGTTGAGAGACTTGAGTGTATGTTTTATGTTAGAATGATGTTACTCTTTTTCCTACCTTTAAGTTTCCAATATATTGTAAAACTATTGTCTTGTGGGCTTTTTGATGTTCTTTATTATATATTTGAGAATTGTTATGCTAATTTTGTCAATATAAATAATTTACTTACACAAAAAGTAGAATCTTACGATTCTCGATTCAATTCTACGATTCCGATTCTACTGACCCCTCGTCGATTCTACGTAGAATCCCGATTTTGATAACCTTGCTTATAGCTAAAGCTGTGGCTGTCAGGGATGGTCTGTGGGAAGCCGTCTCGAAAGGGGCGAGGAAAATCGTTCCAGAATGGGATAACGAGGTTGTCATTCGCACCCTTTTGGGCCTCTACGACTGTCCAAATGCCATTCATATGATTGTGGAAGATATTAGGAGAACCTGTTCGACAGACATCCTAGTCAAGTTCAACCATGTCTTCAGAGAAGCCAATAGAGCAGCGGATTTCATGGCGAGCCAGAGTTACTCAAGATTGGGGTTTTATCCAGAGACGCTTGATCCCCCCTCCATGCTCTGCCGAATTTCTCGGGATGATGCCACAGGCCGTCCCTTTCTTTGAGGGAATCGCTGAGGCTTTTCCTCTCGTTTTTACCATCATAAAAAAAAAAAAAAAAATGCAACCCTAAAGTAAAAGAGTTCATATTGTATAAATCAAGGCAAAATCCAACAAGGACATTGGGACATGTGGCACAATCCTGATGGCACACAAATAGGTGGCATCAAGTAAAAGGCAGGCGGGCAGAGGGAATCCGGGTAGTAGCCATCCGGTAATACAACAACAAGATATTATTTTACCAAAAATAATACAAGTTATTTTCCAAATCATTATCACCCATTTTAAACAAATGTCCCATTTAAAACCGATTACAAAGTTAACAAATTTCCCATTTATATTCCCTAAATTATGATATAATCATCCAGATTTGCCTTCAACGAGCCTAAACAAGACGAATGGCTAAAACTGGCAAAAGATATTCTAATTTTTTCAATAAAATTCTCAGACAATTTTACTTTTTATTTTAGTTAAGACGCTTGAGTCTATTATTGCTGATAAAGTTACAAAATTAAGTTACGTCGTATAGTGTATATGCAAATTTTATGGAACCATAATCCAACACCTTGCAATTCTAGATGCTCAAACTTGCATTAAGTGCTTTCCATGCATGAAGAAAAGGAAAAAGAAAAGAATCTTCTTCTTTTCTATTATAATGAAGTCCTCCACTTCCCCTTCAAAAGCCCCCAATTCCCTATTCTAGCACTTTTCTTAATTCTAGCCAACAAATGAGGAAAAAAATAAAAAAAGGAGTATGGTATTTTGTAATGATAGAAGTTAAAAAAAAAAAAGTATGGCATTTTGTAATGATAGAGGTACGGCCATAGAGTTGTCATAAATTTTGTAATTCATTTTATAGTTCTCCATATTTATATGTAATATTTTATAGTTTTCCATATTTATATGTAATATATTATACATTATTTCATGATTGAAGTATTGCCTTGACTTTGTCATAATTAATCAAATACATAAATTTGTATAATATTTCACACTATCGTGAACTACAATTGTATTTCACACTATAAATGATGTTCAATATATGTAATTCACACTATAGTGAACTACGAAAGAAACAAATTTGCAAAAGCTATTTGTATTTTAGAAAAGTATTTGTATAAGTTAAACTTTGTAATGTAATTTGTAGTTTTTAACTTTTATTAATTGAACTATGTAAATTATAAGTATTGCTTAGTAGTGCATTTTGTATTTTCAAATCTTAATATGTCAAAGCTATTTTTGTTTTAGAAGATTACATGGAGTTGTCAACAAATGAGTTAAGAAAAAAAAGAAGTATGGCATTTTGTTTTGTAATAATAATAAAAGTATGGCCATAGAGTTGTCACAAAAGCCCCCAATTCCTCATTCTAGCACTCTCCTTAATCCTAGCCAACAAATGAAGGGGGGGAGGGGGGGGGGGGGGGGGGGGAAGTATGGCATTTTGTAATGATAGAAGGAAAAAAAAAAAAAAAAAAAAAAAAAGTATGGCATTTTATAATGATAGAAGTATGGCCATAGAGTTGTCATAAATTTTGTAATTCACTTTATAGTTCTCCATATTTATATGTAATACATTATTTTATGATTGAAGTATTGCCTTGAATTTGTCATAATTAATAACATACATAAATTTGTACAAGATTTCACACTATAATGAACTACATAATTGTATTTCACATTATAAATGATGCTCAATACATGTAATTCACATAACATTGTATGACCAATATCCAAAAAAAAAAAAAATGAGGAGGAGTATGGCATTTCATTTGTAAATTTTGATGGTTTAGTGCGTTAAAAAAAAAGGGGGAGCATGGCATTTGACTTGATATGATAGAAGTATGGCCTAAAAATTATCATAAATTTTATATTTTCTTTTATAATTGTCAATATTTGTAAATTTTGATGGTTTAGTGTGTTAAAAAAAAGTGAGCATGGCATTTGATTTGATATAATAGAAGTATGCCCTAAGAATTGTCCTAAATTTTATATTTTATTTTATAATTGTGAATATTTATATATAATACATTATTTTCGGATTAAAGTATTGCCTTCAATTTGTCATAATTATAAAATACATAAATTTGTTAAAAAAAAAAAGAAAAGAAGAAGAAGTATGGCATTGGATTTGATATGATAGAAGTATGGCCTAAGAATTGTCATAAATTTTATAATTCTCAATATTTATATGTAATACATTATTTCATGATTGAAGTATTACGTTGAATTTGTCATAATTAATAAATACATAAATTTGTACAATATTTTACAATACAGTGAACTACATAATTGTATTTATGGCATTTGATCTGTTAGGATAGAAGTATGGCCTAACAATTGTCATAAATTTTTTAATTTCAATAGTGTAATAACTACCTCTGTGAAGTTTTATATGATATTTTATTGCTTTTAATAGCATTTAATGTACTTGCTATAATGGTCTCACATGCTATCTATATTATGCTTGGATATCCTTTGTTCAAATCCCATTTTATGCAACTTTTCCATTCTTTTATTGTGTCCCTTTTCTGACATTGCCGACCTCTATTATTAATAATATTTTTACGTGCTTCAATATCATTAATTTTAGGAAGATAGTTATTCCCATTGTGTATAACTTCAGTATATCAAAAATATAGGTGCGACAAAGATGAGAAAACACATTGTAGTACTTTTTTTTTTTAAATATGTGTATTATCATTTTCACAACTACTTAAAATTAATAATGTAGTATGACCAACATCCCAAAAAAAAAAAAAAAGAGGAGGAGTATGGCATTTTATTTGTAAAATTTGATGGTTTAGTGTGTTAAAAAAAAAAAAAAAAGGGAGCATGGCAATTGATTTCATATGACAGAAGTATAGCCTAAGAATTGTCATAAGTTTTACATTTAATTTTATAATTGTCAATATTTGTAAAAGATGAGAAAACACATTGTAGTCACTATTTTTTTAAAAATTGAACTGTGTAATTTTTAAGTATTGCTCGGTAGTGCATTTTTTATTTTTTTATTTTTATATGTCATGCATTATTTAATAATAGAAGTATGGCTTTGATGGCTTGGGGTGTCCAAAAAAACAAAAGGGAGGAGTGTGGCATTTCATTCGTAAATGTTCATGGCTTAGTATGTTCCACAAAAAAAAAAAAAAAAAAAAAACAAAAGTATGGCATTTGATTTGATATGATAGAAGTATGGCCTAAGAATTGTCATAAATTTTATAATTTATTTTATAATTCTCAATATTTATATGTAATACATTATTTCATGATTGAAGTATTGCATTAAATTTATCATAATTAATAAAATACATAAATATGTATAATATTTCACACTATAGTGAATTACATAAGTGTATTTATGGCATTTGATTTGTTAGGATACAAGTATGGCCTAACAATTGTTATAATTTTTTTAATTTCAGTTGCCTAATAACTACTTTTGCGAAGTTTTAGATGATATTTTATTGCTTTTAGTAGCATTTAATGTACTTGCTATAATCGTCTCGCATACTTTCTATAATACGCTTGGATATCTTTTGATCAAATCCCATTTACTGCAACTTTTACATTCTTTTATTGTGTGCTTTTTCTAACATTGCCAACCTCCATTATTAATAATATTTTTACATGCTTCAATATCATTATTAAGTTTTATAAATGATGCTCAATGTATGTAATTAGCACTATAATAAACTACGAAAGATACAATTAAAGGACGACTTTCCTATTGACTGACTTCATTATCGTTAAATTCCATATATGATATTCAATATATGTAATTCACACTATAGTAAATTACGAATGAAACAATATTTCATTACAGTTAAACAATGAGTTCTCTCTTAATGTGGAACAATATAAATTACATAATATATCATGTGTCATAATTACTAATTATATATATAAATTATGGGCATTTTCGCAACTATTTAAAATTAATAACGTAGTATGACCAACATCCAAAAAAAAAAAAAAAAAGAGGAGCATTGCCCTCTCACATAAATTTATATGCGCCAACCTAATAAATAATATAATTAGTGATTCGTTATACATGAGTCATGCCATTTGCTTTAACTTCGCAAATCTAAAAAAACGACTCCCACCTTAAAGAACAAAGTCGTTGTAGGACTGCAACAAGGATGGAAAATAGATGGAACTTCGGACCTACACAGACAAAGTGCTGACATTGTGATGCCCTGATGTGGTTGGTGGAAAGGAAAAGTGGAAGCACACAACAAAATCCACTGTTCAATTTACAATGCAGTAGCGGTAGAGTAAATATTCCAACTTTGCCGCAAACACTGCTCTACCTCCACGCATTATTTCAAGATCCACAATTCATGAAGGGCATTCGCACATACAACTCCCTTATGTCATTCACGTCAATGAGTGAGAAAATAGACACCAACATGCAAGGCTGACGTGGGCCATATTCATTTAGAATTAATGGTGCAAACTACCACAGAATCGGTGCATTGCTACTGGAGCAAGGGCGCGCACCACAATATGCGCAATTGTACATTTATGATCCACAGAACGAGATACACCACAGGCATAATTGTCATGACCGTGGAGGATTCTTATATAGATTATAGTATGTTTTGATATATTGAGATTTCAAGAAGAGTTTGGATGTTATATTTGTTATGTTAGTGTTATTTTGTTGGAAAGATGAGCAAGTTAGTGAAATTGAGCTTATGTACTTAGTAGTGATACTTAAGATTATAAATAGTGATACTTAGATTGTAATGGGGATTATCCAATACAAAATATACTCTCTTAATTTCTCATCTCTACTTTCTTCTACTCTCTCATCTCCTTGCCCTTCTTTCTCATCCCAGATTCTATCTATCCCTTAGTTATAATTCAGGTTTGATCTTGAATCATAACAGTAATGCAATTGGCCAAAACAGTGGAGAATCACGATTGCAAAGACATTGGCTAGAAGGCTTAAAACATATGCTGGATGACATAAACCCTTATGTCAGAGCTTTTAGAACAACACGAGATTTGATACAATGTAACGGAGTTCAAGACCTTAAAATATGCATTATTCATGGCAAAAATGGTAGACAGTACGCAATGCCCACTGTTGATGAAGTTGCAGCATCAATAGTTGGAGACAGTGAAACCACATGGAGCAATCATGATATTATTGTACACAAAATGGGCGGTGGTTTACAAAGGATAGATGAGAGGCATCCTTCTTACATGCCACTACAATATCCACTATTATTTTGATAGGCCACTGATGGATGGACAATAGGAATACCAACAATAAACTCTACAGGACATAGAAATGATGAAGTAACGTACACGCAATTTTATGCCTATAGAATACAACATCGAGAAGGTGAAGGAAAGAACCTATTGCAACGAGGGCGCTTATTCCAGCAATTCGTGGTTGATTGCTATGCTGTAATAGAGCAATGTTGATTAGATTATCTAAGAAGAAACTAGAAAGCTCTCAGAGTAGAGTTATACAGTGGTGTAGTTGATGCATTAACAACAGAAGAGGTAAATGCAAATTGTATTGGACATAGAATTATCCTGCCATCGAGTTTCACAGGAGGACCAAGGCATATGATGCTATGGCAATTTGAAGAGTTATGGGCCCGCCGGACTATTTCATCACGCTCACATGCAATCCCAATTGGCTTGAGATCACAAATGAATTACTTCAACAATCGCAACAAAGACCCTCGGATAGGCCTGACATTGTAGCACGCGTTTTCAAGCTCAAATTGAATGAGCTTATTAAAGACTTGAAGGAAAGGAAATTGTTTAGCAAGGTCACTGCAGGTACACTTTTTCATTAATTTCAAATTCACAAACGTAGATACGAAAAAACAAGGATTAACTAACCATGTCATTTCATTCCCTGCAGAAATACATGTATTTGAGTTCCAAAAACATGGACTCCCACATGCTCACATTATGTTAACAGTCGCGAGTGAAAATAAGCTGACATTCCCAGAGGACATTGACCGCCACATATGCATAGAAATTCCAGACAAAGAGGTTGATCCTCTTGCTTTCGAAACAGTATCAAAATTTATGATACATGGACCATGTGGAGTGTACAACAGTCGATCCCCGTGCTTGGACCAATATTACACAACAAGTCACAGCTACCAACTAAAGTTCGACCTCTCAACAGTAGTATAACACATCCCATAACAACAGTGTTTTGACATTCCATTACAAAAGCCGGATAGTCAAATAGGAAGATGTCCCAGCATATGTAAACATGCCAAATGCATATATTGGTAGGTCATACATTGGTAGGTCATACATAAATATTCTAACATGTTTACTAATTATAGACCTAATTGTAATTTCTCTAAATAAACTGCAGATGTAATTGGAATAGTGATCGCCGTATCTCCTCTTACAACAACAGCACAAACGAGAGGTATTGTACGCAAACTTCTTTTGTGCGACATGAGGTAAACAATACTTCATAATTATTACATTATATGCAACGTTCAAACCATATCCAACAATAGCAAATGTACTAACAACTTCCATTCTAAAAAATTAATGCATATAGAATGGGGACTTTGCGTCTATCATTATGGGGACAATTTGCGTCCGAAGAAGGGAACTACTTCTTCACACATTTAGGGAGGCAAAATGTGCTACTCGCGTCCCAAGTAGCAGTTAAAGACTTCCATGGTATGCTTCTAAAGTACTGAACATATTAACCAATAATAAACAAAGGTTTCTATTGCTCACACAACTGACATATACGTTAACCTTTTAAAAGGACCATCGGTGACTATAACTGCGCCATCGCGGCTGCTAATCAACCCTAAACATCATGATACTTCCAAATATCAAGGATGGTTAGTTAATGACACAAACTATTAAACATTTATTCAGGCATGAAAGATACTTACACGTGATTGGCACATTATAATAGGTATATATATAATGAGGAAGCACAAAAGTGAATAAGGTGGTTGCAGCAAAAAAACCTTAGCATCATCAGGTCAGAGATATATTTTAGGGCGGAGAATGTAACAATATCACAGTACACATTGAAAACCAATGTGAGCTACATCTTTAATACCAAAAATTTGTACAACGGGAAATACGAACAAGCCTTACTTTATACAGAATTACGAAGAATATCTCACAAATTTACAACAATCTTACAGGAAAAATATCTTCAATTATGTGCACGCATTACAAGTATCGACATTACAAACGGCGCAACTTACAAGGCATGCCAAAATTATAAAACAAAGGTCACTTGGATTAATGGGCACTACCGTTGCAATAAGTGCGCCAACAATAATGCCATTATGGAAAAAAAGGTACTCAAATTTAGCAAATAAAGATGCACGTAATATAATTTATTAACTTTCCTTTTTCGCATAATAGGTTACGCATCAAGATGGTTGTACGCGATCGACAGCAAAATGAAATGAACATAACATTATTCGGGAAACAGGCAGAGTATTTAACCAATAGCACGGCTAAATATTTTGACATGATCGAAGGAAAGGTATGCATCTAAATCATCTTCAACAAAAATAACTGAATCATGTCATACTCATGTGATGCTCAACGATACAGGAATATGACCATTACTTGCTATCCTGCTACTAGATGAATTTGTAGGCTGCAGCTGGATATTCATCATGAAGCCCACAGTAAATGGCAAGAAAGACAACTCAAACGTGGTGTTCATCACAGAGGTATATTGGGAAGAACAATGTCATTATTACAAGATGATTCAACAAGAACCAATTACAATGTTGTCTTACGAAGAGCATACAATAAATAACATATACGCACCAAATGTCGAGGTAAGTAACAGGTCATGCTTTACTATTTCATAGCAATTGGATCCGACATAACAATAGCATAATTTCATTGTAGGAAATCGAAGAAAAATAAGGGGATATCACACGAAAGGCAAACACCACAACTACCTCTTTTGGAATCATGTTCCCTATCTTTTGTGAAATGAGCTTCATACTTAATACAGTGCGAATTTTGTTTAAATTTTCATTTCTTTGGATCAATGTAAACTTTCATCAGTTAAGGAAAAAAACTAGTTAGATATTAGTACCTTGAGGTTTGATGTAATAATTTTTTAGTTCATTGGTAAATAAATTTTTTTTTAATTTAAAAGTTACTTGTATTTAATAAAATATTTAAATGACAGTGTGAAGGGTGTAAATATGCCATTATTTGTTGATAAATTCATCATTCACGTGCTATTTCTCCTCATTTCAAACACAAACCGCAAATGTTATGACATTACTAACGAATAAATGTTGGGTGAGAGACCTATTTTAAACTCTTATACATAGTTATTTGGACTATTTTATTAAATATATGTAACTTTTGGATTAAAATCTTATTTCGCAAATATTTTAAATTAGAAAAAGGGTTATTTGCATCAAAGGTTCCTCTACTTTGCTCATTGTGTTAATTTAGTCCTTGTACTTTTAATTGTATCAATTTAGTCCCTCTACTATTTAAAATGTGTCAATTTAGTCCAATTATCAAATTCAAGTTAAGTTAATAATATAATTTTTAACGGTACAATCATGTTAGATGCAAGTAATCCAATACAAATTTATTGATTCACTCAATTTAACCCAACCCATAGCCGAATCATTAAAAATTTCATCAATAACTTAACACAAATTTAATCTAGGGACCAAATTAATACAATCCAAATAGTCGAGGGGCTAAATTGAAATAATAAAAGTACAAGGAACTAAATTAACATAATAAGCAAAGTACAAGGACCTTTGACGTAAATAACCCTTAAAAAAATTAATAAATTAAATCTTAAAATACTAATATGTAATTCTCACAAGCACAAGATACTAAAGTATAAATAATCCGAAATTTTACTTTATAATTTAAAAAGTAACTCATATTTTGAGCCCTAACCTAAATTGAAGCTCGAGCCCATGACCAAGCCAGATGCATCCGGGCCCACTCCTCAAGCATGGTCTGCTGAATTATGCAGTCGCCTAGTAATGTTTGAAACTATTAGTGTTTACCTGTTTTTACTTGTATTTTTGTTTGTAATGTTTATGTTATTTTGATCTACGTCTGACTCATGGCTCGCTTGTTCAAGTTGTCTATTATACATCGCGACTCTGTAGCTAATTATGGGGGAAAAAAATGCACAGTTGCCTGGTGGAGAAGCGGGCATTGAATTTGAAACTCCTGCTAATCCCATTTTTTTACATATTTTCAACTACTTTTATATAATTTATTCATTTTAGTATTTTTAATCTCATTTTGTTGTGACTATAAAAACTTACTTTGTGTATACGTTCACAGAGAATAGATGAGAGAGCACACCAATAGAGTTGCCGAGGTATCATTATAGAGAAGAGTACATCAGGAAGGATAGGAAATATACTAAAGAATATTACAAAGGATCTGTCATAATCACAATCGTATTATATATAAAGATATTATACTAATACGCCCCTTCGATCTGAAGGGAGAGGACCAATGTGCATAGTAGCCTTGTAATAGCGGAAGCCGTCACTAGCCAGTCCCTTGCCGAAGATGTCAACATGTTTCGTGGTAGGCATGAATCGAACCTGGATATAACCTTTAATCACCTTTCCATGAATATAATAGAAATCAACATGAACATGCTTATTACGATCATTGGAGATACGGTCGGTAGCAAAGTAGGTGGCAGAGACATTGTCACAGAAGATTTGAACAAGGTCGGAGTATCGAAGGCCAAGATCATGATAGGGGTATATGATCCAATCACACTCAACCGCTACCCGAGCTAAAACATGATACTCAGACTCCATGGTATACTTAGCGACAGTGGGTTTCTTCTTTGCCTGCAACATGATGAGGTAGGGACCAAGAAACAGGACGAACCAAGTAGTAGATCAGCGAGTGTCAGTGCAACAACCCCAACCAACATCAGCATAAGCTACGATGATGGTATAGAATCCCGAGAAAATGGTGAGACCATAATCATGCGTCTGCTGGAGATACTAGAGGATACACTTCACCATTTTTTTTTCCGATAATTAGTGATAAGTCACGATATAAGACATGATACACTTCAACATTTGCTAAAGAGAGGACCTGGGAGCATGCATAAATTGGGACACATAGTTAACACCATATATAATTGGACAAGTCATAGTAAGGTACAGAAGAGCACCGATCGCGCTTCTGTAATAGGCCGGATTTGCAAGCAAATCCCCATCAGTTAGAGATGGTTGAGCTCGGGACGGGAGACGTGCCTGCAAATGTTTAGCACCAAGCATGTTATGCTTGCTAAATGAGAAAGTAACCATGACTAGCGTGTTCAGCTTCAATGCCAAGGAATTGGTGAAGGGTACTCAAGTCCTTCACAACAAATTGAGTGGAAAATATGACAATGAAGCGCTGTAAGACTGTTAACAATGGTTTAATAGTTGGCATGTATTTAGGTTTTATCAATCAATTAATTGTTAGATGTTAATCTATATCACTATTGTACACAACTTATATAAATATAAAGTTAATTATATAAATATAAAGTTAAGTCATACTTTTTTTATTTCCAAACTTTATTTACCCTCGTCTTTATATGTCATTTTTACATTAATAAACTAACTAAATGACCAGTTTTATCAAACAATTATATCTATTTATTACTCATCAGTCAAAAACTAAGTAAGTCTATAAAAGTCTATAAACTATTGGATTATGTGTAATGAATAGGTTATACACCACCCTCCAAGCATGTAGTATCTCGGGCTCCAAGTCCAGTCTCCCCTTCTCCTGAATGTTGGTGCTGCTATTTAAGATAATATTATACCTCTTTGCCATGGTGAACTAAAGGTACAACTAAATCTATTACGAAGTCCAAGCCGCCTGTATCTACTTGCGAAATACAATAGTACGTGATATATTCTTACTTGCGAAATACAACAGTACATGATATATTCTTAGTGTGTATTAGACGAAAAGCACATCACAAGCACTCTCCGCTACAACTTGGTTTTGATTAGCGACTAAATATTTCTCACCTCATGATTTTTGATCGTGTTTTATATATTTCGATTGCCTCTCATCAACGAGAAAAGGCTCTAATGTCATCTAGAGGTTTATATTAGTTTGGACTCTCTATCAACGATTAGATGTTTTGATACCACTATAGGCAAGCTTCTTAAAGCACATTCTCATATTGTATCTTTGATGAATCAGTTTCTATTCATTGGTGGAAGACTAGAAACAAATTGCAAAACCTTGAGAGATCTACTGGAATGTCTAGGAATTATCCCACTTTCATCCCTGCATACTGACTCATCTCAACTCGATTTTCAAAAAATTATTCATTTGCATCGATTTCTTAATGTTCTGATACTCATAAATTAACAAAGCTCATATACTAGCTGGTTTTGAAAAGAAGTCCTTACACAACGGCTAGTTGGTATCGTGGCAATTGAATCTAAAACATGTCAAAAGCGTCAGCCTGTCCATGCAAATGACACAATCCCTAGAAAATTGCCTCAAAGAAATATTAATACCCGTAAAGAGATTATTACTCCTGAAGAGACTATTGTTCCTAAAAACTATTACACCATTATATCTAATGAAGAGATTATACTCTTGAAGATGCTATTACTCGTGAAGAAAGATTATAATCCCGGAAGAGGCTATTGCTCCTAAAAAGCTTACTCTTGCACCAATAAAATAAAGAATGCAACTAAATAATCCCTCATCCCCAACACCCTTGTGCCCCAATAGTTAGGGATGCTTTAGTTACGCAATCCCAGGGGCCTAGGTTCGAGGCGTTTTCTCCCACTCCATGTAATGACCTTACCAATTTTAAGAAAAAAACTAAACAACCCCTCACAAATGACCAATCAGCAGCTGAAGTGGCTCCAGTACCAGAAAATTGTGAAATATTTTTAGTATTAATAGAGAGGTGGGATAGAACTTATACCGATGTCAATCATGTTTTTGCACATGTAGTTTACATTCAAATTCTAAATGAAGAAGAATTTGAATTTCAAACAATTGATAAATTTTGACATAAAACTGATTGGTAAAGTGGAAAGATGCAAAAACAAGTTGAACACATTAGCCAAACGAGTGTTTGGACTAATTGTCCAAGCAATTAAAATGTTAAACATGTTGGTTAAAAATTAAAAATTTTGACCACAATGAACAAATAAAATTAACAAATATAGCACCAACTTATGTTTCCTAGGGACATAGCCTAGTGGTGAATAGCAGGGACCAACCACGCCACTTGAGTACGCTCCCCACTAGAGACGCTCGCTTCTAAAAGGGGATTCCCTCTCCCCTCCCCTCAAAGCCTTGCCAACATTTTTTCTAAAAAAAGCACCAATTTATAGCTTAAGGTTTCTCGTAAAAACCTAAAATTGATTATCATGAGGCATAACTTGCATTGATTATTATGAGACATGCTGTCTTGTTGTGGAAAACATTACACTCAAATTCTTGATAAATTTGGTAGTTTCATAGGGTCTTGATGTACATGTCATTTATGTTACCATACCTTATATGGATCGT
This sequence comes from Simmondsia chinensis, assembly GCA_018398585.1. Taxonomy (NCBI): domain Eukaryota; kingdom Viridiplantae; phylum Streptophyta; class Magnoliopsida; order Caryophyllales; family Simmondsiaceae; genus Simmondsia; species Simmondsia chinensis. The sequence continues at coordinate 33,083,670 of JAGTTD010000008.1, read as the reverse complement.
TGAATTGCGAAGAATACATAGTTAATCATGATCGTTAAATATTTAAGAGGCTCCCAAGTATCACGAGTGCCATTTCAGTTTCACTTGAAAATAAGTTCCAAAAATTTAAATAAAGATAAAATAATAACGGGTATTCTAATAATTTCCTGACCCAAATAATGAATTGAAAGTATATTTAATCACACCGAAATTGCAGTACAGCTAACCCAATCAAATTTAATTACCATAATTCGCTCAAAACCGATTCAAAATTTCGTGCAACTCAATTAACAAATTCACCAAAATAATACACATATTAAGTATACATGTATTAAGATCTAATATCAAACTTATTCACTAGCTAAACCTAAACATATTTTTTGCCTTCCGGTTGGGATATTGTACAGTTATTTTCTCTATTGATCCCCATCTCTATATGGGTTGACTCGAGTCTCGTTTGTACGGATCGCGTATTTTATAGTACGATTTTGTCGCTAACTGTCCAAATAAAATATGCTTCTCTTCCGAACTATAATCTCTCTAAGTAAAACTTGGTCTAACAACATTTAACTAATCTTTCCGTGTCCAATCCATTCAGACTTTAACTTCTTTTTTTTTTTGATAAGTCATTCTTTCACTGAAGCTATTATTAAAGGTAATTTTTCATATCGCCAAAGCCTACTTCCTTTCCCTCGACTCATCTCCAACTTCAGAGTCCAAAGGGCTCGATGCTTCCGAGCCATTTGATAGTCAAACAAATAATTACGAACTCTATTGACCATCTCGTGTTGTTAATTTTTCGACAAATTGTTTGAAATAAGATGCAATATTTTTCAACTTTACATCTACTTAAGTTGTCATAGTTTAGTTATATTAGCTAACTGATCATAAAAGATGAAACAAATTTTACACTAATTTTATTCAATTATTGATAACACCATATAAGTGAACCAAATAGTCGAGTAATTAAAGAACAGAATCAGTAATCTCTTAAATGGTGTTACAATTGTTTTAAGCAACTTAGATTCAACAATTGTGTTAGAAGAAACGAAATGAGTAAACAAAACTTATCTAAGACGGACAAGAATCATTATCACGAAATGGTGTTCACCGCAGCCATAAAATCATTGATGTCACCAAATCATAGTCCGACTCTAGGGTAAACACAAAATCCACCATTATAGTGTACTCCAGATAACAGACTAGAAAACATCTTAATTTTGCTCAGAATCCAATGAGAAGACCTAATAAAGAGGAAACGAGAAACTCGAGGAATAATGCACGAGGCACTTGTTTTACTACATTCCTTTGCAAAGAGGAGATGAGGTAGTTTATAAGACCATTTCGAACTAACATTCAATAACAATGTGCTGCAACAATCAATCGAACCATAAACACTCCGAATAATAGCACAATCAATCGAACCATGAACACTCCGAATAATGTGCAATCGTAAGTAGACTTCCACAATACAACTCACCCAACAAACCGGGTTTCAACGCAAACAAGTACTTACACTTACAAAATGTTTATTGCTCCAAATCAACTATCTTGGCTCAATTTTCGACACAGAACCATAATTGAACCCCACGGTTTCAATGATCGAACAAAAATTTTAAAAGAAATTTATGACAAAATACCCCAAATACTGAGAATCTATCACCTAGTGATTTTATATTTCAAAATATACAATGAGATTTTTTGAGATTTACCAAATTTCAAGTGCCACAAACCAAAATAGGGTGGATTCATTTTGGAATCCAACAAAAATTGCCAAAAATACTAACATGACACATGACTAATAATATATATGACACGTTGACGTTTTTGGAAAACATTTGTCATGTTTTAAGTAAAAAAGTTCCCAAATCTTAAGCAACAACTACATATATATTGTCAAAATGCTGTACTACATCCACATTTTCAAGTAAAAATCCATTAAGTTTATTGCAATAAGACACCAAGATACCACATTGTATGAACTTTTAGATCTCATGTTTGTATTTTTTTTCCCGTAATGATAGAAGATATAACTTTTTCCTCGACAAAGACACCGACACGACCGCCAGCTTAAAGAGTGAGTAATCAAACCACTATACTTACTCCAACAATTCTTTAAACAACAAAACACCAATACAATAAGATAACAAGCATTACATCTAAATAACAAAATCTCGAAATTAGAAAGTAGGTTAAACACATATTTGTACCCCAATGATTGTCATGTTAATTTTGTAATTCACAAACATTATAAAATAATTATTTAGTCCAAAAGCTACGTGTTTTAATAAAGTAAGTTGAATGACGGTATGAAATGGTACAAAACATACGGTCATTTGTTGGCAAATCCACTAACTCTTTACCATTCGTTTCATCTCACAAACAACCCATGTTATTGTGATATTGGTAATAAAAAAATAGTTGAATGAGAACTCTATTTTACACCTTTCAGCACTTCTGTTTCAACCTAAGAGAGTATCAACACGCAAGCACCAGATCTCATTAGAACTCCAAAGTATTAAGTGTGTTTGGGTAAGAGTAATACTAAAATGGGTGACCTTCTGGGAAGTAGGGGTTCTCAAAAACAGCCTATCTTCAGAGGTAACACTTGAAGGGGAAGGCTGCGTATGTCCGCTTTTTCTAGACTTTGCTTAGGCAGGAGCCCTTGAGGCACTGAAAATAATTCTTTTTAGCACTACTGTTTCAACTACCTTATGAAATATATGTAAATTTCAAACTAAAATATTAATACACCAGAATTCATAGTAAAAAAAAATAGAAAACAAAAGAAAACGAAATAAAAGTACAAAAAAAGAGAAAATCAAAAGCTACGTGAGAGGCAAAATCACTGAGAAAACTGAACAAATAGAAATATGGGCTTTTTTTTTTATCCCAGAAATCTAGGCCGAAAGCCCCCCCTGTTTCTCCTCCTTTAATGAACCCTCCATTTTTTACAATAATTATTATTTTTTTTTAATATTTAGGGACCACTTGGCAACACACAAAATTTAAATAAAATATATATATATATATATATTAAACTCCATGTAATAAATTCTCTGCATCCTAACACGACCACACACATTACATTCGGCACATAAAATTGGAACTGAGATGTGAATTTGTAATTCCAATTTCAACTATGATGAAATTGAAATTTCAAAGTTTGAAAAATCAAAAGAATTGAAGGTCGTAATTATAATTTTATAATCATTCGAATCGTCAAGGGTTTTCAGTCAACTAAGTTAGGAGTATTTCGGATTTTAAATTAACTACCGTTGAATTTTGGTCGAAGCGGTTCACACAGCAACCAAGTTATTATGGTCGGAGATATTCCATTTGAGTTCGAGTTATTCGAGTTTCAATTTAAATTGTATTGAGTAACACGTTGGATCATTTGATATTTCAATTACTTCAAGCTTTCAATTAATTGAGTTAGCTACTTTCAAGATTCAAGCTAATTATGAACAAATTTGAAGTCATTTAGGCCATTTCAAGCTAGAGTCTTCTAAGCAGAGTTTGAGATTGGTCAGCTCATTTTGGATATGGTTCATATTAAGTTTTGAGTCGACTTTGTCAAGTCATTTCCTCTTCGACTCAACTTATTTACATCACATTCAATGTAAATAGTTTTATTTTCTAGATTTAAATCATATCAATTTCCAGGTCAATAGGTTCAAGTCACTTCAGGCTTTAAGCTAGGGTTATCTCAGTTATTTCGAGTTCAAGTCATTCGAGTTTGGTAATTTCGAGGTTCGGATCAAATTGCATCGAAGCCTTTAAATTTTGAGTTCTATTGAATTTGGGTTAATCAAGTAGGATTATTTTGGGATTTTAACCAATAGAGATAATATGAAATTACAATTCTATACTCCCACACCAAAGTTGGATGGCATAATTTTCAATTAAAATCCAATTCCATGAAATTAGGAGTAGAATTACAATTCCAATTCGAATAGGTGAACCAAACTACATAATTGATATGCTGAGACCCAATCCCAAGCTTCAAATACAACCTAAGTGTGGCTATCAGAGGAGGAATAAAAAAAAAAAAAAAAAAGCAACTGTAATAGTGAATAATTGTTAGCGAAATTAATCAAAACGAGTACAATAACAATGGATTTAAGGCATATAGTGAACAACTATTCTCAAGACTTATTCTCCTTATCGAAATAATATTGAAAATATAATGAAATTAAAACATAAAGTGAGAATTAAGCATAAATAGAAAGGATTTCTAATATTGAAAAACAAGCGAGAATGATACGCCATTGATATTCTAATCTTAAGAACATAAAGGATATTTATAGTTTTCAAGCGTCTATTAAAAGACACTCACATGAAGAGACAAGCCAAAAACTCCCATTTTTACTTATTTTAAAAATACATCAACAATAACAATAATAAAATTGTAGTAAATTGTATTGAAAATAGCACTTTATCCCTAATAATTTTACTATCATGTCATGTCATGTTCAGTATAGCACTAATATTTTACCCTAACAATAACATTAAATTGTTACACTAACATACCCGATATTTTCAATTGTGTGCAAAATCAAATGACTATTTCCTAAAGAAGCAATTGGCTTAAGAGCATCCTTCTTTCCCCATACTGAGTCCTACCATAAAACCTTAATTCAACGATTAACGGCCCGTTTCGTAAATTTTTTGTGGATATTTGACTTTTAAGAAATTAAAATTCGATCCTACAAATGACTATTTGTTTTCAGTTTTCTATTTTCAATTTTTACTTAAACCAGAAAAAACATGAAGATGAAAAAGCTCCAAGCAAGAAAATCTAGTTCGGGTTTTTATTTCATGTTTTCGGTTTGTAAATAAAACATGAAAACAGTAAGAAAATAAGAGAAAATCCTTTCAATATCTGGTTTTTGATTTCACATAAACCAAAAACCATGATGACAAGCTTCTATGCTTCGATGAAGACACGCTCCTCAGGTTGAGGGTCCTTGGAAATGGCCTCCCTTCAGGGTAACACCCTAAAAGGGAAAGGCTGAGTACATCTACTCCCCCAAACCCTGCGTATGCGGCAGTCCTTATAGCACTGGGGTGGTTGTTCTATAAACCAAAAACCATAATAAAAAAACGATCCAGCCCAACCATTAACCCACAACAAAGCAACCTTACTGATCACATTACAACAACAGCAGCCTAATGCCTAAGAGGCTCCCGCTAAAGCAGGGTTTGAGGGATTAAATATACAAAATCTTACCCCGACAAGGTGCAACTCTGAAAAGAGGCTAGGGCATGAGAAATGATGAGTAAACATAAACAAAATCCAATACATTGAACAAAGTCCAAAAAACCAAAGAGGGGGGGCATGAGTTAGGCAAAAACCCACAATTTATAAATAAATATTAATCACAAAACCCTTTTTAACCCTAACAATGGGCTAGGGCATAAAAATAATAGCACACCCAGTTCCGTTTGTCGTATAAATAACACTAAACTTTGTACTTTGCATCCTTGAAATCTGCAATGAACTAGACATTTATACATTAAAGTATCATACAATCTGTACTTTGTGTACAGAAAAGGGTTCATTAAACTATGCATTTTTATGCAGCAATCTTTGATTTAAATGAGATCTTTATTCCTATAATTAATCAAGATTATCTTATGAGAAAAGTCGGTGTCGTGCTTACCTGCATTCTCTGTCTTCCATGTTGGTAAAGAACTGGGCTTCGTCGCCAAAGTAAGAATGGGTTTTGAGCATCGACACCGGCATACTTGAGGGTGGTTAGCCTGCATTTAAGTTGAATGAAAGAAGGGATGAGAGAGCGTTGCACTAGATATACTTTGTGGAGTAGTTAACGGGTTTGTGCGTGTTGTGGCAATGGATCGGGTTTGGATATAGCACGGTGTTTAACTAACGGTTTAGGGGAGAGTGAGAGTGTGGCAAGAAATGTTTTGATGAGTTGTTTAGCAAGGTGAAGGGCGTAAAGGCAGCTATAGTTCAAGAAAATTGCTATACTAAGGCTCTGTTTGTTTTGACAGAAAATGTTTTCCACACTAATTCTATTGTTTCTTTGCGTTCAAAGCAATAATTACAAATACGGAAAAAGGTTTTCTCCATTGAAGGCAAATCGACTCCACCTCAACAAAAGGGGAGAAGAACATTTTCCCTCGTTACAAGGGAAATGTTTTCTATTATAAATTTATAATATGTGACTCTGAAGACATTAGAAAAGGAAAAATATAACAGGCAACCTATATCTCAAAGTTACCAACCTGCGATATATATACAGAAAGTAAAACGAGAAAATACAAGTCAGAGTTCTAAAAAGGAATGGGATTGGACTAATAATACTTATATCTACTAATAGAAACCAGTTCCTTTAACTAGAAAAAAATTATCTAGAAAGTACTTTAAGGTGTATATATTTTGCAAACAAAAGTTTTCGTCGAAAAAAAGTTTTCATTGAACCAAATGGAGCCTAATGCAATGAGTTGGACCATCATACCATTATGAGGTGTCTTCTTCAACTTCCCACCGATACAAAACACAAAAGAACATAACGGCAACAGCCGTGGTTTGAAGAGAGTTCTACCAATGGAATTAAATCGCAATTCAAAGTAACAATGGCACGAAAGTGAAGTATCATAATCATTAAATAAAATGTTGCGATGATGCATACCGTAATGGCAAGCTGAAAAGCATACTTCACGACCTTTATCTGATTCTACCTTTCCACCACTGTGAGAAAGAAGAGCATACAACTTTCCCAACTTTATAGAGGCATTATTGAAAGAAAAACGTAGAAATACTTCAGTATCATACAAACATGTAGTGACATTGTGTCGCTATGTATGAAAAATAAAAACTGCAATATTATACAACCTCGCTACCTATGAAAAATAAGAACCCCAATATTATACAACCAAGTCTAAGTTTTAACTGCGAATGTACGCAACTTGAAATACTTTCAAGGAAAGATCAACAACGTGGTCATCACAGGACAAACACATTAACAAGAAAAAGACAACTTTACCCAACTTTTTACACAAGTTGCCAATTTTGAAACGTTTATAGGCTTCAGCACAGGAAGGAATAAATTCATATAATCGATGCTGCTTGAATGAAATCAACATAAAAATCGAGAATACGCAAGATTTGAGATGAAAATAGGCTATTCACATAAAAATAACAAAAAACATAATTAACATTTATATAAGTTGCAATCGAATCCGAAAGAACCTAGAGTTATCAACGTACATTGTCGGAACATGCATGATCTGCTTAAAGTTAGCAGGACCACCCACAAACACAGAACTATAAATTGAAGCCTACATTCACGAAGGGGGAGCAAAATAATTTCACAATAAGAACATAGGTATTACAATAGCGTTTCACTCACACTCTACTGATCATTGTTTTTCTTTCCTTACTTTCTTCTTACATACCAGGAACAAGATGACCCTATTTATAAGCCTCTACAACCATAACGCCTGGGAGCCCAAGAGTTACTATCAAGGGCCTCAATATTTCCATCCATAAATTGGGTTGTTAGGGAGACCATTAGTCTCCAAAATGTAACGGAAGGTAACAAAATAACGACGGTCAACAAAACCACCAACATATAAGGAGGTCAAGACCGTCTTACATTGCTTAAATCCTCAAGTGACAAGGATTAAAAGGAGAAAGAGCATCAAAATGGACATATAATAAGCAAAATTTTAGGCGATGAACAAACAATAAAGAACGGAGATTAAAAAGTGAATAAAGGGAATAGAGAAAGGGAGCTCCCTTCAGTCCAAGCATGGCAGGAGAGGGATGAAATCATCTCCCGCATCATTCACGCAATCACAGTAGCAAATCACAAATCCCTGTCTACTGAGTGCTTGAATGAATGAGTCGGCAGATAATTCATACCCTTTTCCCATCCATGAGTGGGCTGAAGGAAGCTCTCTTTCACCATTTCTTCATGCAACTTTTTTGATCATCTTCGAAGCGAGAATTAGCAACACACCCACAAAAGGAAACTGATGGGATGCGAACAAAATTGGAAACTTCTGTGGATTATTCTCAAATCACAATACCGTTTTTCTCATAAGTCTTGAATTAATAGTATTGTACCGCAATTCCTCATTGGCCCAACAATAGTTACGCCAAGCTTTCCCAAGATGATGTTTCAAAATGAAACTTGCATAAATCATGATAAGTATAAAGCGAATACATATAATGCCCACCTAATAAGAAATATAGATTAGCGGAACATAACAAAAATTATTTGGTAAGGAACATTATTTGCTAAAACAAAGGGGTAAGAACGCCAAACAACAAAATATGAACATAGATTCAGGTCTAAGACAGGTGTCAGCTAGCTCGGCTGGTAAAATCCACATCATGGGTGTGGGATTTATGGAGTTTGGAGAGAGTTGCACAAGATGGACTTCCTACTGTATGCAAAAAAAAAAGGAAAAATACAAAGACAAAGTGTATGTGCCCAGGCTCAAACTCGATTGTTTCCAAAGCATCTCCTATGTTTTTGTCTCATTACATTGTCTAAACATCGAACCACCATCCTAGTATCCTTAACCAAAAGGGGTATTTTAAACAGAATGGAGACTCAGAGGTAATTATACCAAGAAAGACAAAAGGGCAATCTAGTCATGTATAGGACTATATGAAACAACAGCCACAAATCCAACAAACAGTGTTAAAACAAGAGAAATAAAAAGAAGGCGAAAAGCTAAAAACTTTCTTTATGTTCTCTAGATTCATATTTTCTCTAGCAAAAGGATTCTTTAAGCACCTAATTTGTGCTTTTTATTGACACATATTCATCATTTCTTTACGGGATCTCAGATGAAAGAACGACAACAACAAGAACAAACCAGTGCCTTGTATAGGGTGCTATCCTGAAGGGGATAGTTTTCAAAAGACCCCAAACTTAAAATGGAAAAGAAAAAGAACAGGCATGCAAGCAACAAAAAAAAAAAAAAAAAAAACACTCAGATGAGATAAGCAAAGCATAAGTCAAATAAATTAAATAAAAACATCCCATTTTAATCACAGAGAACAATATTGAGCCAAAAGAGAGACAACCCTAAACATCATATTTTTTAAACCCTAGAAACAAAAGGCATTTACAGAGAGAACCCATCACAAACCCTAACCCTAACCATGATCTTCAGAAGAAAAATCTATTAGAGAAAGAATTAAATAGGACAAAGTATACTTTAAAAGATATAATATTTTTTATAACACAAATCTTAACATACTTCAAAAAGTAAAAAGAACAAGAATAGCAACATAAAACTTCTACTGAATATATTACCTTTCTTGTACATAGTGCAATCACTATATGCTCAGATAACTTTACCTATTAAGTAACATACACAAGAAACAGATCAAAACAACTACATAATGGTATGTTTGGTATTGTTTTATATGTGCAGTTTTTCTCTATCTTCAGTCATCAATGAACCAACAAAAAAAACCGAAAACAAGAAACCAAAAATTGATTAGAGAACTCTAAGATAGACTTTCTAGTTTTACAAAAACCCAGAAACTACAAATACAAATTGAAACACATAATCAAAGTAAGAGTACTGAAACAAGCAATAGATCAAGACAATCCAAGAAATTGGAGTATGAAATTCAACATGCAATTGCAGACTGCAACTATGAAATGAAATGATGAATGAAGAGAAAAAGAGAGAAAAGAGAGCACCAAGTTAGTGGCAGACCTCCCCAGGTTGAACCCCAAAGGAATCAAAAATAGAGCAAAATTAATAAACAAAAAAATAAAAAAAGTATCTAATTGGAATCCTCTTTTTAGGAGAACACTGACTATTGATTTGATCTGACTCTGACCCTGACCCATGTATGTATTTGCACAGTCTTATATAATAATGAACTCACCCCAAATAGCCCCACTTCCAAACTAGCTTCAAAAAGTAAATTGCAGCTAAATTAAATACTTGCTACTGTGGCTACATTGTCATTGGAATACGAGGGCAAAGATTGGTTTATTTATATAATATGATTATAACTTTTAAGATAATTTTATAAATTTTATTATTTAAAAATTATATTATTTTTTTTAATAATAATTATTTTTATAGTAATAATAATAACTCGCTTTTTCACATGCAAATTAAAATTGCAACAAAATAGAGCACTAGACTCAAATATTGTTGAGAACACAAATCAGAAAAAACAACCAAGATTAGTGCGAAATTTCATACCCTTCAATATGTGAGGTTGTGAGTCTATTTTATAATTAATTAGTATTAGATAAAGCAACGCGTTATACTTATGTAAGTGTTAATCTTTACTTCCATAACTTTTACATGACACAATTTCATAATAATTACACATGAAATATTTTGTAATCACTTAAGTTTTTATAATAGTTTGTTTTTGAATATGGTATTAGAATCTTGTTGACTAAAAGGTTATAACTTTGAATTACAAACATTAATATTTCAAGTACAATGTATGAATAAACATGTGTGTTATCCATGCCTTACATCCAATTAGCATTTGCGTGAAAAATCATTATTAGAGTAAAAATTATTTTCATCCATCAGCTTAATCTTTAAAAAAGTTGTCACAATTTTGAATCTCGTCAACCCATGCTTTAATGATATATATTTCAAACACAAGATATAAATAAAGACATGTGCACTATCCACACTTCGTAAAATAATATGTCAAAATCTAAAATTATTCATGGATATTTACCCATAATTTTAACTTTTTACAACAGTTGGCTCTAAACAATTAGTAACCAATTACAAAGAAACACAATGAAGGGAAGAAATCAAAAGAGAGAACTATGCACACTAGATGTTGAATAAAAATGTTAAATATCCACCGAACCTTTAGGTCGAACCCACAAAGCTGCATTCATGAGATTCACAAATAAATCAAAGTGAAGCTACATCCTTAAACTAACTGGGATTAAAAAAGTAGCCTATTGAGATTATATGTTCAATTCTTTTATCCTTTGACTCTAGTATTGATGCAACCTCGTCTAGAGCACATAAGATCGAAACTAAAATCTACCAAATTATAAAAAAAGTTGAAGATAAAAGACAAGTATTCTTATTGATGATTTGAACAATTATATAGAAGTTAGAACCTCTCTACATAGATATTGGAAGGACATGAAAGCCAAAAATTAGGGACCCATTTCCAAAAGGTGCATGTATAATAAAATGGGGAATCTAAATACCATTTATCCCCCTTTTTTTATGTGTTAAATGCCCCTATAAATTCTTATTGTATTACTATAGACTCATATACCTAATTTGAACACATAAGTGAGATTCACATTTGACAAGCAAGCGGAATATTAGCAGAAAACCCCGAAAGAAATGAAAAAAGAGAGAGAAGAAATAAAAGGGGAGAAAGATTAAGGAAACACAGAGTGCAATTAAAGAGGCAAAAGATGAAGGGTCGTTGTCTACCATGAGAATCAGAGAATGAAAGTGACCCACCCACCAAAATCTCTTTCTCTCTCTCTCTCTCTCTGCAAATCTGAAAAAGGGGGAGAGGGAAGAAGATGGAGATGATGAATGAAGAGAGAGAAAATGAGCAAAGAGACAATGAAGAGAAGAAATGTGTTGTATGTGGGAAGAGAGATCAGGGGTTTTGCACTGTTTTGTGTTTTGTGTTTTGTGTTTTGTGTTTTGTGTGGGTGAAAGTGCAGCTTTCTACCCACACGCTTGGAATTCTATTGTAGTAAATTTGGTTACCATAAACGAGCCAAGCTGATTACCCCCTTGTTCGAATTCGAGCTCGATAAAACTTATCAAGCTCGAGTTCGAGTCGAGCTCTTATCGAGTATTTCAAACCCTTGTTCGAACTCGGTTTCAATAAGATTTTAGTGCATTCGATACTCGGCTCATTAGGCTTATCGAGCGGAGTCGAGCTCGTTATCGAGCCAATCGAGTTTAAAATCAAGCCGAGCTCACTATCGAGTCGAGCTCTTTACCGAGCAAAGCTTTTTAAGTTACTATCATGCCATTATCGAACCATTTTTGAACCAATGCCAACTGTTAATGAGTTTTTAACAAGCTCTTATTGAGCCTTTATCAAATTGTTCGTGAACGTTAACAAGTTGAACACTCCCTATTCGAACTCGACTTGTTAAGCTTATCAAGCTTACTCAAACTCGCTTGATAAGCTATCGAGCTCTCATAATGAACACGAACGAGCCCTAATCAATTTCAAACACGAATAGTTCATCGAATGTTCGTTTCGTTTACACTCCTACGCATATTGGGTTTTAATTTGATGGGGTTTTTTTTTTTTTTTAGAGGTACGTACAAAGCCCCCTACTTTAGGATTGCCCTCTCAAGAGAGGGAAACTTAAGGCTTTAGTTCGGGAGTTTAAGAGAAGAGCACGGGAGGGAATGTGGTCCCAAATGGTAACACCTGCACCCTCATGACTAGCATTTGCTAACCAGTCAGCTGATCTATTCACCTCTCTTAAAACATTACGCCCGAATATCTTCTACAATGGTTATAATATCTTCAGGAATGGAATACAACCCCTTAAGAGCCTTAATAATGACCTCACGAGTGTGATCAAGTGCAATGCACAGAGATGTTTATATTTTTTTAAATTTCTATATTATGACACTACATTTGTATTCTACATAAACATTAGTACATACAATAAAAATTACTTTAGATCTTGAACTTTATAATTTTCACACATTAAGATTCAGTACATATCTTAAATAATAGCAATTCTTGATTGACCGTTGAGTATGGACGCCGAAAAATTCTGATTTCTCTCTTAACGACTTTTTAATTATCTTTCATGTTCATAGTTTTATATATTATGGTAGATAGAAAATTAGGATCTTATTTATGGAGAAGGAGGGGGGTGACCTCCATCAAAATACTAATGGCTGTGTCCTTTCGTTAATAAACAAGTTTTTCATTAATGGACATGTCTCTTCATTAATAAATATGTCTTTTCAGTAAAAAAAATGTGTATCTTTACTAAGAAACATATCAAAAAAATATACTACTCTATTAAAAGACATGTTCTTTCATCAAGAGATATGTCTTTTTCTTAATAGGTGCTTTAGTTTTTGTTTTTTTTTTTTTGTGAAAAAAGGTCACTTTATGATAAAATGACTTAGAATTGTAGGATTATTAGAATGGAGAATTTTATTGGGGTTTTTAGGGAGTGAGGATTTTGTAATAATATAACAAATTATTGCCTTCAACAATTACTTTTTAGCTCCTCTTCTGATTGTATAAAATAGGGCATCTTTGGAAGCCACACCTTAGCTACAATAATCAGAGCGTTCCCAATCTTTCTTGACCCAGTAAAAAGAATATTATTACCACCTCCATCACACGCAATAAAATCGGCCCGAGACATGTTCCCGTGTCTAGATCTGCTAAAATTAACTTTCATCCATTCACGTTCAAGAGGAGTGCAAGAAATTCATGTTTGGGGATCTATTGTTAGTTCTGTGAAGACGAGGTGATTCCTAGTCCCATTGACCTCCAACATATTACGAAATTTCATTCATGACCCATTTGCTTGGCTAGAATTACTGGCTTGACCTGATGTATTTTATCACCTTTGAATAAGACATAATTCCCGTCTTTCCAAATACGCCAACAAAGGATAATGAACTTAGAGAGATTTCTATACCTTCTACATACTCTCAGTTCATCGGCAAATGTGTGACCATTGGGAGGAGAGGCCATCCACCACAACAAAGCAGCCACCCTCCAAATGTCCATGGCTCGTTGGCAAGACAACAAAATGTGGGAGATGTCCTAATTCTACGCCCCACACCAAACACGCATGCAAGATATCACAGGAATTCGATTGTAGAGCCAAACAGTAGTTTTACGGCCATTATTTAGGGCTTGCCAAATAAAGATCTCAATTTTGGGGTTAATTATATATCGGATTTTCTAACATGTGCTCTTAAGGCATATATTATGGAACATTAACTGCACTTATATATATATTAAAGTTTTAATAAATCGTCTAAATATTAAAAAAATATATATTATTAATTTTATATGGACCAATAAAATAAAAGAATCTAGTACAATTAATGTTGGACACGTGTTAGAAAATCGTATTATATATTAATATCCTAATAGTATCTTCAATGGGTATATAAAATTCTTATTAAATGATAAGTTGGACGTTTGAAAAGTTAAGGTTTAATGGCGTATTTAAATGCCAAGTAAGATTAATACCAATTTTTGGATATTCATTCTTGTCACACAAAAATAAGGTATGCAAAAATATTTGTATATTTTTTTAAGTATATTTTTATTATTTTTATTTTTCCGTTATGCAATTCCCCTTTTAAAACTATTACTTTATGTATGTGGTGTTTTTTTTTTTTTAATTTTATTTTATGATTATTTTATAAATGTATGTTTATATATTGTTTTAGCGCTTTTTTTGTTTCAGTTGAATAATAATGACATAAATAAATTATATTTTAATGTATAATATTTATTAAATTGATTTCAATTTATTATCGAATTGACTAAGTACAAAAAAAATATTCAAGATCATAAAATATTAAAAAAGTATACTAAAACATCAAAAAGATAATAAAACTTGGCTATGTCACTGGAGTCGATGGATAGCCAAATAGTAATGTGGAAAGGAGTATTCAGAATAGATAAGATGAAAATTTGTGAATCTCTAATTTTGAATACTCCATTGTAGATGCACTAAAATTTGGTATATTTATAGGAAGTATGAGGGAAAAAAAAAAAAATTAAACTACGCCTATATAAATTTTTTTAGCACTAGACTTGTGAAGTTAAAAAAAAGGTATTATACTAGCCAAAATTTATTTTTTATCGTTACATTAGACATAATTTACTTTTGAAAATTTATCACTTAAGTATCCCGAGGTTTAAAAATTTATAACTTAGGTATCTTGACTTTTCAATTTGCACAATGAGGTATCCTAAAATTTAAAAAAATTCTAAGGTACCGCGAAGTTTAAAAATTATATCAATTAAGTACCATTTTTTAAATTCATAGATTTTATAAAAATTGCTAATATAGGACATAATTATAACAATGTATAGATGTCTTATATCATAATATTATAATTTTTTATCGTAAAATGCTAATATATTATATTTTTTCACTAATATGCCTATATTTTCTGTCATAATTCAGTGACTTTTTTTCATATAGATTGATTTTTGTTAAAAAAATTGATATAATTCATGCACATTATTGTAATCATTTATTGCATCAACGTTTTATGGTGAAAAATATTCGAATTTTTACAAAAATTCACCAAATTCTGATGTACAAATTAGTAGTACATCATTAATTAATCAAGAATTAAAGAATAGAAGAAGAGGATTAGGAGAAGAGAAGGGGATTAGGGTTAGGAGAAGAGAGAGAGAGAGAGAGAGAGAGAAGAAGGAGAAGGGAAATGTGTTTTGTTATTATTCCCTTTCGATTCTTACATTGGTATTTATATGTATGACAAGTAATATGCTACTAAGTATTATTATTGCATACATCAAATTCTCACATAGGGTACCTAAGTGATAAAATTTTGAATTTTTAGTTACCTCATTATATATATTGAAATATTAAGGTACCTAGATAGGGCTATAAATGAGTCGAGCCGGCTCGTTAAGCTAAATGAGCCGAGCCCGAGCCATATAAAGCTCGAGCTCGTGAGCTCGAGTGCCTAAACGAGCCTAAATATAAAAAGTACTTTATGCTATACAATATTTATCTAACTACTCATTAACATTAGTGGTAATTAAAGTTTTAAATATTGTAATTACTTGTTTAAATATTTGTATTTTAAATATTTGTTTATCTGTTGATCAAAAAATATTTGTTTATCCTCTATATCTTTCAAGAGTAAAATATGTATTTTAAATATTTGTTTATCCTAAAAAAAAGTTGTATAAGTTGTTAAAATTTAGTTTCCTGCACTCCCTTACGAACAAAGATGAACTATTTTATCCTTTATCCAAAACACATTTTGATATATATATATATATATATTAATCTTTTGTGCTGTGTAATTGAAATAAAAAAGTTGGTATGTTTCCTATTAATTTTTCATCTTTTATTGAATTATTTCTGATTTGTTTTTCTTTTCTTATGTGCAAATCAAATCAAATAATTATTGATGTTTGATTTATTTGTCTTGCAGTAGTTCTATATATTAGTTTATATTATTTGCACTTTAGTATATATTCTTTTAAAATACATGTTAATTTATTTGTCTTGCTTCTATTTTGTACATTTTTAAATTTCTTTGTTATAGAAATTATAAGTTTGCAATTTAAAATTTAGGCTTAGTTGAGCAATTAAACAAAAATAAGGTAAGGTGGGTGACTCCAAGTGAGATAAGCTTGAGCTCGAACTTATGGTCAGCTCGAGTCTATACCGAGCCGAGCCCAAGCTCGAAATTTTCAGGCTCGGCAAGCTTTGAGCTGAGCTCGAGCCGAGCTAAAACTTGACGAGTTGAGCCTCGAGCCTAGTGAGCATGGGCTCGGCTCGGCTCATTTACATTAGGCTCGAGGCTCAGCTAGGCTCGCCTCATTTATACGCCTATACCTAGGTGATAAATGACCAAACCTTAGGGTACCTAAGTGATAATTTTCCTTTAATTTTTTTAAATACTATATGGTGTATAAATAGCACTTGCTCACATGTTTGATTGGTATCCCTCTTAATGTTTGATTGGCAATGACGTAGAAAAATGATTTTCAAATGCGTTTTCATATGTTGTTGTGCATTATATATCTTTCATGTTAATATTTGAATTATTGGTTTGACCCAATGAGTTTACATGGGGACTTTAAGGCTTGATAATTTATTATCTAGGTGTCTGTAGATTTTGTTGGAATTTAGGGGATGGTGTGCTTTAATTTTGCCTCTCAAGCTTGAGTTTTTGCTTACCCTTTTGCCGTATTTTTCTTAACATATTTTAATATATATGATAAAGTATCGTGATATTATCTAAGTACCCTCCAATTTAATCAAATTTTAATTTTAGATAAAAATATAAGTAATTTATTTAAACCGTACCTAAAACTGACGTCGTTTTCAGTAAAAAAAAAAAATCAAAACTAATAATTTTATTCTCATTTTAGAATGGTAAAATAATAATTAGAATACAGTCAACGATATGAAATCACAAAATTGGGGAACTTGAAATTTTTTTCAAAACAAGGGTTAAAGTAAATAGTTTTATTTGTTAATGGCTGATTTTTAGGCTTTATTTACCTGGCACTAAGGCACTAGATCCTATTAAAACTCCAAAACCAAGCATGCTTGGGCGAGAGTAGTATCAGAATGGGTGACCTCCTGGGTAGTCCTCATGTTGCCAACCCTATAAGGTTAGGGGTCCTCCCCTCCTAGACCCCGCTTATGCAGGAGCTCTTGAGGCACTGGATCTGTTGTTGTGGTTGTTGTTTGCTAATTTTTATTTTCAAGCAAAAGTCGTTGTTTTTATTTATTCTAAATCTTATAAAATTAAACTTTAAAATTTCAAGTATAATTTATTATTTTAAACCCTTTCACCTTATTTAATAAAAAAATATACATAAAATTTCTTTCAAAGAAAATATAAAGATTGTAAAAAAAATAATATTTATAGAATAAAAATACAAATTTAGTACTTAAAGCAGAGGTTGGTAAATTTTGTCGAAATTTGATGAATTTTCAATGAAAAATGTTGACAATGCATATAATCGTTGAAATACATGCCTTATTACCGTGTTTGGACAAAAAAGTTGTTGAACAAAGTCATCTAAGGTTACCCCAACTCAAACTCCATTTTTTCCATTTTTTTTTATATTGGGGGCACTGGGTACCAGACTTCTTGGCTGTTGACGCGCTTTTCAGGTTGAGGGTCCTCGGAAACAACCTCTCTTCTGGGCAGCCCCTAGAAGGAGAAAAGCTGCATACATCTGCCCCCTCCCCCCCGACCCTGCCTATGCGGGAGCCCTTCAGGCATTGGGTTGTTGTCGTTGTTGTTGTACTTTACCTAAAAATAGGGCTTCTCCCCTCCAACTCAAGCCCCATTTTTTTTTTTTTTTTGTTATTTTAATAGTTAATACTATTTATATTATGTTAATTATTTTAAGATAAAAGATAAAAACACATAAAACTGAAATTATTAACAGCCTTGGGAGAATAAATAGAAATTATAAAAATTAGTATTTATATTTTTGAGAAATAACTCTGAATAAATAATTACATAGAAGTACAACAATAACAACAACAGTCCCCAATGCCTCAAGGGCTCCCGGATACGCAGGGGCTGAGAAATAATCAGATAGAAGTAATTACTTAAATTTGATATGTAAAAAAAAATTGGTAGAATATTAAATATAGTTTAAATAAGATTTAATATATTTTATTTATTAAAAATAACAAATAAATTATAAATTAAAATAATAAAAAACCCAAAATAAAATTTATATATTATTATAAGCTTGTTTAGCATTCCTTATAGAAAATCTAGTAGACTATTGCAAATGATACTCATATGTGTCAAAATAATATGCGAAGCCATTATTTTCTAACAAAAATCTTATATTTTAACAAAATTTACTTTTACGTATGTGATAAAATTTGTAAATATTAATCTATTAAATAAAATAGTTTTAAAGTCATGGTACCTTATTTATGTTTTAACTCCACAATATTTAAATGATTTAATGAATTTAAATAAGTGTTCAAAAAATTTTTTTAAATGAGTTACTATAAGTTTAACTACATTCTTTTAGGGTAACCAACTAGATTATATTTTTCGTATAGAACTACAATTAAGAAAATAGAATAAAGTAGGTAACCAGAAACCGCTATAATAATTATTTGTTATATTTTATAATATTGATGTTATCTTCCTTATTATTTCCTTTCTTTAATTTTCCATCCCCCCTTTCTTAAGTATCCGCTCCATTTGATTTTATTGTGTTAATGAGTGCCAATTTTCTTCGTTAGCAACAACAACAGACCCAATGCCTCAAGGGCTCCCTCCTAAGCGGAGTCTGGGGGAGTAGATGTACGCAACCTTACCCCTTCAGAGTATAACCCTGCCGAGAGGCTGTTTCCGATAACCCTCAACCTTATAGGACTGACAACAAGAGGACTTCCAGGGAGGTCACCTATCCTGGTACTACTCTCGCACAAGCACACTTAACTTCGAAGTTCTAATGGGATGCGGTGCATTAATGCCTGGTAAATGAACCATAATTTTCTCCTCGTTAGCATAAACCTTTAAGCATGTAAAGAGAATTGTCGTTATTCGAAGAAAAAAAATATTATTATCAAACTAATGATATGATTTATACATACTAAAAGTTATAAAATTTTCTTAAAAATAATGAAAGAATAATTGTATGATGAAAATAATATTTACCTAAAGAAATGTGAGATTTGACTCAAAACTGCATCTCTGGGTCGCGTCGTTCCCGTAACTTGTTTCATACTTCGCACGCCACTGTTCCTTTTTGGTGTTCATTCACCCACTAATATTTTTGACCAAATCGTACTCATTAAAGTTTAATTGATTAGCTATTTTTTTCAATTAATTTGGTATTTTTCCATAGTATTATCTTACAAAATCATGTTGAAAAATTGTCATTTTTTTATGATTATTATAAATTTTAACTTTTTCGAAAATTATCTTTAAAAGTTTGTAATTTTCAAACAACTATTTTAAATGAAGTTATTAATTAATTATCTATTAAATATTATGCAATTTTCATGTGAATTTTAGATTATCTTTTCATTGTTCTATTCCACATGAAGTATGAGCTAAAAGTAGCCAAGTTAGTAACGCATTCATCGGCCCCCACTCGAGTTTGATACCGAGAGGGTTTGAAAAAGGTAGGATTCAAGCCTTGATGGGGGATAGGGGTGGAGAATGTTATGTAAACGTAGGTATTTTAATAGGCATTCTAAAATGTATATAAAAATCATTAGCAGATGACAAACAATCAATAGTGTGATTTAAGATGGTTGATTGAAATTTTTCAAATTTTTTGGAGGTAGTTTTCTAAAAAATAAAAAATTTATGGTGATTAAGATGAAAAATGACAATTTTTCAAAGTGATTTATTTCTGTAAGAACCCTTTTTGCACATGTACATATACTTTTATATTTTGTTTGAAATGAATATTTCTATGTATTATAGCCAAGTCTTAATCTTCCAAAAGCCTCCAACATCCAAATCCTACAATTATAAGAAGTTACCTTTTGATATGTCGTATATTTTATACCTTTTATACCTAATTCTTATAACATTTTCGGTTATTACATGTGTGTTATGTTATGATCTTTGTAAGTTTAAGCTTGGTATGTATAGTAAGGACATCTTAAAAAGCGGTAAAAAATGAGCTAAAATAGACAAATTTGAAGACTATGTTAAAAAAACCCGATCCCTTATGAAATAAATGACCCATTGGGTCAAAAATTTGGACTTACATTTATTAAATATTCTTTGCGAGTGGCCACTGGCCAGAGCGAAGGCATGTGGTCCAGCCAAGGATGCCTTTGTTAGGGCTTGTTGATTGAAAACTACGATCTTACTTTAACAATTACAATTTTACTCTAACAATAATATCATTGTAAATTTTATTCTAATAGAAAATTAACAAAATATATATAGAAGTCTAAACTCAAAATAAAATTATCATATGATTCACGGTTGAAAACTATAGAATAAGCTTCAAAATATACTAAAACAACTCAATAAAATACTTTTAAATTAAAAATACACTCTCCTTCTTTAAACAATAATTAATCTAAAAATAACTCAATTGTATTTTCTAACAAAAAAAAAAAAAACACAACTCTAACTTTTCTATAAAAAAAAAAACCCCAACTATAACTCTTCTATCAAAAAGATAACAGAACTTTAAAATTAATCTAAAAATAACATAACTCTAAAAATTTGATCTAAAATCTGTGGTGCATAGTATAATACTCCGACAATATATATTTTTTTTATATATTTTTTGTTTGGCTTGTTCTCTGTAGGGCTGGCCGGTTTGACTCGGCTCGTTAAGGACTCAGCTTGCGTTTGTTTGAGCCAACTTGATAGCCTGCTCGATTTGTTTAAGAGCGGCTTGTTTCAAATCGAGGTCGACTCGGCTCAAAAGGCTCACAAGCCGACTCAGAAGGTTCACAAGCTGGCTCATTTATGGGCTCATGAGCTGGCTCAATTATTGGTTCGTATGTCTACATTGCGGAATTGAGTTACAAGGTTGTATTTTTTATTTCTAATTTTCATATATAATTTGTTTTATTACCCTTTTCTAGAAATCACCCTAACAATAATAATAAATAAGTATAACAAGCCTAATAAATGAGTTTAACAAGCTTGGTAAATGAGCACAATGAGTTGGCAAAAACAAGCCAACTCGCCAAATAATTAAGCCTAAATGATACCAATACTGAGCTGGTCTCATTTAGTAGACGAACTGAGCTGACCACAGATATGTGGCTCAGTTAGATAAATGATACAGATACTAAGCTGGTCTCATTTAGTTAACGAGCTGAGTTGAGCAAGCTATGGTTCGGCTCAGCTTGGCTTGACTAATTTGTAAACCTAGTTCTCTGATTGTATTTCGCTGTTGTTTTGCTTGTTCTATTCCCCTGGATATTGCTTTTTTATGAGATTGTACTCAATTACAAAAAAAAAAAAACGTAGTTTAGTTCGGTTAGATGGAAAAAGAAATCAAGCCAACCCAAAAATATATAGAAGAAAAATATATTGTCGGAGCATCATACCACAGGTTTCGCTTAGGCACCAATTCAATATACTTTAAAATTAATTTTAGATTTTGGTTATTTTTGGTACAAAAGTTAGAATTGAGTTATTTTTTGATAGAAAAATTACAGTTGGGTTTTTTTTTTTTGGTTAGAAAATAGAGTTAGGTTATTTTTTGGTAGAAAAGTTAAAGTTAAGTTATTTTTTACTTAGAAAATAGAGTTGGGTTATTTTTTAGTATATTGATATATAGTTGGATTATTTTTAGATTAATTATTTAAAAGAATAAAAAGAAGTAAAAATTTACAAAAAAATATGGTGTGCCCTAGCACTGGGAATGGGCCGTGGGCCCAGCCGTCAATTAATGGGCCGATCCATAATACCAACTGTAATAAATAATAACCATTATACTGTTCTTTTTATCATTACAAATGGCTGCGATTATATAGTTAAAAAATAAAAATGGAGCTGCTTCACCAAGATTGTTTTTTTTTTTTTTTCCCTGTTTTGTTAAGACTTCACATGTGAGCCTAATAATTAGAATCCTACATTGAAATTGTGAGAGAGAAGAGATCACCTTATAAGCCTAGTGGGTCACTCCACTTATTGCCAATTGGTTTTAGGATGGAACCCCACTTGGGCTTATATGTAGATTTCGTGTGTTCTAACTTCGTGGGTCGGGCCTAAAAAGGCTTGGTGAAGTTTAACATGGTATCAGAGCGGGTTGATAATCCCGATGTCTTGTTTGTCGCACCGTGTCCTCGTAAAGAGGGGTGTATTTGAATTTGTTGCATCGAGGGCCTCTCCGGTGAATGTTGGATCCAAGTGGATTGGAGAAGGCAAGTGTTGCATTTGTCGTAGTCTCACGTGTGAGGGGGAGTGTTAAGACTTCACATGTGAGCCTAAAAATTAGAATCCCACATTGGGATTGTGAGATAGAAGAGATCACCTTATAAGCCTAGTGGGTTACTCCATCTATTGCCAATTGGTTTTAGGATGGAACCCCACTTGGGCTTCTATGTAGATCTCGTGTGTTCCAACTTCGTGGGTAGGGCCTAAAAAGGCCCGGTGAAGTTTAGCATGTTTTATATTTAGTTGAAGCCGGTTTTCGATTTGTCTTAATGGTTTGGGTGACAATTGGCCAATCTCGAGACACGGGTTCGAATATGGCATGCCCTTCCTTTGACATTACCGATATAAAAAGAAAGAATATGCGTGTGTGTATGTTAGGATTTACCTCAAAATTAAATATTAATAATATTTGCTTTATATTTGATGAGGATTTGATTTAACTGAGATTTGGATAATATATGATTTAAATTGAGTTAAATTTGATTTGATTTGATATTTTGAATCAAATTAGATTTAGGTAACTTTACTATAAATAAGATAAGAATAAAGAGGAAAAATACTGAGAGAGATTTGTGAGGATAAAGGAGTGTCCAGGGGCACCTATGTAGTGTAGAGGGAGAGATGTTTTGATTGAGCGATGCCTTTGTAGCTTCCTCTTCTCAAAGCTACAATACGAAGGATTGGTCAATGTGAGAGGGTTGGTGGCTCACAGTATAGCAGTTACACTATGAGAGGGTTGGTGACTCGCTATGCAGTAGTTACATTGTGAGAGGGTTGGTAACTTACCATGGAATAGTCACATTGATGATTGATTACGGTTGTATATAGGGTGTGGGGCTTTAATTAGAGACTATAATCCCAAATTTCACAGTAAATGAGACATTCGTTTGAATTGCAGTTGATAGAGGGTTTTTTGTGAATTTCAGTGTGTTGTTTTAATGTTAATTTGTTAATTTTACGATTCCCTTGATGTTTTCCGTTAGAACTCTGAAATTAATCATGCCTGGACGAGAATAGTACCAGGATGGGTGACCTCAGGGGAAGTCCTCGTGTTGTCAACCCTATAAGGTAGGGGTTCCTCGGAAACACTCTCTTGACAAGGTTACACCCTGAAGGGATAAAACTGCATACATCCATCCCTCCCAGACCCCGCTTATGCAAGAGCCCTTGAGGCACTGAGTTTGTTGTTGTTATTATATATATATATATATATATAGTTAACTTTTATTCTTAATTTTTTATTATATGAGAGTAATGCACCATACATTATTAAACAAAAAATAATGGGCCATTGCTGGAAGTGGCATACACACACACACCTGTTTGACCTTTTTTTAGGCACTATTTATTATTTATTTTAAATCTAAAATAATAAGATTTTAAGAATGTTTTTCTATTTTTTAATTTATGGTTTTTATTTTTATAAAAATCTTTAGAAAACCAAAAATAAAAAATGAGGGTTTGCTTTGTATTATTATAGCTTATATGTTTGTAATTTTTTATTCCAAAGATAATATTTTAGAAACAATTCTTTCTTATTTTAGTTTTTATTTTAGCTTCTTGGTTTGCGTATCAGTGTATTTGAAAACAAAAGGATCAAAAGTAGCAATAACTTATTTTTTCAAAATATGGAGTCGGTTTAATTTTTTGTATGGAAAGTGATCATTGTAGTGAGGCTTCGTTGTAGTAAGGTTGGCGGTGTAGTTGGGGTGGGTGGGTTTTTTTGTCTTTGAATTTGTTGGATATATTGTATTTGAGATTTCTGGTTGAAGTATTATATCAGCTCTTGCCATTTAGCAAAAAAAAAAAAAGAAAAATAATCAATTTAGTTTTATAAAAATCAAAAATGATAAATATAAAATAATACTTAACATGTATTTAAAATTTTCTTATTTTCAACTTATAACAAGAATAATTGGTTTTTCTCTTGTATAATTAAAGTTTAAATTCTATATTTTTGCCTCTCAAATTACTAAAAAAATCATCTCATTAGTCCTAAAATGACAAAAAAAGAAAAAAAAAATTGTCCATTTCGTCTAAAAAAGTTGAGAATGCATATTCACTTAAAACAGTTCCCAGATAACAATATTACATCGTTGAACACACATGTAATGTTCAATTTCTAATAAATCATACTTTGAAAATAAAGCAATACCAGATAAGCCTTAAGAAAATCTTTAATATATTTGCATTAACTCATACAAACATTAATTAATGAAAAATAAAAAATAATAGTTAAATTTAATAACTTTTTTTTTTTTTTTGAGCACTATATTTTAATAAATAATTTAAAACTACAAAAGTGATGGACATATATTAAAAAAAAATTATTAGGGAATATATCACTGATTCGAATAAAAATGGGGTCCACGTAATTGTGAGGGTTATATGACCTCTGCTCCCCACTATCCACACCAGCTGTAATAATCTTACCACTGTTTCCCACAGGAAGTGTCTATTTCCTCCTCTCATTTCAAAAATAAAAATACATAACAACAATAATAACAATAGACCCAATTCCTCAAAAACTCCCGCAAAAGTAGGGTCTGGAAGGGGTGGATGTACGCAGCCTTACCCCTTCAAGGTGTAACCCTGCTGAGAGACTGTCTCCGAGGATCCCCAACTTTATAGGGTTGGCAACACGAGGATTTCCCAGGAGGTCACCTATCCTGGTACTACTTTCGCCCAAGCACGCTTAACTTCGAAGTTCTAATGGGATCTGGTACCTTAGTGTCTGATAAATGAACCCTCAAAATAAAAAATACATATTTACGTAAATACATACATAAATAAATATATGTATACAAATGCTGCATACTATAGTACGATATTGGCTCTAAGAAGGAACATTGGATGTGGAAGATGTGCTCGAAACCAAAACCTCATATGTAAGGGTGAAAAGTGTTAATTGTTACATCAATCGAGAGCAACAGCAAACTAATACAATGCACAAATATTTCTTAGATGTCATGGATTTAAAACCATGCGAATAGTTCTTGTAAGATACATCAAGGGCAACAAATTCAAGTTTTGTATGATTTGACATCATAAAAGAAAAAGACAGATAATATATTACCTCAAATATACAAAAGTTTATGCAGAGTATTTTTTATTGAGGTAAAGAAGTAGAATATTTGTCCCATGTACAATCACCAAGACATGAAAAATTAAGGAACAAGAACAAAAAATTCAGTATCACAAGTGCTCCTGTCAAAAGCAAAGTCTAGGGGGTTGAGATGTATGCGGTCTTAACCTTTCAAAATGTTACCCTAAAGGGAGGCTGTGACAAAAATTAAGAAACATCAGCTCAAATCCAATATCTCATGCTTGAGATGTGAAAAGTTTTAACTGCTATACTAATCAATTTTGATCAAACTTATGCAGAATATGAAACAGCTGGAAAGGCAAACTTGTGGCGAGCAGAAGCAGTAGAATGATTCCCAAAAGTGATAATGAATGTCTCAGCAAAGTGGGCAAAAAAAAAGAGTCCCTTTTTGCATCTAATCCTGCGAACAAACAAGTTGAGCATCATGTGCTTCATCGAAAATGCCTAGAAAAAAGCCCTCCAAGCAACCCCACTCTTCACCAAGTAGCGTTGGTCGACGGACGTAGCATCGGTATCAAAATAACAATCTAAGTCTTTTTCCCACTACGTGAAGTCAGCTATACAACAACTCAGTGTCTCAAAGAGACTCCCGCCAAAGCAGAGCTTAGGTTGAGTAAGATGTACACAACCTTATCCTAACAAGTCATTATCCTGTAGAGGCTGTTTCCAAAGGACGCACGACCCTGAACAACAAATGCAAGTAGCCTAAGCACAAAATTTGAACTAGTAGTTAGGGGTGAAAAACAGTGCTCATCAAAACGTAAAGCCAACTATATGAATCAAAATATGCCACTGTATTCTTCGTTAAGCTCTAATGAAATAATGTCGTTTTTATATTAATTGTGTCTTCTGCTATTGATCTCTTGTCAGGGTCTCACCCTGATGGGTTAAGGCTGCATACATCCTATCCCTTCCAGACCCTATGCAAGCGGGAGCCCTTAAGGCACTGGGAATGTTGTTATTGTTGTTGTCTTCTGCTATTGACAACTTCCATCAACTCGATCCTTGTCACAGTGCTCCAGCAAACATAAACGCACTACAGTATAAGGACAAACATGATGAAGAAACAGCCACCCTATGCCCCGTAGAGGCTCCCACCACTGCAGGGTCGGGGGGTAAAGTGTACGTAGCTTTTACCGCTATAGAGTGCTACCCTGCAGGGAGGCTGTTTTCGAAGAGCTCCAAACCTTAAAAGAAAAGAAAAAGAAGGAACAATAGAAAAGATTAAAACAAAGCAATATTAGGCACATAAGAGACAATAAAACAACAATAACAAATGTGCATCGGTCTCTTCCTATCTTCTAACTGCTATGTCTACCACCCATATTTTTAACCACCATCGACCACTACCTAAGCCCATCTCTTCTATAAGGTTTTAGTTGGGTAATGTCATATTAAACTAAAGTTCACAATATCCACGATTATGTAATCAAATATAGACCAAAACGGACAGAAGCTACCCCAACAATGTAAACCCAATTAGATGAAGAGAGGACAAAGACCACAAGCAACAAAACAACTCATAAAAACACGAGAATAAAAACAAAACGGATAATACCCATCACAAAGAACAAAAGTTGAAATCATGTGGAAAATGCAGAAATGAACTGAGAAATCAAGACAGTTGATTATGAAACAAGAGACATGTATAAGACAATGATGGTTTTCACTGGCACACTTTGTCATCAGAAGTCATATTATATGGCAGAGAGCAGTTCTTCAACTTCAAACTTCGTTTGATTCACCTTCTGGCTCTCAATTACAATTGTATACTTGGGTCCCCCAGTAAAAGCAACCAGGAAATATGTGTGACTAAGGGTGTAGATAACAAAGTTGAGCCGAGCATCCCTTTGTTCGAACTTGAGCTTGATAATAAGCCTTATCGAGCTCGAGTTTGAGCAAATCTCTTATAGAGCTTTTGAACTTTTGTTCAAAATCGATTTGATAAGATTTAGTGTGTTTGGTACCCGACTGATTCGGCTCGACTGGACTTGTGAGCCTAATCGAGCTGATTTAAGTTTGTTAATGAGTTGAGCTAAGTTATTTGAAATACTATCGAGTTATTATTGAACCAATTTTGAGCTAATATTGACTGTTAACGTGCTCTTAATGAGTTTTTAACGAGCTCTTATCAAACTGTTCGCGAATGTTAATGAGCCAAGCAACCCCTTGTTCAAACTCAACTCGATAAGAGCGTATCGAGTCTATTTGATCTCGGCTCCATAAGCTATCAATCTCCAATAACAAACATGAAGGAGCTGTACTTGATTTTGAATATGAGTAGTTCATCCAATATTCAGTTCGTTTACACCTATATAGGTCACATTGGTGATTGACACGGTACAAATTAGTCTTGCACCTTCAGCTAACGGCTTAAACTTGAGGGACAGTTGATTCCTTAGTATCATCGCCTCTTTGACTGCAAGAATTTGAGTTTAAATCCTAACACACACCACTCTATTAATATTACAAAGCACTAGGCCATTACGTGTAAGTTTACTTGTATTAATTTTGTAGCTATTATTAAACCATCAATTGTTAATAATATTAGTAACTCTTACGATTTAAGTTTTTATAGTTTAACATTTCAATATTTATGTTTTTAAAAGAAATATTGTTATATATGATGGGCACCATTTAAAATGTTTGCTTCGGACCCAGAAATTTAAGGACCAGCCTTGTTGAGGATAGAATATGCCACTGGAAGATGATATTTTGAAATAGAATGTCGAAGGAGCTGCAAGACAAACTAAGAGAAGCATGCATTAGCAGTGTGCTTCGAGTTTCAAGCGGTAGCTTTAAGGCCATGTTTTTGGATAATCAAGTAAGTAATAGATAGGGCAAATCTTTTAGTACCTCACTTGTAAGTAGCTTGAGTCAAGTCAAACATCCTCTTGTTCGAACTCAAACTAAATAGGCTTCATCAAGCTCGAGTTCAGCTGAGTTTTTATCGAGTTCTTGGACATTTGTTTGAACTCAGCTCAATAGGGTAATTGTGTGTTGATAATCGCCTCGAGTTGGTTGGTTTGGCTTATTGATCCAAGTTGAGCTTATTATTCAGTCGAGTTTAAAGCTTGTTATCGAGCCAAGGCAAGCTCATAATTGAGTCAACCTTGCAATCAAGTTGAGCTTGCTATTGAGCTAAGCTATCCGAACTACTATCAAGCTAGTACCGATGATTAACAAGCCGTTATCAAGCCCTTAACAAGTTCGTTTATGAGCCTTTGTCAAACTATTTACTAACATTAACAAATCAAGCATCCCGATCCAAACTTAGCTTATCAAGCAAGCTCAAACTCCTCTTAATATGCTATTTTCTCCCAAAACAAACATAAACAAGTCTGATTGATCACGAATCATCAAGCATTTGGTTCATTTATACCCCCTAATAGTATCTACTCTTCCATTGAAATGTGGGTATAATGTAGAATGAGACCTTGATCATCCTTATGGTTCACTTGCTATCAATCCATCTGAATTATCCAAACAAAATACAAAGCAATATGTTAAAAAGTGGACTCGAGTAGCTACAAGGATAACATATATTCGTGTGAGGGGGCATCTGTGTTTATATATTCACATATATATTAACATTTACCTAACAACTTACACTTATGGAATAGTTGGTCCCCTACAATGACTAATTTTTAACAAGTCGACTTGCACATAAACCAGACCATATAATGAAGTTTAAGCACCCAGAATCCATGGAGTTCTCAAGTCACAAAAGGGGTTCGTCCCATGGAATCAACTTACGGATTATGGTTTGGGATCACCAACGTTATGTAACGGATTGTGGCGGTTGCAGCGGGACTTTTTAGAAACACAAATTGCTTTAAACCCTCGTAAAAATTTAAATGAAAAGCCATGATCCTTGACATTCAAAAACCAAATCCACAACCAACAACAAATATATTTTTGATCGAAACAGATGTATTTATGAGAGACAAGATGTCCTCAAAATTAAACTTAATTATACCGTACAAAGAGTTAAAGACAAATGTCCTTAAAATTACAAACTTTCAACAATATAAAATGGACTAATAACATAAAGCCCTCCAACCCCTTTACAAATTAGCTAAAGCTAGGTCAGCATTGCTCCCAAAGCTTTTTTTTTTTTTTTCCCCAAAAAACTCTTAAAAAGACGGCTTATTCTCCATTAAAAATTAACTAAGGTATGCCGGTCCTAAGAAATTATAGCATTCCTTTCAAACAAAAATACACAGGAGAATCGCAACCTCAGTTGTGGGGAATAACATCAAACATTTTCCTTCTTTCTTACACCATGGAACTTAATTAGAAAGATACTGTCAACCAATCTTGAACTTACCCATAAATAGCAAATATTTTTTCCTCCACTCTACTACTTTCTGCCATTGACTAGAAACTATTGGGACCTGTAAAGAGACGCTAAATAAGGGGGGTGGAAAAGGCCCAATCCAAACATGATTGAATTGGTCCTAATTACTCTTTCAGACGGAGTGAAAGGGACGAGACACTCAAGTGAGGGAAGGGATCAAGACTTTGAAAGAATTGAACGAGGAGTCATATCAGGTGTTATAAAGAGGAGTAAAGAATGACATATCTATTGCTTACCACTATCACCCCAGAAATCCAAATCATGTTAAATTAAACTTCATGCTATCCTCAATCATGTAATCAAATAAAGGCTACTACACAACGGTTTCTTAGCACACAATTATTTTGATCTTATGTACACACTTATGTAGTATCCTTCATAATGCACATACACTGTATTTTATATAATGAGGCAAATTTGTCAAGGATCTTTTCATAATTGTTTACATGCTAAAACGATCTTAAGGCATAAAAACAATGATTATATGTTAATTCATCCAACTTTTTACAAAGGCTTACTAGCATGTTTTTGTTCACTTAAAAAACTCAATGCGATTGCGACAACCACCATTATGTAACTTCTACAACAACCCACTATCATGACTGCAAACCAATAATTGATTCCATGCCCCCATCAAAAATGTAACCATGAGAATTTGCTTTCCCAACAATTTGATCTCTGTTACACTTTTCTTTTCAACCTTTTACAAACTCCACAAAACTTATCCATATGTACAGGACACAGGAATATATGAGCACAGTTCTCTCAAAACACAATTGTTTCATGCTCATAGTTCTCTCAAAATACAATTGTTTCATGCTCAAAAATGCAATTCAACGTTTCAAAGACAAATCCACGTTTCTAACACATATCAAACTCGACGGGAACACAACTCAAACAAACTTGGAATTATTTGATAAGAACATAAGTTATTCGCCGATTTGTTGCATTGACTTAAAGAATGATTGAATTGTGTTGACATATCGGAGCCAATTTTCTCGATCTTATTCAGTGGAGTACTCAATTTTCTTTGTTATTACTGAACATTGACTTTGTTTTGATATATGTGCTTTAATGCCTTAATTAATGACTTATAGTACATAGGTGCTCCCTCCATACTCCCAACCGTAGAAACTTAAATGACTTGCCGCTTCCCCGTTCCCGCTTCGTGCAACTATATATATGAGCTGGGGCAAGGGCAACTTCCCTTCAAAATTGCATCTTAGGAGTTGATGTTCTGCAAATGTTCTAACTAAGCTCCTAGTCACAGAGAATAAAAGAAAATGCTTGAAAGAAAGTGGAACCCATCTGAGAAAGATACTTATCTCTGATCATCCCTTTCCAAAAATGTGGATCTAAATTTTGAACTAAACCCGTCTGCTCGTGAAAATAGAAAGCACCAACAAGCAGGGAATGAGAATAGCGACAAAACAGACTTATAGAACAACATAACAATTGTGACATATCGGCGTAAATGAGTGTTACAAACCGAAATTCCGAGACTTGAGTTTAAATTTGCATTTGGGCGGGAAAATCATTTTGGCGGCAAAATCTGTTGAAGTCTGTTGCTGTGTTGCTGCGTGTTTCTTCTGCTGCTGTTAAGTTGCTGTTATTGCTGTCTTTTGGCGCCAAACTAATAAAGGGAATATTAGTTAGTAGTTCTAGATTGTTCTAAGGAGTGTTAGGTACATTGCATTACTTGTTTAGCTCACTATAAATAAGTGTTGAGTTGTAATAATCAATTCATTAAATGAAAAATCTGAAATATCAATCTCAAATTGAGATAAACTCTATATTCTCATCTCCTTCCCTTCTTTCTCTCATCTAAACTCTAAACTCTACTTTCTCATCTTAATTTCAATTCTTTCTCATCTCATATTCTCAATCTTTCCGCATTTTATATTAGTTTACGTTTGAGGTTCAAGCCCGAGCGTAACAATGAGCCGTGCTAGCTTGCAAGCTAGCTTGTTATTTAGTTCAAATAGCTCAGGCTGCCAACTCACAAGCCAAATGTGTCAATTATGAGCTAAATTGTGGCTAAAAGAACTCAAATTTAGACTATAGTTGCACGAAGTAGAAGCAGGAGTGGCAGCGGAAATGGAAGCAAGAATGGGGTAGCATTCTAAAGTTGGGAGCGCAGAGGGTGCACTTATATTACTATAAATTAGATACAAAAGAAAAATTAATGAAATGTTATTAGTTGAGGCATTAAAGCATAAATATCAAGACAAAGTCAATATTAAGCAAATAACAAGGAAACTAGTACTCCAATGGATTGAACAAGAAAATCGACTTCAATATATCTGCCACAATTCAATCATTCTTCAAACCAAGTGATATAATTAGCCAACAAATCATCTAATATGTATCTTCTTATCAAAATGACTCTATGATTGTTTTGAGTGTGTTTCCATCAAGTTTGGTACGTGTGGAAAACATGAATCTGACTTCAAAATGTTGAATCACATTTTTGGGCATGAAATGACAGCATTTTAGGAGTTTCTTACAACTATAATTGAGACTAGAAGAGTGAGCGAAGGTTAGAGCTGATTGAGCTGTGGCCAAGCAAAATATTGTCTACTGACACCTCAACGATAGTTTTCATCCCTCTCTACCCTCCCTGAAAGGCCAGCTTTTTCATAGCTTGGTTCTAGTCAACAAATATATAGCCCAATGGTATCAATATGTTACATGTCCAGGTACATAACGGAATGCACTCATCCTTAACTGTGATCATTGCTGAATAATATTTTTATTTGGAAAAGAAAATATATCAAGAGAGAGAGATAATGTACAAAGAGCTAAGGACAAGATGCACTCAAAATTACAAAATGAAAAAAATAAAAAACCTTGAACTAATAACATAAAAGCCTTTTATTCCTTTGGAAATCAACTAAAGCTATGTCACTAAAGCCCCCAAAAGCTTGTTGTCCAAAGAGCTCCTAATAAAATCACATTTTCCCACAAAAAAATCAATTGGCGTATCTGATCTTTAGAAGGATATCCTCAATTGATCTTGTGCTAACTCATCTTTTACCAAAAGTGGAAAATAGCTTACCTCTCAAATCTCAAGCCACAACACAATGCAAAAACAAATGGTCATGCATCTCCTCACTCTCGAAGCACATAACTCAAGTCCTTGAAGACAAAGCCTTAATAGCTCCATTATTCAGTACTAGAGCCCAAAGAAAGCAGAAAAGTTGATTATAAAGAGGATCTGTGATTTATTTTCATATTTGGAAAACTAATAGAACAATGTGTACGCATGGCATGTCACCTCAAGCATCGGAGCAAGGAACATGGAACTACTGAAAACCATTCTGAGCATCTTTACATGAAAGTCCTAATCACAGGAATATCATGAACAAAAATTATCAAGTTCATGAAATGATTTAGGTGAGAATAATATAAATAGATCATATGTAGGCCATAATATGGCTTTCCTCTAGACACTATGTTAAAACTAAATAAAACTTAGGACTCTTGCTCCCTTTCTGTTACTTCCTAGTCTCTCCAGGAAATAAAATAGAGGACAAAGGAAATTCACAGCCATAGCTATATGCATGAAGCAAGAGCGGGAGCAGAAACGGAAGCAGGAACAAGAGAGAAGGCAGCCATAGAAGTTTCTAAGGTTGGGAGCGGGGAGAGAACACGTACATTACTATATGGTATACAAGAACAATTAATGAAATGTCATTAATTGAGCCGTTAAAGCATAAATATCAAAGCAAAATCAATATTAAGCAATAACCAAGAAAATTGAGTATCCTAATGAATAAGATTAAGAAAATAACTCCTATATATCCACACAATTCAATCATTCTTTAATTGAGTGACATAATTAGGCAACAAATCATCTAGTAAGTATCTTCTTATCAAAATGATTTCACAACTATTTGAATCGTGTTTTCTCGAGTTTGATACATATTAGAAACGCGAATCTGACTTCGAAGTGCCGAATCGCGTTTCTGAGCATGAAATGTTAGCATTTTTAGGAGGTTCCTGTAACTATGGTTTCAACACACCCATGCAAAAGCAATCATAATCAATAACCCAAAATGAGTTGAACAAAGAAAGGGAGAGGTACCATGGAAGAGCCGCAGCAAACATAGCAGATGAAGCTGTTCTGGTACCAGCAGATGGCTCTAGTATCAAAACTAGTTGAGGTTCTATTTTGCTCACAAGAAAAAGGCCACTGCTTGCATGCAATCAAATAGCTTTGCCCAGAAGCGCAGTCTCAAAGGCTTTACATCACACTCCCAGTGATTTCATAATGTAAAGGATAGCTCAAATTCTGTTATGTAGTCCCCATTATGTTATGGGAAAGCCTTTGTTTGATTCTAACTTTGGCAATTGGATAAAAGGCCATGGGACAGGTTAGGACTCATGTACTGATACAACTGAAAGATTCACTAGTTCACGTTGTGCCACCTGACAAAAAATGAAACCAACTTGTTACTGTGTTCTCTATGAAAAGGAAAAAAGGATATCAGGTCATACGCTATAATAATATAACTGCATATACACATTTCAATAGCAAACAGTTTCTATCTCAGTAAACAAGGAGCATCTGAGCATGCGAACAACTTAAGCTAGACAACAAATTTCTGCACTCGCAAGACAATGAACTTCTGTGAAGACACATGGTAGTGGCAAAAATGGCCAATTGAAGTCTAAAAAGCATTATCATCAACTGAGGTTGCTTTTAATTCAGTATTTAACAACTTTAAATAGTGAAAAACACCCTAGTTAACTATGAGACTTGAGTTTTGTTGATAAAAAAAAAAAAATCCTTCTACATTTTCTTCACGGAAATAGGAAAATGAAAAAATTGTTTTATAGAGAAAGATATCAAAGTGGATCTTTCTCACAACTTATTCAAAATACGTTC
Organism: Simmondsia chinensis; assembly: GCA_018398585.1. Classification (NCBI taxonomy): domain Eukaryota; kingdom Viridiplantae; phylum Streptophyta; class Magnoliopsida; order Caryophyllales; family Simmondsiaceae; genus Simmondsia; species Simmondsia chinensis. The sequence goes on along the minus strand of JAGTTD010000008.1, from coordinate 33,048,732 downwards.
TAGACAGACTATAATAGCCTTAAATCTATAGCACCATCATTCCATCATCTATGACCATCTAGCACCATAAGCGGCCACTACCATGCAGCACTGTCACCACCTAGAACAATGGCCCATCACGACCATGGCTTTCCGTCACCATGGCTTGCCGCAATCAATGGTCTGCCTCCATCAACATGATACTCCCATTTAAACTCCAAAACTTGGCCACAATTACCACTCACTATTAAGGTTGGATATCATTTATTACAGTTGCTTGGCACCATCATGATCTACCCCACCCCCCACGGTCGATTCCCCCCACCACCTACCACTATTGACAATTGATTTAAATTATTAAGTCCTTTTTTTATCATTGTCATAGACAAGTTCTTTTTTAAATATGTATATAAACACTATTTATTAAAAAGGCTCTTCCTACATTGCATAACCAAACATCTCACTTTAAAAAGATACAAATCTTAAATATACAAATTTTATTAAAAAACAAGAAGATGAAAACAGGTGAACCAAAAGCATCCAAATGGTATAGATTCCCAACAACCAACAATATATGGCAAGGACTAGATTCACTGCTCCGGCTCACGAAGAAGGATCAGGTATGGTATAGATCCAATATGGATTCAAGATTGGACATGGTTATTTTCAAGGAATTATATATGTGTTGGTCAAATTAGAAGTGTCCAACAACAACAACAACAAACCTAGTGCCTCAAAGGCTCCAGCCAAGGCGGAGTCTAGGAAGGGTGAAATGTACGTAACTTTACTCCTACAGGGTGCTACCTTGAAGGGACCCCCTACCCTAAAAAGCAAAAACAGAAAAATATTTATAAAATCAAGTAAAGTCAAGTCAAATAAAATAATACCAAACTTACAAGCAACAATAGAGGAGCAACAGCAGCAATAGCAAGCATAAAAGCCTACAAGCACTGTGAACTGGCTATAAAAAAAGCTAGAAGTGTCCATGCTATCCAAAACAAAACAAAAAAAAAAAAAAAAAAGCCAGCAGTGTCTAGAGCATTATACCATACCCATGTGTCCAATGGAAGACACTTGGATTTGGAGTCAAAATTCAAGTAACATAGCAAGTTGGCGCAAGCCAAAATAAGCAGCCCAGCATAGACAGATAATGCACAGTTGCAATTGACTTGAATTAAATTGGAAAATGTATGACCCGTATCTGTCCACACAGCAATTCTCACACCATGTAGTCATCAGAAGTCAATATTCACTTTTGGAGCATACACTAAGAAATCCTCTCATTCTAGAAGGTTCCCTCCACAATGCTCCAAGAGCTCAAAGATACAATCTGTGCACGAAGATGTTCGGCACACATAACTAGAAGCAGCAACCCATGAGTCCCTAGAAGTGAGAGAATAACACCACAACTGCACAACAAAAAATTCAACGAGAAAACAAAAAATGACACACAAGATTTACTTGGTTTAGTCAAATATTCCTAAGTCTATGGAGTTGCAAGTATTTGTTTATTTCTTGGAAGTTCTATAGAGTTTCTTCTTTCTCACTCTTACTTTCTCAAACCCTAAACAGGGTTTATATATATTGCACACAGAAAAAACACGAATGCCTCTTTTCCTCAAAAATGGGTCTCAATCGATACTAGGTCAGGTGTCTCTAGGTTTGCACGTCTGTTACCGTTGTTGCTTTATTGTTGCTTGCTTGCTTGCTATTGCTTTATTTAACTTGAATTTTTTTTTTATTGTTCCTTCTTTTCTTTTAGGGATGGGGACCCTTCGGAAACAATCTCCCTTTAGGGTGGGATAAGGCTACCCTAGACCCTGCCTTGGCAGGAGCCTCTTTGAGGCACTACGTGGTTGTTGTTGTGAATCTAATTATATTTTGCCTTAATATTTAACACAAAAATGAGCGATTAAATTGAATCCGTATTTTTTCTATTTTTAAGTTAATAAATACAAATTTGGGTGGGTAAGCAGGTACAACATTATATCTATACCACCCCATACGTGGGGCAGATACTGTCATGTATATCCACCCTGAACCCACTACCCGCCTCATTTGTACCCATTCCTACCCCAAATAGGGCTGGTATTTCCAGGTAACGAGTTTTAGCTATTCCATTGCCATCCCATAACACAAGCATAGATGAGCAAGGGGCAAGGGCGATATTCCTTCAAAATTGCTTTTTGGGAGTTGATCTTCTGCAAAAGTTTTAACTGAGCTCAAAGTCATAGAGAATAAGAGAAAATGCTCGTAGGAATGTGGAACCCATTCGAGAAAGATACTTACCTCTGATAATCCGTTTCCCAAAACAAAGATCTAAATTTTGAACTAAACCCATCTCCTTGTAAAAATAGCGACCACCAAGAAGCAGTAAATGAGATAAATCACAAATGGACTGATAGAACAACATAATGATTGTGACATCTAGGGCGTAAATGAGTGGCGCTAGCTCGCAAGCTAGCCCGTTATTTAGTTCAAAGAGCTCAGGCTAGTGACTCACAAGTCGAATGAGTCAATCATGAGCTAAATTGTGCTTAACTCAGCTAAAATGAGATCAAACCAGCCGAGCTGAGCTTAGAGCTCGTGGAGCTAGAGCCAAGCAAAGTATTGTGAAGTCAATCTTAAACCTAGCAAGTTATGGCTCAGTTTAGCCCACTTAACACAAGTGACACCTATTAACAATCTACAGAATTGTTAGTAAAATAAGCGTAGAATTGACTTATTAAACATGTATTGCATTTTTCTGTTTAAAAAGGGCATTTATTTATCATTGGAAATAAAATGGTAAAATATGCATATTTTAGATATTTGGGTTCCATGGTATAGCAAGGCAGTGAAGTTGATGAGGATGTCAACAACCGTATTAAACTAAGCTAGCATAAATGGGGGATGGCATCTGCGGTACTTTGCGATAGAAAGTTCCTGTCAAAGTTAAAGGGAAAATACTATAAGACTGTAGTGAGCCCAGCTATGTCATATGGTGCGGAGTGTTGGCTAGAAACGGCATCATACATAGAAGCTGAAGGTGGCCGCGATTTAGATGTTGCGGTAGATGTGTGGACACACAAGGACAGATAGGATCAGAAATAATGTCATAAGAAACAAATTGGGCATGGCCCCAGTTGAGGATAAATTGAGGGACCAATGTTTGCGGTGGTTTGGGCATTTAGGAGGAGACCGACCACTGCCCCTGTCAGGAGATGCGAACAACCCATACCAATGTTGGGAGAGAGAGGGGGAAGCAGACCAAAGAAGCGATGGATAGAGAGGATCCAACATGACCTCACCCACCTAAACCTACATGAGAAGATGGTCTTAGATAGAGCTCAGTGGAAGGCTAGCATAGGAGTAGCCAATGTAGCGGTCTATAGTAGAGGAGTAAAATTTAGCTAACACAAGTGCCCCTCGGCTTACATGTCTGTTCGTCTGATTTACTAGATATGGGTGTGAACTATTTTATTGCCTATTGCTGCTTTATGCTTTCTATATGCTCGCTCTATGCCGTTGTTTTTATGCTCTTACGTTTAGATGCTTTTATGCTTCTTAGGCTAGGGGTCCTCGGACACGGCCTCCCTTTAGGGTAACACCCTGAAGGGATGAGGCTGCGTACATCCCACTATGCAGGAGCCCTTGAAGCACTGACATATACCATACCTTTTAGTATGTATTATACTTCTTGCTACCGCTATTAGATATCACCATCAATCAAAATTCAAATTGATAGAATTCCATTTCTCTCCACTCTATCAGTACTTTGGAAAGAGGAGTTATAGACATGCATGTTAATCATATATAATTTTCTTGGGTTATTTACATCAAAGGTCCATATACTTGCCCGCATCCCTTTGGGGAAGCACCCTGGAGGGGTAAGGCTGCGTACATCTCACCCCCCAAGACCCTACATTAGCGGAAGCCATTGAGGCACTGAGTTTGTTGTTATTGTTGTCCATGTACTTGCCCATTGTGTCAATTTAATTCTTGTACTTTTAATTGTGTCAATTTAGTCCCTATACATTTGATATTGTATCAATTTGGTCCTTAGTGTAAAACTTATGTTAAGATATTAATGAAATTTTTAATGGTTCGGCCGTAGATAGAGTTAAACTGAGTCAATTGGTGAATTTGTAGTGGGTTACTTGCATGTGACATGATTGTCCCGTTAAAAATTATGTAAATAACTTAAATTTGACCCAAAGACTAAATTGAGACAATTAAAGTACAAGGACTAAATTGACACAATGAGAAAAGTACATGGATTATTGGTGTCACTAACTTTTTTTTTTTTTTTTTAATAATTCAATGAATTTTGGTTCATAATTTTATGTATAGAGCCAAATAATACACAATGGTATTAAATTTCATGTGATTCTTGCACCACATTTTACTAACTATGGTCTTCAGTCCGCTCTAAAGAAAGCACAAAAAGTGATTATAAAGAGGATCCATGATCTATTTTCATACTTGAAAACTAATACAACAATGTCAATACCTCAAGCTTCAGAGCAAGGAACATAGAGCTACTGAAAAGGATTTTGAGCATCTTCACATCAGAGTCCTAATCACAGGAATATTAGGAACAAAAATTATCGAGTTCATGAAACGACTTAGGCAAGAAAAATATAAATAGATCATATAAAGGCAAATGGCTTTCCTCTGGAGACTCTGCTAAGATTGATTAAAACTCAGCTCCCTTTCTGTTATTTCCCAGTCCCTCCAGGGAAATAAAATAAAGGGCAACGGAAATTCACAGCTATAGCTATAAAGTTTCAACCATTGTTGCACGAAGCGAGAGCAATAGTAGAAAAGGAAGTGGGAGCAAGAGCAAAAACGGAGGAAGGAACGAGGGAGCAAACATAGAAGTTTTTTTAGTTGGGAGCATAAAGGGCACACTTACATTACAATATAATAGGTATACGAGACAAATGAATGAAATGTTATTAATTGAACCATCAAAGCATAAATATCAAAACAAAGTCTATATTCAGCAGTAACCAAGAAAGTTGAGCATTCAGATGGATAAGAATAAGAAAATTGACTCCAAAATGTCCATGCAATTCACCATTCTTCAAATCAAGTGATAATTAACCAACAAATCATCTCGTAAGTATCTTCTTATCAAAGTGATTCCATAATTGTTTGAATAGTGTTTCCATCGAGTTTGATACATATTCGAAATGCGAATCTGATTCAAGAAACTGAATCGCATTTCTAAGCATGAAAAGTTAGCATTTTAAGGAATTTTCTGCAACGATAGTTTCAACATCAACCAATTCAAAAGCAATCATAATCAATAACCCAAAATTAGTTGAACAAAGAGAGGGAGAGGTACCGTGAAAGACCCGCAGCAAGCATAGTAGATAAAGTTGTTCAAGTACCAGAAGACGCCTCTTTTATCAAAAACTAGTTCAGGTTCTATTTTGAAGGAAAAGGCCTACAGTGATCATATAAGGCCACTGCTTGCAAGCAATCAAATCACGTTGCCCGGAAGTGCAGTCTCATAGGCCTTCCATCACACTCGCAGCAATTTTATAATGTAATGGCTAGCTTGAATTCCGTTATGTGATGCCCGTTATGTTACAGAACAGCTTTTTTCTGATTCAAACCCTGATGATTGGACAAAAGGCAATGGGACAAGTTAGGGCTCTTATACTGATATAACTGAAAGATTTGCCAGTTTACACTGTGCCACCTGATAAATGATACCAAGTTGTTACTGTATTCTCTATGAAAGGGGAAATAAAGGGAAAGGGCCATGAGATGTGCTATAATGATTTAACTAAATGTACACATTTCAATAATAAACAATTTCCATCTTGGTAACACAAGGCAGCGAATTTCTATGAAGATACATGTTAGCGGCAAAAATGGTCCAATTAATTCTAAAAGGCATTATCATCAAACTATGAAAAGCATCCAACTGAAACAGACTCCCAGCAGGCAACGGTATAGGGCAAGGACCATTGTTAGTAAATACAGGTATAATGGGCATATTAAACACGTATCTATATTTTTCCATTTTAAAGTAGGGATCATGCATCACGACCAATAATACGAACAATACGTGCTTTTGATGTTAGACGTATAATACACGTTTTATAACACGTATCTGTATTTTTAACCGAATAAAAAGCAATTATAACACCAATAACAGACCCAGTGCCTCAAGGGTTCTTGCCTGAATAGGGTCTGGGGGAGTGAAATGTACGCAGCCTTACCCCTTCAAAGTGCTACCTTGAAGAGAGACTATGTCCGCGAGCCCCAACCTTAACAAGTGAAAAGTAAGAAAGTAAAAAAGTACAAAGTAAAACGTAAAAAGTAAAAAGTAAACCGTAAATAGTAAGCAGACAACGAAATAACAAGATAAAGCAACAAGGACTCAACACAGCAAAAAGTAGCAAAACCAATAACAAAAGAGCACTAGTACTACAAGAAATCAAGCAAGCAACAATTAACAATATCTAATGTGAGAGCCTAGGGGTTCTACCCACTAGTTTCGTAGTTCCCCTCCATCCTAAACTATTATGTCAGCTACCATTTTCTAACCCACCACTTCGCTCTATCCAAGGCCCTCATTTATGTTTAGTTGGGTGAGGTCATGTCTAATCATCTCCATCCAGCTTTTCTTTGGCCTTTCTCTACCTCTCCTCCCGTCAATAATAAGGAGTTGTTCGCATCTCCTCGGTCTCCTCCTAACATGTCCAAACCATCGCAGGCGTTGCTCCCTCAACTTATCTTCAATTGGGACCATGTCTAACTTGCTTCTTATAACATCATTTCTGATCTTGTCCTTCCTTGTCAGTCCACACATGCACCGCAACATCCTTATCTGCGCCACCTTCAGCTTTTGCGTATGTTGCCTTTTAACCAAGGTTGTCAAAATCGGGATTCTACGTAGAATCGACGAGGGGTCATCAAAATCGGAATCGTAGAATCGAATCGAGAATCGTAAGATTCTACTTTATGTGTATATAAATTATTTATAGTGACAAATTAGTATAACAATTCTCAAATATATGATAAAGAACATCAAAAAGTCTAAAACACATTAGTTTTACAATACATTGAATATCCAAAGGTGGGAAAAAAAAAAATATAATATCATTATAACACAAAACATACGCTCAAAGTCTCAACTCATAGCTTCATCAATAGTCATATCCGAAATCGAAATTACTGTTGTCAATATCATTTGCAATATTAGTGTTCATATTTCCACCATTATTAAGAGGACCACCCCCAATTGTAGCATCATCTCCAACCAAACCTTCCAAACTCAAATATAAAGAAAAGTAATAATTTTTCAAATTTAATTCACACTGAAATTGGGGTCTTATTGTTATTTACAATATTTTTATAAAATTTTTCACTGAATGACATGCTTTTTTTATACTCGTAATGAAAAAATGATAATTTGAAATGAAAATTCCAAATTTGTGACTCACGAGAGTTCAATAAATAATTTTAAAATTATTTAAGAAATTTTAACTATTATGTGTCAAAGATTACACATTTTTCCTACAAGTAAAATATTGCAAATAAACTTAAACAAAAATCAGTGTATAAATATAAAAAGTATAAATATACAACGTATATGATCTAAGTATAGAGTTGAAAAAGGTTAAAAAGAATTTGAAGTAATTCGAATACAAGCTAAAAATTTTGAACAGTATATATGGATAAATTATGTGTATAAGTATACCTAAGCAAAAATTAGTAAAACTGTCGACATGTAACAAAATTATTTATTTTTAATTTTCGCCTAAAATATGTAATATTTATATTATATATACAAAAACTAGTGAGACAAACATCCCTAAATCAAAGTTGCTCAAAGCATTGATAAAAAATAAAAAAAAGAAATCAAAAAAGAAAAAAACAAAAAATAGTTGCTTTTGGTGGGATTCACACCCACGCCTTGCACGTATGAAAACAAAGCAAGGAACCACTTGGCCAAGGGTCCTAGAGTGAGTTACCCTTTTTTCATAAATATTTTATTTTAAATCACAGTGTAGAAACTAGAATCGTTAACATCGTGTAAAATCGCGATTTTTGCGATTTTGACCCGATTCTAACCCGATTCTACTTGAGTACGATTTTTTAAGCGATTTGAATCAATTGGTTAATGTAGAATCGTAGAATCGTGCGATTCTACGATCTGAATCGCGATTTTAACAACTATGCTTTTAACTGGCCAACATTCTACACCATATGACATAGTTGGTCTCACTACTGTCTTATAGTATCTTCCCTTCAGCTTCAATTGAAACTTTCTATCACAAAGTACCGCAGAAGCCATTCTCCGCTTATGCCATCTACTTTAATCCAATTGTTGACATCCTCGTCAACTCCGCCATCCTGCTGCACTATGGACCCCAAAGCAGATGATCAATTAAAAATAATCATACTTATCCCAAATTAAGCATCCTATTCCAATCTTTTAATACCAGATTAGCGCATATAGTCGTGATTCAATAGGTCAAGTCCATTCACTTTATTATTTGTTGATTTCTCATCTTTCCAATGGATTTTAGTGAAATAATTCAAAGTAAGAAATAGAAAAAATTAATGATTTAAGAGACTATCTTTCTTATCACCATTCATTATATTATAGAGAATAGAAGTTCAACTTTATAACTACTATAACATAAATATAGTTTATACAACAACAACCGACACAATGCCTCAAGGGCTCCTACATATGCAGGTCCCCCGGCGGGGGGGGGGGGGGGGGGGGGGGGGGGGGGGGAGGAGGGGAATATATGCAGCCTTACCCCTTCAAGGTATTACCCTAAAGGGCAGCTAGGTCAAAGGACCCCAGCCTGAGAAGCATAAAAGCATAGGAGCAAAACAATGGTACAGAGCAAGCACAAAGCATAAAGAAAGCATGAAGCAGCAATAGGCGATACAACAGCTCCCAAACATGTCAAGTAAGCCAAACAGGCAAACATATAAGCCTAGGGGCACTAGTGCTAGCCAAAATATGGTCCTCTATTCTACATCGTTACATCAACTACCCCTATGCTAGCCATCCACTGAATTCTATCTAAGGCCATCTCCTTCTGTAGGTTTAGGTGGGTGAGGTCGTGTCGAATCATCTCTATCCATCTCGTCTTTGGCCTGCCTCCCCCTCTCCTCCCAAGTGTAGCATGAAGTTGTTCATATCCCCTAACAGGGGCAGTGGTTGGTCTCCTCCTAACATGCTCAAACCACCGCAAACGTTGCTCCCTCAATTTATCTTCGATCGGGGCGAAGCCCAATTTGCCTCTTATGACGTCATTCCCAATCCTATCCTTCCTAGTGTGTCCACACATCCACCGCAACATCCTCATCTCTGTCACCTTCAGCTTCTGTGTATGAAGGTGTTGCATTGGCCAACACTCCACACCATATGACATAGCCGGTCTCACTACCGTCTTTTAATATTTTCCCTTTTAACTTTAACTATAGTTTATAGTTTGCAAGATGTTTCACTTCAACTCTCAAACTATTGACTTATAACTTATTTTTTACTATGTGTTATGCTCCTTGCTACCACTATTATGAGTAACATAATCAAACAAAAGTCAAATTGACATAATTATATCCCTCTCCACTCTATCAAAATTTTAGGAGTTCTCATGGACATAATTGTAGTTTATATAATTCTTTTATAAGTCAGATTTTTGACCAAATATTTTTAATATAGAGAACAAAATAACAAACAAAAATACTAAATTTTGTTTAATTTTCGTACGCTATTTTACTAATTATGGCAAAAACTAGCTACTTTGCTCGGACTCAAGAAGAAGGATCATATATCGGTATGAATCCAGTATGGATCTAGGGTTGAACATGGTTGTTTTCAAGGATTTACATATGTGTTGGCCAAAATAGAAGTGTCCAAAGCGTTATATCATACCCGTGTGTCCAACAATCAGACACACATTGGTTTAGAATCAAGATTCGAGCAACATAAAAAGCTGGTGTAAGCCAAAATAGGGGTGTAATCAAGTCGAGCCAAGCCGAGTATCACAGTACTCGAACTCGAACTCGATTAACTACTCGGGTACTCGAACTCGTACTCGAACTCGATTCGAGTAGTAAATTTTGCTCGAACTCGAACTCGATTAACTATTCGAGTACTCAGCTCGACTCGAATACTCGTTTATTTTGCATAGAAACATTCTCAAATTAGCTCCATTATAATATTATTCCATACACTCGAACATTATTAATACTTACCTATACTATATTTTAACATATATAACCATAAATCACCGATATATTAATAGAAAATACGCATCAAAACCTAAGTTTAAAAAATTACAAGTAAACTAAATACAAGTTCTTTCACTACACCACAAATGTAATATGTCATCTTTTATAAGGAATTCAATCTTCCTTCTTTCATTCTACTATTAATATCACAAGTCATCCATTTCAAAAGAAAATAATATACAAGAACTACTTTATACAAGTCGAGTATTGAGTCGAGTACCACTTCAAGTATCGAGTCGAGTACTTAATCAAGTATCTAGTCGAGTATTGAATTGAGTATCGAGTCGAGTATTTATTCGAGTACCGAGTCGAGTATTTAATCGAGTATCGAGCCGAGCAGTTAACTACTCAACTCGTACTCGTTTATTAATCAAGTATCTTTTGATACTCGAACTCGGTTAACTCGAGTTTGAGTCGAATTTTATTTGAGCTACTCACGAGCTACTCGGGGGCGGCTCAGATCATTTACACCCCTAAGCCAAAATAAGCAGCCCAGCATAGACGGAAAATGCACAGTTTCTGTTGACTTGATGAATTAAATTAGAAAATGTATGACCCGTATCTGTCCACACAGTAATTCTCGCACTATGTAGTCATCAGAAGTCAATATTCACTTTTGGAGCATACACAAAGGAATCCTACCATTCTAGAAGGTTCCCTCCACAATGCTCCAAGAGTTGAGAGATACAATATGTGCATGAAAATGTGTGGCGCAACATAACAAGTCACAACAACTGATGAGCTTCAGAAAGTGAGAGATATTAACACTTAAAGAGATTGGTCGAAAGCATGAACTACTTGAATTTGCGACTAGAAAAGTGAAACAATCTACGGATGTTTAGTCTAAATCTGTCAGAGTTCTGATCCATGATTCTGGTAATTGAATAGAGATGCAGCTTTGCAATTTCTGGTCCATGGTTCGGCCTAGAAAGAGGCAGACAACCCCTAGATGGAATCAAGTAAAGATCATTCCGTAATGGATCTAGGGCTAGTCATTATACGAATGGTCGTTATGTAAGAATACTTTTATTATGTATGTATCATATGTATAGTAAAATACTAAAATATATTTATATGTTAAAAGCTATGGAAAGGTATAAATATTAATGATCTATATCTATTTATTATAATTTACTAAAGAAGCAACCCGTGTTCCATAAACGAATTCAGGGAGATTATCATGACCTGTAATTTAACATTCATCACACCTGCTTCGAGGACACTGCCACCATGATGACCATGCACAGTGATTTAGATTATGCTTTTAACGACAGCATGATGATAGTAACCACCTGCGATCATAATCAATCACATGACTGAAAAGCAGCATACACTTGGTAAATAAGAGAGAGATCTATGGTAGAGGTGGAACCAGTGCCCATCAAAGATGAAAGCAAACTGAGAGAGTCAGGGGAGATTTTACTTCCAGGTCACTGAGAATCACCTAATTATATGATCAATCTATTCAAGCTCATATATTAGCAACATCTGGCCAAGTCCACTCATAATGACAGTAAGATAATGCGATTTCATGCTCTGATATACCACTACAGATTCTATTGTTCAAGTTCAGCATGCTAGCAATGGCCAATATTAGAAAATCCTGAAAACCCAATGGCTTCAACAATCACAGCCCCAAGGATTAGGAAAATTTATTAATGTAGCACAACTTACTACTCAAAAACAAAACTCAATTTTATTTGTTCTAAAACTGAAATTGAATGCATTACAAAACTATATTCATAGAAAAAGCTAGTCCTTATTGAATAACTAAAAATATGCATATGAAATTACCTAAGAAACTACTTTTTCTAAAATGAAAAGAACTAACTCATCCTATTACCTAAAATAAGAATAAGTAAAACATGACATAGGCTGAAAAGAAAATTCTAGTCCTATCAAATAGTCTAACAAAATCTAATACAATATTATGTCTTTTACAATCATTAAAACTCTTCTTTGGTTCTGCATCAATTATACTGTCATATTCTCCTATGCAGCTAGCAGAGCAATATGACTCTTCCAGATATGCTGATGGGAAAGGATAATGCTGGTGGCTGCAGGAAAGTCCCAAAGGGAATGGAATCATGAAGATTGCAGCTTCATGACAAACATTAGGGAAATATATTAACCAACAGCGAGCTCAATGGATTGCGATACGGAAGGTTTGACTTTCATCTAACTTCCTACTCGATCTTAACTGCACAATGAGCATTGTATTACACTACTACTACTCAGCAGCGCTACACCTCCACCCCACCCAAGTGCACAAATTGAAATTTGAAGAAGTTTAGGAGGTTCAAAACAAAAGCAACTTTCACACAACATGCAGGTTCTATATATAAGTTGCACAAAAGAACAGTAAACCACAAAATTCCCTACCCCTTGCCCCAATGGTTCTCTCTTTTCTCTAACAAGAAGAATGGACAGTATTATTACACCACTACCAGGGTCTACAAATCAATATTTTTTCCATCAATGTTGAAGTTCTCTCCAATGTCCAAAAGCTTCCTTCTTGCTCGATGGATACAAGTCATTCAACAGTCTAAAAAGAAAAACCATTTTGGTCAAATGGATCTTCACATCCATCATCTTCATCGAGTTCCTGCGACACTAAAAAGCAGCAACACCATCATGAGTACAGCTCTCATTGTTGGCTCTAGCCCTTCTCCTTTCTCGTCTAATGCTCGTTCCTTCTCTAATTCAAAAAACAAATCTTTTAACATCAAGGCTTAACCCTTCTCTATAATGTCACCTTCTTTGTACTCCCATCTACAAGGTCTCTCAGCCCATTATAACTCATATACAACGGTTCTAGATCTTGAACGAGGATCCCCCTGGATTTGTTGGACATCCCAGCGCAAACGATCAACAATTCTTCTCAATTTTCCTTCCCAGGATCTCCCTTGCCTCACTGCAGGCAATCTTCACGCAATTCATCAACTGAAGTCTTGTATGGATGGATACTGGGCCGTTGTCCAAATTTGATTATCACTGTGACATACTTCCAAATTCAATCCCTTTCTGAGTTTAAATCGCTTGAATCTCAGTGGGCCATCTATGATTGGCTCCCATGCCCAAGTCTTCATTTTGGGTAATGGGCTTCACAAGTTTGGGTCTCAAGAGTCAAGCTCAAGTACACAACATTTAATGGATTATTAAATTTCTCAAGATGCATGCCGCGAAGGTGGGGAAGAAAATCAGAAGGCAGGCCAAACAAACGAACTCTGGTAAAAAAGAGTCCCTACGACAAGAAAACATGATTAGTTTCAGGAGTTTGGCGGCCAAGGTCATAGACAATTAATTTCGAGGACTTCCGCAGCTCAGAATAGATGAACAAAAACATTTAGCTGCATCAGTGGCATGCGTGGCCTTGGAGTGGCGAAGAGCCCAAAAATCAATGGGAACCACAGATAGGATAGAACAATGGTAAGAAAGTGACAAGAAAGAGAGGCAATTGGAATAAAATGAAGGGCCTAGCAATATTTAGGTTTTGAAAAAAAGCAAGGGTTGAAGATTTGGAACAAAGTGGTTTTTGTTTTGATTTATCACCTGCCTATCTAAACTACAATCTCTTACAAGCTTGGAAGCCGTGCAACAAACGGAAAGAGGCTAATTCTTAGGTTTCTAATTACAAACAGAATGTTTTTACAAAAGAAGGAAGAACTCAGAATTCATACAAAAGATGGTCCTTTCTGTCAGAACAGGGATAATGCCAATTTTAATGTTTCAGTATCACAAGAAACATGGTACTGCAACTATTATATGGGAATCACTAAAGTAATGATATGGATTTTGATCAACTAGTTTTAACGCAAATGGTGGGGTGACCACATTTACTGCCACCTATTGGCAACGTCATCGCCTTCAACACAATGCCACAGCTAAATCTAAGCAATCCCAATGCTAATCAGCATCCAGAAATCCAAAGAATAGTTTAATAAGCTTCGAAAAGCATAAAATAACAGCATAGGCTCATAATGACCAGCAAAATAATGTTTCCACAAAATTCAGAATTCAAATATATGCAACTAAATAATTAAAAGGTCAATTGTGCCTATGTCCATGAAGTTGCAGGCAACTCACTATTTCTGCAAAGTTTAAAAGGATTTTCCTTTCTGTTCTCTTAGTTCTCTCAAACCTAAGCAGATAACACTAACTGCCTCAAAACAAAAGAGACCTCAGATGGGCATGGCCCAAACTAAGCCTATCAGCCCCATTCTCTGCTCCATGAACATGACCCATTGCAGTATAAAAAGCCCAACAAGCAGCGGTACAATGTAAACAACCCTAAGAATCTTCAAAAGGAAACTATTAACCAGGAGTAGAGTAACAATGTACTTCCTCTTTCCTTGATTCTCCATTTCATCATGTTTCCTGTCAAAACCCACAAACTCAGTCATTAAGACCAACTTTCAAACGCGAAATTAGCAAAACCCAATTGTACTGAAATTCAAAACCCTAATTTGGATTATTCACCTGCACCTCAAAGAACGAGCACAGACAGAATTGCATGCGTAAAAATGGGGCAGAGCGTTTGGATTATTCACCTGCGCACCTAGTTTGGTAACAAACTTTGCTTTTTACAAAAACTAAATTTGCGGGTCCGATGAACGGATTATATTTATATTTTAGATAAATTTAAATAACATGGAAAAAATTATTATTTGCACATCAAAAGTATAAGATAAATTGGATTTGGTCAAAGTAAAATTTTTACTGAAGAAAGAAAACAATATAAAAAGGACAAGACACTTATATTATTCTTATTTTTTTTTTATGACCTATATTAAATATAGTAAAATATAACATTCAATGCTATATCTATTTATAAAGAATCTTCTATCGTAATGGATAGAATGCCTTCGAATTTCTGTGACCCAAAAAAAAGAACAACCCCATATTTGTTTATAAAGTATCCTCTATCATAATTATTTTAAATACTACTTTCATTGCTATTGGTATATATATAGTAAAACCTATAGGAATCCTAAATTATTAGAGAGCTTATTTTTTGTTATTTTATGTGATGCTTTAATTAATAGAACGACAAAACATATCTAAGTCATATACCAAATTTTTACATATTTCATTTGCCCTTTTCCACATTTTTAGATTTCTATATGAAAATAGTTAAATTACATGACAAATTTTTCACTGTTTATTTCATTTGTGGTTCTTGACAAACATATTATAACATTTCATCTTACCTATTTTTCAGATTGAGTTTTCATAGAATGTAGACAATAATAATCATATCTTATATAAATGAAAAAAGTAACTGAAATATAGAAAAATATGTACTTTACATATATGATACTACTTGCTCATGGTTCTTTTTCATGTTTCTTCTCTTAAAGAGAATGTTTTAGAGGAGAGATAAATGACTTTTAATAAAGTTAATAATAGTATGATATATATAAATGTGGGAATAGTAAATGGTACAACAAATTATTAAACTGAAGGAGTAATTTCCCTCCATGACAAATATAAGAATCTCCTTATCCTTTTTTATATCTACATTTATTATCCATAAACTGACCATGCTTTTTTTTTTTTGGTTAAAAATTGACCATGTTTTAATTGTGAGTTTGGGGGTTGGGGAGTTTTTTTTTTTTCTTTTTTTGAGCACAAGAAAGCCCGAGGGCGGGACTAGCTGACATTCAAATCCTTCAAAACAAGAGAAACAAGAGATGGGGGAGGGCTTGACCACCAATCATGGTTACAATAATTTCCAAGATGATGCCAAGCTACCCAGTGAGCCATCGCATTACACTCGCGCGGAGCCCATAATAAGGCACAGGATGTGAACCTAACTGCTAAAGCTTTTACATCGTCAACAAAGCTAGCAATTTCCCTCAAGGGGGGGGATGGATGAGCCATCTAAGATCGCCTCGATAGCACTTTTGTTGTCTGACTCAATAAGGATTTCCTTCCAATTTTGGAGCATCGCTAGGTGACAATAATTAGAAACAGATATAGCATTGAATGTTATATTTTGGTCATGCAAAAATACGTGCTTGAAATGATTTTTCCTATTTTCCATTTTTAACTTTTGGTTTTTCCATTGAATTGAATGTTATATTATCTTTTTCAAAAAAACGCTCATGCAACCCCAAAAAGATCCAAATTTTAACACCATAATAAAAATACACAAAACAGAGTGAGCATTAGTCTCGAAATAAGATATACGTATCATATTAAAATTTTATAAAATTAAAAAATAGAGAAATAAGATGATATCGTAATTTCAAAGGAAGTTATAGGTAGATTTAGAGCATAGTTTACTTACCGGAAATAAGTAGAAAGCCCATAAATCACAAAATTAGGGCCAATAATGTTTGGAGTTTTTTTTTGTTACATTTGAGTTCTGAAATGCAATCCAATTCAAAATCAAATTTTGATTACTATAAGAATATTAGAAGTGGGGGTGGTAAGTGAAATTGTAAAAAGTACTGGAATATATTAGAGCGGTGGGTGTATTGGAGGCCTTTTTTTTTCAAATACATGACCTGCATTTTTTTTTTAATCATGGGTATGACTGAAAGTTTTTAAGGCAATTAAAAATTAATTAGTGAGAAATAATTTTTTTTCCCTATAATTTAAAATATAGCATCTTTAAAAATTTTGATGAGGAAGGTAAGCAATTCTAAAGGGGAAAAGAATTTTTTTTAAAAAAATATAGATAGATAGAGTGATATATCGAAAGACTGCTGACATCGAGTGCAGGATGTATGGGCTGCTTGCATGTTGTGCGGGTCAGATGCTGAGTCGCATGACCATCTCTTCTTCACTTGCAGCTACTCTGCTACTGTTTGGTCTAGGGTGTCCTCTCGCACCTCTTTTGCCTGGCCCACGCTTCCATGGCGCGAGCTGGTTCAGTGGGCTGCTACCAGGCTCCGTGGCCGAGGGGTGGATCGGATCGTTGCCCGCCTTTGTTTCTCCGCTAAGGTTTACATCCTCTGGTATGAGTGTAACCTGAGGATTTATCGCTCCCAGTCCAGGCCTTCTGCAGTCATCACTGAGGAGATCACAGGATAGGTCCGCAGTCGTCTTATTGCTGCTCCTACGCTTCGCGGTGCTCATCGCCACTCGCAGCTTCTGCAGGAGTGGGGGATTGAGCGTTAGCTTTGATTGCTTTCATTTGCTTGTTCTCTTTGTTTGGTCATGTTGATCGTTGATACTTCTAGCTTTGTTTCTTTCTTTGATTGATTCTTTGATGTAGGCTTTTTGGCCTTGGCTTGGGGTATGTCCTTCGTAGACTTGTACATATATTTTTGATCACATATGGTATTTATCATTGATTTACCCCAAAAAAAAAGATATATCAAAAGAATTACAGAAAATTATTTGGCATTAGTCTTGCGAAACATTGTTGTGAAAGGTTTATTTGCTCTCTCCAATAATATTGGTAAAGGCAACAACCACGTAGATCAATATTAACCTTATAATCCTTCAATTTCTTAATCTTTCTATTGCATTTTCAATTGTAAGCGAGTCCACCAAGTTTAAAATAATGTATAAGAATTGATTCAATCCTGAATTCTTTTAGGCAATTACAAAGCATAAAAAATTAATACTACTGCAAATATTTATGTATTATAAATAATTACACCCTTAATTTTTTTGAAGCAATTATATATCTAAAAGAGTTACAAAGCTATAACAATTTATTAAAATATAGATCAAAATAATTAATTGAAGATTTAATCAAATAGATACCTAGATCGTGAACAAATTTGCAATAGGCCGAAGAATGAAAGATCACATAAATGGGAAAATGTAGAATATGTAAGCATAAAGCAAGTGTGAAGTTTTTTTTGTTTTGGATTTGAGGAATGTGTTCTTTTCTTTCTTTTTTTTTTTTTTTGTTCATCAATTACTGTTTGCCCTAAATCCAATATTATTGTAATTTTGATGATAACAACCATTTAGTAAGTCATGGAATTTAAATTATTCTAATCTTGTTTTTTAAGTGACTTATAAGAAAGTTAGGAACATCAAGATTAATCATGGATACGAAACTTTTCAAAAGATGATAAATCAAGAGGAAAAGAGATAAAAGCTGAAGAAAAGATTCATCCAAACTGAAGAGAACATGATCCAAGTCCGAGCATCCTAAATTTATTTATTTTTATTGTCTATGACTTAGGATTGGGATATATCAATTGAGTCCAAGTCTTAATATTGATATGTGATGCTCTTACAAAAATATTTTTGAAAAATATTTTAGAAAGTGGATTTATCAAATTTTATTTGAAAAATATTCAAGTCAAATTAAACCAATCTAGCTTATTCATTAAAATATTTTTTTAAGATTGGTACTTTAAAAAGTAGGATCAAATCAAATAAAGATAAAATTTTAATGGGAGATGATTTAGCTTGATTTATGGAACCAATTATTTTTATGATCAAAGTAAAGTGGGAAATAAATTCAAAAAAATTGAACAAATATAGCAATCAATCAATCAATTTTTTAACTTAGTGAATGTGATAAAAGTATCCCACCAATCAAGCAAATTAATCAAAACATGTTAATGCACCCAGGTAGGCTGAGTGTCGACACACATATGGTATGTGTCGACACACAGGCTTACAGTAGCCACCAAGAGCTGCTGTGTGTTGACACACAGCCCTTGTGTGTCGACACACAGACTGAAAAAGCTCAAAACGGCTACTTTTGACTTGATTTCTTTCTAATCTTTTCCCAACTTGTTGAACGTCTTATTGGCCCTCATTTGTCTATAAATAGGGCCTGTATGTTTTGGTTGAAATCATCCAATACTCTCTAAGCATTCTTCGATAAAAAGTTCTCTTACATACTTACGCTTTAAAGGTTTGTTTTTAAGTTTTGTTTAAAACTTTTATTAGAGCATCACTTGTTCTCTTATTGTTGATCTTTGAGCTTTATTGGCATATCCTTAGCTTTGGCTAAGCTTGATCAAGTGTCAATTCACTCTTGAAAGAGTGCAAAATTTGAGTGCTTTAATTCTTTCATTACTTTATTCAAATTTGTTGCATTGTAAAGGTTGGATCCTGAGCCTATGGTTACAAAAAGATCGGTTGTAAAAGGTTGGTCTTGAGCCTACGTACAAAAAGACCGGTTGTAAAGGTTGGATCCTGAGCCTGTTTTTAAAAAGGATCATCAAGCTTAGTTAAAGGCTCAAGTGACTAAGAGTAGGCACTTGAGAAGTGGACTAGCTTCCGGTTTGGAAGTGAACTACTATAAAATCTTTGTGCATCCCTTTTATATTTGTCTTTATCTTTTTCATTTGACATTTATTATTTAACTTTTAATTAAATTTTTGGTACATAAATTTAAATTTTTATTTATCACTAAAGAACCTAATCCACCCCCTCTCTTAGGTTGCTATTTGGACCTTCAATTACTTTTTTAAATAGAGAGGGAGTTAAGGTGGAAGTGGGATATGGAATTTAATGTAGGAGCGGGGGTTTGAAAGTTTAAGAGATGGAGTTCTAACTGCTAATGGTGCAGAATCAGAGAATTAGGGGATTGCTGGGATTTGAGAAGATTAGGTAGTTAATAACTTAGAATTGAAGATATAGATAGAAAATAGATGTCTTCTTGGGTAAATTACATGTTAATACCACAAAAAATTTGCTATATTAATTTTTAGATTCATAAATTTGTAAATTAATTTTTTAATTTAAAAAATTATATGTATTTAATAAAATAATCTTAATAACACGTCACCTCATCTCCATATACAAACACTTTAAATTGGGAATATGAACATGGATTCGAGCAGGCTTATCCTGAATCGGATGGTGCGGGATATTCTTCTGAATCCGCACCCATCAACGATGAAACTGAAACTCTCGATTCTGAAAACCCAAAGACTGCCACTAGTGGACGTCCTAGTACTCAGGTATGGCAGTATTTTACATTAGATCATAAAAATAATAAAGCATATTGTAAACTTTGCAATAATCAAAAAGCTTTCAGCCATCAACACGGTGCTAGGACCGGCACTTTAAAAGGACACCTACTGGAGTCCACCCTGATTTAAATGCAGATACATCCCAACAAACTCACATACACCAAGCGATTTACTTTAGGTTTTCACCTGAGACTAATAAACATGAATTAATGAGATGTGTCATTTTTGCTAAGAAGCCGTTTACCACCGGCAAATACCCTAGATTTGTCCGCTACTGTAGAACCACACTAAACCCTACAGCTCAAAAGGTTCCTCGCAACATTTTGAAGCACAACGTGTTTAAAGAATACATAAAAATGAAAAACGAGCTAGGAGAAATTTTTAAGACGAATACAAGCATGATCTCGTTGAAGTCTGACAGAAGGAAGCGTAAATCCGACATAACCTACATTTGCATAATTGTACATAGGATTGATTATTCCTACATAATGCAAATATGAATTATTTATCTTCGCCTATTCGAATATCCCCACAGTTCTCATGTAGTCACAAGTACCACTATAAACGCATGCCGTGAGTGGGGGATTGATAACAAAACTATGAGCATTGTTTTTGATAATGTAACTAACAACACTAGAACTATTAATTAATTAATTAGGTATTTGAGGCCTATGTTAGATGAAAAATGTTTTCATTTGCTTTACATTTGTCATATTTTACATTTAATGGTAATGGATGGGATGCGGTTTATAGATTTTTCTCTTATAACTTTAAGAAATATAATTAAAACATCTTAAATTAGGAGACAAAATTTTAAAAAATTTTGTAAATTACAAGGCATTTCATGAGATTCTTTTAAATTAGATTCATCTACTAGGTGGTCATTAACGGTCAAAATATTAGAAAAATACATGCCATAAAAAGATATCTTGATGGAATTTGTACACATAAATTATGCGGATTTAAGTTGTTTTAGTGTAAATAATGTAAATTGGGAAATAATAAATGAAATCTTTAAATTTTTAGTTCTTTTTAAAGAAACTACGACATTTTTTTTATCCTATTATCCAACCATTTCATACGCAATATCTAAATTGGTAGATATTGCTACATGTTTAACGGAAAACTCCTCCAACCCCACGCTGTAGGAGTCCATTCCCGCCATGCCATAAAATTTTTTTAAATATTATACTGAATTACTAATGGCATATTGTATTGCCACTATTTTTTATCCGCATTGCAAATTGGCAGGTTTTCAATTTTTTCGGCAAATATTTTACGAAAGAATGCTACCAATTTTTGATGTAAAATATTTTATTAATAAAGTTGAAGCTACTTTACATGATTGATTTTTTGTTTATTCTCAAAAATTAACAAATAATACAAATGTTTCTTCTATATCATCTTCGTCCTCCCCTCGAGAACAATCATATGCGTGGGATATGTTTAACCGATTAATGCCCAGACAAAGTCCCACGTCACATGATTAGTTTTCTTTATATTTGCGTTCACCTCTGTTTCAATTCCAACCAAATGAGTCTAATGAATATTTTGATATATTGTTATGGTGGAAATCATCTAACCCAATATCCCATACTTTCCGCCATGGCATGCGATATACTAACATGTCCAGTGCTTGCAGTAGCACCGAAGTCTGCTTTTAGTGCAGGTGGCAGATTGCTCGGAACAAAGAGAGCGAAGCTAGCACCGAACACCTTAAAAATATCGGTTTGCTTGAAAGACTGGATGGCAGCAATAGATGGAGACCAAGACCGTCTAAACTTGGGATCATTATGCAATGAAAACGATGACACTAACTCCTCACTACAACAAAAAAGGGCAATTCTCGGTGCATAATTATCGACGTTTATACAAACGTCGAGAAATCTCGGCGTTTAAATGCGTCGAGACAAAGCGTCGAAAATTCTCGGCGATTTTAAACGACGCAAAAAAATATCGGTGTTTATAAGCGCCGAGAATCTCGACGCTTATAAGCGCCGAGATTCTCGTTGGGTATATATACCCCCAACAAACCCTAACCCTCATTTTCTCGCGCTCTCACCGTCGTCTCTCACCCTCACCTCCCGCGAACCCTAACCCTCGTCTCTCACCCTCACCCTCGCAAAGCACGTTCGTCTCTCACCCTCACCACCCGATTTCCAATCGCGTCGCTTCTCACCGTCGCCACCGGCTTTCTCCTCTCACCGTCGACGCCCGCGTTCGCCTCTCACTGTCGCCGCCAGCGTTCTTCTCTCACCCTCACCTTCCGATTTTACAGTTGCTCTTGCTTTGCTGTTAGTATGTGATGTCCTTGCCCTAGTTTCGATTTTTATTTTTATTGGACTGCTTATTCTTCTACAAGTGTTATATCATTTGAGTTGGTTGAAGTAGTTTTATTATAGTTTTGTATTATCGCCGTTTCACACTTTCCCCTGCTTCATGCACATCCTTAATGGTATGGTTCGAATGATTCTATCGTTGTATCTCATCATTTGAATTGATTAATACAAAAGATTGTTGTTTTGATGAAATTCTTGTGTTACTGTGTTTGATTGATATTTAAAATTATGTGTTGGTGGCGCTTGTGAGTTCAATTTGTTAATGTCAGGGAGATTAGATATCGATTTCATAATTTTTAAATTTGGAAAAGTAAAACTTTGTTGTTGTATCCCTTGTTTAGATGGATCCTTCACATTAGAGGATTAAAATTGATTATAAGGAACTCATGTATCTTACTTTAATTTCTAACTTCTCCTAAGTCCCATTAATTATTTGTTTTGGTATTTGTATATATTTTGATTGGTTGATTAAATATTTGTCTTATGAACTCTATCTTTTTTTAATTTTTAGGTAATTTGATTGCACTACTTAATATTTAGAGATATGGATACGAGTTGGATCACGCAATCAAGGATTAGTCAAGCTTATATTAATGGTGTCATTGAATTCATTAAGTTGGCTAAAGAAAACCTTATAGAAGGAAAAACTCGATGTCCATGTAATAAATGCAAAGTAGCCAAATGGTTCTCATTAGAAGATGTGGAATATCATATCCTTTTTAAGGATTTTTGGCCAAAGTATAAGAAATGGATTTTTTATGGAAAAGAAGATATTGTTCAACAATTGAGATGCAATAGTCAAACATCTACCAATAATAATGAGGGAAGGGCCATAGGTCGAGATGATATTGGTGGATTACTACGAGAAAGTATCGGAGTTGATATTCCTCTCTCCACAAGTCAACCCCATTTGTCTCATGAACATGATTGGTCGGACCAAGTTCCTCTTGAACAACCCAACCAATCTCCTGAGGAGAAAGAGAAGATATTGGAAGCTTCTAATGAAGAACTATATCCAGGCTGTAGCGCATTCTCCAAATTGTCATTTCTTTTGCACTTGTTTCACTTGAAATGTATGCATAGTTGGTCTGCTGAGTCCTTCACGATGTTGCTAAGACTTCTTGTTGATGCATTTCCCCAAATTATGGTATTTCCATCATCTTATTATGAAGCTCAGAAAATGATCAATGAGTTGGGTCTTGGATATGAAAAGATTCATGCTTGTCCAAATAATTGTATGTTGTATTGTGGTGAAATGTCTGAAAAAGAGAGTTGTCATACATGCAGTACCTCAAGATGGAAGACAGTTAAGGGTAAGGAAGGTGACAGTTGTAGTGATGAAACTATGTCAACCAAGAAAGGAGAGCCCGCTAAGGTTATGCGGTATTTTTCTTTGATTTCAAGGCTCAAAAGATTATACATGTCATCTAAAACAGCCGAAGATATGAGATGGCATGAGATAGACCGTTTGAAGGATGAAAAATTAAGGCATCCTGCAGATGGCTTAGCTTGGAGGGCATTTGATGCTCGGTATCCGGAGTTTTCTTCAGATCCTCGTAGTGTTAGGCTTGGCCTTGCTAGTGACGGCTTCAATCCGTACCTTCTTATGAATACTACTTATAGTACATGGCCAGTGGTGTTGATCCCGTACAACTTGCCCCCATGGCTATGTATGAAGCAATCGTCATTCATTCTTTCTTCGATTATTCCTGGGAAATCGGGCCCTGGACTTGACATTGATGTGTACCTACAACCATTGCTGCATGAGTTGAAATTGTTATGGGAAGGTATTGATGCATATGATGCCTATAGTGGACAAAACTTTAGGATGCAAGGGGCTATAATGTGGACTATCAATGACTTTCCTGCATATGCTATGTTGTCTGGTTGGAGTACAAAGGGCTACACAGCTTGTCCTTATTGCACTGAACATACACACTCTTATAAGTTTGGAGGCAAGATTTGCTATAATAGACACCGTAAATGGTTACCTAATAATCACCCTTTTCGATCTCAGAGTCAATTGTTTGATGGGACAATGGAGTATGCTTGTGCTCCTACTCCTGCATCAGGGACTGATATCTTGAAAGCACAAGAACAAGTTCGTTACAAGTACGAAAAAACCGAAAAGACTAGTAAGAAGAAAAGAGAAAGGCACCACATAGACAGTTCAATAGAAAGAGTGGACAATGAGGAAGTGCTTTGGAAGAAAAAAAGCGTATTTTTTGACTTGCCATATTGGGAGTACAATCTCCTTCGACATAATCTAGATGTCGTGCACATAGAGAAAAATGTGTGTGATAATGTTCTAGGGACGCTATTACATATAAAGAGAAAAAGTACAGATGATGAAAAGGCAAGAAGGGCCCTTGAAGAAAGGAACATAAAGCCACATCTTTGGCTACAACCTCATCCTAATAGAGATCCGTACATGCCTCCAGCTTCTTACTATATGTCTTCAAATGATAAAGAACGGTTTCTAAGAGTTCTACAGAAACTTAGGGTCCCAGATGGATATAGATCTAACATCTCTAGATGTGTGAAGTTGAAACAAAGAAAACTCTTAAACCTTAAGAGTCATGACAACCATGTTCTTATGCAAGATATTCTTCCTGTAGCTTTACGAGCATCCAATGCCACACAAGTCATTGAGTTGCTTTCAGACTTGTCTTCCTTTTTCAAATACTTGTTTTCTACGACCCTCGACCCAAATATGCTCGATCTTCAACAGTCGAACATTATTCTTACACTTTGTGAGATGGAGATGGAATTTCTACCTACATTTTTCACAGTCATGGTTCATCTACTAATTCATTTAGTAGAGGAGGCTAAGCTTGGTGGGCCTGTTCACTATAGATGGATGTATCCGATTGAAAGGTTAGCCGATAATGCTTCATTTACTTTTATCTCTCATATTTGGCATCCAGTAATTGATCTCACGTGTTATTTATATTTATGTAATAAAGGTATTTTTCCCATTTGAAAGCATACGTAAGTAACCAGGCGCGGCCAGAAGGGTCCATTACTGAAGGCTACATCATGGAGGAGACTATTACATTTTGTTCTAGATACTTAGAAGGTGCTACGACCATTTTTAATAGACCCAAAAGAAATGATGATAATGGTTCAAGTATGGGTAAATACTTGTTAAAGTCTGGGGGTCGTGCAATTGGAAAAGAGAAAATTGTTCGCCTTGATATGAGAAGTAAGGAACAAGCGCATCGTTATGTGCTACTTCAGCTAGATGAAATCAAGGAACTTCGTGAGTAAGTGTTAATAGAAGCAACTTTGTCAATATTAACTATTTTTGTTCAACTGCTAATAATTTCCTTATTATAGTGAATTTTTAAGTGAAAAACGACGAGCATATTTCCATAGAGGTCGATCTAATGCAACATTAGAAAATCAGTGGATTGTTGAAGAGTTTTCTGAGTGGCTTCAAAACCAGGTTAGTATATTTTATTCGATGTTGAAGTTGATATTATATATTCACCATTAATTTTGATACTACCTTTTATTCTATTAAGGTGCACAAAATTGATGCAACTACCGAAGAAGGCCGATTGAGAAGGGCTTTAGCTGGTGGGCTAAATCAGTATGCTAAAAGAATGAAGGGCTTTGTCCTTAATGGATACAAGTTTCATACAGAAGATCGTGAACACTATATGAGGACACAAAATTCTGGGGTCATGGTCGTAGCTGATGGACAAGTTTACTATGGCAAATTGACAGACATATATGAACTAGACTATTATGGGAGTTATGAAGTTGTCATTTTTCGTTGTGATTGGGTAGATATAAATAGGGGCTTAAGAACATTTAGAAATGATGGTGCTTGTGTGAACTTCTCTAAGTTGATGCATACGGGTCGATTGTTGAAAGATGATCCATTTATCATCTCATCTCAAGCAAAGTCAAGTTTTCTATATTCAAGATGAGATGCAAAAGGGATGGTATCATGTCATTAAGACTAAACCTAGGGACTTGTATGATCTAGGCGAGATTTGATCTTTGTTTTTTTAGAGTTGTGAAATAATGTTATGTGTTGTTTCATTTTGTCCATGTATGTTAGTTTTCTTTTGTACGTGTTGTTTCATTTTGTCCATGTATGTTAGTTTTCTTTTGTACGTGTTGTTTCATTTTGTCCATGTATGTTAGTTTTTTTTTGTACGTGTTGTTTCATTTTGTCCATGATCTTTGTTTCATTATTGATTATTTGTTTTACGGAACATATTTGCTTCTCATTTTATTTTTGTAAGTTCTATTATACATCTACTAATTCTTTTATTTTTGAAAAAGTGTGGATTCACAATGAGGAGGTTTTTTAGAAGTGGCAAATCAGTGCAGTCCTCAACAGCAACACCGGAACATGAAGGAGGTGATGACAGTCAGCCAAGACTGTCAACATCTCAAGCAGAGGGACTAGTGAGGGAAGCTGGTGTTTGGTCCACTGACGTGCCATTTGATGAGAGGGAGCTACTTCAACTTATCGGTAACTGTTTTCAATTTTATAGCATTAATTATGGTAATAATTTTTCAATCAATTAGAAAAGTAATGGTATATCTTAATCGTTAATAGATGGCCAAGGTAACTTGAGTACCTTAAGGACGATACCAGTTAAGGAAGTATGGCATCTTCCTGAAGGTGTAAGAATTATTGTGCGGTTCAATGACCTACGCCAACCAATTAGAAAGGGTGGCGATTTGTTGATCCGGTTTATTGGAGAGGTTGCAAAAACGGGACGGTTTTGTCCGCTCGGAGTAAGAGATTGGCGTACGATGAATGACCAATACAAAGCAGAAGCTATTGAGGTTATTCGAGTAAGTATTATTTATGTCTGAAATTTACTTTATATATATGATATAATATGTGTGTCTGAAGTTTTTGAACTTTATCATTATATTAATTAAGATTTTATACTCTTAATTGTTTAATTTAATTCAATAGTATAATTGGCAATAGGTTCTTCTATCAAATTTTACTGTTCGAGTGAAATTTGGATATAGCACTGAAATGTGGTTGCTCTCTTACTAGTACAACTACTGCTTTATGCCTTCTTACTATTCCCTTGCCTTTTTGTGACATTATTGTTGGATTTTATGTTTTAGGGGAAATTTTCAATGCCCAGTGATGTATTGATTGATAAATCAATACTACAGCATCTTGGCAAAATGTGGAGGGGTTATAAGACGAGTTTGAAAGCGCAGTATTGCCAAGGGAACAAAACTGAGGCTGAAGTTATTGCAACAGTGCCACGAGGAGTTAATCGTGACCAATGGATAACTTTGGTACATTTTTGGTTTTCTCCACAAGGCAAGGTAAAATAATTTCTTTTTAAGTAATTTTTGACTGGTCAAAAAGGGGAAAGCAGATTGATATTGATTATGAATGTAAAGTTTTTCTTGGATTGATGTTGATTTCCAATGTCAGGAGAAGAGTAAATGCGGCAAAGAAGCACGTGCCAAGCAGAATCAGTTTCACACGACTAGTTCAACAAGTTATGCGAATAAAAGAGATAGTTTTGTAAGGACTTCAGTATATGTTTAGTGTATTATTACTATCTACCTGTTAAATTAGTTAAGACTTATGTTGACGTGTTGATTATAGGAAATTAACAAAGGGAGGAAGCCCACCAGTATAGAGTTTTACCAGGAAACTCATACCAGGAAAAGAAGTGGCTTTTTTGAGAACACGGTTTCACAAGAATTTATGGTGGGTTTTATTATTATCTCACATTTCTTTTAATTTAAATGTATCTAATGTCTTTTTCTCTTCTTTGTAGGATACAGCTAGAGAAATAGTTGAGGCTCGACTTGGATCTTCTTCCAGACCTCGATTAGAAATCGAGGAGGAAGTATTTACAGAGCTAATGTATGAACAGGAAAATCCGAGCTATCGAGCGGTAGGCTATGGATTTGGCGTGAAGAGGAGTGATATATACGGAGTCAGGGGTGAACTAAAGAAAAAGGGATTCAACCGTACCGGTGATCATGTCGAATTACAAAATATGAAAATAGAATTGGCCAATGTAAAGCAGCAAATGAGAAGGCTCCTACCCATCTATGATGCTGTTTCTTCTGGCCAAGCATCATATGAAATGATAGCAGAAGGTCGAGCAATTATTACTACGGTTGCTGATCCGGTAAGATAATCTATTTAATTTGTATTTGTTTGTAATATAATGCAAATAATTGCCTTTCTAATCCTTTGTAAATAATGAAATTGATGATGTGAATGATTGAGACAAAAGGCGGCATTGGGGTTGGTACTTTTGGGAAACTATATAAATTTACCATGTGAAGCAAAATTTTGGATCAGATAAGCTTGTCTTGCTGCTTGATAAGATGGTTTGGTTTTTGGATGTTTTGACACTTCTTCTACTAAATCTTTTCTCTAATATCTTCATTGATAATCCTCTTTCAATTTTTTCCATATGAGGAATAGCCTAACTTTATACAACAAGATATAATTTGAATCATGTGTGTTGTGCTTTGCAAGATGTGGCAGAGAGTGGAATCTCATGTGCTATATTGTCGCCTTAAGATGTAGCAGACTCTTCATTTGCTTCAAGCATATACTAGATAGAAATGAGAATAGAGGGCAAGCTAAATAGGTGGCAATCACATGATATGGAAGTCATGAGATGCAACACAACCTAGGCCTCCCTCTATCTACTCCTACTTCCCTTCCAAAAGGGATTGTGGACACTTGAGGGTTGACGGGTTCCGATAAATGATTTCATGTGCTCATTGTTATTGATTTATGTGATAGTAAACTGATAGATTGATATTTTGTACATAAGTAGTGTTATTATTGTGTTGTCTATACAGGGTAGAGATGAATCGGGATCAGGTGACGGTGAACCCTCAAATTTTTTTGCATCTCCAAGCACGCCAAGCTCATTCGGTTGATTGATATATTTGTGAAGAATGTACTTGACTAAGTTAGCATTGTATAATTTTTTTTTTTTTGGTTATTAAATTAATTATGTTGATATTTGGAGTGGAAAAAATCTCAAATTTTGTATTGAACTATCAAAGTACATTGACAATGTTGTAATATTTTGATTGTCGAATTCGGAGTCTTATGAAAAATTTATCAGTTTAGTTGATATTTTTTTATTAAGTAATTTTGTGTATATATATATATATATATGTGTGTGTGTGTGTGTGTGTGTGTGTGAAAAATATGCACAAATAAATAGGCAATACACGTTATTTGTAAAATGTCATGCTAAGAAGTAAAAATAGGGTATTTAAAAAACTCAAAAAATCTCGACATTAAAAAACGCCGAAAAATATCGGCGCTTATAGCTCCAAGAATGTCTCGACGCTTTTATTTTTCGGCGTTTTCTTTCTCGGCGCTTATCCTAAGCGCCGATAATGAAATTCTTGGCATTTTTTTGCGCCGAGAATTCCAAAAAAAAGGGCCGAGAATTACCCTTTTTTGTTGTAGTGCCTCTATAAGTACCGTACCAACCGCAACAACTTTAGATTGATTTATTTATATTATTATAGTTGTATTTTTTAATAAGTTATAATACATTTTATTTTATAGGATATATTTATAATTTTATAGAACACTACTATACTGTTATAGTTGTATTTTTAACAAGTTATAATATATTTTATTTTATAAAATATATTTATAATTTTATAGGGGGCTATTACGATTATATGTTATATTATTTATTAATAAATTATAATTATTTTTTGATTATAATAATTATTTATGTATATATTATATATTATATATTTTTTATATATATTCTTATAATATTAAAAAAAGAATAATAAGAGGGGGAATAGGCCTGGCCCATGGTGACCTCTAGTTACTATGTAAATGTTTTTCTTTTCAATAATTGGGAAAGGATTTTTTTCTTTTTTTTTTTCTTTTTTTTTTTTTTTTGTTTTTGAACACGGGAAAGCCCGCAGGTGAGGGAAGCATTTGACGAGGGTTTTACATTTGGGTGGGGAAAATCAGTTAGGTACGGCTGCGGGAGACGAAGACTCGGAAGCGGGAACACGAAACGATAATTGCAAGATGATTCTTTAAAAATTTTATATTTGTTTATGATGTTAAAATAAATTTTTTAATTTAAAAATTAAATATATTTAATAAATACTCTAAATATAACGAGGTAAAAAGGGGTAAAACTTGGCATTATTTGTCACTAAATCCATCGTTCTCTCATTAGTCTCCTTATCGTATATAAAAATTGTATTGTTGTGACACTGTTATTAAAGTAAAGTTTGATAAGAGACCTATTTTACATTCCTATGGATTGCAACTTGGAATATTTTATTAATATGCGTAACTTTTTGAACTAAACTATCATTTTGCACCGTATGTGGATTAAAAAATTAATACACTAAACTCTACGGCACTAATATGTAACTTACCATTTTTAAAAATAACATATTTTTATATTTTGATTTAAAAATATAATGCGAAAATTTAAAAATTTCAAAATAGAATGCCCAATCAACATGTTACTTGACAGATTGCCAACTAAACAGGAACATTTTATCTTTCTATATATATATCTTTGTTTAAAAAGTATATTGGTTTTTCTTACTTTGAAGCAGGTTTTTACTAAAATGAGAAAAAAGAAAACATATGTTGTATAAATTTTTAGCATTGTCTTATATAGATAATATTATTTGATATACTTAGCTTTTTAGAATTTTTCTATACATTTTTGTTGAATCAAAAATATATTATAGATATAAGATACTATTATTTGATATCTAACTTTATATGTCACTTAGTTACCATGAGATTTAAACATTTATTATTTAAGTACTCTAATATTTTAATATATACAATAATATATTCTAATATTTAAATATTTTATTATTAAGGTATCCTAAATTCTGTGAATTTTTATTTGAAATTGAAATTATGAAATATAATTATAATAATATGTAGATGTCTTCTTCATGATGTTGAGATTTGTCCTGCTAACATGACACATTATTTAGCTAATGTCCAAATATCTTTCACCATAATTCATTGATTTTTTTCATAATCCTCTGAATTTCACTGAAAACATTGGTAATCATGTAACATATCGACATTTTATGGTGAAAATTGGTCAGATTTTGACATAAATTCACTAAGTTCTTACACGGGGTACATAAGTGATAAAATTTTTAAATTTCAGTATACCTCATTGTATATATTAATATGTAAGGTACCTATTTGATCAAAATATAATTATTTTATAGAAAAATCATGACTATTTTGTCAAAAATTTTTTTTTTTAAATGACCAAATAGAGTATTATACATATAAAAATATAATTATATTAAAATTGTTGAAAAAATTATTTATTTTATTAATTTAAAAATTATTATTTTATTTTATTTAATTTTTGAAAAAAGAATATATTTATGACTGAAATTTAATTAAAGGTATTAATATCATCATTTAATCATTAATCATTGAGTTAGCCATTTCATATTGCTAAGGGGAAATTTGATTTTGAGAGTTAGTGTAAAATTGAAAATGGGTGTTAATGCCTTTGTTGCTATGATCCACGAAGTGAGATCAAGAAGGACTTTGATCTCAGGGTGCGTTGTATTGTAGCACCAAGTTAGAGTAGGTATAATGTTTTCTACTCTCTTTCTTTAAGTTTTTCAATTCTTTTGTTGATTTCATTGATTTAAAGAGAGGTTTGTAATTAATAGCTCATTTTTCTATACAAGAAACGATATGCCTTTGTTCTTTCACCTAGCACTCATAAACATGTAGGTTTCTAAGACACTTATTTTTAACTATTGTTGCATCTTACAAACATTTTCTTTGTTGGACGGAAAGCTCTTGCAGCTTCTGTTTGATTTGATGCCAAGGAGGTTTTGTACGAGAAGCACAGTGACATTTTGGTTTTTGTTAATCCCTATTTATGAGACCAATGTCTTGAAAAATGTATTTGACGAGTTGGTCAATATTGGCACCTATGAGATTGGGGGTCCTCGAAAACAGTCTCTTGTCATAGTATCACCCTGATGGGGTAAGGCTGTGTACATCCTACCCTCCCAGACCCTGCGCAAGAGGAAGCTCTTGTGGCACTGGGTATGATGATGATGATGGTGTTAATGCCTTTGACCGGCTTATTGATGTAGGAGAAATATTTTGGATGTATTTTTTGATCTATATAAACTCATGAGCATCTTGAAGAAATATATACAATAATAAAAAAATTTTTCTTTTAATTCCCTACACTCTTTTGAGAAAATAGTGAGCTTGGTAGTTGTAGTTCAGGGATCTTTCATTGCTTCACTAACAGAAGTTCGACAGGTTGTTAAATCCTGGAAAAGGAGCGCATTTAAGCTAATAGCAATACTTGTGCAGGAGGGGCATTTCCTTTCTAAGGAGAGCGTTCTCACGTGCCTCATCCCAAATATACGTTTTTTCTAAACCCTTTACTAATTGCATATTATACTTATTGTTGCTATTGTCATGTATACTATGTTGTTTATTCTTAATTGATGGAATTGCATTTTATTTTATGATGTATTTTTTATGTTATTAATATTTTATTTGATGATTATTATAAAATATTTCCAACAAAAATAACGTTATCATCTTATTTTCTATTAATGTGGCACAAGTTAGGGTTGTCTTTCAGCCGAGCCGAGCCTGAGCCTGCCAGGCTCGAGGCGAGGCTAGTTAGCATTAAACTCGGCTCAGGCTCGCCTCAAAGCTTGCCAAGTTTTGAAAGTTCAAGCTCGAGCTCGACTCATCAAAAATTTGGGCTCAGCTCGGCTCGGTTCGATGGAAGCTCGACGAGCTTTGAATTAAATTTGCAATATTTGGGCTCATTTAATCAAGGCTAGGTGGAAAAGTTATTTCCAAGAGCTGTTCAATGAACAAGGAGGGACAAACATATCCTTAGGTGACCTTCAAACATCTGAGGTACATCAAAACCACAGTGAATGTAGACAAATTAGCCTAGACGAAGTCAAGGAAGCCTTGAGATCCATGGGAAGGGGTAAAACAGTTGGCCCAGATGGCATCCCCGTAGAAGCATGGAAGTGTCTTGGACAAAAGGGCGCCATTTGGCTGATTAAACTATTTAACCAAATCCTCCAGGGGGACAAGATGCCTGAGGAATGAAGGAAGAGCATATTGATACCGATATATAAGAACAAAGGCGACATTCAGAGTTGCGCCAACTATCGGGGTATCAAGCTAATGTGCCACACTCTGAAGTTGTGGGAACGGGTCATAGAGAAGAGGTTAAGGCAGCTGACTGAGGTGTCCGAGAACTAGTTCGGATTTATGCCCGGGAGATCAACAATAGAAGCCATCCACATCCTAAGGCGGACGATAGAGCATTTTAAGGAGAGACGAAAGGACCTTCATATGGTCTTCATTGATTTAGAGAAGGCATATGATAGAGTGCCAAGGGAGGTTCTTTGGAGAGTTTTAGACAGGAAAAGCATCCCCGTTCCATACATCCGAGCCAACAAAGACATGTATGATGAGGCACAGACTATGGTACGTACAGTGGATGGGGAGTCAGACGCCTTCCCGATAACAGTGGGGGTTCACCAAGGGTCTGCCTTGAGCCCTTATCTGTTCATTTTGGTTATGGACGAGCTCACTAGGCACATCCAGGGATGTGTACGTTGGTGCATGCTTTTTGCAGATGACATAGTACTGGTGGGGGAGTCGCGGGAAGAGATCAATGAGAAACTGGAACTGTGGAGAGGGGTTCTAGAGTCGAAGGGCTTGCGACTAAGCAGAGCCAAGACCAAGCACATGGAACTCAAGTTCGATCCATCTACCACGCCTAGCCGAAAAGAAGTCAAGATTGGACACGAGGCCATTTCGAAGACGGAAAGATTCAAGTATTTAGGGTCCGCGATACAGCACAACGACGAAGTGGACAAGGATGTCAGCTACAGGATCAAAGCGAGTTGGCACAAGTGGAGGATGGCCTTTGCGATACTTTGTGATAGGAAATTCCCCTTGAAGCTAAAGGGAAGATACTATAAGACGGTGGTGCAGCCAGCCATGGCGTATGGGGCGAAGTGCAGGGCGATGAAACAACAGCACACTTAGAAGATGAAGGTGGCGGAGATGCGAATGCTGAGGTGGATGTGCGGACACACAAGGAAGGATAGGATCAAAAACGACATCATAAGAGGCAAATTGAGCGTAGCTCCCATTAAAGATAAATTAAGGTAGCATCGTTTGAGGTGGTTCGGACATGTCAGAAGGAGACCGGACGAAGCTCCAGTCAGAAGATGCGAACAGCCTATTACTACATTAGGCAGAAGAGGCAGAGGCAGACCGTAGAAGAGATGGCTTGAGACGATCCGACAAGACCTTACCCACCTAAACCTGCGGGAGGAGATGGCCTTAGATAGGGCCCAATGGAGGGCTAGCATAGGGGTATTAGATGACCCGGTTAGAGTAGGGTAGTCTTTAGCTCTATCTGTATATCCCCTTTCTATCTTTCTATCCCTATCTCATCCTCTCTCTCGTTCTCTTTCCGTTTCTCATCTACCATTTTTTTTTTTTTTTTTGGTGTGGCCCATGCTTATGCTTTCTGATGTTTGCCATGTCTTTTGGCTGGTGGATGCAAGACCATCATCTTAGGTTGGGGTTCCTAGGAAATAACCTCTTTTTAGGATAGCCCCCTAAAGGGGGAAGACTGCGTACATCTACCCTCCCCAGACCCTGCTTTTGGCGGGAGCCCTTGGTGGCACTGGGATCGTTGTTGTTGTTGTTGTACTTAAGCTCAGTATAGGCTCGTTTGGGCTCGTTTAAGCTCCGGCACGACTCGTTTAAACTCCGATTTGGCTTCATTGGACAATATTTAAGCAAATATATTATACTAAAAAAGGCTCGTTTAGGCTCACGAGCCTACGAGCTCGAGTTTCACTAGGCTCAGGCTCGGCTTGATAAGTTAAACAGGCCGGCTCGGCTCGGCTTGAGCTCAAAGCGAGCCGAGCTTTATGATGAGCTGGCTCGCAAGGGCTCACGAGTTGGCTCGGATCATTTAGACCCCTAGGCACAACTTGTCTAATGGTGTGATATATTTAGTTAAAACTCGTAAAATAACTCTAAAACTAACTAATTTTCGTTCTATATTAAGATTTGATACAATTAGAGGCAATTAACACATAAGGGTTGTCGTTAGTGCACGACAAGCCCTTACTTTGTGAAAAAATAGAGTTCAATGATGGAATCCTTCATTTTTAACCGTGTGAGACAAACTATTTAAATGGTGCGATACATTTAGTTAAAACTTGTGGTACAATTTATTGATCTTGTGGTATAATTCTAAAATAAACTTAATTTTGCTCCATATTAAGGCTCGTTTGTTTCGAGAGAAGTACTTTTCCCCCCGAAAAAAATTTTCTTTCAAAAAAATTTTCTATGGAAAAGGCAATTCTTCGTTAAGTTTTTCCGTTGTTTATTTCAACGGAAAACATGTCCTCCCATAGCGATATTCTTTCTTTGTTTTAAAAGAATCACTTTCTACCAATTATCTGATACCTAATCATAGGATAATATAAGTAGAAAGACAATATATTTGAAATTATCTAGATTTTGTGTAGTTGTGAAATTATTATTAAGGTATACCATGAGCTTTGAGCATTTATTACCTAAACTGACATTTTAATATATACACTAAGATACTCTGAATTTGAATATTTTATCATTCAAGTATCATATTTTAAAATTTTATTAATTTTTGTAAGAATCTAACTAAATATAAAAGTGCTAATATAATATATAATTGTGATAATGTTTACAAGCCATGTCAATTCCTCTCAGGTTGGGAGTCTTCGGAAACAGCCTCTTTTCAGGTTGACACTCTAAAGGGGAAAGGCTATATACATCTACCGCCCCAGACCCCGCTTATGCGGGAGCCCTTGAAGCACTGGAATTGTTGTTGTTGTTGTTGCTGCTTTACAAGCCATGTCAATGTTTTGAGCAAATTACAATTAAAAGTCCAATCGTAAAAATTATGTAAACTGTTTAAATATGGCCGAAATCATATGCTATGTTAGCATTTTTTTTACCAAAAACCCGTTAAATTCTAATGAGAATACTCATATATTGTCAGAATCATGTTCTATTTTAGCATTTTCTATCAAAATCAATCGAATTTCAACAAATGCACATGATTAATAAAATTTTAAAACTTCAGGGCACCTAAATAATAAAATGTTTAACCTTCAAGGCATCCCATTATATGCATTGAAATGTTATGGTACCTAAGTGATAAATGATTAAACCTCACGATATTTAAGTGATAATTTTTCTAAAAAAACTATATCAAAAGAAAGTAAAGGAACATACCCAGTACCTCAAGGGCTCCCGCCTACGCGGGGGGGGGGGGGGGGGGGGGGGGGGGGGGGGGGGGGATGGGCAGATGTATGCAGCTTTCTCCCTTAAGGGTGTTAACCTGAAGAGATGTTGTTTTCCAGTGCCCCCAACCTGAGGGTGAGGATTTCCCAGGAGGTCACCCATCCTGATACTACTCTCGCCCAAGCACGCTTAACTTCGGAGTTCTAATTCTTTGGTTATATCAAAAGAAAGTATTTTCTAAAAAAGAATATAATCTTAAATATTTTTTTGTGCTTAGTTTGATGTAAACATTATTTTCTAATTATAATATTCATCATATCATGAATTAGTAAAGATGTTACAAATACAAAATACAAGTCAGGAACGAAAATCAAATGGAACCACAAAATTCACTCAAACATTTGGAGCTGACTGATCTTTCTCTGTCCAGTTCTTGTCCCACACTATTATCTCTAGTGATCTAAGATTCTGCCAAGTTCATTTTTGTTCCATATTCGGATCGATATATACCTTTGAACTTTATTGAATCACTCGGAATGATGACTTCCCCATTTTGAAAGGGAAGTCATTTTCCCCCATTCGAAGGAAAAGGTACTCCGTCGGAAAACCTTTTCTGTAAGAGAACGGGCGCTAAACAACGGAAAAGGAAAAAATCACTTTCTAAAATGTAATTTTTTCCCAAAACAGACGAAGCCTAAGATGTGGTATTAGGGGCAAAAAGACTCTTAACGAGTGTCATTAATGCACATAAGGCCATAATTTGGAGGTACAAGCTTGTTGAATATTATGGTAGTACAACAACAACAGACCCAGTGCTTCAAAGACTCTCGCATAAACAGGGTCTAGGAGGGGTGGATGCACGCAATCTTACCCCTTCAGGGTGTAACTCTACTAAGAGGCTGTTTCCGAAGACCCTCAATCTTTATAGGGTTGGCAACACGATGACTTTCTAAGAGGTCATCTATAGTACTACTCTCACCCAAGCACACTTAACTTCGGAGTTCTAATGGAATCCGATGCCTCAGGGCCTGGTACATTTAGTTAAAACTTGTACTATAATACTAAAACTCAACTTATTTTCACTCTTTATCAAGGCGTAGCATGTTTTTCTTTTATAAAAAAGCAAAGATGTGGTACAATCAAAGGCAATAGAGATACTCAGAGACTGTCATTAGTACACCTAAACCCGAAATTTGCGACAAAATGGCATAAAAATAATGAAATAAATGGTGTCGTACATTTAATTAAAACTTGTAATACAATTCTGAAATCATACTTATTTTCACTCTATATTAAAGTGTGTTACAATTAGAAGCAAAAAAGCAACTTAAAAATACTAGGGCAATCAACTGCAAACAATAAGACACGAATAAATTCTATTCCACAATCGAGGAATATCAAAACTCAATATTTAATATTTACATATTCTTACCCAGCAAGACTGAACATTTTGCTTTACAGTACACCAAGATCTAAATATTTAACATTATTTTTTGAACAGTACAAACGCCTTACAGGCAGGGGAAGGGGGGATGCCGGGCCTCAAACACTGGATCCCGTGGGTGGCAAACGCCTACCCAACCATTTGGGCCAGGAGGGCTTTGGCAAATATTTAACATATTTGATCTTACCATGACAGTTATATAAAACGCCTGGCATTTTGTTTGTATAAATTATCACTTAGATATCTGAGGGTTGATCATTTATCATTTAGTACCCTAATATTTCAAAATATACGTGGTATCTAAGGTTTAAAAATTTTATCACTTACCCTGAAGTCTCAAAATTTTACCAATTAGATACCCATGTTTCAAAATTTGATAGATTTTCATTGAAAAATGCTAAACTGAAACATGATTCGGACTCTGATAAAAAAAAATGATTCCAAAAATATATAAACATATTCATTAAAATTTGATGACATTTTGCCAAAAAGTGCGGATATGACACATGATTTCCATAATATATAGGTAAGTTATATCCAAATTCAATGAATTTATCGTAATATATTGGATTTTTATTGAAAATATTAACATAAGTTATATATATTATTATAATTATACACTATATTAGCATCTTTTGTAAAAATTGGTGTGTTTCCCACAAAATTTCATCAAACTCTAATACAATATACCTAAGTGATAAAATATTCAAACCTTAAGTGACCTCCTCGCACATATTGAAATGTTATCTATGTAATAAATGATCAAATCTCAGGAAACAAATGTCATAATTTCCCTTTTTTTACAAAGTAAAGACAAGCACCTTAAGCGTGCCCTCTTTTTAAAGGGATACTTCAGGGATCGATATAGAAAAGGAGGAGAGTCATATGCAAAGTAAACTTTCCAACATAATGCCCAAACCCCATGCCCAGCATTTGCTAACCAATATGCTGACTTGTTTGCTTCTCTATAAAAATGTTTGAAAACAGCTTGACCATACGGAGTGTCTAAGAGCTTTATATCATCCACAATAGCTATAATATCCACTGGAGCTGAATACAAGCGGACAATTGCCTTGATGACTACCTCACTATTCCCATCCAGAATAATTATTCTTGTACCCAATGCTGAGCGTAAAAAAAGAGCATCCCTAGTCATTACCACCTTAGCCACAATGATAGACGCATTATCCAGCGCACACAAACTAATAAGCAGCACTCAACCTTAATGATCCCAAATAATGAGCTGAAAACCCTTGGCACTAGGAGTGTAAACGAACCGAACGTTCAAAGAACTACTCATGTTCGAAATCAATTATAACTCGTTCGTGTTCATAATTAGGGCTCGATAAGCTTAACGAGCCGAGTTCGAACAAGCGGGTGCTCGATAAGTTCGATAAGAGC
Source organism: Simmondsia chinensis (assembly GCA_018398585.1). Classification (NCBI taxonomy): domain Eukaryota; kingdom Viridiplantae; phylum Streptophyta; class Magnoliopsida; order Caryophyllales; family Simmondsiaceae; genus Simmondsia; species Simmondsia chinensis. The sequence continues at coordinate 33,009,072 of JAGTTD010000008.1, read as the reverse complement.
TCGTTAAGAACTCGTTAAAAGCTCGTTAAAGACTCGTTAGTAGTTAATATTAACTCCAAAATAGCTTGATAATGGCTCGATAGTAACTCGAATAACTCAGCTCGATAGGGAGCTCGACTCGATAATAAGCTCGTGTTTGTTATGAGCTCGATTTCATTCGATAACGAACTCGGCTCGACTTGATAAGGAGCTCGAATTGGTTCGATTAGCTTAACGAGCACGTTTGGCCGTACTGGGCTTTCCAGCCCAGTACGGGCTTTTGCCCACGGCCAGCACCAGGACGGTGCTAGCTCCTGTTCGGGTTTACCCAAGCCCATCAGAGGCTTGGGTGCCCTTTCCCCACCCGGGTCCTCCGCCCGAGCCAGTGACTGCTTGGGCCTCTCAGACTTTCGGTTGGATGCGGGTTCGCCTACTTATGAGGAGGATTCGAATTTCGCTATGATCCCAGTTGAAGTTATTGATGCTCAAGAAAATTTAGTTGGGCTTGTGGAGCCCGACCTTTGTGGCACAAACATGGAAGCAAGTATTCCAAGTAATTGCTCTTTGAGTCCTAATGAACGGGACTTGGACACTATGGACTCTCCCTCTTCTGTTGAGCCTGAAGTGAACTCAGTGGTTCAACCTCAGATTGACTGTCGGATGACTAGAGCGGCTTCGAAGAAGCAACCTCAAGTTAACAACAAAAAATCTAAAGGCAAGAAGAAATCCTAACTTCATTGACTTCCTGCTTTGAATTAACTTTGATGTATTGATCTACTCGCTATTTTTCCATTTTCTTTTCTTTAGTGGCTTATACTTAGGAGTTTCTCTTTGATGTTCCTTTGTATTTCCACTTCGTGGCTCTTCTGCGTTTTTTGCTTTCTTTTTGATTACATTTGTAGGCCTCGGCCATCTTGGGGTATGCCCCTCGTACTCATGTATGAACGTACATCGATGCGATTTTTTGATATATATAAACTGACTTATCAAAAAAAAAAAAAGCCGAGCCGAGCCGAGCCGAGCCTCGAGCACAACAAAATCTTAACGAACCGAGCTCGAATAAGGGGTTGAAAAGCTCGATAAAAGCCCGGCTCGAGCTCGATAAATCTTAACGAACCGAGTTTGAACAAGGGGATACTCGGCTCGTTTACACCCCTGGGTATGTGGTTTTCATATGGTCTGGTACAACTAGCCAATGAGGCCGCAGTCCAATGATAAACAGGCTACCAAGATTGAGGTACTAAAACAATAGGTTATATATCCAAATCCTCTCGAGATCCTAGCTAGGATCGGTATAGTGACATTTACCCATGCCCCAATTCGAAAGTGGCCTAAATTCAAACCTCATTACCCATGTGCCATATAAAGTACCTTAAGTTACTCTAAAAATTTCCTTGCCTTTGTTTATGAAGGGAAATTATCACTCGTTAAGTTCAATTATTTATTACTTAAGTATCCTCACACTTTCATATATAAAATAGGATATTCTGAGATTTAAAAGTTTTATCACTAAAGTACTCTAAAGTTTTAAAATTTTATCAATTACGTACCACTTTATAAAAATTTGTTAGATTCTCATTAAAAAGCATTAAAATAGAACATAATTTGGATAATATATAAGCATTCTTGTTAGAATTTTATGATTTTTTTGGGCCGAAAATGCTGACATGATAAATGATTTCAGTAATAAATCGATAGTTTATATCAAAATTTAGTAAATTTTTATCATAATTCGATTAATTTTTACCGAAAACATTGACATAACTTATATATAATATCATAATCATGTACTACATACAAAAATTCATCAAATTTCGACTTAGGATACCATATTCAAACATTATAATACCTTATTATATATATTGAAATACCGTGATACTTAAGTAATAAATGTTCAAACCTTAGGGCAACCACGTGATAATTTACCTAAAATAAATGCTCAAATCCTCTTACCTCCAATCATGCTTGCAACTAAAAAAAGAAACACTTTTATTGGTTACTATAAGAAACTTTACACTTTATTTTTGTTTTTTTTTAACGGTAAAGACAAAGCCTCTTCAAATTACCCTTATTAGAGCGGAAACCCTAAGACACCAGCGCAGATAAGGGAGAGGAAGACTGTGTGGGAAACAATCCCACACAGAAATGCAAGAACTCTCATGACCCAAATTCACCGACCAGTCCGCCGATCTATTAGTTTCCCTATAACAATTATTGAAAGAGACTTGGCCACATTGGTAGTTCAATACACGGATATCTTCATATACGAAACTTTATACATCATTATTGTGAGGACAACACACACCATCTCCTTGGCGGACACTTCATATGCAACTCACAAGGAACCTGGTCACCAGCAAGCACCACAAATCTAAACTATTTAGAAGTTTATCATAGTAGAGTTATATGAGCAAAAAGGCGTACCAAGTTATAAAGGAGAGAGAAAACACTTTGCTTCACCACCCTCTCCAATTGTCTTTGCGCCTCCTGATTTCTCTCAGTGCTTCCACAGGCGACTCGCACCCAACCTTCTTCTGAAAATAGAGCACTGACATTTAGGACTTGTCTGACAAAGCTATGAAAAAACTGCTATTTTCGTCCACACTTAGGTAAAAACTGCTTTCAATTAGGTATTTTTGTTTGAAAAACTTTTAGTTTTTCCTTCTATTTCTACTTCTACATTGCAGGAGAAACATTATTTTTTTGTCTCCCCTTAAAAGGAGGACAACATCTTCTGATCTATATAAAAACACATTTCATTTCAGGCCAACTACCCTTAAAATACTGAAGAAAATGTGTTACTTTAATAAAAAAGCTTGACCAAATGCATATATCTTTCCTTCCCCAATGAATAGAAAGGGAAGATAGTTTCCTTCCAGAAAATATTTATGTTCGAAAGTGTTCTAGCTAAATATATTTTTCTTCAAAATTTTCTTTTTTCTAGTTCAGGAAACAATTTCAATACCTAAGAGCATATGAGTTAGGATTCAGCACACTTGGTGTTAAGATGAGATGAAAAGAGTATATGAGGTATGGGGTAGGGTTGGAAGTAGCGGAGTCAAAGAAATTGAGTTCAAACAAGGTCTCCAATGTAGAAGATATTTTCTCTTCAAATGATATTTGCCATGATACAGGTAAACAATGACTCCGAAACAATCTCTCTTTAAGGTAATAGTACCCTGAAGGGGTAAGGCTGCGTACTGCATTTCCTTAGACCCTACTTTGGTGTGAGTGCTTTGAGGCAATGGGTTTGTTGTTATTGTAATATACAAGAAACAATGAGAATAAGTGGAGGATTTCCTTCACAACCAAACCAGCTCGTAGGCATACAACGATCTTGTACACAATCCTATCAATCTACATCCACAGAATCAAATAATTACTTAACAACCATTACACAATGAATTTTCAGCTAGACGTTACGCAACTGGCTGTCATGTGGGATGCCAGATTTTGTTCTGTACTAACCCTCACAACATATGTGTTGTATTTCTTATTAGAATCTAAAGGCTTTAGATGCTAAAACTATCAACGGGATTGAAATCAATAATTATAAGACTATTTCCCAATAGTTTCAAAAAATCAAAGTTTAAAATGACTTATGTTCTTTAGAAATGCCTAATATGATTGCCACAACTCATTATGTATCATTCATGACGCCGCAACAATGACCACAATATGGCCACAACCCATGATCTGATTCAACAATAATATTCCAAGCTGTCTCAACTAACAGGAAAAAATGCCGGTTGTATAATCAATTGTCAGGGAATCAAATAGTATTACCAGGACATCAGGTACGTCAACCCGCACGAACGGATTAGTCTCCAACTCTTCCCCTATGGTTGAAGGGATTGTTGGTAGGCCTGCATTTCGCTGATCCTTAGCCCAAGACAACTTTTGTGCTAGCTTTGCGTTCTCTGGTTCAACAGTCAAGGCAAACTGCAGATTCTTCACGGTATACTGAAAGAGCAAGAAGCAAGATTATTAGGATTTTTTTTCTGTTAGGCAAAATATCCCAAATATTGGGTTTGATTTAGACCAAAACCAAATCTGAATAGAAAACGAGGACAAGGAAAAAAGAGAAACAAAGACACCGAGGTTTACATAGAAAATCCTCAAATGAGGGAAAACCACGGGCAGAAGGATAAAAGTTTCACTAGATTTGAAATGTCAAATTCTCTCTGTGTTTCTCTCTATGCCAGGGCAGAAGCCCTACAAATATAAACAACATTCCCAGTGCCTCAAGCGCTCCCGTCTAAGCAAGATTTGGAGGAGGGTGGATGTACACAGCCTTCCCCCTTCAGGGTGCTACTCTGAAGAGAGGGTGTTTCCGAGAACCTCTAACCAGAGGGGTGCAACAAGAGGACTTCCCAGGAGATCACCCATCTTGGTACTACTCTCACTCAAGCACGCTTAACTTCAGAGTTCTAATAGAAGCCCTACAACTATACAGCAACAACAACAGTCCCAGTGCCTCACAGGCTCCCGCAATAAGTAGGATCTGGGGGGTGGATGTACACAGCCTTCGCCCTTCCGAGTGGAAAAGAGGCAGTTTCCGAGGACCCCCAACCTGAAGATCTTGTCGTCCTGGAAGCATGGCATCCTAAAAAGGGGTTAGGTCATGTCGAAGACAACTCCAAGGTACATAATAAGGCAATAGAAGCCCTACAAATATATGTATAGAAAATATGGAAACCTTGGAAATCATGGGTATAACAACCGAACCCAAAAATAGGTGCATACCTGGTCCCTCCACTCCACAGACCTCCATTTCTAAATCTAGACTCGAGACAATACAAAACACTTTCTTTGGTAGTTAAGTGGTATCCGGTATCAAGGGATTTGAACCTAAAATCTCTTTTTCTAAGGCCTCAACTCTAATATTGTCTAGACCACCTCATTCGGTAGTAGGATTAATAGTTGCTCCATGAAATCTGACTCGACCTCAATATTTTTTTTGTTTCTTCCTTCCTTTCCCTATATCTAAGATTTAAAGAACTTCTCTTATTATAAAGAAAGTCTCAAAGTGTTAAGAACTCCACATGAGTCTATTATAAAAATATAAGCTTAAACTAGAGTTGTGAGAAAAAAGAGATTAACATATAAGCCTGGTGGGCTACTCCACCTAATGCCAATTGATTATAGGATGGAACCCCACTTGGGCTTAAATGTAGACCTTGTATGAGCCAACCCTGTGGGTCAAGACTACGGCTCGGTGAAATTTAACACAAAGCAACAAACACCCACTAAAGTGGTATTCGAATCCCACTTTTGTGGAGAGTATGCTTTTGTGACTAAATCATTAAGCTCGCTTCTTCCTCTTTTTTGTTAGAAAATGCACCACAAAACCACAATGAAAATTCAACCTACAAAGGATAATGAAATAAATTGTATAATATTAAAATTTTTGTTTTGGTTTTGTATTTTTTGACCTAAAAGATCGAATGGAACGATATATAGACAAGTAAATTCCTTATGAATTCCAAAGCATTGTTAATCCTTTCCTTTAGGGGAAGGAACAAGAAAATGAAAAACACACAAGATTTACGTGGTTCGGTCAAATATACCTACGTCCACAGAGTTGCAAGAATTTCTTTATTACATGGACGTTCTACAGAGAGTTGTTCTGTTCACATTCTTCTCTTTCAAACCCTAAACAGGGTTTACATATAGCATGTAAAAAAAACCCCATTGACCTGATCCTTCTCTCCATAGACTTGGCCCCTAACAATAACAAAATCAGCTTCACAGAAAGACCCAACACTTTCGATACCATTCTGATGGGACGCCTGTGTTAAGGGGACGTAAATATTACCTCATGGCCACAATAAACTCGAGTAGGCTCAGGCAGTGAAGCTAATGTCACACAAAGCGACTGATACATCTGTTCAGCTGTACCCTCGAAAAATTTACCACAGCCAGCAATAAACTACAAAAACGATCAGATGAAGAAAGTTTATTTTTCTGAACATTGTAGAGAAATTTTATACATAATGAAAGCACAAATTAAAATCCAGTAAATGGAAATATCATCACTCACCAAAGTGTCCCCTGTGAAAACAGCAGGGCTCTCTTCTTCTTTGCCAGTTAAATAATAACTGATGTGACCTTTTGTATGGCTGTTTAACACACGGAACAAGCCAATCTGAGACAATTTTTGTCAAGCAATAACAATTTTGACTAAGGCATCTTAAATGGATACATGCCGATGAGTTCTGCTGGTGCAAGGTGCATCACTTCATACCATGTACTACCAGTGCTAATAAAACAAGAAGCTATTGAAAAGAAGATATGAATACTATACAACTCCAGAGTGCTAAGCTACAAGACCCTCCTAAAAAGAACAAAAGAAAATGATCCAACTATTCTAATTAATACAACACACTAATCCAAGTCCTTTCATACTGCTCTTTCATTTGAAAAGACCGTTTAGTTGAAGGGCCTTTTCCAGAGTGGCTCAAAATGCTTTTCAAGGGTGAAGGCGGGGTGCAGAAGTCATTAGAATTTTTTTTTTCTTTTGATTGAAAAAAAATATATATCTAAAGAGAAGAAGATGTACAAAGAGTCAATGACAAGATGCTCCCAAAATAACAATCATGCTAATGACTAAGCGCTCCAATCCCTCTTTAAATTAGCTAAAACTATATTGGTGAAGCCGTTAACACTCTTTCTCTAAAGAGCTCCTAAGAATACCACTTTTTCCCGTAGGAAATTAACTGGCACATACTGGACTTTAAAAATCTTGCATTCCTTTCTAGCATTCCATTAGAAATTTTCATATTGCCCTCATGTGTTCAAGCGCTAGTCCATGATTCCTATTCACTTTCAAAAGTAAAAAAGGCAATGGAGGAATTGAATATTTCTTTTTTTTTTTTTTCGTGATGCCCAAACCGGTGGTTCTGAGAGAGATCTCAGTTAAATTTTTCTAGGGATGGTTTAAATTTTTCTAGAGATGGGTACCACAAAGCCAGGAAGCCTGCTCTCCTATTCAATTTATACCTGCTCTCCTATTCAATTTACATACTCTTCAGATAGCATAAGTGCCAGTTGATAAGGTAAAGATTGATGATTGCTATAAGTACTATTGAACAAAATTTGACTAAAGAAAGAGAAAAATAGTACAACCACCACCCAGTGCTTCAAAGAGGCTCCCACCACGGTAGAGTCCAAGGGGGTAAGATGTACGCAACCCTACCCTGTAGGGTGCTGCCCTAGAGAGAGGATGTTCCTAAGGGGTCCCCAACAAAGAGACAAATAGTAAAGAAACAGAAATGTCAAAAACACAAATCAGAATATTGTACCAAGGTGTATGAAGACACAGGATATTCACTTCAGCTCCCAGCAACAACTTGTCGCCATTTTCCACTTTATTAGTGCCACCCTTCACATTATCAATTGAGCCACCATAAACCTTAATTCCGGGCACCAGCAGCTTTATCTGCTCATTTCCACCAGCATGATCCCTACACCATACCGTCACCGACTATCAGCGGGCTGTGTCATTGATAGTGCGATGGCTATAGCATAACGTACACACACAAGAAAATAGACCCAAAGAGTTCAAAATATCGCAATCGGATACAAATAGTTAAGGATAGAGAAAATATGAAGTAATGATTTCTGAAAGTAACCACAGGATGGTCTTGTCGCTTCTTCGTCAGAGGGTCTCGCCCTTCCACGCATCCCCCTATTTCCATGCTTTACTTACCAAAAAAAAATAAAAATTCGGAAAGTAACCTGGACAAAAGAGAGGGGAATTTGATATACACAGGTAAAGAATATACAGGAAACTATGGGTGGTAAATGTGTCTTGTTCATGTTCATGTTACGCAAGGGGTCTTAGGAATGGGATCAACCCAAACCTGATCAGTTTATTAAAGGGATAAGGTACTCTCAACCCTTACCAAACCCAATTATTAAACAAGTAACCCGCGGGTGACCCATTTAATTATATTGGTGAATTTTTTTATTGAATGCTAGTTTTTCAACTACAAACAGATACTTGTCGTATTTATAATATGAGATAGTAGATTGCTTATCCCACTATTTTAGTGGGTGGTTTTTCCTTTGTGATATTATCTCATTATAATAGGGAATTGGATTTAGAGGAGGACTGGCTTTTGCACCTATAAATAGAGTAATCTTTTTTCCCATTATTCAGTCATTCTATTGATTAATTCTCAATACGCAACTCTCTGTCTCGAATCACTATCTCCGAATATAGATTTTAATGACATGATAAATTAGAGGATTCTGGTAGTCAATTACTCTACATGGTTCTCAAGACAATCCATCAAAGGTTATAAGACAAGTTCAAATCCAATTCCACGATCAAGATAAACCTATATTTGGGCTAAATTTTACTCACCAACAAAGTTAACATGTAGAGAATTTAAACGTGATAATAGGATGAAGAATCACCAGTGGTGATGAGTGGTGAGGACCATCTTGACATCGGCACCGTGTTGCTTGGCTACTTCTAGAACCTTCTCTGGCTCGACCGGATCCACCACTGCTGCTTCCTTCGTTGCTTCATCGATAATCCTGTGTTTCCCGACACAAATTCCAAAACGATCTAAAATGAAAAATAAACTGAAACTAAATAAAAATCGTAAAATGCTGAAATTGAAAGGGAAGAGAGAGATATAGAAAGGAATACATGATTTCATTGTTTGGTTAAAATTAGAATTCGCTACTTCTATATTTAGAGTTTGTCCCTCCTCGGATCAAGCCCGCTATACTTCTTATTGAACTACCTTATTAATATAGGCCTATATACCTAGAGTAGTAAGGTAAAGAAGGTAGTTCAATAAAAGTAGAGCGGGTCCAACATAAGGAGAGGAACAAACTCTATATATAGAGATAGTGAAATGTAATACAAATTGTCAAGGAACCGTCTCAAAAGCCAAAGCTCATGGGTGATTGCCCAATAATGGTTTTATACTCTAACATGCCCCCTCATGCGAATGCCCGTTATGCTTGAAGCGTGGATATTGCCCAGGTATTATCCAGGTCCACCTTATATCTTGTACTTAAATTATGTTAATATTAAAAGCAGGGAATTGATTGGGGGTCCTTGGACACAACCTTCCTTTAGGATAACATCTTGAAGGGATAAGGCTGAATACATCCTCCCCCCGACCCTACATATGAGGGAGCCCTCGAGGCACTAGGTCGGTTGTTGTTGTTGTTGTTGTTGTTGTTGTTGTTGTATTAAAAGCAGGGAATACAGGGATCCGAACTCGTAACCTCTTAGTCACAAGGCTCTGATACCTAAACCCTAAACTATATCATGTCAATGAACCTACTATCCAAAGGTCGCTGCCCCAGAATCGTTTTATACTCTTAACACAAACCAAGCAATAAAATCATATCTCCCTTTCTATCTTCTTCTCTTCCCTTTTAATTTCTCTTCTCATTGAACTACAATGATACTCTAATTCCATATACCTAATTTCAACAGGAATCAAATTCTCCAAAACTCACATCAAATTCTCAAACTACAACGCTAAATCATTCAATTTCTTCGCAAAATAGGAATCAGAGAAAGAGCAAATTAGAGATTACAAGTAGGCGTAGTTGTCATCGAGGCAAGGGATGTGGAAGATCTTCATGACTGCGATTCAAGTTTGCAACTTCGGGGATCGAAGACGATGAGAGAGATTTGAAGAATGAAACGAAATCAGAGTGGTCACGAGATGGCACGTCTAATGGTGAGGGTGCGTGGCAGCAACCGTCGCCTGGCCAGCTAGGGTTAAGTGGGCCCCCAGAGAGTGTTCAATTCCGGAAAGGGAGTTGGGGAAATGCTTATCTACATGAGCCACTGCCATCAATATTGTAAGTATTTTGATAATATTTAAAAAAGAGTTTTTTTTTTTATAAAATTAATGGAAATAACATTAATATAAATCTTTTATACTTGAAAACAATCATTCAAGAACTTGTTCAAATATTTAAAATATTTTTTTGGCACTATTTAAAATATTTTCTCAATATATAAAATATCTTTTAAATACCTAAACTAATTTTTTAATGTTTTTAAAATATTTTAAAAATATTTAATTCTTTTACAAATTAAAATATTTTTCAAATATTTAAAATATTATCTAAATATCATAAATATATTATTAATTATTAAAATTTTTTTTCATATTTAATATATTTTTTAAAAATATATAAATTATTTTTTAAAATATATAAATTATTTTTCAAATATATAAATTAATTTTTAAAAATATTAACAAACTTAAAGATACATGAACTAAATTTTCTTACTTATTTAATTTTTGCTTCTACTTCTATTTAAAAGGAGAAGCACTAAATATCTGCTTCTACTTAAAAGTAGAAAAATAGCTTCTAGTTTTGATTAAAAAAATATTTTTTTAATGGTTGTCAAACACCCTCCAAATCTCATAAAAGTGTTTTTTTCCCCCCAAAAAAGGCTTTTTTTTCCAGAATAAGCGAAGTCAAACAAGCCCTACATTCCATTAAAATTATTCATTACAATCGTATGCAATTCAGGGGAGATCGTGAGCCACCAGTCATGATTACATCGATCATTAATGGGTGTCCTAGTGACCCAATGAGCCACAGAATTACAAAGCCTAAGAATCCAAAAAAAGGACAAAGAAATTTTTAGCCCGAATCTAAAATGAAGTGAATATCCAAAAAAAGGAGGGTTTTGGAGAAGAAAGTCATTCCCATGCAGAGCTATCAAAGACATGTACGAGGACGCATTAACCAATGTATGTACAGCGGAAGGAGAAATAGATACTTTCCCAGTTGGGGTTCATCAAGGATCAATCCTGAACCCCTTTCTGTTCATATTGGTTATGGACAAGCGCACTAGGAAAGTCCAAGGGTTTGTGCCCCGGTGTCTTCTGTTTGCGAATGATATAGTTCTAGTACTGAAATCTAAAAAAGAGGTGAATGAGAAACTAGAACTTTGGAGAAGGGTCTTGGAATCGAAAGGCTTACAATTAAGCACATCCAAGATCGAGTATATGGAATTCAAGTTCTGTACCTCAACCAGGCCAAGCATAGAAGACATCGAGATTGGATTGGTTACCATACAGAGAAAAAAAATTGTTTCAAATATTTGGGTTCAATGATGCAACAGAACGGTGAAGTTGACAAGGATATTAACAACCGGATTAAAATAGTCTGGCTTAAATGGAGGATGGCCTCTGCGGTGCTATGTGATAGAAAGTTTCAGTTAAAGTTAAGGGAAAAATACTATAAGACGGTAGTAGACTAGCTATATTTTACGGTGCGGAGTGCTGGCCAGTTAAAAGATATCATAATCAAAAGTTGCAGGTGGTGGAGATGAAGACTATTCAATATGACCTCGCTCATCTAAACCTAAATGAGGATATGGCCTTAGATAGAGCTGAGTAGAGAGCTAGCCAATATAGTGGCTTATAATAGATGAGCATATCTAGGCTAGTCTTAGCACCCCTAGGCTTCTTTGTGATGCACTGATTGTTGCTTTGTTTTTTTGTTGTTTTGTTGCCTTACTGCTTGTTGCTCTATGACTTTATTACTTATGGCTACTTCATGTTTGCTCTACGCTATGGCTGTTATGTTTTTCAAGTTTTCAGGTTAGAGATCCCCAGACACAGCCTCGCTATGGGGTAGCACCCTAGAGGGGTAAAGCTGCATAGATCTCCCCCCCAAAAAAAGAACCTTTAGCACCAGGAGCTCTTTAGACACTGTGTTGTTGTTGTTACTGTTATTCTATCATCAACAATGGAGCAAATCTCCCACGGGCAATAGGTCCTGGAGTGGATGGCATAAATTATAGCTTGGTTGGCGAATGGAAACATCGACCCATAGAGTTTTGTTCTTGAGTCCTGTTTTTTTTACCTTTATTTACCGAAGTTTCTGCATATATATCAATTGTTGGTGTCTTGAAAAACATCGATCCTTAAAAAATAGTTTTTTTAGGGTTTTTTTTTTTACTATTTTGAATAATTAGAAAGCAATTTAAATCTGCGTTCCTTGCAAATTTTTTTCTATTCTATCTACTCTCAGCTTTCTTCTTTTTCTTTTTTTTCTTTCTCCACCCCTTCTCTTTCTCTCATGTTTTCATACTCTCGCTGTTAATTCTCACCTCCAACCCACAACTCACCAGTAGCGGTCGAAGACGCATGAGGGGGCCATGTGAGTTTCTTAATGACATCCATCTTTACAAAATATAATAGAGCGTGCATTTTACATAATTAAGTCTAAATTTTCCATTTTTAAAGCGACGCTTGTGAGAACTCATTTGCATTCTAGAATCATCCACTAAAGCAATAAAAAGATAATTCTAATTGTGTGTGAATAAATGACAAAATAAATACATAAAATTTTGCATGGTAGTGAAGGTGTGGTGGTTCATAATGAGAATCATATTGTCATTGTACAAGTTGACATAAATGTGAATGTGATCCAAAAAATATAAGAGTTAGCATGTTATATATATAGATTATATTAGTTTTAAACCATAATGAATTGCTCTTTTTTCTTTACATGCGATTAAATATGATGAGTATTATATTATGGTTATTTGTATTTTAGTACCTCGACGTTTTTGAAAATAATAAAAAGAATCCTGGCATTTTTGAATTGTAAAAATGCCCCTAAGCTTTTGTTGTATTAATAAAAATTTCTCTCTTCAGCGTGATGATGTCATTTTCGATCAATAGAGCTCACGTATCAACTGTTTTTTCATTAACTATATAGTAAAAATAATAGGAACAAAAGGAACATACCCAGTGCCTTAAGGGCTCCTGCCTACGCAGGGTCTGGGGGGGCGGACGTACGCAGACTTCCTCCTTCAGGGTGTTAACCTGAAGAGAGGCTGTTTCCCAGTGCCCCCCACCTGAGGGTGAGGACTTCCCAGGAGGTCACCCATCCTGATACTACTCTCGCCCAAGCACGCTTAATTTCGAAGTTCTAACGGGATCCGGTGACGGCGTGTTGGTGCCCTCTTTGGTTATATAGTAAAAATAATAAAAGTATCATTTAATGCTCTTATTCTTGCTTTATAAGCACAAATTTAATATGTTTTATTATGTAGAAACTATCGGTTTTCACATAATTTATTTAAAAGTATGATTATTGAAGGATTATTTTATCATTTTATTGCGCATTAATAAAAAAAAAAGCAATTGTTATTACAATTTTGTCAACAAAAAATGGTGTTATCATGTCCGAGAGTTGATTTTTTATTAATACGATAAAACTTTAGAGGCATTTTTATTAATACGACAAAAGCTTAGGGATCTTTTTTATTAATTCAAAAATGTCAAGATCCTTTTTATTATTTCGAAAAAGATCGGGGTGCTAAAATATAAATAATTCATCATATTATGCTCTTTAGAATTATGTATCAAAGTATGACTTATACTTGAACCCTGTGACATAATTGTTTGGATCGGGTTCGATTCATATTATTCATTTTCAAATTTACGGGTTTTGCTGATGTGTCATTTTTAATTTTCAGAAAATTGAAAAACTATGACCACTTAAATGCATTTTTCCGTTTTATATATTGAAAAACTATAACAATTTTTCACTCTTAAACATGACTTTTTAAATGAAAAATAAAAAAGGAAAATTGAAGATCAAAAGAAAAATATTTTTTGCTATCAAATAGCTCTTTTTATTCAAATGGTATATACGCCACCTAGAATAATTTTTTTATGTATTTTGTCTTTTTTTTTTTTCAATCGAATGTCTCCTTTGGAGGGGGACGTGGTGTGCTGTAATGTTTAATTTTTTTAATTTTAAAATATTTTTATAATTTATAATAAATAAATAAAATTAATTCCTACTAAATTTTAAATTAATTATTTTATGGATAAAATCATTATTATAATTCTTTAATTTTATTTGCTTGTTCATAAAACTACCCAACATAAACTAATATTGTTTATAGATATATATGTTGTTTAGTTTTTTGACTTTTATTTATCTGTTATGCGGTCATAGTCGATTAATACAATAATAGCTAAACAACGTATATATTTATAAATTACTATAGTAACATATAATTTAATTTAATTTAAATATTTAATAAATACTTAATTTATTGTGTATGTTATATTTTCAATTTTTATTTTCTAAAGTAATTCGACAATATTGATTTATGTTCGAGATTTTATGAACACTTAAATATAATTAAAGAGTTCTACTAGTGATTAAACGTCTAAATTTATCTATAGATAATTTAATTTGAATTTTAAATAAATAATTTAATTTAATTTACTATAAATTATAAAAATATTTGAATTAAAAAAAAAAAAACAACATTACATAATACCTCCTCAAGAGAGGGAGGTATTGAGTTAAATGAAACAAAAAAATAAATTAAAAATTAATCCCAATGACATGGATACTGTTTGGATAAATATTTCTTTTGGAAACTGGTTTGAAAATATTTTTATTTTTGTTATTTTTTTGGGGCATAATGAATTTTGATCATCATTAACATTATAATTTTAATAGCCTTTATGAGTAACATTCGTGTCATGTTATCATATTATATTAGATTTTGCTAGTTTTACTATAACCTACTGCTCACTGCCCAGCCCGCCGGCCTTAGCCCAACGGAACTAGCCGGGGCCCAAGCCAGGGGCTGGGCTGTGATTATATGTATATATAAAATAATTATTTTAATAAAAAAATACACTATAACAATATAATAGTGCCCTATGAAATTACAAATATATTTTATAAAATAAAATATATTGTAACTTGTTAAAAAATATAATTATAACAATATAGATAAATCAATCTAAACTTGCTATGGTTGGTGCAATACTCGTAGTGGAGCTAGTGTCGTCATCATCTTCATCGCTTGATGATTCCAATTGCAGACGGTCTTGGTCTCTACCACCTGCACTAAGAGGAGACGTCGATGCTACTATAGACACATGGCATGTTAGTATAACGCATGCCATGGTGAAAAGCACAAGATATCACACAATACGAATTATAGATCAATGGTAACACTAGCTAAAGTAGTATATTGATATGATAGAAGCTCCAATAATGGAGATTTATATAAGGGAAAGAGGGGAGAAGTAGAAGAACATAGATGGAGAGAGAGAGAGACAACATATTACATTCATCATACTCTAATCCTAATCACCAAAGAGGGCACCAACACGCCATCACTGGATCCCATTAAAACTCCGAAGTTAAGCGTGTTGGGCCGAGAGTAGTACCAGGATGGGTGACCTCCTGAGAAGTCCTCACCCTCAGGTTGGGGGCACTGGAAAATAGCCACTCTTCAGGTTAACACCATGAAGGAGGAAGGCTGCGTACATCCACTCCCCCAGACCCTGCGTAGGCAGGAGCCCTTGAGGCACTGGGTATTTTCCTTTTTTATACTGTAATCCTAATCCCTAACTATCTATATATACACATAAGAGAGGGGTGAGGTTGCACCATGGTGGAAGATTCTAGGAGGGGGACAGGTGGTAGGCGTGAAGGAAGGTTCTGGAATAGCCTGTTGGAGGTGTTGCCAGGAGCTGGATAGGTGTTGGGGTGGCGCCAGGAATAGAAGCTTAGCGGTAATGATGGCGCGATGTGCATAGGCAGTAGTGGAAATGAAGAGGTTGGGGGTACTGGAGGTCTGGATGGCAGTTGGCGACATCTGGGAACGGCTCTTGGCGGCTGGCGGTACTCGTGGTGTATCAATACCGCCCCCTTAAAAAGATCCTCGTCTTAAGGATCCGAAGCAAGGTAATCGCCTGGGCAGTGGGGAATTCGTGGGATGGTGTCTCTCTGTGCGCCAAATCCCACTTTGGCTAGTACTACTTCTTTCCCCTCCAAAGGCCCTTACCCCCAAGGGTCATGGACTCTGAGCCAACTCAGAAATGTAGCCAATCCTCCCGGATCAAATACTATCTTGAGGAATCGTAGCAATGTGTGGTCCGTGAAGTCATCCGGGTGGCGGCTAGTCATGAAGTGTACCCAGTAGTCGCAGAGTAGGCGAAAGGGTGAGAGCTTAGCGGAGGTTATGACCACATCCTCAGACTTGAAAATCAGCTATTCGGGTGCTTGAAGATCTGACTTGAGTGGCGGCTCTGAGCTGATTGTGGAGAATAGAGATGGAACCGAGGTTGGAGTCAAGGAGTTGGCAGGCAGTGAAGCGGCTATAGAGGCAATCTGATGTTTGTCCGTTACTGTCACTGATTGGCGAATGGCGTCATTCGCTGAGACGCCAAGAAGTGGAGCGGAAGCAATATTCGGAATGGAGTCAGGGCCTTGGTCTGAAGCTGGCGACGAAGGAGAGACGTCACTGTGTTCGGGAGCCGACACACGGAACTAGCATTGAGGTTTGTCCGATGTTTGCGGAAGATGATGGAATGGAAGGTTGGCGGGGCGGTCCTTCCCAGGGTTTGGAGTCAGCGTGATTGGCGCCATACTGAGAAATTCCTCTGCAACTAACTTCGCAAGGTAGGTGAGATTGCATTTCTGCTGCTTAGCCAACAACTTGGCGGCATACACTGTCTGGTGTGTGAATAGAGTGACGCCTTCTGCTATCTCTTCCCCTAAGCCGCCAATAAGCACTTCCATTTTTTGGCTTTCCGTCAACCCACACTTATCCTCTAGGGACTCAAATCAGCACAGGTACTCGCCAACACTACCGGTCTGGCGAAGCTTCATGAGCTCCGTCAGTGAGTTGAGCTGAGTGATTCCAGGGTGTTGAAGGTTTAGGATCTCCACAACCTCCATCTCTGCTAGTCTTGCGAGATTGTGCTCGATCATTGTGAAGCGGCACTCGCTGCTCTCCTCCATTCCTCTCAGCGCCAATTGGGCTCGGGTTCCTTCAGCCATGGGATGATGGTTTGCGGTAGGAAAATGGAAAAATGGCTAAGGCATTTTTACAAACACCTTGTGTATGGGTATGGGTTTGGGTGGACTTGGGGTTATTTGATGATAATGATGGGGTTGATGATGGTGATATTGGTGATGAGCAATTTTGGGGACATTTTTTTTTTTTTTTGTAAACAGAAAATAGGGGAGGTGAGGATGGGTGGTGGTGGTGCTGTCGATGAAGACAGGTTCAGGGAGGTTGATGAAGACGAGTTAGGGAAGGTTGATGGTGAGCTATTTGGAGTGATGGGTGTTTGGGGCTGGTGGTGATTTGGGGTTTTGTGGTGATTTTACGGTGAAGGGGTGATGATGTGGGAAATCGGTGAGCTAGTGAGGACGACGGGAGGATGAAGATGGTGGTGACGTTGGGTGGGACAATGAGAGCTAAGGTGACGGTGATGATGGAGATGATGAGTAGCAGATCGGTGATGAACAGCAAAGATGATGGTGGTGAACAGCGAAGACGAGGATGACGGTCGATGATAGCTACGGCAGTGATTGAGGCTGAGGATAGGTAGCTCTGTTACCAATTGATACAATACATATTGTAAATCAATGGTAACACTAGCCTAAATAGTATATTGATAAGATAGAAGCTCCAATACCCCTAGTCCCTAACTATCTATATATACACATAAGGGGTGAGGTGGCACCATGGTGGAAGATTATAGAAGGGGGACAGGTGGCAGACGTGAAGGAAGGTTCTGGAATGGCCTGCCGGAGGTGCTGCCAGGAGCTAGATACGTGTTGGGGTGGCACCCGGAATAGCGGCTTGGTGGTAATGATGGCGCGATGTGCATAGGCAGTAGAGAAAACGAAAAGGTTGGGGGTACTGGAGATCTGGATGGCAGTTGGCGACAGCTGGGAACAGCTTTTGGCGGCTGGCGATACACGTGGTGTATCAGGATATTGGATTTTATATGAATTCTACCATTGCAAATATCAAAATGTTCACTAGCCTAGCCTCAGTTGGTTGGAATTCGATCAGAAGTGAATGCAAGCACAAAGAAAGCTAATCATATGATGTGGAATTTTTCTGGGCTTTAATCAATTAAACATATCCTATGCATATGATTGCCCTTGAGAAGAGGATGAAAAGGATGAAGGTGGTGTAGAAAAAACATTTACATTAGTGATAATTTTTTAGAATAAACAAAAAATAAGTTATTTAAATTTTCGTCAACTTTAGCAACAAAAGATTTTACACCAACAGTTGGTAATGTTCTTACGTAAAATATTTGGGCAAAAAATTAAAAACCTGTAAGTTTACAACGTGGATAAAAAATAATGGCAATACAATATGTCAATAGTAATTTGGTATAATATTTTAAAGTTTTTTTTCTAGCATAGTGGCAATGGACCCCTGCATCAAAACCGGGCCAAACCATTATAATATGGTTTGAAAACTTTTTCAAACCAAACCAATTGCGGTTTGGTCCGATTTGGTTATGGTGAAACCATAATATTAAGTAGGTTACTATTTTATCTACAATAAAATGTAGATTAATTATCGATACATATTACAGGTTTGTTATATTCAATTAGGTAATAATATATTTGTACTTTTCTACCTTAATTATTTACATATAAACATTAATGTAATAAAATTTTAATAATAATAATTTTTTAGGTGTTTTACTCTAAAGAACCATGCACTTTGCATTTTGTATTAAATATGTTCATATGCTTTTTATTGTGTCAATTTAGTTTCTTTATAAGTATATTGTATAGGTTTTTTTTACTTTTAGTCAGAGATTGTGTTGATTGGAATGAATGTGTGATATGCAGTGGATTACTTCAATCCAATATGATTATGCCGTTAATAATTAAATCCTTAACTTATCTTAAATTTGATCAAAGGATATATAAATTGCAGAGGGACTAAATTGACACACTGAAAAAAGTACAAAAACCATTAATATAAATAATCGTGACCTTTTTATCATGTTATCGAGTAAAACTTTGCTACTAACATGACTTGTTATGATTCGAATGGTATAAATAAACATTGAACCTTCCTCATTTAGGTTTTTGTGGTTTACGGTTTAGGTTTTATTTTAAACCAAACATAAACCGTAAATCCTACTAACCAAAATTTTCAAAATCAAACCATAATTTTTTAAACCCTAAACCTGTTGAAAAATATGTATTTTAGTGATTTAAAAACTATTATATTTTATACTTTTTTCAAGTGAAAAATTCTTTATAAAAGAATTTTGTTTTAAATGCCTAATTGTCAAATAAATAAATGACATTAGAGCATTCAATATTTTGATGGCGGTGAATGCAATTTATATGAGTTACATGCCGTTGGAATATTAATCAAGATGTTAATTTGATCGGTTATAAAATTGACATTATGGGTACAGTATTTATGTGTATATATAAAGCATGAGCATGATTGAAAAATAGATAGAACATGAAATATTTTATTCTTTCAATCCCCTTTATTCCTGTAAAAAATAGTGAGCTTGGTAGTTGTAATTCGGGGATCTTTCATTGCTGCACTGATAAGGGTCCGATAGGTTGTTGAATCCTGGGAAAGGAGCGCTTTTAAGCCTAAAAGCAATACTCGTACTGGAGGGGCGTTTCCTTTCTAAGGAGAGCATTCTTACATGTCTCAACCCAAAGATATGTTTTCTCTAAACCCTTTCTCTGTTTACTTTGTTTTCCGTATATACAATTGTTGTTTGTATTGAGTTGTCGATTCAAGATCTCATGAAATTTTGGTGATGTTATATTGTATTTTCTGGTTTTACAACTATCGTTGTATTGGTACTATTTCTTAGTTGATGTATGTTGATATATATTTCGTGTTAAAAATGTATTATTTGTTGAAATATTATAAAATATTTCCAACAAAACCAAACCAAACCGTGAATTATGGTTTGGTCCGGTTTGAATTACGGTTTAGACCATTCTTTGAGCATCCCCTACCTACAACGCAAGGTTGGAGAAGTTCTTTATCATCCATGCTACAGGTGGCCCCGGGCCCCGGTTGGCCTGGTTCCGTCAAGCTGAAAAAAAGCAAAATTTAAATAATACAAAATCGTTTTGTACTAAAATTATTATAATTTATTGATAAATAATATGAGATACAAATACATATTTTTTCAAGCACTAATAATGCTAAATATACATGTTCAAAAAAAATAATACTAAATATATGTAATAAAATAAAATATACAATAAGTAATAGTAAATAATGGTAAATATATTATCAAAAAAAATAATGGTAAATAAATAACGTAACAAGTACAAATGCAATGCAGTTGGAGCCTAATATTTAAAAGTACAATTTTGTTTATCAAAAAATACAAAGTTTGACATATGGGGGGTGCGGTCGTCTTTTGACGTAAATATTTAAAAGTAAATAATTGACATACAAAAGGATTGATATCAGTCACATGGAGGGGTTGCCATGCCATCGTTTGACGTATCAATGGTGCGGTCGTTTTCTTCATCGCTCGATGAATCCAGCTTCATTCTCTGTTGATTCCTTGCCTCAGCTAGCAGCCAATCCTTCAAGCACACGCACATCTCCAAGCTTAACGGCGATAGCTTCACCCTCTTCGTTCCAAGCAACCTACCACCAAGACTGAAAGCACACTCCGATGCTACTGAAGACACCGGACAACTTAGTCTATCACGTGCCATGGTGGAAAGCACGGATACTAGGCTTGGTTTGTGTTCCACCATTGTAAAAGGTCAAAATGCAGGTTGGCCGGCGGCCCGAAAATATGGACCAACGGTGTCCGCAAATAATAATCTAGCCCGTCACATGACGTGGGGGCTACTGTGGGCGTAAATTGCTCCAACAACTTCCACGAATATGACGTGTGTGAACTACTTCCACTAGATGTGGAAGATCCTACTGCAGCAGTACTAGGATATGGATTATTGGACGCTAATTTCTGAGAATATTGGAAAAATAAACTATGCAGGTCGTTATCGACTTTGGCAACGAAAGTGTCGATATTGCAACTAGGATACAAATATTTGAAAAAATGTTGGCAAAACAAGTTTAAACCCCCGCGTTTACAACGAGGATCTAAAATAGTTGCTAAGCAGTATGTAAGAGATAGTTTAGAATAATATTTAGCAAACTTTTCTTTCATTGCCTTAATCGTTTCGAACAAAATGGGATTGGATTCATTACTCGCCATCCAACTTACAATATCAAGCAATCTTGATATTGCTTGAGGCATGGTCGGATAGTAGCAACCCAAAAAAAATGTCGTGGCCTCTTTAAACATGCAAAAAAATTTACAAATTTCATCTATTGTCTCCCAATGTATACCGTTCAGGTTGTAATCGCTCCATTCTGTACGATTGTCCTGTGCGAATTCCATCGGAACGTCTTTATATGGTAGAATGCGCTCTAACATTTCTACCGTAGACGACCACCTAGTTTGGGAGTCTAATTTGAATTGTTTATATCCTATGCCATGCAACCTGCATAAATTTCTAAATCTTTTTTTTTTTCTAGTGCCGAATGATTTAACAAATATTATTATGGATCTTAAGGTGGTAAGTGATGCGTTTACAAGCTCTAAACCATCCATTACCATTAAATGCAAAATGTGACAAATGCAACGAATATGGAAACACTTCCCACCTAACATGGGTCTCATGTGCCTAATTAAATGTGTAACGGATGCAGTGTTGTTGGTAGCATTGTCGAATGTAATACTGAAGATACGTCGCTCTATGCCCCAGTCGCGGACTGCAGACATAATCGCACCCGTAATTATCTTGGCAGTGTGGGGGCAATCTAAAATACCAAAATGAATTATTTTCTTTTGGAGGATGTAGGAGTCATCGATCCAGTGTGCCGTTATGCACATATAAGGTTGGCCGGGTTTCGACTTTCATATGTCCGACGTCAACGAGAACATGCTCGTGTTTGTCGCAAAAAGTGTTAAGACCCCAGCTTTCATATTGTGGTACAACGTAAAAGCAACCCGCTTTACGGTGTTCCGAGGAACCCTCACAATGGCGGGGTTCACCCGTTGTTGGAGGTAGTCGACGAAATATGGGTTTTCGCCGGCATTGAAAGGCCTTTCACCCAAAATTATATATTTAGCTAGCCCCTTTTGGTTGCCCTCTTGAGAGAACCCAAAATTAGCAAGTGCACTGGTCACTTGCTGTACTAGACGTTGTTGGCTCTTATTTAGGCATTGCTCGGGGTAGCACCTAAGTATATGTCCGCTTAATGTGCCTGTCCCACTGCCAGGTTGATGGCTAAAAGTCCTAGATGGGTCAGATAATTTACAAGTTGCTTTATTAGTTATCCTATAAGGGTAAAGTGATTCCATACCCCACTAGTTGCACACCTACTAGTAAAGGTACTACTTTCAGGCTGGACTTCGGTGGTGGGCGTGGGTTCCTCATCAGGTTGCGAGTCTCCAACCCCACCACCCGACTCATGATAATATTGTTGTTGTGAAAAGGCCCAATCTATGCTATCATCAGTGTATGGGGGTGACGGGTCTGGTTGTATAAAAGCTCGTTCTTCCGTATTAAGTATGATAATTCTACTCCTTTTAGGGATTCTGGGTGGCCGAGAAGAGCTAGAAGTAGCACGACCGGCTCCAGAGGATGATGAAGAGTTGTGTGCCATATTAATATAAGTGATTACTATTTATAAAATGCAAGTAGTAATGCAAATTAAATAACTAAAAATGCGAACCAAATAAAATTGCGATACTAAAATTACCGAAACGAGAGAACAATGAAATTCGAACTTCAGCTAAACACTTTACGAACTTCGAACTTTAGAGCACAATTTTGCAATTAGCAAAGTTAAAGAAGATGGGAGATGATGAATGTATAGAGAGAGAAGAGATGATTGAAGATTTGGTAAGGAAATAGGTTGGGGATGATTAAGTACTTATAGAAAAAAATATAATTTTTTTTTTAAATTATTAGAGCCATTGTAGCGGCTCTATCAAAAGAGCCGTTGGGCCAACGGCCCTGTTCATTGGGCCCCGGCTGGGCCACAGGCCCGACCCGGCCCGTTGGCCACCACTAATCCATGCAGCAATATCTACCAGTTTAAATATTATGTGTGAAATGACTGGATAATAAAATCCAAAAAAACAAAAATTTACAAATTTCATTGATTATATCCCAATCTACATTATCTAAATCAAAACAACTTAGATCTGTATGATTTTTCTGTACAAATTCTATTAAGATATCTTTATATGGTATGCATCTTTTTAACATTAAAACAGTTGATGACCATCTAAT
This sequence comes from Simmondsia chinensis, assembly GCA_018398585.1. Taxonomy (NCBI): domain Eukaryota; kingdom Viridiplantae; phylum Streptophyta; class Magnoliopsida; order Caryophyllales; family Simmondsiaceae; genus Simmondsia; species Simmondsia chinensis. The sequence goes on along the minus strand of JAGTTD010000008.1, from coordinate 32,985,963 downwards.
AGATGTATCTAATTTAAAACGTTTCCAAGAAATGCCTTATGATTGACACATTTTTTTAAATTTTGTTGCCTAATTCCATATATTCTAATTATTTTAATTACTTGTCTTAAAACTATAAGAGAAAAATCTATAAGTTGTATACAATTCATTATCATTAAATACAAAATATGACAGATGCAATAGAAATGAAAATAATTCTCTTCTAACATGGGCCTCAAATATCTAATTAATTGGTTAACAGATAAAGTGTTATTAGTAGTATTATCAAAAGTAATGCTGAAAATTGTGTTGTCTATCCCCCACTCACAACATACATTCACAATGGCACCTGTGATTACATGAGCACTATGGGGATATTTGAATAAGCAAAAATCAATAATTATTTTTTGCATTACGTAGGAAGAATCAATCCAATGTACAGTTATGCACATGTAAGGTCTATCGAATTTCGTCTTCCACGTGTCAAACATCAACGAGATCATGCTCGTGGTTGTCTTAAAAATTTCTTGAAGCTCGTTTTTCATATTTACAAATTCTTTAAAAGTGTCTCGCTTCAAAGTGTTCCCAGGGACCCTTTGAGCGGCATATAGGGTCTTTGCTGGTGGTGAATGGCTTTCCAACCGAAATGACATATCTCATCAATTCATGTCTATCAGTTTCTTGTGTAAACATAAAGTTTACAAGTGCACCAGTCGCTTGTTGTACGAGGATTTGTTGGGATATATCCGCGTTTAAGTCGAGGTGGGATTTTTGTAGGTGTTGTTTTAAAGTGCCAGTCCCACTACCACGTGGATGGCTGAAGGCTTTCGAAGTGTTACAAAGTTTACAATATGCTTTATTATGTTTACAATATAGTGTAAAATATGTCATACTTGACTAGTAGGACTTCTATTAGTGGCAATCGTGTTTTCAGATTCGGGAGTTTGAGTTTCATCGTTGCTGGGGGCGGGTTCAGATTTGGGACCCACACCACCCCATTCACTAGGATAACCCGCTCATATCTGTGTTCATATTCCCAACTAGAGGTGTCTGTGTATGGGGGTGACCTGATGGGTTCTAAAAAAATACGTTCCTCGGTATTAAGTTCAACTCCTCTAGATTGGCTACCACTACCTATTCTAGGGGCGTTAGGCGGTCGAGAAGAGCTAGAGCGAGATCGGCCAGCTCTAGATGAAGATGATCAATTTGCCATTATATTATTAATTTATTATTATAAAAGTATGTGAAATAAAAACGGCAAATAAATAAAATTTTAGTACTAATTTTACTAGAAGCGAAAATTAAAATTTAAACTTCAACAAGCTTCTATGAATACAACACATTTGAAACTTTGAACTTGAGAAATTGAAAGCAAAAAATTAGAATTAGAGAGTAGAAAAAGTTGGAGAGAAGAGAAGAAAGAATTGATGATTGTTGTGTAGTGAAATGAGAAAATTTGATTAGTATTTATTGAATATTAGAATTTTTTTTAATAAAAATATAGTGCCCAAAATGGGGCACTGGCCACCGAGCCCGGGCTTCCCCATTTTTGGGGAGCCCTTGGCCCGGCTGACTAGGTTAGCGGGTCGAGCTGGGCCCGAGCTTAAGTGGGACCCGGCTCAACTCACTGGCCATGTCTACTACTCACCAGTCACTGCCACATTTGAAATCTCACCTCCTTTCCCAACCCAGGTTCAGCATCCTGGGGCATCAGTTGGCACATGTTGGCACCATCTTCTGATCCCTCTCCCTTCACTGTTTTTGAACAGTAGAACCTTAAAATTATTTAGATTACAGGATTTGCAAAACCCTACATTTGAAGTAGTGAAAGGGGAGGGGTGAAAAACCAATGTCGATGCGTGAGCATATGGTAGTGAGGGAAGGGGTGGGGATTTCCCATACAGTGATGGGCGTCTAGGTTGTTAGACCAAGGTAAAGGGATCGTATAAGGGTTTTGAGCAGGATGTGGTGGTGTGAGACATTGGAGGAGATTGGAGCACGATGTCGACAACTTTTTTATTAAAAAGACAAAAATTTAGTCGAGGCCTTTTTATTGAAAGGTACTTTTGTTATTAGACTAAAGTATTAATTAAAAAAAGCAGCTGCTACGTCACCTTTCTTATGTAAGATGATATTATCACGCTGGAGAGGAGGGCCTTTTTATTAAAAACGACAAAAACTTAAGGGTTTTTTATTAATTCAAAAAGATCAGAGTTCCTTTTATTATTTTCAAAAATTTCAAGATACTAAAATGTAAGTAACTCTAAAAAAATATGATTATTTACACCAAATATTCTTGTACATTGCTTATTGTGGCAATTTAGTCTTTGTACTTTTAATTGCGTCAATATAGTTCCTCTACTACTTATATTGTGTGAATTCAGTCTCTTACACGGATTCAAGTTAAGTTATTGGTATAATTTTTATGCCACAATCATGTTAGATACAAATAACCTCCAATTGACTCAATTTGACCTACCTCATGGCCGAACTACAATAAATTTTATTAAAAAATTAAACATAATTATACTATAAAAATTAAATTAATACAATTTAAATTATACATATACTAAAATTTAAGAATTAAATTAATATAATGTACAAATTCGTGATCTTCTGTCTAAATAATCCGAAAATATATCTTTTCAATTACCCATAACCCTTTGACTTGATCGGCAAGAACATCTCCGTCACCGTTCGCTGTCCCGGCGCGAACCAAATGATACAAATCCAAATCACTCTTCCATCTTCATCAATGGCTTCTCCACTCTCTCTCTCTCTCCAATCAACTTCAACAAAATAGCTTCAAGAACACTCTAAAACACAACCCCCAACTCCAATTCTTTCCCCCAAATCATCTCATTTCTTACTCTTGCAAACTTAATTTAACAAACCCATTTGAATCTCAGTCTTTGCGGGTCAAAATCGTAGCGCAAAATGTCAAAACCGTCAGCAAAAATCATCCAAGGCTTACTCAAATTCCATTTCAATCATAACCCAGCTCGATTTTCTTCATTCTCTGAGCCCTTAGTCAATGCACGAGGGTTTTCATTCAGAATCTCAAATGGGTTTTCGAATTCAGCAAAAACCCACATACACCCTAATTTCCAATCCTCATTTGCAAAACCCACTTTCTCAAATGGGAGACTAACCCCCAATTTGAGTTCTTTCAGTTCATTTTTTGGGAACTTTAAGCTTGGTGGTGGTGGTTCTGCTTGTAAGTCACTTGGTTTTGGGAGATTGTACTTTGACCCATTAAGGGTTAGGTGTTTCTCTACTAAGGTTTCAGGTTTTGGGAGCAAACTGAATAGTGGGTTGGGCAAAAAGGTGTTTGAGAAGCCTTTATCTGCGGTTGGGACTAGATTTTCGCGGTATAGGGAGGCGGTTGGTTTGCAAATTGAAGGGTTTTTCAAGAGGAATTATTTGTTTTTGGTTGGGGCAGGTGCAGTGTTTATGTGCATTTTGTTATGGAGGGTTATGTTTGGGATTGCCAATGCCTTTGTTGGGTTGTCTGAGGGCATGGCCAAGTATGGGTTTCTTGCTCTTTCGAGTGCCATGGTTGCATTTGCTGTAAGCTATTTCTATGTGCTTTATTATTTGTAAATCCCCTGAATTGGTTATATTTGATTTCGTAATTGGTGGGTTCTGTTCTCTGTATGATATTACCTGAGATGAATCTGTGAAATTTGTGTTTGCCATGGCAGTTGAGCTCGGTTTTGTTAGTTGTATGTATTGGTCATGCTTGTCACTATCCTATCATATATGTGACATGGATTGTACTTGAACAAGTCTGATGAGACATACCCTAATTTGATTCATACTATATGATCGATATTGATGTTGGTAATGGAAGAAGGTCTAAATTTGTAAAAGCCATGTTAAGCATCTGCAGATTGGAGCAAGTAGTGTGCCAACTTATGTGATCTCTTGAACTTGTTTTAAATCCTATAGCATAATTGTTATTGAACAGGATGCATAGAAAACAACTAAGCCTTGAAAATTAGTCGATTTAATTACATAATATTCATGTATGTCGAGCCCAACATAAGGGAAAAGTCATCAAGTTTTTGAAATGTAGTTACATGCCATAATTTTTTGGTCACTCGGTGGTATTGATTGGATATGAGTCACGGCCTTTTCTAGTCTCAAAGGTTCATTTTCTGCTTTTATGTTGCATCTTAGCCATTTGGCTGCACTTCTTTGGAATTCTAACACTGGTCTTTGACACCTCACTCAAAAATGTAAAAGAGGATATTGTTGTGTCGTTGAATAGTGAAGCTGTTATAACAGACAAAGAATTCATTAAATTCTAATGTTGGATTACTAACATTAAGCAATCTTCACTCCAATGTAAAAGTTGTTAATGTTAGATGTATTTGCATTAGATGTTTAAAAGAACACCTTCTGGTTGTAACATGAAGCATGAACTACATTCTTTCCCAGTTATTCATTTCAAGCTATTTGCATACCTATTTGTTTCTCCATGTCGGTCTTCGTATATTTGTCTTGTTAGGCCATATATAACACAGACAAAACATGTGCTTCTAAGTGGTCGCTTTCTGAAATTATGATGGCGCATTTCTATTGCCACAAAAGCTCCAAGGATGCTTTATCTACGAATTCTTTTTTTTTTTTTTTTTTGAACAGGAATTCTTCTGTTTGATTATTTTATAGAACATGAAATAGAGGTATCAGTATGTATGGGTGTTGGATATTTTTACTTTAAAATTAGAAATTGATAATTAAAGAAAAGGGGGAAAATATCATTGAGATTTGGGTAAGATTTGGTTAATTTTTGAATTTTGAATGAGAAAAAGGTTAGATAACTCAAATCATAAAAGGGGCTTATAGCGATGTTTAAAAGTGCACTGCCAGAGATGAAAAATGTGATGATTCGTGTGAATTTGTAAGGGGTGCACTAAGTGGGGGATAGTGAAAATTTGATTGAGCGTACTTTTGATTGTGTTTGACTTGTGTGTTTGATCTGAATATGATGGAAGTTATGCTTGGATGTTTTAATTGAGGGTTCACAACTTTTCCGTCTAAAAGTTGCCTGTGGGAGGGTTTATAACTTTTTTCGTTCAAAAGTTACATTGTGGGCCGTACGATTGTTACATTTGGGTTGAAAAATTCTAAGATTGGGTTTTATTTTATGTTATGATTAGAAATTGTAATCCTAAATTTCAATAGTGGATGAGAAATTCGATTGGATCCCCTCGTTTTTTTTTCCTTTAATTGAGAGCGGTTTCCACATAAAATTTTAATTTGCTGTTTATATTGATTTATTGCTCCCGCTGTGTGTTTGTGTGAATTTTTTCAACAATGGGTCTCTTTGGAATTTGAAAATTTTGAAGAGTAGGAAAATATTTGAAGGGAAATATTTTTTTCATGATTGGAAATAAGGGTAAATAAGAAGGAAAAGAGTTGGATGCCAAATTAAAGAAAATATAGCTTAAAGTTTAGAATTTCACTTTCTTTCTTGTTGATTTTTTCCCATTGAATTTCTAAGGTTCAAAGACAAACTAGAGGGGCTAAGATTCTGACAAAAAGAATTTTATATTAACATTTAGTCAATATTTGTGTATCAGACTCGTACAACGAGACACGTTGTTTATTCAACAGGGAACCATGAATAATTTTTCCTTAGATAACATCAAACAATCACCTTGTGTACTAATTGTTGTTGGTCTTCAACCTTCCATGTCCTAATGCAAAATATATATGCCATTTTTCAGGGCATTTATCTTCGTTCTAGGTATACAATCAACCCAGATAAAGTCTATAGAATGGCCATGAGAGAGCTCAATACATCTGCTGGTATTCTTGAAGTTATGGGTACTCCTCTGACGGGAACTGATCTGAGAGCGTATGTTATGTCTGGAGGAGGGCTTGCGTTAAGAAAATTCAGTCCAAAGCTAAGGAGTAAACGTTGTTTTCTCATCTTCCCCATTAGAGGTTCTGAAAAACGGGGGCTCGTGAGCGTTGAGGTCAAGAAGAAAAAGGGACAGGTTTGCATCTTACTTCCATCTTTATGTAATATGCCCTGTCATAATTAATGAGGTACCTTGAGGTTTGAACATTTGTCACCCAGGTACCATGACATTTAATTATAAAATACAATACTACAATGTGGTACTTAAGTGATAAAATTTTCAAACCTCAAGGTATCTCATTGTATATATTAAAATGTTAGGGTACCTTGATGATATATGGTCAAAAACCTCAGGCTACCTAAGTAATAATTTCTCATAATTTTATATAGGAAACTTTGAAACTTGATGTTCACTTCATGTGCTTTATTTTTATGGTCACGTTGGTGGGCTTCCTTCTCCTGGGTTTTTCACTAATTTTTGATTGGCCCATGTAAGTGGAATTGCTAGGATGCTTAAAATGCTTCGCTGCTCAGAGGTATTAAAATAAGAACCCGTGATGTTTTGAATTGCCACCAAAATTTGTGCCAGTAAATAGAACTATTCCTGGTTTTGTGATAGCGTAAGCAAAAAAAAGCCAAATTAAGCCAGTTTAGTTTGGTTCGCCTGCACTTCTTGGGTTTCATGAGCAAGAAATTCAAATCATGCAACATTTAAAAGAAGACACAGATTCTGGTGGTAAAGTGAAAAATACAAAAGCAGAAGTTGGTTTTCATGTAAGAAATCCCCCAATTAGCTGTATCTTCCTGGTGCAGAATGAGTGTTGCTATTCGCGAAACAAACCCGTTAGATGTCTGTTTGGCAAAGCATCTTTAGAGTGAAAAGAACAGTTTCTTGAGTTTTTCAGGGTGTGGTCAATACAATGACGCATAGATAAAAATAGAAACTGGGTTTTCTGGTTTAAATAGAAGTAGAAAAATAGTATTTCTCTTTTAAAATAGACATAGCAGGAGAATTAAAAAATTTCTAAGCCAAAAATGCCCTTATCCATAATTTGAAAAAAAATGTTCATGGAAAAGTGATTTTGAGAAAATCAATTTTTTTCACATTACAGCCAAACATGCCCTAAATCAACTGCTGCCGTTACGTTTTACTTGTATATGACTTCTTGTCATTTTTTGGCCTTGTAAAACTTGTCCTTAGCCTCAAAAGACTAGGGGAGCTCTGTTACATAGGAAGATGTTATGGGTTAGGGATGACTTCTCATTAGAAATTGAGGAAACTTGCCAAATTGGCTAGAAGTTGGTCAAGTCACCTGAAGCTCTATACTACAACAACAATAATAATAACCCAATGCTTCAAAGAGGTCCTGCCACGGTAGGATCAAGAAGAAAGAAGAGGAAGAGGAGAAAAGAGGAGAAGGGGGGGGGGGGGGGGGGGGGGGGCGGCGGGGGTTATACCGTCTTACCCCTACAGGGATAACATGAAGCTCTATGCGCTATCAAAATCAGTGGAACTTCACGTTCTAACTATATTTGATGATATTCTATATGCGGTCAATGTCCAAGGACCTTTTAGAACATTCACGAGGCAAGCCAACGGTCTTCCTTATGGGAATTTTATTGGGCTTGATATATGAATAATGAGCGAGCCTATATGTTGTCTTGGAATTGTACTATGGAAAGAGTGAAGAATTTTGGGTTTTGAATTTGAGATCTCTAGACCGAAGAATACATGATACCATGTCAAGTGAATGAATTATCCCAAAAGTTCAGAACCTGTTTGATATCGTTTTCTATTTGTAGTTTTTGGTTTTTTTGGAAACTAAAAACTATTTTGAAAACGGTTTTATCTAGGATCTGGTTTCTTGTTTTCAAGTCTTTTCTAACATGAGTGGAAAACCTAAGAGGATACCAACACGCAAGTACCGCATTCCATTAGAACTTCGAAGTTAAGCGTGCTTGGGCGAGAGTAGTACCAAGATGGGTGACCTCCTGGGAAGTCCTCGTGTTGTACCTCTCAAGTTGGGGGTTCTTGAAAGCAGCCTCTCTTCAAGGTAGCACCCTAAAGGGGGAAGGCTGCGTATATCCACCCCCAACCCTACTTAGGTGGGAGCCCTTGGGACACTGGGAATATTAAGTAGTAAGTCTAGTATGAGTGGAAAGTGAACTAGGAAACTAAAAAAATCAGAAAAAACCATTTTCAAACCTTGTTAATATTTCTCAAAAACAAAAGGACGTAAATAGAAAATAATACCTAATAGGCCATTAACCTGTTAGGTGAAGGTTTAGAAATGCTTTTATACTTTTACGCATAGTTGCACGAAGCCAGAGTGGGAGCGAGCATTGGGAGCATGGAGGGTAATGCTTATATTACTATATATTAGATATACAAGAAAAATGAGTGAAATGTCGTTAGTTGAGCCATTAAAGCATAACTATCAAAACAAAGTTTATAATAAGCGATAACCAAGAAAATTAAGTGCTCTGATGAATAAGATTAAGAAAATTGGTGTCAATATCCACACAATTTAATCGTTCTTTAAATTGAGTGATATAATTAGCCAATAAATCATCTAATCAGTATCGTCTTATCAAAATCATTTTGCAATTGTCTGAATATTGTTTCTGTCAAGTTTGATGCGCATTGGAAACTTTCAGATCGCCAAATCACATTATTGAGCTTGAAACATTAGTATTTTAGGAGTTTTATGCAACTATGCTTTTACATCTTGCGTTCATAGAGCATATATGCTCAAATTTTTTTTTTTTTTTGCAGTATGATATGAAGTTACTAGCAGTAGACATTCCCATGGCATCTGGACCCGACCAGCGTTTGTTCCTCATCGGGGATGAAGAAGAGTACCGCATTGGTGGCGGACTGATAACTGAGCTAAGAGAACCTGTTATTAAAGCAATGGCAGCAACAAAAGAGTTCGAAGAGATGGATGAAATTGAAGAAGAGGAAGATGCTGCAAGAGAACTGCAGAAGGCACAACAAAAGCAACAAGAAGAAATTGCAGCGCTTGAAAGAGAAAGAGCGCGATGATCATACCGGTATTCTTTTTTCTCTCTTTTGCTTCACATTTTCGTTGTTCTTCGGGTTCTGGAAAAACGTGCAAATGAAAACCGAGCCTTCGAGCATAAAGAAACTGTTTTTGTCAATCATACTATTTCCGTGTAGAGTTCAGAAGAATGCATTTTTGCTTCCCGGGAAAGGTAATATTACTGGTAGGGTAAAATTGTTATTTTCCGGGCAATTTTGTTGTATCACTCGTTATAGGTCACATTATTGCCCTACCAATAATAATTTTTATCCCGATAATAACAACTCCTTAAGGAGATTGTGTTAGTCTTTCCTTCAGATTTCCAGGAGTTGATTCTGACATGCTGAAGGTGTTACCTGTGTCTTGCAATAATTCTTTTCATTTGCGAGTTTGTGGATTACTTATTTTAATAAGTAATTTTGTTGTGTTGTGTTGTACCGGATTCTTGTTTGCCTTAAAAAAGGCAAGAACATAGTAGAACGTGCTGGTCGGCGCAATTCGCTTAATAATGGTAAACTATGAAATGTCATGTTGGAGTTTCTCTCGAGCTGTTGGATTTGGTATAGTAGTTAGATTATCTATATTTAAGCACGAGGTCTTGGGTTTGAAGCGCATCACCCTTCCTCCAGATGTTTGTGGTCGTTATAAAGGTATTTTTCTACCTTCTTACTTTATAAGAAAAATGTTAAAAGAGTTTCTGTCAATAATTAGGTTGCACTTGAATCCTATTACTATGTTGTATTGGGTTTTAGGGGCTTTACCTCTAATTTTCAGTGCATCTAATATAGGGATGACTTTACTCTATATATATATATATATATATATATATATATATATATATATATACTGTTGTAGGACTTGTTTGATACCGTTTTTTGTTTTCAGCTTTTGATTTTTAAAAACTGAAAATTGGGTTTGAGAATCATTTTTTCCCCCTTATTTTTCGTTTACTGTTTTCAGTTTTCAATCAGATTAGTAATATATCAGATTTTTTGGACTCCATCACATATTGAGGTTGAGCATCCATTTTAACTATTGAATAAATGTGTTCGTTGCCTCATTTCTATCACCTATGTCAGTATAGTTCTTTTAATTGTGTTTGGGCTCCTAATTGTGTTTGGGCTTCGTTTATTTTGGCGGAAAACTAGATTTTAGGAGTTGATTTTTTTTCAGAAAAGGTTTTTCTAGGAAATATAAAATTTGAATGGGGATTTCCTTTGTTTATTTCAAAGGAAAATTTAATTCTGCATTGTGATATCTTTTTGCATGTTTTAAATAGGATAATATAAGTATTAATATAACATATATGAAAAGTAACCAAAAAATAATAAAATAAATTAATTATCACAGCTCTATAAATTAGAAAAACTATCTCTTAGGTATCGTAAAGTTTGAGCATTTATCACCTAAGTATTCTGTCATTTTAATATATACAATGAGGTATCCTAACATAAAAAATATTATCACTTACATATGCATTGTGTTAAAATATAATAAATTTTTATTAAAATATGTCTAATTTTTGCCAAAAAACTGTTGTGTTATAAATTGTGACCATATTATCAAAATGTTGTCTGTTTTGACAAAAATTACTTATATATTATCAAAAAGATGTCTCTTGTTAGCATTTTTAGACAAAAGAAATTATTACATTATGGTAGATGACACATATAGATTGTTAAACTCATGTTTTACGTCAATAATTTTCATTTAAAATCTACTAAATTTTGGTAAAAGATATCTAATTCATGACAATACTTTTAAACTTTAGGACACATCGTTCTATATTACTGAAATATTATGGTACTTATGTAATAAATGCTAAAATATTAGAGCACTTTGATAATTTTTTTGTATAATATTATATAGCAATTTAACTTGATTAAAATTGTTCTGTTACAAAATAAAAAAGTAACATCCAAGCTGCATTTAATTATTCGGTCTAATTCTTGTTCGATATTATGACGCTAAATGTCTATGGTCCAGTTTGGTTTATTTCGATTTGATCTAGATTCACATGATGATTACCGCAAAAAAATTTGCGCCACTTAGAATCATGACTTCCCCCATTTTAAAAGGGAAGTCATTTTTCCCCCAGTGGCGGAAAACCTTTTCCGCCGTTAAATGCGCAACAAATAACGCAAAATGGGAAAACCACTACCTAGAATCTACTTTTCCGCCAAAACAAATGGGGCATTAATTTACATTTTGTCAATTTAGTATTATGATAAAATTGAAATTAAGTTAATAATATTACTTTTAGCAGCTTGAACAAGTCAGATGCGTGTGATCCAACACAAACTCCTTGATTGGCTCGATTTAAGCCCAACGGTGACCCTACTACTAAAAAATTATGTGGACGGCTAAACAAGTGACCCCTGGTTTATTAAATGAGCTTCTCGGATACACGAACTGATAGTGAAGAGGAAGGAAGAACAAGAAGGCCTTTCGAGCTAGAGAGAAGGAGAACCAGGTGCTTCTTGCTCATCGCTCGTCATTCACATTCTCTGTAATCACTGAAATCAAAAACTTGAGAAGTGAGACAATATCGAAGCCCTTTCCTTTCTTCAAGAAAACAATCTTCTTATGACAGTTACTTCTGTTGGTACTAGGGGCGGCAAAATTTGACACACTAGGAAGATAGCGGGTTTGGGTCAAGGGTTTTCAAGCCGGGTTGAATTTGGCTCGACCCGTGTAACCTGTTTTTTTACATAATTGATCCGTTTATTTAGTTATGTTAGGCATTTGAACGATATACTACTATTATTTTATATGTATTTTTGAGAGTTAAAATAATTTGAATTATATTCACTAATATTAATTTGACAGATTATGTTAACAAGTATAAATACGACAAGTATTTATTTCTAGTATCAACCATGAAATGTATTATTAACATGTTTGTAATTGAAAAATTAGCATTTAATTAAAAGAATCACTAATATAATTAAATGGGTAACCCGCGGTTTACCCGTTTAATAAATGGATTGGGTTTAAGTTGACCTCATTTCTAAGACCCTTTGTATAATACGAACACAAACACAACACAACATAACACAACACATTTGCCGCCTGGAGTTGGTACCAATAAATAATAGGCTAGAGGGACCTCTCCAAAGAATTAATTGAATTTTCTCGAGCATCTGGTACCGCAGCGTGTCTTTTTACGCCTGCTTTTTAGGTATAAGGACTTAACACCGATTTAACCTTAGAACAAACTAATACAACTTAAGTTATTGATAAACTAAATTGAATAATTAAAAGTACCGTTACTAAACTGAAACAATGAACAATATACAAAACAAAGGGAACAATAGTATAGGTAACACCTTTTTCTTTCATAAAGGATAAAGATAAGGATTGTGTTTTGACAAAAAGTAGAAATAAAATTCAAACCCCGACTGTTATTAAGGAGTTGGAGCAGTTACTATTAAACCAAATCACACGAATTCAACCCACAATTATTATAACGGTTGCCCAACAACCCTTGTGTCCCAGTGGTTGAGAGATGCTTTACGACATAATTGATCCCCAATTCGAGGCACTTTTGTAATGACCTTACCAGCTTAATAATTTATATATATATATATATATATATATATATATATATGACGGTGTCTTTGTTTTCCCTTTTATTTCCCCTTTCTAGCCTCAGTCAGATATGGAATGGAGTGATCCAAAGATTCAAACTTAGCATAATGTTAGGTTGGCCCATTTTATATGCATCCATCTGAAAATTGTTATTAAATTATAAAATTAATCATGGACCTTGACCCATTAGTTTAAGTTTTTAAGAAAGTTGTCTTCTTGGCATGATATTAAAACCTTGTTGATCAAGAGGTTACGAGTTTTGAATCCCAACAGTCTCCACCTTAAATATTGATATATTTTCTTGACAATTATGTTGAAGTGTAATAATTTCCTGGCCCTTTTTCTTACATTCCCTTGATGACTTTATTGTAAGAGACAAATTTTCAAATGTTTCATAATGGGAATTTTACACCTACCATCTGCGTCATCATTTTTTGATATGAATGATAATAAGACTTCAATATACTATAGTACTATAGAGCAATTCGAAAATGATAAAACACAATTCAATTTTTATCTGAATTTAAGATGTTGACCAGCCGAATTCCCTATCATTCCGATTCCCAGTTTGGTTCATTGTCTCTTTCTTCTGTTTCGGGCTCATCATCTCTAGTGGTGGCCATAGTTTTATAGTACCTGTTAGTTTTTGACCGCAACTTTCCTTTAATCCCATTTTATTGGTTTGTTGTATTGCTTTTGTAATTGTTTTGATCCCCGTTTTAATACAAGTTGACTTAGGTCTCGTTTGTATGAGGTACCTATTTTGTATTGTGACTTTGTCGCTAATTATCGAAAAAAATATGAATTTAATATAATTCGTTCTCCTAATCTTGTTTTTATAGATAAAAACCTAACAAAAGATAGTAAAGAAATAACTTATTGAGAAAAAGATATAGAATAAATTGTTTACATTTAATGTCAAGGAACTAACTTTCCTGCAAATTTAAACTAATGGGAAAAAATATGATTTTATATTTTAATATGTCTTCTTCAAGCGAATTCTTATTAGACTTGAAACGTAGATATTGTACAACTTTATTTTATATCTTGTATTTAAATTATGTTAATATTCAAAGTGAGAGTTATTGAAATTCGAACTTGTGGAGCCATACAATGTTAAGAAATTAACTTTTTAAAAAAATTAATTTAATGATGAAAGATTTAGGCATAGTTTTAAGGGTTATTTGCATTAAAGGTCCCTATATTTTGCTCATTGTGTCAATTTAGTCCCTCTACTATTTAAATTGTGCCAATTTAATTCAATTATCAAATTCAAGTTAATTGAATGATGCAATTTTTAACGATACAATTATATTAAATGTAAATAATCAACTACAAATTTACCCATTAACTCAATTTAATCTAATCTATAGCCCAATTATTAAAAATTTTATCAATAATTTAACATAAACTTTATTCTAAAGGTTGAATTGACATAATCTAAATAATGGAGGAATCAAATTAAAATAATTAAGAGTAAAAAAATTAAATTAATATAATAGATAAAAAAAATATTTGACGTAAACAAAAGTGACCCCTGTCCCACCTTTTCCCGAGACACCTATTGGAATCTAACATCTATCCATAAGCAGTACAAGCCATTCTGGCATATCAGCTGCTGCTTCTTTTATTTTATTTTTTTTCAATAATTAGGACGAAGTCGTAATATAAAATAGATTACTTGTATAAGCAAGGTCTTAATGAACATATATAAAAACAGGAGTAAGAAACAAAAATTAACAGAAAGCTAATAAAATAGGATTATACGGCAAAAAAAAGGCAAAAATAATCAAACAGGTATTTTATAGCTGTATCACCACTGAATGAGATCCGGTGTAGGGGAAGTCATTAATCGTATTAAAATTGGGGAGAGATTCAGAGAGGTAATGTCCAACTACAGCCCTAGTCCATCATTACAAAAAGCTCAATCATATCCGAATTATTACCATTATATTTCAAACCAAATTTTTTTTCGAGCTTCCACTCATGCTTCCTGTCAAGAAACTCATCAACTTCTTTAACACTGTTACCCTTTCTTACCAAGTTTCCTTTTTATTTTCTAGAAGATTTGACCAGTTGTTTCACACTATTTTCGAGAGATATATTTTTTAGGAATTCCAGTCAATCCCGCTTCGCTTGATTCATCGTCAACTCGAGCAACCAAAGTCGAATTTGATCAATCAAATTAGCCGTTGGAATTAAAAAAGGTTACCTCTTTAAATGGAGCAGAAAAAATATTAACAAATAGTATGGGATTCTTCAGATTCTGTTGGTAGGGGCACTGCACTGCAGTGTGTTCGAACTCCGCATTCAATTTTAGTATCGTTGGGGTTTGCAGTCCCAGCAATGACGTAAACGCTACGGCACTCTGTCCATGCTGTAAAGTATTCAAGGGATTTTTTTATGGAAATTTATGACTTTGGCTCTGTTTGAGTATAGAATTAGGGTTTAAAACTTTTATTTTATTGTTTGGTTTATCTGTTAAAAATAAAATTATAATTTTACTATCTAATTTTGAGCACCGCTCCGGTTAGGAGATAGGAGCAGCCTTATACTACGCTAGGCAGGAGAGGGAGAGACAGGCCAAAGAAGAGATGGTTGGAGACGATCAGACAAGACCTTACCCACCTAAACCTTTGGGAGGAGATGACCTTGGATAGAATTCAATGGAGGGCTAGCACAGGAATAACAGATGTAGCGGAGTAGAGTAGGTTAGTCCAGTTTTTGTGCTATCTCTAGTATTCTAGGCCTTTAGGGTAATCCAGATTCGGCGCGTTTATGTGCAATTTGAGCTCCTGATTGACTAGCTGTTCATTGGCTTATTTGCGATCTGCTATGTCTTTGCCTTTTTTTTGCCTAACTTTGCCCTGCTTATATGCTTATTGACTCTCGTACTCCCAGGTTGTCAGGCTTCATTTCTGCTGACAATCTTTTCAGGTTGGCGGTCATTGAAAACAGCCTTCCTTCTGGGCAACCCCCAGAAGGGGGAAAGGCTGCGTACATCTACCCCCAGACCTTGCTTATGCGGGAGCCCTTGAGGCACTGGATTATTATTGTATCTAATTTCGATTTTAACTGAAAATTATACTTTTCAATTCCCTGGGATGGGAGTAAGAAATTACAATTTCATATTAATTTCATTGACCTAAAACCCATAATGACCCTACTTGATTAACCTAAATCCAAGATGACTCAAAATCTCAAAATTTAGACACAACTTAAAATTTGACCCGAGCTTCAAAATCATTCAATTTGAAGGTTTAAGGATTTATTAGGTACCTGACTTTTCAATATATACAATGAAGTACCCTAAGATTTAAAAAACTTATCACTCAGGTACCTTAAAGTTTAAAAATTTTATCAATTAGGTACTATTTTTTAAAATTATATAGATTTTTATTAAAAATCACTACCACAGGACATAGTTATAGTAATATATAGGTGTTTTATATCATAATGTTATAATTTTGGGTTATTTATATCTTAGTACCATAATATTTTTAGAAATAATAAAAAGGACCCTGATCTTTTTGAATTATTAAAAAGGCCCCTAAGTTTTATTGTATTAATAAAAATGCCCCTCTCAAGCATGATGACGTTATTTTCCATCGCTAGAGTTGATTTGGTAATTAATTTTTATTAATGCTATAATAAAATAATCTAAAATACACTTCAACTCCCTTATTATTACTTTATAAGCACAAAATACGAGATATTGTGTTATGTAGAAGCTATCTATTTTCGCTTAATTTGTTTCAAAATATGGTTATTAGGAGTATTTTTTATCATTTTACTATAGCATTAATAAAAACACAACTATCACATCAGTTCTGTCGATTAAAAATGACTTCATCACGTCAGAGAGAAGCCTTTTTATTAATGCGACAAAAATTTAGGGGCCTTTTTATCAATACGACAAAAACTTGAGGGCCTTTTTAATAATTCAAAAAGGTCAGGGTCCTTTTTATTATTTTCAAAAACGTCGGGATACTAAAATATAAATAACCCTATAATTTTCTATGTAAAATGCTAACATACCATATTATTTCATTAATATGTCGATATCTTCTGTCATAATTCAGTGATTTTTTTCGTATTCTGTTTGCTTTTCTTTGAAAAAAATGATATAGCTCATACAATTGTTATAATCATGTATTGCATCAATATTTTATGGTAAAAAATATTCAAATTTCACAAAAATTCACCAAATTCTTGCATAGGTACCTAAGTGATAAAATTTTGAAATCCCAAGGTATCTCATTATATATATTGAAATGTCAGGATGCCTAGGTGATAAACGACTAAACCTCGGGTAGCTAAGGGATAATTTTCCTTTTTTTAATTATACTTATAGTATTGCATAGAAAAGGCCCACTGTACTTAATTTATGAATGTATTATACACGGGTTGGCTCAAGTCTCAGTTTTTATGAGATGTCTGTTTCGTATTAAAATTTTATCGCTAATTATGGAAAAAAATGAACTTGTAATTTCGATTTTAGTCATGATGTAAATTGAAATTGTATTATTTGAATAATTAAAAGAATTGCACATAGGAATTAATAATTCCATAACAATTTGAGTTACCTTGAGTTTGAGGTTGATTACGTTGGATCATTCTGAGTCTCAAATTAGCTAGGATTGGGTTTCGGTTGAACTGGATCGTTTGAGGTTTGATATCTTGAGTTTCACGTGAACAAAGGTCAGTCACATCATTTTCTATTTAAATCATTTTGGATTTTGTAATGATAGGATTGGTCATTATGATAGGATTGGTCATTTTATAATTAGGATTACCATGGGTTGGGTCTGACTTTAAATTATTTTAGGCTTGAGTCATATGGTACTTAGTTGAACAAGTTTATGTCATTTCAAATTTCAGGCTATCTTAAGTCAGATAGAATGTAGGTTAGGACCAAGTCAAAAGGTCACGACTAAGTCGAACCGGGTCATTTTGGCTCAGGTTAGCAAAAGTTTCAAATCAAATAGGTCCAATCAATTAGACTTTCATGTTAACTTGGTTGGGTAATTTCAAGTCCAGTTCAAGTTAGGAAGAGTCATTTTAATTCGAGTCGTGTTGGGATTTAGATTAGTTGAGTTTGATCATTTCAAACTTTGAGTCAGATTGGGATGGGTTTCAATCAGGTTGGCTCATTTATGTTCAAGACATTCAGGTTATGTTACTTCGGTGTTTTGGCCCAAATTTAGGGTAGATGGTTCATTTGATTATGAGTCATGTTTAGTTCGAGTCAGTGAAGTTAGGTCATTTTGAATTTTGTGCTAATGGAATGTCTGTTGTTTAACGTAAAGCCCAATTTCATAATAACATACAGTATTATTGTGATTTTAATTTCAATAGGTGAATTAAACAATTAAATTCTAGACTTCACTTCCGATTTCAAGAACGATTTTAAACTCCACTTCCATATGACTAAACACAAGCTTAAAGAACTTTTCAATGTATGTATCACGATACCACTATCATAATGTCAAACCCCACTTAGTTACTTCCAACCCGCCCTAATGCTTGCTAGCAGCAAGCCAAGTTAAGCTGGAATTCATCATGCTCGAAGGTTAGTTGGTCAAATATTTAACTTTGTTCAGTCTTAGTCTAAAACTTGACTCGAATCTCAAAATTTTGAGCTTGACTCAGCTCATCTTAACTTGATTGAGCTTAAATCTAACTATAAGAGATTCGAGCTAACTTCGTCTTGTTTAAACTAATTCACTCGATATTGACTCAAGTAAATTTATTTATGTTCCAACTTAATTCAGTTAAACAAATTTGAGTTAATAGTTCATATCAAAATTGACTTGTTTAAAATCAGAAGCCTCTAAATCCAATTTCATTAGGATTCTTTGGCTGATTACAACCCTACCCTTTCCCAATACTCAAAAAAGTTCTGTTTGAAATCGTATTCCGATTTTTCCGTTTTATTTCTTGTAAAACTAAAAACGCATTTCAAAAATGGTCTTTTATTTTAACTTTTTTCTATTTTAAGTAAAAATCAAAAGTAGAACACCAAAATTTTAAAAAATTTATGTAACCTAATTTTTAATGTTTGAATATATTTGGTTCAAGTGCCTTAGGTTTTAGTAACATATTTTTCAAGTATCTTGATATTTTAAGTAACCTAATTTTTATAACTTTTTTTAATTACCATGTACATAACTCTGTTACAATTCGTTGCTTTATATTGATATAAAACTTAAAAAAACCTAAAAATCAAAAAGGGTTTTAATTAAAAATCACATAAATTTTAGGTGCAGTTTTAAAAAATTACCTAAATTTTTTAATTTTTTCAAAGTCACATCTTAATGTAACTCTATTAACATCCGTTAATTTTTACTGACGTAAAATTTAAAAGATAATTTTTTAAAATAAAAGAATTTATCTTTTAAATATTTATAAATATCTTAGATATTTATAATATTTTTTAAATAGTTTCAAATTATTTTAAAATGTAAATTCAAATTTTTGAAAATTATTTTCTTTTTCTTCAAAATCCACATCAGCAAAAACTAATAAAGATTAAAGATATTAGCATTAAAGTATAACATTAAAAAATAAAATTCGATAATGTTCAAATGTTCAAAAAAAAAAAGAAGATAATTTTTAGTAAAAAGAATCAATTAGAAACTATAAAAAAAGGGTCATTCTAACATATGCTCATTAGGCACATGTTAAGTTGCATTAATTGCAACTTATTCTAGTATTTAATGGACAAATACAAAATTAATAATAATAAATTATTATTTAGTAAAAAAATAAAATAAAAGTATAATTAATACTGAACATATGTTAGAAAAATTCAAAAAAATAGCAGGAGCCCTAATTTTTTTTTTTTTTTTTTTTTTTGCGTTTCATGGAGGGAAATAAAGGGAGATCCGTCAACCCAGTAACGGTAGGAGAATCTCGATGCCCAAAAAAAAAAAAAAAATTAAAAAGCAAACAAAACCCAGAAAATCTGCAATTTCCTCACATTTCTTCACTTCAATTCCTCTCTTATTCTCTCTCTCTCTCTCATCCCAAAGCCGTTTCGTTTATTCCTTTGAACTGGCTCCATGTTCTTCTCTTTTCAATTTATTCCTTTTCTCAAAGCAAAATCCCTCTCACTTTTCTACTTTTTCGCCCCTTTTCTAACCCCTTATAATTGGGTTTCTGTTGATTTCTAAGAAGACTTATCTCATTACTGGCATTAATGGCAGTTTGGGTTTGATGGGTCGGTCTTAAAAGTGGCTCATTTATGGGGGATTCTGAGTTTTTTTTACTGTGTTTGTTGCCGACAGTGTCACTTTCAACTGGGTTTTACACTGAAAAGGGAAGAAAGAAAGATAAAGAGGCAATTGGGTGATGGGTTTTGTTTAGAGGTCTTGTTTATGGTGAATTTCAGGTGAGATTTCTCAGGTTTGAGGCTTTTATAACTCCTCTTTTGGTTGTTTATTTCTGTTGTTATGGTGAATTTCAGGTGAGATTTCTCCGGTTTGAGGCTTTTATAATTCCTCTTTTGGTTGTTTATTTCTGTTGTTATGGTGAATTTCAGGTGAGATTTCTCAGGTTTGAGGCTTTTATAACTCCTCTTTTGGTTGTTTATTTCTGTTGTTATGGTGAATTTTGAGTAGAAAATGTTTGAATTATATGGGTTTTTGTGGTTCATGTTTGTATATTTTTGTGCTTTTTTCTAGCGTTTGCTTTGCTACATGTTTTACTCTAATATTGTGATGGGTTTAAGTTTACTCCACTTCATGTTAGAATATAAAATTATTTTTAAACATTCATTTGTTAACGTAAGTTTTTAGGGTAGTCTGGTTTTTACATTGTACTAAAAATGTCGTGAGCTTGAATTCAAACAATTCTATTTTTAATATTAATATAATTAAAGGTTATTTGCACCAAAGGTTCTTATTTTGCTCACTGTGTCAATTTAGTCCTTGTACTTTTAATTGCGTCAATTTAATCCCTCTACTATTTACATTCTGTCAATTCAATCCAATTATCAAATTCAAGTAAATTTAACGATACAATTTTTAGCGGTACAATAATATTAGATGCAAGTAATCCACTGCAAATTCACTTATTGACTTAATTTAACCTAACTCATAGCCGAATCATTAAAAATTTCATCAATAACTTAACATAAATTTTACTCTAGTGACCAAATTGACACAATCTAAGTAGTAGAGGGATTAAATTGAGACAATTAAAAGTACAAGGACTAAATTGACACAATGGGTAAAGTACAAGAACTTTTGGCGAAAATAACCCTGTAACTAAAGTATAAAATGACTGCACTAGGAAAACCAGCAAATGGGTTTTGTGTTTTAGTTCACAGCTCTTGTTTATAGCCAATGATGGTGGTTTATGGTGAATTTTAGTTGATATTTCTCAGTTCTGAGGCTTTTTAATCTCCGCTTCACTGAGCTATTTACTTCTTTTTCTCATTTTTTTTTCAAGAAGTAAGACTTTCTGTTTTATTTATTGACCAAATTAGTCACTCATTCACAGTAGTAGGTGAAAATTAAAAGATGAGGGACTAATACAAGTGAGACTATTGCAAATAAAGAAAATATAAATTATGAAGTTGAATAAATTTGCAAATATTAAGGACAGACGGAGTCAATAACTCCTCTTTTGCTTGTTTATTTGTCCTGTTTAGCTCAATTTTGAGCGGAAAATGTAGGAATTATGTGGGTTTTTGAGCTTCATGTTTGTATATTTTCTGCAATTTTTTCTAGCATTTGCGTTGCTGCATGTTTTACTTCAAATTGTGTTGTGTTTTAGTTCAACTCCTCTTGTTTATAACGGATGATTCTTGTTTCTGGTGAATTTGAGCTAATTTTTCTCAGGTTTGAGCTGTTTAGAATCGTAGTTTATGTGTGTAGAATTATGAAAGAGAAGAGATTAATATATAAGTCTAACCGGCTATTCCACCTAAAGCTAATTGGTTTTAAGATAAAATTTCACTTAAACTGATATGTGGACCTCATATATGCTATGTCAACTCTGTGGACTGGGACAAGACTTGTAAAATTTCACATTTTACGTGAGGATAAATTTTAACACCCCACCTTCCCCCAAATGTCCTTTTCTTATGCAATTTTAATGTCTTTTTTCATTAATATAATACTAGTTTCATATTTTTGCTTTTCTTTTCTTATGTTAAATTGATGTTTTTGTTTTGTCATGCAATTTTAAAGAAGAATTTTTCAGGAAAAAAAATGTTTTTCTTCAAATCAAATGGAGTCTTAATGTTTTCTTTAAATAGGTATTTAAATTGTATGAATGAAAGATTTTTCTTTTTTTAATTGACAAAGTATGAATCTGGTTTTGCTTTTCCTTTACATTGACATCCAGCTTCTTTCTTTTTCCTGCATTGGATTCTTTGTAATCACTTCTCTTTGCATTATTGCTTGAGCCTTTATTTCTTAAGAATTTCAGAGCCGGTTCCCAAAATAATGCTAAAAAAAAAAAAAAAAAAAAATGCTGGAAAAAAAATAATTCCAAATCTACTGTTGAACCGCATTTACAAAATGCGGCTATACTGAACCAAGTCAAGGTGATGCGTTTAAAATGCACAAAAACCGCTTCTACAAAACGCGTTTTATATGTACATAAAACGCATTAACTAAACGCGGTTCACTATGGGATAAAACGCTTTATAAGAACGCGGTTTAACTGTAAACCGCGTTCACTAAACGCGGTTTATTAGCTGTACGCGCAAACACTCATCGCTTATAGTCACCATTATGCCGCAATTCGTGATGATCGTCACATTGATCCCATGTTCCTCTCAATGAAGCTCCAACATTATAAGTGGAGGTACTAAGAAATCAGGAAAAGTTATCAATAAAAGGCAATTAATTTAGTAGTGATCAAATAGCTACGACAATGATAGTTAAAGATCTCCGGCGTATAAAGCAGAAGAAGGGCGACAGCGGATGACATGACCGGCGGTGAATAGGGGTGTAAATGAACTGAGCGTTCAATGAACTACTTGTGCTCAAAATCGATTAGAGCTCGTTCGTGTTCATTAGGAGAGCTCGATAGCTTAACGAGCCAAGTTCGAACAGGGGGTGCTCGGCTCGCTATCGAACAGTTCGATAAGGGCCCGATAAGAGCTCGTTAAGGGGCTCGATACGAGCTTGTTAAGGGCTCGGTTCGACTGATTGCGTTTGACCATATTAAACCGCGTTCATATGACGCGGTTTTTATTGAGGTGAACCGCTTTATCAAAACCGGGTTATTATTAATGTAAACAGCATTACCAAGACGCGGTTATTATTAATGTTAACCGCATTATCAAGACGCGGTTTTAATTGATCTGAACCACATTATTAAGACGCGGTTATTATATTGGTAAACCGTAACGCGTTTTTTGTTCATATGAAACGCGTTTTTTTAACGCGGTTTACTATAACCGCATTTTGTAAACGCGGTTCAACAGTAGATTTGGAATTATTTTTTTTTCAGCATTATTTTTTTTATTTTTTTATTTTTCAGCATTATTTCCGGAACTAACTCAGAATTTCAATGGCCTAAATTGTATTGAAAAGATTATTAATTTACGATAGAAAATGCTACAAAAGTAGAGAGTTCCAAATATGTTATTCATTTAATGAGTGGTTGCAAAGGGGATTTTTAGGTAGGGATGGCAATGGGTCCTGGACGCGCTGGGTATCTGCAAAACCTGAGCCAACAAAAAGCCAATGAGTGCTCTTAAATGGGTATCCGCTGGTTGTGGGTTGGGTATAGTTAATCGGGTTCAGGTCTTGTGGTGGGTGTACCCACCACCCGACACAAATCCGCGCCGTAGAACTGTATCTCACGAGGCAAAAGTGGCGTTGCTAAGTTATTGGTTCGTTAATTTGGTTTGTTATGATGAATTAATGGAGTTGTTTTCATTATTAATGTTTGATAGTATACTTTATTTGTTAGTTAGAACATCAAAAATGAAATATAATTAGGTCAGATACCAAATGAGTACACCTTGAGAAGTTAAGTCATTTACCAGGCACTAATGCACTGGAACCTATTAGAACTCCGAAGTTAAGCGTGTTTGGGTGAGACTAGTAACAAGATAGATGACCTCCTGGGAAGTCCTTGTATTGTCAACCCTATAAGATTGGGGGCCCTCGGAAACAGCCTCTTGGCGGGATTACACCCTAAAGGGGTAAGGCTGCGTACATCTACCCCCAGACCCTGCTTAGGTGGGAGCCCTTGAGGCACCACGTCTATTGTTGATGCCCAACGGATACCTGAACCCGCCAAATCCAGTGGCTTTAGGTTTGGATATGAAAATTAGAAACCTAGTGGGTTTTATGTGGGTTCAGATACGTGGGTTTTTGGTGCAGGTACGTGGGTTTTTGGTGGGTTTGGGTGTGAATTTAACCAAACCCGCTGCAAACCTAGCCCATTGCCGTCCCAAGTATTAGGCCATTATCCATCTTACATTATGGAACTAGTTATTCTCCCTTAAATCGTAAAACAATGCTGCAAATAATCAAAATAAGTACCTAATTTGTATACCCAATATAATGGCAATATAATATTTTTTTAAGACAAAGTAACTAATTTATTATTGGTTTTTCTAGTACAATGATTTTTTGCCACATCATTGGGTGTACAAACAAGGTAATCTAATTTTTTTATATTATTATGCCTGTGTATTTTGTATCGATGTTTATTTTTGTTAAAAGCTATACAGTATGTAACTGAAAAATCTATAGAAATACTTAGGGTTTATTTAGTATCGTTTTTTATTTATAATTTTTGGCTTTGTTTTTTTTTTCTAGTCTTTATTTTTATGTCTCGCTTTTTCCTAATTTGGAAACAAAAACTTAGAAATAGAAAACTAAAAACAAGAAAAAATCGTTTCCAAAAACAAACAACCGTAAACAAATAAGATACAAAGCAGGCCATTATTTATTTTTGTTGTTTATAGGAGTGTCCTTCCATATGTGATTGTTGTTTTTCTCAAGGAGATTGCATTCCTTTAGGCATCAATGTTTGGTCCTTAAGATATATAAGAGTTTATCCATCATTACAAGACCTTGTTTGGTTGTCATAGGAATTGAATTTCTATGGGAATTTGTATTTCCTACGAATTCAATTCTTGAGTCAACTTCTCAAAGTTCCATCGGTTGTCAAGGTACGAAATAAAACTTCCACTGGGGGGGAGGGGTAGGTAAGTTACTTCCTACATTTTGAAGGAATTAGAATTTGCTTAGTAATTTCCACTTTCCGTATTCTGCGAACTTCCTCGTAACCAAACAAGAAGTCAAATCCCTACTTCGCATGAATTCTTACCTTTTGTGCCTGTATCTTGGCAACCAAACAAGGCTTAGTTTCCGTATTCCGCGAACTTCCACGTAACCAAATAAGAAGTCAAATACCTACTTCGCATGAATTCTTACCTTTTATGCCTATATCCTGGCAACCAAACAAGGCTTAGTTTCAAGCGATAATATAGTAGAAGACAGTCCTTCATTTGTGCTCTAACTTCATCTACAAATTCATATGACCAGTTATCTGAATGAATATGGTGATGTGTACGGTTAGAGTAACTAGGGACTAGTATAGTGATAACTACCACGCCCCAATTAGGGAGTGGCTCAGGTTTGAGCCTCATCACACCCACCCCAATATAAAATGCCTTCAGTTGCTCCTTTTTAGATAAAACTCCAAGGGTCTTTCTTTGCCCACGTTAAAAAAAAATAAAATAAAAATGTAAGTCAAAATCGCCTTGTTTCAAACCTGGGATCAAAAGCTGATTAAAAAAAAAAACCTGTGATCAAAAGAACAATGTTAAAGATGAACTGTCAAGAGACAATCTTTCCCAAAAGTTTAAGCAGATGGGTGAAGGTCCATTAATAATTTTATATTTGAACATGCCCCATCACGCAAATGTCCATTGGGTAGGGGTGTAAACGAGCCGAGCACCCCCTTGTTCAAACTCGAGCTTGATAAGGCTTGTCGAGCTCGAGTTCGAGCCTAGCTCTTATTGAGCATTTCAAACCCTTGTTCGAACTTGGTTCGATAAGATTTTAGCGCGTTTAATACTCAACTCAGCTCGTTAGGCTTATCAAGCCGAGTCAAGCTCGTTATCGAGCCCAATCGAGCTTAAAAACGAGTTGAGCTTGCTACCGAGCTGAGCTTTTCAAGTTATTATCGAGTCATTATTGAATCATTTTCGAACGAATACGAATTGTTAATGAGCTCTTAATGAGCCCTTAACGATCTTTTAACGAGCATTTATCGAGCCTCCTAACGAGCTCTTAACAAATTGTTCATGAACTTTAATGAGCTGAGCACTTTGTTCAAACTTGACTCGTTAAGCTTATTGAGCCTGCTCGAACTCGGCTCGATAAGCTATCGTGCCCTCATAATGAACACGAACGAGCCCTAATCGGTTTCGAACACGAGTAGTTCATTGAGCATTCTGTTCGTTTACACCCCTAGGCTTGAAGTGTGGATCTTACACAGGCCTACTTTTTACCTTGTGCTTGAATATGTTAATATTGAAAGGGAAGGCTATTGGCATTCAAACCGGTGACCTCTTGGTCAACAAAACTCTGATACCATGTCAAAGAATCAACTTTTCCAAAAGCTTAAGCTGATGGGTGAAAGCTCATGAATGATTTTATACTTTAACATGAACATCTGGTGTTGATGGACTTCGACCTCTTTTAATCAGTTTTCATTTTCCATTTATTTGTTTTTACGTGTTGTTCTTTATTTCAATATCATTGTCTTATTGGTTGCTGTTTCCTTCCCACTAGAAGCTTGAAATAAGTGTGTATTTAGTGATAGTGATTGAAGCCACAAGTGCCAAGTGCTAACATCTGTACAGAAGATAGTGTAGTGGGGATGTGAGTATTGCTATGGATGTGTAAGCACATAAAAAAAAGAAGATAAGATTAGAGATCAGTTTATCTGCCTGAAAAAAGATAAATTGGAAATGAGTGTATTTGAGATAAGATGAAGGTGTCACCTATTGATGATAATATGACAAAGATGCGGTTTAGGTGGTCTAGGCATGTGAATTAGGGACTCTGCATATGTCCTTGTGAGAAGGGCTATGTTGATGAGAGTAAGCCATACAATAAGGGGGTAGGAGACCCAAGAAGATGCGGTTATGTTACTCAAAGAAAAACTTCGTTTCATTTGAGTTTTACGAAGATATGATTCATGTAGGTGTAGCCGAGCCCACCTAGTGAGAAAAAATAGCTATATGTGTCCCTTATGATTTTGTTGCTGAAACTGCATATTTTTTTGATTACGCATAGTGTATGTTAAACAAACATGACTTTGGTCCTTGACAATGTCTCATTTTTGCTCAAATTTTGACAGATAATTGTCTCCTTTTTGCTGTGATCATCCCTGCTCTTTCATCTCAGTACTTGGCCAGGAAGGTTGTGCGAATGATTCTTCTGCGTCATCTATAGCGTTGCATACAACTATGGCTAAACATCACATCACGATGCTTTCATTCTCGTATTCAAAACTTACCGTTCTTCTCCCGCTATTCGTCATCCTTCCCTTGATCTTTGCAGATCTTAACTCCGACAAACAAGCTCTTCTAGACTTTGCAGTTAATGTCCCACATGGCCGAAAACTCGAGTGGAATGCTTCTTCTTCTGTTTGCACCTCTTGGGTTGGCATCACGTGCAATCCAAACAAAACCCGTGTCATTGCCATTCGCCTTCCAGGAATTGGCCTTTTTGGCCCTTTGCCAAGTGGCACCATTGGAAAACTAGATGCTCTTGAAGTCCTGAGCTTACGATCCAACTACTTAACCGGAGATCTTCCCTCTGACATTACTTCCATTCCAACCCTCCAATACTTATTCCTCCAAAACAATAATTTATCGGGAAGTATTCCGAATTCTCTATCTCCACAACTTGTGGTATTGGATTTGAGCTCGAATTCATTTACTGGGAACATCCCATTTTCTGTTCAAAATTTAACTAAGCTTACAGTTTTGGACTTACAAAACAATCTTTTATCAGGAGTTATCCCTGATATTGAATTTCCACCCGTAAAGCTACTGAATTTGAGCCATAACAAGCTGCATGGCTCAATCCCTCGTTCTGTCCAAAGGTTTCCGAGTTCTTCCTTTTTGGGTAACTCTTTATGTGGACCGCCTCTGGCTCATTGCTCGGGAAGCGTTCCGTCGCCTTCTTCTGCTTCTCCATCGCACTCGCCTCTCACTCCAACTGTACAGCCAAAAGCCAAAGCAAGCAGTCACAGGAAATTCAGTACAGGTGCCATTATTGCTATTGTAATTGGGAGCTGCGCTTTTATGCTTCTCATTATCGCGATTTTCTTACTATGTTGTTTGAAGAGAAAAGACAGTAAAGACGATGCTGAACATAAAGGAAAGGCGCCAAATAGTAAGAAAAACGCGATGCCTTCAGAAAGTTTTGGGAGCGGTGTACAAGCAGCTGAGAAGAACAAGTTGGTTTTCTTCGAAGGATGCTCTTATAACTTTGATCTAGAAGATTTGCTAAGGGCTTCAGCCGAAGTTCTTGGCAAAGGGAGTTATGGAACGGCGTATAAGGCGATTTTGGATGAGGGGACAACTGTGGTGGTGAAAAGGTTGAAGGAAGTGGGTATCGGGAAAAAGGAGTTTGAGCAGAACATGGAGATGATTACTAAAGTTGGGAAACATCCAAATGTCGTGCCATTGCGCGCTTACTATTACTCGAAAGATGAAAAGCTTCTTGTTAATGATTACATAGCTGGTGGCAGTTTATCAGCAGTTTTGTACGGTAAGCATTCATTCTTGGATCTTTCTTTTAATGGTGCGGCATTTTGTCTTCTGGGCTCGTTTGGTTGTTAAGAACTGATTGTAAATTGGTACATCCTGCGCCACGTGTAGGACTGTATTTGAGCTAAGCCGAGCCCAAGCCTATCAGGCTTGAGGCCTGGCTCTTTTACATTCAGCTCGGCTCAGGCTCGGCTTGAAACTCGCTGTGCTTAGAAACTTTGTGCTCAAGCTCGGCTCGGCTCAAACCTAGCTCGGTGAGTTCTGAACTCAATCTAGGCATGTTTGGGTTTGTTTAGGCTCGAGTTCAGCTCAAACTTGGCTTGGTTGGACATATTTAAGCTAATAAATTATATTAAGATGTCGTTTAGACTCGTGGGCCCATGAGCTCAAGCTTCATTTGGCTTGGACTCTGCTCGATAAGCTGAATGAGCTTGCTTGGCTTGATAAGACTCAAGCTCAAAACAAACCGAGCTTTTCGAGCTTTATGATGAGCCAACTCCACTCATTTACACCCCTAGCCACATACTCTTAGATCCAGAAAATTTTCAGCAAACTTTTTATCATCATTCATAGATGTTGCATCAAGTTAATTGTTTGATATTTATCATATTTATGATAATATGAAGAACTAGAAAGCAAAGTTGATATCATGACTTTTGTGAACTAAGCTGCTTATATAAGTTGACTAGAGAAGGGTCGAACATGTAATCTGTGAAGAATGAACTACCCCTCAACGTAAGAGGAAAGCATTTTCTTTCGTAGAAGGGAAGTTTATCAATGCAATGTTGCGTCATATGGTCTACTTCAACCTCAATCTGGTTAAGCATGAATCATGTACAAATTTAAATGAAATAATTTTCTTCAGCCAGGAAGATAAAAATTCTTAAAGAAATAATATTTTAGTTCTGAACCAAATGAAGCCTAAAGCTTCCGAGATCTAACCTGACCTCATCTTGCTTCATGTGTTCAACATACAGGTTACAGTCTCAACGGGAGAACTTCACTAGATTGGCACTCAAGAATAAAAATCGCACTTGGAACGGCAAGAGGAATTCACCACATTCACTCTCGTGGCATTGGCAAATACATCCATGGCAACATAAAGTCTTCCAACATCCTCCTAACCTCAGATCTCCACGGCTCCATCTCTGATCTTGGCCTAACCCAAATGATGAACTTCCAAGGGATCACATCAAGAAGCATAGGCTACCATGCCCCTGAAGTGATCGAAACTCGAAAGGCCACCCAAGCATCAGACGTTTACAGTTTCGGGGTCGTACTGTTAGAGATTCTGACAGGAAAAGCGCCATTAAAACCTCACGGTCAGAGCGATGTGATCGATCTGCCAAGGTGGGTTCAATCTGTAGTCAGAGAAGAATGGACATCCGAGGTGTTTGATGCGGAGTTGTTAAAGAGCCCGAATGCTGAGGAAGAGATGGTTCAGATGCTGCAGATTGCACTGGCTTGTGTTGCTAGAGTGCCTGACATGAGGCCTCACATGGAGGATATTGTCCGGATGATTGAGGAGATAAGGCCAACGGAGACCGAGGATAGGCCTTCTTCTGATGAAAATAAGTCTAAGGACTCGAATGCTCATACCCCATGATTGTTTATGTAGTTTTCTGCATCCGAAGGTGCCAGCTAACTCAATTGGTAAAGTCTTTGGGCGGTGGTAATTGAGACTTGGGATCAGATTTTGGCTTCATTTGGAGTGAAGGGATTTATGGTGGATTTGCGTAGGGTTGTTACCTTGTATAACCCAATGGGATTTATTATTGTTTGTGAAAAATGTTGTTTTCTACATTAGAAGATGTGATGGCAGGATCTTTTTGTCATTCTTTTGGGTAATCGGGGCTGTGCTCCTTGACTGATTCTCGGATTGCATGTGCTATCTATTCGGAAGTTTTCCTATGTGCTTTATGTCAGTTCTTGCAAGGAAATTGAACTTTTCAGTTCGTTGATGTTGTAGTGATGCAAGGATGCAATGGTGCTTGTATAATCATGATATGTTTAAGCAGTTTTTTTCGATAATTAACGACAAAGTCATAATACAAAACATGCACCTCGTATAGCAAGATCTAAGTCAACCCGTATCAAGACGGGGATCAAAACAATGACAAGAAACAATAAAACAAACCAAAAAATAGGATTACAGGATAGTCATAGGCAAAAATTAATAGGCATTACATGACTACGCCCATCACTGGAGAGGATGGACCAAGAGCAGGGAAAAGTGATGGAAGGATGCAATGGTGCTTGTATAAAACATGATATGTTTAAGCAATGCATGATTTGTGCTCGAGGAGTTATGTTATGAAAATGTTTTGTTACCGTTGATTTGTAAAGAGTATAAAACTATCTATGGATATCTATGTAGTTAATAATCGTAAGTTTTTTGGCATTGATGTCAAAAACTTTATGCCTAAGAAGTCTTAGCATAATACATAATGTAGGTTTATATAATATTCACACTTTAAATCTATCCAAGTGAGCTTTGGTCTAGTAGCCAAGACGATATCAAAGCTAATGCCCTAGAATATGACGTTCTAGGTTCAAATTCCTTTATTCTCAAATTGTTTACCTATAAAAACTATAAAAAAATAAACTAGGGTTATTTATGTGCAGGGCATGTTAGATTATATCTTTAATGGTTTAACTTGTTGAAAGGGACGTGTTATCTGGAGTGGATTCTCTCTTTTATAGTAGATGTCAAACCTAGTGTTGTATACAAGCTCTGTCTGGAAAAGATCAAACTCAAAGCTTCTACAACACAGACATACAACTTGTGTACTAGTCATTTTCATGATTTTGAGACCATGTGCCCTATGTAGGTGTCCTTGGCATGTGGAGGGTGCATTTTGGGCATGTTCGACTTTGGATTAAAAATAAGGAGTGAAAACCTTTTATGAATTTGTTCTTTTATAAGATTAATTTTTACTTTTATTTGGTAGGTAAATGAACTCCAATAGACAGGTTGAAATGATAAGACATTTAGACCTGACACTTGGAGAGTTTTATTTCTGAATTTGCATTATGTCACTAAGTCCAAACAATTCCTTTTAGTTAACCACTAACTTAGCCTCAACTTACTCTATTACGCCGATCAAAAAAAAAAAAAAATTTACTCTATTACACTTAGAGAAAATTTTAAGTAGACAGTGTGTGCAACCAATGAATTTAGCCGAACAACACATAACCTGTTTAAATTTAATAGTTCAAGCTCCATTTAATGTAGATAGACCAGTGGCAAGTTGCTTTCGTCCCAGGTAGGGCTATCCAGGACAACATCCTGGTAGCCCACAAGATCATGCTGGCGTTTAAGAAAAAACAAGGTAAATCCAGATGGATAGCTGCAAAGCTGGATATGGAAAGGCGTATGACCGAGTGGAGTGGACTTTCTTGAATCGCGCACTTCAACAGATGGGCTTCCATGAAAAGTGGATTGGATGGGTCATGGACTGTGTAACCTCGATGTCCTTTTTGGTCCTCATTAACGATAAACCGATGGGGTGGTTTACCTCGTCTAGAGGTATTCGTCGGGGAGACCCCCTGTCTCCATTCCTTTTCATCCTCTATCTAGAGGTTTTAGCTTCTAACCTGCAGGTCCTGAGTAAGGAGAAAAAATCGGGGATCGGGATCAAAATTGCTAGAGGTGCAACGACGATTCCATGTCTTTTCTTTGCATATGATTGCCTGTTGTTATGTGAGTCAACGGTAGAAACGGCCCAAAGACTCTATAGGACAATTAGTCAGTTCTGTGAGGACTCAGGCCTGCTGGTAAACAAGGCAAAATCTTCTGCCATTTTCTCGGCTAATATGAAGAGACACCAAAGATAGCGTATTTGTGACATCCTGGGGATCCCGAGTAGTACTGCTCTGGGGAAATACCTGGGTTGTACCTTTGGGCTGGGCAAATTCCTTTCGCAAGTGGCAGGTGACTTGATCACCAAGATGGATACCAGAGTTGCTTAATGGAAGGCCTGAAAACTTTTGAAGGCTGGTAGAGCCACATTGATCCTGACTTCTATCGAGTCTATGCCAAGCCATATCATGTAGTGCTTTAAGCTGCCAAAGACTGTCTGTAAGAAGGAGAACAGATTTGGTAGGTAGTTTTTATGGAACAACGACGGTGGGCAAGGCCTAAATTTGGCTGCTTGGGGAAAGATTTGTAGACCCAGGGGCGCTGGAGGGTTGGGGCTTCGAGATTTGAAGCGGTTAATCAGGCTTTTTTGTGTAAGCTTGGTCGGAAAATCCTTAATGACAATAACAACCTCTTGGTAAGGGTCATTAAGGATAGGTATTTGAAGAAAGAAGGCCTGTTTAAATACAAAGGGAAGGGCTCTGACTTGCCTGCCTAGAAGGGCATTTTGGCAATTAGGCCACTTTTAAAGAAAGGGCTCAAATGGAGAGCTGGTAATGGTACGGGGATCAATTTCTGAAAAGACTAGGGGGCCTCTGATGGCCCACTTATAGGTGCCCGAAGGGAGGAACAGGGAGAGATGCATCTGACACTCAAAGTTGCGGATTTTATCTCGGGGGGGGGGGGGGGATGGAATAGAGAAAAGTTGAAAAGGGTGGTTACTTCCGATTGTTTAAATCACATCATGGGAGTCCCTGATTCCAAAAAGTGCAATGAAGGATCAGTTGTGCTGGGGATACGCTAGCACTGGTGAATTTAGTGTGAAATCTGCTACTTGGTTGGCGCACAACCTAGACTGAAAAGACAGGAATGATTGGGAGTTCTAGTGGATCTGGAACTTGAATGTTCAGCCTAAGATCAAAGTGTTCTTGTGGCAGGCCTTGAATGGTTATTTGGCAACAAGGGACCAGATGATAAGGCGTATTTCGGAGTGGAACGGTCAGTGTGTCTGGTGTGGTGAGGACACGGACGATGTGTCTCATATCCTCCTGAGCTGCCCTTAAGTTGCTGACGTTTGGAAAGTGGTGACCATGTCGAAATGGATCCCGACGCCACCTGCAAGGACTAGACTTGACAAGGAAATACGACTAAGGAAAGGAAAGAAAAATACTGAGAAGTGTGTCTCGCTCTGTCGGCATATTTGGAAAGACAGAAATGCTACTATTTTTAGAGGGGATAAGCCCAATCTTGTCCTGCCAGTTAACCGGGCAAAGACTACGGTCATGGAACGGCACTGCAGGAGTCTAATGGATGACGATGGTATAGCAACAAATTTCAAGACCACGAAGAGCAAGAGATCGGATAGATGGGTGACATGGACCCTCCTAAGTTAGGTTGGGTGAAGGTCAACTTTGATGGTTCCGGACGTGCCTTTGAAGCAGCGTTGGGATTTATTACTCAGGATTGGAAAGGTGACATCATTGCTAATGGGACAAGAAGATTTGGGAACACTCCAATCATAGTAGCCGAAGCACTGGCTGCTCGAGACGGCCTTTACCTGGCCATGTCTAAAGGTGTAGCTATAAGATAATGCTGGAAGGGGATAACGAAGTAGTTATCAAAACCTTGGAAAGTAATTATCTGTGCACAAGTGACATCAAGAATATAGTGGAAGAGATCAAGATTCTTTGTAGCAAGCTTAGCCACATCAGATTTTCACATGTTTACAGGAAAGCGAATAAATCAACGGATTGTCTAGCCAGCGAAGGATATGGGAGATCGGGATACCAAGTAGAAGAATTGGAGCCCTCAAGCACTCTTCTACTCATTTCTAGAGTCGAGGCTTTAGGCCGCCCCTCGTTAAGGAAGGGGGCTGAGGCCCGTGTCTTTGTGTTTTTAACATCATTAAAAAAAAAAAAAAAAAGAGGTATTATAAGAATGCTAGTTAATCACCAGTTTTTTCATGGACAGCTTCTACTGACTTGTATACTATTAAATTAAATACTTATAATTCCATCTATTTCAAAAAATATAGATAATAGTTATAGTTTTATTTGACGATGATGACAACAACAACAAACTCAAGTGCCACAAGTGCTCCGTCTAAGCAGCGTCGGGTGAGATATAACCTAAGTTTTACTTGAATTGACTTATTCAAACTTCAAGCACTACTCTCTATATAAATGAGCCTCTCCAACTGACAGAATTTAAAATCTGAATGTAAACCTAGTTCTATGTCGGTTTGAAAAGGTGCTGCGTAAGACGCAATTTGGCACCAAAACGCAGCGTTTTCTTTCGAAGTTTCGTGATCCGTAGCTTCCGTTCCTTCGAATCCTGAGGACCGACTTTCTCTCTCTCCCCCCGTGTCTCGGAGTTCCTATGCTGCATGGGCACAGCTCCCGTTACGGGTAATTCTATTTCAAATTCAAATTAATGAATTTTTTTTTCCTTTTTTATATTTTTAGCTATATAGTTACCATTTACTTCCTTATTCTCGATGTTATGATTCAATGTCGTAACTAGGCCAAAATTTTGTAAATTAATCATGTAAAGAGAAGAAATTTAGGAAGAAAAGGAAAAATAGAAAAAATTGAGAAAGAAAAGGGAAAAATAGAAAAAAATTGAGAAAGAAAAGGAAGAATTAGGAAGATAATCAGTATTAAAGAAGGAGGGAGAAAATTAAAGAAGAAAACTCGGAGAGAGAAAGAGGGTAAGGGAGAAATAAAGAATTTAAGTGAAAGTCAAAGAGCAATTTTTTTTCATCTTGTAAATTTCTTACTGACCATGAGGCCAAAGAACCCTTTTATAGAGTTTACCAGGTGATAATAAAAGGAAAAAAAAAAAAAGAATTAGAACTAAAAAACATCAGCCAAAATAAAAGAAACCATAAACGCGCTCTCAAAAGCTGATTCGATCAATCGGTAGGTATCTAATTGATTGGGTAGGTGTCCGATTAATCGGAT
The DNA here is from genome assembly GCA_018398585.1 of Simmondsia chinensis. Lineage (NCBI taxonomy): Eukaryota > Viridiplantae > Streptophyta > Magnoliopsida > Caryophyllales > Simmondsiaceae > Simmondsia > Simmondsia chinensis. The sequence goes on along the minus strand of JAGTTD010000008.1, from coordinate 32,950,886 downwards.
ACTGACAAAAATTCAGCACAGGTTGATCTGATTGATTGGATATACATGTGACCAATCAGATATTGTCAGGATTATGAGACTCAACTTTCCATTCGCTGATGAAGTTTATTTTGAGTTTCCACTTCTGGGTTGGGTCTCCCGCCCGGTTTAGCTTTAGCTCTTCTTCTTGTCGTTTCAATCTTTTTTCATATCTAAGGCCTCCTCCCGTGAAAATTGTCATTGACGTTGCCTTTTCTTAATTTTACATCCAGGGTTATACAAATACCATTTTGTTTGATTAATTGAGGGAAAATTTGAAGTGGGTATGGGTCGGAAGAAGCAAAAACCTCGCCGTTCAGTGGGAATTTTGGAGAATGGGGGTACTATCGGCGAAGGTTCAAACAATCAAAATGGGTTGGAACCAAATTTTGAATCAAAACACGATGAGCTTCAAGAAAACCCCAATTTTGTTGAAATTGAATGGAGTAGTTGGGATGGGGATGAGCATTGGGATTTGTCTGAAATTGTATTGACTAATTTGAATTTAAAGGAGGAATTTTTAGGTTATGAATTGAGTAATGAATTTCATAGAGATGCTAGTTACGGGTTGAGGTTTCGGCTTGATAATGTGAATGAGCACATTGCTCGTATGAAACTCAACCATTGGCCTACAATAGCTGCAAGTGATGTACATTTGGAGTTCTTGCATAAAAGGGTGGTGGATGATGTTGAAACGTGGGATGTTATGGTTTCGGGTTGTTTTGATGGACACGATGAGGAAGTTACAGGTGTGGTTCATTTGGCTAGTTTGAACTTCTTGACTTTGAGGCAGGTTTTGGGGGTCACATTGTCCAAGGACTTGTGTTCGATTAGAGTTAGAGTTGAGATACTTCAGAGTGCATTTGATGCTTGTGAGTCCTTGTTAGAGAGTAGTAGGCAGCTTTGGAAGAAGAGCATGATGAGTGCCATGGCTTGGCTTCGCCCAGAGATGACCACTTCGGAGGCTCGGTACGGTGTCAGCATATCAGATGAACATGGGGTCATTTCGAGTAATGATATGGAAGACAATGTGCAGCAGCATTCAAAGTTTGATGTGGGTAGATTTTATGAGGCCATTAAGCCCTCAAAGTAAGTTTCTATGTCAATTTTATGTTTTCTGACTTTATATTATGTTTAGTGTCGCAGCTAGATTTTCGTTTGTTCGTTTTGGCAGTCAGATAGATATAAGTTTCATTCAAGTTGTGCCTGTACTGTCTGTATGAATGCAGGAATAGTCCAATGCTGGAGGATAAACTGCCTGACTTGCTTCCTGAACTGAGGCCCTATCAGCGTCGGGCTGCTTACTGGATGATACAGCGGGAGAAAGGAGCTTCTCGAAGTCCAGCTGAAATGAAACTAAGCAGTAATTGTCCATTATGTGTGGCTGTAAATTTTCTGGACTCATGTTCCCAAATGTTCTACAACCCGGTTAGGTATGGCTTTCGTGTGACCTTGCGATTCTGATTTGCATGCATTTATCTACAATGAGACTGATGATCGATGTATGTGAAATCAACAACTCTTTGAAGTAAAGTTGTGGAGCAAAGAGTGACAGCATGAGAAATCACAACAATTAAGTGCCACATATTTTGTGCCGAATACGTGTAGTTGACTCCAACTTACTTTGATCTTAGTCTTCTTGTCTTTTGTTGGCAGCTGTACTACTCTTGAAATTTGGCAGTCTTTTGGCTTCTTTTTTAGTCTATATGTTGGAACCATCGTTATGTTTTTGCCTTTTGTGTTTTAAGTATACGTTTCAGATTGGGGAGTAATTTCTTCTAGATGTGCTCTCTCTTGGGATAGAGAAATAGCACTGTTGTGGCACATTTCAGTAGATTAATCTTGTTATGAGATATGCCAGAATTTTGTCCCCTTTCAGTTTTTACAGTAGTTAAATTTTCTTGAATTCCAGTTATTAATGCAAAACGCGGTTGGTTCTGTAGCAAATATTCTGCACGCTTTTGTCAACGTGGAATTATTTTAGTCCATCATGATGGGAAACAAAACAAAAGAACAATGAAAAAAATAATAAGAAAAAGAAAACATGATATAGGATTTATGCATTTCAACCAATTATGGCTGTTCTATGATGTAAGTATATTATGCAAAGAGGCATTGTTAAGTACGAATGATATCTTGTGGTGGACAATTCCAATCACATTTACCAAAAAAAAAAAAAAAAAAAAAAAAAGAAAAATGGCAGTCCGTATTCCTCGGAGTAGTAAGTCTCCGTCAACTTTTGGACTATTTTACTTAATATATGGTTCCTCCAGTAATTGGTAGTAGATACGTGGAATGCCTGCTTGTTTCTAACTTTGCTAGCTTTCTGTTCCGATGAAATATTGCATTTATATTTAGTGCTTGCTTCACTTTTCAAGTAAACTTAGATGAGAAAATTCCAAATTATTTGAGGCATCATATCTCTTGCAGTGAGTTATTTATGCTGTTGGTCCACTCAGGGTTATAAATTTATTCAAATTGGTCTACATTGTTTTCTTTTATTCAAAATGGCTCCTCATGTTTTATTTTTTTTTTGGCAAATTTAGTTCCTCATTAGGTTATCCACAATAGTTAACTGGCGAGGTGTCGGATGCCATTGCCATGTGGTGCCACATGGGGTTAAAAATAAAAAAATAAGAAAAAATAAAATGAGTTATTTACTCTATTGATCCCAATGTTTGTAAATTTTAGTTAAATTGTTTCTTCATGTTTTTAAATAGTCCCTTACTTCTATTTTTATGAAAATTTGGCCCCCATAAATTGTCCACAATATATTTCTGATGAAATATAAGATTAATCTCATTTGGCATCGCACATGACATCAAAAATTTAAAAAATACAAAAATTTGAAACCCATTTAACCCCAATCTTTCTCGTGTATTATTGTGTTTTAAAATTTTTGTGTTGGGGATCATTGGAAACAGCCACCCTGATGGGGTAAGGCTGCGTACATCCTACCCTCCCAAGACCTTGCACAAGCGGGAGCCCTTGTGGCACTGGGATTGTTGTTGTTGTTGTTGTTGTTGTTGTTGTATGTGCAATGTAATGTAAATATGATATTTCGTTGGTTATATAGTCTGAGCAATGTGACCAGGGACCAATTTTGTTAGGGGAAAAAAAAAAAAACATAAGATATCAATTTGGACAAACTTACAAACAATAGGGACTAATGGATTCTATCAAAAACATTAGGGACCAATGGTATAAATAACTCATTTTGTTATTTTCCTTTTTCTTTTTAATTTTTATCCCACGTGGCGCGGGACCCACTTCTACCTAATGTGGGTAACCCGGTGAGGGACTAAATTTTTAAAAAAATAAAACATGAGGGACCATTTGAACAAAAAAAGATGAGGAACCGATAAACATTAGGGACCAAAAGTGTAATTATACTCCTCGCAGCTGTGTTGCTTGCATATGTTAATACATTGTTTGTAGTACTATTTAAATGGGAGGCTGATTGTTGGAAAAAAGTGTGATGAAGTAATGAAGTGTTAGGGTGTGATCAGTTTTTAGGAAACATTTTCCAGTTTTCCAACCCCAATTTTCCAACTGTTTTTATCAATCTTCAAGTTCTATAAATAACCATACGAATTAGAGAACACATTCAAAATTGTTCACTTTTTGAGAATGGAAAACTAGAGGGTGGGTGGTGGTGGTCGGTGGGAGTCGTGGTGCATGGTGGCTGATGGTTGGGATTGTGGTGGTTTAGGTGTTTGGGGGATGAGGTATGGTGGGACCGTGGGAGCGTGTAACGGGGGTGGTTATTGGTGATAATGGATTGTGGTGGGTGGCGATTGTGGTAGGAGGGTGTTGTCGCGATCCTAGACCGTGACGTTGTCATGACAAGATGCATATTAATACTTTTATTTTATTCTCTTATGATTTTGCCCGGAATATTCTAGAATGCTCTAGGCTTCTTGAATAGTCCTCACGTGTGATAGCTTAAGAGTAGTAGTAATTACTTAAGATAATATCTAGAAGCCTTGTGAGGACAAACCACTTGGGAAAGGGTGCTTTGGTGCACGGTTTGCCAAGGGGGACTGTCCCTAGGGATTAACACGTGTAAATGAATCTAGACATCTTGTATCTAGACTCAAATTAATGTGGCTTGTAGTCCCTAGGCACCAGTTGGTAGGCACCAGTTGGTGAAGGAGTGCTTGGAGGAACCAGTTCATGTGACTTTCCTTGGCTACAAATAGGTGACTTGTTATCAATTGTAATCATCCATCAAAAAATCTTATGAATGAAATATTCTCTTACTTTCCCTTCTCAATTTCTCTTAAGTTTCTCATCCCAATTATCTACTTCTTCTCTTTTATCTCCAATCTAAGTTCTAAACTCTATCATTCTCGTCAATTGCTTACAATTTCTATCATCCTTGCTTCGAAGATCAAGTCACAACTCTCGGTTTGTTACAAAGTGGTATCAGAGCTAGCTTTCGATTGGAGGCTAATTTTATCCCAAAAAAAAAAAAATTTTTTTTCCGTTGCATCTCATTCATTTTGAGATCGAGAGTCTCAATTGCCTAACCAAAAAAAAAAAAAAAAAAAAATCCGAAGCAATCAGAGTTCCTTGTTGAATCTTGAAGTTGCCCATAACAAGAAGTTACCAAGCTGCGTTAACAATGTCCTCTTCCGAAGACGCCAATGGAACTCAGGAGAGACTTTCAGCCATCGAGAAACACCTCGATGTCATGGTTCGCGCTTGGCAACAAGATAGGGCAAAGGACCGAGAAGACGATAACCGAATCCATGAGGACTTCCGATCCTCCATCACAGCGAACCAAATGCTTGTGGTGGACTCAATTGCAGCTAAAGTGAAGCGGTTGGTGACAAGCCAAGAGAAAAGGTCGGAGGTTGTGTCGGAGACAATACCGGATGATGCCACGCAGCAAGAAGCTGGGGGCGTAGGGAATTATGTTCGGTTGGGAGGACAGGGAATCCGGCCACCACCACTGTGCGAACCAAGAGAGATCAGGAGCCAAAATAGCACGATCGAAGAAGGGGAGCATAGCCGTAACAATGGAGGCCCACGAACTGGGAATGGCCGTCACAATCCAAAGCTGGACCTACCGAAATTTTAAGGAACTAATCCGAGAACCTGGGTCCGAAAGTGTCTCAAGTATTTTCGGGAACTTGGGTCCGAAAGTGTCTCAAGTATTTTCGGGAACTTGGGTCCGAAAGTGTCTCAAGTATTTTCGGTGGTATCAAGTTCCGGTTGGGGAATGGGTGGACTATGGTTCAAGCCATCTCCATGACTACGGAGATGTGTGGTTCCACGCCTTGGAGCTCAAGCACCCACATCTGACTTGGCAGTTTTTCATCGATGAACTAAGTAAGAGGTTCGGAGATCGCTCTCTATAGGATGTAGTGGAAGAATTCAGTAAAATGACTCAGGATGGGCCAATTGAAGAGTATGTGATCCGCTTTGAGGAGTTAAGGAGTTGGATGATGATATATCATCCGACATTATGCGAGGCTTACTTCATCTCGAGCTTTATTAGCGGATTAAAACCTGCTATAAGAGCTACGATCAAAGCTGGAAAACCACCAGACTTAAGCGCAGCCTTCGAGCTGGCTAAGCTGCCGGAAATCGCAAGTGAAGAGTTGAAGGTCTCATTATAGCCAGCACACAAACCCACTCAGATACGCAGAGAAGAATCCGTGGCCAAATCGGTCGCGCTAAGCCAAACGCAAGAGCCGCAGCCATCGTCTAGCTTAGTTGCCAAGCCAAATGTGTAAACAGGTTCATCCCAGCCAACGTGTGATACGACAAATGTTACCGATGTCAGGAGAGGTATTTCCTGGGGCATAAGTGCAAGGAAAAGCAACTTAATAATATGAAGGGAGTAGAGGAAACAAGGGAGCAGGAACGAGTCACGAAGAAGAGGAAGAAGACATGGAGGTTTCGTTGTGCGCCTTGGAAGGGAAAGTCACCCACAATACCCTTAGATTGAAAGGGAGCATCAAAAGAAGACCTATCACGATCTTAGTGGACAGTGGAAGCACTCACAGTTTCATAGACGAACGATTGGTTAAGGAGCTCATGTTGTCAACGCTTCCCACCGTAGCAATGGCCGTGACCGTGGCCAATGGGGAAGCCTTGATGAGCTATCTGCGTTGTCCTAAAGTTGAGTGGAAGGCACAAGGAGAAACATTCATAGACAACCTACGGGCGCTGAACTTGAAGGGCCATGACATGTTGCTTGGAGTTGAGTGGCTTCAGAAGTATGGGAAGGAGGAGAAGTTGAGCTACAAGGACATAAAGAGAAGGCTGCCCTGCACTCGTTGTCTTGCAAAGGAATAGTCAAGGCCGTCAAGAAGAAAGTCGAGAAAATGGTGGAACAACTTAAGAAGGCTAAGGCAAAAGAGATTGCTGTCTTTGAACCCGCAAGAGTCCTAGAACGACGATGGGACAAGCGCAATGGAAGGAGAGTACGCAAGATTGTGGTGCATTGGACAAACGACGCTGAGGAAAAGAAAACATGGGAGGACTTGTCCTTTATTCGGGAGCAATTTCCTTACTTCGATCCTTGAGGCCAAGGATTGCTTCGAGAGGACGGCATTGTCACAATCCTAGACCTTGACATTGTCATGACTAGACGCATATTAATACTTTCATTATATTCTCTTATGATTTTGCCCTGAATATTCTAGAATGCTCTAGGCTTCTTGAATAGTCCTCACGTGTAATAGCTTAAGAGTAGTAGTAATTACTTAATATCTAGAAGCCTTGTAAGGACAAACCACTTGGGAAAGGGTGCTTTGGTGCACGGTTTGCCAAGGGGGATGTGTCCCTAGGGATTAACACGTGTAAATGAATCTAGACATCTTGTATCTAGACTCAAATTAATGTTGCTTGTAGTCCCTAGGCACCCGTTGGTGAAGGGGTGCTTGGAGGAGCCGGTTCATGTGGCTTTCCTTGGCTATAAATAGGTGACTTGTTATCAATTGTAATCATCCATCAAAAAAATCTTATGAATGAAATATTCTCTTACTTTCCCTTCTCAATTTCTCTAAGTTTCTCATCCCAAACATCTACTTCTCTCTTATCTCCAATCTAAATGCTAAACTCTCTCATTCTCGTCAATTTCTTAAAATTTCTATCATCCGTGCTTCGAAGATCAAGTCACAACTCTCGGTTTGTGACAAGGGTGGGGTGGGAAGGGATAGTATAGGGGGTGGTGGTGATGTTGGATAGGGGGGTGCTAGAGGGCAGCATAGTGATGGTTGGGTGGTGGAAGTGGTTAGGCGGTGGGTTGGTGGCATGGTTGGTTCGTGGTGATTGGGAGGGTGGGTAGTTGGTGGTGATGTTTTGTAATTTTGATTACTGTGAAAGTTGGACTCTAGAATACGAAGGAAAAATATAAAAAAGAGGAAAAGAAGTGCTGTAAATGTTGTTCAAAATGTTTAGAAATGGAAGGCCAGTTATCCAATTGCATAATTTGAACATTTTTGCATCGAGAAACTGGAAACAAGTTCTTCAAAATTTTTGTTTCTCCCCCACCGTTTGCTCTTATTTTTGCTTTTTTTATTCTGAACAGTGCTGGAAGTTTTAACCTTCTCCTGCCCTTCCTTTAATTTATGGATTTCACTTATACTTTTTCCTTTTTGTTTCAGCGGAAACATTTCTTTACATTCGGAGAGCCCCTCATCTTATGTCTCTGGTGGAATTCTTGCTGGTAAGCGTTTCATGGATATTAGATGACGTTTCCTAAAAGGAAGGAACAAAGAAGCTATGGACATGATAAGTCAGTAAAATGAGCCCCCCTCACTCCCTTGTATATTAGCTATAGACCGACTTAGTGCAACAAAGAAGGCGGAAAGCCATACAATCTCAATTCATAAAGGGCCCTGCCATATCTCGCAATAAATTCTAATCCACTGCAGAAGTCCATCCTGCAATTCCAGATTCCATAGAACATTTTTTGTAGGTCTCCCTCGATCCCTACATTTTGTACTTGAAATGTTTCCATAACCATGCTCGGGAAGGTATAAAACACTCCCATAACAGCACAGGCTGGCTTTTGTGGAAACTGAGAAGCAGAGGTGCAAAATACCACCCTTCCGTTGAAAATAATGAAACCAACATTTTCATCTCTCATTGTTTTCTTTCTTGTTTTATGTTACGACAGTGCGAGTAACAGTTTGAAGCCAACGCATGCTTTGGAAGCTTCCTTTATGCTAGGCTGAATGTTGACATTCTTGACTTGTCATTTATTAAAGTTCTATGATGTTTATTAATTCTTTTGACTATGCTAATCGGTGAACTTGCAGATGAGATGGGATTGGGGAAAACTGTTGAATTGCTTGCATGTGTATTTGGTCACCCCAAGTCAGTTACTGAAGGTACTAGTCATTTTGGAGGTACGTCAGACGGTATGCTGAGGGACAAAGTCAGCATCAGAAGAGTCAAACGAGAGCGTGTTGAGTGCGTTTGTGGGGCACTGAATGAGAGCCACAAATATAAAGGATTGTGGGTGCAGTGTGATATTTGCGATGCATGGCAACATGCAGAGTGTGTTAGTTACTCAGCCAAAGGAAAATCTAAAAGGTCTAAGGAGGCGTCTGCAGGTAAACAATACAGGAACGGATCAAGAAACAAAAACAACGCTAGTATAGTTGAGATGGATGGTGAGCATATATGCCAGCTGTGCTCAGAACTAATTGAAGCTACTAGCTCGCCAGTTGATTCTGGTGCAACCCTGATTGTTTGTCCTGCCCCCATATTGCCCCAGTGGGCTGCTGAAATCAGTCGGTATGGCCTTTTCCTTTCTTTTTTCTTTTTTCCCCCCTTAGGGCGAGATAGGTTTTTGTGTATGCTTCTTGCGCTTTTTTTATTTTTTATTTTTTGATATCCTTTGAGGCACTAGGAATGTTGTTGCCGTTGTTGCTTTGTTAAGCCGTTATCTTACTCAGAGGTCTTAGTTGAAAGAGATTCAAAAATTATGATGCGGAATGTGCATTAACAATCTGATACTTCCTGTGCTTCTTTTGTATATTCATCATAATCTCCTTCTATTCTGGCCTTTTTTAAGCTCGTCATCATTAGTCCAAGAATATGCTTCAAGGATTGTCCTTCATAATCAGGGGTCTAAATGAGCTGAAGGCTCGTGTGCTGGCTTGTCATAAAAATGGAAAGACTCGGCTTGTTTTCGAGCTAGAACCAAGCTGACCCGAGCTTGAGCCCAGTGAAACTTGAGGTGGTAGTCTCGCGGGGCTAAATGGGCCTTAATGAGCTATCATAATATAATTTATTAGCTTCAATATACCCAATCGAGTCAAGATTCAACTTGAATGAGCCCAAATAAGCCATCGAGCTTAAATGAGACTAAAGAAGGAAAAGCTTATTTCGAAACTTGCTAAGCTGAGTTCGGGATCAACCAAGCCAAGCTGAGCCTAACAAGATTATGAAGCACAATGACTTCTGGTCCATGTGAATAATGCTTTCTGTAATCATTGTCAACTCACTCACTAAAAAGGAAAAAAATAATTATAGGCTATCTGACTTGAGCAAATATTTGAATGCTTTATGTCTTGCCTTTGCTGCTCCTTTGGTCATTTATCATGTTGAAGGACCTGCTTTCTATTTGTATATATTCCTGGTTCTTTATGCTTTTAGTGCTGCGTCATTGGGTGCTCAATATATCAATTTTTAAATACATGCGAGTCTGTTTTGTCGCATTCCTCCCCCCCACCCCAAAAAAAGTTGTTATGTCTTTGAAGGAAAAAGAGATGAGAAGAAAACTATAGAGGTTTTAAGGCTATTTGATGCTGTTTCATTGTTTCAGCTTTTGTTTATTTCCAATATCAGGGCATTAAGCTGACCTGCTGCTTTCTGTTTCCTCAATTAGGCATACAAATCCAGGTTCTTTGAGAACTTTCATATATGAAGGTGTGAGAGACACCTCTCTTTCAAATTCTTCTGCGGTGGATATTAGTGAACTTGTCAATGCTGACATTGTGCTGACGACATATGATGTACTGAAGGAGGATCTATCACATGACTCCGATAGACATGAAGGCGACCGTCGATTACTGAGATATGAAAAGAGGTTCCTTCCAGAATCCGATCTTGTTTTTCATCTTTAGCTTTATTCACTGTCGGTCGACGTTCATCTTAACCTTAATCACCCTTTCATTCAACGACAACAACAATAGCTCAGTGTTTCAAAGAAACTCCTCCCAAGGAAGGGTCGGGGGGGGGGGGGGGGGGGGGGGGGGGGGGGAATAAGATGTACATAGCCTTATCCCTACAGGGTGCTACTCTGAAGGGAGACTATTTTCAGAGGGCCTCCCAACCCTAAAAAGAAAACGAAGGAACAATATTGAAGAAAAATAAGTCAAGTCAAATAAAGCAATACCAACCATGCAAGCAACAATAAAGCAACTACAATAACAAACATGCAGACCTAGGGGTACTTTGGATAGTCGGTGTGGTCCTCTCTCCTAACTGTTGTGTAAACCACACTTATTTTTAATCGCCACTCAAACTCTATTTAAGGTCATCTCTTCGGTAAGGTCCAGGTAGGTAAGCTCATGTCTAATCCTCTCCGTCTAGATGTTCTTTGGCTTGCCTCTATCTCTCTTCTAGTGTGTGTCATGTAGTTGTTGACATTTCCTGATAGGTCGGTAATCGGTCTCCTCTGAACATTGCGCATATCATTGCAAATGTCACTCCCTCAACTTCTTCTCAACAGGAGCCACACCTAATTTGTTTTTCATAATGTCATTTCTGATCATGTTTTTCCTAGTATGCCGACATATCCACCGCAACATCCTCATCTCCGCCACCTTCAACTTCTGGGCATATGGTGTCATTTAACTGGCCAACATTGCGTTTAATTTCCCTTTCATTATCTTCTTCATATGCTTCCTTCTTTGTTTTAGCAGCTGCAGTATTCTCCTGACTAGTTGATGTTTCTGCCTTGAACTGTACTCTACTCCCCTCCATCCACCTGCAAGAAAAAGTAAGAAAGGAAACAAAGAATGGGCTAGGTTTCCAGTTTCCTTTTCTTATAGCTGAAAACATAAATTCTTCATTCTTCAAGTTTCCTATTGTGATTGAGAAGGAAGACGGTTATATCTATTCGCTTGCTGGAACACAGATTTCAACAAATTTTCGTAGGCAATCCTACACATCTTGTGAGATTATATCGTTAGTGTCTAGTTTTTGTGCAGTTTGGTGTACTCTACAAATAGACCTTATTTCAATCTGGAATACAATTTGTGTGGTATTCTGATTTTGTGCTAATGTTCCCTAAAATTTTGATTGGCGGATATACTGGATTAGCTTATATATCTGTACGTTGAATATTTAAATATTGCTGATATTGCAAAATGAAATATATTAGCTACAAGCAGCTTGGAGAGTACTTCAATTCCATTTTATTTTAATGGAGAGTATTTTAGCTTTTGTTAGGTATCCTGTTACCCCCACCGTTTTGACCAGAATCTTTTGGTGGAGGATATGTTTGGATGAAGCTCAGATGGTGGAGAGTAATGCTACTGCTGCAACAGAAATGGCAATGCGGCTACATGGTACGCATCGTTGGTGTGTAACAGGAACCCCTATCCAGCGCAAACTGGATGATTTGTATGGTCTTATCAGATTCCTTAAAGCAGGCCCTTTTGATGTATATAGATGGTGGGTTGAAGTCATACGAGATCCGTATGAGGTATGAATTTAATGTTTGTTTTGGTTTTGGTTTTTTCTATCTGATGCAAGAGCATTTATAAAAAATACCTTTTGTTTCACAAACCCATCAAGAGATATATTCAGTCAGTGTATGTCTGCTTTGTTCTGTGATGTTTCATATCTAATTGTTGAAAAGCGGATGTTATGAAACAATGATTTCACCGCTACACTGATTAGAGAGAGATGAGGGAGGATCAAACAGTTGTACGAGAAAATGTTTTGGCACTGGTCTTTATCCTGATTGTAGTACTTGCCATTGACCATCGAGATGATTATGTTTGAGTGTCAGAGATAAGCATTGCATTATAGTTGGCATTACTCCCTTAATGAATTTGCATTATAGGTTGAAATGATTATGGCAAATTATAAAATTATGATTGAGAATCTGCGAACCACAAATATTCGGAATAAAAGACGTGCATTGTATAAACCAAATTTATACATTCAACATCTGTTGACCATGCCTGGAGACTAAACTTGACAAATAATAAATTTTTTACATTCAAACTTATAAAATTATCATTGAGAATCTTCGAAACCACAACAATTTAACCATGCTTCAATAGGCTACGTTGTATTTTTATACTGTCCTCCTGCAGTCACTCTAGCATGCCTTCCTAACATTTGTTGGCTAGTTATCTCGGGGTGTCTCACTGATGGAATTTGATGGAGGCTTCTTGAGACTTTCTATCTTAAGTATCCTCATCTTGCACCTTACTTCTGCAGAGGGGCGATTATGCAGCTATGGAATTTACACACGATTTATTCAGACGATTGATGTGGCGGTCCTCAAAGGCCCATGTTGCAGATGAACTTCAGCTGCCCCCGCAGGAAGAATCCCTTTCTTTGCTATCTTTTTCTCCAGTTGAAGAGCATTTTTACCAGAGGCAACATGAAACTTGTTTGGATCATGCCCGTGAAGTTCTCAACAGGTTCAAAAGTGATATCATCAATGGAAAAGCCTCAGGTTTGCAAATTTCATAATTATTTTGTAGGTTCTCTCTTTCCCTACCCCTTGCCCCAAAGAGAAACAAACAGAATGGTGAAAAGCAATGAAACTACCAATTAACAGCTCTGACTCTGGTTTCAGGTCCTTCATCTTGTGATTCATCTTCTGATCCTCTTATCAACCATGCGGAGGCCACAAAGCTTTTGAATTCACTTTTGAAGCTTCGTCAAGCCTGCTGTCATCCTCAAGTAGGTGGTTCTGGATTGCGTGCTCTTCAGCGCTCTCCCATGACCATGGATGAAATACTGTCGGTGAGTCTAATAACGACCAATTTCAGCTTATAATATCAATATAATCCTCCTAGTTCTAGTCTCTTAGAAGTCTCTTGCTTGCATTTTCAATTTATATTTTGCAGGTCCTTATAAGCAAGACAAAGGTAGAAGGGGAAGAAGCGCTAAGGAAGGTGGTTTCTTCATTGAATGGGCTTGCTGGGATAGCTATAATCCGTGGAGAATTTTCTCAGGCGGTATCAATATACAAAGAAGCATTAGATATAGCTAACGAACACTGTGAAGATTTTCGCTTGGACCCTTTATTGAATCTTCACATTCATCACAATCTTGCTGAGATTCTGACGTCTACTTCTGACCACGTAAAACAAGCACCTCAGTTTGTGGGCAAGTGTGGGGGAAATTCTGGCGAGGACTTTTCTCAAGTCAGTAGTACAGGTGAATGTGATGAGCACATTATGAAGAAAAGGAAAATAACTAGTGAAGATTTGTCTGATTCGAAAATATATGGAAATGAATCAGCTCAATTTAGCAATAGCCCTTCGTCCAATGACTTTGAAAGTGGCAAGGATTCCATTCCAGAGCCTCCTGCACCACATGAATCTTCTAGTGATGATAGTTTAATACAAGCTTGTGAAAATATTAAAAAGAAGTACTTGTCTGTGTTTTGCTCAAGATTGTCGCAAGCTCAACAGGAATTCCAGAAGTCATATATGCAGGTATAGTTTTCCCAGTTACTTTGTGAATAGTTATTCTATTGATAGTACGTTTCATCTCTCGGTGAAGAAATTGATTTTGATTGTATTATATGGTGTAAATCCACTGATATAACCTGGTAGTAATGTGGCATAATGGAAACTGTAATATGGTTATATGAGATCCTTTTCAGTTTGATTCGCCGATTGTAAACTGTCTTGCACTCTATGTTACAAATGATGCCATCACAAACAGGCATAGTTGACATGATCTTCTCCCCTCCCCCATTCTGTAGAAAGACTACTAGAAGATAAAAAACATGTGCGGGAGGACAGGAAGTCCTACATTTTGCAAAAAACAAAGTAACTTTAAGTCAGCAGAACAAAGCTTTTTGATTCTGCTGGATTTCTTTGATAAGCACCCTTCAAGCACTCTGAGCTTATACGGAATTCTTGGCCTTTCCTTACTGTAGTCTTCGTTATTATTCCCAAGAGACTGTTAGAATTCTGAGGTAAGAAATCCTATGAAGTAGGAAAGCAATCCTGTTGCTTACTGGACACATTATGCAAGTGTTCGAAATATGAACATTGACCTACCAAAAACTAACCCTTTTTTCGTCTTTTTTTTTTTTTTTTTTTTGGGGTTGGGGGGGGGGGCGGGTGTGGGGATTGGACGGGAGGTGGGAAAGGGGACCCTTTTCGAGAGTATTCTGTTCTGATATTGCTGGAGCACTCCCTCTGGTCACACACATATGAGCTGAATCAAATTAAGAACTTGAGGCAATCATGGAAGCTACCTTCCTACCATCGTCCTGCATCGTGAAGTCGAAACACTGTTTGCATAGGGACCCTGTTGAAGCAAGAGAAGTGAGAAATTGGAATGTTAGAAGTAAATCAACAAAATAAATGGAGAAATCTTGTGGAACAGGAATACATCTACCCACATACAAATATCAAGCCTTATTCAGTGGAAACTGCAAAAAGACATAAAAGGCTCAGCGGGTAGTAATATACTTAATGAGAGAAATATTCGAAGGCCTAGTTAGTGTGAACTCATATTATGGTGATACGATATGTTGGATTCAAATCTTCTTATACGAGATTGCTTCCGTTATTAGATCTGAGGTGATTTAGGGCCTGTTTAGGATTGCTTATTCTAGGAAAATAAGTGCTTTTTTTTTTTTCTGGAAAAAATATTTTTCTGGAATTTGGAGGGTGTTTGGCAAATATCAAAAAGTGCTTTTTATTAAAAGCAGAAGCTGATTTTTTGCTTATAAGTAGAAGCAGAAATTTGGTGCTTCTGATTATAAGCAGAAACAGAATCAAAAACTTAAAATTTTTAGGACAAAAATACCCCTACTCAAACATTAAAATTACATCATATCCTATCATCTTTTAAAATTCTAACCCTCTACCCAACCAATTTGGTCCTTTTTGATAATTTGACCCAAAAAAAGCACTTTTCTTAAACACTGGCCAAACACTAACAATAATAAAATAAGCGCTTCTGACTGGTTGAGCCAAACACAAACTGCTTCTTCAAAACAGCATTTTTCACATAAGTGCTTTTACAGAAAGTGCTTTTAAAATAAGCAATTTTTCCACAGCAATCCCAAATAGGCCCTTAGAGTGTTGGGATACCCACCTTATACTTTGATGCATATGCGGTAGTGCACTATGTTGTTTGCTTACTTCAGTTTTCTGGGATTGCAGTGAAGGCTATCATCTTTCCTGATAATCCTTTCATATTACATCTTAAGACTTTTTTGTCAGATATGATTTTCTGGCCCTTTTCCCTCTCATAATCTTTGCCTTTTGAAGGTTTCTGATGCATTTGGTGACGGAAAGGAAGAGAATACAGTCTGGTGGCTGGAAGCTCTCCGTCAGATTGAACAGAATGAAGAAGCTGCAACTGACCTCAACAGGAAGATCGAGAATGCTGTTTTGGGCAGCCGTAATATGACAAAATCACCCAGAATTGCATCCCGGTATGTCATACATCCTTTGTATTTTCATTCAAAATTGCTACGATGGAGCATGGATGAGACACAGCGTAAATACTATTCAAAGCCGTGCTTAACAAAATTTATTTTGGACCATATGAAGAAAAAAATAGTGTGTTCTATTGTTGTCTTGTCTGTATGTCTATATCCTTCAATCTGGGTAAGTCATGATGATCCAAAGGGGAAAAAAAAAAAAAAAAATTTTCTGGCTAAGTCATCGTTCGTTCAGTTTGCCATGTGCCCTTTTAGGATTGCTCTTCAGACAAAGTGGTATGCCAAGAAGGTTTATTTATTTATTCCTTTTTTTTTTGGGTTTTTGTTTTTTGGGGGGTTGGGGGGGCAGCAGTATATTTGTCCCCATGAATTAATCGCTGTAGAAATATCATATATTAATTGGTCTAAAAAGAGAGGATGTTTATTCTTGTCCATGCCATATTATTCAGTAAGATACAATATATTAACGGGGAATGATAATCCAACTTGGGGTTTTCTTGGTATAAGTTGTGTTCATTTAGGGGATGATTTAACGTAGAGGTGTCTGTTTTAGAGAACCCCTTAATGTGGCATATGTAGATTTAAATCTAAGCGATAATTGATCTTGGACTATGAGGCTGAACTTGTGCTCCCTGTCAGGTTTCGGAGCATAAACGCTCTCAAATATTATATCCAAACCAGCTTGGACGCACTGGAGGAATCTCGGAAAAGATTACTTGATCAACTTATGGAAATTGATCAAACAATGGAAAAACCAAGGGATGAAGATGTTGAACGTGTACGATACTGTCCAAATTGCTATGCAAATCCAGATGGTCTGTTATGTATTCATTGTGAATTAGATGAATTATTTCAGGTATGATTGCTCGATTTCTTCCTTTTTGCACAAAAAATACGTTTTAATACGATTTCTTCTTTTTTGCACAAAAAATACGTCTTAATACTGCACCTTTTTAATTTATCTGCGTCCATGTATCAGGATTACGAGGCCCGGCTTTTTCTCTTGAAAAGAGACAGTGATGGAAGAGATATTGCGTCTGCTGAGGAGGCATTGGATCTGCAGAAGAAGAGATTAGAATTAAATCACTTCTATTCAAACTTGGCGCAGAAATACAAAAACCAAACATCATCAAGCATTGAAAATGAAGATACTAACAAGAGAAGGGACAGTAGGAAAACGTTAGTGGTGAGTTGATTGATCCTTTTCTGGTTGGTTGGCTTGCTTTGCTAGTACTTGCTTTAGTTTGCACTGTGACAAAATTTTGATTCTTAATGCTCTGTTTGATGTTTGCAATAATTCTTCTAATTTTTTTCTTTGTACGGTATTTTCTCCAGCTGTTCGTCCTGCATCCAAACTGTTGAGTTTACTTGTTCCTTTGGTTTACTATATTCATCTGTAATGCTTATCCCCAAATTGCAAGCGCAATTATGATGTATCTCTTATCTCAAATGGTGTGATTAGTTAGAAACTAACTTAGAAGTCACATTATATTATTCTAAAAATAATTTTTCATCCCCAATGGTATATTTAATTAGAAACCAACTTAGAAGTTACACATGTTATTCTAAAAATAAATTTTTATTTAAATTAGTGATATAATAAAATGCATATATATTGAGGGCTAAACATAATAAAAATTATGAACGAGTGGTGTTTTAGTCATTATTTTAATACCATTAAAGATTAATTAATTTTATAGCTATTATAATGAAAATGCTTCTGTATCTTATAGGTTGGTTACAAATTCAGTGGTTCATTTATATGAAACATAGATAGTGTTTTGTAATATTTAGGCGGGATAGTCCATCTTTTTGCTGCAGAATTTGTTTTACTGAAACAAGTTTTATCTCTCGCCCCCCCTTCTCTCTCTCGCTCTTTTCTTCTCTCCTTTCAAAAAGCACCCTTCTCCCAACTTTCTCAGGAAGCTGGTTCTGGAAACACTCTTTTCAATCACACCTCAACCATGTGGACACTCCCAAACTTCTACAGAACTGCCGTAGCTTTTCCGAAAGGCGCTTTAACCACAGGTTGAACGAGGACAATTTTATGAATGTCTTATTTATGTGCCGAACTTCTGAGACATTTGTCTTTTGCAGGTTTCAAGATCCCCATCTCAGTTGGAAATAATCCTTGGAGTTATAAGGAGTTATTGCAGGGCTCAATTAGGGAGAGAGGGTGTATCAACAGCTAGCAGGCATCTACTTTGTCTGGAGGTATAGCTCGCTAAATTCACTGAACTCGGAAAGGCTGTTATTCTGCCCAATAGTCCTTTCCAAAGTATATGAAAGAAAGCATATTATGTTTTCTGCTGCATCTAATTTTGGACTTCTTTCACAATTTTGATTTATTACTAGGATATTCATTTTTATGCACTCTGGTTTCCATTTACTTTTTTTCCTCTCTGGTCTCTGTGCTTCTTTTGGTTTGCATTCTATTGGTGTTATGGTTAAGCTATTTATTGACTTACTTCAATAGGGTATGAGGAAAGAGTATGCTCATGCAAGGTCCTTAGCAACTGCTCAAGCTCAAGTTCTCCGTGCATATGACGAAATCAAGATGGCAGCTTCTCGATTGCGTTTAAGAGAAAATGATGATGATAACTCCATTGATGCTTTGAGTCTGGAAGAGCTTGATGTAGCTAGTGTAGAGAACTCAAGTGAAAAGTTCATGTCCTTGGCCTCATTATCTCGTATAAAAGGGAAACTTCGTTATCTTCAGGTATCAAGCTGATTGTCCTTCACATTTTGTAGTTATTTTATGTGATCTCAGTATATCATATGCCGTTAATTTATCAATAACATGCCGAAATATCAATCTAAATTTGCGAAAGATATGTTAGGAGAGTTGAGGACTGTTCGCTCGCTGTGCTGACTACCAATAGAGTAAATTATCTCTTTGTTTTCTTAAGTGAATCTTATCATTCGTAGGATTGTACTTGTAAATTAACTTCTGAATCAAGTAATAGCCACCAGACATTGAACTGCATCTTCTGTTGGTATTTACAGTTTCAAACAATGTTGCTCATACACCAGGACTGACCTATCTATTTTCTGTGGAATTTCCACTGCCAGCTGCTAGACAAGTGATGTGAATTGTGACTTGTTCCTTAAATTTCTTGTTGTCTTCATCTTTTAAGTTAATGAACTAGAAGTACTAGGTTCAAGTCCCGATCCTGCCTACCTAACCAAAAGTTTCAGAGTTTTATTTTATGTTTTCCAGAGTTGCATATGATAATGAACACTTTTTCAGTCTTCCCATCTGTATATCATATTCTCCTCTGTATAATATCTTTGTTAACTATCTTTCTGGTTGATGCATGATCTCTGCGTGCTGTTTTGAGTTGGAATCTTTTCCTTGCAAGATTCCCTGTGTCTAATGAGAAGTTTAACTGAGTCATGTCGCATAGTTTATGCACAAATCGGCCTTCTGTTGTCATGTTCGCATCATAGATGATGATATGGCTCAAAAATTCCCTTGGAACTTAGGTATAAGACTTAAACATGCACATATTCTCTTATGATGCCAAGAGGACCTACAGGATATTAAGGCCCATTATAGCAGTCTGAGCACAAATGGATATAATTCCCCCGTGATCTTTACTTCTTAACAAGTTTAACACTCAAGATTGCCTCTAGAAATGGAGACCTTTTAAGGTTTTGTTTTCAAGGATCTGTGTTATGTGCTTCCAGAGTGAGGAGACGCATTGTACTGTGGCTTAGGATTTATGGTATAAGCTATTGTCTCCTTTCGGCCAAATGTAGGTGAGCCCAAGATCGGTTGAGGGTATCCTTCTAATGAAGTTCCATGGCGTAGGAAAGAGGAAAGACTTTTTAATGTTATTCTCCACAGCCAAGATTGCAATTCTAGTGCATTTGGCTTAAAAGAAATGCTAGGATTTTTAAAGATCAGCATATGCCAGTTAAAAAAAATTCCCCATGGACATATTTTTTTGTAATTTTGAGGTTATCATATCCTTAACTCTTTGTGCATTATTTCTTCCTTAATGTTATTTCTTTTTCTGATTAAAGAAAATTCCCCCATGGACATGTTCCACTTCTAGAGAAGCCACTAGGAATTGAATCCCACTTGTTACAACCCCCCGCCCCTTCCTTACCATCTAAAAAAAAAATCTATATTTTCTATAGGTACTTGATCCATTCTTTAATATGCTATGGTATGAAAATAAATATTTTATTTTGCTGAGCTGGAATATTGGTGTGAAGGAAGAAAATGGAAACAGAAAAAGAAGGAATATAAATGTTTGTTTGTCCGTTCTTTATTTTAAACTCCCTAGTTTCCATTTCTTGGGTACGCCATGTTTTACAATCCGTGACCTGGTTGAGATTTGTAGGCGAGGGGCTTATCTTGTGTAACGAATATGAACCCTGTAAAATCCATGGGCTTGGCTTGCATTAGTAAACTATATACCTTATACCTTCCTTGGCATAAACCTTGGTCATCCCAGAAACATAATGAAATATTCGAGTAGTCCATGCCTTGCTCTCGTCCTAGCTGGTCTTTTAGCTTTTAGTTGAATCTTCTTCATAGGTTTTTATTCAGTGGTTGCCTTTTGTCTCAGGGATTAGTACAATCTAAACAGAAAACGGAAGCAGAGAGAGACGCTGGTGCTCATCTGAGCTCCCCTCATGCAGAGAGAAGAGATGAAGTGATTGATGAAATATGTCCTGTTTGTCAAGAAAATCTTCAGAATCAAAGGATGGTCTTCCAGTGTGGGCATGTTACTTGTGCCAAGTGTGAGTTCCATAGTTAATCAGCCTCTTTTTATTTTTCTGCTGTCACTTCACATGCCAAGTGCGTAATACAACAAATTGTTGTTTGTCAGATAGCTTGATGGTTGTATTGACATGGAATTCTTACATTTGGCATATTTGTTCAAGAAATGTTGCTCCAACTAGCTTGAATGAGTGGCCGAA
Organism: Simmondsia chinensis; assembly: GCA_018398585.1. Taxonomy (NCBI): domain Eukaryota; kingdom Viridiplantae; phylum Streptophyta; class Magnoliopsida; order Caryophyllales; family Simmondsiaceae; genus Simmondsia; species Simmondsia chinensis. The sequence goes on along the minus strand of JAGTTD010000008.1, from coordinate 32,930,302 downwards.
AAGGATTTTTGTTTTCTCTTGTACTTGTGTCTACTTTGCAAAACTGTAAATGTAGGTTAAATTCAGGTAAACTGGAAAGACTTTTAGCATAAAAAAAGTAGAACGATGACATCATAAGGATATGTTAGCAGTTAATGTGAAGCTTGTACATGCAACGAGATATACGCATTTCCACTTTCCCAGCACGAGAGATCCATCTGTCATAATGCTTGAGGAAGTTAATGACCACCAAATGTGTCCTTGTTTATCCTGAATTCTTAATTAACGTTCAAACAAATAGTTTTAACTTGAGTTGCTGAGTCCTTCCTAGGTCTTTTAGTTGGGATGTCGATACATGCACGTAACTAGGGTCCAAAAAGTTATAATGTAGCTAAAAATATGGGAAATGGTAAATCATTGACCAGATACTATATCCATTGTGATTTGAGATTACATGCAAGATATGGGTCTGACTTGGCTTACTGACCTATTGAATACTCTGGTAAAGACAAAGAAATGGCTAACAAATAATGAAAGTACTATAGTTTGTATTCATTGAAATAACTGTAATACCCCAATGCACTGCATTAACTGCAGAGGTATTAGGCTTTTTAACTATGTGAAAGCATTTATATAACGGGTTTTAGGCTAGCTCTGATGTTACTTGATTTCTGTGATGTGTTATGTAGCGTTTGTGACATCCACTTCTGTGACTCAACGACCATGATCGTGACAACGGATTTAGCTGCATGTTTAGAAATGGCACTATGCAAGTAGGGGAATTGTTTTGAATAAAGATTAAGCATGAACAAAGATATCTTGAAACCAATTTGGCTTATTTGTGGAGGTGAACAACGGAGTCGTTTTACCTTGTAGAAAGTTTAAAAGGGCCGGCTCGAGAAAAGGGGAAAATGAATTATCTACTTCTAATTGGCACAAAAAAAATCATATTCTAGTCCCCGTGGAAATGCTACAATGAAAGAAAGAGCTTCCTAGTGTATTCAATGCTGTAATTAGATAGGTATGATCAGAAAATCAGCAACAGAACAACTATAAACAGGGAGATTAAGGATCCTCAATTAGGTAAGGTTGCATCAAAGATCTACCATAAGACCTTATTTTTTGCCTTAGTTTTGGATTAGCTAACTAAATGTATCCATGATGAAGTCCTATGGTGTTGGCTGATAAGGCAGGCTGGAAGCTAAATATAGCTATTTGCAAGTGACGTAGTTTGAAAGTGGTTTTGAAATTAGTTGGTGAAATGAGACACGGAGATGTGAGTGTACGGTGTTAGCGCAATATAATGCCTCGAAGTATGAGATTGATGGGCATGAAATCCCTGAAAGTATCCTTGATTTTGTTGATTTGCTTAATTGAGCATACTATAAAGCCTCTCATTGCACTTATTTATTAGAAAGGATTTGCTTTCATCAGGTCTATTTGCAATCACTGAGAGGAATGCCGTTCCACATGGAAAACTGCTAGATAAGTGGGTGATATGCCCAACGTGTCGACAACATTCAGATTTTGATAGTATCGCCTTTGCTGATGATAGTCAAAATAAATCCTCGATGAAGAGTTCCGGAAATTTTGAAGCTTCTGTGACTGTCCAAGGCTCCTATGGTACAAAGGTATTTATTTGCTAAAAGTGTTCCATACCATTTTCCCCTAGAAGCAAAGGATCATTTTGTGATTCTTTTCATTCTCCAGAAGTATTTGTTGTGTTGTGTCTCGAATCTTTTAGTCTGGATTTAGAAGCGAAGGTCTGTGGTGGAGTGGAAGGACGGGCCTTTCTAGGGCTTCTTGTAAAGCTTTCATCCTCTATTCTAGATCTAGTGAAGCTTCCATCCTTCCGCTTGTGGTTTTTATCTCATTTGAGGGTTTTCTATGTAAATCTTAGCGGCGTTGTTTTTCTTTTTCCCTTTTCAGCTTGATATTCATGGCTTCTTCTTTTCCTCCTATTTTTCTTTTAAAGTTACCTTGCTTGGCTTATTAATGTTATTGGCAATGCAAAAGACTTCATTCACGCATTTTTCCTTGAAGATTGAAGCAGTCACTAGGAGAATCCTTTGGATAAAATTGTCAGATCCAAATGCCAAAGTTCTCGTTTTCTCCAGTTGGAACGATGTGCTTGACGTGTTGGAACATGCTTTTACCGCTAACCAAATTAGCTATATCCGCATGAAAGGAGGCAGGTAAGAGATCTTGATTTCTGCTTAATACTGCATTGCTGATGTGTGTTAACTTTCACATGTTAACTGATTTATATGCCTTTCTGATTACTTGAAAAACCGGATATTTATGCACAAACAGCATTTACGTGCTGCTCTTCTTATACCATGAAGTGTGTAAATGAGCCGAGCTTGCACGTGAGGGCTCATCATAAAGCTCGAAGAGCTTGGCTTGTTTTGAGCTTGAGCTGTGCCGAGCGCGAGCGTGAGCGTGATGAACCCTATCTTAATATAATTTATTAACTTAAATATGTCTAGCCAAGCCAAGTTAATCAAGCCGAGCCAGAGCCTAAATGAGCCCAAACGATCCTAAATTGAGCTTAAATGAGCCTAAAAATCGCAAGCTTAGTTTGGAACTTGTTGAGCTAGGTTCAAGCTCAATTGACATGACGAGCCCAAGCTTGTGACGAGTTAAGCTTAGGTCTGTAGTTTTCGAGCTCGGTGAGCCGAGCCCGAGTCGAGGTAAATGTAAATGGGCCCAGCTGGAGCTTATTACACCCTAACACTATGTTAGCAGACCCGCGTGTTATTTCATAATGGGATGATGAATGTCGACGAGTGACAATGGATATCAATAGGGGATGAGAGACAAGTGTATACGTCACTCTTTTATTAATCACGACGTTGTGAGGCAAGCGCTTGTCCTGTATTTTTGACATTGCTGTAGATAACAGAACACCTTTTCAAATTCTATATGTGATGGAGATAAAAGGAGAGAAGATCAAGATCGAAATTTAAGTATTTGAGATAATTTATATTGTTGTAATTTTTTATGTTAGAACTTTTAATTAGGTTAGAATTTTATTGTGATTAGAATTATGTGTATTTGATAATTAGTAGACTAGGAGTTCAGCATATTATATATAAGAGTTTATTTTCCAGTAGGACTCTAGTTTTTAATTCTATAAATATGAATGTAAACAGAGTCTTAGACTATTAAATAATACTCAGTTCGTTCTTATTTTCTTTGGCACAAAGTTGCTTAAGGCTAAGTATAGGGATACCTTGTTAGTGAGGGGTGCATAGGAACTCCTTCGACTAGGCACAGGGGTGAATAGGAACCCTCTCAATCACAGGGATGTTTAATCTCTATCAATATGATACATAACTTTTGTTCGTTTGCTTCTCAGAGCTGTCAGATTATCTGGCTGTCATTTTTTTTTTTTTTCTAGCAGTACTCTTACTTGCTTTGACCTTGATCCTAATTTGATCTGGGCTTGCCTGTGTTCATGAATGTAGTCGTCATGTGCTTTTCTTTTTAACTTCAAGCATAGCGGTAAAGAGCATATGTCGTTTATACTGATCAAGAATCGAGAGATTTTTGAACGCTTCTTCTAGCGATAGGATTCTTCATAGCATAGTTAAATAAATTAAGCCCTCTGTCTTAAGTATATGACCTTGCGAATTGCAACAGAGATGTAAGCCTTGCTATCGTTTGTGCTTATTTGTCCTTGCAATATTCTTCCCGGTGATATTCTCTCACATAAAAAATTAACAATGAGCTACGTTCGCCATTGGTGTTGGTATTGAGCCTATAAATCATCTAGTTAACCTAATCTAAGATTTCCATTTCTTGATGATATACATCCGAATTCATATACATAAATATTATTTGTTCTTTAAATCCAGGAAAAGATCACAGGCTGCTCTCAGCATTTTCAAAGGAGAAAAGAGTAATGCAAAAAGTTTTGGAGTCGCAAATGATCAGCAATCTGAGCCTTGTTCCGTACAAGTATTACTTCTCTTGATTCAATATGGAGCAAATGGTCTCAATCTCCTTGAAGCGCAGCACGTCATTCTTGTGGAGCCACTTCTTAATCCTGCAGCCGAAGCACAAGCTATTAGCAGGGTACATCGTATTGGACAGACTAATAAGACCCTCATTCATCGGTTCATCGTAAGTAATTTTCTATGTTTGAGACTACTTATGATGTGTTTTGTTAAGATGTTTATATGGAGCAATGCTGGTTTTCTTAGCATTTGAATCATATATTGGTTTGTCTGGTTAGCTTGCATACTTTATGAATTGCTATACTGCACCTTGTTCAAGGACCAACTAATCTTACGGGAGTGTCCATTGGGCTTCAAACATGGATAATGCACTAGTTACTTTGTACCTTTAAATATGTAAAGTGGTGGCTATTAGGTTTGAACTCGTGATATCTCAGTCAAAAAAGAATATGATACCATGAACCAGCTCTTCCAAAGCTCGAGCTTATGGGTAGAGGCCTAGAAATTTGTACTCTGACAAATCTCCATCTTCTTGTTTGCCAAATGTTAAATGACGATGTAATGTTTGCTCAAACAGTCATTTTTTCTAGAGCCTTCATTTCCGACCGTAAGTCAAATAAAGGTTGTTTACGTAGTGATAGTTATGTAACAGACAGCTAGTCACTATGTGGCTGTTCTTTGCATTACAGAATTCTTGTAATGGCTACATGTATTTGTATTCTATTTCCTAAACTATATTTATAAATGTATTTACTTGTGAAGAATTCTCAAAAGAATATAAGGCTCTATTCGGAACATGAAATTGGAATTGGACTGTGGAATTGCAATTCCAATTCCAATTTTTCCGGAATTGGAATTCTGATGAAATTGAAATTTTATTGTTCGGTTCACCAAAGAAATTTAAGGTTGGAATTGTAATTACTTAATGATTGGAGTCATTACGGTTTTTTGGTCAATCAAGTTGGAGTATTTCAAGCTTTAAATCAGCTATGGTTGGATTTTGGCCGAAGCAATTCACATTGAGTACAAGTTATTACGGTCAGAGTGATTCATTTTGAGTTCGAGTTATTTGAGTTTCGAGTCAAATTGGGTCGTTTGATATTTAAATTATCTCAGGTTTTAAAATACACGGGTTAGTTCTTTTCGGGATTTAGGCTAGAATAAATTGAGTTTTAGTTGATTTAGGTCATTTCAAGTTCAAGGCATCTTAATTTTTGGACAAATGGGTTGTATCGTTTCAAATATCAAGTCATCTTAGGCCGTTTTGAGATAGGTCAGATCATTTTGGGTTGGGTCATATTAAGTTTTGTGTCAATTTGGCTGGGTAATTTCCACTTTAGCATAAATCGTTTGCATCATATTCAACTCGATAGTTTCATTTTTTGGATTTGAGTCATCTCGAGTTTTCAGTCAATTGGTTGGTTCACTTTGGACTTTGAGTTAAGTTTATTTCAGCTATTTCAAGTTCGAGTCATTCGAGTTGGATGGTATCAAAGTTTGTGTCAAATTTTATGTTATGTCCAAGTCTTTTGATTTTAAGATGTCTTGGGTTTGGGTTAATCAAGTGGGATTATTTTGAGTTTCAGGTCAATTTAGTTATATGGAATTATAATTCCTTATCCCCACCATATGGAATTAGAAAGTATGATTTTCAGTTAAAATCCAATTCCATGGAATTGGATAGTGGAATTGTAATTCTAATTCCAGCAGGTGAACCAAATAATGGAATTGGAATCCAGGCCTCCAATTCCAGTCTCAATCCCAATTATAGGCTCCAATTCCATGCTCCAAATAGGACCTAAAATTAGTGATTCTATTTCTTTTCATTCAAATGTTTGCAAAAACAATGCTTAAAAGAGTTAAAAGTTCCCATATGACTGTTACTACAATCTGCAATATTCCACTGCCATGGCGTCGCGCCCATATGTACCAGGCTGAAATTCTCTAGCACAATCACATCGATAATTAATTAAAATTTTTTCTTGTTTTTCCTCCCGTTTTTGGGGGTTGGGGGTGGATATTCAGGTGAAAGACACAGTGGAAGAAAGCATATATAAGTTGAACAAGAGCAGAAACACAAGTTCCTTTATCAGTGGCAACAAGAAGAATCAAGACCAACCCGTTTTGACACTCAAAGATGTCGAGTCTTTGTTCGCTGCTGTGCCAGAAAACCGGGAGGAGCAGAACGCGAGTTTAATGCATTTGCCACCTGCTGTTGCTGCTGCTGTAGCCGCAGAAAGAAGACTTAACCGATCTAGAATGTGAGAGTTTCATTCTCACCACCCGTGTTGACTTACTTCATTTGTCGTTGATATTTATAAGTTTACTCGAATTGGTTTAATTTTCTTTTCTTCTGTTCAAAAGGGCCTCTGATATCTATAAATTTGTTGAAATTGGTTCCTTGTCCTTCTATTTTTTTTTTTTAAAATAATCATTGTTTTATTTTATGATAAAATTAGTTTATTATCATTTTGATTTTTATCTAATTTTGGTTAGCAGATGAGGGACCTTTTTGTTACAAAAAGAAAGCATTTATTTTGAAAAAAAAAAATAGATCAAGGATCAGTTTGAAACTACTTATAAATATGAAGGACTATTTTGAGAAAAATAAAAGTTAAACCGATCAATTTGAACAAATACACAAACATAAGGGACCAACGGAGTAGATAACTGCCTAGTGTTCAACCCTCCATGGCTCCAGTGTGGATTTTCTGTCTAAGTGGGTTTATTTATGAAGATAGGATTAATCGGAGTGCAGTTCTACAGGGATAATTCATAGCGGATCCCAAGCTCGGATAATTTGAGTAGCTCACGAACAACGCAAAACTTTGTGAGATCCTTTTGAATGGATCCATATAGCGGGGACCGTGAGATGCCGACGCGTAAATTGGATGTCTCAGAAATCTGAAGTTAAATTCACATGGACAAGAGTAATCAGTCTACAATGGAAGACCTTTTTCTGAAAGGTCAGTATGGATGGATGGCATATATGTAAATTATGCTCATTTTAGTGAACTTGATGTTTGTACAAGTGAATCTTAGGTTATAGTAGTTCTCATTGGTTGCCACACTGGACAGTTTAGGTTTTCCTTCTTGTATTACCATTACCGTTATTATTTAATCATCAATTTTAATCATTTTTCCAGTTTTGTAACTTCTGTTTGGGAGTGTAAATGAGTAAAGCTTGAGCCTGCGGGGCTCGAGGCTCAATTGGGCTGAGTTGGAAGCTTGACGAGTCTCGAAATTTGGGCTCGAACACGTTAAAAGCTCAAATTAGTTTGGCCGAGTTCAAATTCAGCTCGGTGAGTTGCGAGCTAATTAGCTCGCCCTCATTTAGGCTCATTTAACCCTATATATGATCATCCAGGCTTGATATTTGGATTATTTAGGCTCGATGCTTAATTGGGCACATTTGATTTACAACTTATGTTGAGGTTGGTCCTTTATATTATATATATACACGTGTTTATAATATGTTATACCTAAGTCATCGTGTTTCTAAATTATAAATAGTAATATGCATTGAAACAAACTCGTAACATAATTTTTTTTAAAAAAGCTCTTAATAAATTAGATGGTACAAGCTATTGAATGGGATGATTAAGGTCTTGATTGGCTTTATGCTAAATATTAAAGAATAAGACTCTATCTGGTTTTTGATGAAAATATTTTATTATAGGTTTTATTATTTCTTATATGAATATAAAATATTTAAAGAGAAATTCCTTTGGAGGACAAATTAATCTTCCTCCAAAAGAGGGGGAAGTTTGCTTCCTTTTTTCGTTATAATCTTTTATTTTTAACTTGCATTCATAAACTTCATACGATAAATAAGAATTTCATATAAATTTATGTCATTGGCAATTCTAACTAACAAGTACTGGGGGCAAGTATTGCAATTGAATTTTAGGGAAGGAAAAAAAAAAAACATATTTAATATTGATGTATAATTTATTTATTTATTTATTCATGTAAAACACTAAATTCTCTCTAGCAAAACACTAAATTCTCTCTAGCTTTTCTTTAAATATTTTTACGCTTATTTTGATATTAATTAAAAGAATAACATTTTTTATAAGTTATGAATAATGCAAAATATTATTATATTTAAATTATATACTCAAAAACATTATTACAACTGTATATCAAAATTAAAAACATTTTTTTGAAAATAATAAAAATGCTCTAAACTAAAAGATACGTGTGATTTCCTCCATGTTCTAGCTTCGTGGAGGCTGCTCCATGACTTCATGAATGACGTCAGCCACACCCCCCGTGACACATGACACGTGGCACCACAACCTCCAAACAACACAATGACACATGGCAAAATTGGTATCCTCCCATCCCTATATAAACTCCCCAAATTGCTAACTTCCAACGCCGAAGAGCCAAGAAATCGTGCTCTTATTTTCTACAAAAGTAGTTTTTTAGTGGGGGGAAAAAAGGTACATATTTGTTATATTATAGGATAAGATTAGGTACATTTTATCTTTTTTGGATTCTGTTTTTACGGGAGCATCTTTGAAATATTGAATTGTTGTCGGAAAACAAATTAAGCAAAAAATATGGAATCCTCAGTTTCACAAATCTGTCAAGTTCTCTCAAAACCCGCAACCAAATTCCCCCCATTTCAAGCAATCCCAATACAAACCCATCAAAATCCACACAAATTCAACCCAAATTACACCAAAATATTTGACACCCAGAATTTGAATTTGAATTTGAGTTCTAGAAAAAGGGGGATGAAAATGGTAGAGTGTGGGAAGAGCAGCAGATTAATGGGGGAGTTGGAGAGAGAAATGGGAGAGTGGAGAGAGATGGACAGGTGCAAAGGGACGGGAGAGATGGAGGAACTAATGGAATGTTTAGAGAGAGAAGCAATCATGGGAGATGATGAAGGACGAGAGCCGTTCGATTATAATCGGAGGGCTCAGATTTTTGATTGGAGCTCTAAGGTCTTTCAGGCTCTCAAGGAACATACCCAGCAAAATGTATCCTGTGAGTCCAGTAAGAATCTTACATAAGTAGAAAGATGTCAGCATATAAATATGATAGGTTATTCTTCCTAATATCAATTGGTTTTACAATAGGACCTAATTGGACTTATGTGTGGCCCTCAGTGTCAACTTTGTGAATCGGGTTTAAGATGGGGTGATATTTCACACTTCTGGCTCTGCCCCTTGAAACCAGTGCTGTAGCTCTTGTAATAAAGGAAGAAAATGATAAAAGGAACTGTAGAATGCTGATTGCTTATGGTGCAAGTGTAATAAAGATAATGTGATAGTATAGTCTTTCAATTTTCGGATTACAGGTGTCGGCTAGCTCAATTAGTATAGATGCAGTATGTGATTTTCTTATTATGATAAAAAAAAAAAGAACAAACTTCCAGAATGCTGGATTATTTTGATCAATACAAGTTTCTTTTAGTTTTAAAAGTTCATTTTGTGTTTATTTTGATACTTATGTTAATCTATTCTTTACTGGGACCAAGTATAGCTTGGCTAGTGCTGAAGATTCCAGATGCGAGTCAAAAAGATAACATATAAGTTTAGTAAATTATTCCAACTAAAGTCAATCAGTTTTAGGATGAATCCTATTTGACTTTATATGTGAACCTCGTATCTTCTAACTATGTGGGTCAGGCTTTAAGGCCTGATGAAATTTAACAACTAAAGAAGCCAACAAGATCGAATCACACTAGTTATAGCCCCACCTCCTCCTTACCAGCTTAAAGAAAAAATTATTGTTAGAACCAACTTAAATATATATATATATAGAGGCGGCAATCAGATTATTGGGTCAGGTTCAAGTGAATTTGTTTAGGTTTGGATATTTTGAGTTTACAATGCACGGGTTGAGTCGGTCTTGGGTTGACCCGACGAGGTTTGGCTCACTCTTGATTTTGGCTTGTACTTCGGTTGGGTTAGGTCCAAGTCAAGTTATTTGATGTTCAATGACTTTAATTTCGAGTGATTCTTGTTGATACTCATACTTTTCATACTTTATGTGCTTTTTGTGCTTTTCGTGTTGTTCAAGCTTTTTATGCTTGGGTATTCATGTTTTTCATGGAGCTTGGGTGTTCATGTGTTTCATGCTTTTCGTGCTTTTGTGCTTTCAAGCTTCTCGGGTTAGGATTTCTCGAAAACAGCCTCTCGTTAGGGTATCTTCTGAAGGGGTAAGGCTGCGTTCATCACACACCTCCCAGACCTTGCTTACGCAGGAGCCCTTAAGGCACTGGATATGTTGTGGTCGTCTGGGTGTATAGGTTTCGGGTCATTGTACGTTGTGAGGAAAATAACTAAGAATTAGATTCTATTTAGACATAAAAGAACATATTTAAAACAAATTAAAAAAGAAAAGGAAAGAGAAAAATAATACATAAGTTAGCATGAAAAATTCTTTGAGGAAAAAACTACGAGCCACGAGAAAGTCATCCACTTTGATCTGAAAGGAGAGGATAAAATCGGTGCCACTCATATTTCCCTAGGCTAGCAAATAGCAGGCTTAGGCTCTTGGCCACCGGCACTGAGGTTTGTTTATGAATTAGCACACAAATTCACAAGCACAACACAACATATTTCTATTATTTAGTACCTCAGTGGCATAAATTATTTACAAAAATTTAGAATATATTTTAAATAATTTATATCTACCAACGTGTCCATTATATTATCAATATAAGTGTTTTAACGATCTCTTTGGAATTTTAGTTGTGCTACTAACAAAAAGTATTGTTAGCGTTAAAGCAAAATTGCTAATGCTAACATTTTGTAACAAATTATATTATTATTTTGACAATATTTTTTATCTTGATTATAATGATACTTATTGGCAAATAATAGAGCCATTGTCCAAAATGACTCAAAATAAAAAAAAGTATTATCCAAAATGATCTATTTTAAAACATATTTACCTAAATGATCTCCACGTCATCAAATTTAAATTTTTTTTTTTTGTTTTGGAAATGCCTCCCTCCCTAGATAATAGTTTTAAAAATAATAATTTATATCAAATATTATATAAACAAATAACTATTATTATAAAACTGTAATAATGAGTAAATTAAAAAATTACGTATATATAATATTATTTAATATTTAACAAATAACTTAATTTAAATTTTTTATTATAAATTATATATATAATTTAACTAAAATACAGGTTATAAAGTTAAATATAATATGATAATAAAAATATAATTAATATATTTAATTTAATAAATAACTAATAATTTATTAAAAATTAAATAAAACTATTTAAAAAGGTTTAAAGTGTCAAGTATCCCAAAACATCAAAAAAAAAAAATTTAAAATTTTAAAATTGATGACATGGAGGTCATTTAAGAAAATATTTTTTAAAAATGATCATTTTAGAGTGTTTTTAGCAAATTAGCACAAAATTAAAAAAAAATTAGTAATTTGGCATATTTCAAAAACTATTTAGCAAAATGGCACACTTTACTGTTCACCAACCGTTGCACGATGTGCACGACATTTCAGGTGCCTTGTTGCACGACCCTCCCATTTTCTTTTTCTTTTTTTAATTTTATATTTTTAAAATTAAAAAAATAATAAAATATTTTTTTATTTCAAAATAATAAAATAATAAACTATTTTTTAATTCAAAATAATAAAATAATTTTTTAATTTAAATTTAATTAAAATTATTTTAAATTTTAATTTTATAATTTGAACCACTAAATAAATATACATTTTAAAAGATATATGTGTATTATTATTTAAACTATTAACAATAAAAATATAAATGAAGGACACATTTAAGTAAAGAGATAGTGATATATATATTATTAAATAAGGGACACATTCAGTATAGCACCCTAAAGAGGAAGGTTGCGTACATTAATCCTCCAAACCCTGCTTAGGCATTTGTATATTATTATTTGAGTTATTTTATTAGATACATAGTTTATAACTAATATATAATTATATAAGTTGAGTTTCTTTTGATGGTTTTTTTTTTAAAATTATATATTAGTTTATAAACTACGTGAAATAATTTTTTTAGTTTTGAGTTACATATATATAATAAAATAGCTCAAATAATAATATACAAATTCGTAAGCAAGGTTTGGGGGAGGATGTACGCAACCTCCCCTCTTTAGGGTGTTACACTGAACGTGTCCCTTATTCAATAATATATCTATATATATCACCATCTCCTCACTTAAATGTGTCCTTCATTTATATCTTTCTTATTAATAGTTTAAATAATAATACACATATACCTTTTAAATGATATATGTATTTAATAATTCAAATTATAAAATTAAAATTATTTTAAATTAAAAAAATATATTATTATTTTTTTAATTTTAAAAATATAATACTTAAAAAAAAAAGAAAAAAAAAGAAAATGTGGTGCCTTGTTGCACGACAGTCCAAATGTCGTGCACCACTGTTGCACGACGTTGGGTCTTGAATTCTTGTAATCCATTTCAAATGGCATGCAATAACTGGTAACTAATAAAGTGTACCATTTTGCTTAATATTTTTTGAAATATGCCAAATTGTTAATTTTTTTAAATTTTTGTGCTAATTTGCTAAAAAACTCTATTTTAGGTAATAATTTTTTATTTTAAACTATTTTATACGACGACTCCAAATAATAATTGTCATTGCATTTAAAGATCATGGCTTAATTCAAGTTTTAGATAGGGTTGAGATGGTCACGATTATTTTTTGGGACTTTTTTTGCAATTTAGTATAATTTTAAAAAAAATTTAGAAAAGTGGTATAGTTTGAAAAATATTTAGCAAAATGGAATGATTTACTGTAGCTTGTTGGTTGCACGCCAAACCAAACGTCGTTCAAAGGAGAAAAATTACAGCCCTGGTTCCGAGCCAGTTGCACGACGTGCCGTACGTCGTGCAACCGGTGACGCAGCCCCCAGGTCATTGCACGACGTGCTGGAGGGCGTGCAACGACCCCCATCTATTATTTTATGTGCAGGGTTCTTGTTTGGTCGTTGCACGACGTGCCGTACATCGTGCAACAGGCTCGAGCCCCGGGCTGTAATTTTTCTCCTTTGAACGACGTTTGGTTTGGCGTGCAACCATTGCTAAATTTAGAGCCTACGACGTGTCGGAGGGCGTGCAACAACCCCCATCTATTATTTTATGTGCAGGGTTCTTGTTTGGTTGTTGCACGACGCGCCGTACATCGTGCAACAGGCTCGAGCCCCGGGTTGTAATTTTTCTCCTTTGAACGACGTTTGGTTTGGTGTGCAACCAACAAGCTACAGTAAATCATCCCATTTTGCTAAATATTTTTCGAACTCTACCACTTTTTTAAAATTTTTTTAAAATTGTACTAAATTCCAAAAAAAAGTCATTTTTTGGGTTGGTCCAGTCATATCAACAAGTTAGTTTGAGTTGAGTAATGTCAGACTAAGTGTCAAGGTATTTTTAAATTAGGCTAAAAACAGGTCAAGTTAATTTCAAATCAAGGCATTTCAACTTCAAAATCATTGATTTAAGTCGTCTTATGATTTGAGATCAGGTTGACTTTAGCACCTCTATTAGAAATACACATCTAATAAAATGAAAAAAATATTTTTTTGGTAAAAAAAATAAAATAAAATGAAAAGAAAATCTTTTAATCTTAATTCACTGGTCCTTCCATTTCACCCGCCTCCTAGTGGCTAGTGTCCTTCCTACTTAAGAGGTGGCAAATGTATCATATTGTCTCTTCATATTCATATTATATAACGGGTGTTAAAAATGGAATTAACTTAAACCCAACCGATTTATTAAACGGGTGAGAACTCTCAATTCCTACAACAACAACAACAACAACAACAAACTCAATGCCTCCAAGGGCTCCCGCATAAGCAGGGTTTGGGGAGTACATGTATGCAGCATTCCCCCTTCAGAGGCCTATTCTGAAGAGAGGTTGCTTCCAAGAACCCCAAACCTGATAAGCTGGTCCGCAACGTGAAGCATAAGACCTGGTAGCAAGAGAGCGAACTCTCAATTCCTATCCAACCTAATTATTAAACAAGTAACTCATAGGTTAACCATCCACTTCAATTAAGGCACTGTTTGTTTTCACTTAAAGACTATAATTTTTTGTTTTTTTCTAATGACGGGAGCAATCATTTGTAATTTTAGTGACTTTTGAAAAACATAACACAATTTTTAGAAACTAGAAAACAGTATAATTTTGAAAATCAATTCAAGTTTTTGCCCTGGCCTCTCTCTCTCTCTCTCTTTCTCTACCCTCAGAGTGTGCTGCACAGCCGCCATTTTGTCACCTTCCATGTCATCTCCGTCATTGCTGCCGTTCACCGGGTCACTCTAGAGGAAAAGTTTTAGCAGTATCAAAAATCAAATCGGATCAAAATATTTCCTGAGAATCCAATTTGACTCAAAGGTCCACATCGGTGACATCATTCAGCTCATAGAAATTTCAACAGATATTAAAGTAGAATAAGGGTTGCCCTTCTTTTTCTTTTTTGTTTGAAAGTGATATTTTATTTAACACTGGCTGAAATCGGTCACTCTCTCAATCGCACACTCTTGATGGCTATCTCACTCTTTCTCACGGTCGCCGTCTCTCTCTCTCTCTCTCTCGCTCGCTAAAAGCTAAAAATTGTTTATTGAAGTCCGAAAACTAAAAACTACAAGCAAAAATTTTATAAGCAAAAAACATAAAATGAAACTGAAGAGACCAGAACCAAACATAATTAAACCTAGTATTTACAAAAGTTGTTTATAGCCCCCCATGTATTGGTACTCTTACAGATTTCCCAATTTTCAAATTTCAATCCCTAACTACAATATGCGATCGTCAATGCCTCTTCATCCTCATCTTTACTCCATTCACACTTCATGCCACTAATACTTCCAAGATGCACGGAATCATGTTTCGAACACAGCCCCTTACCTTAAATGAATAAGACTGCGTATATCTCAGCAGGCTTAATGGTTCACCACTAGTTCCTCTTATCTATAGTCAAAATCAAAAACTAGGTGCATCTTCAATTCCCTCATTTCTCAAATCACAGTTTCATTGTTCTTCTTATAATTTCTCGTGCAAAAAAGGATAATTTAAGGTTGATACCTTACTAATAGTTGATTAATATCTCCCCTTTCTTAAATTTAAGGTTAATATACGAGTTTGAGCCATTAATGAGCCCTAGCTCGAGTCTACGACAATCCAAACTCAAGCACACAACAAGCCAAGCTCAAGCATGTGATCACTAGGCTCATCAAGCTTTGAGCTGAGAAAAATCTTCTCGGGTTTGACTTGATCCATGCAAGCTCAGGCTACGAGTCATTTTGAGTTTGGGTCCAAATAACTCATGATCTGACTTGAACCAACCTGGTTTAGACTCAACCCAGTTCGAGTCGCCAACTTGCTCCTCACAGCACCATAACTTACAACTTGGGACCAAAACGGCACACAACCGTTAAAACCTTCGTACTAGACATCCTCAACGGTTACTAGTCATTTTGAATTTACCACCATGGTGCCAAAGGGAAGAAATCATATGTAAAACTCATTCAAAGATAAATTCAAAGGATGAGACACACATTTGTATCATGGTGATGCAGCTCGAAATATCAACCGAAGATAAAATACAAAACAGTTGCAATTTGAGTTCATGATTGGATTAACATGAAACAAGAACATCAAAATTTATTATTACTTTAAACACAGTTTCTCTCACTGGATTGAAGACATCAGATACTTGCACTCTGTTTTTACTGTTGCTCCTCTTTTTTCTCAATGAATGTCTTCTTGATCCATCCCCATGGCTGCCATACCAGTGATTTAACATGAGAATCTTGGCTATTACAAAAGCGAAACCAAAGAAACACGATGCAATGTAACATAACTTTAAGACATGACATGAGTTATAAAGCTAAGAGCATTCCTATCGAATATGTAAATTTTTTTTTTTAAAGGAAAATTATCACTCAAGTATTCTCAGGTTTGACATTTACTATTTAGGTACCTTGACATTTATCTTAAAGTTTGAATAGTTTATCATATATACCTCATTAAATATAAAGGATATTGATCTGGCCTTTCTTGCACATTGGATTGAGTTCTCATTTCTTATATGCTTTAAAAAAAAAAAAAAAAAAAAAAAAACCTCATTAAATATAAAGGATCTTGATCTGGCCTTTCTTGCACATTGGATTGAGTTCTCATTTCTTATATGCTTGTTACATGTGTACAGGCATGTTTGGCAAAGCTTCTTTTTTCAAAAAAAGTGACAAAAAGCATATTTTCTAGGACTTAAGGGTGTTTGGCTTATAAAAAAAATGCTTTTAAATAGAAACAAAACCTATTTTTCTAATTTCAAGCAGAAGCAAAAAAGTAGCTCTCCTCCTTTAAAGCAGAAGTAGAAACAAAAACAAAAATTTTTTCAAACAAAAATACTCTTATCGAAAGCACTTCTTACAGAAGTACTTTCGAAAATAGTAGTTTTTCATAGCTAGGACAAAGGCTAATTGTCCCTCATTGCGTGTCTCATCCAAGTCTTGCTGCCATCTAACTAGACCTTTTCACACCAAAGAATGGTAGAGCAACTGCCATTAGAATTTACACTTGTGATGACAAAGAAGAAGACTATTTACCCTATAAGAATGACTCTGCTTCGTAAATATCCAATATGGCTCTGCTTCGTAAATATTCGCTGGCCTGTAAGCCCAAAAAAAAAAGGATTCCAAAAGGGTTCGAATAGAAGACCTATCAAATGCTTTCTCCATATATAGGATCCCAAAGACTGTTCTCTATGCTTAATCTCAAACCAAGGGTTAACACAAGTCGAAAGACTACGTAGCCTGTCTGATATTAAAGATCAACCTTATCACCAGAAGGTATGAGAACCACCACGAAGTTCTGAAAGCAACCACCAAGAAGACCTGCTCATTGTGTTTCACATGCTCAAAACACGCCCATAGTAAAATTCAAAAAGTTCGCAAAAACCACATAAATGCTAGTCTCACCACAAAAAGATTAAAAAAATATTAGGACAAACAGAACTTGCACCTCTCATATTCATTAGGAATCGCTCAAGAAGTCTTTAGGAAACAAATTCAATGCTTGTAACAAATAAATTGTTTCAAGCTAATAAGTTTTTCAATTTAGAAGTTCAGAGCAGTTCCCCTCATTTCCTTAATTTTAAACGATTTCTGTTTATCTACTTAAATTGCAAGAAAACTCAGTCCTTATCTTCCAAGGGGGTACCCCCAAAAAATTTAGATTTCACATACAGTTTCGGACTTCATATTCAACTGCAACACCTGATTTTAGACTCGTGCTAGCACAAGTTACCAGGATTTCCTTTCCAAATTACACCCCAGCCCTCGAAGACCGCCTCAAAATTATTTGAACTGCCCTACTTTCCATCATCACATTGAAACCAAACCACATTGATTGCAATTAAGAAAAGGACCATATCACATTAAAAGCTTAAGATATAGGTCAACATCACCAACAATTATCATGTGAGCACAATCTCCTAGAGCAACAAAGACCAACCTCTCAGTTTAAGTCCACATGATGCTATATCTCTTTCACAATTTCACCCACAACTTCATCAACGATGCCATTTGAACGAAACACGGGGGGAAAAGTGACACCAAAATAGTTATCCATGTTAAAGAAGAGTTATTTTATGCCGCTGGTTCCTAATATTTGTAAGTTTGCTTAAATTGGTTCCTCGTCTCCCCCCCAAAAAAAATCCCTAATTTTTGTAAGTTGGTTCAAATTAATGTCTGTCATCTTTTTAAAATTTACATGATTTTGTTCAGTAGGTGGGGGACCAACTTTGTCATAAATTTAAACCTTCGAGACCATTTTGAACATGGAAAAAGACGATGGACCAATTTGAACAAAATTACAAACATTATGCACTACTTTAAACAAAAAAAAAAAAAAAACAAAAAAAATGACGGACCAGTTTAAATAAATTTAAAAACACAAGGGGCCAACTATCCAAATAACTCTTTTAAAGAATTAACTCCAAATTCTAATAACAAAGCACACATTAGAATCATGATAATCTAGTATTATCATGTACAATGCATGGAGGATATTTATATTCTAAAACTATAATACTGTAAAACTATATATTATTGCAACAGAATTTTGTTGAATTTTATTGGAATCTTATTCGCTCTTTTATTTTTATGTATTGGGGTCCTATTGAATTTAATGTATAGATGGTAACTTGATTTCTTGTTTTTCCTTTTCTATAATCTAGAATATTAAATGACACCCCTTAAAAATGCTTGAATAGGGGGTTTGGATGCTTTTAGTGACACCCTTAGAATTCCTTGGATTGGAATTTAGAGACTTTTGAGGGTCGGGGTACTTGGCTACAATATATTGCCTGTATTGGATTTTTTTGAAGGCTTTTGAGGGTGGGGGCACTTGGCTATAATATATAGAAGATAAGACATCCGCCCATAAGGCTAGTGCGCTACTCCACTGAATGTCAATTAGTTTTCGAATGAAACCTCACTCGATGTTATACCACTCCATAGATCGTGCCCAGGCCTGACGAAATTTAACAATCTGCAAGTATAAACAAGTCAGGAGAGAAAGATAGAGAATACCTGGACGAGCCAGAGGGCGGCGGTGAAGCCGGCGACACCCCAGCCGGCGGCGGCCTGGATGTCGGTCGATTGAGGACGCATCGATGGCTTCAGAAACTTGAACATTCCGGATCCTGCTGCTGAAGCTCCCGTCATTGGAGATCTTCCTCGTCGAATCGAAGGTAAAATCGCTGAGATAGAAACCCTAGAAATTTCAGATTCGTTTGAACAGCAATGATTTTGACGCGTTGAAAATCAGATTTTGTCTATGTGGGACTCTGGAATTGGAGATTTGATTAATGGGTTAAGTTGAATTGGGCCTGAAAAATGCTCTAGTGGGCTGGGCCTCAAAACGTTTTTCATTGGTAACAAGAATACAAACTAAAAAGAGGAAAACCAACACTTAAAGCTTTATTTGACAATTAAGTAAAGGAATAAAGAGGAGTAAAGAAAGAGAGGTTAAGGAGGGGTAAAGAAGGAGAGGTAAGGCATTCTTATTCTTGTTTGGATATGCTAAATAAAGAGGAGTAAGAGTAAAAAGAGTGAATGAGTACCTTTGTTTGACAATTGGATAAGAGGATAAGGGTAAAGAGAGTTATAGTTAAAATAAAAGTAAAATTGTCCAAATTTTTTAAAAAACTTATCTTACTCCCTTTTACCCCTTAAAAGAGTTTGACAAATCAGGGTAAAGATTTACCCCTCCTTTACCATTTTGTCAAACATGAGTTAAGGGAGGTTATGATGAGCATTGTACCCAAGTTTCTTGCTTGGAGGGTTGAGGGACAACCTATTACATCAACACCATTGGATGAGTTTTATATTTTATATCTATAGTAGCTGTTGTGTATAAAGTTTAACTGAGTTGAGTTGAGTTCAAGATTATTTGGTTTAATACTCACATATTAAAAAGTTCTTTTTTGGATTGAGCTCGTTTCGAGACTCTTTGGACCTACAGGCTTGATTTTGGGTTCTGCTTGTCCTAAGATTGAGTTTAACTTAGCTTAGTTGTATTTGAACTCAGAGTGATTGGATACAAGTTAGGTTTGTATCATTTAGGCAAGACTTAAGCTCGTTTAAGATTATTCAAACTCAATCTCTGTTTGGCTTGAACTCGACTTATTTAGATAGATTTTGACTTAAAACTTAACTCAAGATTGACTTGTTTTTGCTCATTTAATCTTACGAGCCAACAAGACTTAACTTTCTTAAGTATGATCAACTTAATAGATAAACACAAAGACATGACCAAGTTTGCTTAAAACTAGCTTAGCAAATTTTAAGCTAAATAAATAACAAGCATAATCAAAACAACTCATGATGAGTTAACTATATTTGTACATATGGAGATCCAATCCAATTAAGGAAAACTATGTCATAAAGACAGTTCTTTATTAAAAAAGAAAAATACTAAGGAGATTACAATTTTGTAAACATGGAACATAACTTTGGCGGAAGGGAATTGGTGAGCTTCAAACTCCAAATGTAGCCAAAAGGAGGAGGGAATTCAACTATCAAACCAACCTAAGGAAGCTCATAAAGAGTTTATATGATATATATACACACACACACACACACACATATATGTGATCTTCTCATTAAGTCTCTTTATAAAGGTAAGGAAAAGACCTTATGCTCCCTTATGCAAAAGGAGTCTGCCTAAGGCCTCGAAGAAGGAATCAGGTGCGGTTGACTACCGAGGTGGCGTCATCCAAATAAATGTAGAATCGCAATATTTCCCTTGCTTAGTTAGCTAGTCAGATACCATATCCCTCTCTATAAATGTGATGGCTCATCATATCAATAAATTTTTTGATTTAGATTTGATATCCTTGCTTACTTCCTGGGTCTTCCAAGGCACATCATAATGCCCTTTGATGGCCTTGAATACCACCAAGTTACCACTGGATAGATTTTTTTTTTTTGAACCTCGAAGTGGAAGCTGTATAGATACCCTAGTTGGCATTGTCTCAGCCAAGATGATGATAGCACATACCATATTTCCGAAACATGTTGCACAAAACAACGCCGTTGATTTTCGATGCTAATCACAACCGTAGCACCACAATTGCCTATGGATCCATCAAGGTTAATCTTGAGAAATCGTTTTGGAGGGATTGTGCCAGTGGATTCATTACTTCCTTGACGATTATTATGCCTTTGTTACAGTTGGACTCAGAGCTACCTTGTTATTTTACCTCTTGCTAAGCAACTCTATCCATTCACACTTTGCGTTTTAGATCTACCACAACAAACAAATATCTCCATTTTGTCGCTATATGATCCCTTGTTGGCATGAAGATGTCCCGGAATATCCTGTAGGGAATTTCTTCAGAAATTATGCTTTATTTCTTGTTATAATGCCTAGAGTATGCTTAAAATTTCCTTGAGCAAAATTGTGCCCCTACTGTATTGCACTTGCTGTATATACTTCAAATTTAGTGTGGAAAGTTTGTTACACATAAAATTGGTAACCCCAATAGTTCTATTATATGACCATTCATTACCATTTTTGACTGTTGTGAGCATTAAATTTGGCCTATTGATTATTGTCATCGAATGCCTCCATTAAATCATTGTCGTTACAAAAAGTTAAAGCCTGTGTAATTGTCATTTTTTCTTTGTTAAGAACACCAAAAAGACTCTTTATCTCTCATTTTCTCTCTTCGTGGTATAACTACATAATATTGGGGCGTAGTCTAGTCTGTTAACTCTCGAGTACATGGGTGTTTTGGTGTTGTGTTAACCTGGGGTCGGAGTGCCATTTGGTCCCGTTTTACCTATGCGGGGCCAATAACGACTTTAAGGCAGTGATGAAATTCACAACACGACAATAATATTTATCTGTTCAGAAAAGTTTTAATTACTTTTTCCCTTATTTTTCCAACAATACTCGCTCTAAATTGAAAAAAATAACTTCTGCTCGTTAGTACAAGAGGAGCTTCCACGTATCAACCTCTAGTTCCCAATCATCCTCATCTAGACTAATTGGCTTCGTGCTAAACAAGCGGACAAAAGAAGTCAACAAAATTTAAAAACAGTTAAAAGAATATGAAGGTAAATTCAAAGAAATAGGTTGAACCTCGGCCTTTAGGTGGTGTGTGTTACTGATAGGGGCGTAATCAACTGAATGATCGATAGAATATTCGTGTTTGAAATTAATTAGATTCGTTCAAGTTTGTTTAGAAGGTTGAATAGCTTATCGAGCCAAGTTTGAAAAGGAGGTGTTTGGTCTGTTAGTGTGCATGAACAGCTTGATAAGAACTTCTTAAAATCTGAACAAATTTGATATGCTCTGTTACCAATTTCTTAGGAATCTGGACAAATCTGATATGCTATGATACCAATTTGTGAAAGAAATAATACTTCCGTAATGCGTAACTTAACACCCAATACTGGATTCTATTCAAATACTTTAACACACAAGAGAAGTAAACAAAAGGTAAAACAAAGAACACAGTGATTTACGTGAAAAATCCCTCTTCAATTGAGAAGGAAAAAACAATGAGCGGAGATGGAAATTCTTTATTGAATGCAAATAATACACTTCCTTTGAATGAGATCTATGGAAGAATTACAGGGACACTTCCTCTCTCTCTTAATGATGACGGCTCAACTTTATTTGGATATCTAAGACTGAAACCCTCAAGGTCTATTTATACTGAGCGTACTAGGGCACGTGTGTTTTGGGTTCCCGATCGATCGGCGGAGTCTCTGCAGCTCCTCTGCTCCAGCGCTGCACCCCGATCAATCGGACATTCCCCTGATCGATCGGCTTGCTCATGGCGAGACTTATAACTAAATTACATAAAATTTGAGGCATAACCTAACAAATCTCCACCTTGACTCAAATTTACACATAAAAGAATTTTCTCCACCTTCTCCACAAAACACCCCATACGGGGTTATCTCAACAAAACAGAAAACCTAACTGAGTCCGGTCGATGCTTGAACTTTCTGCTAGGTAGCACTTTAGTGAAAATATCAGTGAGGTTATCAACAAAGGCAATCTTCTTCTTTTCTGAATTAGCTCTTGGCACATCTTCTAAATCAGCCATCGTGAGAGCATAAGCAACTCTCTGATGCTGAACTGTGTTACTTAACTGTACTGAACTACCTCTAACCTTTGCACCTGACCTGAGTCACAACTAGCTGATGACGTCTTCCATGGATGCATAACGAAGACTCATCAAACGTGACATCCCTACTCATCAGGAATTTATGAGAATTAGAATCCCATAAACGAAATCCCTTAATCTTATGCACTGCCTGATTGAAGCTAACTCTTTTCTACTTCCCATAAACACAATGTTCATTTGACGCTAACATAGATGCTGTAGAAATAGCCACTGATCCTATCACTGTGGAACCAATAAGTTCATACAAAGTTCCTACCCTTCTACCTTTCATAACAATCAGAGCACCCTTACTGACCTTCAAAACTCCACCTTGAGCTGTGTATTTGTACCCATGAGAATTAAGGATACCTAAAGAGATGAGGTTCTTTTTCAAATATGGAACATGACGAACATCACTCAAAGTTCTAACAGTGCCATCAAACATCTTAACTCGGATTGTTCTTATACCCAAAACTTTGCATACTGCATCATTACTCATAAGAACAGTTTCACGCTGAATTGATTCATATGTGGCGAACCAGTCTCTATTGAGACAAACATGATAAGAACAACCCGAATCCAGTATCCAATTGTCTTTAGATATGGACTGGGATTTGGTCACTAACAGAACACCATCATCAAATTCATCTTCAACAACACTAGCTTCTATGGGTCTTTTATGGTCCTTAATGTTATCAGCTTCTAATTTCTTTTTAAGCTTATAGCAATCTCTCTTAATGTGCCCTTTCTTATGCAGTAACTACAAGATAAATCTTTATGTCTACACTTAGACCTAGATGAGTTTCCATCTTAATCAGATCCTCTATTCTTAGTTAAATAGACCGCTTCATGAGTTATTTATAGAATCAGACAATTCCTTATCTACTCTTTCTTTACTCAGTAAGTTTCTCTTAACCTCATCAACAGAGATGGTTTTTCTACCATCATAAATCATGCGTTTAACGAAGCCTTTATAAGAGATAGAGAGTGAATCTAACAACAACATAGCCTGATATTCATCCTTAAGAGCATCATCAAGCTCCTTTAATTCTTGAATAATGGAATTAAACTCATTAATATGATTCTTAAGTGACATATCTTCTGACATACGAAAGGTGAACAACCGACGCTTAACTGCGAGTTTGTTAGAAACTGACTTAAAACAGAACATATCCTGCAATTTCTCCCACAACTCCTTAGCGGTCTTCACTTCCAAAACTTCTATCAAAACATCATCGGTAAGACATACCTGAATAGCGGTGAGAGCCTTTTCGTCTAACTCCTGCCATTGTCCTTCTGATAAACTCTCTAATTTCTTCTCTTTTCTATCCAAGGCTTTCTTCAAGCCACTCCATATCAAGAGGCCCTTAACGCGAACATGCCATAAACTGAAACTCCCTTGACTACCAAACTTCTCAACTTCAGATTTAACTACAGACGTCATAGTACCAAACCGAACAAATAGCGCTCTGATACCAATTTGTTAAAATCTGAACAAATTTGATATGCTCTGATACCAATTTGTTAGGAATATGGACAAATCTGATATGTTATGATACCAATTTGTGAAGGAAGTAATACCTTCCTAATGTGGAACTTAACACCCAATATTGGATCCGATTCAAATACTATAACACACAAGAGAAGTAAACAAAAGGTAAAAGAGAACAAACGAAGAACACAATGACTTACGTGGAAAACCCCTCTTCAATCGAGAAGGGAAAAACCACGGGCGGAGATGAATATTTTTTATTGAATGCAAATAATGGAAGAATTATAAAGACATTTCCTCTAAACGAGATCTATGGAAGAATTACACGGACACTTCCTCTCTCTTAATAATGACGGCTCAACTTTATTTGGATACCTAAGATTGAAACCCTTAAGGTCTATTTATACTGAGCGTATTAGGGCACACGTGTTTTGGGTTCCCGATCGATCGGCGCCTCCCGATTGATTGGCTCCCCTCGATCGATGAGCGGAGTCTCTACAGCTCCTCTGCTCCAGCACTGCATCCCGATCAATCGGCTTGCTCACAGTGAGACTTATAACTAATTACATAAAATTTGAGGCATAACCTAACAAATCTTGACGATGACTGCTGGCTCTCTCTTAATTGGATTATTCTTAATTGACCTACGGCTGGTTTCTCTCTCTTAATATATATATAGGCACGGCCGTGACCTAAGTCGCGTGAAATCCGGTGCCCCATCAATCGGGTCCTTCCCGATCGATCTGTGAAGCCTTTGCGTCAGTACTCTTCTGCGTTGTTTCCCGATCGGTCGGGTATGCTCTTGATCGATCGGCTTGCTTATGGCCTTCTTTATAAATCCAAGAAATTTGAGACATTACCTAACAAAACTCGATAAAGGATCAATAAGGCACTTGTTAAAACACTCCATAAAGGCTCGATAAAGGGTTCGTTAAACTATTCGATAATCGTTCATAAAGAATTCACTTATAATAGCTAAAATTTATAACATACATGAATAATTTTATCTCTACTAAAGTCAATACACACCCATCCACCCCCCCTATATATATGTATAATATTTGTATGTTATAAAAATCTCCACACATAATATTTAAGCTTTTTTATAATTACGTAACATTTAAGTTCGATACCACGTATATATTCATGAAACTATACTTATGAATGTTACATCTTACAAATAAGCACGTATGGATTGTTCACCGCATTAAAGGGAATAACATTAATGTAGAAAAATCGAGCAATGTTTTGACATACGTCTTCTCTTTCCTTACTCTTAATCATTTGACTAAGTATTACTTGACGTTTTGGTTTCTTAAATATGCTTCCATGGCTCTCCTCATTCTCATATGATGCATCATCTCCCATATCATGCAATTTTCTTTTCCTTTCTTAGATTCATTAGCAGTAGCTTGGCAAAATATTCAAAAACTTCTTTTTTACATCATCAGGAACTTCAAGACAGGACTCAACATTGCTATAAGGGTTGGCAAGATGATGTTTTAGTCGAAATATGCCACCAAAGTGAAGAACTCCACAACATTGACATTTCACCTTCGTGGGATTGTTTTCAACCTCAAACCTTGTTGGAAAAATGATACAAGCTCATCTTAAATATTGTGGAAAAAATACATTACACTTTGAAAATGTACCAAGTGGGTTCTATCCCACATAGACAATTTAGGGGGGGGGGGGGGGGGGGGGGGGGGGGGGGGTAAGAAGAGTTTATATGAGTATTTTCTTTTAACCCACTTGAATTAAGCCTTGGGTGAAGGAATGGTGGGAACCACACGCTCGGGCGTGGGTGTTCTTTTTCTCATCGGGTATATTTATTTTACGAAAGAAACTGTTACCGCTTCGATATAGTTGTTAAACCTGCATTAAGAGCACATTACTACCTGGGATTTATGGAAACCATTTTGATTACCTTCATTGCATTACCGTTTCTATCCGTTGCTCATTACTTCTAAGTCTTCAATCTTCCAATATAAATTCATAGCTTGCACAGAGCATCGAAACACACAATGACCATCTTTCTTCCTAATTCTCTCTCTCTCGCTGTCGCTCTCGTCTTTTATTCTTTTCACAATCTGGGCAAAGTTTGAGGCGTTCCTAACCGGCAATTAACGAGTCCACGTTAAGGGTTCGATAGTGTAAATCCTGGAGGACGGCCGCCTATACATCTGTTTGCACTGAAGCAGAGGCGAAATCGTCTTTTAGGATAGTGATATTTCCCACGGCACGGTATCTTCGATATTATTTGATTGTCATGTTCATTTATTTGGCTGCGTTTTCCCGATACAATATTACTGGAATTTTCTACTGCATTATACTGAGATTTAATGCTGAATTTTTGACTGATTTTTTATTTACGTTGTTTAATTTACAGTATTTTTTGGTTATTTTTTACTATAATTTTGGCAGTATTTTTTGCTGTATTTTACAGTAGTATTTTCGCAATATTTTATGCAGTATTTTTGTTGTACTCATTATTTTTACAACAATCTAAAAGAGGAATTCACGTACTTAAATTTGAACATGGCAACCAAAATACCCTTTCTCGACATGTCTAAGGTTGAGCCCCTTGATGGGAAGAACTATAAGAGGTGGCCCAAAAAAATTTGTTTTTTTTTACATATAGTATGTATTGATTACGTACTTTATGAGAAAAAGGCACTTAAAGGTGAAAACGAGAAAAAAGCTTATGAAGAAAAATTCACCGTAGACAACCGAACCTGTAGGGGAAACTTACTGCATTACATGAGTGATGGGATCTTTAATATTTATGTAAAATTAAGCACGGAAAAAGAGATTTGGGATTCCCTACAGAAAAAAAAATATGGGGGTGATGATGCAGGGACTAGAAAATACGCTGTTAGTAAGTGGTTAGATTTCAAATTCGTGGACAATAAACCAATCATTGATCAAGTCTACGAATATGAAAACATAGTAACTACTCTTTTGTCAGAAGGCCTTAAAATTTGTGAAATGACTCAAGTACATGTTTTAATTGAAAAACTTCCACATTCTTGGAAGGATTATAGAAACCTACTTATGCATAAAAAGAGGGATTTGACATTAGAGGAGTTAGTGAACCACTTAAAAATTGAAGAAGAAATTAGGCTTAAGGATAGGGGGTATGCATATTCCGACCATTCTAAAGCTAATATTGTAGAAGCTAGACTTAGTACTACCGATAGGTTCAAAAACAAAGGAAAAAAGCATTACTCAATTTTCAAGCCTGGTAGAAAGATTCAAAAGCCGAACAACAAATTCCTTGGAGATTGCTATCACTGTGGAAAACGTGGACACATGGCCAAAGACTGCAGAAGTAAAAGGAACCAGCCTAAAGACCCGAAAAACAAAGCCCACCTTGTAGAAGCGGAGAATATTGTAGCTGTTGTTTCAGAGGTGAACTTGATAAACAACATGACTGAGTGGATAGTGGATACCGGGCTACCAGACATATCTGCACAAACAGAAATATGTTCCAGGAATACCAGAAAATGGTCGATGGAGAGGTGGTCTATATGGGCAATTCTGCAGCTGCACCAATCCTCGAAAAGAGAAGATTTATTTAAAACTCACTTCTGGAAAGTTTCTTACTTTAACAAATGTGCTACATGTGTCTGATATGTGTAGAAATTTGATTTCGGGTAGTCTTTTAATCAAAGCTGGGTTGAAATTATCCTTTGACTTAGACAAATTGGTCCTGACTAGGAATGGAGAATTTGTGGGCAAGGGTTTTTGTAATGGTGGTCTCTTTGTCCTTGATGCTGTTTGCATGAATAACATTGCTAGTACCTCTTTTGCTTATATTGTGGAATCTTTTGAATTGTGGCATGCTCGCTTAGGACATATAAATATTGAATCAATTGAACGGCATATGAAAATGAACATGATCCCTAACTTCAGTAATGTCAACTTTAGTAAGTGTGAAGTATGTGTAGAAGCTAAATATGCTAAAAAACCCTTTAAGTCTATTGAGAGGCAAACTAAACTTTTTAAACTAGTTCACACTGATTTAGGAGACTATAAAAGTCTGATGAGTAGAGGTGGGAAAAGATATTACATAACCTTTGTAGGTGATCACTCTAGATACTCAATGGTATATCTTCTAAGTACTAAAGATGAAACAGAAGAAATATTTTTTAAATATAAAGCTGAAGTAGAAAATCAGTTAGGAAGAAAAATAAAAAGAGCTAGGTCTGATAGAGGAGGAGAATATAATCCAACCTCTCTAGAAAGATTTTGTGAGGAAAATGGAATAATACATGAGCTAAGTCCTCCTACTATCCACAATCTAACGGTGTTGCAGAGAGGAAAAATAGAACTTTAAAAGGTATGATGAATGCTATGCTTATTAGTTTTGGACTACCTGACAACATGTGGGGGGAGGCGATATTATCTGCTTGTCATGTACTTAATAGAGTTCCTCATAAAAAATTAGATAAAACCCCATATGAAATGTAAAAATGTTATGCGCCTAATCTAAAATACCTGAAAGTGTGCGGGTGTCTAGCCAAGGTCGGGTTACCCGACTTTAAACGGAGTAAAATTTGACCTAAGACTGTTGATTCTGTCTTTATTGGGTATGCCCATCATAGTGCTGCTTATCATTTTTTGATCAAAGGATCTAATAACTCATATGCATGTTGTAGCATTATAGAATCCAGAGATGCTGAATTCTTTGAACATCTATTTCCCTTGAAGTCTAACGATGCACAACATACTAGTTTTCCTTCTCATAATGTAACTGCTAATCATGATAAAATTAACGATATAGATACTCCTGAAATTTGAAGGAGTAAAAGAGCTAGAAAGAAACCAACTTTGGACTTGATTTTGTTACCACTTTTCTATCAGAAGATAATTTCATAAGTGAAGAAATTGCAAATGTCTATATGTTAGAAGAAGACCCTAAAACCTATGATGAGGCTATAAGATCAGTTGACTCTACCTTTTGGAAAGAAACTATTAATAGCGAACTAGGATTAATTCTAAGTAACCACACATGGGAATTGGTAGACCTTCCTAGAGGTTGTAAGCCAATAGGTTGCAAGTGGGTCTTTAGAAAGAAAATGAAGGCCGATGGGACAATACACAAGTTTAAGGCAAGGTTAGTGGCTAAGGGTTACACCCAGGAAAAGGGGTTAGACTATTTTGATACTTATTCACCTGTCGCTAAAATAGCCACGATTAAGCTTTGATCACCCTTGCGTCTATCCATGATTTAGTAGTGCATCAAATGGATGTTAAAACAACATTCCTTAATGGTGATCTCGACGAAGAGATTTATATGAAGCAACCTGAGGGTTTTGTTGTCCCTGGTAATGAAAATAAAGTTTGTAAACTTGTAAAATCTCTATATGGTCTCAAACAGGCACCTAAATAGTGGCATGAGAAATTTAATAGCACGCTAGCAGCTAATAATTTCCTTGTAAATAATGGTGATTCTTGTGTGTATTCTAAGTCTGATTCAAATGGATGCGTAATAATTTGTCTATATGTTGATGATATGCTGATATTTGGCATAGACTTGAATGTTGTCAGTGAAACGAAAAACTTTTTATGCTCTAAATTTGAGATGAAAGATATGGGTGAGACAGACGTGATTTTAAGAGTTAAAATTGTGAAAACTCCAGAAGGCATAAGCCTAAACCAGTCTCTCTATGTTGAGAAGATACTTAGAAAGTTCAACATGGTCAATACTGATCCTGTAAGAATACTTTATGATCCCAGTGTATATTTAACTAAACATTAATGTGTTGCTATGTGCCAATCTAAGTATGCCAAAATAATAGGTAGTGTTATGTTTCTGATGAACTATACTAGACCTGACATTGCACATGCTGTAAGTAGACTCAGTAGATACACATAATCCTAATCAAGAGCATTGGAATGCGTTAAAAAGATTGCTTAAATATTTGAAAGGAATTTAGGATTGGGGACTTCACTATGGAAAGTTTCCCGTTGTATTAGAAGGATATTGCGACACTAATTGGGTGTCTGATAATGACGAAATAAACTCCACTAGTGGGTATGTATACACACTAGCTGGAGGTGCTATATCTTGGAAATCATCTAAGCAATCTTGTATTGCTACGTCTACTATGGAATCTGAGTTTATTGCTCTTGAGTTGGCAGGTCATGAAGCCGAGTGGCTAAGAAGTCTATTGGGAGACGTGCCATTGTGGGGGCTTCCAGCTCCATCAGTGTCACTTTATTGTGACAGTCAAGTTGCAATTGTTGTGGCTAAGAACAAGGTTTATAATGGCAAGAGGAGACACATTTGTCTTAGGCATAAGATCGTGAAAGATCTACTAGAAAGTGGAGTGATATCACTGGACTATGTAAAGTCTGAAAAGGATCTTGCGGATCGGTTGACAAAAGGCCTTTGTCTTAAAATGATTGTAGAAATATCAAGAGGGATGGGATTAAAGTCTATACATGAATAAACTGTGATGTATCCAACCTGGTCTTAACAGGTTCAATGTGAAAAGTCATAGTTTCATTCGAAAAATGCACTGTGTTAATGTTGTCCCTCCCTATGGTGTGACAATGCGGAGATGGGTCTATAGCCATATGTTTGGTGGTGTAAGTTAGGCTTGCACTTGATGAGCATTGTCTGTATGTTACCAAAAGGTAAGGTTGAGCTTAAGCTCTTAATGGACCCATATCCATATGTTTGGTGGTGTGCGGTAATACACACTTGATGGGATCCACCTACATAGGTGTGGGAGTCTGGTCGCTCCCTATGAAGGATTTGAGACTTGCCTTCTAGAGCGCCTATGAATATCCAGGACAAGCGCATGGCCGATAAAATGCACCAAACCGCAGGAGTTGCCGAGATCTGGAGTTTGGTATGTGTCCAAGTGGAAGACTATACAATCCCTTGTGAGGTTCAAGACGAAAGCCACCTTGCAAGATGTTGGTCCTAAACTTGGGTTGCACTAGGTGACGATTCAAGTCGTAAGACCTCGGCACTAAAGAACTGAACTCCCTTTGCCCAGTCTATTTCTATCTTTCTCTCTCGCTTGTATCATTTGTGGGGGATTGTTGGAAAAAGGATACAAGCTAATCTTAAATATTGTGGAAAAAATATAGTACACTTTGAAAATGCACCAAGTGGGTTCTATCCCACATAGATAATTTAAGGGGGGTAAGAAGAGTTTATAAGGGTACTTTCTTTTAACCCACTTGAATTAAGCACTGGGCGAAGGAATGGTGGGAACCACACGCAGGCGCCGCCCGCCCACCGTGCAGTGCTCGGGGGAGGGTGTTCTTTTTCTCATCGGGTATATTTATTTTACGGAAGAAACTGTTACCGCTGTGATATAGTTGTCAAACCTGCATTAAAAGCACATTACTACCTGGGATTTATGGATACTGTTTTGATTACCTTCATTGCATTGTCGTTTCTATCCGTTGCTCATTACTGCTAAGTCTTCAATCTTCCAGTATAAATTCATAGCTTGCACAGTGCATTGAAACACAAAGCAACCATCTTTCTTCCTAATTCTCTCTCTCTCGCTCTCGCTCTAGTTTTTTATTTTCTTCATGATCTGGGCAAAGTTCGAGGCGTTCCTAACCGGCAATTAACGAGTGCACGTTAAGGGTCGGATTGTGTAAATCCTGGAGGAAGGCCGCCTACACATCTATTTGCACCGAAGCAGAGGCGAAATTGTTTTTTAGGACAGTGGTATTTCCCACGGCACGGTATCTTCGGTGTTATTTGATTGTCGTGTTCATTTACTTGGCTGCGTTTTTCTGATACAATATTAATGGAATTTTTTACTGCATTATACCGAGATTTAACGCTGAATTTTTGACTGATTTTTGATTTACGTTGTTTAATTTATAGTATTTTTTGGTTATTTTTTATTGTAATTCGGGCAGTATTTTTTACTGTATTTTACAGCTGCATTGTACACAGTATTTTTACAGTATTTTATGCAGTATTTTATGCAATATTTTTGTTGTATGCATTATTTTTACAACAAACCTATGTTCCTAACTTGAATCTAATCTACAATAACAAACTAGATACAATTTTATAAGTATATGAATATCACAATTGAAAATTAATACAATGGATAGAAGAAAGCATAAATATATAACTTTTAAATAAATGAATTGAATTTATGAACAACAAAGTAAAAGACCTACAAATTAGGACTAAAACAACGAATATATAAACATAAGTAGAAACCTACAAATTAAGACTAAAACTAAAAATTAAGTATCAAAGTGATATAAGATAAGTTTACACAAGTATAAACCTTGTATGAGATCAGTTCATTATAGATATTTAGTTTATTATAAAATACAAATCAATGATTTATTTTCAGTCAGAAATTTCCAACCAAACTAGTCAAAAACAAATTGAAACTCGTACCGATTTTCAAACCAATTCTCTTTTTGATCGATGAACCTGACAGAGTTGATACTCGGTCAAGAATTCGAACCAAAAACTACCGGACGATAAAAATTGTCGGAAGTTGCAGTTTGTCTTGTAGTGGTTAGATGAGGTATTGCCTCGAGACCAAACTCATTCATCTATGCTTTCTTTGAATTTTGAATTTGTACCCTAAATTCATAAAATAATCATTAAAAAGGGTAATATGACCGCAGTCCGAGATTGCTTATCTCAAAATAGGGTTTCGAACAAAGCTCTCAAATATTTATTCCAAAGTCACTTTAGGATTTGGTTTCCGATCCACTTGGTGTCATTTTCTAAACCACTCGATTGATTGATAAAACTACAAGAAAAATTCTTTTCATATCAAAAATTAATCGATACTAAAGACCATTTTTCCAATACTATAACACCGTAGTATCGACAATTGGATCCAATACCAAGCTGATACTAACATCAGCAATGCTAAAGAGTTGGTGTAAGAAACCAACATCCAATATTAAATGGTAAAAGACAATAGTATCAAATAACTCTTTTGTATCGGATGTTGCATCGAAGAATTACCAAGACCAAGAGCTCACCTAATACTATTCGATACTATGTTCGATACTGTTAATGCCAATAGTCTCGGATTGTTTTCGAAGCCAAAGTTTCACCTAATAGAATAAGATACTATTTCAATACTATTAATATCATTAGTCTCGCACTGTTTTAGATGCCAAATGTTACGGATAAAAACTTCCAATGCTATAAACATCATTTGCATCCTATATTTTTCAACACTAGAAGATAATATAATAGGAGTGAAATAAAATATTCCGACTCCATGTCAAAAGCATTCAATGTTCTGACACCAAATATTTCCTAAAACACAACGTAACACATGCTTCCACATGACATATGGCATGAAAAAGAAGCTACTAATACCAAAAAATATGTTCAACCATTCCATTAAAAACCAAGTATAAGAATACATAAGTGAATTCAATTGATCATATTCCATATCCATAACCCAAAATCATAATCCATATCCAAAAGTATATTCCAAGAGATTGTAAATTGAAGCTCTAACTCATGTAGACCTTGTGCCTGCAAAAAAAAAAAGAAAAAAAAAGAAAAAATGGTGGTCAGTACATGATATTACAAAATATATGATGCTAAATTAGATATGCATTGTTTTCTTAAAAATCATCTCCTTCAAGCTTCGCATTTCTTCTTCAATAGCCACTAACTTCTTTTTCTCATTCACCACTTCTTCTAATTTTAGTCTCTTTTCCCTTTTAGTTACCACTTCGTCTTCCAAAGCAATCCTTTCTTATTCATTCTTAGCCATCTCCAATGTCACATGAGCATGTCTCGAACTACCTGGCACAACTTCTCATGACTCTGATGCCAGATGTTTTCTTATATGCACGTTTATCCTCTCTAATATCTTTGTAATAATTATCTCGTTCAATATCCATATTGAAATCAGGTGGACATTGTGCTAGAGAGGTTCACATGTGATCCTTTATGTAAAACAAGCCGAAGTTAATACACGGATTGTTCTATTAGCTTATATTATGAAGTAAAATGACATTTTATACCTTTGGGTATTTATATATTTTTGAGTATTTAATATTCATCAAAGTTACAATCTTTTGTTCTGAAATGGGATCAACGAGTTTTTTCTTGGGTTGTTCGTAAGCCATTTTAAATACCTCCATTCGATCCGCCCCCTTCCCATCATTCTTCTTTTTCTAGTGCAATAAATTAATCAAATAAAAAGAATTAAGCAAACAATTGATTTATATACATTTAAATTAAAAGACACGAATAATAAAATAGAACATTTATATAGATATGATATAGATATAAATAAGGGTATGGTGTTACGAACTAAAATTGAAATAGAATCAAATTAACTAGAAACCAGTAAACTAAAGCATAAAGAGGGAAAAAAGAAAAAAAAAATTGATTTTATTGATAATTCTTCCAATATAAACTTATGCCTATTTTATTGAGATAGTAGAGAAATTAATTAGGAAAATTTAAATAATGGATGGCGAGAAACACTACAACATAAATGGACAAAGATAACGGAAAATTTGCGATACGTTGCTTATTTTGGAACTTTATGTTGTAGGAAATGCAATTTATGGAAGAATAGGACAAAGAACAAGATCACGAAGAAATAGATGAATAGATTTAGTTTTTGAAAACAATGTTAAATTTGAAGGTTGTCCCCTGGAACATTTGTGTTATAAATATTCAAGCATGACCATTGCTTGTATTTCAATACTAAGTTGTTACTTTTTGAGTTTTGAAACATATGTATTGGGCAATGTAAAAGTTCTTGATTATGGACAAAGATTTGGCTTCATTAATATGAAGTGGTTATGTTTGGTTGTATTTGCGGTCTTGATTCTATGCCTAGTGTGTCATTAATATGCAACAAATCTTATTGCTAATATGACATGGGCATCGAATTGGTTTCATTCACTACAAAAAACAGGGAATTTCTTGACACTTTCTAAGAACTTTCCTAGCATTTTAAAGCGTTAGCAAATATGAAACCGGTGCTTTAAAGTGCCGTGAATTTGGGTGTCAAGACAAAGCGCTGGTACATTTTTGCCGGCGCTTTACTGATGCAGCGCTGGTGAAGAAAAATATTAAAAAAGAAATTGGATATACTATGGCGGAAATTTTGCCGCGCACTTTACCAGCGCTTTGAAGTGCAGGTAATGTTTAAAAAAATTATTGAGAAATAGTGATTTTTGCATGCAAAATTTCAAATATAAAATCAAAATCATAGTGATTTTACAAATATCTTATATTAAAAAGAATTACAATACCACAACTGTTTTAAGCAAAATTGAAAAACACATTTATATTACACAACCATAAATTAACATCAACCTTATCGTATGCCAAACAATTTGAATATAACCAATCAAAATCATAGTTTTACAGGGGAATGTTTTCAACACTACATCCTATCTTAGGATCTACAAAAGACACCAAATCATCAAAAATACATAGTATTATTAAACACTCACAAAAATTTTAAACACAAAACAAAGTTAATCAGTTTTCATCGTCTTCAAATCTTTGTAACTTCATCTCCCCTTATGTAAAGACAAGCCCATCAAATACGACTAGATGAGGAAGTGGATGCCTAAAGAAAAAACCAATTAGATTCAATCATCACAAAGAATACATGTAAAACATTATCGAACAAACAAGAACCATCATAGTGCCACAAGCACTTCCACCAAAGCAACATTACCGAACACAAATGAAACTATCAGTCTTATCTTTAAATCACCCCACCTACTTAACATCCAATAATTCACAAATACAAGTCTTCATTTTTAACAATGCATATTACAGTATCACTCATTCACAATGCATAATTATGTACTAAACTCCATTATACATATTCACAACCATAGAAATCATGGATTTAAGTTTTTGTTAGGTTTATGTCTCAAATTACTTGTTTTAAGTTTATGGGGTTGCCGTAGCGTCACCGATCAATCGGGTGATTTAAGGAAAATTTTGGTATTTTTTGGTAGTTAGAGGGCCGATCAATCAGGTGTTTCCCGATCGATCGGGACCTCCCTAACATGCGCCTATAAAAGGGACGTAGGGTTTGCATCATTCTGCATCCAATCAAAAGCGTGAGGCGCCGCCATTGAGAGTAAAAGAGGTGATTTTGTAATCCTTCCAAGATATTCGAGTGCTACAAGAGTTTAGAGAAAGTGATTGTAATTCTTTCATAAATCTCGTTCAGAGGAAGTGTCGTTGTAATTCTTCCGTTCAGTATCAATAAAGAATCTCCATCTCCGCCTGTGGTTTTCTCCCCTCTCGATTGTAGAGGGGTTTCCACGTAAATATTGTGTGTTCTTGTTTGTTCTTTCTTTCTCTATATATTTTGTTTACTTCTCGTTTGTGTGAGTCATATTATTTGAATCGAATCAAGTTATCAGGGTTTATGCTTCCGCATCAAGATTTTCCCTAACAAATTGGTATCAGAGTATATTAGTTTGTTCCAGTTTTTCTGCACAAATTGGTATCAGAGCCAGGTTCAGAGCCTTGGGTGAAAATTGGTATTAGAGCCCTGTCTATTTCGATTTGATACTACGACGTCCGCAATTAGATCCGAAGTTGAGAAGTTTGGTGGTCAAGGGAGCTTTAGCTTATGGCAGGTTCGCATTAAGGGCCTCTTGACTCAAAGTGGCTTGAAGAAAGCTTTAGATGGGAAAGAGAAAAAATCAGAGAATTTGACAGAAGCACAATGAGAGGAGTTAGATGAGAAGGCTCTCACTGCAATTCAGATGTGTCTTACTGATGAAGTTTTGACAGAAGTTCTAGAAGTGAAGACCGCTAAGGAGTTATGGGAGAAATTGCAGAATATGTTCTGTTTCAAGTCCATCTCTAACAAACTCGCAGTTAAGCGTCAGTTATTCACGTTTCGTATGTCAGAAAGTACGTTAGTTAAGAATCACGTCAATGAATTTAATTCAATTATTCAAGATTTGAAAGAATTAGATGATGTTTCTAAGGATGAAGATCAGGCAATGTTGTTGTTATATTCTCTCTCTGCTTCATATAAGGGTTTTGTCGAAAGCATGATTTATGGTGGTAGACAAACCATATCTGTTGATGAAGTTAAGAGAAACCTACTGAGTCAAGAACGAGTATATAGAGAATTATCTGATTCTGTTTATAACTCAGGTAGTAGTTTATTTGTGAGGAGGAGAACTGAGTATGATCATAGTGGAAACAAGTTTAAGTCTATGTATCAAGACCTAACCTATAACTACTATCATAAGAAAGGGCACATTAAGAAAGACTGTTACAAGCTTAAAAGAAAACTTGAAGCAGATAACAGGTCTGACCAGAGATCCATAGTAGCTAGTGTTGTGGTTAGTGAGAATGACGATCTTCTACTGTCTGTGTTTGAACCTTAGTCCAATTTGAGAGAGAGTTGGATTTTGGATTCGGGTTGCTCCTATCATGTCTGTCCCAACCGGGATTGGTTTTCCATGTATGAGTTCGTTCGAGGTGGAGTTGCTTTGATGGGTAATGATATGTCATGCAAAGTTTTGGGTATAGGAACAATTCATTTTAGGATGTTTGATGGCACTATTAGGGTTTTGAGCGAAGTTCGCCATGTTCCTAATTTGAAAAGGAATCTCATCTCTTTAGGTACTCTTGAGTCTAAAGGGTACAGGCACACAGCTGAAGGTGGAGTTTTGGGGGTCATTAAGGGTGCATTGACAGTTATGAAGGGCAGAAGGTTAGGTACTCTGTATGAGCTTGTCGGTTCCACAGTTGTTAGATCTGTTGCAGCATTTTCATCATCCTTGTTGTTGACAGAACCAGAGATCACAAATTCAGGACGTTTGAGATTGGATCATTCATGTGATAGGGGTTTGTCTTAGCACAGTGTGAGGGGCTCTTTGTGTGATCAGCCTACAGGACTGATATTATGTGAACAAGGGATTTATGGGAAGCAGGAAGGTTTTTGCTTCAAGAAATTCTTGACGAGTAGACGTGTCACGTTTGGTGAGTCTTCGTTATTGTCTCCACAGAAGATGTCATCAGTTGTTTATGATTCAGGTCAGGTGAGTAAGCCAGAGGGAGTTCAGTTGAGTAATACAGTTCAGCAGCAGGTGGCTGTTTCAGATAATGTGTCAAGAGCCAATTCAGAGAAGAAGAAGATAGGCATCGCTGATTACCTCTCAGATATGTTCACTTAGTTTCTACCTAGCAGGAAGTTCAAGCTTCGCTCGGACTCGGTTAGGTTTCGTGTTTTGTTGAGATAACCCCGTGTGTGGGGTGTTTAGTGGAGAAGGTGGAGGAAATTCTTTTGTGTATGTAATTTGAGCCAAGGTCGAGATTTGTTAGGTTTATGTCTCAAATTACTTGTTTTAAGTTTATGGAGTTGCCGTAGGGTCACCTATCGATCGCTAGTGAGGCCCGATCGATCGGGTGATTTAAGAAAATTTTCAGTATTTTTTTTGGCAGTTAAAGGGCCGATCGATCGGGAACTCCCCGACCTGCACCTATAAAAGGGACATAGGGTTTGCGTCATTCTGCATCCCATCAAAAGTGTGAGGCGCCGCCATTGAGAGTAAAAGATGCGATTTTGTAATTCCTCCAAGGTATTCGAGTGCTACGAGAGTTTAGAGAAAGTGATTGTAATTCTTTCATAAATCTCGTTCAGATGAAGTGTCATTATAATCTTCCATTCAGTATCAATAAAGAATCTCCATCTCCGCCCGCGGTTTTCTCCCCTCTCAATTGTAGAGGGGTTTCCACATAAATATTATGAGTTCTTATTTGTTCTTTCTTTCTCTATATATTTTGTTTACTTCTCGTTTGTGTGAGTCATATTATTTGAATCGAATCAAGTTATCAGGGTTTACGCTTCTGCATCAAGATTTTTCCTAACAAATTGGTATCAAAGTATATCAGTTTGTTCCAGTTTTTCCGCACAGTTTTCAATCCAAAAATGATATCAACGTCTTTATTAATTGTCGACCAAATACCACTGTTTTTACCATGATGATTTAGAAAAGGAAACTTATAGTTAAAAGTTCAATAAACTAGTAGACATACTGAATATTGATTTGTAGAAGTCCCTTGAGCATTCATTTTCTCAATGTAGTCTTCTAGTTCTCTAATCTTCTTCCTAGCTTGAACTAGTTCCAAGCACAAGGCATTGACTTGATCATTAGATGTTGAGCATCCTCTTCTAGCCAACTCTCCTCTAACCCCACTCACTTCAGATGGGCTAACTCCATGACCATACCCTCGTAGTCTTCCATTCGTTTTGTCTCCCATCAACTTATGATAAACATAAGTTTCCACATCTTTAGTAGCCTCAGAAAAAGATTGTTCACCTATACGTTGGAATACCATATTTGATACCTTGTCCTACATAAAAGGAATTGATCTTATGAATGTTCAATATATAATGAAGCACAAAAGAAAGGAAGATATATAGTTGAACGGACCATAAATTGCTTAGATGACTATTCTGGATAAGTATAATCTTTTGAAGCATGGAAAATCCCGTACCACTCTATATTACCAAAATTACTATTTTTTCCTATTTTCTTTCATAAAAAAGAAACATTACTTGATTGTCTTCCATAAATAAAAAAATAAATCATGAAATTCATATATAACAACTTACAAATTCATCCTCTAACATCAAGGATTTTGACCCAGATGTATGTGGATGTTTTTGGAGGCTTTGTGATTTTTTTCCAATCTCAGAATAATTCTATCACAAACATTTCAACAAAATCAATCATTAGAGCTCTATCATCATACTAATAAGAACATCAAATAAGTATTAGGTGCCAGTATAATGTACATGTGCCTTAGGTGAGTACAAATAATGAACAAGTTGAAGCCATTGTTCTTGCAGAATAACACATAAAGGAGCCCTCTGCTCTAAACTTTCACGAGTAGTCGTGGATGTCATAAGTTTTCCTTTTAAATTGCATCGGTAACCCCTCCATTTTAATCCGATGCTAGACAAAATTTTCTTGTCCATCTCAGCTCCTTCTCGTATCATAAATTTTTTCTGTAACTTCAAGGATTAGAGAAAAGGATTTGAAGTTTTAAATATAATAGAAAAATAATGTATCTTACCCTTATCAAACAAATCATATTCGCTTTTAGTCTTTCACATACTTTATGCCAATTCTCATAACCAACAGGACATAAGGCGGGCCTCTTAGCAACAATAGCAAGAAATCTATTCTTCTTAATTGGTTAATGTCTCACGTTCAGTGGCACCAATACCCGTTCAAAAGTAGGTAAAATCTAGACTTGATATGCATTCTTTCTTCCATCTCGTATTCTTGTTCCGTCATCATTATCTATCAACAACAACAAAATAAAGTTCAAGTCATATAAGCTTAACAGACATACTAATTAACAAAATAATATTTAGAACCTAAGCATCATACCTACTATAAGAACATGCTTCTTATCATCAAATCCAGCTAGGGCTTCAAGTATGGCAGGTGCTATGGGGGCAGGAGATCTCCCATCAATTAGATGATCTATTTGTACTTCCACATGTAGATCATCGTTGTTATCACCGACATCATTATTATCATCCATATGGTCTCGTTCTTGGTGTTGAAACCATGGTCTTCGCATTGAATAGATGCAAAATATTCTTCCATCATTCGCTTATTTTGACATGCCATTACAACTGCTATAGAAAACTATCATAACATATAACATCATAAATAAGTAAATGGTTAAAGTAAATCTTATTGTACATCTAAGCATACCACATCAAAAACATATCACATATAAACAAATCATAATTAAGCGACATAAAAATGATTCAACAAAGTAACTACATAAGAACTTAAATAGCCTCATGATCCTCGTTTGTGTCCACTCCAGACCAAGCAGTTGGATCATTAAAAGAAACCTCATCAACCACATATGAAGGCTAGTATTAGGGGTATGCCTCATCATTCAAACTTTCCAAACTGGAGCTTAACTGATACCAATCTCTTAGCTTTATCCTCAATACATGTTCCTAACCTGTCTTTCTCATCTTTAACAAAGAATACTTGACTTGCCTGAGATGAAAGAACGAAGGGATCATCCTGCAACCTCTCACCAGTGTTTTCTACATTAGTGAAGTTTAATAAAGTAAATCCTCGTTTCTCTATCTTCAATCCACGATGAGTTCTTATGCCCACCCAGTCACAATGTAATAGCACAACTTTGTAATGTGCATAATAATCCAATTCAATAATATCCGTGATTTTCCCATAATAAAGCTTATGATCCGATTCAACAGAAACACCAGAATTTTGTGTCTTTCTACGTCCATCTCGACATTTAGTGTGGAATCTATATCCATTGATGATAAAAGCTTTCATTCTTTTAGCAATATTATTGGGACCACAGACAAGAGCCTTTAGTACATTCTCTACATTTATCTTCCAAAAACTTGCTGCAAATTTTAGATATCAACTTGTCAATTAAGATCAATTCACAATTATTATTATTAGAAAAAGGAAAAGCTCGTGCCAAAAACTAACCTATGCCACTTGCTAATCACATCATGCTGGAGAATAACAAAACAATATGCTTGTTTCAAGCTTTTGTCATCCAAAGTAATAGCTTCGACCTTCCCAATTGAATGACCAGCAGTATTGAACAAGTACTTGTCCACATCAAGGAGACTATCATCGTTTCTTTGTGGATGATTAAATGCAGTCTCTGCCCTATCAAAATATCTTGAACAAAAAGTGAGATATTCTTCTGCAGTGTAACCTTCAGCTATTAACCCCTCAGCTGAGCTCTATTACGTACATATGCTTTTAAGCAGGTCAAAAACCTTTAAAAGCGAACAAAAGTAACAATTTTAAAAATATGAATTGAATGTAAACTAATACTATGGGAAATCATTGATTACCCTTCTTTTGGATACATACATCTATAGAGCACAGGTCTGCCATATTTTGCCTCCTTTGCCAAGTGTACAATGAAATGAATCGTTATAGTAAAAAAACTAGGAAGAAAGACCTTCTCCATGTGGCATAATGTGTTAACTGCACTAGCCTCAAATTTATCAATTTGTGGGATGCTAAGCACCTTTGAACACAAGGATTTGAAGAAAGATGATAACTCATAAACTGAATTCACAATATCAGAATCCTTTGCAGCTCTTAATGCAATTAGAAGTAAGTCTTGCATCAAAATATGACAATCATGACTTTTAAGGTTGAACATTTTTCTCTCTTTCAAATTAACACATTGAGAGCTATTAGATGCATATCCATATGGAACCTTAGTGCTTTTCAACACTATCAACAAGCAAGTCTTCTCATGAGGTGACATTGTATAACATGCATTTGGTGTGGTGCACTTACCATTTGGCAAAGGGACTACGTGAGACTTAATATTTAGCACTTCAAGATCTTTTCGTGCCTTCAAATTGTCTTTACTTTTCCCTTCAAGATTCAACAAAGTATCAAGCAAATTATCACAAACATTCTTCTCTATATGCATTACATCTAAATTATGGCAGAGCATATTGTACTCCCAATATTGTAAATAAAAAAAATGCTTCGTGTTTTCCATATTTGTACCTCATCTACACCAATTCGAGCCCTACCATATTGGAAATTTGTCCCTTCAAGTTGTTCTAAAACATATGTGCCAAACATTGTATTTGGAGCACATCCTCTTTCTACTATTCCATAAAAATTATCACTCTCAAACCAAAAGGGCTGATTATTGACAGCCATTTACGATGACCCATGTAGCAAAATTTGTGTCCATTTTCTAACCAAATAGAATGAGTTGACTTGGCACAATATGGACAAGCAAATTGCCCCTTCGTACTCCAACCTAACAAATTTGCATAAGCAGGAAAATTATTTATAGTCCACATAAGAGATGCTCGCAATTTGAAATTTTGTTTAGAAAGGCATCAAATGCATCAACTCCCTAACTCTTTCAACTCTTGTGTGAACGGTTGGGTATAGAAATCAATGCCCACAACGGGAGCCTTGTCACCAAGTATTATCATCGAAAGAATGATTGAGGTTTGTTTCATACACTGCTGGGTGGAAGGTTACAGGGGATCAACAATACTGACCAAATACTACACGTCATGCTCATTAGCCAAAATGGATTAAAGCCATCACTAGGCAGTCCAAGTCTCGCCAACCTAGGATCAGACGCAAAATCAGGATACCTGGCAACAAAGTCCTTCCATGCTAAAGCATCAGCTGGATGTCTCAAAATTCCATCTTTAACCCGATCGTTATGATGCCATCTCATATCTCTGGCTACTTTAGATGACATGTAAACCCTTTTCAATCTCGGACCTAGAGGAAAATAACGTAAGGCCTTAGCAGGCCTTTTCTTTTTCGACTGCCTCTCCGGTTCTTGTGATGCCTCAACCT
Source organism: Simmondsia chinensis (assembly GCA_018398585.1). Taxonomy (NCBI): domain Eukaryota; kingdom Viridiplantae; phylum Streptophyta; class Magnoliopsida; order Caryophyllales; family Simmondsiaceae; genus Simmondsia; species Simmondsia chinensis. The sequence goes on along the minus strand of JAGTTD010000008.1, from coordinate 32,886,811 downwards.
CGTTATGTTCTTGACTATTTTTCCATCGAGATAAGCCACATACATCACACAGTTCTTCATTCATTTTATCAGTCCAATGTAGAGCAATCACTAGGACAAGCATTAATCTTAACATAGTTAAGATCTAGATCTTTGGTCATCTTTTTGGCAGACCAATTTGAGGAAATGTGCTTATTAATAGTTCAAGCAATATATCAAATATTTTTGCAGGACAACCAAACATGCATTTCAAGTGGAGCAGGTAAAGGACAATTTCGAATATCTAGAGCACCAGAGTAAAGCTCTTCATTCTTTAATTTTTTTTTTGGGGGGGGGGGGGGGGGGGGGGGGGGATACGTTTATTAATTTAAGTTATTGGCGCTTTAAAGCGCCGGTAATTTCACAATATCTCACCTCTTTTTTAATACCACCAATAAGTACTCAATACTCATAAATTTTTTTGATGCTTTGTAAAAGTGCCATTAACAAAGCGCAAGCACTTAAATATTTTTTTGTAGTGATTGTCCATGAAAGAAAATAGTTTCTTATCATTGTCCAATATGTTATGGGCAACAATCTATAATTTGTTACCATAGGAGGGCACTGGTTTATATTGTGTTGGCCATTGAAGGCAACAATTTGTGTTACCTAATATATGCAACAGTTTTTGTGTGTTACCTAACATAGGCAACAATTTTCTAATCATTGCCCAGAACCGTTTTTCTATAATTGTTGCCTTTCAATGAACCATTGCCTATTTGTTGGAACTTTGGAACCGTTGCCTATTGTTGTAAAAGCGTGCTATTGTCGCCTTAAACATAACGCGACGGTTATTTGTGAATGTGCAACACTTTTTGACTGTTAAGTAATGCCATTTATGTTTTTTTTTTGGGTAAGTCAGTGTGATATACCATATATGAGAAAAATAAATGTACAAGTCCACGAGGGGCATACCCCAAGGCATTGGCCAATAGGCCTACATCAATGAATCAAACAAAGCAAAAAGCGTAAAAAGGTCAACATGGCCAACAAAAAAGCAACAAAGCGGAAAAGCCAAAACAAAACTAATGCTCAATCCCCCATTCCTGCAGAAGCTGAGTGTGACTATGAGTACCATGGAGCATAGGACAACAATTAGACGGCCGGACCAATCTTATGATCTCCTCGAAGACAACAGAAGAAAGTATGGACTGAGAATGTTGGATTCTTAGGTTACGCTGGTACTAGAGGATACAGACCGTTGTACAGAGGAAAATGCAAGGGATGATATGATCCACCGCACGACCACAGAGCTGAGTAAAAGCCTACTGAACTAACTCATGCCAAGGAAGCGTAAGCCGGGCGAAAGAGGTGCGCGATGACACCCAAGACCAAACAGAAGCGGAGAAGCTGCAGGCGAAGAAAGATGGCTATGCGACTCATCATCTAAACCACACAGAGCACATGAAGACTGGATGCCCTACACCTGATATCTCAGCAATCTGTCATGGGACCAAAGTCCCTCACAAGAGGCAACCTGTAACATGAAGGAACGCCACAGAATGTGCAATCGGAACCAAAGGAGATGGCGGATGGAGTCTTCCTCCCTCCTGCTACGAATCATCTCCCATGCCGATCTGATAGTGAATATCCCTAAGCAGTCATCTATCCACCTAACATGATCTGCTAACCCCGGCTGGGGGCCTGAAGTCAACAGAGTCCCAAATAAGCAGCAGCTCGACCCGACCCTGAGGAAACCGCCACTGATCACTCTAAATGGTATTTGATACACGAGAGCCCCAAAGGTGACCAATGGAAGTCAAGAGGCGGTGTGTGAACCGCCCCTCCAATCGTCCACACGGTAGCCAATAATCAACCTAGAGTGCAGTATCTCGACCATCCCCGATGATGTGTCTGAATGCCCTATCACACAGCGGCCGAACACCAAGGATACTTCCCCACGACAAAGGAATCAACCCCTTAGGCCGAACCTCCCAGAAGTTGCTCCCCCGAATTCGGTTTGCATGAATCCACGGAGGCCAGAGAGAGTCATGATCTATGAGTAGAACCCAGATGTGCTTCATAAGCGAAGCCTGGTTCCACTCAATCAAGCAGCAAATCCCAAGACATTTCTTGCGAAGACAGGGCCCTCCAGGCAACCTTCGCTGCCTCCAGGGCTAGCGAAGTGCCTCTCTAAAGGAAGTCCGCAAGCATCAACTAGATCTTCTTGACCATCGCCTTCAGGAGAATGAAGATAGATGACTAGAAGACATAGATAGAGAAAAGCACTGATCTGATAAGCTGTAATCGTTCAGCATAAGAAAGTGCTCGTGAAGTCTAGAGTTGGACATGAGCAAGGATGCGGTCCAAAAGTGGCTTGCAGTGGATAACTGAAGCCTCGACATGATAAGCGGCACCCTAGATATCTGACCAGATACTGCCTTAATTACTAGTGGCCAGTGGGTCAGGTCGGCCCGCAACCCGGCCCGGCTCGGCCCGCTGCAAAAAAATTTTAGTATCGAAATTTTATTTATTTGTCATTTTTATTTACCTAATTTGTGTTTTACTTACATTTTATAATTATAAATTAACGAAAAAATGGCTCATAATTTATCTTCATCTGGAGTTGGTCGATCTAGTTATGGCTCTTACCAACTGCCTAAAAGCTCCTAGAGTAGTTGAGCTTAATACCCAGGAAAGGGAATATTTACAATCCGGTTTGTCACCTCCATACACGGACACCTTAAGTTGGGAACAAGAGCATCACTATGAGGAGGGTTCCTGAATTGGGTGGTGTAGGATGAACTCAAAACGAACCCACACCCATCACCGATGAAACTGAAACCCACATCACCACTAGTGGTAGGCATAGTACTAATGACGTATGGAATCACTTCACACTAAATCGCGAACAAAATAAAGCATATTGTAAATTATGTGATCCCCCGAAAATTTTTAGTCATTCACGTGGTGGTAGGACAGGCATGTTAAAAAGACACCTAATAAAAAGCCACCCTGAATTGTACGCTGATAAAACCCAACAAACTCTAGTACATCAAGCGGCTGGTGCACTTGCTAGCTTTAGGTTTTCACAGGAAAATAATAGACGCAAATTAGTAAGGTACGTCATTGAGGCTGAAAAGCCATTCAACACTGGCGAAGACCCTAGATTCGTTTGGTACTATCAAAACGTGTTAAACGCTGCCGCTGTAAGTGTTCCTCGAAACACTTTTAAGCAGGACGCATTTCAAGAATTTAATAATATGAAAAATGAATTGCAAGATATTTTAAGGACGAACACGAGCATATTCTCTTTCATGCCTGACACGTGGAAGTCGAAACCAGGTGTGCCTTTCTTTTGCATAACGGCATATTGAATTGATTCTTCCTTTGTCATGCAAAAACGAATAATTTCTTTTGCAGAATTTGAATATCTCCACACTAGCCAGACAATCACGGGTGCTATTATGGAGGCATGCCATCAGTGAGGATACATCGCAAAATTTTTAGTATTACTTTTGATAATCTTTTAAACAACAATACTTCTGTAAAACAATTAATTAGGCATATTAGACCCATGTTAGACGAAAAATGTTTCCATGTACGTTGCATATTTCATATTTTGCATTTAATGGCAATGGATGACTTGGAGCTTATAGATGCTTTTCTTGAGTCTTTAAGAGAAGAAACCATAGCAATTAAATCATCGGGAAGTAGGAAAAGAAAATGTAAAGCTCTTTGTAAGACGCACGATATTCATTTTACATAATTTGAATTAGATACACAAATTAGGTGGTCATTCACGGTCGAAATGTTAGAAAGAATATTATTATATAAAGATATTTTAATTGAATTTGTGCAAGATAGTCGTTCAGATCTAAGGAGTTTTAATTTGCTTAACGTAGATTGGGATGCAATTAATGAAATTTGTAATTTTTTTTGTAATTTTTAAAGATGCTACTATTTTTTTTGGGTGTTATTATCCTACCATTCCACAAGCAATATCTAAACTTGTAGATTCTACTCCTTGGAAGGCAGAGAACGAATCCAACCCCTTGTTGGCGAACTCTATTGCCGCCATGAAGCAGAAAATTTATAAATATTATTCTGAATTATCATTAACATATTGTTTTGCCACAATTTTTAATCTCCACTGTAAACTCACGGGTTTACAATTATTTGCATAATATTTTAACGACAAACTAAATCCAACTATTAATGTGACATCTTTTATTTCACGAGTTGATGCAGATTTTCATGAATTTTTTTACCTTATATTCTTGAAGATTATCATATGATAATCCACATGCTTCTTCTACATCATCCTTTACATCCTCTGGTAAAGGAAAATCATATGCGTGGGATATGTTGGACAGATTGAAGCCCAAACAAAATCTCGTATCATATGACGAACTTGATTTTTACTTGTGTTCGCCTACGCTCAAGTTCTGCCCGACACAAGGGACTTCGCATTTTGATATTTTGAAATGGTGGTGTTCCAATCAAACCCAATATCCCGTACTTTCCACCATGGCACATGATATACTAACGTGTCCGGTGTCCTCAGTAGCATCGGAGTATGCTTTTAGTACAGGTGGCAGGTTGATTAGATTCAAAAGAGCAAAGCTAGCACCATCCAGCTTGGAAATGTCGGTGTGCTTGAAAGACTAGTTGCATGCAGCGGATAGAGAGCAAAACCGACTAAAGTTGGGTTCATCGAGTGATGAAGAAGATGACCGTACCACCAATACAGGAAGTCCCGCACCGACCACTGCCAATTTAGACTAAATTAACTTATTTATATTATTGTAATTCTATTTTTTTATAATATATTTCCTTTTATAGAATATATTTGTAATTTTAAATAGTGGGATCATATTGGTATCGTTATATTTGTTAACAATTTATGTTACATTTTATTTTATTAAATATATTTATAATTATGATTGTGTTGTATTGTATTGTATTTGTATGTTATATTATTCATCAATAAATTATAATTATTTTTTGGTCTAAAAGAATGTACATTTTTATAATTTTAGAAGGCACTATTATAATTGTATTGTATGTTATATTATATGATGCAATACATAACATATATAATACATATATAAAATTAAAAAAAGGGGGGAGGGGGGAGCCGGGCCGGGTTTGCAGGGCCTAGGTTCCTGGGCTAGGCCCACGGGCCCGGGCCCGAACCTGGCCTAGCTCGGCCCGTGGCCACCACTGGCCCCAATCTAAACCCTAGAATGTCCAAGATAGGCTGTTGAAGCTCAGGATCAACCCCAGCTACGAAGACGGTGCTCTTTGCGGCATTCGAGGATAGCCCCAAAAGAGCGGAAAACCGTTCTAACATCTGACGAATAACTGAGACACTGCCCTCATCTGCCTCACTAAAGATCATCAGATCATCAGCAAAGCAAAGATGCGTAAGTCGAATACAATCACAATGCGGGTGGAAACGAAATAGAGGATCGATAGTGGCACTACTAAGCAGACCTCGCAGAACCTCCATGGCGATAACAAGGAGATAGGGAGAGAGAGGATCCCCCTGTTTGATACCCCAACTCGTATCAAAGAAACCCTGAAGCTCGCCATTAATGGTGATTGAGAATCTGGTTGTGGAAAGACACTCCCGCACCTATCTAATCATAACCTCGGGGATACCCATACAGTGCATAGCAGAGAAGATGAAGTCCCACTGCATCGTGTCAAACGCCTTGCGAATATCAACTTTCAGAGCACACCTAGGCGTTCCTGTCTGAATGTGATAGTCGCGCATAAGCTCCTGAGACAGCAAAATACTGTCTGAAATCCTCCTCGCAGGCACGAAGGCAAACTGCGAGTATTTATGTGATGTGGATAGTTTTCTTGACTTTGCATACAAAGCCTTGAACTTACGTGATAATGATAAGATTAGATGCCCTTGTGATAGATGCCGAAATGTTTCTATGAAAGAAAGGTGTAATGTCCGATATGATTTATTGAGGTATGGAGTTTTTCAACAATACACTATATGGAATTTATAGTAGTGGAAAATTTGATACTATTGAGAGTTCAAAATCTGGGGATGAAGATGCTAGTGCTGATACAACTTATCATAATTATATGCTAGATATGTTACAAGCCGCCTGTGGTGTGGAGAGAATGGGTTTACAAATAGGTAATATAGTTAGGGAACTTGATGATATAGGGCCAAATGTGGGTCAAGAAGTACCAAGTAGTGAGGCGGCAAAGTTCTATCGCCTATTAAAAGAGCACCAGGACCCATTAGTCATTGAGGATAACAAGATGTCAAAGTTAACTTATTTAGTCAAGTTGCTTCAATTGAAATGCCTTAACAATTGGAGCAATAGCTCATTCACTTCTTTGCTCCAATTTCAAATTGGCACATTTGGTCTACAACTTCCTACATCATATTATCAGTGTAGGAAAATTATATTACATATTTGGATCTCAAATATATGAAGATTGATGCTTGTAGAAATAATAGTGTGATATATTGGGGCGAGTACATTGATGCAGTGGATTTTCCAATTACTCCTAAACTCTAAAGATTTTAATGTCAAGTAAGATTGATAAATATATGCGATGGCATAGAGGATCTGCTAGATGACGGGTAATATGCCATTTATGTTGTAGTGTTTACAATATTTTATTGTGAAATGGAAGCAACGAGTTATAGTGTAAGCTTTTCTTAATCTATATTGTAGTAAAGGTATCTTATAACCAAGCCCGTCCTACATAAAATTATAGAATCGCTACAACTAAGAGTAGTTCTGGTCATTACCAATCAAATCATTCCAAAATCAAAAAGTGAGATACTAAAATTAGAACTTACCTCGATAGACATCAAAGATTGGGCATCTGTTATATTTTTTGACACAAGCACTAAACCAAATCTAAAAGAACAAAATAAATGACAAGTATCAATTAGAATACAAAGAGAGAAACGTATACACATAATGAGAGTTATAAATTAAAGAGTGTTCAAAAAGACCCCCCTGAATTTGCAAGACTGACGTTGTCTTTTCTAGTGAATGCACTTGAACTTCATACACCAGCTGGTAATGTTCAATTGCATCTTTCAAGGGTGTACTTGAATCACGTAATATAAATCCCACACGTTGCAAGAAACCTTCCGCAACATAAGCGGAACACTTTCTACTGCAAGCAAGAAAAACAACACCTTAAATAGCTAATTTTAGATTGCTCTTAGATAAAGAAAATGTGATGATTAAAAACACTAACACATCTTAACAATAAAAAAAGGTTTCTCAAAGAATTACAATGCTTATAATAAATACCAATTAAACTGACAAGAAAACGAAGCCTACCTGGAGTACACGACGTTTGGAATGTTCAAAAAACATTTTTCTTCAATCAAACGAGCAAATGGATCACAAATATTGTAAGCCCATAGTCAGCCTATGAAAGCATGCTAACCTATCGCAAAAATATGCTGCGTAAGACTACCTTGCCCCGTCATTCTACTTTTTCTAGTGCAATAAATAAATCAAATAAAAAGAAGCAAACAAATGACTTATCTACATTTAGGCTCTATTTGTTTTGACGAAAAAGTAAAATCTAAGAATTGATTTTCTTTAGAAAAGGTTTTCCAAGGAAATATAAATTCCGAGTGGGGTTTTCCGTTGTTTGTTTCAAAGGAAAATATTATTCCCCATTATAATGTCTTCTTATATGTTTTAAAAAAATATTTTTCACCAATCATTTCATAAGTAATAATACAACTTATATGAAGTAACAAAATAAAAAGTTAACTATCAAAGTTGTATAAATTAGAAAAATTGTTTCTTAGGTATTCTAAAATTTGAACATTTATTATCTAAATACTCTGTCATTTTAATATATATACAATGAAGTGTCATGAGATAAGAAATTTTATCACTTGTGAATATGCTGCGTTAAAATCTGGTAAATTTTCATTTAAATTTGGCTAATTCTATTAAAAAATTGATGTAGTATATATGTCATATTATCAAAATGTTGCCCACATTCTAACAAAAATTACTTATATATTATCAAAAAATATGTCATGTTAGCATTTTTGGACTAAAGAAATTATTACATTATAATATAAGATACGCATAGATTGCTGTTTTCATTTAAAATATACTAAGTTTTGGCAAAAAATACCTGATTCATGAGAAAATTTTGGAAATTTGTACGGATTAGACCCCCACCCCATACTTTAATCCTTTTCCAACCCCACTTCAACAAACCAACTCATTTGGACTATTTTGCCCTTTCATTCTCTGCCCAGACTTCCCCCCTTATTTAATGCAAAAGGACAACTTTTTTACTTTTTGTCAGTTATGTTGCTTTTCATTCTCTCTCCCTTCTCTTCCCTCCAGTTCATTCTCTCTCTCCTTTAAAGCTTCTTCGGCAAGACTCCTTTTATGATGGTGTGTTACTAGTCATTAATGGTGTATGATCAATCATACACCGTGTATGATTGCTGTAAACTGTGTATTGTTGGTGTGTAAATAGTCATTAATGGTGTATGATTAACCATACACCATGTATGATTAATCATACACCGTGTATAATTGTTGCAAATGGAGTATTATCATTTTATGTTGGCGTGTTACAAGTCATTAATGGTGCATGATCAATCATACATTGTGTATGATTGCTGTAAATGGTGTATTATCATTTTCTATTGGTGTATTACAAGTCATCAATAGTGTATGATCAATTATACACTCTGCATGATTGTTGTAAATGGTGTATTATCATTTTTTGTTGGTGTATTACTAGTCACTAATGGTGTACGATTGATCATGCACCATTTATGATTGCTATAAATGGTGTATTATCATTTTTTATTGGTGTGTAACTACTCATTAATGGTGTATAATCAATCATACACCGTGTATAATTGCTGTAAATGGTGTATTATTACTTTATGTTGGTGTGTTACTACTTATTAATGGTATATGATTAATTATACACCGTGTATAATTGCTGTAAATGGTGTATTATCACTTTCTGTTGGTGTGTTACTACTCAATAATGGTGTATGATTAATCATACACCGTGTATAATTGCTGTAAATCATGAATTATCATTTTCTATAGTGTGTTACTACTCATTAATGGTGTATGATTAATCATACACCGCGTATGATTGCTATAAATGGTGTATTATCATTTTCTATTGGTGTGTAACTACTCATTAATGGTGTATGATTAATCATACACCATGTACGATTGCTGTAAATAGTGTATTATCACTTTCTGTTGGTGTGTTACTACTCATTAATGATGTATGATTAATCATACAACGTGTATAATTGCTGTAAATGGTGTATTATTGCTTTTTGTTGGTGTGTTACTAGTCAATAATGGTGTATGATTAATCATACACTGTGTATGAATGCTGTAAATGGTGCATTATCATTTTCTGTAGTGTGTTACTAGTCATTAATGATGTATGATTAATCATATACCGTGTATGATTGTTGTAAATGGTGTATTATCATTTTCTGTTAGTGTGTTACGAGTCATTAATGGTGTATGATCAATCATACACCGTGTATGCTTGCTGTAAATGGTGTATTGTTGGTGTGTTACTCATCATTAATGGTATATGATTAATCATACACCGTGTACAATTGCTATAAATGGTATATTATCATTTTCTGTTTGTGTGTTATTACTCATTAATTGTATATGATCATTCATGCACCGTGTATGATTGCTGTAAATGGTGTATTATTATTTTCTATCGGTGTATTACTACTCATTAATAGTGTAAGATTAATCATATATAGTGTATAATTGTTGTAAATGGTGTATTATCATTTTATGATGGTGTGTTACTTGTCATTAATGGTGTATGATCAGTCATACGCCGTGTATGATTGCTGTAAATGGTGTATTGTTAGTGTGTTGATAGTCATTAATGGTGTATTATTAATCATACACCGTATATGATTGCTGTAAATGGTATATTGTTAGGGTGGTAATAGTCATTAATGGTGTATTATTAATCATACACCGTGTATGATTGCTGTAAATGGTATATTATCATTTTCTATTAGTATGTTATAAGTCACTAATGGTGTATGATCAATCATTTACCGTGTATGATTACTGTAAATGGTGTGTTACTACTCATTAATGGTCTATGATTAATCATGCAGAGTGTATGATTGTTGTAACTAGAGTATTATCATTTTCTGTTGGTGTGTTACTAGTCATGAATGGTGTATGAATAATCATGCAGAGTGTATGATTGTTGTAACTAGAGTATTATCATTTTCTGTTGGTGTGTTACTAGTCATGAATGGTGTATGATTAATCATACACCATGTATGATTGCTGTAAACGGTGTATTATCATTTTCTGTTGGTGTATTACTACTCATTAATGATGTATGATTGCTGTAAATGGTGTATTATCATTTTATATGGTGTGTTACTAGTCATTAATGGTGTATGATCAATCATACACAGTGTATGACTGCTATAAATGGTGTATTTGTTGTGTGTTATTAGTCATTAATGGTGTATGATTAATCATACATCGTATATGATTGCTCTAAATTGTGTATTATTGGTGTTAATGCTGTATGATTAATGATACACCATGTATGATTGTTGTAAATGGTGTATTCTCCTTTTATGATGGTGTATTACTAGTCGTTAATGGTGTATGATTGCTGTAAATGGATTTCTATTATATGGTGTTGGTGTGTTAATGGTCATTAATAGTGTATGATTAATCATACACCATATATGATTGCTTTAAGTGATGTTTTATCATTTTCTGTGGGTGTGTTACAAGTCATTAATGTATGTATGATCAATCATACACCATGTATGCTTGCTGTAAATAGTGTATTATTGGTGTATTACTAGTTATTGATGGTATATGATTAATCATACACCGTATATTATTGCTGTAAATGGTGTATTGTTGGTGTGTTAATAGTCACTAATGGTGTATGATTAATCATACGCCGTGTGTGATTGCTGTAAATGGTGTATTATCATTTTATGATGGTGTGTTACTTGTCATTAACGGTGTATGATCCATCATATACCGTGTATGATTGCTGTTAATGGATCTCTATCGCTGTTAATGGATCTCTATCATATGGTGTTAGTGTGTTAATAGTCATTAATGGTGTATGATTAATCATGCACTGTGTATGATTGCTGTAAATGGTGGATTATCATTTTCTGTTGGTGTGTTATTAGTCATAAATGGCGTATGATCAATCATACACCGTGTATGATTAGATCCCCACTTTCAATAAACCAACTCATTTGGATCATTTTGCCTTTTCATTCTCTTCCCAGATTCCCCCCTCATTTAATGCAAAAGGACTACTTTTTTACTTTTTGTCTGTGATGTGGCTTTTCGTTCTCTCTCTCCTCTAACTTCCCTTCCGTTCATTCTCTCTCTCTCCTCTAAAACCTTCGGCAAGACATTCTCTCTCTCCTCTAACTTCAATCTCGTTCATTCTCTCTCTCCCCTCTAACTTGTTCTACAAGACTCGTTCCCTCCCGCTGTGACCTTCTATCCGCTCTATCTTCCGCAAGACGCCTTCGTCCGGCGATTTCTTTTGTTTTATCTCTTCATCCTTGCTTTCTTTGTCACATCCCTCGATCTTCGTTGTATTTCGTCGCTGGACTTTGTCAATCTAGGGTTTAATCACCATTTCCGAAGGTGAACACCGATTTTCGAAGTTAGTGCGTGTTTGGATGTGTGGTGGTTGGGTGTTGGGGGATTTTTTAGGGAAATGTATATGCGTTTGTTTCATGTGTTGCATTGGCCTAGTATTGGTTAGGGTTTTTTTTTGGGTTTAGGGTTTTGCTGTTAGTAGCTTTGTGAGCAAGAGTTAGTGTATTTTGAGTGAAGCTTCCATCTTGGTTTGGTTATTTGATTCAATGGCTGATTTACTTTATCGTCAGTCACCAATCATACACCGTGAATGATCAATCATACACAGTGTGTGATGAACAATACTCAGTATTTGAATGCTGACAGAGGCGGTAAATGGGATTATTATGTTATATTCAACTTTAATGTTGAGTTTTTTTTATTGTAGTTTTTCTTTTATTTTAGATGGTATCGGAGACTTGTAAGAGGAACCGAGAAGAAAAAGAGGTTGATTACATTTTCCCCAGGAGTAGCTGGAGATTCCTCCAGGTCAACCAAATGGGGAGATCAACAAAGGCTGTATCGGAGATTAGGGAAATCTTGAAGGACGATGATTCAAAGGTTTGACACAGTATCCATATGAATTATGTTGACTTGGTATTACTACATTTATGATCCTTTTTTAACTAAAAGTGTTGTGTATTACAGCTTACCCTTTTTTCAAAATACAATGTCGGACATCTGCTTGAGTTGTGTGAGAGCAATGTCGACTTTTGGCATAGTTTGATTCACGCTGTCCTTCTCCACCAACTCACCAATCCGAATACTGAGGAGGTTTCATTTTTGTTTGGTGGGAAGAAGTTGAGATTCGGTAAGCGGGAATTCTGTATTCTAACCGGATTGAAATATGCTGGTTTTTAAGATATAAGCAGTGGTTCAAATAGGTTGATTGCCAATATGGCATGAAGGGGAGGATGAATAGGCAGTAGCTGCTAGAAGCATGCAGTAACTGCCCTATTATGGAGGACCAGGTCAAGCTAGCTGTGGCATACTTGGTTGAGGGTCTATTCTTTGCCAAACATAAAAGAACATTGATTGATACGAAAACCCTTGCCATTTATGGATGATGTGGATGCATTCAACAAAGTTGCTTGAGGATCCTTGAGCTGGAAATTCTTGGTGCTGAAACTGAAGGATTTCAACGCAAAAAAGCAAGAGATTTTGGAAAAGACCTACTTCGTCCAAGGTTTTTACGATGTGGTTTCAATATTTTCCATGGAAACCATTCCAGAACTGGCCAAAATTGGGGTGGTGAGGATTGGGAATTAGTTATTGGGACGGATCCTTAACTGGACCATGGGTAAAAAGGGTCCGTACACCACTTTGTTTTCAACAGTGTTTGATTAGGTAATATTACATTCTTTTGTTACTATTTTACTATTAGTTATTTGATATCAGTTGCAATTATTATTTGTACTTTTACTAACATTCATATGATGTATCTTGTTTTGATAAGCAATTAAATGCCAAACCAATTAGATTGACGAGTGCGGAAGCCAGTCAGCCTAATCTACAAGGTATTCCCAGTGATGTGCATGGTGAAGTGGAAGTGGAAACTCATGATGTGGCAATGCCAGTAGATCTTAACTTGGATTCAGAACCGTTGGCAATAGCTCCTGCATTGCACACATCCCATGATGAACCATATACTAGGACATCAAATTTGACGTTTCAATCGGTATTCACAATTCGTTTTGTGTTTATACAACTACACTTGTTCTTTTAAGTACCAGATTAGTTAAATTCAGGTTTATGACGTTTTGAAGGACATATTGTAGGTTAATGAGAGACTTGAAGCATTGGAGAAAGAAATGGAATGCATGGGGCATATGAATATGCAATTTGAAAGCAAAATTAAAGTACAACAGCAATAGCTTCAGTTAAATGAAAGCATTATTCTAGCCCAAAAGGATCAGTTACAAGCATATGATAAAATGTTTGAAGTGTAGGAGGCTAAGATTAAGGAGCTTTCGGACCTGTTGCTGCATGTCATAACTCCGCATAATGATCCATCACCTCTATCCCCTCCATCCCTGTTGAACCATCACAACAAGCAATTATTCTTGCTACTCCAAAGGCTGTGTAAGACACTACGGATCTTTATTATTGTCCCAATTTAGTGAGTATGCTTTTCCTGTCTGTTGAAGTTCATTCACTTCAATATTTGTTCTGCCAACCCAGGGCTGACAAAAATGTCTTCAAGCCACCCATGTCAACATCAAAGTTGGAGTACGATGCTAGCTTGATGACATGTTCCAAAACCCTATGGGAAAAGGGAAACCAGAGGAGGGATCCCAAGCCAAACCCGAAATACCAAGGTGATAAATGGACTGCTGAGGGTAAGAATAAATGGCAAAGGAAGACGCCTCTACCATAAGAACTAGTTCTGCCATTTGATCCATTCCAACCCCCCTCCAAAGAGCAAAAAAAGGACTTTCAAGATTTTTACAAAAGTTTTCATGCAAAAGTTAAAAAGTGAGTGTGTAATAACACTATGCTTTTTATTAATCAGCAGAGAAATATTTTTATATTGTAATTTTAATATTGGATACCTTATGTTTCTTATTGCATATTATAGAGATGTGAAGCCTCCCATCCTGTTACCCGATAATCAACGAATGGATTTCACTGCTTTGACTGCCAGTACAGGCCAATTTTGGTATCAGGAGAAGAACAACGACATCTAGCTTACTGACGAGGTATGTTTGCTAAATTTGCATTTGTAACTGTCATTTGCTATACTGTATGCATATTGATTTAGAGTTTAATACATTGTCAATTACTAATGAAATTGGTGTATTAGAGTTATATGTTGTTGAATATGGCGTATTTGGTGTAGTACGTTTAATTCATGAAGTATGATTAATCATACACCGTGTATGATTGTTGTAAATGGTGTATTATCATTTTATGATAGTGTGTCACAAGTTATATGTAGTTGGTGTGTTACTACTCATTAATGGTGCATAATTAATCATACACAGTATTTGATTTCTGTAAATGGTATATTATCATTTTCTGTTGGTGTGTTACTAGTCATTAATGGTGTATAATTAATCATACACCGTGTATGATTGTCGTAAATGGTGTATTATTATTTTCTGCTGATGAGTTATTACTAATTAATGGTGTATAATTAATCATACACCGTGTATAATTACTGTAAATATTGTATTATCATTTTTTGTTGGTGTGTTACAACTCATTAATGGTGTATGATTAATCATACACTACATATTATTGTTATAAATGTTGCATTATCATTTTATCTTAGGGTGTTACTACTTATTAATGGTGTATGATCAATCACACACTGTGTATGACTGTTGTAAATGGTGTATTGTCATTTTTTGAAGTGTGTTACTACTCATTAATGGTGTATGATTAATCATACACCGTGTATAATTATTGTAAATGATGTATTATCATTTTTTGTAGTGTGTTACTACTCATTGATGGTGTATGATTAATCATACACCATGTATGATTGCTGTAAATGGTGTATTGTCATATTTTGTTGGTGTGTTAATACTCATTAATGGTGTATGATCAATCATACACAGTATATGATTGCTATAAATGGTGTATTATCATTTTATAATGGTGTCTTACTAGTCATTAATGGTGTATGATCATTCATACACCATATATGATTGCTCTAAATGATGTATAATTATTTTATGATGATGTCTTACTAGTCATTAATTGTGTATGGTCAATCATACATGGGGTATGATTGTTGTAAATGATTTATCATTTTCTGTTGGTATTTCACTACCAATTAATGGTGTATGATTAGTAATACACCATGTATGATTACTGTAAATGGTGTATTATTATTTTCTGTTGGTGTGTCACCAGTCATTAATGGTGTATAATTAATCATACACCGTGTATGATTGGTGTAAATGGTGTATTATTATTTTTTATTGGTGTGTTACAAGTCTTTAATGGTGTATGATATTTCATACTCTGTCTATGATTGCCGTAAATGGTGTATTATCATTTTTTGTAGTGTGTTACTACTCATTAATGGTGTATGATTACTGTGAATGGTGTATTATCATTTTTTGTAGTGTGTTACTACTTATTCATGGCGTATGATTAATCATACATCGTGTATGATTGCAACAAATGATTTATTATTATTTTTTATTGGTGTGTTACTATTCATTAATAGTGTATGATTAATTATACACCATGTATGATTGCTGTAAATGGTGTATTATCATTTTCTGTTGGTGTGTTACAAGTTATTAATGATGTACGATAAATCATACACCGTGTATGATTGCTATAAATGGTGTATTATTATTTTCTGTATTGTGATACTACTCTTTAATGGTGTATGATTAATCATACGCTGTATATGATTACTCTAAATGGTGTATTATTATATGTGTGTTATTACTTATTAATGGTGTATGATTAATCATACACCATGTATGATTGCTCTAAATGGTGTATTATCATTTTAAGATGGTGTGTTAATATTTATTAATGGTGTATGATCAACCATACACCGTGTATGATTGCTGTAAATTATTATTTTTTGTAGTGTGTTACTACTTATTATGGCTTATGATTAATTGTATATCGTGTATGATTACAGTAAATTGTGTAATATCATTTTTTGCATTGTGTTACAACTCATTAATGATGTATGATTAATTGTACATTGTGTACGATTGTTGTAAATGGTGCATTATTATTTTCTGTTGGCGTGTTACTACTCATTAATAGTGTTTGATTAATCATGCATCGTGTATGATTGCTTTAAATGGGGTATTATCATTTTTTGTTGGCGTGTTAGTAGTCATTAATGGTGTATGATTAATCATACACCGTGTATCATTGCTGCAAATTGTGTTTTATCGTTTTCTGTTGGTGTGGTAATACTCATTAATGGTGTATGATTACTCATACACCGTGTATGATTGCTGTAAATGGATCTCTATCATATGGTGTTGTTGTATTACTATGCATTAATGATGTATGATCAATCATACACCGTGTATGATCAATCATACTCCGTATATGATTACTGTAAATGGTGTATTATAATTTTCTGTTGATGTTTTACTACTCATTAATGATGTATGATTAATTGTACACCGCGTATGATTGCTATAAATAGTGTATTATTATTTTATGATGGTGTGTTGCTAGTCATTAATGGTGTATGATCAATCATTCACCGTGTATGATTGCTATAAATGTTGCATTATAATTTTTTATTGATGTGTTACTACCCATTAATGGTGTATGATTAATCATACGCCGTGTATGATTGCTGTAAATGGTGCATTATCATTTTCTGTTGGTGTGTTACTAGTCATTAATGGTGCATATTTAATCATACACCGTGTATGATTACTGAAAATAGTATATTATCATTTTCTGTTAGTGTATTACTATTCATTAATGGTGTATGATTAATCATATGCCGTGTATGATTGCTGTAAATATTTTATTATCATTTTCTATTTATGTGTTACTACTAATTAATGGTTTATGATTAATCATATGCCGTGTATAATTGCTGTAAATGGTATATTATCATTTTCTGTTGGTGTGTTACAAGTCATTAATGGTGTATGATCAATCATACACTGTGTATTATGTGGTAAATTATGTATTATCATTTTTTATAGTGTGTTACTACTCGTTAATGGTTTATGATCAATCATACAACGTGTATGATTACTGTGAATGGTGTATTACCATTTTCTGTAGTGAGTTACCACTTATTAATGGTGTATGATTAATCATGCACCGTGTATGATTGCTATAAATGATTTATTATCATTTTGGTTGGTGTGTTACTTCTCATTAATAGTATATAATTAATCATACACCATGTATGAATGATATAAATGGTGTTTTATCATTTTCTGTTGGTGTGTTATAAGTCATTAATGATGTATGATCAATCATGCACCGTATATGATTGCTGTAAATGGTATATTATCATTTTCTGTAGTGTGATACTACCCTTTAGTAGTGTATGATCAATCATACGCTGAGTATGATTAGTCTAAATGGTGTATTATCATATTCTATTGGTGTGTTATTACTCATTAATCAAACGTGCATGATTGCTGTAAATGGTGTATTATCATTTTCTGTAGTGTGATACTACCCTTTAGTAGTGTATGATTAATCATACGCTGTGTATGATTACTCTAAATGGTGTATTATCATATTCTGTTGGTGTGTTATTACTCATTAATCAAACGTGTATGATTGCTGTAAATAATGTATTATCATTTTCTGTTGGTGTTTTACTACTCAGTAATGGTGCATGATTAATCATACACCGTGTAAGATTGATGTAAATGGTATATTATCATTTTTTTGTTGGTATTTTACAAGTTATTAGTGGTGTGTTATCATTTTCTATCGTGTGTTACTACTTATTAATGGTGTATGATTAATTATACACCGTGTATGATTGCTATAAATGGTGTATTATTGTTTTCTGCCTTGTGTTACTAGTCTTTAATGGTGTATGATTAATCATACACCATGAATGATTGCTGTAAATGGTGTATTATTATTTTCTGTCGGTGTGTTACTAGTCATTAATGGTGTATGACTAGTCATTAATGGTATATGATTAATCATACACCATATATCATTGCTGTAAATGGTGTATTATCATTTTCTGTTGGTGTGTTACTACTCATTAATGGTGTATGGTTTCTCATACACCGTGTATAATTACTGTAAATGGATCTCTATCATAAAGTGTTGGTGTTTTACTACTCATTAATGGTGTATAATTAATCATACACCGTGTATGATTGCTGTAAATAGTGTATTATCATTTAATGTTGGTTTATTTCTTTTAATTTCTGGTGTATGATTTGTCATCAAAACAATACACCATGTTATTATCTTAATAAATTAGTTATCTCATTTTGTAGGAAATGGATGTCATAATATATTATATAATGCAGAAGAAGCACCTCTGGCCTAATCAGTTTGATAGGAGGGCGACTTGTTCAACCACAATAATTGCCGCATTATTTTGACCCGTTTTAATTTTCGTGCAGAACAAGAAAATAAAGATTGAAACAGCTTTTGATGATTAGAATTCATTGATTATCAAAATTCTTGAAGGGGATGTGAAGTATGCTGTCAGATGTCATGATGTGGATAAGATATACATACCTATCAATTAGTCAAATCACTATTGGTTCCTTGCTGCCATTCATTTCTATGACTGGGGGATAAAGGTTATTGATTCCATGTACTCTGCAGCAGCCAAGTAATCGAGGTTGGAGCAAGTGAAGCCAATTACATCATTACTTCCATATGCTCTTGAAATTGTTGATTTTTGGGACATTAGAAAGGAGCTTACTAAATTCAGAGGCAAACCTTTCCGAATTACTTACGACCGGGATTCATGTCCACAATAATTAGGGTATGACATATATTCCCTTGTCATTTTTTATTATTCAATGGTAAAAATTAGTAATTAAGTTACAATAAGCCTTATATCCTATTGTGTCATTTATTTAATTGAATTGTAGGTCAAATTGCGGCATGTTTGTGGTCAAGTTTATTGAGTTTTTGCCAATCAATGGTCTCAGCATCTCCTAATGCACACAAAGGCAGATGGAGAAATTGAGGATGAATACTCATGTGTTCTTGTAAACGCATGGAAAACAGAAACATATGAAAATGTATACGAGTGAATAAAAGTACGTGATGTATATATACCAGGGCATGACGCTCACTGGAAGATTTACAATATGTGATAGGGTATCATAGTCTCATTACACAGTTGATGTATTTGTTTTAGTCAAATTTAATGTGCGTGGTATAATGCTTTTTGGTTTGAAAGTAAACGGTCACTATTCTCATGATTCTGAGTCTGGTTGGTACACGGATTTAATAATGCCTATATTCAAAAAATGACCAAAACAAACACGTATCAAGTCTAAAAGTGCAGGTATTATCAATTATACACTCAACTTAACATAATTAACAACATAATGATGATAATACACCAATAACTTCAATAATACACCGTGTATGTAATTTAACATTGAAAACTGGCAACCACAAAGACGTATCAAGCTGTAAAGTCTATGTATTATGAATAATACACAGCTTTAATAAATAAAACACAACGAACTAAAGATAATACACCATTATCCTTAATATTGCACCATGTATATTTAATAATATATCGATGTAATAACCCTAAATACATACATTTTCATCGGGATTAAACATGACGAATAGAACGCCAACTTACTGTCATCATTTGTGCTAGTTTCAATTTGTCTTGTAATTTTTTCTCGATGTCTTGGGATATTGTACTGGTGCAAGCTTCAGCCTTGGTTATCTATCATGAAACCACTTTTGCAACAACAGCCGCACCTCATCAAGGAAGGCAGTGATGGGATAATCACGCACCTTAACCAAAACAGCATTCATCGACTTCGAAATGTTCGTAGTCATTATGTTGTACCGACGACAAGGGGAGTGGGAATGAGTCCACCTTTCCAATCTCACCGTCTCCAAATACTCTTTAGCTCCAGGTACGGCACAACATAAACTGAAGAACAAAGTTTGGAACTTTTGCAGGTTGTATGCTTTAGCTGTTTGGTAATAATGCTCATCCAATTGTTTTGTTTTGCTTTTGAATTTTGTCTTTAAGTTTTTAAGCAAGTGGTACATGCACAAACCATGGAATGCATTGGGGAAAACTTCTTCCACCGCCTTTTGGATGCTTCGGTTCGGTCAGATATAATAACATGGCCATGAGGCTCCACAAATAACTTCCTTTAACTTGCTGAGGAACCAATGCCACGATGCACCATTCTCGGAATCATCAAGACCGAAAGCAATCGGGAAAATTTGTTGATTCTCATCATGACAAACGGCCATGAATAGAACACCCCGATATTTTCCCTTCATATGCGTTGCATCAATGCTCACAACAGGACGGCAAAAGCGGAATCCATTCATTGAAGCATCAAACACAATAAAAAGGTACCGAAATCTGTTTCCAGCAACTGTCTCTAAATGAAACACAGTACCATGGTTGGTCTCTTGGAGAATATGCAAATATGTAGGCAGGTTTGCATATGATTGTTCGGGAGAACCCAATCTGACATTGTCATATGCAAACTCTCTTCTCCTCCACGCAACACTGTAACTTATCTCAACATCGCAACGACTACGAATATCATCCATAACATCCTGTGGCTTGAACACTCTTCCGGAGTTGATCAATTTCTTCTGGACACATTCCCCGGCAACCCAACTGGTTGCTTGCCTATGTCTAACAGTGGTGAGAACGGTTGGGTGGGTATGATTATTTTCACCCTCCTTAAGCATCCAATACCCACCATTTGCTAGACACATAGCTCGAACCCTCCATGGACAACTTTCTTGCACACAACGAACAACCATCAACAATTCGTTAGACTTGAAGCTCTTGAATTCAAATTTCTCCCTCAATTCAATTACGGCCAAATTAGTCAACAAATCCTTCTTTGACTTAAATATTTGATTGACCTCAATTATCTCAACCATCCTATGATGCGACACCCACAGGGTCGCACCCCACTGACCAGAAACTACCACCCCTCAGCACAATGGACTCAAAGTCAACGAGGTTGGTCTTGGTTTCAACCAAGCCAACTGGACTCAAATGACTGGAAGAGATCCAGCGACGCACAATACTAATAGTATTGGGGTTATTAAAAGCCCCTCACATTCCAGCATTCAATCATGGGAAACTGGAGAACAATCGCAAACCCCCACGGCCCTTACGGCCTCCACGAGTACCCTGAGCATCCCGAGTGCCTCGGGTAGCCTGAACACCCTGAGCAACGAGAGCAGCAGCAAAGCGCATATTACGAACAACTGAAGCAGGGTTGGGAGGAGGATCCGATGTGGACACCTCCCCGGACCACCGCTCGGCTAGAAGAGCGAACCGGTTCGGAGACTAGATACTAGGAATTGTCTCGGCGGACCGGCTCTCAACACAAGCAAGAGGCTCATAAATCCTCAAAAGAGCATCCTGAGCCTCCTCAACCTCCACAGGAACAAGAGCCCGACATAAATCCTCAGTCGAGCTAGCTTCCTCATCATCAGCGGACAAGTTAGTAGCATAATAAGAGACATGGGACCCACGGGAGGCCAGGCCCACTGCGGGCCTAGTGAGACCCGTGAGTGGGCCTGCATCAAGCCTGGTGTGGGTCGGAGCAGGGCCCAGCACAGGCCTAACAGCACCCGGCCCCAAATTGGGTCGGGCTAGGCGAGAAGACGGGGTCCTCCCCCCCTACACCTAGGCCCCGAGAAGGCCCAGGCTGCCTGGGCCCATTACGGGCTTTAGGTTGGAGTGGACCGCCACCAGCAGGCGGCCCACTATCGTGGTGCGGGGTCGCAGCCACCCCCACACGCACCCCCCTCCCACCAACAACCCTCCACTCCTCTACCGGTCTAGCAGCGATAGCAGCCCCACCAGGCGCGCCACCACTGACCACTGCATCACCCGCCGGCACCGCCAAGTCATCCGAAGCCCCAGTGCCATTTTTCTTTTTGGATTTCTTCTTCTTTCTACGCCCTAACACCGCAACAACATTAGAAGGAGCCTCTCGAGCAGCAGGAGGTGACCTGCATGGGCCACCATGTTGTAAATATTATATATTTTTCGGGTACAAATTTTAGAGTCAAGTTTGGATATTATTAGATATAATAAAAAATTAAAAATTATGTAAAATACTTATTTACGTGTATATATATATATATATATATATATATATACACATACACATATATATAAATGGGTATTTAATTAAGCATTAACCAAATTGTGACACTTGTCACCCATAAGGGTGACTCATCAACACCCTCCCCCCCTAAATAAGTACAAGTATCTGCACACAACAACAATGAGAAAAAAAAAAAGAGAAAGAAAGAAAAAGGAAGGGAAAAAAGAAAAAAAGAAAAGAAAAGAAGAAAGAAATAACGAGAGAAAAGAAAGGAAAAATTTTAATAAAATTATCTCGTTCTGATATAAAATACTTGACATTTTTTTTCAATTATATTTGAGTTTTTTTTTTTTTTCTTCTTCCTATAGAGTATAATGTCTTTATAGTATTGTACAATGTTATCAGCACGAGTTTCTAGCTAGTTGAGAATTGATATATACTCGAGGTAAGTTTTCATTCCCTAATCTTTGTGATTTATAGTTATTATGTCTAATCGTACTTACCTTAAATTTACTGCTCTTGATATATCTGGCAAAAATTATTTGCCTTGGACCCTTGATGTTGAGATTCACCTTAATGCTATGAATCTCGGAGATATAATTAAAAGGAAAGATAACACATCCCTGCAAGATCGCGCTAAAGCAATGATATTCCTCAGGCATCATATCTCTGAAGGATTGAAAGCTGAGTATATTGTTGTAAAGGACCTGTATGTCTTTTGGTCGAATTTAAAGGAGAGGTTTGATCATCAAAAGTCCATGATCCTCCCTAAAGCCCGCTATGAATGGATTCACTTGAGGTTGCAGGATTTTAAAACTATAAGCGAGTATAACTTTGCGGTATTTAATATTACCTCCCAATTAAAATTATGCGGGAAAAATATTACTGAGGATGATATGTTAGAGAAAACGTTCTCTACTTTTCATGTCTCGAATATGCTCCTGCAACAGCAATATCGATAACAGGATTTTAAAAGATACTTAGAGCTAATATCATGTCTCCTTGTAGCTGAACAAAATAATGAATTGTTGATGAAAAATCATCAGTCATGACCAACTGGGTCCGAACCATTCCCTGAAGTGAATGCTTAGACATACGACCATCAGAGACTTGGTCGAGGTCATGGTCATGGTCGTGGACGTGGACGTGGTCGTGGCTGTAGAGGACGTTATAGCCACTGGCACAATGGTACCCAAAATGGACCAAAATTTAAGAAGTCCACAAATGACGAGGAGAAATATAGAAAAGAGAAATCCCCCGAACAAAATTTGTCAAATGATCTGGAAACAGATTGCTCCCGATGCGGTATTAAAGGTCACTGGATGCGTACCTATCGTACATCCTAACACCTTGTGGACCTTTACCGGGCATCATTGAAAGGGGAAGAAAAGCTGCCAGAAATCAATTTTTCTGAAGATCATTCCCCACTTAATAATACAGATTCAGATGTTTCTGATTTGTTCAAAGATCCTAGTGGGAGAATTGATCATCTGATAAGTGATGAAAATGTTTAAATTGACTAACGTTTGTGTTTTTGTATGTTATATTTTGTACTAAACTATGTTTGATAATGTCGCCTTACTATGTACGGACTAGAATTGTATCATCTATCTAATATTTTATGTAACATATATTTAGTTATATGTGTGAATTATTTTTGATATGCATTATTACTAAGGATGGACAAATTTAAACCGTAATCAAAGCGTATAGTTGTTTTATCTATTCCACATTATAAAATGACAACGGACCAATTTAATATGAGATCTTATTTACTAAGGATAGAGAAAAACTTTAGTTTTTCGTATTTTCTAATTTGCATATTCATGGCTAGTTAAACCGCCTATTTATTATTTGTTATTTATATGGTCGGCTATGCCGCCTAGTTATTATTAGTCATTTATATGGTCGGCTATGCCGCCTACTTAATCAATTATTCATATGGCTATATTTCTCAGCCAATCTATTTGATACTTAATTAAAGGCTCCAGAAGAGCACATATTATGTTTCCTGAAGAAACGGTATTTAATTTCGAGATACCCGTTGGGATAGTTAACTAGAAGTTAACAAACCCAAGGATTTTCCTTTATTGCACGACTATTTGAGTCATCCGGGCAATAAAATATGGTTAAGAGAATCGTTGAAATTCTCGCACTCATGAAGAACCAGAAGATTCTTATATCGGTTAAAACATCATGTGCTGCTTGTATTTAAGACAACGTGATTGCTGTGTTATACTCAATTGAAAATGAGTTTGAGTCCTGTGTATTTAAGAAATATAAATGGAATATATGTGGGCTAATTATTTTATCATATGGACCAATTCGGTATTTATAATATTAATAGAGGCCTCCACCCGTTAAATAACTTAAAAAAACCTTATTTCATCATTGCAATTTTTAACGTTAAACTAAAGCGATATTACTTTTGCAACTCACAATATATATTACACAAAAGACTATTTGGTGCTACATAATATATAGCTCGGTGTCAAAAAAAAAAGACATAATACGTACATAGCTCCACTGATCGTACAACATATATAACATTTAAAACTGAATTATATATAATAAATTAAAATTGTTTCTATATTCATTGTATGTTAGGATTATTTTTTATTATATTCATCTACATTACTGTCAATGCATGATTTAAAATATTTTTTCTAACAATTTAGATGCGATTATAAAAAATCACATATATTTCCTAGTTTTTTTGATGTCACGTCTTAATGTTAACATCGTTTAGTTTTTGCTCAAGTAAGTTTGAAAAAAAAATAATTTAAAAAAATTTTAAATATTTTCAAGGTATTTATATTTTTAACAAATATGCAAATATTTACAAAATAAATTAATATTTTGGTTTTGACATGATGTTTTTGAGCGGGGAAAATGTGTATTGACCGCTGACTTAGCAACCACAATTTTCTATAATATTAAAACATTTATTAAAATAAATATTATTTCAAATAATATAATTTTTTATCACAAAATAATATAATTGTTACGACAATATTATTATTTGCAGAGAAAGATTTTTATTTTCAAAGCAATTTTGTAATTTTAATTGTTTATAAGTCAAGTAGTTACTCTAATAATAATAGTTTTTGCCTTAACAATAACTATTTTCATTATTTATGAGTTGTTAGTTTTATTTTTAGGATAAATTAATTTTATAATTTTGAAGTTATTGTTAATTTTATTATTATATTGCATGTTTTAAATATTTTATAATTAATTTCTTATAAAAAGACTATATAAATAGTACAGCGGTAAATTACATGCGTATTAGTATCCTAAGATTTTGTTTAATAATTATTTAGTTCATAAATTTTATAATATACTATTTTAATAAAAATATTTGTATATTTTTAATAAAATAGTGCAAATAGCAAAGTATAAGGGTCTAAAATAGACCGAGCTTTTGACTTTTTCAACCCCTTATTTGAATAATTGTATTAATATATAACTTTTATGATTTAAAAATTATTTCATAAAATTTTTAAAGTACAAAACTAATATACTAATAAGCAATTTATCTCACATAATATTTAAAATCAAATAAATTATTTTATAATAATAGATTAGCTTATGATGGCTTTTATTTTCACAAATATGGTTTCAGTATTGCAGTTATGAAACGGCATTTCTGACCGCTTTTTTCCATCACTATTGCATTAGTTATACATCACTTTCCTGTCACAAATTGTTTGATGGTTTAAACCATCACTATGTTTGGTTCCTAATTCATTGTTTTCTAGTAGTGTTTAGTCACCCAACTCTTTAAAAAAAAAAATCTCATTTAGTCCATCAATTCATTCAAAATGGACAAGTTAGTCACCCAATTCAAAATTTGGAAGATTTGGTCACCCATCTCCTAATAAAAATATCATTTAGTCATCCAAACGGTTTAAAATGGGTAAATTGGTCACCCAAATTATATTTTGAAAGATTCGGTCGCCTAACTCCTAATAAAAATTGTTACATGCTATTATTCTAGAATGTTCCAGATTGTTCTAAGGTGTTCTAGAGATTATTCTAGAATGTTCTAGATTGTTATAGTGTGTTTTAGTTAGTTCAAATGTAATAAAGGGAAAGCTAGTTGAGTCCATACTCCATAAATACATAATAGTTGTATAAAAGTAGGGCATACGAATGAAATAAACTCTAATCTTCCTCTATGCTTTCTCTCTTCTACTTCTCTTCTAACCCTAATCTCTCTCTCTCTCTCTCTCTCTCTCTCTAATTCTCTTCTTTAACCCTAATTCTCTAGCATTTCTCTCGATGTACCCCTAATAGGTGCATCAATTGGTATCAAATTTAGGTTCGTGCTGCATTTTGGATCGATCATGGCTAATGGCACGCGTAGTGTCACGAATTTGTGATGCCTTGAGGCTAGTCTGGATGATATCGAGGCTCAATTGCTGCGCACCATGGACGACCGCCTTCAGGCACTACATGAAAACATGAAATTTGCAACCATATTTGCCGTCACAATTTAGCCTGGAAAATCGTCACAAAAAATATTAGAAAACCATTTGAAACGGGAAAAATATGGTTGCTAAAGTCGTGGTCACTAAAATATTCTGACGGCTTAGAAACAGTACAGTGACCGCATAAGTGACGGCAAAACGGTTACAATCTGCGACCGCTGTCACGGTCACAGATATGCATTAGAATCTGTGACCACCACAGCGGTCACAGATTTAAATTAATTATTTTATATACAACAACAACAACAAACCCAGTGCCTGCAAGGACTCCCGCAAAAGCAAGGTCTGTGGAGGGTAGATGTACGCAGCCTTCCCCCTTCAGGGGGCTACCCTGAAAAGAGGCTGTTTCCGAGGACCCCCAACCTGAGAAGTTGTCCACAGCAATGATCAAAAGACCTGTCAGCATTGAGAGCACCAAGGCATGAGTATGGCAGAAAAACACACGAAGCACAAAACCACCAAACTCCAAGCAAGCCACATGGGCGCTAATCAACAGATAAGATTAAGAGAAAGATGTAGGTAGAGGATATAGAGAGAGATATAAAGGTAAGTAGGCAAGTAGCAAGCACATCACATGGGAGTCAGAACATAGCCTACGCGTGCCGAAAGGCAAGCACTAGTAATCTGGACTATCCTACTCCAACCGGAACATCTAATACCCCTATGCTAGCCCTCCATAGGGCCCTATCTAAGGCCATCTCCTCCCGAAGGTTTAGGTGGGTGAGGTCTTGTCGGATCATCTCAAGCCATCCCTTCTTTGGCCTGCCTCTGCCTCTTCTGCCTAGTGAAGTAAGGGGTTGTTCGCATCTCCTTACTGGAGCGTTGTCCGGTCTCCTTCTCACATGCCCGAACCACCTCAGCCGTTGGTCCCTCAATTTATCTTCAATGGAGGCTACGCCCAATTTGCCTCTTATGATGTCGTTTCTGATCCTATCTTTCCTAGTGTGTCTGCACATCCACCTCAGCATTCTCATCTCTGCCACCTTCATCTTATTGCCGTGCACTCCGCCCCATACGTCATGGCTGGCCTCACAACCGTCTTGTAGTATCTACCCTTTAGCTTCAAAGGGAACTTTCTGTCACAGAGTACCGCGGAGGCCAACCTCTACTTTTTCCATCCCGCTTTGATCCGGTAGTTGACATCCTCATCCACTTCGCCGTTGTGCCATATCATGGACCTCAGGTACTTGAATCTCTCCTTCTTCGGTATGCCCTCAGATCCAATCTTGACTTCTTCCCGGCTAGCCATGGAAGATGGATCAAACTTGAGTTCCATATGCTCGGTCTTGACTCTGCTTAGTCGTAGGCCCTTCGACTCTAGAACCCCTCTCCATAGTTCCAGCTTCTCATTTATCTCTTCCTGCGGCTCCCCCACCAGTACTATATCATCTGTAAAAAGCATGCACCAAGGTACACATCCGTGAATGTGCCTAGTGAGCTCGTCCATAACCAAAATGAACAGATAGAGGCTCAATACAGACCCTTGGTGTACCCCTACTGTTATCGAAAAAACGTCTGTTTCCCCATCCACTGTACGCACCATAGTCTGTGCTTCCTCGTACATGTCTTTAATGACTTGGATGTATGATACGGGGATGCCTCTCTTGTCCAAAACTCTCCAAAGGACCTCCCTTGGCACTCTATCGTATGCCTTCTCTAAGTTAATGAAGACCATATGAAAGTCCTTTTGTCTCTCCCTGTATTGCTCTATCGTCCGCCTTAGGATGTGGATGGCTTCTATTGTTGATCTGCTGGGCATAAATCCGAACTGGTTCTCGGACACCTCTGTCTGTTGCCTTAACCTACTCTCTAAGACCCGTTCCCACAACTTCAGAGTGTAGCACATTAGTTTGATACCTCGATAGTTAGCGCAACTCTGGATGTCGCCTTTATTCTTATATATCGGGATCAAAGTGCTCTTCCTCCATTCCTCAGGCATCTTGTCCCCCAGGAGGATTTGGTTAAATAGTTTAGTCTGCTAACTGACGCCCTTTTGTCCAAGGCATTTCCAAACTTCTATGGGTATGTCATCTGGGCCAACTGCTTTACCCCTTCCCATGGATCTCAGGGCTTCCTTGACTTCCTCGGGACTAATTTGCCTACAGTTACAATGGTGTTGATCCTCCTCAGATTTTTGAAGATCACCTAAGGATATCTCTGTCCCTCCTTGTTCTTTGAACAGCTAGTGGAAGTACGTTTTCCACCTAGCCTTAATCAGATGCCTGTCCACGAGTACCTGTCCATGTTCCCCTCTTATGCATTGTACTCTATCCAAGTCCCTAGCCTTCCTTTCTCTAGCTTTGGCGATTCTATATAGGTCCCTCGCCCCCTTCTTGATCTCTAACCTTTTGTAGAAATCCTCATAAGCTCTTAATTGTGCTTCTGTGACTGCACGCTTTGCTTCTCTCCTGGCTTGGAGATACCGCTGTCGCTTATCCTCCTCTCTGCTGTGATCCCACTCTTTGAAACAAACTTGTTTCGCCTCAATCTTCTCTTGGACCTCCTCGCTCCACCACTAGGACTCTCTGTTGCTTGGTGCCCTTCTTGTTGACGTGCCGAGAACTTCCCGTGCCAGTCTTCTCACCTTTTGAGCCAGTTGATTCCACAACTGGTTTGTATCTCCCACAAAGTCCTCCCCGAGCTCGGTCCCCACTCTTTCCTTGAATACCTTAAACTTTTCCCCTAACTCCCTCCAATAGGTATACGTATGTGCAGGTTTGCGGATTCTTCTGGCCCTCTTCTTGGGCTTTATATCTGCCCACAACACCCTATGTTGTGTAGACACGTCTTCCCCAAGGGTAGCCTTGCAACCCCTGCAGTCTCTTTGCAGCCTTTTCCTTAATAGTATGAAGTCAATCTGTGTTCTGGTTCCACCGCTTTGGTACGTGATAATGTGTTGCTCACGCTTTCTGAAGAAGGTGTTGGCCACCGTTAGGTCGTATGTTACCGCAAATTCTAGTAGAGCTTTGCCCTTTACATTCCTAGTTCCAACACCGAATCCTTCGTGGTGAGGAGCGTAACCATCCTCCGTCACGCCAACGTGCCCATTGAAATCCCCGCCAATCATCACTTGTTTGGTTTGGGGTATGCCTTGCATCAATGTGTCTAGGTCCTCCCGGAATGTTGCCTTCTCATGCTCAGATAGACCAATTTGAGGTGCGTAGGCACTGATTATGTTCAATGCTTCTCCATCTAGGACCATCTTGATGCATATGATCCTATTGCCCACTCTTGATACTCCGACTACTTTATCCTTGAGCCTGCTTTCCACCATGATCCCAACTCCGTTCCTACCTCTGACCTTGCCCGCATACCAGAGCTTATGCCCCAGCACCTCCCTGGCTTTCGTGCCAACCCATTTGGTCTCTTGTAGACAAAGGATGTTGATGTTTCTCTTCATCATCATTTGGGCCACCTCGAAACTCTTCATCGTAAGTGTCCCGACATTTAGTGTCTCTAGTCTCAAATTCCCTGTCCCCTTTGGCCTCGCCCTCCCCCTCCCCAACCCCTTTGAAGATGGCCTCATTATCTGAGTTCCATAACTCTTGGCGCTCATCAACTAGCTGTGACTAACGCGGGTAAGTGATCACATAGACAAGAAGCTTAATAGCATATATGCACGAGATTATCGCCGCAATCAATAGGTAAACCGAAATTCAAAATAATGAAAGGAGGCAGAAACAAGTGAACCGAGTGAAAAATACTCAACTATAGTAAATTAAAACACTACCCCGCTGTAATAAAAGATAGATCAAACCTGGGGCTGGTGCGTTGTAGATACACCGACCGGCTAAAACTTACCTGGGCCCGCTCTTGCTTGTCGGGTGAGGGCTACTGGCTTTGGAGTCTTGGCGGTGGTGCTGGTGGTGGTGGAGAGGCCGGTGAGGTGTGCTGTGGTGGTGGGTGGATGGGCGTGGTGCGGTGCGGTGGGCTGGGTTGGAGGGGGATGTGGGTAGCAGTGGTGGTGGTGCCGGTGCCCGTGAGTAGTTCGGGGGGGTGGTGATGGGTAGAATGGTTGTGTGTTGGGCCAGATGGCGGTGGTGTTGGGGGTTTGTGGGGACTGCAATATGGCAATGTGTTCGAGGTTGCGTGGGTGAGGTGATGGGGTGGTGGGTTTCGGGTCGGTGAGGCGAGGTGGTGGGTTTTGGGTGGGGCAAGGTGGTGGTGATGTTCGCTGTCAAGGTGGTGAAGATGGTGGTGTTGGGGTTGGGTTCGATGGCGGTGGTGCGGGTGGGTGGTGTGGTGCGCGCATGACCGACGGTAGGTCTTCGCCGTCTAGGTGGCGTCGCTGGCGGTGGGGGTGGGTCGGCGAGGTGACCGACAGGATGGGGGTGACAGCGAAGAGGTGGAGGGGGAGGGGGGGGGGGGGGATGTAGGTGTTATTAGTGGACGTTGAGAAGAGAGAGAAGAGAGAGAAATTGTTTATTATTTTATATAATATATTATATTATTATTTTATTCTAAATAATGTACTATATTATTTGTTTATTATTTTAATTTAATATTAATCTTTTATACTTTAAATAATATTTAATATATTATATTTTAATTCTAAATTTATTAGTATAAAAAAATACAATAAATAATAAAATAAATAATAAAAAATTATTAATACATATAAAATATATATTCATATATTATCATTTTTTCATAATCCACATTACAAGATAAGCCGGTAAGTATATATGGCATTGTCTAAAGTATATCTACATCTGATAAAATAAAATAAAAAAGTACATCCGCACAAATTATAAAAACAACTTTCAAATTAGAAGCACAAGCATCGAGCTGTTCATTTTCAAACACGATCATAGAAATTAACTAATGACATTAGTTATGCAAAAATAAAAAACTAATAACAAACTATTCATCATGATCACGATCATCACAATAAGGAGGGCTTGATGGTTGACTGTTGGGATCATTGTGGGGTCGTTGTCCTCGTCTTTCACTTAAGAACAATCTAACTGTCTCCTGCAAGCCATTAACAGTATTCTGCAGCTCAGAAACTTTAGTATGAATATGCGAAGTGTCAAAAAGGAGCATAGGATTGTGAATGTCCCCATTGGGAGGCCCCCAGCCTTTGTGTGAGACCGTAGATACGATCTCTAGAAGGTGCAGATCCCGTTGCAGTTGTCCAGGCATTCAAATCAAAATCAGGCCGGGATGAGCCTTCTCTAAATATTTGTCGCATTTCCTCTTCATATCTCCTCTATAAAAAGATAATAGTAAGTATAAATTACGAATATACAAATTATAAAAAAAATACAAGGTGTACAACAACATAATGCAATAAAAGATCACCACATAAAATGAGACTTGCATTTCTAACAAAGAAATCTAAACTTAGTCTTTCAATATTGGCTCTACTCTTTCACCCTATCTTTCAAGTACAACGATATAATGAATGTATATATATATACACTTTACCCCAATAAGAACACCTCTGAAGAACTAATCCCAGAGCCCTAAACATATAAACTTAATGCTTTGAACTCACATTTTCATTAGATGAGCCATGTTTAATCATGATAAACATTAAATTCCAAACTCATGCATTTCTTAGGAATAACCCAATCATGCCAAAAACGTCTAAGAAAGTACACTAACATCAAGAAGTCCATATGTCCTTCTTAAAATCCACCTAATAGTAAATAGAATTTATAGTAATATTAATTTAGAAACTCCTTAGTCTAACCATTTCCTAAGTCCACTTGTATCTACTTCTACTAACAACCTCCAAACAACACATTTATCCAAAGCATCACTAAAAGTTTAAATTTTTGGTACCTCATACAATACGCATTCTCAATACAAGGTGAGGACCACTAATGAATCATCCCAAGATATAATCATACTACCTTAGCCACTATAAAATTTCTTATTTTTAAGCAAATGATACAAACTTAAAGATGAAATAAGCTAAGGCAAAAAAAACTTCAATCTAAACCAATTACTCCAAGATAAAAGTTTCAACTGTCGTTTCTCATACAAATCCACATGATAATAAAACAAGATATATATATATATATATATTAAATCTTATCGCGACCTCCTTTGATTTCTGGTCTACCCATTGACCCTTTTTGCCCCCTTTTTATACACGTGGGTCATCTCAAATAACTCCACTTCTGATATTTTCCTTCCCGTCTCTTTCTCCTACAAAATCAAAATGAATATATAGTCAACAACTATTACATAATAGTATCATAATGTATTTACATATTAAAAACTAAGAGAAAAAGGTATATCAAATAACAACAACAACAACAATAGTTGAACAAACATGACATAAAATGCCTATCAAAAAAAAAAAAAAAAAAAAAAAAAACGTATGTGTTAATGAGAATCTAAACACAAAACCTAATGTATACATCAATAGGCAGAGCTTTACAAGATAACCATTTCTATATACCATTTCTATACAAACCACAAATCATGTTCTAAGCACAACTAGACATCCTACATTTTTTGGACTTTCTATTATCAAACTAAATTGCAATTACAATCATAAACAAAAAACTTTCACAATAACATAATTTAAGAAAACATAACATAAATTATATACCTTCCTCCTCTTGTGTTCCGAAAAGGTTATGGAACCGCCTGTATGTTTATTCAATCGACCATCCTCCTCAGTGCCTCTGTTGTTTTTATTCGTTTCAGACAATTCCTGCAACTCTTCACTCATCCACTTATCACATAGTTTATCCCAAAAATCTGGGTTTATCCATGTAGGTGGATGAAGTTTCATGTTGTTATCCCCTGCTTTGTTTGCATTATCAAGGATGCAACAAATTTTTCTGTCGATCCCTCAATTTACGCTCTAACAATGCTTTCACAGCGCGATTCAGCTCTGGAAGCCAACAATAAGTTTTCTGTTATATGATAAATAAACTTATCAATGTCAATATCGTAAAAGAAATATAAATAAGAAGATAAAAAAAAATGATATTGAATTAAACTTATTTTCATACCAAGAACTCTCTCCACAGCCCGTCTTTGACATGTTGGGGGAAATCTGTATATGTGTTCCACGCGCCATGAAAGTGCTCCGTAATGAGATTACGAATAAATCCCGAAACTAGAGCCGACAATAGGGAAGGAACTCAACCCGGTACCTCGTATGATTTCTGCCATTAAATCATCTGTAATTTCACCATGAAGGGGTATTTCAGGGGGCATTTCATTTAAATCTGCGGCAGGATGTCTAGGCCCCCCTTCGGGTCTCGTCCCCTCTTCTTGCCCAGCTAGTCTACGAGCCATTTTACCCGCAATAGTTGTTAAAACAACAAACCAATATACATATAATATAAACAAATATAGTAATACAATCATAATATAGAATATATTACCAAATTACTAAATACTAACTAAAGGCCACGACTCACTGAAGAACAAGCACCAAATTTATGACAATGACCACCAAATTATGCAAAATTACTCATTAATTCAAAACTACCTTAATAATAAAATCAACCTAAAAAATTAGAACCTTTTACCAAAAAATCTAACGAACTAAAATATCCACCACTCAAATAATCTTCCACCACT
The DNA here is from genome assembly GCA_018398585.1 of Simmondsia chinensis. Taxonomy (NCBI): domain Eukaryota; kingdom Viridiplantae; phylum Streptophyta; class Magnoliopsida; order Caryophyllales; family Simmondsiaceae; genus Simmondsia; species Simmondsia chinensis. The sequence continues at coordinate 32,852,374 of JAGTTD010000008.1, read as the reverse complement.
TAAATGACCATCAAGTTATCAAAATCACTAAACATCACCACTCAAATCTCAATATCTCAATTTCATCCACCATTTACCAAAAACAAGTTAAAATATACAAAAAAATTTAACAATACAACCCCAAATGCATAATATTGATATATATCTTGTAAACATTCATATTGTACACTAACAATATTTTAGAAGTTTCAAAAAAAAATTACTAATATCAAATATTTTTTTCCATGATTATTAGTAATATAAAAAATGTAAACATATACATTGTATTTAAACAAAATTTAAAAAACTTCCGAGGTGTTAAATGTAAAGGACTATATACATGTATTTTATACAACTTGACCAAAAATATGTATTTTATACTTAACAATCTAAAAAAGTAAAACTAAAATAAGTAAATATAAAAAAACTAGACATAAATCAAAAATTACATCTATGCATGAAAAGTTTAAAAACTAAAAATGTAAGCATACGTAAGGAAAAAAATCTCAAAAAAATACTTACAATAAATATCCAAAGCAAAATCGAACGGTGGTGGACAGCTACCGACTAAGGTTGTGATGGTGCCGGACGGCAGTGGTTAGGGTTTTGGGTTTTGTGTGTGGGTTTCGGGTTCTGCAAATAGTGGTGACGGACCGGACGGTGGCAAGCGGCGGTCGTTGGTGACGGACTCCGGTGGTCATGGTGCCGGAACTCGGGGATGAGTATGCCGGACGGCAGTCGTCGGGTGCTAGATGACGGTTCTTTGGGTGGGGAGAGAAGAAGAGACTTTTGGGACGACAAAAAAGGACGGTAAAGGTGGGGTGGGGGTAATTAATACATTTCTAACAGCTAAATTGGTCACAATATCATTACAAAATAAATTTTATTATACATTTTAAATTTATGGGTTTTAAAAATCTTATTTACTTAATCGCAATAACTTATTAAAAATAGATTTTTTGGATGATTTTAATATATATATATATATATATATATGTAAATGTTATTATACCCTGTATTAAAATCTCCTAGTTTTTGTTAGATTTCTCATACACTAGAAAAATTGATGTGAGACAATTAAATAACGACAATCCAAAGGATTATGAAAAAGTTAATCGTGTTAAAGTATAATTATATTATTAAAGAAATGTCTCATGTTAGCATTATCTAGGATAAAAAATTTTCGCCTACGATATATGACTGTTACAGTCCAAAAAGTAAAAAGAGGGAATCCCATATCGGTGGGGTGAGCAAAAAAACACCAATTTATATATATACTAGAGGGGCTACTCCACCCATTGCCAATTGGTTTTGGGATGGAACCTCCTTTAGTATGTAACAATAGTATCAGAGCCGTCGATCCGCGGATCAATTCCAAGAAGCTCGAGTCTAGTATGGGACAGACCCTGCTCCGGCGTCGTGCTCGGTCCGGTATGGGACGGACCATGCCCGATGACCGTACTGGACAAACCACTTATAATGGGCCTAAGTTTCGGAAAGGGCTACCTAGGAGAGGGCTACCTAGAGTAAAGTGAAGCCGTCCTGAGAAAAGAGCTACCTAACTCAGAGTGAAGCTACCTAGAGTGAAGCCGTCCAAGGGAAAAAGGGCTACCTAGAGTAGAGTGAAGCCAACCAGAGAAAAGGGCTACCTACTCAGAGTGAAGCTACCTAGAGTGACAACCGTCGAGGACGACGGTTGCGGAGTATGGTGGTTTGTTACAGTCCAAAAAGTAGAAGGAGGAAATCCCACATCGGTGGGGTGAGCAAGAAAACACCAATTTATATACTAGAGGGGCTACTCCACCCATTGCCAATTGGTTTTGGGATGGAACCTCCTTTAGTATGTAACAATGACACACATATATTGCCGACTCATGTTCTTTAAACAATCTAACTTGTATCCTCCTACTAAATGAGAGCATAACCAATTAAAACTCGAACCCAACCATCTAATTAACCCAAAATTTAATAAAGTTTAAGCATGATATGATTCAATCAATGAATAAAACTAGACCCAAATTAATTCGAACCTTAACAGGACTCGGATATAAAATGATCTAATTTAATCAGAACTATATTGTAATGTCCGTTAATCCCAAAACAATCGACCTCCGTTAACTCAAAACTCGAAATGATCTATTATGAATTATAATTCTGGACCGCCAATTCTTTGCAACCAATAACTCGAAGTATTTCACGTATAATATAGCCTCAATAATTCAGCTCTAATTTCATGAGTCAAATGTGAAGTCAAGTGCAACTTTCTATCACCTTAATTTTTTTACTTAACATTTAAGACCAATATGTTAACTATTTATTTCCTTCACGATAGCGCCTTGTATATGTATAGTAAGACTGTATACATCTCACCTTTCTCATACTGAGCCCTTTGAGGCACCGAGTTTGTTTTTGTTGTTATTCTCTCATCAACTATATACATATAGGCCTCCTTTGGTATGCGGAAAGTAGACTAGTGAAGTTTCCATTCATGGGAAGTGTCGTTTTTTAGGCTTGTTTGGTATGCGGAAAGTAGGTAGGATGTGGGAAGTTCAAATTACCTAGCCCTCCTAGATAAGTTCTACTTCCTTCTTTACTTTTAATCTATATTCCACCCCTTCCAATGTATGAAAAAGGCGCAAGGCGCACTGCGCACTGAGGCGATAGGGGTTCCTAATGCCTAGGCGCACAATTTCATAATTTGCATTCGTATTCTATATTTATAAAATATTTTATGAACATAAGCTAAAAAATTAATTAATTATGTAATATAACAGCTCTAATTAAAAATCTATATAGTGCTTAAGAAAAATACCGCTAAAAGATATTGATATTCATCAAAAGGCGCTGTATTATACATATCAACATAAGCTTTTTTACAAAAATTGTAAATATATCAACATAAGCTTTTTTACAAAAATTATGTAACACAATAAAAACACACATAATATAATAATATGTTAAATTTAAGGCAAAATATACCAAAAAACAAAAGGCGCGACTAGGCGCGCCTCAGCGCTTCGTGCGCCTTAGTGCGCCTTGGCGCGCCTCACTGAAGTCGCCTCGCTTGAGGCTTGTGAGGCGATGGAGGTGCGCCTCAACACTAAGGCACGCTTTTTTATACACTGACCCCTTCCAATATGTGATTATGACAAGTTTACTTATAACAATCTTTTTCAATGATCTTAAAAGATAGAACATAGGCATGAATTTTTAGGAAGTTCTATTTTCCATACGGGCACCCAAATACTTTTATACTACTTCAAGGAAAGTTGACAAGAGAAGTTAATTCCCGAGGAGTACGACTTCGTGTAAGAATTTAATTCATTCGGCAACCAAACGAGGCTAGGATTTATAAATTAAAGACAATCTTGTCTGATTTTATGATTATTAGTGAAAAGATGATTATGTTATACTTTGTCTTGCATTGCTTTCTCCGACACTAATGAAAGTTAGGTTCCAATCAAATGAGTTCCGCCACTATAAATATTTACATCCAATGTACAACTATTGATTCAATTAACGAATCTTCACTATGATTTTTTTTTTTTTAAACTATTTAATGCAAATATGTACTTTTAATTGAAAAACTTATTCAAATTACTTGAACAAAACCTTATTTCATCACTGCAAGTTTTAACGTTGAACTAAAGCGATAAAACTTTTGAAAGTCATAATAAATATTACACAAAAGACTATTTGAGAGATGCTACATAATATATAGTTTGGTGTCAAAAAATAAGACATAGTATGTACATAGCTCCCACAAATCATGTAACATATATAAAATTAAAAAGTAAATTTCACAAAATAAATTAAAATTGTTTATACATTCATTGTATGTTATGATTATTTTTATTATATTATTCCACAATACTGTCAATTTATAATTAAAAATATTTTCTAATAACAATTTAGATGTGATTTTTAAAAAATACATATATTTTCTAATTTTTTGATGCCACATCTTAATTTTAATTTTGTTTAGTTTTTGCTTAAATAACTTTCAAAAAAATAATTTACAAAAACTCGAACTAATTTTAAAAAAAATTTTAAATATTTTTAAAGTATTCACATATATTACAAATTTGTAAATACTTACAAAATAATTTAAAATTTTAGTTTTGAAGTGATGTTTTTAAGCTGGAAACATTAAAGTAACCGCTGACGCAGCGGTCATTAGTTTTAATAATATTAAAAAATTTATTAAATTAATCATAATTTCCAATAATATAATTTTTTATCATAAAATAATATAATTGTTAAGATAATATTATTATTAACAAATAAAAATATTTATTTTTAAAGAAATTTTGTAATTTTAATTGTTTATAAATTAATTAGCTACTCTAACAATACTAAATTTTTTATCAGTAGTATAAAAATATTAGTTTTTGCCTTATCAATAACTATTTTCATTATTTATAACTTGTTAGTTTTATTGTTAGAACAAATTAATTTTATAATTTTAAAGTTATTGTTAATTTTATTATAGTATTACATGTTTTAAATATTTTAAAAACTATATAAATAGTATGGTAAATTATATGTACATTAGTATTCTAAGATTTTATTTATTAATTTATTAATTCATAAATTTTATGAAATACTATTGTACTAAAAATTTTATATATTTTTAATACAATATTCCAAATAGCATTGTATAAGGGTTTAAAATAGACCATATTTTTAACTTTTTTAGTCCCTGATGTTAATAATTTATTACATATGTATAACTTTTATGGATTCAAAATTATTTGGAAAATCGTATGGTTTGGACCCCCCACCCCCACCTTATTCTTTTTCAGACTCCCTTAACCATAGATAGACCTTTTTGGACAAAAATGCCCTCCCACCTCACCCCCCCCCCCCCATCCGTCCTCTCTCTCTCTCCCTTTCTCTCTCCTCATTTAATGCAAGGCAGGCAAAAGGACAGTTTTTTGACTTTTTTCACTCTTCCTTTTCTTCATTTTTTTTTTCTTTTTGAATTTTTTTGTCAAAAAAAAATATTATTTTCAAATTTGCCCTTTCTTCTTCTTTCCTCCCAGACCTTGTTTAGATGTATTTCAAGTAATTAGTGGTGTCTGAAATAAAATCATACACTGTGTATGATGCATTATAATGCTGTAAAGTAAATTTATTCAGGTATATTTCAAGTAATTAGTGGTAAATAACTTATCATACATAATATATGATAGGTTATAATGGCATAAAATCAACTTTTGCTATTTTTTTCAAGTAATTAGGAGTACTGTGGTCTGAAATCGAATCATACACTGGGTATGATGCGTTTTAATGGTATAAAATGAACTTATTCATGTTTATTTCAATTAATTAGTGGTAAATAACTTGTCGTATACAATGTATGATAGGTTTTAATGGCATAAAATCAACTTTGGAGTTTTTTTTTATGTAATTACTGTTACAGTGGTCTGAAATAGAATCATACACTGAGTATGGTGCGTTTTAGTGGTGTAAAATGAACTTATTCAGGTGTACTTCAAGCAATTAGTGGTAAATGACTTATCATACACAATGTATGATAGGTTATAATGACATAAAATTAACTTTTGCTGTTTTTTTTCAAGTAATTAGGGGTACAGTGGCCTGAAATCAAATCATACACTGGGTACGATGCATTTTAATGGTGTAAAATAAACTTATTCAGGTGTATTTCAATCAATTAGTGGTAAATGACTTGTCATACACAATGTATGATAGGTTTAAATGGCATAAAATCAACTTTTGCTGATTTTTTCAAGTAATTACTGTTACAGTGGGCTGAAATCGAATCATACAATGGGTATGAAGCATTAAAATGGTTTAAAATGAACCTTTTCAGGTATGTTTCAAGTAATTAGTGGTAAATGACTTATCATACACAAATTATTATAGATTTTAATGGCATAAAATAAACTTTTGCAGTTTTTTTATGTAATTACTGTTGCAGTGGTCTGAAATCGAATCATACACTGGGTATGATGCGTTTTAATGGTGTAAAATGAACTTATTCAGATGTATTTCAAGTAATTAGTGGTAAATGACTTATCATACACAATGTATGATAGGTTATAATGGCATAAAATCAACTTTTGCTTTTTTTTTCAAGTAATTAGGGGTACAGTGGTCTGAAATCGAATCATACACTCGGTATGATGCGTTTAATGGTGTAAAATGAACTTAATCAGGTGCATTTCAAGCAATTAGTGGTAAATGACTTGTCATACATAATGTATGACAGGTTATAATGGCATAAAATCAACTTTTGCTGGTTTTTTCAAGTAATTATTATTACAGTGGTCTGAAATCAAATCATATACTGGGTATGATGCGTTATAATGGCGTAAAGTGACCTTATTCAGGTATACTTCAAGTAATTAGTGGTAAATAACTTGTCATACACAATGTATGATAGGTTTTAATGGCATAAAATCGACTTTTGCAGGTTTTTTCATGTATTTAGTGGTACAGTGGTCTGAAATCAGATCCTACACTGTGTATGATCCCTTAAAATGGTGTATAATGAACTTGTTCAGGTATATTTCAAGTAATTAGTGGTAAATAACTTGTCATACACAATGTATGATAGGTTTTAATGGCATAAAATCAACTTTTGCAGGTTTTTTCAAGTAATTACGGTCACAGTGGTCTGAAATCGAATCATACACTGGGTATGATGCGTTATAATGGTGTAAAATCACCTTATTCAGGTGTATTTCTATCAATTAGTGGTAAATGACGTATCATATAAAATATATGATAGGTTTTAATGGCATAAAATTAACTTTTGCAGTTTTTTCATGTAATTACTGTTACAGTAGTCTGAAATCAGCTTATATACGTGTATTTCAAGTTTTATTGGTGTATGATGCACTTCATACACGGTGTATGATGGGTTATAGTTGTGTAAAATCAAAGTATATTTGTGTATTTTTGGGATGTGTATTTAGAAAAAAAATATACATTTTCAATAAAATAATCCGTACGATTTTTCTTCAAAAAGGCCCTCCCATTCAACCCCCCAACCCGTCCCCTTTCTCTCTCCTCATTTAATGTGCAGCCGATTACTGTACTTTAGCCCCTCCCCACTCCATTTTCTCTCTCTTCATTTAATGCAAAAGTACATATTTTTACTTTATGTCATGTAACTTGCTTTTCACTCTATCCCTCCCTTCTTCTCATTTCCCGCCCATTTACTCACCTCTTATTCATAGTATTTGTTATTTTTCTCTTAATCTAAATTCCCCAAGTCCATTTTTCTCTCAATCTGCTACATTGGGCCCTCGGAAGAAGAAGAAGAAGAAGAAGCCGTTTTAAGATCGTGTTTGAAGCTTCGTGGCATTGCTGTAGGTTCAACGTTGAGTCGTTACACACATTTCACGATTTTCAGACCAGATATTGAAGGTAACATGACCATTTCTGATATTGTCGGTAATGTATCCTTGTCCTATGAGGTCAGTGTGTTACAAGTCATTTATGGTTTATGATTGGTTTAAATGATGTATTATAACTTTCTTTTGGTGTGTTTGAACTCATTAGCGGTGTATGATTAGTCATACATCGTGTATGATAGGTTTTAATGGTGTGAAATTAATTTGTTTAGGTGTGCTTTATGTAAATAGTGCTGTATGATAGGTTTGAATAGTGTGAAATCAACTTGTGTTAGTGTATGTTAAGTAATTAATGGTGTATAATCAGTCATACACTGTGTAGGATTGGGTTTAATGGTGTATAACCAACTTGTGTTTGTGTGTATTAAGTAATTAGTGGTGTATAATCAATCATACACTGTGTATGGTTGGTTTTAATGGTGTATAACCAACTTGTGTATGTGTATGTTAAGTAATTAATGGTGTATAATCAATCATACACTGTGTAGGATTAGGTTTAATGGTGTATAACCAACTTGTGCAGACGTTTTTTAAGTAATTAGTGGTTTATGAGCAACCATACACTGTGTATGATTGGGTTTAATGGCGTATAACCAACCTGTGTATGTGTATGTTAAATAATACACTACTAAGTAGTTGAAACACACTTGTACAAGTTGATTTCACACCATTAATACTCATCATACACTATGTATTGTAAGTAATACACTACTAAGTAGTTGAAACACACTTGTACAAGTTGATTTCACAGCATTAATACTTGTCATACACGAAGTATGGTAAGTCATACACCACTAAGTAGTTGAAACACACTTGTAGAAGTTGATTTCACACCATTAATACTCATCATACACTATGTATGGTAAGTAATACACCACTAAGTAGTTGAAACACACTTGTACAAGTTGATTTCACACCATTAATACTTGTCATACACTATGTATGGTAAGTCATACACCACTAAGTAGTTGAAACACACTTGTACAAGTTGATTTCACACCATTAATACTCATCATACACTATATATGGTAAGTCATACACCACTAAGTAGTTGAAATACACTTGTAGAAGTTGATTTCACACCATTAATACTCATCATACACTATGTATGGTAAGTAATACACTACTAAGTAGTTGAAACACACTTGTACAAGTTGATTTCACACCATTAATACTTATCATACACTATGTATGGTAAGTCATACACCACTAAGTAGTTGAAACACACTTGTACAAGTTGATTTCACACCATTAATACTTGTCATACTCTAAGTATGGTAAGTCATACAGCACTAAGTAGTTAAAACACACTTGTAGAAGTTGATTTCACACCCATTAATACTCATCATACACTATGTATGGTAAGTAATACACTACTAAGTAGTTGAAACACACTTGTACAAGTTGATTTCACACCATTAATACTTATCATACACTATGTATGGTAAGTAATACACCACTAAGTAATTGAAACAAACCGTAAATTTATTTATTACACTATAATTGTCACAACTATCAATGAAATTGTGTACTATCAATATAAATGCCCTTGTTGATTTATATGGATGAGGCTGACCGGTTGGGGTGGTTGGTGGTTGAACATTGAATGTTCAGGGGTCATAATGGACTCCCAAACAAGATATTTAATAACCTCAACTACCACCTACTTTATCATACTCCTCTCCCACGATTCTCCCCTATAAATGGATGAGATGGACAAGAAGCCAAGCATATACGGTTCCTCAATATATCGAGCCGTTTAAATTGCTAATGTAAGTGGCTCTAGCAGCAGCGGTGGTGGGCCAGTGACAGCTGAGACACAAAGAGAGGTGGCACTTCTACAGATCATGTTTCATCAACGATCTACCAAGCAATTAGTGGTGTATGATCAATCACACATGGTGTACGATGTATGATGAGTTGTGATGGTGTGAAGTTCATCCGCATGATAAGGATCTTGAACTTTGTATGCATGCAGTGGATTCACTTTACAGACAACATATGCAGAGGGACAACTGTATGTAGTTCCAGCAGTTATATATGTCCAGTTTGTTATACAAATTGTATGCAGGGTTTTAACGTGTGTCAAGTTCTACGTATCATACACAGTGTATGACGAATTTTATGTATGGTAAAATCACGGGCTGTGCATGTATTTTTAAGTTTGTTGGAAATTATTGGTGTCACACCATTAATACGCGGTGTATGACGAGTTATATGGGTGAAAAATCAAGTTCTACAATTGTGTTTTAGGTACTTAGTGGTGTATAACTAATCATAAACGGTGTAGGATGAGTTTTAATGGTTAATACCAACCTTTGCACGTGTGAAGTTCAGGTTTTGCTGGTATGATACTGTGAAATCAACCTATATTGGTGGTCTGTAAACATTGTATTACACTCAAAGTAAACATCAAACCCCAAGAAAATCACATAATTGCAATCAACTTCAAAAATTGACAATTTTCATAACACCATTTGAAAATACATCAATAGGAACATACAACAACATCGAAATATACAATATTACATACAACTTTTAATATAATGAATATAATGTAAATCCTTTGGTACAAGTATGTATTTTTATTACATACAATTTTCAATATAATGAAAATAATGTATAATGAATAACGTAATTTTATTGACATGTATGCATTTGAATCTGTTTATTCCTTCCGTGTCTGTACAAGTGTACACAAGTATACTGCCGCAATTTCCCCATCTGCGCTTGCGTGCATTGGGAGATGCTCAGTCCTTTGGTTAGCAAAAATTCTATGAACTTTACAACAAAAATTTCACAGTCTGACCTGCAGTTAATATTAATACAGATTTCACAGTCAGAAATTATACATCATTGCAAGTAATGACTATTTTGCATCCACTTCATAACCAAAAGTCCAAATGAACGGAATAGTAAAATTGCATGGGAAGTACATGTCATACCCCCTTTGCTGTAGACATTCATTCCGATTGTAAGTTATCGAGAAAGGCTTGCCCTTGAAATGTATGAGGTCCTTTCGGACATCCCAAAAATTAACCAACACTAGAGCATGTGGAAGCAATTTTGCAATTGGTTCCACATGTTCTAATCTTGCTGCCCTGTATTTGGTGGAGTACAAGGAATCAAATACTTGTATCCGCCAATCATTAAGATGGATGGCAGCAAGGAACCAATGTTCATTAGGTTGATTAATGGGCATGTATGTCCGATCCACGTTGTGGCAGCTGACCCCATATGTGGCATCCCCGGCAAGGAACTTAATGATCAACGAATCAAAATCAGTAAAAGCTGACTCGAGCGGGATTCCACTGTTTTGAGTTTGTTTTAGTAGGGGTCTAAATTGAGGAGCAACCGTTGTGTCCGAGCATGTTGCCCTCTGGTCGAATTGCTCTGGCCACTGATGTTTCTTCTACAAAATATAGTGCAGAACTACATTCATTTCCTGCGATTCAAAACTAATTAGTTGAGACACCCTAACACAAGTTATTCTTGGATAAGTTGATTTTACACACATAAACAAGTTCATTTTATACAGTTCAACCCTATGACTAATCATACACCACTCTTTATTCAAAACACACTAGCACAGGTTGATTTTACACCTTTAGCATCAATCATACACGGTGTATGACTAGTAATACAACACTTACTTACTTAATACACAATAACATAAGTCGATTTAACACAGGTTGATTTTACTTATTAGTTGACACACGGCAAAACTATCATGATGGGAAACATACCTCATCAGTAAGCCAGGCGTCCTCGTTTCTCAACCGATACCAAAATTGTCCCGTCGTCACAGTCAAAACAAAGAAATCTATTGGTTGATCATTAGGTAACGAAAAGGGGGTCTTCAAATCTCTGTAATATACAATACCAAGCATGATATATAAGCATACCATAAGAAAGATGATTTCAGACCACTGTAACAGTAATTACTTGAAAAAACCAGCAAAATTTAATTTTATGCCATTAAAACCTATCATACATTGTGTATGACAAGTCATTTACCACTAATTGCTTGAAATACACCTGAATAAATTTATTTTACACCATTATAATAAATCATACACAGTATATGATTCGAACACTAACAGTAATTACTTGAAAAAATCAGCAAAAGTTGATTTTATGATATTAAAACCTATCATACATTGTGTATGACAAGTCATTTACCACTAATTGCTTGAAATACACCTGAATAAGTTAATTTTACACCATTATAACGAATCTTACACAGTGTATGATTTTATTTCAGACCACTGTAATAGTAATTACTTGAAAAAATAGCAAAAGTTGATTTTATGCCATTAAAACCTATCATACATTGTGTATGACACATTATTTACCACTAATTAATTGAAATACACCTGAATAAGTTCACTTGACACCATTATAGTGCATCATACACAGTGTATGATTTTATTTCAGACACAACTAATTATTTGAAACACACCTAAGAAAGATGTATTCTAGAAATATTTACATACTAATTATCAAAAAGCATCGTGCAAAATCACACTCACTTAGCGACCGCTGCGTGGAAACTTTTGTAAAAATCTTCAAAATCTTCTATGTCTTTGTCGGAGGGAGGCTGGAATGGATTGAAGGGCAGAACTGGCTCCGGTCCAGGATGGGTAATTTTTGCCCGTTTGCTCTTACCCTCCGCAGTCCATTCCTCACCTTTGTACTTGGGGTTTGGCTTGGGGTCCCTCCTCTCTTGCCCCAATCTAAACACTGTCTCGGACAATGTCATCAAGTTTTCAACGCCTTCCACATGCGGTGACGATGGTTCCTTGAAGACATTTTCCTCCGCCCTATATGGCATAGCAAATAGCAAAAGTCAATAAGCATCAACATGCATGAAAACATAACAAATTGGGACACTAACAAGGAATCTAGTGTCTTACCCAGTACGTGCAGGAGAAACTATTATGGCTTGCTCAATCGGGGATGGATGAGCGGAAGTCGATGAACATATTTGTGGCGATGTGGCATGCGCTTGACGGTCTGAGAGCAGCTCCTTAATCAGTGCATCCCGAGCCTCAAATCGTCGTTCGTACATTTGCAGCATTCGCTGGTGCGCTTCAAGCTGCATCCGTACCATTTGCACATCTTTACCCCTCGCTTCGAGTCTCTCCATAACCTGTAATAAGTCATCCAAATTGGCATAATCAGCAAATTTGAATAATATAGTATCCACACGGATAAAAATGTAATTAAATAAACACAAAACAATTTATCATACTGTTTGGTCCGCCGAATTGGTTGACGTAGGATACGGGTCCTTCCTGGATGCCGGCAACGGAGGTTGAGTTGCCAATGGTTGTGGCTCCTCACCAAGCTCTGCTGGCATTGCCATAACAAGAGATTGAAACCCCTCCTCAGCATCCTCAGCATAGGGAATGCCTTGTAGATTAGGCTGACTGGCTTCCGCACTTGTCAGTCTAATCGGTTCGGCATTCAATTGCTGATCAAAGGAAGATACATCATATACACGTTAGTAAAATTACAAATCATACTTCTAACCCAAAATATATGAAACATACAGTAGTAAAACAATAACAACATAGTGTATTTATTACCTGATCAAATACCGTTGAGAGCAGAGCGGAGTACGGAGCTTTAACGGACATCTTCCAGTTAAGGATCCGCCCAAGAGGCTGGTCGCCAACCCTCACCGCCCCAACCTTGGCAAGTTCTGGAAGGATTTCCAGGGCAAATATGGAAACCACATCGTAGAACCCATGGACGGAGTAGGTATTCTCCAAACCATGCTGCATTCTTGCAGCGAAATCCTTGAGCTTCCGCACCAAGAATTTCCAGCTCAAGGATCCCCATGCAACACGATTGAAAGAGTCCACATCGTCCATGAGGGCCAGGATGTTCGGGTCAATGCCCGTTCACTTGCGTTTGGCGAACAGTAGACCCTCGACCAGGTACGCAACAGCAAGCTTAACCTGGTCCTCCATGATGGAGCAGGTTCTGCATGCATCAAAAAGCTGCTGCCTAGTCATCCTCCCCCTCATGCCATACTTGGCAACCAGCCTATTGGGACCACCGCGTACATCTTCCACACCGGCATATCTCAAGCCGGTGAGAATGCAAAACTCCCTCCTCCCGAGGTGCACTACCTTCCCACCAAATAAGAATGATAACTCCTCGGGATTGGGGTTGGCCACCTGGTGGAGAAGGACAACGTGAATGAGACTATGCCAGAAGCTGACATTGGACTCACTCAGCTTAAGCAGATGCCCGACATTATATTGTGAGGCAAGGGCAAGCTGTAATGCAAAACACTTTTAGTTAATATGGGATCATAAATGTCATTGTCAAAAGTCAACATAATTAAAATGGATACAGTGTCAAACCTTGGCTTCGTCGTCCTTCAAGATTTCCTTTATCTCCGTAACAACCTTGGTTGACTTGGAGGAATTTCCAGAAACCCCTCGGGAAAATGTAATCAACCTCAACTGCAGGGCGGCTCTTCCTACGTGTGTAAAATGCCATCTGAAATAAAAGCAATACACCATTAATTACTGAACACAAACAGACACACTTTGGTTCTACACCATTGAAACAAATCATACAGAGTGTATGATTGATTATACACCACCACTAATTACTTATAATACACAAACACAAGTTGGTTATACACCATTAAAACCAATCCTACACACTATATGATCGATTATACACCACTAATTACTTAACATACACAAACACAGGTTGGTTATACACCATTAAACCCAATCAGACACACTGTATGGTTGCTTATAAACCACTTACTTAAAAAGCATATACACAAGTTGATTTTACACCATTAAAACCAATCCTACACACTGTATGGTTGCTCATATGAAACATGCAGAAGTTCATTATACCACAAAGGTTGATTTTACATGAAAAAAAAAACCACAAAACATGCAGAAGATCATTTTACACAAATAAAAAACACTATATTGTTGGTTATTAAACCCAATCATACACACTGTATGGTTGCTCGCTCATAAACCATTAATTACTTAAAAAACATCTACACAAGTTGATTTCACACCATTAAAACCAATCCTACACACTGTATGGTTGCTCATATGAAACATGCAGAAGTTCATTATACCACAAAGGTTGATTTTAAGTGAAAAAAAAACCACAAAACATGCAGAAGATCATTTTACACAAATAAAAAACACTAATCACAAAGCCACTAACACCAAAACCCTAAACCCTAACAAATACTATGCACTATGTTCAGGAAATGGTACGAAACAAACGGATATTATACATTGGAGCACCAAAACTCTAAACCCTACAAAAATAACTCTTACTCACCTTCGGAAATGGTGATTAAACACTGGAGCGGCTAGAGATCAAGGATGAAGGTGTGAAAACAGAGGTCAGACCCACGGGAACGAGAATCGCAGCTGAAGTAGAGGAGAAAGGGGATGAACAAATTCGGAAAGAGGAGAGAGAGAATGAACCGGTGAGAGAAAGAGGAGAGTGACAGGTGGCTTGTAAAACAAGTTGCTTATGGGGAAGACAGAAAGGCGGGAAGGGATTTTACAGCTGTAAGTAAATGAGGAGAGAGCAGGGGTACGGATGGGATGGCACTAAATGAGGAGAGAGAAAGGGGACGGGTTGGGGGGGGGGGGGGGGGTGAATGGGAGGGCCTTTTTGAAGGGAAATCGTACGGATTATTTTATTGAAAATGTATATTTTTTTTCTAAATACACATCCCAAAAATACACAAATATACTTTGATTTTACACAAATATAACCCATCATACACCGTGTATGAAGTGCATCATACACCAATAAAACTTGAAATACACGTATATAATCTGATTTCAGACCACTGTAACAGTAATTACATGAAAAAACCTGCAAAAGTTGATTTTATGCGAATAAAACCTATCATACATTGTGTATGACAAGTTATTTACCACTAATTACTTGAAGTATACCTGAATAAGGTCACTTTACACCATTATAACGCATCATACCCAGTGTATGATTCGATTTCAGACCACTATAACAGTAATTACTTGAAAAAACAAGCAAAAGTTGATTTTATACCATTACAACCTATCATACATTGTGTCTGACAAGTTATTTACCACTAATTACTTAAACTGAACCTGAATAAGTTCATTTTACACCATAATAACGCATCATACCCAGCGTATGATTCGATTTCAAACCACTGTACCCCTAATTACTTGAAAAAAAAGCAAAAGTTGATTTTATGCCATTAAAATCTATAATAATTTGTGTATGATAAGTCATTTACCACTAAGTACTTGAAACATACCTGAAAGGGTTCATTTTAAACCATTGTAACGCATCATACCCATTGTATGATTTGATTTCAGCCCACTGTAATAGTAATTACTTGAAAAAACCAACAAAAGTTGATTTTATGCCATTAAAACCTATCATACATTGTATATGACAAGTTATTTACCACTAATTGCTTGAAATACACCTGAATAAGTTCATTTTACACCATTAAAACGCATCATACCCAGTGTATGATTCGATTTCAGACCACTATACCCCTAATTACTTGAAAAAAACAGCAAAAGTTGATTTTCTGCCATTAAAACCTATCATACATTGTGTATGATAAGTCATTTACCACTAATTGCTTGAAATACACCTGAATAAGTTCATTTTACACCATTAAAACGCATCATACTCAGTGTATGATTCGATTTCAGACTACTGTAACAGTAATTACATAAAAAAAACTGTAAAAGTTGATTTTATGCCATTAAAACCTATCATACATTGTGTATGATAAGCCATTTACCACTAATTGCTTGAAATACACCTGAATAAGTTCATTTTACACCATTAAAACGCATCATACCCAGTGTATGATTCGATTTCAGACCACTGTACCCCTAATTACTTGAAAAAAACAGCAAAAGTTGATTTTATGCCATTATAACCTATCATACATTGTGTATGATAAGTCAATTACCACTAATTGCTTGAAATACACCTGAATAAGTTCATTTTACACCATTAAAACGCATCATACCCAGTGTATGATTCGATTTCAGACCACTGCAACAGTAATTACATAAAAAAACTACAAAAGCTTATTTGATGCCATTAAAACCTATAATAATTTGTATATAATAAGTTATTTACCACTAATTACTTGAAACATACCTGAAAAGGTTTATTTTAAACCATTTTAACGCATCATACCCATTGTATGATTCGATTTCAGACCACTGTAACAGTTATTACTTGAAAAAACGGCAAAAGTTGATTTTATGCCATTTAAACCTATCAGATATTGTGTATGACAAGTCATTTACCCCTAATTGCTTGAAATACACCTGAATAAGTTCATTTTACACCATTAAAACGCATCATACCCAGTGTATGATTCAATTTCAGACCACTGTACCCTCAATTACTTGAAAAAACAGCAAAAGTTGATTTTATGCCATTATAACCAATCATACATTGTGTATGATAAGTCATTTACCACTAATTGCATGAAATACACCTGAATAAGTTCATTTTACACCATTAAAACGCATCATACCCAGTGTATGATTCGATTCAGACCACTGCAATAGTAATTACACAAAAAAAACTGCAAAAGTTTATTTTATGCCATTAAAACCTATAATAATTTGTGTATGATAAGTCATTTACCACTAATTACCTGAAACATACCTGAAAAGGTTCATTTTAAACCATTTTAACGCATCATACTCAGTGTATGATTCGATTTCAGACTACTGTAACAGTAATTACATAAAAAAAAACTGTAAAAGTTGATTTTATGCCATTTAAACCTATCATACATTGTGTATGACAAGTCATTTACCACTAATTGCTTGAAATACACCTGAATAAGTTCATTTTACACCATTAAAACGCATCATACCCAGTGTATGATTCGATTTCAGACCACTGTACCCCTAATTACTTGAAAAAAACAGCAAAAGTTGATTTTATGTCATTATAACCTATCATACATTGTGTATGATAAGTCATTTACCACCAATTGCTTGAAATACACCTGAATAAGTTCATTTTACACCATTAAAACGCATCATACTCAGTATATGATTCGATTTCAGACCACTATAACAGTAATTACATAAAAAAAAACTGTAAAAGTTGATTTTATTCCATTAAAACCTATCATACATTGTGTATGACAAGTTATTTACCACTAATTAATTGAAATAAACCTGAATAAGTTCATTTTACACCATTAAAACGCATCATACCCAGTGTATGATTCGATTTCAGACTACTGTACCCCTAATTACTTGAAAAAAACAGCAAAAGTTAATTTTATGCCATTATAACCTATCATACATTGTGTATGATAAGTCAATTACCACTAATTACTTGAAATGCACCTGACTAAGTTCACTTTACAGCGTTATAATGCATCATACACAGTGTATGATTTTATTTCAGACACCACTAATTACTTGAAACACACCTAAACAAGGTCTGGGAGGGATGAAGAAGAAAGGACAAATTTGGAAATATTATTTTTTTTTGACAAAAAAATTCGAAAAGAAAAAAAAAATGAAGAAAAGGAAGAGTGAAAAAAGTCAAAAAAGTGTCCTTTTACCTGCCTTGCATTAAATGAGGAGAGAGAAAGAGAGAGAGAGAGAGGACGAAGGGGGGGGGGGGGGGGGGGGGTGAGGTGGGAGGGCATTTTTGTCCAAAAAGATCTATTTATAGTTAAGGGAGTCTAAAAAAGAATAAAGTGGGGGTGGGGGGTTCAAACCGTACGATTTCCCAAATTATTTCACAACATATTTCAAGTAGAAATTAATATAATAAGTAATTTATCTCACATAATATTTAAAATCAAATAAATTATGTTATAATAACAGATCGGCCTTTTGTTACAGATTTTACGGTTACAAATGCGGTTTTAGTATTTCAATTATGAAACGGTAATTGTGACCGCTGTTTCCCGTCAGTGTCTCGTCAGTGGGCCGTCACAATTCCGTCACAGATTCTGTGACGGTTTAAACCTTCAGCCTATTTGGTTCCTAAATCATTGTTTTCTAGTAGTGAGGTTTTCGAAGGTCGAGTGCAATCCAACATCGCCTCAATCAAGAACAAGCAACGCAAGATTATGGATATTTTGGATGAAATTTGTCAAGGGAGATTGGCATCTAATGAAACTACACTTGCGGTGATGATTACTTTTGTTCTGTATCCTATAAATGCGGATGTCCTTAACAAGGCATTCTCTCCATTTGGTCCTATTGAAGAAATAAAAGTAATTTCATCGTCAGTTTTCAAAGTTAGAGCTCAATTCCATTTTTCATCAAGAGCAAACGCAATTTTTGCATATTCCTTACATGGACAAGCTATACATGATGGATGTTGCTATTTGGATGTCCAATTTCCCTATATTGAGCTTCAAGCATTTAACAAGGAATGTTCTATTCGAGGTGCATCTACTACAAATTTGGTACCCTTTAAACAAAATGAGGTTGGTGAGGTACACGAAATACATGTCAAGTCTAGTACAGTTGTTGACAGTAAAGGTGCTTACTCAATGAAGGGAGTTGAAAGAGATGCTTCAACCTTTGAAATTGAATTCCATGAACATAAGCTGGACGCTCCACAATTTGCGCAACCCAAGCAACATTGCCATGTGCTAGCGGAGAATGCCAATGTGAAGCTAAATGTGGATGTGAATTTTCGGAATCTAATGACTTTGCTCAAAAAGTGGCTAGTGATGTTTCAAGCAATGATATTATTAAAGCAGAGTTAAGTTTGATCAGAAAGGATGTTAAACTTAAAACAGTTCTTGGGGTCTGGGATTCACTGATATAGCCGAGAGTTAAATACGAAGGTTTTGCTTCGGCTTGTGACTATTCGTTGGCTGGAAATACCAAGCTTATTTTCTTGGACTTAGCATTTGAGGTCGAAGACAACACGAAAGTCTTGACTACATTGTTGCCCAATTTTGCAATGGGCTTTTTCTTTGGAACACTCAAGCTCCAAATGTTTGTGTTTGATCCCGGTGGAGAAGTGTTCAAGGGACTTGTAACTGAACCCTTTGATGGCAAGATTACTACGAGTTCGAGATTTGTTTCTTGGATTTTAGACCTTGAGGGCAAGGTCGTTGTCGAGCGGTGGGTATTGTTACATGCTATTATTCTAGAATGTTCTAGGATGTTCTAGAGATTGTTCTAGGATGTTCTAGATTGTTCTAGTGTGTTCTAGGTTGTTTAAGTTAGTTCAAATGTAATGAAGGGAAAGTAAGTTGAGTTCATACTCTATAAATACATAATGGTTGTATGAAAGTAAGGCATGCAAATGAAATAAACTTTAATCTTCTTCGATGCTCTCTCCCTCTTCTTCTCCTCTTCTACTTCTCTTCTAACCCTAATCTCTCTCTTTCTCTCTCTCTCTTTCTTTAATTCTCTTCTCTAAACCTAAGTCCCTAGCAATTCTCTCGATGTACCCCTAATAGGTGCATCAAAAATCTATTAGTAACCCAAATAGTTTCAAATATTTAAGTTGGTTACTGAAGACAAATTTTGGAGAGTCTATCACACAACTTTAAAAGAATTCATATTGGCCACTTATGCGATTTAAAAATGATAAAATTCATTACTCAAATATAAAAATAACAAATTTAAAACTTCTAAAAATATTAGTCACTTATACAATCTTGAAATGATAAAATTCATTGCCCAAGTGAAAATATAAGTATTTTCAATTTAAGAACTAAAATTTGCAGCAACACAATAAATTTACAAATATATGAAATATTTTTGAAAATTGGGGGCTTTTTTGTTTCACTGAAATAGGCATGAGAGTGAAACTTTTTTCTTTTTATCAATTTGGGAGGGAAATTTTGACAAAGGTATTTTTTAGAGTTAGTATTTGAATTCTTAGTCTTTTAAAATTATAAGTATATTTAAATTATTCTCATTTTGTGACTAAAATATTTTTGTGTTTATTTTATGATAAAATTGATTACTTATCTTTTAACTTGACCCAATGTTGATAACCCGATAAAAGTTGATTTGGTCAAAAATAAATGATGAACGATTATTTTGGAGAAAAAAAAGTGAAGGGTAAATTTCAATAAAGTTACAAAATTAGAGACCAATGAAATAAATAATTTAAAAATATGATTAAATTTGTTATTCTTTAATGCAGTAGTGAATGTAATCAATTTTAAAGCACTTGAGTGACTAAGTGAGATTTTTATTAGGAGTTGGCTGATCGAATCTTCCAAAATTTGAGTTAGGTGATCAACTTGTCCATTTTAAATGACTTGAGTGACTAAAAGAGACTTTCAATAAGAGTCGGGTAACTAAATCATTCAAAATTTAAACTTAGTGACCAAGTTGGCCATTTTTTGTCACTTTAGTGACCAAAAGCTGGCTTTTATCCAAGAAGCATCTGTTATGTTCAAGCTCAACTTGAATCATAACCTAGGGTTTGGATAAGGATTTGCACTTAGGAAGTGAAATCAAGATAGAACTAAGAGAATTTAGGTGGAGAATTGAGGATTAGAGATGAGATTCAAGTAGATACTTGAAGATAAGAAGTAAAGATTGAGAGAAGAAGTCAAGAATTGAAGGAAATATCTAGAGAGAAACTTGGGAGATCAAGAAAGAATCAATTCATTATCATTCCACACCCCAAACATTACAAGATATCAACTACTTATAGGAAGAGGTTAAGAACAAGATAAATTGCACATGGCCAAGCTAATGCACCGCCATAAACCAGCAGCCGCCTTACTTGACCCAAATCTTGACCCTTAACCGAACTATGCAACAACTAAACACACTACTAGACTCTTATTGTAATGATCTTACTAGAATACTACTTAGAAACTCTGACAATCATGACAATACCCTTCCCTTTAGAGATTCTTGTCCTCAAGAATCTTAAAAGTGAGTATGACCATGATCCACTCTTTGTTGCAGCTGAAATTCTGTATAAGTGCATCTTAGGAGTGGACATAAACCCCGGACTGCTGAAAATTATGCAGAAAAAGCAGCCTGAGATTGAGAAAGCTTCAATGGAACATATTATCCACATCCCACGGCCCCCAATTCTTGCACATCATCCATCTCTGTAGAGCATTCAGGACAGTCCTGCCTCACTCCCTTTTCGACTTCATTTCCAGCTAGAAACATGAGCGGCTGGGGATTGTGACCAAAGTAGTATCGTTGATTGCACTTAAAACATAGCTTTTGTGCCCTCTCTTCTAAGCTCAAAGCCTTGGTTCCATCATTTGCACTTTGTGGCAAAGGAGCAATATCAACACTAAGGAGCATCGTGGATTCATACAATCAAGCTTTGGAGCAGGCTCTTGACAAGGTTGAGGGATTAAGTGCCTTAACTAAGTTCTTGATCTTGGGATGAAGACTGCTAATGAAACTAGACATATAGTACTCCTCATTGGCCCCCCAGTTTAATGGATATCATCATCGCCTTCAAGTTTTCGAATTGAGTCATGTATTCCTTGACACTACTAACTTGAACTAACTTGCTAAAGTTGTCCACCACATCCCCTGGATCTTCATCCCCATACCTTTCACAAAATTCATCCACGGATTCTTGTCATGTTATAGTGGGGTTGCTAAGGATTAAACCATGATACCAAACTTCTTGGTCACCCTGTAAGTAAATTGGAACCAACTCAATCTTTTCTTGCGTCGGAGTAGCATAGAACCTGAAGTATCGCTCACATCTACATATCCAAGATTGTGGCTGAGTACCATCGAAGGTATCAAGTTCCACTCTCGATTGCCTAAAGCCAAATCCCCTCCCTCTGAACACAGCTTCCTGATTTTCCTCAGCAGGTCTGTGTAATGCTTGTTCTCGAGGTCTGACTCGCATTGCAGCAGGCACTTGAACCTGTCCAGCAGCCACACCTTGTAATGGAGCTCTTTCTTGCTATTGTACCAAAGGTATAATACCAGCTTCTTGTGGTAAAGCTTGCCTATTCAATTGCTCTTGCATTCCATCTAAACGTTGTTCAATGTGATCCTGCCTACCTTGGAATCGCTGCTCAAATGCCAAGAACAGATCCTGTAGTTGCTGGTGCAAGTTAGGTGGAGGTTCTGTTGCTGTTTCCCTTACAGAAACATTACCAACAGCAGCACCTGGTGTAGTTGCGGCTACTACTTCAGCATATATGGCAGTTTGTGATCTAGTTGACACAACGCCAGCCATGACAACCGATCTCTTCCTTCTGGCCAGATCTTGATGTCTAAGTAACAATGCAAGTGTAAACTAACACTATACCAATCTTAAGAGCTCACTGAATCAGCTTGATTAGCAATGACAACCACACCGAAGCAAAACAGAACTGCTGCTCAGTTCTTGAATTAGTTTCTTTGATTCTTGCTAAATCTGAAGTTCACTCGCTGATTAATCTTTGATCAACTGCTATGAGAACTGAACTTGATCTCTACTTGCTCGATCTAGCTAATGGAATCAGGTTTTGGAAGTAATTTCCTCTAACCGATGATCTAAACAAAAATTTTCAGGTCAATTGATGATCTGAACCAAATTTTCAGCTAAACTCAATGTAATCTCTGCAGCTCACTAAAATCACAGCTCAATTCTTGATCTGATCAGCAAGGACTAATGCAGCAAAAGCTAATGCATATGCAATATAATACTAATGCAGCAGTAATCAAGTCTGGTCCTTAAGCACAACGTTCTTGCATTGCGACAACTCAAATCTGATCTGACTTCTTTTATTTTATTTTTTTTTTCCCCTTGATCAATACAATTTGATCAAAAATTTGATATCAATTTAACTTGATTTGGAAGCAAATCAAGGCTCTGATACCAATTGTTATGATTCAAGCTCAACTTGAATAATAACCTAGGGTTTGGATAAGGATTTGCACTTAGGAAGTGAAATCAAGATAGAACTAAGAGAATTTAGGTCGAGAATTGAAAATTAGATATGACATTCAAGTAGATACTTGAAGATAAGAAGTAAAGAATGAGAGACGAAGTAGAGAATTGAAGGAAATATCTAGAGAGAAACTTGGGAGATCAAGAAAGAATCAATTCATTATCATTCCACACCCCAAACATTACAAGATATCAACTACTTATAGGAAGAGGCATCAACTACTTATAGGAAGAGGCTAAGAACAAGATACATTGCACATGACCAAGCTAATGCCCCGCCATAAACCAGCAAGCGCCTTACTTGACCCAAATCTTGACGCTTAACAGAACTATGCAACAACTAAACACACTACTAGACTCTTATTGTAATGATCATACTAGAATACTACTTAGAAACTATGACAATCATGACAGCATCTTATACCTTTTTATAGTTAACATAAACTAGATTTGATCTAAATTTAAACCGATGAACACTTTGAGGCTTTGAATGTTGACTAGCCCCATATTACAAAGGAAGTCATTTTCCACCCTTCGAAGGTCGGAAAATCTTTTCTTTCAAAGAATGCGACTCAAACAAAAGAGAATGAGGAAACCAATTCTTAGAATCTAATACCCCACGACCAAACGGGGCCTTAATAGAGGTTTTACAAATAAGAAATTATGTACATATAAACCAATTTAGAGATATGATATGCGAAAATCAGATTTTCTACCTTGAACTCATATACCCACCTCACATTTACCCAGCAAAAGAAACAAGCAATAGAAAAAGAAACCATAGAAACACATATAACACCCAAAAACGACGTAAATTAAAACTAAATCCCAAAAAAAAAAAAAAAACGCAAAGAGTAAACAATTATGAAGAAGCAATTGAAAGCTAAGAAAACCAAACCTGATTAATATTTTGCCTATTCCATCCATTCCCATTAGCTTTTATAAACAGTGTAATAAAACCTCGAGATGGTGCCATTGAAGACAAGAGTGCCAAAATTATACTAGATGAGAGAGGGAGAAATAGGGGGGGGGGGGGGGGCGGGCGGTGAAAAGAGAATCTGAGAGGTTTTGTATGATGAAAACAAGCAATTTTCGGTGGCTAGGGTTTCACGTAAGTTGGTGGGCAGTAGTAGCATGGTCCATAAGCCTATTTGGCCTTAGAATCTAATATCATATTGAATTCAGAATGGTTCAATTTAATCCAATTGTTTGTTCTCAAGTTATTGCATTAAAATTAGAGGTGGCAATTGGCCCCATTTGAATCTCGTTTGATGTACTTATTTGGGTCTGAATTATTTCGGGTTTATAATAAACTTGAGTTAGTTTGGGTCGGGTTGACCCAATTAGGCTCAGGGCACTTTCACTTTTTTATTTATCCTCTAGTTAGGTTTGGTTTGGTCAAGTTATTTTAGTTTGGATCACTACATTTTCGAGTCATTTAGATACGAGATCAATTTGGGTCAGGTTGTATGGATTCTGGGTCATTATAATTATACTTTATGGTGCCTTGGTAACATGGAACTAGTTACAAAAGTTTAAATTTTATTTCAAATAATTTATAGTTTGACCTATATATTTATCAAATTTCCAATATAAGTGTTCATGATCGCATAATTGTAAGCTTGAAAAAAGTAATAGTTATCATTGCCTTTAAAGGCCTTTGGTTAATTTGGGTTTCAAGTTAGGCTAGGTTCAAGTTTAGGTCATTTTAGGACCGGGTTGGTTCATATCAATGGTGGGTTGAATTAGGTCAAAATCAGTATTGGGTCATTTCTAGATGAGACAAAGAACGAGTCGGGTTAGTTTCAAGTTGGGTGTTTCAACTTCGGGTTCAATTATTTTTGACAAAATTTCTATCAAGTAATTTTTGGGTCAAGCATAGAAAGAGTTAGGTTAGATTCAGGTGGGGCCATTTGAACTCCATATTTTCTCGAGATCGGGTCATCATGTGTTTTGTGATCAAGAGGATTCGGGTTAATCTTCTATTGGGTTGTATGGGATGGATCATTATCATTCTACTATATGGGGCCTTTATAAAAATTTAGATTATATCTCAAATAATTTATATTTGTGCCATTAAACTTCATGTATTACTAATATATGTGCTTAACTATCATTCTGTTTAGTTCATTCAAGTCAAAGCAGTTTATAAGTTTTTTCTTATCGATTTTTCGATTAGGTTGGTTTCACCGCCTTTATAGAGATGGTATCGATTTTTTTTTTTTTTTTTACAAAAGGAGATAATGGATTATTTATAAAAATTTAGATTATATCTCAAATAATTTATATTTGTGTTTAACTATCATTCTGTTCAGTTCATTCAAGTCATATGAAGTTTATAAGTTTTTTTTTATTAGTTTCACCTCCTTTACATATGCCTTTTTTTTTTTTTTTTAAACGAAAGGAGATAAATTTTTACTACCTCAGTGCCAAGTTCTTCTTAATTTATTCCAATGAAATGACCACAAGCTGGTAACTTATATGATTAATTAGATCCTAGATAGAAACTTCATGCTTGCAATTTGAGCCTTCTACATGATCAACTCTTTCGCCATGCAAGCACCTAAAAAAAAACAACTTCATACATTAATAAATCATATCAAAGAATACTCGTTCTTTTCGTAGGCATTTTAACATTCACAAGGACATCCAATGTTGTTGATATCACCTAAGGCTTATATTCTTTTTTAGGAGGTAAGAAGATATGATAATGCCCTAATAAGGACCGCAAATATCCAAGAAGGCAGAAATGAGATTTGAATGCTTGAAACATGGGTAGTTTAACCACTACACTAAACTCAATAGCTCCAGCGAAGGCTCATAAAGACTAAAAATACACCATGTATAGAGAAACAAGTTCGTCAATCTTTGACTTTCATCCATTCATATCTATTGTTATATCCTCTTTATCAATGCAAACATACAACTTTTAATATGTTATGAATGAAAATATAGCAACTAGTTACGCAAGTACATAATACATCAACGATATAAGTAAACATGATTTAATCAATAGACAATAATACTTGTCATAGACAATAAATTATAATTCACTAAGCACAAACATTGTTATCATCCATAAATTATAAAATAGGACAATCGTGATACAAAAGTCTTAAAGTCATACATTGAAATAAACACGGTTGATACAAATAAAAAAATGCAAATTTTGCATCCACAACCTCGACAATGTTACTACTACTTGGATGTATCATCATCAACTTGCAAATTTTATAAAAGTATTTTCCCATGCAGACGCCACATTTGATACAAGATTGACCGCATCTCTTGTTAAGACCCGCGAGAAGAACAAATCACTGGTTCGACTTCATAACGTTCCAAACAAATACAATAACAAAATTTAATATTTTATGGGAGGATCATCTGGACTTGGTGGTTGAGGAGGATTGTTCGAGAGTTGGCTTTGTAGCATTACAGATCACTTGTTTGACTTCATAACATTCCAAACAAATACAATAGCAGAATTTACTAAGCAAAGGAGGATCATCAGGATTTGGTAGGTGAGAAGGGTTGTTTGAGAGTTGGCTTTGATCACTTGTTTGACTTCATAATGTTCCAAACAAATACAATAATAGAATTTACCGTTGCATAGAAGGATCATCTAGATTTGGTGGATGAGGAGGGTTGTTTGAGAGTTGGCTTTGTAGTGTTACAACTATTTCATTAAGTATTCCAATGATCCACTCTAAACTAGAAACATAGCTCCTTAAAGTTATATTCTTTTCAGCCTTTTCTGATTGCTAGTAGGAATGAGTCGCTTAATAAGATTCACTCCACTAAGAGGCACTCACCTTTATTGTTACACCGTAAATACAGTTCCAACCGCCAAGCGTCCGTATCAAGTTTTTGTTCAGAGGCATGCTCTCTATATCTTTCCCTCGACTCCTCGTCATGTTTATCCTACAAAGCAAAAGATATTTGTTAGTAAATATAAACTATATATAAATTTGTAAAAAATAAAAATTAATATTTTTACTTGCCATTGCCTAATTTGATCGCTCATCAATAAACTCACCCACATGATTTCCTTTTTGTCGGACATGTGTCCGTTTGAATAACTCGTGTCATTTTCCTTCCTTCCATATTTCTTCTCCTATAAAATAAAATCAAGCTTGCAATTTATGAGTGATAAAAATGAGTTCAACACGGATTATAAAATAGGCAATAGAAGAATAATCATATTCAACAGAAAAAAAGTATGGATCAAATGATGCATAATCTAGGCAAATTTGATTGAAAAACATTGCATAAGAAAAACATACAATTTTACAAAAGTCAACCTCAATTCCGAAAAATAGGTTTAGAGAGTGAGAAAACAAACATTAACATGTAAGCCTGCTGCGTTACTCCGTCTAATGCTAATTAATTCTAAGATAAAACCCAAGTTCGGTTTCTGTGAAAACCTGATATACGTCAAATTCCATGCTCACCAACCAAAACAATCAAAATTCAGCATCCCAATTCCCACCATTTCAACCAAAAATCAAATCAAATTTAGCATTCATCTTCTCATACCAGTCCAATTTTGACCCAATACAGAAGATATCAAAATATAATACATTAACCGATGAAGAATTGTACCAAACAAGCAGCTCCTTTCTTAAGCCAACAAATAAAGGACCACCAATATGATAAAAGAAAATGAAGAATTGCAACCATATACACAGTATCCATCGCAAGCCCTATGAACAATCCAAATTAAACTCAAGATTTCAAGCAAAAACGTACTTAAATACAACACAGATTGCAACATAACGAACTGGGTCAATCTCAAGATACTAAGCGGCTATTTGATAGCGAATGTAGTTTTTCTTTTCCATTTGCAGGTCCATTTGGAAAATATGTTTGAGAGTGGAAAATCATTATAGTTTTCTTTTCTCATTCTTTTTATATTCAAATTAAAGCTCTGGAATATGAAAAACATCATATTAGGTGTTGAAGGTTAATATTATAATCTAAGCTATAAGCATAAGACAACACGCGAATAAATTGGTAAATCAAATCATGGCTATAAACACATAAAAGGAAACCAATCTAAATATAAAATTCCCCACAGGGGTGCTAAAATAGTATAACAGTAATTATTACAAACAAAATATAAATCCAGGATCCGGATGACTAAGCATCCTTCACCCATAAACTATAGTTTTACTCTTCTATAGTCGTTCTACAAATCACTAATTCAAAAGAAAAAGAGAAAAGAAAGCTTAAGGTTTTGAAGACTCCTTTGATTAATGTTGATTGGAGCCCAACTTTGATCCCCTATACCCCGACCTATACTCCAACCACTTGCACTTCGACCTTCGTGAGAGTTCGATCTCTTGTGGTGACTCGGGATGAGAGAAAATGCATAAAAAGAGCAAAAATGAAGAAAGTAAGCCTCCCTCCCCTTTTCATACATGCGGCTTGGCCTAAGGGCGCTTATAGGGCCAAAAACCTAATTAACTGTTAGTAGGGGTGAACATGGGTAGGGTACCCTACCCGAAATGCATTTCGGGTCGGGTACTTGAAACGTCAAAATGATACCCATAATATGATCCAAAAATTCGGGTACCCTAAAATATGGGGTCGGATTATGTAGGGTCGGCTACCCGCCCATTTTGATTGACATTTCTCACAATTTTGATTTTACAAAAACCTAAATTTTCCACTAATATATAATGAATTCATATGTAAATCAAGACAATAAAACCCAATTAAATATTATTTATAAAACTATTATAACATCTCATCACGAGTCATTAATTTAAAAATTAAACAAAGATCATATAGAAATCACCACACTTTGATAGTCTCAAACCCCGAAACATTCAAAGATCTAAGAACATAAAATTTCAACATTAACTCTAATCAAATAAACTAAAAAAATTAGAAGTGCAATATTACATAACAAATGTGCAAAAATGAGATTGTTGATGCTTGAATAGTGAATACAATTCTTCAATTATCGTTAAAAAAAATAGGTTGCTCACGAAGGATACATGCCATCTTTATAGAAAAAGAAAACATGAATTTAATTAGCCAATGTTAAGATTTATACGTGTTATAACTATAAAATTTATTACATATAATGGATAAGTATACCACTTAGATTCAAAATTTTTAACTTCTTCAATACTTTCTTTCACAATAAGTGGTTCACGTGTAGATTGTAGCCAGTTCGGCACACATATAAGAGCTTCTACCATTCTTGAAGTAAGAGAACTACGGAAAGGATCAAGCACCCGACCTCTGGTGCTAAATGCAGATTCAAATGCCAATGTTGAAACTGGTATAGACAATACATCCCTTGCAATTAGGGCAAGAATAGGGAACGTTTCTGCATGCTTTGTCCACCAACCCAAAATGTCAAATATTTTTGGACTATTTGCTCTATCCTCCTTCAAATATTTATCCAACTCACCTTTCTTATTTGAAGTCATTTGCATGCTTTCTTGCTTTTTGAACTCATACTCCATCCGTTCATTCACATCATCCATATTCTCAATTTCTGTATCAGTCAAATCAATACTAGCAGAAACTGTTCGTGGTACAGTCAAAGAAGACTCATGTTTTGCCCTATAAAACTCAAATAAAAAAACCAAAGTACTCGTAACCTTCTCGCGCAACTTGCAAGCAACATCAAAATCATATTGTTGATCAATTGCCCAGTTAACATATAGCATTTTACATCTAGGTTCAAGTATCACAGCAATATAAAGCAAGAGATTTACATTATCAATATTTGCCCAGTACTTATCATTTTTTTTTCATGCCATGAGCCATCCTTCTTATATTATTATTATCACTGATATATTTTCTATTAATCATCATCCCAATGCCAACAATCTCTTGTAAATACAAATTTGTTGTCACATATAAAGACCCTGAAAGCCTCAAAATAGCCCCATAAAATTTTTTCGAAAAAGGCAATAATGATTGAACATGATCCCAATCATCACAATTAGGTACACCAAAGTGCTTATCAAGTTCTGATTTGTATTTACTATCAAGAGTTTCCAACAAATGCGTCTTCGGAAACAGCCGGGTACCAGGTTGCCATGATTCCATGCTACAAAGCTTCTTAGGTTGGGGGTCCTCGGAAACAGCCTCTCTTCAGGGTAGATCCATGAAGGAGAAGGCTGCGTACATCTACCCCCCCCTGCGGCAACCCTGCTTAAGCGAGAGCCTTAGGATTGTTGTTGTTGTAGTTTCCAACAAATCAAATGCGTATCGAAATATCAATGCTAATGATAACATCAAGTATGTCGAAATCCAAAGAGTTTCAACATTTAAGCCAAGAAGACTTTTGGAATCTATCTTTTCTTGTTGTATACATGACTTCAATTTTTGAAGTTTAGCCGTAGATGACCTCACATATCTGACGGCACAATGAATTCTCATAATAAAATCATTTAACTCCTTTAAGCCTTCCTTAACCATGAGACTCAAAATATGTGCAATATATCTCATGTGCAAAAATTCACCCTTTAAGACAATGCCTTTGCAGTTATTAAGTCTTCTTCTCAAGTATTGAATTCCCACATCATTTGAGCTAGTATTATCCACCGTAATAGTTAAAACATTATCAATCTCTCAATCAATCAAATATCTCTCTATAGCTTTCCCAATCACTTCTCCAGCATGACCAGATATTGGACAAAAATTCGCAATTTATTTGTGTAATTTCTAGTTACTGTCTACAAAATGAGCTGTGAGACACATATAACTTAAATTTTGACAAGATAAATAAGTATCGTTAGTGAAACAAACTAGTTTGTAAAGAATTGCTTCATCCTTTTCCTTTCCTCCGTATAAAGACTAAAGCAATCTCTAGCAATAGTCCAGCGTGAAGGAATGACAAAATTTGGTTGCATAGCTTGACAAAAAATTCTAATGCCCTCGCATTCCACATTTTTAAAAGGTAACTCATCCAAGATTACCATTTTAGCCAACACTTCCCTAACAACTTCTTGCTTAAATTTGAATAATTCAACTTTAGCTAATTTCACAATCCTAGTTTCTTGAACAATGCATGGCTCTGTTTTTGTCAAAGATATAAGCTTTTGTGACTTATCAATATTAGGTGGATGCTTCTTACACCTAAGTAAGTGATTTTTCTTGTAGTAGTTCCATTTTTAAAACATGCACTAATATCTTTCTTAAAGTACATGCATTCAGCTTTTTTATCAGATGAGGTTTTCCCTTCCTTAAGAGGAATCTTGCTGAAATGATCCTAAAAAGGAAACCGTTTTCTTTCATCTTTTCCAGCAGAATCTTGTTGTTGCGCATTACTTTTGGAGTATCATCTATAACCGAAGGCATAGAAGTCGGAGAAGAACCTATATCAGGAGAAAATTTTGGTGATGAAGAACTATCGCCCATTATTGAATCATTTTTATTAATTGTAGGGAAAGACATCTATACAAGATGAAAAAATAATTAAAAAGATAATTAAATGATGACATGAGAATAAGAAAAGAGAGAGAATAGTATATCTAGTATTATCTAGTGGCGAGCAATAGTAAATGTTGGACAATAATTGGGGGGAGAGAAGGGTGGAGGGAGGCCAAAAAAAATAGGGTTTATAGTTTAATATTAGCTGCACTAATACTAAATGAGAGGGCGGGAAAAAAGTAAAAATTAGGGTTCTATTTACATGTAGAAGGGATGAGAGAGGGGCAGTTAGTTAGAAAATAGAGCAAAATATAGTAAGACCCCCCTGAGCTTTGCAATTAATCACAACACACCCCTTGCACTTTCGATTTCAAAAAAAAATAGTCCTCTGAACTTTGCAAATTAACACAACGCACCCCCTAAACTTTCAATTTTAAAAAATAGCCCCATGAACTTTGCAAATTGATAAAACACACCCCATGCGCTTTCAATTTCATAAAATAGCCCTTTGAACTTTGTCATTACACAAAACACACCCCCTACACTTTTAATTTCATAAAATGGCCCCCTGAACTTTGTTGTTACACACAACTCACCCCTCAAACTTTATTACTGAACGTAACTCACCCCTTAGACATTAATAAATATAAATTTTGAAAAATATACAAAATTTAAAAAATTTAAATAAATTATGAAAAATTTTGGAAAATTTTTTAATAAAAATCTGAATAATAAATTTAAAATAAAAAAATCTATCAAATTAAAAACAAGAGATTTTCTAGTTTTATACAAAATATAAGAATTTATGTTTTTAGATGAAAGATGAGAGCTTTGTATCAAATTAAAAATGAGAGATTTTTTTTAGCTTTATACAAAAGATAGAAAATTATATTTTTAGACGAAATGTATGAATTTTATATTTCTAGATAAAAGATAAGATAATTTTTTGATATTTACAAAAAAACAATTTTAATTAATATAGTAAAAATATTATAAATTTAGAAGATAATAAAATATTTTTTAAAATTTCTATAAAAAAAACTATAAGGGAAATATAATAATTTTTTCAAAAAAATAAATTATAAAATTAGATTAAAAATTTAAATCTAAAAAAATACATGAAATTAAAAATTTGAAAATAAATACTGAAAAAATATTTTTTAAAAATATTAAAAAATAAAATTTAAAATTATTATTATATTTTTTCATACTTTTTTAAAAAAATATCTTTCATAATTTATTCAAATTTCTTAATTTCATACTTTTTTATTTTGAAATTTACGAATGTCCAAGTGGGGTGTTATGTTTAATAACAAAGTTCGGAGGGTGAGCTGTGTGTAATAACGAAGTTCAGGGGCGATTTTTAAAAATTGAAAGTGCATGGAGTGTGTTGTGTTAATTTGCAAAGTTGAGGGGCTATTTTTGAAATTAAAAGTGTAGGAGGTGTGTTGTGTTTAGTCGCAAAGTTCAAAGGGTTATATTTTAAAACTAAAAGTGTAGGGGGTGTGTGATACAATGCAAACAATAAATTAATGGTAACACCAGCTATAATAGTATAATGATAGGGTAGAAGCTCCAATAATAAAGATTTACATAACGAAAAGGGGGGAGAAATAGAAGAAGAACATAGAGGGAGAGAGAGAATAGAGCTAAAGCCCTTGCATCAATTTTGGCATGCTAACCCTAATGCCCATCTCTATCTATATATACACATAAGGGAGGGGTGATGTGGCACGTTATGGAAGATTCTAGAAGGAGGACAGGTGACGGGTTGACAGTTGATGGCGTGTTGGCGGCAGCTTGGGTCGTGTTGAGGTGACGCCACGTATGGGAATGATTGGCGGTAGAGATGATGGCAGCAGTCATGAGGGCGACCTTGGCGACTGGTAACACTCGTGGTGTATTGATTAATTGCAAAGTTTAGGGAATCTTACTATATTTTACCCTAGAAAATAAGGGGAAAATATACTTATTGTGTAACTTTCAGGCATTGAACCCGTGACCTCGCACAATTCCGAAAGCACCTTGACCAACTGTGCTACAGTACCTATTAGCTTCTCTTATAACAAGATAATATATAGCTATATTAGGCGGGTCTAATACCCGTGAAATTTCAAAAGTGATGTCTGTACACGACCTGGTGTTTGAATATGAGCGTGCTGGATATACCCTAACTAGCTATATCGAGTCGGTTATCGTATTTTTTGGATCGAATACGGTTCGGCTCTTCAAGCTCTCGGATACATTTGCACACCTCTAACTGTTAGTATAGATTAAGAGTTTGTAGCCTAAATCTTTAAAGTCGTAATGCGATGAAACATAATGATGGAAACTGAGTTACGCTTACCTATATTAACAGCCTAAACAATCTGAGTTTTTTTTACCAAATTGGCACGATTTTTAAAAATAATTACTAAAATGGCATACTTCCAAAAATATTTACCAAAATGGCACTATTTACTGTAGCTTTGTCAAAGTATGCCGTTTAAAATGGCGTATGTCTAACGTATAAACAACGTACGCCGTTTGTAACAGTGTACAATCAATGTACGCCATTTGTAACGGTGTACGATCAACGTACGCCGTTAAAAACAGGGTACGACCATAGGAAATGGCATACGACAGGATTCCTTTCGTATGCTATTTGTAACGGCGTACAGCGTACGAAAGGACACATCCCTTGACACAAGATTTCCCCTACCCCGCCTGTGAACCCTAACCCTCTCCCCCCGGGACATATACGTAAACCCCCTTTGCCACACCCGATTCCCCTTGACACAATTGGCAAAATTGCACAGATTCGAAAAAAAATTAGCAAACTGGCATATCAGGGGGGGGAAAAAAGTTATCGAAGTTACATCATTTAATGCACATTTATCGTTGCAGGCCATTGAGTGCAAACTTACACGCCATTACAACTAAAAGATTCCCTACAACCTATTCCTTCTATTCTTCATCCTCGTCCTGTGAATTCCCGCTTTACTTCTCCCTTCCATCCTTTTTAATCTCTTACCTCCTCTGCTTCATCACTGTCCTCCTATCAACCCATTCATTCTCGCCCTCCTCAATATGTAATAACTACATGAGTCGGGCCCTACACCAAATAATAGTTTTGCACATTATGTTATCTGAATAATAAAAACTAACACACATGCTGCAACACCAATGACCGTCCTCAAAGATGTGCCGAACACAAAGTCCAATATTCTTCCATTGAAGGTAAACTCAATATGTACTGAATGACATAGGTTTAGACCAACATACTGCGTTTCTCTTCAATAGAAGAACATTGAACTTCGTTTTTCGCACATCTTCAATGACGGTAATTGGTGCTGCACCGTGTATGTTAGTTTCTATTATTCAGATATCATAATGTGCAACAATGTTATTAGGTGTAAGGCTTGACTCATGCAAGTGTTACATAAAGAGGAGGATGAGAAGGGGTTGATAGGAGGACAATAATGAAGCAAAGGAGGTAAGAGATTCAAAAAGATGAGAGGGAGAAGTAAAGAGTGGAGGTGATTTTTATACAGGGTGATGAAGAAGGAAAAAAAAAATCCATTGTAATGTGAAAAATATATAAAAATAAGTAATGTAAATTATGGTACAAAACTTGACGTGGATCTACGACTAGGTTCACCACGATGTCCTAAGGGTGAACCGAAAAACTGTGTCGTGGAGGGAGTTCAAGTCTACTTCATTCCGCAGCATGTAAACTACGGTAATCAATACCTTCATCATCAAGAATCTATCTAAACTCATGTCCCTTACTAACAACATCCATTGCGCTACTGCAGCTAGTAAGCCATTATGTACAGAGGGACTATACAGTATGGCCAACAGTGTTACGTAGCACCTGAGCTGCCCTTCTAGTCTGTTGTCGAAGAATATCGATCTGGCACATAATACGTTGTCATGTCACTAAAAAGTAATGTGAAATAAGTAATGGGACAAATGTTTTCAAAGTACTTACTACTCATTGAATATGGTTGCCACTTGGGTCATAACGAAGTCGGGGGTGGCGCGGAACATGCACTTCACGCCGTACTATGAAATGTCTAGTGATAGAGGAGTACCATTGCATGTACTTTGTAGGTGATATAGGAGGATGATGCACATTGACGAGTAGATGCCTCCGTGAGCTCCACACCGCGATCCAGTTCGAATGATAGACATCCAAGTTCTCATCAGACCTGCCCAGACAATATATATTATGCAAGGAATCAAGAGTGTTGATATGATCTGGGATATGCTGCGTCAATCCAAATTGACACAACACTCTGTCAGGGCAGTGTAGCTCTACAATGCCAAAGTATATCATTGGTCCCACATATCGCCAGATATGATGACCCTTGACACAAATCGTAGGCAAGGAGTTTAACTAGGATTGCCTGTAAGGCGTTCAATCAACCTAAGCATAGATAAAATAACTTAGCCATTACATTAAATATTAATGATAAAAAAATGTCTATTTTCATGTATATACTTAATGAGGTTCCCGGACATTAAGTTGGTCCCTGTAGAAGGATTGGCATTGCCTTGGATTCTCGTGGAATGTCAAGGCGACAATCCAGCTGATCAAATACGAAGTGAATTATATTTCAATACATATATAATATTACATATACATTAGATCAAGGCATAGAAAATATTTTCTGTTACTGAGATCCCAAAGGCGACAACGGATCATTGCTTGCAGCTTGAATCAGATGGGGGGCGGATATAAATGGTCGACCGATGTGTAAATGCTCCCGCGACCACAACTACATATGAACAAGTGTAGAAAATAGGGATTTAACACATTAAAGAATTAAACATGAATATCATTAGTGGTTCATACCTGGAGCAATAAAACACATCCGCCGATTTGCCCGCGGCCCCTCAGGTAGCATTGGCACATTTGTCTGCACAAGTTGGTGAACACTGCTGACCCGAGCTGTACTCACTACACCCCTCCATCATTTCAAGCAATGGAAGGTAGACTAGCGATGTCCAACTACCAATGTTATTGGTGGACAACATGGAGCCGAATAAATCAAGGATTTAGCATCTGGCGTGCTGCAACAACACTTACTCATCAGCGTGCGCTAGGGGGTCCTGTGCACACAGCCCCTTCAACCATCGACTTCTTACCATGCTGCCCTTTAATGCTTCTTTTGGGGGGGGGGAGCATGACAGAGGTTCTTCCAATTGTAGCTAGAGGTACCAGTGACTGCTCAACCGTCTATTTATAGACTTAATAAGACAGCAATATCCTGTAGTGTTTCATCTCACCAACATATAGGTGGAATGTATAGGTCTCTCGCCTCCACCTCTCTATCAAAGCACCAATCAAAGGGTTATCAATTTGGAGGTGACTTATTTGGGCCACTCCAATAAAATTGACCTGTATGACATAAGGTCGTACTTATCGGTGAAGGTGTGAAAGGTGGTGCTGCCTCACTCTGATCTCGTTGTTGATCTGTAACACAAAGACATCAAATATATCATTCAACTATTTAAATAATTAAAACATAATATTTTACGGCAACGGCACAAGTTAAAATCATGCAGCAGCACAAGCTAAAAATCATTAAGGCAGCCATTCAGAACTAAACTTGTCACCTAATCTACAAATATTACCGAAGTATCTAATAGAAAAGCCCTAATCACAGAAAGGCGAAAAGTATAAACCTCTATTATAGGAAGTCATGGGATTCCAATCCCAAGAAAAACATTTCAATATAATCATGCAAGCTTTTCTTTGAAAATATTACAGACCATTTCATTTACAACCTCGCAATTGACTTTGCCCCAACAAGATGAGGCAACTTTTGGCGCAAGTGGATTTCTCTATTATGTTCACTTATTTGATGAAATTGCAAAAAATAATAAATAAAAAAAATTATTTGGTCAATAAAACCCTCTATGATAAAGATTCAATGAATTACCTCGTGTTTAGACAAGCCCCCAGTACTCAACTAGCCACCTACTAAAAGGAAATGTGGCTATTTTCGGCGCTTATTTTGGCAATTCTTGTAGCAAAAAAGCGTCGAGAATTTTATTATCGACGCTTAGGAAAAGCGCTGAAAAAGCAAACGCGGAAAATAAAAGCGTCGAGGATGTCAACGCTTTTATGCGCAGAGGGGGTCGACGCTTTTATGTGCCGAGATTTTTCAACTTTTTTAAGCGCCGAGAGTGTCGACATATTTAGACGTCGAGATTTTTCGACACTTTTTTATGCTGGGAATGGCAACGTGTAGAACTGTCAAGATGATGTACATTCTCAGCAGGAGTATTTTACAAACTGTCTACATTCTTATGTGTTGTATCTTTGCTAGAAACTGTTCAGGGTGCCAATTTATTCGTACATATTTTTCATATATATATATATATAATTACATAATGATAAAAAAGAAAATCACCTGCTATGATAAATTTTTCATAAGACTTCAAAAGATCAAACGTATTCGACAATCAAAATATCACAACATTGTTAATGTATCTTAATAGTTCAATACAAAATTGAGATTTTTTCCCCTCCAAATATCAACATAGTTGTAAGCCATAATAGAACTAATTTTCTAATCTAATATCAACCAAAATGAAAAAAGAAAAATACAATGCCAACTTAGTGAAGTACATTCTTCACAAATATGTTAATCAACTGAGTGAGCTTGACGTGCTTGAAGATGCAGGAAAATTTGTGGGTTCGCGATCACTTGATCCTGATTCATCTCTATCCTGTATAGACAATAAAATAATAACATTACTTATGTACAAAACATCAATCCACTAGTTTACTATCACATGAATCAATAACAATGAGCACATTCATTGTATTCTCAATTCGCAATTAAGAGGTGAAATGGTAATATGTTTTCAAACATCATCAATTTCATTATTTATAAAGAATTAGAAAGGCAATTATTGCGGACATAATAACAGATCTCAAGAAAGAGATGACCAGCTTGAAGCTTTGCCATATTTGCATTGTAGTACAAACAAATACAAGTTAAATAGATTATCTTACCAGATCAGTAGCTGCAATAAGAACTGCTCGACCTTTCGCTATGATTTCATTTGATGCTTGACCGGAACAACCAGCACAATAGATTGGTATGAGCCGGTTAGTAAGTGTTCTCATCTGCTTCTTTACACTCGTCAATTCTATTTTCATGTTTTGCACTTCAACATGATCATTGGTACAGTCAAGTCCCCTTTGTTTAATTCATCCCTTACTCCGTATATATCACTCCTCTTCACACCAAATCTATAGCCTACTGTTCTATAGCCTGGATTTTCTTGTTCATACATTAGTTCGGTAAATACTTCCTCCTCGATTTTTGAACGAGGTCTGGAACAAGTTGCAGCTCGAGTCTCGACTATTTCCTTAGCAGTGTCCTACAAAGAAGAGAAAAAGGCATTAAATACACTTAAATTAAAAGAATGTGAGATAATAATAAAACCCACCACAAATTGTTAGGAAACAATGTTATCTAAAAAGCCACCACTTTTCCTGATATGTGTTCCCTTGTAAAACTCTATACTGGTGGGCTTTTTCCCTTTGTCAAGTTCCTACAATCAATATGTCAACATAAGCACTAACTAATTTGATAGGTAGATAGCAATAATACACTAAACATATAATAAAATCCTTATAAAACTATCTCTTTTATTTGCATAACTTGTTGAACCAGTTGTGTGAAACTGATTCTGCTTGGCACGAGCTTCTTTACCACATTTACTCTTCTCCTGACATTGGAAATCAACATCAATCCAAGGAAAACTTTACATTCATAATAAACTATTTGATGAGATGCTTTGCCAATCAAAAATTACTTAAAAAGAAACTGTTTTACCTTGCCTTGTGGAGAAAATCAATAATGTACCAAAGTTATCCATTGGTTACGATTAACTCCTTTTGGCTCTTTAGCAATAACTTTTGTTCCCTTTGCAATACATTGCTTTCAAACTACTCTTGTAGCCCCTCCACATTTTACCAACATGATGTAGTATTAATTTATCAATCAATACATCATTGGGCATTGAAAATTTTTCCTAAAACATAAAATCCAATAATAATATGTTATGTAAGATAACATCATTTGAAACTGTGCACCTATAACCAGCATTAATGATTCATTTCAACCTGTGCACCTATAAAATCCATATGCAAGCACAATGCAAAACAAAAACAGCAGCAAACAAACAAGCTCATCAAAATATCACAAACATGACAGAAGCCACCCAATCAGCACAGAACATATTCATGAAAAACATGAAAGAGAGAGAAAATAATAACAAGAGTAACCAACCAACATAAATAATACTTACTCGAATAGCCTCAATAGCTTCTGCCTTATATTGGTCATTCATGGTACGCCAATCTTTTACTCCGAGTGGACAAAACCTACCCGTTTTTGCAACTTTTCCAATAAATTTGACTAGCAAATCGCCGCCCTTTCTAATTGGTTGGTGTAGGTCATTGAACCGAACAATAACTCTTGTGCCTTCAGCAAGATGCCATAATTCCTTACCCGGTATCGTCCTTAACATACTCAAGTTACCTTCGCCATCTATTAACCATTAAGATAGACAATTACTTTTCTAATCGATTGAAATATTATTACCATAATTAATGCTATTCATATTTAAATTTAATGCTATAAAATTGAAAACGTTTACCGATAAGTTGAAGTTGCTCCCTCTCATCAAATGGCACGGTAGTAGACCAAGCACCAACTTCCCTCACCGGTCCCTCTTCTTCAGATGTTGACGGTCTTGGCTGATTGTCATCACTTCCTTGATGTTCTGGTGTTGCTGTCGGAGACCGCACTGATTGGCTACTTCTAAAATTCAACCTCCTCATCGTAAATCCACTCTTTTCCAAAAACAAAAGAATACATAAATGTATAATAGAACTTATAAAAATAAAATGAGAAGCAAATATGTTCTATAAATAACAACTAATCAATAATGACAAAACAACATATTTATAACATAACTTTGACTCCGCCGTACAAAATCTTGTGAAAAAGAAAACTAACATACATGGACAAAATGAAACATCCATCTATCATTATTTCACAACTCTAAACAAACAAAGATCAAATCTCGCCTAGATCATACAAGTCCCTAGGTTTAGTCTTAATGACATGATACCATCCCTTTTGCATCTCATCTTGAATATAGAAAACTTGCTTTGCTTGAGATGAGATGCCAAATGGATCATCTTTCAACAATCGACCCGTATGCATCAACTTAGAGAAGTTCACACAAGCACCATCATTTCTAAATGTTCTTAAGCCCCTATTTATATCTACCCAATCACAACAAAAAATGACAACTTTATAACTCCCATAATAGTCTAGTTCATATATGTCTGTCAATTTGCCATAGTAAACTTGTCCATCAGCTACGACCATGACCCCAGAATTTTGTGTCCTCATAGAGCGTTCACGATCTTCTGTGTGAAACTTGTATCCATTAAGGACAAAGCCCTTCATTCTTTTAGCATACTGATTTAGCCCACCAGCTCAAGCCTTTCTCAATCGGCCTTCTTCAGTAGTTGCATTAATTTTGTGCACCTTAATAGAATAAAAGGTAGTATAAAAAATAATGGTGAATATATAATGTCAATTTCAACATAAAATAAAAGATACTAACTTGGTTTTGAAGCCACTCAAAAAACTCTTCAACAATCCACTGATTTTCTAATGTTGCATTAGATCTACCTCTATGGGGATATACTCGTCGTTTTTCACTTAAAAACTCACTATAATAAGGAAATTATTAGTAGGTTGAACAAAAATAGTTAATATTGACAAAGTTGCTTCTATTAACACTAACTCATGAAGTTCCTTGATTTCATCCAACTGAAGTAGCACATAACGATGCGCTTATTCCTTACTTCTCATATCAAGGCGAATAATTTTCTCTTTTCCAATTGCACGACCCCCAGAGATTAACAAGTATTTACTCATACTTGGAATATTATCATCATTTCTTTTAAGTCTATTAAAAATGGTCCTAGCACCTTCTAAGTATCTAGAACAAAATGTAATAGTCTCCTCCAAGATGTAGCCTCCAGCAATGGACCCCTCTAGCCGCGCCTGGTTACTTACGTATGCTTTCAAATGGGACAAATACCTTTATTACATAAAGTATAAATAATATGTGAGATCAATTATTGGATGCCAAATATGAGAGATAAAAGTAAATGAAGCGTTATCGGCTAACCTTTCAATCGGATACATCCATTTATAGTGAACAGGCCCACCAAGCTTAGCCTCCTCTACTAAATTAATTAGTAGATGAACCATGACTATGAAAAATGTAGGTAGAAATTCCATCTCCATCTCACAAAGTGTAATAATAATGTTCGATTGTTGAAGATCGAGCATATTTGGGTCGGGGGTCGTAGAACACAAGTATTTGAAAAAGGAAGACAAGTCTGAAAGCAACTCAATGACTTATGTGGCACTGGATGCTCGTAAAGCTATAGGAAGAATATCTTGCATAAGAACACGTTGTCATGACTCTTAAGGTTTGAGAGTTTTCTTTGTTTCAACTTCACACATCTAAAGATGTTAGATCCATATCCATATGGGACCCTAAGTTTCTATAGAACTCTTAGAAACTGTTCTTTATCATTTGAAGACATATAGTAAGAAGCTAGAGGCATGTACGGATCTCTATTAGGACGAGGTTGTAGCCAAAGATGTGGCTTTATGTTCTTTTCTTCAAGGGCCCTTCTTGCCTTTTCATTATTTCTAGTCTTTCTCTCCATATGTAATAGCGTCCCTAGAATATTATCACACACATTTTTCTCTATGTGCATGACATCTAGATTATGTCGAAGGAGATTGTACTCCCAATATGGCAAGTCAAAAAATATACTTTTTTTCTTCCAAAGCACTTCCTCATTGTCTACTCTTTCTATTGAACTGTCTATGTGGTGCCTTTCTCTTTTCTTCTTACTAGTCTTTTGGGTTTTTCCATACTTGTAACGAACTTGTTCTTGTGCTTTCAAGATATCAGTCCC
This sequence comes from Simmondsia chinensis, assembly GCA_018398585.1. Lineage (NCBI taxonomy): Eukaryota > Viridiplantae > Streptophyta > Magnoliopsida > Caryophyllales > Simmondsiaceae > Simmondsia > Simmondsia chinensis. Next base: position 32,809,666 of record JAGTTD010000008.1, on the reverse strand, counting down.
TGACGCCGTAGTAGGAGCACAATCATACTCAATTGTCCCATCAAATAATTGAGTCTGAGATCGAAAAGGGTGATTATCAGGTAACCATTTACGGTGTCCATTATAGCAAATCTTGCCCCCAAACTTATAAGAATGTGTATGTTTAATGCAATAAGGACAAGCTGCGTGGCCCTTTGTACTCCAACTAGACAACATAGCATATGCAGGAAAGTAATTGATAGTTCACATTACAGCCCCTTGCATCTTAAAGTTTTGTCCACTATAGGCATCATATGCATCAATACCTTCCCACAACAATTTCAACTCATGCAACAATGGTTGTAGGTACATATCAATGTCAAGTCCAGGGCCCGATTTCCCAGGAATAATCGAAGAAAGAATAAATGACGATTGCTTCATATATAGCCATGGGGGCAAGTTGTATGGGATCAACACCACTGGCCATGTACTATAAGTAGTATTCATAAGACGGTACGGATTGAAGCTATCACTAGCAAGACCAAGCCTAACACTACAGGGATCTGAAGAAAATTCCGAATACCGAGCATCAAATGCCGTCCAAGCTAAGCCATCTGCAGGACGCCTTAATTTCCCATCCTTCAAACGGTCCATCTCATGCCATCTCATATCTTCTGCTGTTTTAGATGACATGTATAATCTTTTGAGCCTTGAAATCAAAGAAAAATACCACATCACCTTAGCGGGCTCTCCTTTCTTGGTTGACATGGTTTCCTCACTGCAACTGTCATCTTCCTTACCCTTAATTGTCTTCCATCTTGAAGTACTGCATGTATGACAACTCTCTTTTTCAGACATTTCACCCCAATACCACATACAATTATTTGGACAAGCATGAATCTTTTCATATCCAAGACCCAACTCATTGATCATTTTCTGAGCTTCATAATAAGATGATGGAAATACCATAATTTGGGAAAATGCATCAACAAGAAGTCTTAGCAACATCGTGAAGGACTCAGCAGACCAACTATGCATACATTTTAAGTGAAACAAGTGCAAAAGAAATGACAATTTGGAGAATATGCTACAGCCTGGATATAGTTCTTCATTAGAAGCTTCCAATATCTACTTATACTTGGCTTTCTCCTCAGGAGATTGGTTGGGTTGTTTAAGGGGAACTTGGTCTGACCAATCATGTTCATCAGACAAATGGGGTTGACTTGTGGAGGGAGGAACATCAACTCCGATACTTTCTCATAGTAATCCACCAATATCATCTCGACCTATGGCCCTTCCCTCATTATTATTGGTAGATGTTTGACTATAGCATCTCAATTATTGAACAATATCTTCTTTTCAATGAAAAATCCATTTCTTATACTTTGGCCAAAAACCCTTAAAAAGGATATGATATTACACTTCTTCTAATAAGAACCATTTGGCTATTTTGCATTTATTACATTGACATCGAGTATTTCCTTCTATAAGGTTTCTTTAGCCAACTTAATGAATTCAATGACACCATCAATATAAGCTTGACTAATCCTTGGTTGCATGATCCAACTCGTATCCATATCTCTAAATATTAAGTAGTGCAACCCAAATTACCTAAAAGTTGAAAAAAGTTTTAGCTCATAAGACAAATATTTAATCAACCAATCAAAACATATACAAACACAAAAACAAATAATTAAGAAATGGGACTTAGGAGAAGTTAGAAATTAAAGTGAGATACATGAGTTCCTTATAATCAATTTTAATCCTCTAATGTGAAGGTCCCATCTAAACAAGGGATAAAGCAACAAAGTTTTATTATTCCAAATTCAATAAGTGATGAGAAACAAGGAGAAAATTTCACAAATTCCACTCAAGCAATAAGAAATCCAGCACTTTCATTTAAATAATTCTTTGATTTATAATGTCCCAAATTTTGGCTCGGACCCTAAGCATTCCTTATCAGCACATTTGATAGGGCATTTTTGACTTCATTAGCATTATTCTTTATACTCTAATACTCATAGAACTTATTCTAAAACAACCACTACAAGAAGAATGACCTTTGGCAACGACAAAAGTCGTTGCGAAAGATACTTTATCGTTGCTAAATATATTTTTGACAACTACAATTGTCATTGCGGGGTTGTTGCGCATGATCTTGTTGTGAAAGCTCTTTGGCAACGAAAACTGTCGTTGCCAAATATGATGCTTTTTGGCGACGACAATTTTCGTTGCAAAAAGTATGTTTTATTGGCAACGACAATTATCGCCACTAAAAACTAATTTTTGGCAACGAGTGATGTCGTCGCTAAAAACTATTTTTTGGCAACGACTAATGTCGTCGCTAAAAACTGTTTTTTGGCAACGACTGATGTCGTCTCTAAAAATTGTTTTTTGACAATGAGTGATGTCGTTGCCAAAAAGCATTATATTTGGCAACGAGTCATGTCGTTGCCAAAGAGTGCTATGTTTTGCAACAACAATTGTTGTTGCTAAAAATTATTTTGTTTTTCAAGAAAAATTGTCATTGCCATAAATATTTGATATTTTCTAATATCATTCTTACTATATTCTTAAAAGCTGTCAAATATACTAAAGAAAATGTCTTACATGAAATATTAATACTAAAGAAAATTCATTTACAAGGAGACACTCCAATACAACAAATTGTACATAGCTCCACTATTAATAATCCATACAAACATACAAAACATCCTAATTTATAATACCAGAAGGTATATACATAGCCATTTCAGTACAATCAACATATTGCAATCCCAAAATATTACAATCAACGTATTGAAATCTCAGAACATTACATAATTCCACAAAAAATTCGCATTAAAACTGCCATATGTTTTGGCTTTCTTCAAAATCTAGGTGACTACCTAGAGCTTCCAACTTGTAACTCACAATTTCCTACAACAATGAATATGAAATAAATTAATTGTAAGACCAAGTAACCCAAAGCCAGAAAAAAGGTATTACCACACCATGCATCAATAATAAACCAACTACTTTTATAATTACCTTCTATAGTTAGCGAACATTTCGCATCATGTCCTCCATCATTTGTTTCCACTCATTGATCTCATTCTTATGTTTTCGAAAATCCTCCATTTCCTTTTGATGTTCTTCAATGCGTTTTTTTTGCGATTCAATTTCTTTCTCCTAAGATTCAATTTTTTGATGTTGATATTCAACTATATCCTTCAACTCATCTATCTTTTTAGTTTGTTCAAATTGTTGTCGCTCTTTTATATAGCCTTTCAAACCGGTACCCTTTCCTCGAACGTATCCAGATCGAGAACGAAATACAGCTAGCAACATCTCCTCTTGTGTTTGGGGGGCACCTTCTGAAGATCGATTTTGAACCAGCTCATGATGTTTTTCCTATAATTAAAGTAGATCAAAATCATAAATAAGAATAATATATGTTCTAATTTGAACATTTAAATTAATTAAAGCACATACATGAACTTGTTTGGAGCGAACTTCATCTGCCCACTCTAACACTCCTTCTTCATTTGGGCGTGTGTGCTCAGCAAGCCAAATAACATCAGCAGTGGGCTTATCTCCATTACTGTTCAACACCTGTAAAAATCATGCTTTTATTAAAAATTTATTTTAAAAAAATAACAATAAAAATACATGAGTAAAATATATTACTTTCTTACCAACATGTGCTCAACTTCCGCGAAAGACAAATTACCAGTTGTGTGCGTACACCTGTTTTCAGAGCGACGATTTTTTCGAATTTCTTTCACTGATTTTCTGTTTCAAAAAAACAACAATAAAAATAGATGAGTAAAATATATGATACCACATAACAATTATTTTAACAATTGAGACCTTGAACTCTTCTGAGCCAAACAACTCTACAAGGTAATGCCACCCGTCAATTGGACAATCTTCACGAGGATTGTTCAATCATTCTTCATCTGATTTTCCACATTTTTTATAATGTGTATGCAATCGGGCCTTCCACCCTGTATACAATCTTTGCATTACATCCAATACAAAACATTGCAATCCTGTAGCCTCTCGATTGTCATCATTTTTTAATTCAAAGTAATCCTGACAAAAAAATATTAAAACAAGAATAATAAATAACAAAGAAGTCATAACCTAAATAGAAAATTTTCAAATTATAAACATGGATAAACCTGCACTTTCTTCCATATAATGTCGCCAGCAATTTGAAATGCTTCTTTATAGTTTTTAACATTCACAGGAGCCGATGTTCTAACTACATAACCACAATAATTCACCAATTGCCGTGCGTTGTCACCAACTGCTCGCAAAATATCATCAAGTATTTCAATTTGGAGCTTCAACTTTCCACCACAAGTTTTCATATCCACCACAATGGATTTGTACTTCCCCCTTTCTCCTTTCTTTCTTTTCTTGCTTGTAGTTGATCCTTTCAAAAAGCAAATATACAATAAAATTAATTACATTAATATTTTCCGCATAACATAATAAATAAGGTTTGAGAATTTGGATGAATTACCTTGACTACTTGGAGAGGCTGCTATTGGTTCTTCTACAATATTACGGTTATTTGTTTGAGACAAACTCATATTGGACCTAGGAGTGGGATTAGCTGCTCCATGAATATCCAAAAGTGTAGAGATTCTATTGACGAACTTGGTCTTTCCTTTTGCTTACCTCTTTGGATTGGTGTATCCATAGAATGACTCTGAGACTCGTCACTTAAAGATGGTCTTGCATCAAGCTCACCATTTGCAATGTGGGGTATGTCGTTATGAGTAGAGTGAAAGGTCTAATTTCCCTTCCCTTTTCGCCTCTTCCACCTATATTTGTGGGGCGCGTCGTTTTACCCTTTCCACGACCAACCATTCCTATAAATTTAAATCAAATTCTAGCTTAACATCATAAAACAACAATACCATACAAACCCAAAAACAATTATGTGTGCAAAGAATTCAAGTATAGCTTTACTAGTAATAAATAAGTCCCCAAAGAAGATTGTGCAAGTTGAATGCAACGTCAAACAATACCACAACTATGCTTTTAGCCTACAAGTAAATAACAATAAGCTCGCATGTTATAACTAAAATTAGAAGCCAAATTGAATGGTATCATAAGCAAAAGAAAGGAGAGAAAGAAGGCACTAACCAAGAATAATGTGAGAAAATAATTGAGTAATCATTCATAATTCAAAAAACAATGATTATCATCTTCTTTGTTGCTCCTGGCTTCTTTATCAGTTTCCTTGATTTTCTAAAAAGTCTCTTTAACCAATTTCACAAGCTAAGCCAAGCCTTACATTACGAGCATCTGAAACAAATGAATCATAAATCTCATCAAATGATTTCCAAGCAAGAGAATCAGCAGGATGTCTCACTACCCCATCATCTATCAGATCCTCTTTATGCCATCGCATATATTTAGCAGTCATACTTGACATATAAAATCTTCGGAGTCTAGGAGTAATTGAAAAATACCAAAAAGTTTTGTAAGGAATGATTTTTCCATTAGGTTTTCTCTTTTCCTTCCACCTTGACAGGTGGCAAGTAGGACAATCCACTGCGTCAATGTGCTCGCCCCAATATATCATACAATCATTTCTACAGGCATCAATCTTAACATATTTGAGACCCAAATCTGTAATAATTTTTCTGGCCTCATAATATGATGTAGGAAGTTGTAGACCCAATGTGTCATTTTGAAATCGAAGCAAGAAAGTGAATGAGCTATCACTCCAATTGTTAAGGCATTTCAAGCGAAGCAACTTCACTAAATAAGTTAAATTTGACATCTTTTTACCCTCAACAGTTAATGGGTCTTGGTGCTCTTTTAATAAGCGATAAAACTTTACCGCCTCACTATTTGGAACTTGTGACCCACATTTGGCCCAATATCATCATGTTCACTACCTATATTACTTACTTGTAATCCCATTCCCGCCACACCACAAGCGGCTTGTAACATATCGGGCATATAATCAAGAGCAGTTGTATCAGTACTATTATGTTCATCCTCAGAATTTGAGTTCTCAATATCATCAAAATTTTCACCATGTAAATTCCATATGGTGTATTGTTGAAAAACTCCATGCCTCAATAAATCATATCGGACATTATATCTTTCTTTCACAGAAACATTTTGGCATTTATTACAAGGGCATCTAATCTTCCCGTTATCACATAAGTCTAAGGATTCGTATGCAAAGTCAAGAAAACTATCAACACCGTGTAGATACTCGCATGTTCTTCGATTTTTTATTTTCATCCACTTCTTGTCTACCATCATGTCCTAAAATCATTATAATAATGCAATTTAGCATGTATTTAAGTGTTAAGAGAATAACTACCAATAAAGTAACCACAAAACCAAATTATAATATGATAAATTATTAGGAGTTTAGTAGCTCATCTTCTTCAATTTCATTAGAAAAGGGGTATTAGGTTGTAATAGACTTATACTGATATAATTGATTCCGAGGACTAAATACATGTAATTCATCAACTCTTATAAAAAGATGACTTTTTAGACAACATTCACATAGAAAAACCAAGCATGAAACCCCTAAAATCATCATGAGCAAAGCAAAAGAAATTTAGACCCACAAGTTTATTAAACAAGAATAATAAAATAGGCACTCAAACAATGAAATTATAAACTGAAAATATGAAAAATTAATTCCAAAATATCTGAAATTTTAAGCAAAATGGATACTCAAATATTGCAATTTTTGTCACACAAAAAATAAACACATATATTATACTAGTTTACATAATATCAAACTTCTCAATCATTCCACTTTCTTTAAAATTTCATTTTGTAAAATAAAATACCCACAAATTTATTAAACAAGAACAACAAAATAGGCACTCAAACATTGAAATTTTAAACTGAAAATATGACAAATTAATTCCAAAATATGTGAAATTTTAAACAACATGGGCACTCAAACACTGCAATTTTTGTCATACAAAAAATAAACACATATATTATACTAGTTTACATAACATCAAACTTCTCAATCATTTCACTTTCTTCAAAATTTTATATTGTAAAACAAAATACCTAAACCCGGCTTGAGAGAGGTGCGATTGCAGAGATGCAGCGGGAACCGGCGGAGAGAGAGACTAGCACAATGGAAAAATAAAGATGCACTTAGGGTTGAACTTAAAAGTAAAAATGAAAATAATCAAATCAAAAAAATCAAAAATACAGTTCACTAACCTTCTCTCTCGTGTTTCAAAACTACAATTTCGTCTCTCACTTACGAAAAGAGCTTAATGGAGGTTTAATAATAGAGAAAAAATGGAGAGAAAATGGTTTGGGGTGAAAATTTGAATGTGTAAGGGGTGGGAGGTGTGGGATTTTTTTTGGGGGTTGGAGGAGTTTGGGCGGGTAAGTGTGGAGGGGGTGGGGGTTTGGGGTTTTTTTTTTTTAATTTAAAAAAATATTATAATTAAATTTAGATTATTTATATTTTGGTACTTTATATTTTTAAAAATAATAAAAAAGATCATAATACTTTTAAATCAGTAAAAATATAAATTATAATAAAACTTTCTAAACTTTATAGTAACTATAAAACATCCCCTGCACTTACGATATTGGAGCTTCATCGAAAGGGACATGGGATCAATGTGATGATCATCCCAAATTGTTGCATAATATAGTAAATATATGCCTGAGCCGTTTCTGAGATTAAACCGCATTCACTAAACGCGGTTTAATAGATAAACCGCGTTCACTAAAAGCGGTTCATTATTAAACCGCGTTTTTAAAACGCGGTTCATTATTAAACCGCATTTTTTAAACGCGGTCTTTTTGTATATTAAACGCTTTGGCATGACGCGGTTTAATTTGGAAATATTTATTTTTCAGCATTATTTTTTTATTTTTCAGCATTATTTTCAGAACCGGCTCTAAAAATAGCCCCTTTAATTTTATAATTAAATATAATACACCCCTCTCCCACTTTTAATTGTAAAAAATAACTCCTTGAACTTTGTTGTTGCATACAACTTACCCATCAACTTTGTTACTAACCATAACACTCCTTTTTAAACATTAATAAATTTAAAATTAAACAAATTATTGAAAATTATTTTTTGGAAAAAGCATAAAAAACTATGATAATATTTTTAAAATTTATTTTTCAATGTTTAAAAAAAAATTTCAGTATTCATTTTTAATTTATAAATTTTTTATAATTTTTTTAACATTAAAAGTAATTGGGTGTGTTGTAGTTAATTACAAATATCAAAAAATTTTCTTTAATTCATGTTTTAGGGGATAAGAGAGGGAAAAATAAGAATGAAAGTACGGAAGAAAAATTAAAAAGTGAGTTTTGGAGGGAATAAAAATTAGGTCAAAATATTATTATTTTAGTTTGAGAATTTAAAAATATTATATTACAATAAAATTTGTAAATTTATTACTTAGTTGTCTTAAAGTTGTATAGTAAGATTGATCGAATTTTAACAAAAATTATTAAATTCTAACATGTGATACTTAAATTTAGTACAAAATCTTAAAATTCATTATTTAATTATCTTTTTTTTTTTTGTAACACTTATTTTTCATATTGTGAAAGCTAGTAATGGCGGCAAACTTGTGAATAATAAAATATATTTGGTAACGATAATATAATGTCGTGGCTAAATATCATGATTTTTTCCAACGGCCGCTAAAAGTCGTTGCTAAAGTAGCATTTTTCGCAACAAAAATCCTTGTCGTCGCCAAATACATGCTTTTTGGCAACGATTTATTATTGTCGTTGCTAAAGTAGCATTTTTCGCAACGACAATTCTTGTCGTTGCCAAATACATGCTTTTTGGAAACGATTGATCAATATCGTTGCTAAAGACAAGGTCTATGGCAACTATTTATTATTGTTGTTGCTAAAGTAGCATTTTTCACAACGACAATTCTTGTCGTCGCCAAATACATGCTTTTTGGCTACGATTGATCAATATCGTTGCTAAAGACAAGGCCTATGGCAACGATTTATTATTGTCGTTGCGAAGAAACAAGTTTGCTTTTGCAACGACAATATATGTCGTCGCAAAAAATATATTTTTATCAACAAAATATATTATCGTTGCTAATAATTTATTTTTAGCAACGACATTTTTTTGTCGTTGCAAAATATTAGTATTTGCCAACGACTTTTATCAGTCGTTGCTAAATCTTGTCGCGAAAAATCTGTTTTCTTGTAGTGAACTAATAATATCTTCAAACAACCTCAATCAAAGAAATCCAATAAATTCTATATAAAGCATAATAACAAACTAAAATTACAACCAAATGACTTGACTTTCATAGTATAAAGTCATTACAAAACTATAATACAACCACTTCAACCAACTCAAATGATATAACACTTGTAGAAGAATAAGCAATCTAATAAAAATAAGAACCGAAATTAGGGCAAAGACATCACTTACAACAGCAAAGCAAGAGCAACGACTAAAGAGGCGGAGGACGGCAGTGAGAGGAGTGAAATCAGTGAAACAACGATTAAATGGTGGAGAAACAGCAGCTTGATGAAGATGCGGTGCAAAATCTGATGTCTAAACAGCGAAATCGGCAATTAAGTGTGTGAAATCAGTGAAACGGTTGCAAGAAATGGTGAGAGAGTGAGAGGTGCGCGGTAGAGGCGGAGTGGGTTAGGGTTTGTGGAGGGAAGATGGGTTTTTGGGGTATTTATATTTGGTTATTATCTATAGTAAAAAGCGTCGAGATTCTCGACGCATATTTATGCTGAAAATCTCGACGCTTTTTTTCGCCGAGCCTTTCGACACAAAAATGCCCCGTTCCAAGTTTACGTTGTTTTAAAGCGTCGAGAATTTTCAGCGCTTTGTCTCGGCACATTTATGCGCTGAGGTTTCTCCACATTTTCATAAATGCCAATAATTATGCGTCGAAAATTTGCCTTTTTTGTTGTAGTGACCTCTAAGCTTCAGGATCAACTTCAAAGGGGCATTTTGCTAGATGCTCTTCTACTGTTTTTGCCACTTTATAATAATTTTAAGCCGTGATTCAATGATCAGATTTATTTTTTTTGCGATGCGGAACAAAATTTATTCTTACTATTCATCATACAAGTAACAACAACTCAATGTAACAAATGAATGCTCAAAAACCCCACTAAAGTTGCTTAAAAAGAACCCTCTTTTTTCACTACCCCAGGACTACTATTAAAAGAACGTCAAAATAACACTCATTGCAATATGACATCAAAACGAGCTACCTTTGCTAACAGCTTGTAAGTGAACACACAAGCAAGATCAGCTTCATTAAACATATATTATAAGTAAAAAGATATTGCTTTGCCTTGGCTTTAACAAGCATTTACATCTGATGTCCCAATCAATGTCATCACACAACTTTAAAAGAATTCATTTTGGCCACTTATACAATTTAAAAAAGATAAAATTCATTGCTCAAATATAAAAATAACAACTATAAAACTACTAACAGTATTAGTCACTTATATAATTTTGAAATGATAAAATTTATTGCCCAAGTGAAAATATAAGTATTTTCAATTTAAGCACTAAAATTTACAGGAACACAATAAATTTACAAATATATGAAATTTTTTCGAAAATGTTTTCTTTTTTTTTTTTGTTTAACTGAAATGAGCATGAGAGTGAAACTTTTCTTTTTTATCAATTTGGGAGAGAATTTTGACAAAGGTATTTTTTAGAGTTAGCATTTTAATTCTTAATCTTTTATAATTATAAGTATATTTAAATTATTCTTATTTTTGATTAAAATATTTTTATGTTTATTTTATGACAAAATAGATTACTTATCTTTAACTTTTACCTGATGTTGATAACCCAATAAAAGCTTATTTGGTTACAAAATAAAAGATAAACGATTATTTTCGGAAAAAAAAAAGTGATGGATAAATTTCAATAATGTTACAAAATTAGAGATCGATGAAATAAATAATTTTAAAATACCATTAAATTTTTTATTTTTTAATACAATAGCAAATTTAATTAATTTGAAGGCACTTGAGTAACTAAATAAGATTTTTATTGGCTGACCGAATTGTTCAAAATTTAAGTTAGGTGACCAACTTGTCCATTTTAAATGACTTGAGTGACTAAAAGAGACATTTAATAGGAGTTGAGTAACAAAAACCTTTACAATTTAAATTTAGTGACTAAATTGGGAATCTTTGGTCCCTTTAGTGACCAAAAGTGGACTTTTATCAAACAAGAATCCTATATTTTCTTATAGTTAACATAAACTCGATTTGATCTAAATTTAAACCGATGCATACCTTGAGGTTTTGAATGTTGACTAGCCCCATTTTACAAAGGAAGTCATTTTCCACCCTTCGAAGGTCGGAAAATCTTTTCTTTCAAAGAATGCGACTCAAACAAAAGAGAATGAGGAAACCAATTCTTAGAATCTAATCCCCCACAACCAAACGGAGCCTTAATAGAGGTTTTACAAATAAGAAATGATGTACATATAAACCAATTTAGAGATATGATATGTGAAAATCAGATTTTCTACCTTGAACTCATATACCCACCTCACATTTACCCAATAAAAGAAGCAAGCAATAGAAAAAGAAACCATAGAAACACATATAACACCCAAAAACGACGTAAATTAAAACTAAATCCCAAAAAAAAAAAAAAAAACGCAAAGAGTAAACAATTATGAAGGAGCAATTGAAAGCTAAGAAAACCAAACCTGATTAATATTTTGCCTATTCCATCCATTCCCATTAGCTTTTATAAACAGTGTAATAAAACCTCGAGATGGTACCATTGAAGACAAGAGTGCCAAAATTATACTAGATGAGAGAAGGGAGGGGGGGGTTAAAAGAGAATCTGAGAGGTTTTGTATGATAAAAACAAGCAATTTTCGGTGGCTAGGGTTTCACATAGGTTGGTGGGCAGTACTAGCATGGTCCATAAGCCTATTTGTGCTGAGAATCTAATATCATATAGAATTCAGAATGGTTCAGTTTAATCCAATTGTGTGCTCTCAGGTTATTGCATTAAAATTGCATTAAAATTAGAGGTGGCAATTGGCTCCATATGAATCGGGTTCGATGTACTCATTTGGGTTTGGATTATTTTAGGTTTATAACAAACTCGAGTTAGTTTGGGTCGGATTGACCCAATTAGGCTCGGGGCACTTTCACTTTTTTACCTATCCTCTGGTCAGGTCTAGTTTGGTCTAGTTATTTTAGTTTGGATCACTACATTTTTGAGTTATTTAGATTCGAGATCAATTTGGGTAAGGTTATATGGATTCTGGTCATTATAATTATACTTTATGGTGCCTTGGTAACATAGAACTAGCTAAAAAAGTTTAAATTATGTTCTGAATAATTTATATTTTGACCTGCATATTTATTAGATTTCCAATATAAGTGTTTAGGATTGCACAGTTGTAAGCCTGAAAAAAGTAATAGTTATCATTGCCTTTAAAGACCTTTGGTTAATGCTAATTAGTTCTAGAATAAAACCTAAGTTTAGTTTATATGGAAACCTCATACACATCAAATTCCATGTTCACCAACCAAAATAATCAAAATTCAGCATCCTAATTCCTACCATTTCAACCATAAATCAAATCAAATTTAGCATTCAACTTCTCAGACCAGTCCTATTTTGACCCAATACAGAATATATCAAAATATAATACATTAACCACTGAAGAACTGTACCAAACAAGTAGCACCTTTGTTAAGCCAACAAATCAATGACTACCAATATGATACAAGAAAATGAAGAATCGCAACCACATACGCATTATCCATCGCAAGCGTACCCTAGGGACATGACATGGTGGTTGGATCGTCGGTTGCCAAACTAGGCATCCCGGGATCGAATCCCACTGTGGGCATTGTGGTAGTCCTCTTTGAGGACTTGAGAGGTATATCCCCCGACTTTACCATTGTAAGAAAAAAAAATTATCCATCGCAAGCCCTATGAAAAAACCCAATTAAACTCAAGATTTCAACCAAAACCTACTTAAATACAACACAATTTGCAACATAACGAATTGGGTCAATCTAAAGATACTAGGTGGCCATTTGATGGTGAAAGTAGTTTTTCTTTTCCATTTGCAGGTCCATTTACAAAATATGTTTAAGAGTAGAAAATCATTATAGTTTTCCTTTTCATTCTCTTTATATTCCAATTAAAGCTGTACAATATGAAATACAAGGGTCAGGATGTGAACCACCTCAGAACCAATCTAGCAGGGTCCGAATGTGATGTTTCGTTGATGTGAATCACCTGATCCTAATCCAGTTGACTCTTTCCAAGACGAAGTTATACCTCTAGAGGCCTCCAAGCAGCCGTCTTTCACGCTCCAATCCAGATTTTCTTTCCCCTTTCTTGTGATGTTGGCTTAGTACCCTTCCTGTCTGGTACCACTTACTTGGTACCTTGCTTACATTACCCGGGGGGGGGGGGGGGGGGGGGGGGGGGGGGGGGGGGGGGGGGGGGGGGGGGGGGGGGGGGGGGGGGGCTCCTCTCCTCCACACTCTGCCAGGTCTTTGTTTGTCTTCTGTGAGGTGGTTCGGCTTGTTTATCTGCTTCTGCTTCTTTTGTTGTCCTTCTAGTTTTGGTTTCTGCCTGTTTTTCCTGTTCTGGGTTTTTTGTTATTTTTTCAGTATTGTGGTGTTTTGATGCATGTTCCTGTTTTACTTGTCCCTGTTTGTGCTGTTTTTTGTACCCACTTCCGGTTACAGGGTGGCCCAAGGCTCGCTTTATCGAGTTGCCTGTCTGTACTTCGGCTATGCCGATAATTATCAAAAAAAAAAAAAAGAAATACAAATCACATCTAGTGTTGATGGTTGATACTATAATCTAAGCTATAAGTACAAAACAACATGTGAATAAATTGGTAAATCATATCATGGCTATAAACACATAAAAGAAAAACCAATCTAAATATAGAATTCCCTGCAGGGGTGCAGAAAATAGTGTAGCAATAATTATTACAAATGAAATATAAATCTAGATCTGGATGATTACGCATCCTTCACCCATAAACTATAGTTCTACTCTTGAGCCAGTATCGAAAATAATATCTTAAAAAAAATGCTACAAAAAAATATTTACTTTCATATGGTCCACATAGGAAAGGCGGGGGGCGGGGGGGGGGGGGGGGAGGATATTATGAGTGTTGTAAACTGTGTTTCAAAAACACGATTAAACTTAAAAGTGAACCGTGATTAAGAACATGATTAAATCAATATAAACCGCATTTTCATAATGCGGTTTACTTAGATCTAAACCGTGTTAACCAAACGCGGTTTAATTTTTACTAGACATGTTTTCTGTTAGTGAACCGCGCGGTTTAGTTCCTGCTATTCATAGACCGCTTTTCACAAATGTGGTTAGCAGCATGTAAGCAAGACGCGGTTTATTGGTACCTTTAATTGAACCGCGTTTCCAAAACGCGATTTAATACAAGTAACAACAGAAGGACTTCACGTTTCCTATTTTCATGCAATTGTCGTGGTTTTCAACTTATAAATTAAGGTAATTATAATACATCAGTAACATCAGATAACAATTTTATTGGTGTCCTTTAGCCAATTATAACATATCTGCAATGACGATTGACACAAACAATTGCACAATATCAATACAATAGTTTATGAGAAGAAACTATTATGCATTCAAATCATGGAAAAAGAACATTTTCTATTATAGTAAAATATATGTATACAATATACAAGTATAGCATTTAAACTAAAATTACATAGATATCAAAATTAAGGCAAAATGGACGTTTTCCTTCGTTGCTTGGGCCATTATCTCTCCCTCTGCCCCTGCCTTTATCTCTATCTCTATCCCTACCTCTACCTCTGCTCTTACCCATATCTTCATATACAGGATGTTGTCGGGAAATATTTTCTCCAGGCATAACATTTTCTTCATGAATAAGGCTTTCATCAACATTTTTCAGAAGGTGCATCCTAAAATTGTTGATGGTCCTTGTTGTGTTGATCCCATATCTGTCCCGACTTGGCTCCAACATCATAAGTGGAAGTTGTAGGAAATGAGGAAAAGTTATCAGAAAAAGGCACATGGAGTAGATCAGTTCGTCCTAAATGTTGCAGGCATTGAAATCCGGATCTCCTGATCTCCTCTACAGTGAGCATGCTCATTTGAACTTGTATTTCATATTCCTCCCAATGTTGAATAATCCCCGTACTCAAATCGACCATCCGAGCCATAGTTGCTAGTTGTTCAATAGAAAAAATAAATGTTAGAATATGTTTGTAATATTAATTTTCAAATGTACAAGAATTAAGTAAAACTACCTACAAACAAGTCGTCATTTTACTGAATTGAAAGATAGCCCTCTCATGGATGATCGGCAGGATGGGTTATTTTCAACCGTGTGATGTATAGATACCATGACATGCAGGTCGTCATCGAGGAGAGGGGCTGTGAAAGGAGGAGAGAATGCTACGTACTCCGCCCATCTACCCTAGATCAATAGATACACCTCATGATGTCTCGGCCAATCGACCTTATGTTTACCGCGTCGATCAAGAGCATATAAATCAACGAACAGAGTGGTATTGATTGGGATATGTTGTTCCATCCAAACTGGCGCATCACACGATCCGGAAAATGCCACTCAATGATGTCAAAATAGATGAGTGGAATTGCATTGCGCTAAATATGCCGACCATGACGGCATATGGCTGGAAGCGATGCAATAATCTCATCTGTATAAGGAGTCTATGCCATCTAAAATCAAAAAATGAAAGATTTGTCATAAGAAAATGAATAAAATACGAATATAAAGATAAAAATAAATATAATTTTTACCTAATTACTATTTGTAAATCAAACACACTCGTATAGTATGTAAGGCTTCTCGGTGAATCAATACGAGAAACATTATGTATCCATCTATCCAACAAAAATGGATTTGATAAATACATAAATTCAACCATTAATATACAAATTTATTAAATTATAAAAATACCTGCATCCAAGTGGATCATCATCATCTCTATGAAAATGGGGAGCTTGGTTTGGTCAACCTATAGGAATTTACTCCCATACCCATAACTATATTCATACAAAAAAATATAACACAAATCGCAAACATAATCATATAAAAAAATAAAATTTTACAGAAGAATATAAACAAACCTGTACAAGAGTAAGAGGGCCAGCAATCTCTTGCACTCCGCGTCGTAATGCCTGACGTAGTTGTTAGTACATAAAAGCTAACGTTGCACTTCCCCAACTATATTCTGCCGCTGCATCCCAATCACGAAGCAAAGGTAGATATATGAGTTGTATCTCATTGTCCGTCTTATCTCCAAATAACATCCCACCAATTAATGTAAAAATATATGCCCTTACAGCATATTCAATTTGGATATCTAAGGCATCATCAGGCCAGTGGTAGAAGTGCTGACGAAGCCATGTAAATCTAATCGAGGAGCCATGTAAATCAACAGGGGGAAGGTCGGATTCCAAGTGGCTCCTCTGCTAACACGACCCAATCTACGTCACTACTACCCAGTGACAGGATTCCTGTCTACCCTCAACCCCATCAAGATAGAAACATCTTGTAGGGTGATTGTTGCCTCCCCACTAGTTAGATGAAAACCGTGGGTCTTCTGTCGCCACCTCTCAACCAAGGCCATTATCATAGGGTGATCCGGAGACACACGAATTAGTCGATGGACTCCAAAAAGTCTAACACGCTTAACATAGTATAGAATCCGGTCATCTACCCTCCAGTGACCTAGTAAACGTGTTACATAGGGGCGAAAAGTGAGAACACCCACATCCTGTAACAACAAGAAAATAAACATCAGTATGAACAACAAAATATAAAGATATTTTATAAGTCTATTAAAATCAAGTACACTAGAAATGCATAGTATTACCCAAAAAATATTGTAAGAAATCAATTTTTAGATGCCATAACTCACAACAACGACATGGAAAAATTGGGTTTAAACAATTAGAATGCCAGTAGGGATAAGGATCCTTGAAAGGACCATTATTGTTATACCAAGTAACCAAACAAAAATCTCCCACAAAATCAATGAATCACATGCCATAATCGATAAGTAGCTAGAAAATTAAGAACAAATATAAACATATACTGACAAGTTTGATGGCAAACAAAGATCAATATGTTTATAAATGATAATAAACTAAAAAATTTGAACATTAGAATATCAAACTCACCTCTCCATCCCATATTGCAGCACTTTTGTGATGAGGCTATAGCTGTAGGAGGCTAGGGTCGATTGGGTCTGGCTCCATTTTACGCTATCACACAATAAAATTTATCAAAATTAACAAATATGTATAAATAACGAAATACTAGATAAAAATAATATAAATAAAACATAAATAAATATTATCGTCATATATTTCACTGTTACTAGCTGCTAACTGAGCCTCGTGCTCTTTTTTCTTCTTACATGTCATTACATTATGACCTTTTCCCTTACAAAACCTACATGTCACTCTCCGTGTATCATCATTCTCATCCATTTTATTTTGAAATCATTTCGAGAGTGGGCGGCCTTGGCTTCGCTTTAAAACTAGGATTCTGGATTATTTTAGGTCCATCATACGAGTCCCAATATTCCTTGTCCGAAATTCGATTGAACTTCGGGTCGTATGAATCACGATACATAGGAAGGGAATAATACGGGTTTATGAATGATAAAAGGATCATAATTTCGACTGTAGCATAATACAAGAACATGAGAACACAGAGTACCATACAATTGCAGTTTTTGATAGGAGCAAGTCCCTTTCTTTGAGGTTAATGGCTTGTTTATGTCTTCCTTTTCCTCCCGCCCTATCACCTGCTGTAGTGATGACCTCATATATGCCCCTTTGATAATCAAATACTTCAACGCGATAATATCGCGCCTTGGTCTTATTGGACTCCAATATCTCATTGATTTTGGGGCAACAAGTTTTCTCTCAGCAAGAAGCTCACCCGCAGCTCCTCGCCATCGAACAAACTACTTATTTGTCCGATATAAGGTCAACTCTACAAGTGAAGAGACAGGAAGGCTACGAACACCCTTTAGCATAGCATTCATGATTTCAGCTATATTAATCATCATAAGCCCATATCGTTTCCCTTGGTCATGGTAAAGAGTCCACTTGTTTAGGCCAATTTCACCAAGATATCTACGGACATCAATATTCAACTCGCCGGTTCTATCGAATGTAGAGTTGAATTTCCTGGGCTGAGCCTGCATTGCAGCATAGTTTGTCATATTTTACAAAGTCGTCTTTCGAAACCTTACATTCACATTAGATACAAGGTGTCTCAAACAAATCCTATGAGAGGCATTTGGCTTCCTCCATTCTCTTCTACTCATTACATTCATTATTCCAGTGTGGTGATCCGAAATCACACAGACTTCTCTCTCCCCTATTACATGCTTTTTTTAAGTACTTCATGAACCATGATCAACTAGCATTACTCTCTCCTTCTACAAGATTAAATGCTAAGGGAAACGCTTGATTATTGGCATCAGATGCAACAGCAAGTAACAATGCTACCTTATATTTCCCATAAAGATGGGTACCACTAATTGATATGACAGGCCGACAATACTGAAACCCTTGTATGGCTGGCCCAAACGACCAAAAAGCTTTGTCGAAAAAGTGGACAGAAGGGTCTGAAGTTGGAATACTTCTGAATACAATTTTTATACTAGGATTTGATCTTTTAGTAGCTCTCAAAATTTGGAGAAGTTTTGCATAAGAGTCCTCAAATGTGCCAAAGATATTGTCAATTGCTCTTTGTTTCGCCAACCAAGCCATTTTATATGTAATCTTTAATCGAAAACAATTGGAAACAACTTGAGCAATAGAACTCGCAGAACTTGACACTTGTGTTCTAACACGGTCCATTACATGTTGGGCAACGAAGGATGAGCTTACCAAGCGATGGTTCTGGGCAAACACATCACTGACACGTGTGAGGACCTCTTTACCTTATGAAGTAAGGGAATTGTGGATCTTTGTCAACAGCCCTTAACCACTATGGACAATCACCCTTCTTACATTTGACTACTAACTTCAGTGGAGTTAATTCAATTGTCTTACAAAATTGATTGTTTCTTACCGAATACAGTTGCACAGCGTTTATGCCATCTTTTTTGGTATGAAAAAGTTGTCCCATTACAAATTTGCCCCTATGATCAAAGTGAAAATTAAACTCATTAGGCTCGACATAGGGATTTTCATTGATACGACCAAATTCAGGGACGGGAGCACAAGCACTAACAGAATCTTCATCTGTGTTGTTACGTGCAAACTTCATTTCACTTTCATTAATTCGCTCATCAAAGACATTGTCATCCTCGTCGTCCTGTTCAAGCTTCCTTTTGATTTCATCGATTCGTTCATTGTCCTCATCTTCGATCGAATAGCCCTGATCACATTCATCATAAGCTGTACTAACAAATACTCTGTCACCATCATCACCTTGTTCTGCATATGCTATCACAGGATTAGATTGTGACATTGGGCATCCTTCATCATTAGGGATACTCACAGCTTGCCCAGTATGGGTACTTGATACACCAGCTCGACCCATTTTCGAATTACATGGAATTGAATTATTTGTAGGACATTCCAATAATACAGTTGGATAAACAGGAATATGATCTTGCTCGGTATGGGCTACTTGATGTACCAACTCGACCCATTTTGGAATTACATAGAATTGCATTATTGGCAGGACATTCCAATAATGAAGTTGGACAAACTGGAATACTAGTGTTGGTTACATAATTTTGGGGCATACATAGATTTTCTAGCTTAACTTCTATATAAAAATTTGTTGTCGACACTTTTGTAGCTCAATGTATAACCACATAACTTTTAACGAATTATCATTGAAAAGATCAATCATTTGATGTCCGTGTGCAGAACAAGTACCCCATTTCACTTTCAAATTAACAATATTTCTATCAATATTACAATGCTCTCTCAGTATACTGATTAATCCACTAAAATTGACATCTTTTTTAACAAATATCATACTGCTATAACCTCCAATATAGTTGACATACTCTTCATTTTTCTCGACCTTTCCACCCCAATTATAAACAATAGGGTGCAAAGAAGTCACATTCTGGGGAAAAAAAAAATTACAATTACACAAACTTCAATTTGTATATAACAAATAACATTTCAACAATATTCAACAACATAATACAAAATAAACATAGACAATAACTAAAAAAAGGTTAAAAAAAAAAAACCTAGAGAAACTAAATGAATATCATTATAATATAACAATATGTTTTCTTTAACAAGAGAAAACCTTATTTGAAAAGCAAAAAGTTAAATTACCGCAGTTAAGAATATCGGTGAAGAAATGCAGTAGTTGTCAAATAACTTCGACAACAGTCACCTGACAGAATCTCCGGCGTATGAACAAGAAGAGGAGCAGCGGTGGACGACGTTACTGGCATCGAGATTAAGAGAGAGAGAGAGAGAGTGGCGCTATGGCAAGAGAGAGAGAGAGACGAACGGGGAGAGAGAGACGTTGCGGGCAGAGAGGGAGAGAGAAGTTTGAATGGGTTTAGGTGCGGGGGGGAGAGAGAGAAACGAATGGGGAGAGAGATGTTGCGGGTTCAGGTGGGGGATTTAATTATCCTAAAACCACATTTTTAGAGAAGCGGTTTACCTTAAAGTAAACCGCATTTGTAAAACGCGGTTTTTTACAGTTTAACCGTGTCACTATGACGCGATTTATATTTGTAAACCAAGTTATTTTGTAATGGTTTTTTTAAAGTGTAACCGTATGTCTTTGTAGCGGTTTATTATTGTAAGAACTGCATGGAAAAAATGCAGTTTAATATCTATCTTTCCACATCACTCCCCTCGCAAACGTGGACCATATGAAAGTAGATTTTTTTTTTAGCATTATTTTTTTATATTTTTTTTCCAGACATTACTTTTGGAACCGGCTCTCCACTTTTCCATGGGAGTTTTACAAATCACTAATTCAAAAGAAAACTTGAGCCTAACTTTAATCCCCTGTACCCCGACCAATACTCCAACCATTTGCACTTCGACCTTCATGAGAGTTCGATCTGTTGGGGCAACTCGGGACGAGAGAAAATGCATAAAAAAGAAAAAAAAAAAAATGAAGAAAGTAAGCCTCCCTCCCCTTTTCATACATGCGGCATGACCTAAGGGCGTTCGTAGGGCCAAAAACGATGATCAATCGAATGCTAATAGAATTGATTTTGTCGTGACCCAATCGATCGGCCCGTACATTTGTTTTTATCTTTTTATCTTTTAGATTCGCTTTCCTTTTTAATCTATCAATTTATTCATGTGTTATCTTGTGCTTGTAACCTAAACTATAGCATAATAAGTTTTCATGAACAATCAGAGTGAAGGTTGCGCCCTACCCTAAATGCAATCTTTTATACAAAATTAAAGCTAAATTGGGTGTGATAAAAGACTAAAGTAGTACTATTGAAATAATCCATACAGAACTTAGAGTGATTAGATGAGTTATGCTGTTAGACTAGTTTAGTACCCCAAAACCTAATTAACTGTTAGTATAGGTTTAGAGCTTGTAGCCTAAATCCTTAAAGTCATAATGCGATGAAATATAATTATGGGAACTAAGTTACGTTTACCTATATTGATAGCCTAAATAAGTTTTAATCGACTGATATCTTTAATTAACTGTTAGAGGCGGCCCGGCCCGGACCCGCATGGGCCATGGCTTGTGGGGGGAGCCGTTGACACCACCCCCCCCCCCCCCCCCCCCCCAAAAAACAATCTAAAAAAATAATAATAATACTTTTTTTTCCCCTATAAATACTAATCCAAATTTTTTATTTCATCACAACAATCTCTTATCCAATTCTCTCTTCTCTTGCTCTAAATTTGCTCTTAATTTCTGAAGTTCGAAGTTGCAACTTGTTCTGCTCGTAAAATCTTGTAGAAGTTCAAATTTTAGTTTTCGCTTCAATAAATTTAGTATCGAAATTTTATTTATTTGTCATTTTTATTTACTGAACTTATATTCTTAGTTGCATTTTTTAAATAATAATCAACAATACTACAATGACACACAATTCTTTTTCATCTGGAGCCGGTAAATCTATCTCAAACTCTTCATGACTACCTAAAATTCCTAGGACATAGAGTTGTCGAACTTAATCTCTACACAGACACTTTTAATTGGGAGGAGTAAGAATAGTACTACCACGACCAGGGTTTACCCGAATCAGGGGGGAGGAGGTGCTCAAACGTCACAATTCGAAAAAGAACCCACACCCACCAACATCAAACTTACTGAAACCCATGACACTACTAGTAGTAGGCGTAATACTAGCGAGGTGTGGAAGAACTTCACACTAGATCGGGCACTTACTAAAGCGTATTGTAAATTATGTGACCCCCCTCAAGCTTTTAGTTATTCACGTGGTGGTGGGACAGGCACGTTAAAAAGACACTTAGTGAAAAGCCACCCTGAACTAAACCCAGATAGATCCCAACAATATTTAGTACAGCAAATGACCGGTGCGCTTGTTGGCTTTAGGTTTTCAAAAGAAAATAATAGACGAGAATTAGTAAAACATGTCATTAGGGCTAAAAAGTCATTTAACACCGGTGAAGACCCTAGATTCGTCTGGTATTGCTAAAACGCATTAAACCCTGCCACCGTAAGAGCTCCTTGGAACACTTTCAAGCGGAATGCATTTAAAGAATTTTATAGAATGAAAATTGAGCTTCTGGACATTTTTAAGACGAGCAAGAGCACGTTCTCGTTGACATCCAACACGTGGAGGTCGAAACTCGGTGTGCCTTTCATGTGCATAACGGCACACTGGATTGATTCTTCCTTCATTATGCAAAAAAGAATAATTCATTTTTGCCATCTAGATTATTCTCACACTGCTGAGATAATCACGGGTACCATTATGGAGGCATGCCGCGAGTGGGGTATAGACTGCAGAATTTTTAGCATTACTTTCGACAACGCCACAAATAATAATGCATCCATAAAATAATTAATTAGGCACATGAGACCTATGTTACGTGGGAAATGCTTTCACTTACGTTGCATATGCCATTTTTGGTATTTAATGGTAATTGATGGTTTGGACCTAATACAAACTTCCCTTGAGTGTTTAAGAGAAGTTACTATAGCGATCAAATCATCCGGAACTAGAAGGAAAAGATTTAGAAATCTTTGTCACACCCATGGTATTCAATACAAACAATTTAATTAGATACACAAAATAGGTGGTAATCAGCAGTAGACATGTTAGCAAGATTACTACCGTATAAAGATATATTAATTAAATTTGTACATGATAGTCGTTCAGATCTTAGGTTTTTTAATTTAGACACAGCAAATTAGGATACAATTAGCAAAATATGTAAATTTTTTTCTATGTTTAGAGACGCAACAAATTTTTTCTGGTTGTTATTATTCTACCATGCTATAAGCAATATCCAGATTGGTATATATTGTTGCTTTGATGGTAGATAACCAAACCAACTCTTTGTTGGAGGCCTCGGTTGCCGCAATGAAGGTAAAATTTGTTAAATATTATTTTAACCCCCCTTTTACTTATTATTTTGCCACCATTTTGGATCCCCTTGTAAACTTACGAGTTTACAATTGTTTGCAAAATTTTTTTTACAAAAATTAAATCCTACTTTTGATAACGCATCTTTTATTGCGGAAGGCGATGCAAACTTACATGAATTATTTTCTTCATATGCTTGAAGATTATCAGCTGATAATCCCCACGTTTCTTCCACATTACATGGTTCTTCCTCATATAATAGTAGTTTCGGAGAAAAATCATATGCGTGGGAGATGTTGGACCGATTTAAGCCCAAACAAAATCCTACGTCATGTGACGAATTAGATTATTACTTGCATTCGCCGATGCTCCGGTTCTTCTCGGCACTGGAGAGTCCACGCTTTGATATTTTGCAGTGGTGATGTTCCAACCAAACCCCATATCTCGTGCTTTCAACCATGGCACAGGATATACTAGCGTGTCTGGTGTCTTCGGTAGCATCGGATTGTGCTTTTAGTGCAGGTGGTAGGTTGCTTAGAACCAAAAGAGCGAAACTATCATCATCCAGCTTGAAAATTTCAGTGTGCTTGAAGGACTAGTTACACGCAACAGATAGAGAGTAAGACCATTTGAAGTTGGGTTCATCAAGTAAGGATGAAGACAACCGTATTATCGATACGTTAAGTCCCGGCTTACCAATCCCCTGCCAGCTTAGACTACATAATCCCTTTTTTTTTTTTTTTTGAATTAAAAAAGCCGGAAGGCGCATTGTAATTTTGTTTCTCTATAATATATTTTTTTATAGAATATATTTATAATTTTAAATGGTGTATTTGTATTTGTCAATAATTTGCAACACATTTTATTTTATTAGCTATATTTACCATTATTTATGATTGTGTTGTACTGTATTTGTATGTTATATTATTCATCAATGAATTATAATTATTTTTTGGACAAAACGAATATGTATTTTATATTTTTACGAGTTGTATTAAAAAAATGGAAGGAGGGGGAGAGCCAGGCCGGGCCGGGCTTGGCCCGTCTGGCCCTCCCTGCCCCAACCCTGCCCATGGCCACCTCTATTTACTGTTTAATTGTTTTTAGTTTCATCAATTCTTCAATTTATCTAATCACTTAAAAGGGTACCAACACGCAAGCACCGGATCCATTAGAACTCCGAAGTTAAGCATGTTTGGACGAGAGTAATACCAAGACGGGTGACCTCCTAGGAAGTCCTCGTGTTACACCCTTCAGGTTAGAGGTTCTCGGAAACAGCCTCTCTTCAAGGAAGCACCCTGAAGAGGGAAGACTGCGTACATCCAACCACCGCAGACCCTGCTTAGATGGGAGCACTTTGGGCACTGAAAATGTTGCTTTGTTCAATTTATCCAATCAAAACCGAAGGGGGAAGGCTATGTACCCCCCAGACCCTGCTTATGCAGGAGCCCTTGGAGGCACTGGGTTTATTGTTGTTGTATCTAATCAAAACCGAAACTGTTTATATTGATTCATCGTTGCGAGTACACAATTTTAATACTCTTTTAAAACCATATCAAGCAAGCGGCGAGTATGAATTATGGAAAATAGTACTAGTATGAAGGAGGCACCCCCATAGCTTATGCTACATGATACATTCTAATATATAGAGGTTAAGTGAGAGATAATTTAAATATAAATAAATAGGTTAAGTCCTTCATTAATTACAATTATACATTTCCTTATAGGGGCTTAAGTGTTAGAAATGAGGCATTAATAAATTATACTTGAGTATATCTCTCTCCCTCTCTCTCACTAGGTCTCTCCATCCTTCTATCTCTAGTTCTCTCTCCCCTTACCTTCTCTTAACTATGTAAATTCTACACACTTGTACGGATTATACCAAATTTTATTCAATATACTACTTTTATTGAGATTGTTGATTGGTCGATTCATTGATTTGCATGAGAATCAATTATGGTTCGTAATAATACATATACCCAAAAACAAACTTTATTAAAAACTAAATCAAGAGAAAGCAAAGAGTACACAAATTAGTAATTGAGAGGTAAGAAAGCCACACACCTATGTTAGTATTTTCCATCCATTTCCCAATAGCTTGATAAACACTGTAAAAAAGCCTAAAGATGGGGCCATAATCCTTGACTGACTTTCACGATGAGAGAATCAATCGAAATTGTAAGCCAAGGGGAGAAATTCGCATTAGAAGATCAATTTGTACCAAATGAGAGGGAGAGTGAAGGATGAAATTCCCAAACAGTAATTGGTAAATGAGTAATGGTGATTTTGACTTTGGATGACTAGAGTTTTAGATAAGCTCTTGTTTTATGGTGCAGAAAAGTCACTTTTTGGGAAAACTGGTAATCAATTTATTTTTTTAAATTTATATGTTTGAATTTATTTTATATTAAAAAATAAATTATTTAAATTATTAATTAGTTACAGCAATTTAATGTATTTTTTTAAAAAGTTAATTAAAATAAATATTAATAGCATTAATAAATAAAAAATTTACTAGCGAAACTCCATGCGATGCATGATTGTTTTGTTATTTATGAAAAATAATATTTGTAATTTTGACTAAATATTTATATAAATAAAATTTCTATCAAATTTTAAATTTAAAACTAAAAATTAAAAAATAATTATTTTCAATCTTTTATTGTTATTAAATTTCTATCGAAGTTTAATTTTTGTTATTTTTCAGTTTCATACTTTATTGTTTACTTTTTAAATTTATTTTTTTATTTAGTATATTTCTCTGAAATATAAGAGTATATTATTCATGTATAGTTAGTTATGTTATAATTATGATGGTGACACCAATATTGTTATAATTATATTTCATGTTAGCAATTTCTAATAAACATCTAGCAAATTTTGGAATAGAATACCTAATTCATAAATTTTAAAACTTAGTGGTACATCAGTGATAAAAGTTTTAGACCTCAGGGTGCCTTAATGTATATGTTGAAACGCTAGGGGTACTAAAATGAGAAATTCTCAAACCTCGATATACCTAAATGATATATCAAAATATAGTTGCAGTTAAAAAAGTCACAAAATATAATAACTTTGTGTACCATTATTTGCAGTCCTTTGCTCGCTCCACCAACAATGCCTGGTCACCATTACCTCATCCACCTTCATCCAAGATCCGCTGGCAAACACGCAATAGTTCGATTCTTGTGGGCAATGCGCAATACTAATGATGCTTTTTTCATGTTCTGTATGTTTTTGTTTGAAAATGTTCTATGCAATAAAATGCTCTTAGTAATGAATTTTTACATTTTATGTCCCAGACTACTTGTATCTTTAAATAAAAAACTATAATTTTACAAAGAAAATATTTACGCAACACATGGAGTTATTTTCCCTTTCTTAAATTCTTTCCAAAGAAACTATAATTTTACAAAGAAAATATTTAATGTTATAGTAAGAACCAAATAATAGTAAGTGTTGAGTTCTTTTATTTGTTTTATTGAATCACAATGTACTCTTTTTGTTTTTTTGTTTTTGTACAAAATGGACAATTTATATTTATATTGTGATGTCTTTGAAATTTGAACTTTATAATTTCGTTAAGGCTTTAACTTCGTATTTGGCCTTTGTATAGTTTAATAGATTGTGTAAAATATTTAATTATTTTTAAAATTTATATGCTAATAACAAAATTGTAAACTTATCGATGTGTGATGTTTGCCAAGCCTTGTTGTAAAAGGTTTGCTTGTTTCTCTCTAATAATATCACGTTGCATAAGACGTAGAGCCGACAGTCGGTAAATCAATGTTGTTACCATAACACTCCAACTTTATTATCTCTTTCTCTTTCTCCCGTTTCTCCTTTTACATTTTGAAGTAGAACTTGACGAATTTTTTATCTTCTCTCTATCTATCTCTCTTTTCAATATCGTATCTTGTGGAACTATTGATGAAGATAATAGATATGAAAGATATTATAGAGAGACTAAAATATGGGTAGTTAGTGAAAAAAAGTCAGGGGGCAATAAATATATTTTTTTATTTCTTAGAATTATTGATGAAGATAATAGATATGAAAGATATTATAGGGAAACTAAAATATGGGTAGTTAGAGAAAAAAAGTTAGGGGGTAATAAATATATTTTTTATTTGATTTTGTACGTCATCTATTGATTTTTTTTGATATTATGAAAGATATTATGGGGTGTTTAAAGTAGTGGTAGATAGAAAAAAAAAGTAGTGGGCGGTTAATTTATATTTTGTATTTAATTTTGTGCAGATTTAGGGGTAGTTTTTTCTTTTTTTTAATTTTAAGAAAAATCCACAAAGGAACTTGAGATTAAGATAGATTGGTTCAAAACATAAATTAAGTGGTTCAAACTAACAACGGTTAATTAATTTTATCTATCTAATTTTATTTATAAAAACACCAAAAGTAATTAATGTAAGATTTTTAAAAATTAACTTATATAAGTGAGTGGTGATTTTGAGTAATTAAGTAATTTAGAATAAATAGTAGGTGATTTTTAGTAAGAAGGTAGTGATTTTGAGCAAGTAGATGATGATTTTGAGTAAGTGGGTAGTAATTTTTAATAAGTGGATATTGATTTTGAGTAAGTGGGTGGTGCTTTTGAATAATTAAATGGTGATTTTTGATATTTTTTAGAGATTTAAATTTATCTTTTGTCTAATTAAAATAAAAATTACAAGGAGAGATATGAATTTACTTTTATAAAAATAACTAAATTATTTTTACTACATTTTAATTTGTTTTTTTTCTTAAGTTTGAAAAGGAGGAGGTAACACTAATTTGATAAAATAAGTATTTATGATAAAATTTAGGGGTAGTTGAAATTTAATAAATATATATTAAACTTGTATACCTAACATTTTTTACAACCACAATTAAAGTATATTTTCTAAATTTTTACTTATTTTTCCTCTCCATCTTCAAAATCTATTCTCTTTTAAAACTTTTATGGTTTGGGGACTTTGAATAGAATCAAGAAAAAACTTGTTAGTGTAAAATAAAAAAAAATAAAGAAAAAGAAAAAATTTGTTGGAAAGTCATTTTATGCTCATTTTTATCTGTGTACCGAATTCGTATTTACTTAATTTATTTATGTTTGTCAGAACTTCTGTTTGAAAGTTTCATTTTTAGATTATTTATGCCAAAGGTCTCCGTACTTTGTCCATTATATCAATTTAGTTCTTTCACTTTTAATTGTGTCAATTTAGTCTTTGTACAATTCAAAATGTGTCAATTTAGTCATTATAGAAAAATTTATGTTAAGTCATAAAATTTTTAATAATTTGGCCATGAATTGAATTAAATTAAGTAAACAGATGAATTTATAATAAATTATTTACATCTAACATAATTTTACCATTCAAAATTATGTCATTAACATAACTTGAATTTGATCAAATGACTAAATTGACATAATTAAAGGTACAAGAACCAAATTGACACAATGAGCAAAGTACATGGGCCTTTTGACATAAATAACCCTCCATTTTTTATTTCGGATGAATTGTTTAATTACATTATAATAAAATAATAAAATAACATATAAAGTCATAAAATCATGCCTAATAAATTTATAATACAATTATCTAATGTAAATATTTTTACATTAATAAATCATAAAATATCTTTAAAAAAAATAAATAAATCATGTTTACAGTGAAATAATCATAAAATATTAGAATGTGAAAATGGGTGGTGATTTTAGTGAGTAGTGATTTTGAGTAAGAGAGTGATAATTTTGAGTAATTATACAATTTTGAATGAATAGTGATTTTGAGTAAGTGAGTGGTAATTTTGAGTAGGTAAATAGTGATTTTGAATTGTATTTGGTTAGAGTGAACAACCATCAACAAATCGTAGCATTTGGCTATGCGTTACTTCGTGATGAGACAACCGAGATATACATTTGGGTTCTGGAGATGTTATTAGAGGGAATAAATGGAAAGAAACCACAAACTATCACCGTAGATGGAGACAAGAGCATGGGAAATGCAATTCCAAGGGTCTTCCCTATGACTGTTCATCAACTATGTTTATGGCACCTACAAAGAAATGTGCAATCTCATGTAGGTAAACATTTTGCTTTGCAATTTTTACAATGCTTTATAATGCATCATAGACCTGAAGATTTTGAAGCTGCATGAAAAGAGCTAGTCGAGCAATGTGCGCTAACGGATAATGAATGGATGCATTTTTTATATGAAAAAAAAATTTTCATTAGGCAGACACATATCTTGATGGACACTTCTTTGTTGGGATTAGAAGCACGCAACTTTGTGAAAGTACAAATTTAACTTTAAAACAATAAATGTAAGAGAGATTGAAATTGTTTGAGTTTGTTCAATATTTTGATAAGTGGCTTATTGAAAATAGAGAAAAGGAGGCAAAGGCTGAGTTTGACACTTTACATGCGAAGCTAGTAATCAAAGGACCATTGTTCAGCATAGAATCTCATGTCAATCAAGTTTACACACGAGTGGCCTTCAAAATATTCCAAGATGAGCTGACATATGAGTCGCTATTTATATTGAGAGATGTTCATCAAGTTGGGCAATATATGACATAAACTTTAAAAAAATATTCCAAGGGCAATTATACGTGAACAGTTCTGCATCTTCCACTTATTCAAAGAATGAGTTGCAGTTGTAAGAATTTAGAGTCAATTAGTTTCGCATGTCGACATAGTATTGATGTGATGAAATATATCAATATGGATAAAATCCCTCTCGACTGCATTGTACAAAGATGGATAGTACATGCAAGGCCATCTGATTGCATAAGTGCTAGTGTTTGTATGCCAACTACATGCAGCGCATGATGAGCTATAGTGCATTGAATATCAGTTGTAATCGATTAAATTTCCTTGCTCCACAAACTGATGATGGCTTTAAAGGAAAAAAAGGTGCATAAAAAAATTAACTTCTCAAACGAGGAAGAGTTTTGACATCTCTAATCATACCACCGATCAAGCCACTTTTGGGATTGCTAACCCTCCAATAGCAAGATCAAAGGGACAAAAAAGACCGACAAAGACAAATGTGTGGCAGCAACGTGGAAGAAAAGGCCATCTTAAGCGTAATTGTACGCAAGAAACACATCATGCGGCTTCACTTGACCATGCCACCACATATACTCAAGAAACGCAAGACACTTCATCACTTGACCCTGTGATGTATACTCAAGAAACACACCATGTTTCATCACATGACCCTGCCACATACTTAGGCGGAAGCTTCGACATGTACGAATACCGGCAAACTTTATCGATAAATGCTAGAAATTGGCCAGAAGTTGGTGATGATCAAACCGGTAACATAAGTACAGTTGTTTAACAACCGCTACCAAACTTTTAAATGCAACACCGTCCAAGCACTAATATGACAAATTCTTACGTAGTATGTTTTTGAATCACAACCACAATTCCATTTTTCGTTTCTAAACAATACAAAAAATGTCAATATTGTGAATTTAATTTAATGCAGGACCAACATTACAATTTCTCAAGTGACATAAAACTTTTGGATAATGTTGATTGGTTCCCAATAACGTTTTGGTAGAAACAACTGGAAATATCAAGTACATCTATACTTACTGCTATCAACAGTGCAAAATCTATGATTGACATTTATACAATTATGTTTAATTTAATGCAGGACCAATGTTTATACAACATCTACATTTACATGTTGAAAATATGCAAGGGGTCATCAAATACAAAAGGTCGACAACAGTCTTTGTATGTGCATGCTAAAAGCTGTCTTTGTCTTTCACTCCTTGTAATATGCTGTTATGTTGATTATTCACCAATTGAATCAATAACTTCAATCTTTCGATATCTTGTTCCTATGTCCACAAAAAAGGGGAAAAAAACACTTATACATGTAAAATTTACAAGGATAACCTTGAAATAAGAACATGAAGTATAATCATAACCAACAACATTAAACATGTACCTCATTATACAAATTTCAAATATCTTCATTTCTTCCCAATTCACCTCTTGCACTTTCGTGAATGCCTTAGCAATGCTAAGGGTGTCAGAGCCATGCTTTGCAATCTGCTCTTCATGTAATTTCAAAAGGGCATTATATGCCACTTCTGCATGCTCATTGACCCTGAACCCTCAGGGTTCTTCCTTTCACACTCAAATAACCTAAGGTACTCGACGCACTGGTCCTCAATGCTATCAGCCAGTTCGCTTTGCTATATAGTCAATATATCTAGTGTTTTAGAGCTAAAATTAGTTTGTGCTCTGACAAAAATACAATAATGAAGCATCAATTATACAGTGAAGAGGCTTTGCTATATAGCATTTTATTACCCGAATTTTTCCTGCAGAACATGATTTATTTATTACTTTTGCTAGAGTATGTCGTCCTCTGCTGTAGTAGTGTTTAGATTCAAAACATGTAACAGCAAGAACTCTGAAGAAAGAAGATGTGGAATTGCAAAGAAGGTAAGCTAGTGTGGTCCAGGATATATATATATATGAGAGCATTTGACTATAGTGAGATATGAGAGCTTAAATCTCAGCCATTGAATTCAAAATGAAGGGCTGAGATTGCACATATAAAGAGGAGGAGAGAGAGAGAGTTTTTAGAGCATTTTTATATGTGCAATCTCAGCCCTTCATTTTGAATTCAATGGCTGAAATTTAAGCTCTCATATCTCACCATAGTCAAATGTTCTCATTTGATATTCACCCTACACACACATATATATATATATATAGAGAGAGAGAGAGAGAGAGAGAGAGAGAGAAGAGGGGGGGGGGGGGGGGGGGGGGGGGGAGTATAAGACCCATGAAGTTTGAAACAGAGCCGTGCAGGTAGCAGTAGTGCAAAATATGAAGCTTAAGTTTTTTTAAGTGTGCATGGAGAGTAAAGGACCCGAAACATGCAGCAGCACAAGTTAAAAATCATTAAGGCAACCATTCAGAACCAAACTTGTCACCTAAACTACAACTATCACCGATGTATCCAACAGAAAAGCCCTAATCACAAAAAGGCTGAAAGTATAAACCTCTATTATAGGAATTGATGGGATTCCAATCCGAAGAAAAGCATTTCAATATAATCATGCAAGCATTTTTTTCAAAAATATTACATACCATTCCATGTACAATCCTTGCAATTGACTTCGCCCCAACAAGATGAGGCATCATCTGCCACAAGCAGATTTCTCTATTATGTTCACTTATTTGCTGAAATTGCCAAAAACAATAAACAAATAAAAAATCATTTGGTCAATAAAAACCCTCTACGATGAAGATTCAATGAATTATCTCTTGTTCAGACGAGCCCCTCGTACTCAAGTAGCCACCTCCAAGCTTCAGGATCAATTTCAGAGGGGTATTTCGCTAGTCGCTCCTCTTCTATTTTTGCCAATTTATAATAATTTTTTTTGAGGTTGGCTCTCTAACGCTCATAGCTATTAGACATTTGCTTCATCACAACATTATCCGCATATCGTGCATTGGCGATCGAAAACATATCCTCACACCATGCAACAATTTAAACGTTATGTTGGTAGAAGAGGTTACTCTAAGCTTTACATTTATCAGAATGTAAATAAAAAGCGAACGAAGTTGGGTTATCATTAATTTTAAAATTTCGCGGATCAATTTTAGTTTCATGTGCCAAACTGAGCTTTATACTAATTGGTTTGATTTGCTCAGGAAACAATAAGCTATGAACAAATAATTTGAATCAAATCATATTGTATTGTGTTTTTGCTTCCCTTTATAATTTTAAGCCATGATTCAATTATTGACTTGATTCTTTTTGGTCAAGTGGAATAAAATTTATTCTTAGTATTCATCATACAAGTAACAACAACTCAATGTAACAGATGAATGCTCAAAAACCCCATTAAAGTTACTAAGTCCCATAGCAAGAAAATGCAGCATTTACACAAAAATGTAGCTTAGAAAGAACAATCTTTCACTACCCCAGGATTATTATTAAAAGAATGCCAAAATAACACTCATTGTAATATGACATCAAAATGAGCTACCTTTGCTAGCAGCTCGTGATTGAACACACATGCAAGATCAGCTTCATTAAACATATACTATAAGTAAAAAAATATTGCTTTACCTTGGCTTTAGCAAGCAATTTACGTCTGATGTCCCTATCAAAATCATCAAATAACTTAACATTCAGTGGACAATATTGTTGTACGAGCATAGACATTTCAGCAATGAACTGATTGGCATTTGGTCCAACCACCCTATTCAAGTCAGGAGGGATTTCCAAAAGCACTGGTCCTGGATTACTAGCCCTTTTCTTTTTGTACTTTAAGCATCTACCCTTATCACGTCTGCACTTGACTACATGAACAACAATAAATACATAAACATTTACAATAATAAATCGATCCACACCAAATGGGTGCTAACTCATTAGCTCAAAGATCGCTTCTTAAAAGTTTACTCTGCATGAGCTAAGTATATCTCAGCCATCTTATGTTCATTCTAATTTAAGTTGGCTTTTTATTTCTCATCATTATGCCTCCTAGTTGTAGTTGTCTGAATCTCCCAAGATCGCTGTCCTTTATTGAAGTTCTGTGATAACAGATATAGCACACTTACATAGTGGAGCAATCACATTATGCTCTCTGCAATGTAACACAAAGAATAACACACAAAAGCAGAAGCTATTGTTTAGAAACGAGTAAGAAGGAAACAGTGTAGGAGTCCCCTGAGGTTAAAGAGAAGATTTATCTATCAATGCCTTTCCTTTCGACTTATCCTAGGGGCTATGACATGTATTTGATATTTGCCGAAATACCGGTATTAGCCTTTTTGTACCTGGTATAATATTTTTATAAACATGCATATGTAAATATTTTTATATGCAAAACTACCATGTGTGTTGAAGCTGTGTATCGACACACGGGTCAAGACTTAGCCCACTGCAACTCTGTGTGTCGAATGAGTGTTGACACTCACTTCGACACATACCTTAGTGTAAGATCTGTGTGTCAACACAAAGACCCCCGTGCGCTCTTCTGTAACATTTGTGTGTCGACATACGGGTCCTATGTGTCGGCACAGAACACATTTCTTGGTTCTGTAGGATTGTCTGTCGACACACACCTTATACAATCAAAATACTTCAAATACAAGTATGGGACAATCTTCAAACATTTCATTTATTACTCTATTTTGAAAATACATCAACATTCCCTGGGATGGAGGTAAGGAATTGCAACTCCATATTAACTCCATTGACCTAGTGCCTAAAATGACCCACTTGATTAATCTGAACTCAAGCAACAACAACAACAGTCCCAGTGCCTTGTGGCTCCCGCAGAAAGCAGGGTCTGGGGAGGGTGGTGTACTCAGCCTTACCCCTTTCGGGTGGAAAGGAGGCTGTTTCCGAGGACCCCCCAGATTACTCAAAATCTAAAGACTTAGACACAATCTAAACGTTAACCTAAATCTCGAAATTACCAAACTTGAATGACTTGAACTTATCTAAATTAGCTTAGTTCAAAGTTTGAAGTGACCCATTCCGATTGACCCGAAACTAGAAATAACTCAAATCCAAAACATAAAACCAATTGACTTGAATATGATGTAAACAAGCTAAGTCGAAGTGGAAATGACCCGACCAAATTGACCCCAAAAATACTACGACCCAAATCCAAAATGACTTGACCCATCTCAAACTTAGCCTAAAATGACTCGAAAATTGAAATGATACAACTTGTTTGTCCCAAAATTAAGATGACTCAAGCACAAAAAAACCTAACTCGATTAACTGAAAATATGAGATAACATGAACAATAAATGATCCGATATGATGCTCGACCACTACAAAAAAAATTTGATAAATACGGCGCACAATAGTGCCGCAATAGGCAGACCAAGCATCGTAATACTTATTGCAGCGATATAAAAATGCGCCGCAAATTCGCCATATTAAATGCACAATATTAGGTAAATGAGGCAGGATTTAGGGCGCCGCAATAGATGGGCCTAAAACGGCCCAATTAAGTGCCGTGTTTTTCCTACGGTCTGTGAGGTTAATACGGAAATTTTAAGCGCCATATTAGTTTAACCTAATACGGCGTCTGGATGCGGTGGCGCTTTTACGCACCATATTAGGTTAAGTGCCACAATAGGTCATCATTCTTTTTTATAAATGTGGCACATTTAGGCACCGTATTAGGTTTAAGTAATACGGCGGTTAGAAGCGCCGCATTAGGTATATCATCTTACAATAAATGCAGTGATTTTACACACCGTATTAGTTAAACCTAATATGGCACCTAAAATCGCCACATTAGGTCTATATTGTGTGACTGAATGTGACACTTTGCGCACCGTATTAGAGTCGGTTCCCAAAATAATGCTAAAAAAAAAAAAAAAGAAATAATGCTAAAAATAAAATATTTACTAGTCTACGGTCCACATGGCAACAAATAAACCGCATTTAAAAAACGCGGTTATTTTCAAATAAATCCGTGTTAAGAAAACGCTTTTTTAACAAAAACTGCGTTTACTTAACGCGGTTTTATTTAAGATAAACCGTGTTTAATTAATGCAGTTTATTTACAATAAAACCACGTTTAGTAAACACGGCTTATTACCAGTGCAAACTAACATGCATATTCTACTATCTGTCATTGAACCCTGTTTCGGGAACGCGGTTTAATATCAGTGGCAAATCCCAAGCATTCTGTTTTCATACAATTATCATGATTTTTAGCTTCTAAATGTTAAAAAATTTTATTGATGTCCTTTGCCTAATTATAATATATCCCCAACAACAATTAATACAAATAATTACGCAAAATAAATACAGTAGTTTAAATAAAATTCTGTTTTAATAAAATATCATACGTTCATATCATGAAAAAAGAACTTTTGTTTTAATAAAATATGTACAAATATAACATTTAAATAAAATTACATAGATATCACTGGTCATGGCAAAAATAGACATTTTCGTTTATTGCCTTTGCCTTTCTCTCTCCGTCTGCCCCTACCCCTGCCTCTATCTCTACCTCTATCTGTAACTCTGACCCTGCCCCTGCTCCTACCCATACCTTCATGTATTGGACGTAGTCGAGAAATATCTTCTTCGGGAATGACATTTTCTTCATGAATAAGACTTTCATCAACATTTTTAGAAGGCGCATCTTGAAACTGTTGATGGTCCTAATCGTGTTGATCCCATATCCCTCTCGACGTGGCTCCAACAGCATAAGTGAAAGTTGTATAGAAACATCTTAAAGGGCGATTGCTGCCTCCCCACTAGTCAGAAGAAAAGTGTGGATCTCCTATAACAAGAAGCAAAAAAACATCAGTATGAACAACATAGAGATAAATCATAAGTCTATTAAAATCCATGCACTAGAACAAGTATAAACATATACTCACAAGTAATATCAAACTCACCTCTCTATCCCATATTGCAGCACTTCTATGATAAGGCTGTAGCTGTAGGAGGCTGGGGTCAGCTGGGCCTGGCTCCATTACGCTGTCACAAATGAAATTTTATCAAAATTAACCAATATGTACAAATAATGAAAAACTAGATAAAAATAAAGGGAATAAAACATAAATAAATGTTACCGTCATATATTTCATTGTAACTAGCTGCCTCGTGCTCTTTTTTCTTCTTTACATGTTAATACATTATGACCTTTTCCCTTACAAAACCCACATGTGACCCTTCGTATATCGTCATTCTCATCCATTCGTTTCGAGGGTGGGCGGCCTTGGCTTCGCTTTAAACTAGGATTCAGGATTATTTTAGCTCCATCATATGGCTCCCAATATCCCTTGTCCGGAATTGGATTCAACTTCAGTTCATATGAATCACGATACATAGGAAGGGAATAATACGGGTTCATGAATGATAAAAGATCATAATTTCTATTGTAGCATACGGCAAGAACCTAAGAACACAAGATACTATACAACTGCAGTTTTTGACAAGTGCAAGTCCTTCCTTCAAGGTTAATAGTTTGTTTATGTCCTCCTTTTCCTCTCTCCCTATCACCTGCTGTAGTGATGACCTCGTATATACCTCTTTGGTAGTCAAATACTTCAACGCGATGATATCGAGCCTTGGCCTTATTTGACTCCAATATCTCATTGATTTTGAGCCAACAAGTTTTCTCTTCACCAAGAAGTTCACCAGTAACTCCCCGCCGTCGAACAAACCACTTATTTGTTCGATAGAAGGTCAACTCTACACTTGAAGTGACAGGAAAGCTACAAACTCCCCTCAGCAAAACATTCATGATTTCAGTCATATTAGTAGTTATAAACCCATATCTCTTCCCCTAGTCATGGCAAAGAGCCCACTTGTTCAAGCCAATTTAACCAAGATATCTAGGGACATCGATATTCAACTCGCCTATTCTATCGAATGTAGAGTTGAATTTACTGGGTTGAGCCTGCCTTGCAGCAAAGTGTGTCATATTTTTCAGAGTCATATTTCGAAACCTTACATTCACATTAGACACAAGGTGTCTCGAACAAATTCTATGATAGGCATTTGGCTCCCTCCATTCTCTTCTACTCATTACATTCATTATTCCAGCGTAACGATCCAAAATTTCACAGACTTCTCTTTCCCATATTACATGTTTTTTCAAGTACTTCATGAACCATGACCAATTAGCATTACTCTCGCCTTCTATGAGAGCAAATGCTAAGGGAAACGCTTGATTGTTGGCATCAGAAGTAACAACAAGTAGCAATACTCCCTTATACTTCCCATAAAGATGGGGTACCATCGATGGATATAACAGGACGACAATACTGAAACCCTTGTATGGCTGGCCAGAACGACCAAAAAGCTTTGTCGAAAATGTAGACAGAAGGGTCTGAAGTTCGAATACTTCTGAATACAGTTTTTGTACCAGGATTTGACCCTTGTATGGCTGGCCCGAACGACCAAAAAGCTTTGTCGAAAATGTGGACAGAAGGGTCTGAAGTTCGAATACTTCTGAATACAGTTTTTGTACCAGGATTTGATCTTTTAATGGCTCTCAAAATTTGGGGAAGTTTTGTATAAGAGTCCTCAAATGTGCCAAATATATTGTCAATTGCCATCTATTTAGCCAACCAAGCCATATGTAATCTTTAATCGAAAATGATCGGAAATAACTTGAGCAATAGAACTCGCAGAAATTGACACTTGTGTTCTAACAAGTTCCATTACATGTTGGGCAACAAAGGATGAGCTTACAAAGCGATGGTTCTGGGCAAACACATCACTGACACATGTGCGAGGACCTCTGTACCTTACAATTGTGAAGTAAGGGAACTGTGGATCTTTGACAACAGCCCTTAACCACCATAGACATTCACTCATCTTGCATTTGAACACTAGCTTCAGCGGAGTTGATTCAACTGTCTTACAAAATTGATTGTTTCTTACCGAATATTTTTGCACAGCGTTTATGACATCTTGTTTGGTATGAAAAAGTTGTCCCACTGCAAATTCGCCCGCATGATCAGAGTGAAAATTAAACTCATCAGGTTCGACATAGGGATTTTCATTGATACGAGCAAATTCAGGCACAGGAGCACAAGCACTAATAGGATCTTCATCCACGTCATTACGTGCAAACTCTGTTTCGGTTTCATTAATTCACCCTTCAATGATATCGTCATTTCCATCGTCCCTTTCAATCTCATTAATTCGCTCACTGCCTTCATCCTCGATCGAATAGCCCTGATCACTGTCATCGTAAGCTGTACTAACAAATACTCCGTCACCATCACCACCTTGTTCTGCATATTCTTTCACAGGATTAGATTGTGACATCGGACATCCTTCATTAGGGATACTCATAGCTTGCCCAATATGACTACTTGATGCACCAATTTGACCCATTCCGGACGTACATGGAATTGCATTATTGGCAAGACATTCCAATAATAAAGTTGGACAAACTATAATACTAGTATCGGTCACATAATTTTGGGGCATACTTGGAGCTACCCCATGCCCAGGGTAAGATATAGGATAAGTTGATTGATATTCAGGTAGGCGATTTCCCATATTAACATTCAGATTTTCTGGTACTACTTCTATATAAAAATCTGTTGTCGACTGCTTCTTTAGCTCAATGTATGACCACATAGCTTGTAACGAATTGTCATTGAAAAGATCGATCATTTGATATCCATGTGCAGTATAAGCACCCCATTTCACTTTCAATCAGGGATGTGGTATGTGGCATAGTGGGGCGTGGCCTAGATAGAAGAAAGAATATAAAATGAAGAAGTTATGTTTGAAGTGGTTCAGGCACACCAGGAGGAGACCATCCACTGCTCTAGTTAGGTATTGCGATCAGCTTCGTACCACGCTAGGAAGAAGAAGATGAAACAGGCCAAAGGAGGAACGACTGCAGTCGTACGGCAAGACCTCACCCACCTAAACCCACGGAAGGAGATGGCCTTAGATAGAGCTAGAGCTCGAGGGAGGGCTAGCATAGGAGTAGCAGAGGTAGCGGCCTCACACTGCTGCTTATTCTGCTATTTATGTGTTCATAGGCGTACAGACTTATTAGGCTGTACCTATCTACCTATACGCCTATCTGTCTACTATTGGCCTATTTCCTTATTTGTTTATTTGGCATATTTGCTTATATTAGCTGCCTTGTATGGAAGGTTTTGCCTCTTAGTCTCCTCTACGACATTTTTATGCTGTGGCTTATTCTTTTGCTTTCATGACCTATTGCTCATAGCTCATTGCTCACAGGTCCCCATGAGGTGATGAAGACTTACCCCTCAGGTTGGGGGCCCTCGGAAACAGCCTCTCTTCAGGTTGACACCCTGAAGGGGGAAGGCTATGTACATCTATTCCCCCAGACCCTGCTCATGGGGGAGCCCTTGAGGCACTGGGATTGTTGTTATTGTTGTTGTATAATATAATACTATATGTTTTCTAACAAGAAAAAAATGTTATTTCAAAAACAAGAAGTTAAAATCACCGTAGTTATTCTCTCCCGTGATGAAATACAGTAATAGTCAAATAACTCCGACAATGATCACTTAAAAGATCTCCGATGTATGAATCAAATGACGTGACTGGCGGTGGATTAATGAGAAAGAGGGAGAGAGACACTGAGCGGCAGCGGGCGAGGGAAGTGTGAGTGCGAGGAAAGTGCGAGTGAATGGGTTGGGAAAGGTCGAATAGCTGTGTTAACCGCGTCTCAGGGACGCGTTTTACTAAAACATAAACCGTGTTTTGAGAACTCGGTTTACTTAATAAACCGCATCCCGAAAACGCGGTTTACTTATAAACCGTGTCAGGAAACGCTGTCCAATTACCTGAAAACGCATCTTGTTAACGCAATTTTTTTCAGTGTATGTCGCGTCATTGTCACGCGGTTTATTTTGAAAAGAACTGCTTCAATTAAACGCGTTTAATATCTGAAAACCGTATAAATGTAAATATTTTATTTTCAGCATTATTTTTTTTATTTTTTTAGCATTATTTTGGGAACCGGCTCACTATATTAGTTGCACCAAATACAAACATTACAACAACAATAGTCCTAGTGCTTGAGGGCTCCCACATAAGCAGGGTCCCGGGGTAGGGAATAGGATGTACGCAGCCTTACCCCTTCAAGGTGGGACCCTAAAGAGAGGCTGTTTCTGAGGACCTCCAACTAGAAAGGTACGAAGAGCATAGAAAGCATAGAGATCATGGAGATCATGAGATCATGGGAAGCATGAAGGCTTGTAAGTATATAAACATGTAAGCAAGTAAGCATAGAAGCATAGCTTCAAAAGCGAAAGGCAAAAGCGAACAAGCATCTAGGTGTGAGATTTTACATGCGGCATAATGCAATCAAATAGAGAGAATAGAAAGAATAGAGCGTATAAAGAGTATAAGGAGATAGAGAGAGAGGAAGTAGAGATAGTAGGAAGGCAGGGAGACAGAGAGAGAGAGAGAGAGAGAGAGAGAGAGAGAGAGTATAGAGTATGCAAGCAGCCTCGTGGTACTAGAACGAGCTTATAAGTGCACGACGCTCGAACACTGCTGTATTAGTTACACCTATACTAATATTGCCATCTTGTTGCACCATTGAACCCAAGTATTTAAAGCATACTTTCTGTGGCATGCACTCTAACCCTATCTTGATGACTTTTGTGCTTGGCATGGTAGAGGTACCAAACTTGAGTTCCATATACTCGGTCTTAGATCGACTGAGTCTTAGACTTTTCTATTCTAAGGCCATCCTCCAAAGTTTTAGTTTCTCATTCACCTCCTCCCTAGATTCGCCCACCAAGACTACATTAAGTTTATATGGGCAATATTAGCTTTGCCTAGTTGGGCTTTAGGCCTAATGTTGTGCTAATTAAACATTATATCACAAATTATCAAAACTGACTAAAATTTGTAAACATAATATCAACTACTATTTAAATTTACAATAAATTATAATACAAAAATAATGAATAGCCAAACAAGAATAGTTCTTAAGAAGTTGAAGAGCTCCACTGTCCCCCAATTTGATTTTGCATTTGCAGAGAAAATTTGCTGTTATATACCAACCATCTTAATTTAATATACATTAGTAAAAGAATTCAAAAAAAAATTACCATCAATTGCACCAGATATAACATCTTCTCTAAGATGAACGTCCCTCTCAACGAATCGGGCTTCGAACTGTCACGGTCATGACTCTTTTGGTTCCCTTGACATTGTCTAGATATCGAGCAGGTGGCCCGAGGTTCACGTCAAGATCGCTTGTCAAGCCATGTCATGTAGCTGCCCAGGTCCGTGTCCAGGTCGCTATCCAGGGTCACATGTCATGTCAATGTCTTAGTCGTTGCCCAGTTGCTGTCAAGGCAGGCCCAGAACCTATCCAGGTCTTGTCAAGCACGCGTCCCCAGCCCCCATGTCCTGTGCCACGTCCCAGCCTAGCGCGTATCCCCAGCACAGTGCCTGTGCCGCATCCCCAGCGTCCTTGTCCTGTGCCGTGCCTCAGCGCAGCGCGCCTTCTTCCTAGCCTTTGGGGCGCTCCTCCAACTTGCTGTTGGAATGGAATCATAGTATTGTATTTTGAGATTTGATTAATATTATTTTGATATTATTTTGTCTTGGATGTAAAAAGTATAAATATTGTATTTGTATTTCTTTTTTAGATCATCAATGAAAATACAAGAATTATTCTTACTTTCTCAACTTTCTCTCTCAATTTCTCATCTTCCTCTAAGTCTAATTCTTTTCTCATCTCAAACTCTCTTTATTTCTTTCTCATCTAAACCTCTTTTGTCATTACGGGCCTAAGTTGGTAAACTTTGGCCGTCGCAATCCCAAGATTGTGACATGAAACTTACTTCTAATTTCTGCGGTTTTTTGGGCAACTTGCTCGGTGACTTGTTCGACCACACGTTGTTCTATTTGCGCCTAAGTCATGCGAGGATGTTGCTTGTCCTCATAGATGCGTTGCCTCCTAATAACTGGAGGAAGCCCAGCTCCCATACCTCTTTGTTGACCTGACCAATGGCCGAACACTTTTGTGAATGCCTTGACGGTGGTAAGAGTGTCAACGCCATGCTTCACTATTTCTTCTTCATGTAATTTTAAAAGGGCATTGTATGCCACTTTCGCATGCCCATCGACCCATGTACCATCAGAGTTCTTTTTTCACGTTCAAATAAACTTAGGTACTCGAGGCGCTGGTCCTCAATGCTATTAGC
Organism: Simmondsia chinensis; assembly: GCA_018398585.1. Lineage (NCBI taxonomy): Eukaryota > Viridiplantae > Streptophyta > Magnoliopsida > Caryophyllales > Simmondsiaceae > Simmondsia > Simmondsia chinensis. The sequence goes on along the minus strand of JAGTTD010000008.1, from coordinate 32,766,437 downwards.
CGGTTCGCTTTGCTATATAGTAAGAAGAAAAAGCATTTCAGTATATTATTTTAAGAGTTGTTGTTTGCAGTACGAAATTTCAATGTATCAAAGCATTAAATGAATAGTTGCCCGAGTACCCCTGGAACCATGCATCAACAAGAGCAACAAGTGATTCCTCAATCAGAATGGAAAGGTCAATCTATTCATTTACAAGACTATCCGAGGATGAATGAATCCTGGTGTAATGGGCACTAACTATTAAACGTATCATTGTGAATGAACTACTAAATCTGGTGCAATGGTTACATTACCCACCTAAATTAGAGGTCTTGGTTCGAACCTCATCCTACCCATCTCAATCAAAGTTAGTATCCCTGTTTAGGGTTATACTATACCCTCACCGATGTAAAAAAACAAGTTCCATCACTGAGGTATGCCAGAGCTGCAAGTAGCACTTTAGGGTACACTTTGTCATTGTTGCAGAAAAATCTCATTCCAAGAACAGAGTCCATAATAAGCATATAGGCAAATAAGAAAATGAAAAGAAAAATGATTTCACTATACATGTCAAAACTTGTAATAATCCATACCCAATTAAGCATGATTGGACCAATAATTTACATAAAAACCATAAGGCTAACGTCGCAAACCCAGCAAAACTGCATGCTGAATTGCTGCAGCAGATAAACTTTGGCATCAAGTACGGTCTATGCATCTGTAAATGTATGAAAAGTTCTCTTGCAGTGGATGAAATAAATTTTGGCCTCAAGTATGGTATATGCACAATTGTGGTGGCACTGAGTAGAATTCAGTGGATAGACCAGATGTAGATGGTAGGAAGCAACGTACAAGTAATTGTCTCTCAACTCTAATCAATTTTACAATTATCCATTAGTATAGGTTTTTGAAGAAAGGACTTGACTACCTACCGGCTACTGCATCACAGTTGTATAAATTTTTCAATGATACATTGTCTAGATCCTAGATTTATGTTTTATTTTCCATAGTGACTTTTGTTACTACTTCCGCACCCTTAAGGGATTCGTATATTTTGATATTAGTTTTCTTGTTATGTGCTTGTAGCCATGCTTTGATTTCCAACTTTATTCGCGTGTTGCCTTGTGCTTGTAGCCAAGACTGTAGTATAACGGGTTTTTCACGAGTGGTCAGGGTTGAGGTTGTACCCAATCCTGATTACAATCTTTCATACAAATTAATATTTAATTAGGAGTGACAAAGGAATTTGTTAGTGCTTTTGAGATAATCTATACTACACCTAGAGTGATAAGATGTGTTATGCCCTTAAACTAGTTCATTATCCTAAACTCTAATTTAAATATTAATCCAATTTTAACATGAAATTAGGTGTGATATAAGAATTTAGTTGTGTTATGGATATAATCCATGCTACACCTAGAGTGATAAGATGGGTTATACCCTCTGTTTGGAAAATAGAATAGGAATTGGACTGTGGAATTGCAATTGCAATTCTAATTTTGGTGGAATTAAAATTCTGATGGAATTGAAATTCCATTGTTTGGTTCGTCAAAGAAACCGGAGCTCGGAATTATAATTCAATAATGACTCAAGTCATCACAGATTTTTAGTCAATCGAGTTAGAGTATTTCGAATTTTAAATGAACCATGGTCAGATTTTGGTTGGAGCGGTTAACATTGCGTTTGAGTTATTATGGTCGGAGCGATTCGATTTGAGCTCAAATATTCGAGTTTCGAGTCAAATCGGGCCAAGTATCGCGTCGGATCATTTGGTGTTCAAGTTATCTCGGATTTTCAATTAATCAGGTTAGGTGTTTTTGAGATTCAGGAAAGTTATGATCGGGTTTGAGTTCATTTAAGTCATTTCAAGCTCAAGTCATCTTAATTTTGGGACAAATGAGTTGTATCATTTCAAAATTCGAGTCATCTTATGCTGAGTTTGAGATGGGTCGGGTCATTTTGGACTTCGAGTTAAGGTGATTTCGGTCATTTCAAGTTTAATTCGTTCAAGTTGGGTGATTTCGAGGTTTGAGTCAAATTATATGTTGTGTCTAAGTCTTTGGATTTTGAACCATATTGGATTTACGTTAATCAAGTAGGGTCATTTTAGGTTTTACGTCAATGAGTTAATATGGAATTACACTTCCTTACCCCCATCCTAAGGAATTGGAAAGTTTGATTTTCAGTTAAAATCCAATTCCATGGAATTGGGCAGTGGAATTATAATTCCAATTCCAGCAGGTGAACCAAACAACAGAATTGAAATTCTGGGCCCCAAGTACAGCCTCAACCCCAATTCCATGCTCCAGACACAACCTTACAAATTTTTTTTTATGTATTGCAGAAACACCCCTTTTTTACTAATTTAACTAGTTAAAAAAAAAAGGGCAGAATTTATAATTAAACATAAAACACTACTTAAACTTTTAATTTCATAAAATAAGCCCCTGAACTTTATAGTAAAATATAACACACCCCCTGCACATTTAGTTTTATAAAATAGCTCCCTAAACTTTGTTATTACGCACAACACACACCTTGAACTTTGCTATTAAAAATAATTGTTTTGGTACAGATTCTTTTAATGGAGGGCCGAAACTCAAACCCTTTATCTTTTATTAAGTTTTTATTAATTAACGGTTTTATTACAAGGATTTCTATGGGATTACAAGTGAAAAGGAAAGAAAAACGGGGGGTGTCGCTGTTCTGGGGATCCTTTAGATGACTATGAAGGGAGAGCAGGGAGCTTGTCGTTTCTTTAGGGTTCTGAGCCCTATTTATAGAGTTTTTTCCATGAAGAGCTGTGTTTCATAGGGGGTGTATCTCACCTGGAACGGAACCGGGGGCAAGATACCCCTGGCCGTTGGGCACATGGCTTCGGGTTATCCTCTACCTAACTCATGGTATAGAGGAGTTGTTGCTGGAGGGTCTCCGAGGAAGCGGGCATCTCGGGGCAAAATGCCTTCCAGAAGTCGAGGTGCGTGTTGCGTTGGGGTGTCATTATGAGATTCTTTGGGTTCTGAGCTTCGGGCTGTCGTATGTCTGAGTCATGGTGCTAGGCAGTTGTTGTTGCTTGGCCAACTCTCAGGGGAGACGGCATCTCGGACTGAGATGCACCCTCGAGCCGGGGCGCGTGCTTCGTTGAAGTGTTGTTGCGAGACTGTCTAAGGCTGGAATGCTCCCTGTCAGCGAGATGCGTCTATCTCTTCTCGGGTGTAATTACAGTTCCGAAACCGTCCTACAAGAGTGCATCTCGGTGCAAGATGCACTTGTGTTCAGGTGGCCGCGTTTCCTCTACTCGAGTTCTGGGAGGTGTCCTATCGGCGAGATGTGCTCCCTTCTTCTTGGTCGAAAGTAGAGTTCCGAAGTCGTCCTCTGGGGGTGTATCTCGGCTCGAGATGCGGACTCGTCCCGGTGGCCACATGTCACTTGATCGGATGCTTTTTTCAGTGCGATTAGTTAGTCCCCCGCCAATTCGCAAATGATTCTCATTTGCGACTTGGTTCGCCAAGGTTTCTCTTTATAAATATGGGGGTCAAAATCCATTCAATTTCATCAAGTCATCCTCTCTCCCCTTTTAAATCTCACACTATATTTCCCCTCTTACCTTTATTTTTCAGTTAATCGATGGTTGACTCGGAGGATATCACCTTTGAGATTTTTTCACATCTTCCAGCAAAGTAACTCCTGCAGCTTCAAACCCTGTCTAATTTCCATTCCCGCCTCATTACTACACGTTGCTTCATCGATGCCCAGGCATCTCCTTCCCTATCTCGGTATATTGATGAGTGCTAGTCCAGTCTCGGTGCTATGTGGATCTGGACGATATTTCCGTCTTCCCCGGTACGCCTACAGCGGGGATGGTCATTCCTCAGTCTTCTCTCTGGCTATCGGAGAATCCATGGATGTCATGGGGGCTGGTCCTGTGTCGGGAGTTCAACCCGACTGGTCCCTCACTTCTCTCTTTCTTCAATCGCGTTACTCGCTTCTAACTCCCACTGGGTTCCCTGACAGAGGGGGTCCTGGCCCCATTGGTTCAATGCCCTATGACGGCCATTCTCGGATGTCGAGGTTCTGCCGAGTCATTCAGCTTCTTGGTTCATATGTTAGTCTATGATTTACTTTGGAGTCTGACAGAGGGGAGTGGTCGAACTCTCATAAGGTGTACGCACGGGAAGACGAATGGGTCTACAATGGCGAGCTTTATGCTGGAGGGAGGAACCTGTTATTTCATGTCCCTGCTTGTGTTAACAGTATGATCTTTTTGATGTCGGACTGGGGTTCCTATCTTTCGGACCGCTCTCCTTTTTATCACACTTATGTGGTTCGCTGGAACATTGTCACGAGCACGGCGGAGTTTTTGTTTTTTCCGTCACGAGTTCATCGAGCATTGCCGGGAGTGATGATGCGGGCCTATTTTGCTGGACCGGCCCTTCGATCTTTGGTGCTTCGCTGTGTCTGGTCTTGCTCAACAGTTCCCTTTTTGGAGTATGGTTGCTTCGTGACTGTAGCGACTTCTCCTCTTGGTTTCCTTATTGAAGCATCAAGTACTGGCTAGGGGTGTTCATCGGTCCAAACCCGGACCGGACTGGACCAAAGATTGAAATTTGCCAAGTTTGGAGATCGAAGACCGGACCAAATTTAATCGGTCCGGTCCAGGACGGGACCGATTTGGACCGATTAGCATTTTCTATTTTTTTTTTTTTTACTACAAATTCAATTTAGCATATGTTGTCAATTTCGGGGAAACATTAAAGGAAACTAATAGAAAAAATACAACAATTCAACAACATATAATATGGCAATGACTCAAAAACTACTCATAATTTTATATGTCCTTCACACGGAAATCAAATTGCAAAAAGAAAAATGATAATTGTCAACATTGATGCAACATTATCAACTAAATAATGATTGAAGTGTTTTTCCTTAAGCGCTATCATGCTACAAAAGTCATCTCCCAACCTACAATTTCAAATATGATCATGTCAGATTTCCAAACAACAATTACGAACAAAATGTTAATATTAGAAATAGATTTTCTCCCGGCCATTAGATTCTCAAGCATCAATGATGTTGTCATCCATAGAAGTTCTTTCTAAATCTGTAAATTTCAAACACAAATAAATATCAAACAAAAAAAATTTGAAAAGCAAAACATAAAAATTACTACCATAAAATACTAATACCTTTTTCAAGCTGCTCTAACTCTTCAAGACTTTCTTCTACATTAATTGTGTGGGGTGATGAACGAAGCCAATCTTGTCCACATATAAGAGCTTGAACCATCTTTGAAAAAATAACAAATATTATATTAAAATTTAACAGACAATAAAAAAATATTGTAAAACAAGATACAAAAAATTAAACACATCACCTTAGATGTCAAAGAACTTCCAAATGAATCAAGATGGCGTCCCCCTGCACTAAATGCGGACTCTGATGCAACTGTAAAAATTGGCATAGCTAGTACATCACGCGCTAGACGAGCAAGCATTGGAAATCTTGGTCCATGAAGTTTCCACCATCTCAAAATATCAAAATCATCAACTTCATCATTGTCTTCATTCAAATATTTTATCAAATTCTGTTTTCATGAATCCCGCACCATCTGAACCACTCTTCATCCTCTTAATTTCTGCCGCTATCTCTCTTTGAGCAAAGCTACCACTGAAAACTTCAAATGAGTTGTCAGTTGTTGATGTACTTGCCTGCACATCTTGAGAAGCTATAGAGGTATACTTTCTCCTATATTCATCAAAGAGATCACGAGCAGCTTGATATACTTTGTTAGTTAAATGCTCACCTTTATCCTCCCCGTACATGCTATGAAGGGTAAGTTGCAAACCCACCAATTTAACTCTAGGATCCAGAATAACAGCAATATATACCAACATATTCATCTTCTCAATATTACCCCAATACTTATTATATTTTTCTTTCATTCGAGCAGCCATAGAAGCAAACTCCCAATCATCATGACTCAACCAAGTTTGCAGCAAATTATAGATGGCAACAATTTCGAAGAAGAAAGTGTTGGATGTAACGTATAAAGTCCCCGAAACTCGAAGAGTCAATTGATAAAAACCTTCTAAGAATTTGGCTACTCTACCAATAGTACGCCAATCATCTTCAGTAGGAGCTCCTACATTTTCAACATTATCAAGCTCCAACTTGTAAAAAGGGTCTTTCTCTCCATACCTCTCAAATACTCTCTCGAATTTTAATGCCGTGCTTAACATGATGTACGTAGAATTCCACCAAGTGCTAACATCAAGTGATAATGACGCCTTGCTCTGTATGTTCTCTACCATCACACACTCCTTAAATCTTTGCAACCTAGCCGGAGATTGTCTAACAAATTTACCAGCAGCTCGAACACGATCAAAAGCATTTACAGCTATCGTCAAGCCATCCCATACAATAAGATTAACAATGTGTTCGATGCATCTCATGTGCAAATACTTCCCTTCACTCACAAAACCCTCTCTTTGTGACAACTTTTTCTTCACATGAGCACATGCTACATCATTACTATTTGCATTATCAACAGTCACGGTGTACAACTTAGCTTGAAGTCCCCAATCCATCAAACATTGTTCAATGGCTTTACCAATTGCTTCACCTTTATGACTAGAAATTGGACAAAAGTTTAAAACTCTTTTTTGTAGCTTCCAGTGATTATCAACAAAATGAGCAATGAGGGACATATAGTTTATCTTTTGAATAGAAGTCCATGAATCTGTTGTCACGCAAACCCTTTGACATGAATTCTTAAGGAATTCTTTTAGTTTCACCCTTTCTTTCAGATAAAGTTCATAACAATCACGTGCAATTGTGATACGTGAAGGCATACGCAAATCAGGACATACAACTGACATCAAGTGCCTAAATCATTGCTTCTCAACAAATCTAAACGGCAATTCATCAACTATCATCATGTAACTCAAGGCATCCCTAGCATCATTTTGATTTAATACCCATGCTTTTAATTTGACTTTTGTCCCTTCACTACCTATTCCAGACTCAAAAACCAATTGAGATTGTTTTCCTTTACTCTTATTAGCAGGGTTTTTTTCGCATTTTATAGCATGATATTTCAAATTTTTTGTACCATTGGTTTCAGGATTAGCAGCATAAGTAACATTACAGTAAATACACCTAGCTCTTTGTTGACCATCTTCACTATTGTAAGCTTCAAAATGATTCCAAGCTTCTGATCTTTTGCCCCCCTTTTTCTTCACTCGCAGTTTTTTTGTCTGTTTTGTTGTGTCCTCAACCTCTTCACCTTCACTAGAATCATCGAGCTCCACAGATTGGGGTGTAGGTCCAATGGATGGACTTGTATAAGTCTCAGTTCTTTCTTCCGGGGTCATAAATATTCTGTTAGATTGCGAGCTCGACATCTGATGAGAGAACAAAAACACAAATATACAATAAGTCACACAAAATGGGCTAGGCATTACACAATAGCTCTGTGTAATAAAGCCGTTCTTTAATTACTCACATTACGAGTTAATGCAGTTAACAAATCCGTGGTTATGAACCGAGTATAAAATTTGTGACATATAAAGAAAAATGATAAGTGTTATCAAGAAAAATTGAGAGGAACTAATTTTGTCTTAAAATAAAATATTAGGCACCACTGTAAATAAAAGAAAAGTTTGAGGGACTAAAATTCAAATGGGTATACTTAGATAAACAAGTAAAACTTTTTTGAACAAAAATTAAAAATTAAATAAACCAAAACAAAACCAACCAAGCATAAAATAAACAAAATGTAAATCAAAATAATTACCCAAATAACTCAATAATATACTAGAAGAATAAGAAATTAAACAAAAATTAGGGATCTACCCTAAAGAAAATGATTTGTCGGTCGGTGGCGTGGATGGCGGTAGTCGGTCGGTGGCGTGGTGTGGTGGCTGGTGGTGGTCGGTTGCAGTAAGTTAGGGTTAAGGGGAAGGGAAAGGTAATGCGGGTGGGGTGCAGTGGGTGAGTGAGGAAGGGAAAGGTGAGGAGTTTAATTTAAGTATTAATATTATTATAATTTTTTTTAATATTAATATTAATAAATATTATAATTTATATCGGGTTTCGGTTTTTCGGGTTTGAACCGGACCTGACCGAAACCCGAAATACCGCCACTTTATGGACCGAGGACCGGACCGTGAAATATCGATCCGGTCCGGTGCGGACCGGTATTTGAACACCCCTAGTACTGGCTCCCGATCCCTAATCCATTCGGCGGCTTTCATGTCATTGGGTTCTGCGTCTCGGTCCAATATTTGATCATGGCCTATGGGTGGATTATATCGTTTTCATTTGGACGGGCCGGAGCACAGGATGTTGAGCGCATGGGACAGTATCCGTACCGGGACCTGCTTTCTCTATTTCCGTATGAGGGGACTCTCTATCCCCAATTGCCGGGTGCGGTCTGCCGTTTAGGACATGGCATCAACCCATTGTATTTTCTCTTCTTGGTGTATCTTCAGGTTCTGTAACTTGTTGTTTTTGTCGTTCCCGATGGGAGATGTATGTCAACTGATGTAAGTGATGACAGGGCTTCTAATGAATCTTATCCTTCGGGTGTTTTTCAACCTTCGTTTTTCTTTTGAAGATGATTTTTTTTGGGAGTCATTCGGTTCGAGATGGTCCTTGAATCGACTTGTTCAGTCTGTATTTTTTTATTCTGTTTCATTCTTCTTTGTTGTACTTGGTTTTTGTTTATTATGCTTATGGGTGTCAGTTTTTGGAGAAAGATGTTCAGCCCTTATTTCTTTTAGATATAAAACTCTTTTTACTTTTTCAAGTATTAAAGTTTGTTAATTTATTTTCAGTTTTTCCTCTCTTCCCTTATCTCTCTCCTGAGCGTCCCCCTCCCCCTTTCCTTCTTTACTTTGTATTTTTTGCCCCATTTTGGTCTGTTTTTGCAATTCTCAAGCTCGGGTTTCGGGTGTGCTCAGTTACAAAGGTACGTTTTCCTTTGTTTTGGAGTTTTTAGAGGCGAGACGAGCACATTTTTTGGGCCTTGCCCCGGGGTCTCTTCTTAGGGGAAGGATTCTTGGATTTTCGACCCGAATTGGATCATTCTTCGAGGTTTTTCCAAGACGGGGCTCGGTTTTTGGGACATGCATGGGCTTTGTGCTTTTTTTTTTTTTGGGGGAGTGGGCGAGTTAGAGAGCGAGAGAGCCTCGTTTTTTGGCCTTTGTTCGATCTTTGTCTTATGTTTGCTTATTTACGGACCTTAACACTACTACATATTGGGTCATATGCAACGGTTTAAAACCGCAACAAATTGGACAAAACCGCTGCATTACATCTAATGCAGCGGTTCATAAATCGTTGCATACGCGTCTGTGGCATTAGCCTTTTGCAGCGGTATTTTTTTACTATAGTTGCGGATAATAACCGTTGCATTTGGGTAACTAATGCAACAGTTGTTTGACCTATGGCAACGGTTATGGGAGACCAAATGCAACGGTTATTTGACTTATTGTAACGGTTAATGGAAGCCTAATGAGACGGTTAGATCGACCTATAGCAGAGGTTTTTCGGATATCTAATGCAACCGTTATGATGACTTATAGTAGCGGTTTATTATTGATCTAATGCAGCGGTTACATGAACCTATAGCAGCGGTTTCAATTATATGTAACGCAACGGTTATTTTTACCTAATGTAGCGGTTTATGTTGATCAAATGCAACGGTTATTTTGTTCTAAAGCAGCGGTTTGTGCAGACGTAATGCAACTGTTATATTAACCTAATGCAGCGGCTTTGGACTTAGCTAATGCAACGATTATACTAACCTAATGCAGCGGTTTTGAACTTAGCTAATGCAATGGTTCTTCTAAACTAATGCAGCGGTTTTGTACTTATCTAATGCAGCGGTTATGCTCACCTAATGCAGCGGTTTTGTACTGAGCTAATGCAGCGGTTTTGTACTTAGCTAATGCAGCGGTTATGCTCACCTAATGCAGCGGTTTTGTACTCAGCTAATGCAGCGGTTATGTTCGCCTAATGCAGCGGTTTATTGATGAACTAATGCAACTATTTAAAATCGCTAATGCAACGGTTTGTACAAAAACTAGTGTAGTTATTAATTCAGTTTTGACATATACAAGAATTCTTTAAACCAACACCTCTTAATCCATAAGCATATCTTAACACATCCATACATTCAAAAGATCTTGCTCGATATCAAAACTAATAATAATCCAAATACAAATTACATAGTTGATAATCAAAAGACACAAGTGAATCAAATACATAGCTGCTAATCAAAAAAGTCTAGACCTCAAAATATATCAAGCTTTACATATTAAAGCCAAAAAGTCCTACAGCCACAAAGTCTATAACCACCAAGTCAATATCAGAAAACACAATTTACATTTAACCACATCAAGTACATTGTTCATAACCATAAACTCCACACTATGTTCCTTTATTGGCCACGTGTCCATCAACATTATCGAGATCCTCAGCACCCTGACCCCAAAAACATACAAAATGAGCATAAGTAGCATGTCATGAATTGAAGTGATAAGATTTAGTTGGAAGTAATTGTAATTAGATACATGAGGTTGTTATAGTTGTTGAGATAGATATTCTTGTTTAGTTGAGTTGTTACATTGATAGTTATGTTTTTTACTTCATATAAAGAGTTGTAATTGTACTTTGGAGATCATTCAATGATAATATCAACACTTCAATTCTCTTACTATCCCTCTATTTGTTACGCTCGTGATTGGATCACAAGCGTAAGCTAAGTAAATTTAAGGATAGTTGAGAGTGTGAAATGAGAAAGAAGTGAATTGAGATGAGAAATTAGAGAATTTAGAGTTTAGATGAGATAACAAGGGAAAGGAGATGAGAAATAGAGAGAGTTAGATGAGAGAGAGAAAGTTTGATCTCAAAAGAGACACTTCTTTGATATTATGATTGAATGATCTGAAAATACAGCTCAACTACTACTTATAGCAATTCTAGACATTGAACCTAGACAATTACAAGTAACCGCCTAAGCTAAAAATATTTAGATCATGAAAATATCTAACTAACTAAAATATCTACTAACTCACTCTAAGCTATTGGCGCCAAGGACAACTCACCATGGCTTACAACCGTAACCTGCTACTGCAGGTTTAACAATGCAGAAACTTAAGCACATTATTACAACCACTATAATGCCGTAAAGAAGCCATTAACCAAACTACTACATCACTAACTAAGCTAATCCTAATTACTCATTAAACAGCCTAAAAACAACTACCATCAGCAGCTCATGACACCAAACAACCGCACAGCCAACAACAGCTCAAACCTCGAATTCTCGGATCATAACACTATTCTCTCTACTTCTCCCTCAAATTCTCATCTCTATCTCATCTCTTTCTCAATTCTCTCTCTCCCAAACTCTCTTTCTTTCTAAGTCATAACCTGAGCCCACCTCGGGTCATGACATAGCAGTATTAGAGTCTTATACAACAAAAGAGATGTAGGAACAAATGATTTCTTTAGTTTTACATGAAGAGTCATTGAGAGATATGATAATTTTTCAGTCAAAAATAGAACGAAAGCACTAATATACCTCATTTGCAGCACCTGATGAAGAAGCAACATTTCGAGTAGTACTATGACCATTTCCAGGTGATCCTCCTACCAAGGTTTGAAGTACATGGGGATCAAGATTGCTTAAACTTGGGATTATTAAGGCAAGTCTAGAGATCAGTTCCTGCATAACTTCTTTCGTCAGTTCAATTTTAATGTCAGCCTTCATGGACTCCATAACCTCTGTTGGAACTCCACCCACTTGAACCTTCTCTTTAAGATCTCTCCGGGTAACACCCCTCAAAAATAGACGGATACGACCCGGATGCTCATCACCCATTACTTCATCAAATGCATCTGTACTTTGGCTATTTGATCCTCCCTCAGAATCAATCTTGGATTGATGTTCCTCAACTTCTTTCTACATCAAAGAGATGAAGTAAAAAGTTATACCTCATTTATAATGTCATGCCATAAACCAACTCAATATTAAATCAATTAAATGAATTTAGAAAAATTTAAGACCATTAAAGTTAATAACTCTATGTAATTTATAGTACTTAAATGTATCTTATATTTTTCACTTAAATCACTTAAAAGAATCCCCCACTCTAAAAACTTCCTTATCCATAAATGCACTAGAGTTCAAGGGTGACAATCAGATATCAAGAAATGGTCCAAATTTTAATTAACTAAGTATTCTAATAATATTAATATGTAACCACCCCCACAAGTTGGTGGTTCATCAAATATTTTAATTAACTAACTAATCTACATATCACATTGCCTTAGAGTGATACGCACAAATATTTATATACATGCATATATATAAAATATATATATCTTCTCTTAACATATGCCATAATATGCAATAATATACAATAAGAGAAAATCATCAACTCATAATTTGAGCAAGCCATTTCAAAATACCTAACATAACTTTCACATCACCTTTCTAGGAAAAGTCAATAATCCATGACATATTAGTAACTCAATACAATAAAGCAAATTCAATGCGAATAGTAAAAGCAATTAGAGTTTTAATTGCCATTTTCATTGAAGAAAATCTCTTATAGCACAACAACAGCGACAACAACAAACCCAATGACTCAACAAGCTCCTATCAAAGTAGTGTCTGATAAGAGTGAGATGTACGTAATCTTATCTCTCAAATTTGCTTAGAACCTCAATTTAGTCAAGTGCAATCAATTGAACCTCAAATTAGACTTCATTCATCATTCATCATATATGTATTACAATGCAAGACTCAAGTACTTATATTAGTCCTCAGCTAATGGTGGTTACTCAAGTTCAATGCACCAAGACAACGTCAACTAACCAACATACTTATGCAGCTATCATGATTCCTATAGATGGGGCTTATGAAAGATTGTAATTAGAATAATATTGATGTAATAAGTAGTAAGTCCTTAGTATAAGCTTGAATTGTGTAAGTAGGTTGATATGCTTGCTTAGATATTTTGGCACCAAGACCAGTTCAAGTCGGTTAAGGCGGTTAGAAGGCATTGCATTGTTATTAGTTGAAATATAAAAGGGATGCTAGTGTGTAATGGATGATTATTCAATGAACATTACAACTATCTCTTTGAGGTATTTCCAACTATCTAACTAACTACCTACCAAAATATCTTCTACCTAACTCTAGCTTATGGCGCCAAGTACCAGCACTGCAGCATGCTTACTGCAGGTTATTACAATGCAGGTGCTAACAACACTTTATTACAACTTGCAGCTAAGGAAAGGTCTAAATGAACTAAGCTAAGACTAATACATCATTATTAGCTAACAACCCCACCAAGCAGCAACCACCAAAACGACCAGCAACAACAGAACATAGCAACACCTTCAACAGCAACATAGCAGCAGCTAAATAGCAACATAACAGCAACTTCTGGAGTTCATGCAGAATTGGGATCCAAAATTGAAGCAAATCAGTTTGAGAAGCCGGATTTGAGGATGCAACGATTCTTTGAAACATTTCAAAAAGAGATGGAGTTGTTGATGCAGGAAATGGATCACGGTTTTCAGAAACAAACAAAAGATGTTCGATCACTTACAGGATCAACTCATCAGACAACAAAAGATGTTCTATCATAAAATAACCACACTCTAAAATTAATCTTAAAAAAAAACCGAACTCCAGAAATTTGATTTAAATAATACTAAAATTTTGATTTAAAACTTACAATTTTTGCTATTGTAGGCTGCACAGGATCTTTATACTTTTTCATAGGGTTCCTTTTCCACATCTCAATGAATAATTTACTCCGCGATGGTTTCTGTTTGTTTGGATGTTCTTGTGTCTGTAAAAAGGGTAAGAGTTGAATACATCAATAAATTAAAGACAAAAACAATTACAAAAATTAGATGCAAGAAATAAACATAAATATATATATATATATATATATATCAAAAGAAAGTGAATTACCAATCTGCACGCGACCCTTGCAAAACTTTTCTTTCCAGCAGTGTGCATGTACATTTGTTTCTTCCGATTCCGAGTGTTGATTTCGGCAACTCTCTAAATTTATAAGTACTGTGAGTATAATTATCAACACATACAATAACATCCAACTTGTATCTCCCTCTTCCATTCTCACAGCTTAAGACAAAAAAAAGAAGGGACAAAATGAGTAAGCTTAATCTGAAAATGGGTTAGCATTCAATCCACATACAAATTACATCCAACTTGTATCTCCCTCTTCCATATCCATTAGTAGTAATATGTCATGATTCGAGAATATGGAACACATGGAATTTAGTACTAATAAGTGAAGATTGTAATGAAGTTTGTAAAAAGTTGTAAAAGAGAAGTTTAATTCATTAGAATAGTCCAATAAGTTCATTAGCCGTTAATGAATAGGTGAACAGAGGGTTTCGGTTAGTACTGGAGGGATGGTTAGTTGGAGTTGTTGAAGTGTCTAGGTGAAGTGTTCTGTTAGATATTAGTGGTGTATGATTAATCATACACCGTGTATGATAGGTTTTAATGGTGTAAAATCAACTTGTATAGGTGTGTTTCAAGTAATTAGTGGTGTATGATTAATCATACACCGTGTATGATTAATCATATACCGTGTATGATAGGTTTTAATGGTGTAAAATCAACTTGTATAGGTGTGTTTCAAGTAATTAGTGGTGTATGATCAATCATACACCGTGTATGATAGGTTTTAATGGTGTGAAATCAACTTGTATAGGTGTGTTTCAAGTAATTAGTAGTGTATGATCAATGATACATCATGTATGATAGGTTTTAATGCTGTGAAATCAACTTGTATAGGTGTGTTTCAAGTAATTAGTGGTGTATGATTAATCATACATCGTGTATGATAGGTTTTAATGGTATAAAATCAACTTGTATAGGTGTGATTCAAGTAATTAGTGGTGTATGATCAATCATACACCGTATATGATAGGTTTTAATGGTGTAAAATCAACTTGTATAGGTGTGTTTCAAGTAATTAGTGGTGTATGATCAATCATACATCGTGTATGATAGGTTTTAATACTGTGAAATCAACTTGTATAGGTGTGTTTCAAGTAATTAGTGGTGTACGATCAATCATACACAATGTATGAATTGTTTTAATGGTGTAACATCAAAACTTGTATAGGTCAAGACATCAAGATATGCCAATGAAACCATATAAACATAAGAATCAATAGCATCACCAGCCAAGAAGAAACTTAATATGTCGAGATCTACTTAGACAATTGATATATACACGTGTACGATTTAAGCAAAGCTCGTTCACAAATGTTGGTAATAACGTTCACATAAAATTCCATAACCAGTTCATTTTACTTCAAATAATGGTAAAAGTTAGTGAAAAGGCAATTTACTAGAGAATTTTACTCAAAATCAGGTTTGGCTGCAAATATTAACCTAGAGCTCTAATTTCCAACATAAATTACTAAAAATCTGATTTTACCTAAATTTTATAACTCTTTTCATCGTTCCACCACTTTGGACCTTAGAATGTAACTTGAAATAGGTAGTGTTATTAAAATAGGCAAAGTATATGTACCTTGAGGCAAACTTCTCATAATCATTAAAGCATGGAATTGCATACATTAAATTGAATAGCTATGGAAGTAGCAGTGACTAAGGCTCCAAACATAAGAAAAGAGAACGTAAGAAAAGAAGTGAAAGAAAAACAGAAACAGTACACAAGATACAACAAACAAAGACAAACCTTAGCTATTACAACATCATAATGATTGAAGCTATTAGAGCTTCGCCTATTGTAGTTGGTACCAAAGGCACCCATCAATATACCCACCATAAGTATTAGTAGTAACAGGGCTATTTAGTTTGCTCTCAGGTCCCCGATTGTTGGGACGCCGCTTTGTATTGAGCTATGCTCTTTATTTATCAAAAAAAAAGTAGCAATAGGCTAATGTTCACCAATTGAATTGTGTTAATGAACGGGAGAACATCAACTTTTATCTTATTTTGGTCTACAACTAAGGAACTAATTTTATCATTAAATAAAGCGTTAAAAACTATTTTAAACAAAAGAAAACAAGCGGAACAAATTTGAACAAATTTACAAACAACTTGAACTGATAATGTAAATAACTAAAAAAAAAAGACTTAAATAAGCTCCGAAACATTTCGTACAGTCAAATCAACTCATCACAAACCAGACGCTAGAAACTTAAAGAAACCAACAACACGAAGATAGAGAGATCACCCTAAAAGAAACACTTCGTACTCAATAGCAGCTTCAACAGGAAGATTAGAGACAGAGAACATCACAGAAGCAACTAGGTTAAAGTGATAAGATCATTAATCAACTTCCCAAACTCAATTTACATACAACTTCAGTAGCGGGTAACCAATTGCCCACCGCATTGCCTAGTAACATTACAATCGAACTTCAAGATTCAAGAGGGGGGGGAAGCCAACCTAAAATACTAACCCCACAAGCACAATTCAACATAAAAAAAATTCCCAAATCCTACAAAAAGAATGATCAACAATTTTCATATAAGAAATGGAAAAAAAAAAAAAAAAAAAACCCATATAAGCCCCATGTCAAAACGCTAAGCAATAGTCTCTGCTGATTTTGGATAAAATTTCTAGTAGTCATGTATGTTTTTAGAGCAATATTGTTAATAGGATAAATACCAAAGACAACCCTAAACTATTGATCAAAATAAAAGTGACCCCACAAACTTTTAATTTCACAAAGACATCCCAAAACTATTGTTCAAAACAAACGTGACCTCCCCTAAACTATGAATTAAAAACAATGTGATCCCCTCGACTTTTAAGTTAATCAAAGACACCTCCAAATTGGTAAGAATCAATATGACCCTCCAACCTTTTATTTCATCAAATACACTCTCCAAACAATTAAAAAAAAAAATTAAATGTACCTAAATTAGATATGCAATTTATGTACCTAATGTTATGATATAAACTCATTTAATGGAAAACACTTTATGAATCAAATAACTAGATAATCAATTGGTAAAAACATCTTATGTCATTTAATGAAAAAAAAAAAAAAAAAAAGAATTCCAAACACCCAAAAGAAGTAAAATGTGATTAAAAAAAAAACCCAAGTGGAATCAAATACAAGATGCACTCTATAATGAAATTCATTGGCAAATCAACAAACACCTTACAAGCACAATCTAGAAGTCATGAATATGTTAAAATCATCAAAATTTGCCAATTAACGCCCTAAAAACATCACAATCAATAGCATCACCATCCAAGAAAAAACTTAATATGTCAAGATCGCCTAAGACAATCGATGTATGAAAGTGTAGGGTTTAAGCCAAGCTCTTTCACAGATGTAGCTTTAACTTTCAAATGAAAATTCCATAAAAAGTTGGATTACTTGAAAGAATGATGAAAGATAATGAAAAAGCAACCAACAAGAGAAGTTTACTCAAAATCAGGTACATGACCATGAACAATAACCTAGGGCTCTAAATTTGAACTTCAATCAAGCAATATCTAGAGCTCTAAAACACTAAAAAAAACACAAATTTATACACAATATAAGAGAAAGTGAATAAGAACATCATGAACTAAACAAAAAGAAGAGAGAGAGCAAATATTTACTTTCAATAACAGTAGAGGAACAAGGCGGCGAGACTACTGGAGAGGAGCGAACGACGCGGTGAGACGACTGGACAGACCAGAGATGACGGGAGCAAACGAGACAGTACAGCTAAGCGATGGCCGGAGACGGAGGAGCGCGCGAAAGAGAGGCCAGTAGCAGAGGAGAGAGACGATACTTTAGGGTTCAAGTTGCTTTTGTGGTATTTAAGTTTTGTTTTAAAGGTTTTTTTGTATTTTATTACCTAGATTTTATGTCAACTAATTTTTAATCACCTAAATTATTTTTACTTTTAATCACGTAAATTTTTTTTTTTTTTTTGTACAAAGGATCACCATATGGAATATTCGTTAGAAAAAACAGAATATTCCATCCAATTTTAAAATATTCCATATTCATTATCAATTTGAGTAATCAAAAACTATATATTAAAAAATACAGGTGATTAAAAGCTATATACTATAAAATATAGGTGGTTATTTGCAAACAATACTAAAATTAGGAGAAATACTTAGTGTACTCTTTTACATATTAACTCTTCAATATCACTCAAAGAAGTGAGTTAAAAGATATATATCATAAAATATTTCAAAATTGCATGGAATGTTATATTTTTTCTAAAGTTATACTCCATCCGGTGGTCATTTGCAACCAAGAAAATTTTTTCGGTGGTTAAGAGCAAAAAAAAAAAAAAAAAAAAAAGGGTAGTTAAAAGCTAGATGACATAAAACCTAAGTAATAAAATGCAAAAATCCTTTTTTAATTAAGAATTTTGAGACTAAATTTTTTGGCAGAAAAAATTCACTTAAAATTATTGATTTACCCAAATTTTGTAAACATTATCATCTTCCCGCCAACTTTTCACCTTTGCAATGTAATTATGACTAAGCTTATGCAACGGTTTTAAAACCGCTGCATAAAATGTAAAAATCGTTGCATAATGGGGACCTAATGCAACAGTTTTAAAACCGCTGCATAATCTAGTCAAAACCGCTGCATAAAAGGGAACCCAATGCAACGGTTTAAAATCGCTGCAACAGCAACAACAACAACAGTCCTAGTGCCTAGCGGCTCCCGCAGAAAGCAGGGTCTGGGGGGGGTGATGTACGCAGCCTTACCCCTTCCGGCTGGAAAGGAGACTGTTTCCGGGGACCCCCAACCTGAAGTAGTTGAGTGCCTGCAGATAAACTACCAATCAATAACCACGCAATTTGAGGAAAAAGTATAAGAAAGGAAGGAGAAGGAGAAGGAGGAGAGAAGAAGAAGAAGAAGAAGAAGCATGGGCATAATCAGAGACTAAGCTAGCCTACAAGTGCTACACTTGCCTAAGGATCTAAGACTACCAGCCACTCCCCGCACTACTCTACTCTGCCACCTCCGCTACCCTAATACTAGCCCTCCAACGTGCCCTATCTGAGGCCATCTCTTCTCTTAGGTTTAGGTGGGTTAGGTCTTGACGAATCGTCTCCAGCCAACTTTTCTTTGGTCTGCCCCTCCCTCTTCTGCTTATCGCTGTGTTGAGCTGTTCACACCTCCTGACTAGGGCTGTGGTCGGTCTTCTGCTGACATGTCCAAACTATCTTAGGCGGTGCTCCCTCAATTTATCCTCGATCGGGGCTACACCCAGCTTACCTCGTATCACATCATTTCTAATCCTATCCTTCCTTGTGTGGCCGCACATCCAGCGTAGCATCCTCATCTCTGCCACCTTCATCCTCTGTGTTTGATTTTGTTTCATTGGTCGACATTCTGCCTCATATAGTATAGCCGGTCTTACTACCGTCCTATAGTATTTTCCCTTTAACTTTAGCGGGAACTTTCTATCACACAGCACCCCGGATGCCATCCTCCACTTCTGCCAGCCTACTTTAATCCTATTGCTGACATCCTCATCCACTTCACCATTCTGGTGTATCATGGATCCCAAATATTTGAAGCTCTCCTTACTCAGTACGGTTTCTGATTCAATCTTAACCTCCTTGGTGTTGGTCGCGGTGGAACGGTCGAATTTGAATTCCACATACTCGGTCCTAGATCTGCTAATCCTTAAACCCCTCGATTCTAATGCACCTCTCCATAGCTCCAGTTTCTCGTTTATATCCGCACAAGATTCCCCTACCAGAACTATGTCGTCTGCGAAAAGCATACACCAAGGTACCTCCCCTTGGATTTGTCTAGTGAGCTCATCCATCACTAGAATGAACAGGAAGGGACTCAAGGCCGAGCCCTGGTGTACCCCTACTGTAATAGGGAAAGTGTTTATCTCCCCTTCCCCTGTGCGCACATTAGTATGTGCCTCTTCATACATGTCCCTAATGACCCGAATATAAGGTATCGGAATGCCTCTCCTTCCTAACACTCTCCACAGTACCTCTCTTGGCACTCTATCATATGCCTTCTCTAAATCGATGAAGGCCATGTGGAGATCCTTTTGTCTCTCCCTGTATTGCTCTATCGTCCGCCGTAAGAGATGAATGGCTTCTATTGTTGATCTCCCAGGTATGAACCCAAACTGGTTTTCGGTCACTTCCGTCTGTTGTCGTAGTCTCTTTTCTATGACTCTCTCCCACAACTTGAGCGTGTGACTCATCAATTTGATCCCCCGGTAATTGGCGCAGCTTTGGATATTGCCCTTGTTCTTGTAGATTGGAACCAGTGTACTCTTCCGCCATTCTTCCGGCATCTTGTTCCCCATCAAGATTTGGTTAAAGAGTTTTGCTAGCCAGCTGATGCCCCTCTGTCCAAGGCATTTCCATGCCTCGATGGGTATCCCATCTGGACCAACTGCTCTTTCCCTACCCATATGTTTTAGGGCTTCCTTGATCTCCTCAGGGGTAATTCGCTCGCAATGGCTTTCGTTCTGATCCTCCCCCGTTGTCTGGAGCTCCCCTAGGGTTATCTCTGCGCTTCTCTGGTTGTTGAACAGATCGTGGAAGTAGGCTTTCCACCTAGCTCTAATCTGATGCCCTTCCACTAGCACTTGCCCATGTTCTCCTTTAATGCATATTACTTGCCCTAAGTCCCTTGTCCTCCTCTCTCTTGCTCTGGCTATCTTGTATATATCCCTGGCTCCCTCCTTGGTATCCAGCCTCTTGTAAAACTCCTCATACGCTCTAGATTTTGCTTCACTAACTGCTTTCTTCGCTTCTTTCTTGGCTTGCTGATATTGCCGTCTCTTTTCCTCTTTCCTACTACGCTCCCACTCCTTAAACAGTTCTCGTTTCACCTTAATCCTCTGTTGGACCTCCTCACCCCACCACCATGACTCTCTGTTGGTAACTGTCCCCCCCCCCCCCCCCCTGACTCTCCCAGGACTTCGCGTGCCAATCTCCTTATCTTCTGAGCCATTTCATCCCACATCCGGTTTGTATCTCCCTCCCCATTCCAATCGAGCTCTAAATCCGCTCTGTCTTTATAGGCTCTATATTTTTCCCCCTTCAAATCTCTCCAACGGGTATGTCTCTGCATGGGTTTTCTACTTCTTTTGGCCCACTTCTTAACCTTTACATCCGCGCACACCACCCGATGTTGTTTAGATAGGTCCTCTCCTCGGATGACCTTGCAGTCCCTGCATTGTCTTTGTGCCCTCTTCCTTAGTAGTATGTAATCGATCTGAGTCCTTGCCTCTCCACTTTGATGGCGAGATGCTCATCACGCTTTTTGAAAAAAGTGTTGGCAATTGTGAGCTCATAGATGACCGCGAAGTCTAAAAGGGATTTCCCCTCTGCATTCCTAGTTCCAAATCCGAATCCCCCATGATGTGCCGCGTATCCATCTTCTTTCTCGCCAACATGCCCATTTAAGTCCCCACCAATCACCACTTGTTCATCCTGTGGTATGATTTGCATCATTCTGTCTAAATCCTCCCAAAACGCGGCCTTCTCGTTCTCTGGTAGCCCAGTCTGTGGTGCATAGGCACTAATAACGTTCATTACCTCCCCATCTAAGATCATCTTGATGCCTATGATCCTATCCCCAGTCCTTGACACTTCGACTACTTTATCCTTAAGACTGTTATCGACTCTAATGCTAACCCCATTCCTCCCTCCGGTTTTACTCGAGTACCACAATTTATATCCTAGCACATCCCTTGCCTTCGAACCCACCCATTTAGTCTCCTGCAGGCAAAGGATGTTGATCCTTCTTTTCGTCATCATCTGGGCCACCTCATTGCTCTTCTGTTTTAATGTCCCGATGTTTAGTGTTCCTATTCTTAGGTTTCCCTCCCTCTTTGGCTTCTCTCTCCCCCTCCCCACCCCCTGTAAAGATGGCCTCACATTTTGAATTCCATGTCTAGTCACTTTCATACAGCCCTATCACTATGGAAATGTACACTCACAAGGCAAGATATACAATGCAAATAGAAAAGGGATTTCGAGGATCACACAATTACTAGAAGTTAAAAGATGAGAAATCAAAGTTGAAGGATGAGGGTGCAAACCTTGGGCCGACCGGGTTTTAACTTACCTGGGTCTAGATCGTTGTTGGTACTCTGACCCGGCCAATACTTACCTGGACCCTCTCCTGATTGTTGGTGGCGGGCTGCTGGCTGTGGAGTGTTGGCGTGGGTGCTGGCGGTGATGGGGGCTGGCAGTGGTGGTGGGGAGCGCAAGGGGTTGGGTGGGGTGTCTAGCTGGGGGGGGGGGGGGGGGGGGGGGGGGGGGGGGTGGGCGCGGTGGTGGTGCCGATGCCAATGCCGGTGCGGGTGTCTAGTTGGGGGGGTGAAGGGTCGATGGGCGCGGTGGGGTGGGCGCGGTGGTGCTGGGGTTGGGGTGCGATCGTAGGTGGGCAGTGTTTAAGTAAGTGAGGCAGGGTGGTGGGTGTATGGGGGCCGAGGTGTGTAGAGGAGTTTGTGTGAGCAAGGAACGGTGGGGGGGGGGGGGGGGGTGGGGCGCGGTGGTGTGGGCGAGGTTGTGGTGTTTGGGAGGGGTGAGGTAATGGCAGTGGTGGTGTGTGGGATGGCGGTGGTGGGGTTCAGTGGTGAGGTGGTGGGGTTCGGTGGCGGTGGCCGGGTTCGGTGGCGAGGTGTGTAGATGGTGGTGCGGCTCGCTGACCGGCGATGGGTGTTCGCCGTCTAGATATGCGTCGCCGGTGGCGGTGGTGGTGGTGATGGTCGGCGGGGTTGCCGACGTTGGGGGAGGGGGTGGGGGTGTGGCTGTGTCAACTGGAGGTGGCTGGTGGCAGGCATAAAATTATAAAAACCGCTGCATAATGGGGTCCTAATGCAACGGTTTAAAACCGCTGCATAAAATGGTAAAAACTGCTGCATAATAGGGGCCTAATGCAACGGTTTATAAACCGCAGCATAAACCGCTGCATATATATCATGTAATGCAACGGTTTTATAAACGTTGCAAAACCGCTGCATAAAATAACTTTATGCAACGGTTTCAGAACCGCTGCTTATGTCCAATTATGTAGTAGTGTAAGTTTTGTGTTAAAAAATAAATAAATAAATAAAATTTGTGGGAGGGCTGGATGGAGCCCCATTTTTGGGCTTTGTTCGATTTTTGTTTTACTTTAAGTCTTTTGTTAAAAAATGTATTTTATATTTATTTATTTTTTCGAATTAGGGGCAAGATGGAGCTTCATTTTTGGGCTTTGTTCGATTTTTGTTTTACTTTAACTTAAGTCTTGTGTTAAAATATTTTTTTTGGACGGAATCGGTGACGAGTTAGGAGGCTAGATCGCCCTTCCGTGATTTTCCCTTATTTCGGAGTTGTTGTTAGGTTGAGCACTTGATGAATGTACTTTTTTTGGAGTTAGGTGATTTTTGGCGCAGTTTTCTTTTCCCTTGAGCACGTTCCAGGTGAGTTTATTAGGTTCCTGTTTTCACGTGTTTTGCGGAGGTAGGCTCAGGGCAAAGTTTGTTTTATCTTGTTCGTCCGGAACCCGGGTTGGTCGGGCCATGGTGGACACGCCACCCCGTACTACTTTCCCTTGACCGTTTGTGGTAAGAGTGCCGAGATAGGAGATGCCGAACATAGTCTTTTTTGGGTTGAGGATATCACGATAATTGGTGGAAATGAGGGGTCCTCAGAGGCTAGGTACTCCTCCTTGACAGCCGCGTCTACCCTTAATGCTGCATGTCCCTGTTTTCTTTTCTCCTCTGTTTTCTCGTGTCTTTTCCAGTGGATGAGCTGGTGAGCGTTGATGTTGCCTGCATGTTCCCTTTGTCGGATCCCTCCGAGGAAAAAGAGAAAAGACAAAACTCGACAAATTATAGAACCCGAAGATACATCTCTCCACCGGGAATGACAAAAAACGACAAGTTACAGAACCCGTGACAGAAAAAATAAAAACTCCAACGTGCTCTGTCCAACAAAAAACGACAAGTTACAGAAGTTTGAAGGGCCGATCCAGCAAAATAGGCTGACATCATCACTCCCGATGATGCTCCGATGAACCCGTGACTGAAAAAACAAAAACTCCGCCGTGCTCATGACGGTGTTCCAGCGAACCACATAAGTGCGATAAAAAGGAGAGCAGTTCAAAAGATAGGAACCCCAGTCCGACATCAAAAAGATCACACTGTCAACACAAGCACGGACATGAAATAACAAGTTCCGCCCTCCGACGTAAAGCTCGCCCTTGTAGACCTATTCGTCTTCCCAGGCAAACACCTTATCAGAGTTCAACCATTCCCCTCTGTCAGACTCCAAAGTGGAGTCATAGACCAACAGATGAACCAAGAAGCCGAACTACTCGGCCAAACCCCGACATCCAAGAATGGCCATCATAGCGCACCGAACCAGTGGGGCCAGGACCCTCTCGGTCAGGGAACCTAGCGGAAGATAGAAGCGAGTAGTGGGATTGAAGATAGAAAGACGTGAGGGACCAGTTGGGTTGAACTCCCGACACAGGACCAGCCCCCCATATGATATCTAAGGATTTTCCGATAGCTAGAGAGAAACTCCACCGAAGACTGAGGAATAACCCTCCCTGCTATAGGTGTACAGGGGAGGATGAAAATATCGTCCGGATCCACATAGCACCAAGACTGGACCAGCACACCGTCAATATACCGAGATAGGGAACGAGACGCCTGGGCATTGATGAAGCGACGTGTACTAATGAGGTGGGAATGGAAATGAGACAGGGTTTGAAGCCACAGGAGAGACTTTGCTGGAAGATGTGAAAAAATTTCAAAGGTAATATCCTCCGAGTCAGCCATCGATTGACCGAAATATAAAGGTAAGAGGGGAAGTATAGGGTGAGATTCAAAGGAGGAGAGAGGATGACTGAGTAAAATTAAATGGATTTAGACCCCCATATTTATAAAGAGAGACCTCCGCAAACCAAGTCGCAAACGAGAATCATTTGCGAACTGGCGGGGGACTAATTGATAACGCTCAAAAAAGCATCCGAACAAGTGACACGTGGCCACTGGAATGAGGCCGCATCTCGGGCCGAGATACACCCCCGGAGGACAACTTTGGAACTCTACTTTCGACCAAGACGAAGGGAGTACACCTCTCGGAACCCGAGCAGAAAAAGGTCCCCAAGCAGAGGAAACGCGGCCACCCGGACGCAAGTGCATCTCGAGCCGAGATGCATTCCCAAAGGACGGTTTCGGAACTCTAACTGCACCGGAGAAGAGATAGACGCATCTCGTCGATAGGGAGCATTCCGGCCCTCAAATTGTCTCGCAACAACTCCTCTACGAAGCACGCATCCCAGCTCCAAGGGGGCATCTCGGACCGAGATTCCCTCTCCCCCGAGAGTCGGCCAAGCAACAACTGCCCAGCACCATGACTCAGACATACAGCAGCCCGAAGCTCGGAACCCAAAGAGTCTCATAATCACACTCCAACACAACGCGCACCTCGGCTTCCGGAAGGCATCTTGCCCCGAAATGCCCACTTCCCCGGGGACCCGCCAGCAACAACTCCCTGATACCATGAGTCAGATAGATTATAACCCGAAGCCATTGGCCCAACGGCCAGGGGTATCTCGCCCCCGGTTCCGTAATAGGCAAGATACACCCCCCCTACGAAACATAGCTCTTCAGGAAAAAAAACTCTATAAATAGGGCTCAGAACCCTAAAGAAACTAAAAGCCCACTGCTCTCCCTTTAAAGTCATCTGAAGGACCTCTAGAGCAACGACACCCCCCTTTTTCTTTCCTTTTCACTTGTAATCCCATAAAAATCCTTGTAATAAAACCGTTATTTAATAAAACCTTAATAAAAGATAAACGGTCTGAGTTTTGGCCCTCTATTAAAAAGACCTATATCAAAACAACAATACACCCCCTATACTTTCAATTTCAAAACATAGCCATTGAACTTTGTCATTACGCACGACTCATCACCCGAACTTTGCTACTAGACGCAACTCACCTCTTAGACATAAAAAGATTTTCTAATATTTATGCAAAATAATTTTTTAATTAATTATAGTAATAATATTATAAATTTACAAGATAACAAAATGTTTTTTAAAATGTACATAAAAATTACTATAAGATAAAATATAATATTTTTTTTGAAAATACTAGATTAATGAATTTAAGATTAAAAAATAGTACGAAATCAAAAATTTAAAAATAAATTCTGAAATTTTTTTTTTTAATGTTGAAAAAATTTAAGTTAAAAAATATTACTATATTTTTTCAAATTTTTTTAAAAAATTATTTTTTCATAATTTGTTCAAATTTTGTTATTTCAAAACTATTAATATATAAGGGGTGTGTTATGTATGTACTACTAAGGTTTAGGAGGTGAGTTATAACAACAACAACAACAGCCCGAGTGCCACAGAGGCTCCCGCACGAAGCAGGGTCTGGGGGGGTGGATGTACGCAGCCTTCCCCCTTCCGGGTGGAAGAGAGGCTGTTTCCGAGGACCCCCATCCTGAAAATCGAGTCGTCATGAGAACATGGTATCCTGGAAACCATGGAAGCCACAGAGCATTAGCTTAGGACACTGCGTTAAACTAGCAGTTAAAAATTTAAAAAAAAAAAAAAAAACACAAAACCACATAAGACAACTCCAAGGCACATAGTAAAACAAATAGTACATGGCCCATAATAGGCGAATAATTGGGAAGCAACTAAATAACAGATAAGTGCACTACCTAGTGTTAAGACTGCCTAGAAATCTTAAACTACCAGTCACTCGCCGCACAACTCTACGCTACCACATCCGCTACCCCTATGCTAACCCTCCATCGTGCTCTATCTAAGGCCATCTCCTCCCTTAGATTTAGGTGGGTTAGGTCGTGTCGGATCGTCTCCAGCCACCTCCTCCTTGGCCTGCCCCGTCCTCTTCTGCCTAGTGCAGTATGTACCTATTCACACCTCCTGATTGGAGCTGTGGTCGGTCTCCTGCTAACATATCCAAACCATCTCAAGCGGTGCTCTCTTAATTTATCCTCGATGGAGACTACACCTAATTTACCTCTGATTACATCGTTCCTGATCTTATCTTTCCTTTTGTGGCCACACATCCAGCGCAGCATCTTCATCTCTGCCACCTTCATCCGCTGTGTTTGATGTTGTTTCATTGGGCGACACTCTGCCCCATACAACACAGCCGGCCGCACTACCATCTTGTAGTATTTTCCCTTTAGCTTTAGCGGGAACTTTCTATCACAAAGCACCCCGGAGGCCATCCTCCACTTCTGCCAGCCTACGTTAATCCTGTTGTTGACATCCTCGTCAACCTCACTATTATGCTGTATCATGGGACCCAAGTATTTGAAACTCTCCTTATTCGGTACGGTCTCCGATTCTATCTTGACATCCTCTGTACTAGTCGCGGTGGAATGGCCGAATTTGAATTCCAAGTACTCGGTCTTAGATCTGCTAATCCGTAATCCCTTCGATTCCAAAGCGCTTCTCCACAATTCTAACTTCTCATTTATGTCCACTCGAGATCCCCCACTGAAACTATGTCATTTGCAAAAAGCATACACCAAGACACCTCTCCTTGGATGTGTCTAGTGAGCTCATCCATGACTAGAATGAACAGAAAGGGACTCAAGGGAGAACCTTGGTGTACCCCAACTGTAATAGGGAAAGTGTCTATCTCCCATTCCCCTGTGCGCACATTAGTATGTGCCTTCTGATACATGTCTCGAATGGCCTGGATATATGGCATGGGGATCCCTCCCCTACCCAAAACCCTCCATAGTACCTCTCTTGGCACTCTGTCATATGCCTTCTCCAAATCAATGAAAACAATGCGGAAATCCTTTTGTCTCTCCTTATACTGCTTTATCATCCGCCTTAAAAGGCGGATGGCTTCTATTGTTGATCTCCTAGGTATAAACCCGAACTGGTTCTCAGTCACCTCCGTCTGTTGCCATAGCCTCCTTTCTATGACTCCCTCCCACAGCTTGAGAGTGTGGCACATTAGTTTGATCCCCCGATAGTTGGCGTAACTTTGGATGTCACCTTTATTCTTGTAGATTGGGACCAGTGTGCTCTTCCGCCATTCGTCAGGCATCTTCTTCCCCATAAGGATTTGGTTAAATAATTTTGTCAGCCAGCTAATGCCCCTCCGTCCCAGGCGCTTCCATATCTCAATGGGTATTCCATCTAGATCAACTGCTCTTTCCCTACCCATATGTTTTGGGGCTTCCTTGATCTCCTCTGGTGTAATTCGCCTACAATAGCAGTAGTTCTGATTCTCCCCCGGTGTCTGGAGATCACCTAGAACTATCTCCGTGTCTCCCTAGTTGTTGAACAGATCTTGGAAGTAGGCTTTCCACCTAGCTCTAATTTGATGCCCTTCCACTAGCACCAGTCCATCTTCTCCTTTTATGCACTTTACTTGCTCCAAGTCCCTCGTCTTCCTTTCTCTTGCCCTGGCGATCTTGTACATATCCCTGGCTCCGTCCTTGGTATCCAGCTTCTTGTAGAACTCCTCATATGCTCTTGATTGTGCCTGTCTAACTGCCTTCTTTGCTTCCTTCTTGGCTTGCTGATATTGACGTCGCTTTTCCTCTTCTCCACTACGCTCCCACTCTTTAAACAAGTCACGTTTCACCTTAATCCTCTGTTGGACCTCCTCACCCCACACCAGGACTCTCTGTTGATAGGTGCCCTGCCCTTTGACTCGCCCAGAACTTCACGTGCCAGTCCCCTAATCTTTTGAGCCAGTTTGTTCCACATTCGATTTGTATCTCCCTCCACATCCGAATCAGGCTCTGATTAGGGGGTCAGTTATTTGTAATAATAAAGTTCAAGGGGTAAATCGAAAGTGTAGGGGTGTATTATGTCTGGTTGGAAAGTTCGAGGCTATTTTATAAACTTGAGAGTGTAAAAGGTATATTGTATTTAATTATAAAGTTTAGGGGACTATTTTATGAAATTAAAAGTGTAAGGAGTGTGTTGTGTTTAATTGTAAAATTTTGGGTCTTTCTATAATTTGCCCCCAAAAAAAGTCGAATTTATATGTTTAATATGCATAATAAAAGTAATCTTTCGAAAAAAATTAAAATAAATTTCAAAAATCAGAAAACTATGTACAAATAAAGCAATATAGAGATTTTATTTTTCAAAAAAGAGGTAAAGGCATCCCTTTTCTGAAAACTCATTTACCCATTCACATCTGAGGAAACAAAAGAAAAAGGAACCATACAAACACAGATACACACAAAAATGACGAGTACTAAAACTAAATCAGAAAAACAAAACAAAGAGTATACAAAAGTAATAGAAAGGTGCAAAAAACCAAACCTTATTAATATTTTGCCTATTCCATCCATTCCCATTAGCTTTAACAGACAGTGTAATAAAACCTCGAGATGGCGCCATTGAAGACAATAGAACCAGCAGAAATTGCAGGCACATATAAGAAATTCACACGATTACCAAGCTTACACTAAATGAGAGAGAGAGAGAGAGAAAGAGAGACAGAGAGGGAGAAAGAGAGAGAAATTGAAAAGAACGAAAAGCTGAGAGGTTTTGTGGAGGCTAGGGTTTCATAAGTAGGTGGGTAGTATTGGCAGAGTCCGTTAACCTATGTGGGCTTAGAATCTAATTTCAACTATAATTTGAAGTGCTTCAATTAACCCAACTGTGTCATTTGGGTTAGATTCGTATGCCCATTTGGGTTTCAATTATTTCATGTTTACAAAAATTTGGGTCAGTTGGGTCGGATCAACCCAATCAAGCTCGGGTCATTTTCAGTTTTTAATCTATACTCGGGGTGAATTTCATTTGATCAAGTTAAGTTTCAAAGTCATTAGGTTTAGGTCAATCTTGGATCAGGTTGTACGTGTTTTAGATCATAAAGGGTAATGTTATTGCTATAATAAAATTGTTATTATCAAAGCATGATTGCAGTTTTCAAAACAATTTTATGGCTTTGTTTATTTGTAAATTACATCTTTGCTATAGGAATAACAACTTTTTCCTTGACAATAACAACTCCCTATTTCAATTGTATTTTAGATAATTTATATTTTTACCTATAAATTTATCATATTACCAATATAAGTGTTTACTAATCTGTTTTAAAATTTAATAGTAATCTTAAAAAAAGTCATAGCTATCACTGCCCTTAAAAACCTTTGGTTAATTTAGATTACAGGTCAAGTAAAGTTCGAGTGCCAGTCATTTTTTGGTCAAGTTGGTTCATGTCGATGATGGGTCGAGTCGGGTCAAAATGAGTATTGGGTCATTTCTGGTTGAGGCAAAGAATGAGTCTGGTTAGTTTCAGGTTCAGTCATTTCGACTTTAGGTTCAATTATTTTTGACAAAATTTTGGGTTAGGTTGGATTGGTTTGCGAGTCTTGCTATGCCGGTTGCTATGTCGATTTTTCAGGTCAAATTGAATTTGCATCCTCTAATTGAAACACATGTCAACTTTATCTCAATCGATGCAATCACTGGTGTAGTTTTAATGTTTGTCCAAAACCGTGCTTCTAAACCAGCTTTTCCCAAGCAATGGACCATCATAAATCTAAAGCTGGGTCGGGCTCAGGTAGATCTATTCATATTTAAGTCATTTTTAGATTTTACCTACACTTTGGTAGGGAATTCTAGATCAAGGTTTTTGCGAGATTAGGTCACTCTAGTTTCTAGTCTTTATGCTTGGTGTGGTCAAGTGGATTCGGGTTAATCTTAAAGTTGGATTTTATAGATTTCAGGTCATCATCATTCCACTATTTAGTGCCTTCGTGACAAGTATTATTTACAAATCTCTAGATTATATCATAAATGATTTATATTTCTACCAATAAATTCATTATATTACTAATATATGTGTTTAATGATCTCTTAAAAAATTTTGTTTTACTCCTAACAAGTAATTACTATTGTTGTCTTAAAGACATTTGGGTTAATTTGGGTACTAGGCCGAGTAAGCTAGGGTTCATATTATTTTGGGTCAAGTTAGTTTGGGTTAGTGGTGGGGTGGGTCGGATGGGGTTGGGTCAAATTGAGAATAAGCTCATTTTCGAGTCAGGCATGAAAAGGGTCGAGTTAGATTCAGGTTGGGTCATTTGAACTCCAAGTTTAATTATTTAAGTCAAATATTAGACCCGGGCCAAATCAGTTTATAGATTTTTCTTATCAATTTTCGAATCGCATTGGCTTCCCCACCTCTACAAATGACATTGAGTGTTCTTTTTTTCACAAAAGGAGATAAACCTTTGTTACCTCACTGCAAGGTTCTTAAGCCATACTTAACTTGCTATATCAATCCCACAGTTACAAGCAACTTGTAACATATACGACTAATTAGGTCCTAAATAGAAGTTTCATAATTGCAATTTAAGCCATCTACACGATCAACTCTTTTGCCATGTAAAATCGTAAAATAAAGTTCGTACCTTAAATCATTAGACAATACTCATTCTTTTCACATACATATTTTGACATTCACAACACAAGGACATCTAGTGTTCTTGATATAATCCAAGGCTAAGGCTCTATATTTTTAAGAAAGTAATAAGATGTAGTAATACCCCAATAAGGACCACAAACATCCAAAAAGGGGGGGGGGGGGGGGGGGGGGGGGGGGTGAACCTTATGCTTGAAAGACGGTAGCTTAACCAATGCACCAAAACTATCAGCTCTAGGTCAGGTTCTATATGTAAAAACTAAAAATACACCTAATATATACAAACAAGATAGTTAATCTTTTACTTTCATCCAATCATATCTATTGTCATATCCTCTTATCAATGTAAATCATACAACTTATAATATGTTGTGAATGACAATATAACAATTTATGTAAGTACATAATAAATGGACAATATAAATTAAATATGGTTTAAATAACAAACAAATAATACATGTCATAGACAATAAATTATAGTTATTGAATATAAACATTGTTATCATTCTAAACTACACTGAACCATCTACCGTGGAGATGACAAGGCGGCGGTATCTTTTATGCGAAATATAGATCATTGACTAATGTAAAACACAATTCAATATCAAAATTCAAAACAAAATTATAAAATTTCAAGTATATTGTTTCTTGATTCGAACAAATATTCAAAGCAAATAGGACAATTATGATACAAAAGTCTTAAAGTTTTACAGCGAAATAATTACAATTGATACCAAAAAAAAAAAAAAAAAAAAAAAAAAGGCAAACTTTATATCCACAACCTTGACAATGTTACTACTTCTTGGATGTATCATCATCAACTTGCAAATTTCACAAAGGCATTTTCCCATGCAAACACCACATTTAATACAATCTCTTGTTCAAACCCACAAAAAGAACAATCGCTTGTATCACTTCGTAACATTCCAAACAAATACAATAATAGAATTTACTTTTATGCAGGAGGATCAAAATATAATAATAGAATTTACTGTTGCATAGGAGGATCATCTGAATTTGGTGGTTGAGGAAGGTTGTTCGAGGTTGGCTTTGTAGTGTTACATCTACTTGTAATGTTACAAATCACTTGTTTGACTTCATAACATTCTAAAAAAAATACAATAACACAATTTACTGTTGCACAAGAAGATCATCTGGATTTGGTGGGTGAGGAGGTTTGTTCAAGTGTCGGCTTTCAAGTGTTACGGCTATTTTATGGAGCATTCCAACAATCCGTTCTAAACTCGAAACACAGCTCCTTAAAGTTGTATTCTCTTTAGCCTCTTTTGAACACTAATGGGAATGATCCATAAAATATTCCACTGAGAAGTTCTAACACCCTAAATATGATTCCTAGAGAGCTGTCCAGCTGCCGCCTGTCAAGCGTCCCTATCAAGTTCTTGTTCAAATGAACTCTCTCTAGATCGTTCCGTTAGGTCCTCGTATTTATTCTGTAAGTAAAATAAAAATGTCTATTACTAAATATAAACTATATATAAAGTTGTAAAAATAAAAAGATACAAATTTAATATCTAAACTTACCATTACTTTCTTTGATCGCTTATCAAGAAACTCACGTGGTCTCCTTTATGTTGAACATACGTCCGTTTGAATAACTCCACTTGCATTATTTTTCTTTCCTCTTTCTTCTCCTAGAAAATAAGATGGAGCATACAATTTATGAGTGATAAAAATGGGTTCAACATAGATCATAGAATAGGTAATAGAAGAATATTGATACCCGATTGTTCTATCTTAACCATTCTCCATGCTTGATTCCAATGTCAATAATACATTACCAAAACAACATAAGATTAGCCAAGGAGCACATTCAAAGCCGTAGCTTAGTGTTGTCAAAGGCGTGAGATGCCAAGGCTATAAAACGCTGAAGCGCGAGGCACATGATTGAAGCATGCGCTTTATAGCCATGAGGCATACTTAGTTGTGAAGAACAATAAATATCATTCTGACAATGAATTTTCATCTCATATGAGAATTATAATGACTAATAATGTATTAAAGGCCATATATGTATATAATATTTTTGCCAATATAAATTTATCCTATATTTTCATGCAAGTTCTACTACTTAAAAACTATTAAAAAAAACCGTAAAATTTCTCAAACTAGCACATAATTAATATCAAGAGAGATTAAAAACTAACGCATAACCTATTATATATGATGTTTATTTAATTAACCGTATATTTTAGATAAAAATGAAAACATGAACTAAAAATTGAAAGATGTTGTAAATATTGAATATTTTTCAGGTATAATTTTAAGGTTTGAGTTTGAATATTATTAAATATCATAGAAAATTAAAAATTATGTAAAATATATATTTATGTATACATGTATAAATCTGTATTGTCCCAATACATGTAAGGGACATGTGTCATCATGTGAGTTTACACATGATGACTAATCAACCCCCCATGTACTATATATAGATACATATACATACACAGCATACGCAGAGAGAAAAAAAAAAAAAAAGAAAAGAAAAGCAAATAGAAAGAAAAATTTGCAGAGTGAGATTGAAAGAAGAGTTGAGAAAAGATAATAATATTCTCTCATTCTGATACAAAATACTTGCTATTTTTCTTCAAGCTTATTTGGGTTTGTCTTTTTATTATCTTCCTATAGAGTATAATATCTCTATAATTTTATAACACCGTTATCAACACGAGTTTCTAACTAGCCAAGGATTATCATAAGCTTATGGTAAAGTTTTTTTTTTTTTTTAATCTTCTAACCTTTTTAATTTCTAATGGCTAATATAACTAAGCTTGAGTTTACTGCTCTTGATATAAGTGGCAAAAATTATTTGCCCTGGACCCTTGATACTGAGATTTATCTCGATGCTATGAATCTCGAAGATATGATTAAAAGGGGGTAACAGCGGATCTCTACAGGATCGCACAAAAGCACTGATATTTCTCATGCATTATATCCACAAAGGATTGAAAGCCGAGTATCTTACTGTAAAAGACCCGCTTGTCCTTTGGTTTAATTTAAAAGAGAGATTTGATCACCAGAAATATGTGATCCTCCCTAAAGCTATGAATGGATTTACCTTCAGCTGCAGGATTTTTAAACTGTAAGCGAGAATAACTCTCAAGTGTTTAGTTTTACCTTCCGGCTGCAATTATGTGGTGAAAATATTACTGAGGAGGATATGTTAGAGAAAACATTCTTTACTTTTCAAGTCTCAAACATGCTCCGGCAGCAGCAATATCGAGTAAGAAATTTCCAAAAATACTAAAAGTTAATTCAATGTCTTCTTGTTGCAGAACAAAATAATAAACTGTTGATGAAAAATCATCAGTCACAACCAATTGGGTCAGAGCCATTCCCTGAAATGAATGCTACATCCCATGAAAATAATACATATAACCGTGGCCGTGGTTGTGGTCGTGGTCGTGGTCACGGACGTAGCCATAGTCATGGACGCGGTCGTGGTTGTGGACGAGGTAATCAAAATGGACCAAAATTTAAGGGGTCCGGCAACAATGAAGAGAAAAATAAAAGGGAGAAAACCCATCAGCCAAATTCGTCGAAAGACACTGAAACGAGTTGTTACCACTATGGTACACAAGGTCATTGGTCGTGTACCTGTCGTATGCTTGACCTTCTGGTGAAGCTATATCAAGCATCATTTAAAGGAGAAGAAAAGCTCCCAGAAACAAATTTCGCTGAAGATCATTCTCCACTTGATGTGATGCATCTTGATGTTTTTTATTTCTTTGAGGATGCTAGCAGGAGAATTAATCATCTGATAGGCGACGGAAGTGTTAAACTGGAATAAAATTTTTACGTTTTTCAGTTATATTTTTGTACTAAAGTTTGTTTTGCTTGTACTGCAATAATATCGTTTTGGTGCGTGTAAGTTAATGTACTAATATAGTTTGGAGTCTGTGGAATGCAATATTATAATTGTGATGTTTTATCTTAATGAATTATTCCCAAGCTTGATCAATAAAATTCAAAAATGTTATTATGTTTTGAAATACTTTATTCATTACACTCTTGTAATTTTAAATGGAATTTCACTAATACATATATATTTTATAGAAACGTGGATTTGATCAAAGATGGAGATTTATGTCTAGCAGACAGTGCAACGACACACACTATCCTCAAAAGCAAAATATATTTTTCTCAGCTACGATTAATTGAAGCGAATGTTAATACAATATCGGGTGTTTCAAATTTAGTTGAAGGCTTTAGAAGAGCACATGTTATGTTCCCCAAAGGGGCAAAACTAAACATAAGCGATGCTCTATTTTCCAGCAGATCACATGAAAACTTGATCAATTTTTAAGATATTTGTCGCAATGGTTATCACATTGAGACAATAAATGAGGGTGATAAAGAATATCTTTATATTACATCGCTTATCTCAGGAAAAAAGAAAATAATAGAAAAATTGCCAGCACTTTTTTTTGGGTTATATCATACTCATATTAACTCGATTGAATCAAATACAATGGTTAACCAGAAGTTAACTGATCACAGAATGTTCACCCTGTGGCATGACCGTTTGGGCCATCTAGGTGTAACGATGATGAGAAAAATTATTGAAAGTTCTTATGGGCACTCATTAAAGAGCTAGAAGATTCTTTCACTTGATGAGATTGCATGTGCTTCCTATGCTAGGCCATCCCTAACTAAAATTGGGATTGAGTCTCCTACATTTTTAGAAAGAATACAAGGAGACATATGTGGGCCTATTATTCCATTATGTGGACCATTTCGATATTTTATGGTGTTGATAGATGCCTCAACCCGTTGGTCACCTGTTCGCCTATTATCTACTCGCAATGTGGCATTTGCAAGACTCCTTGCACAAATAATCAGACTATGGGCTCAATTTTCGGATTATACGATCCAAAAAATCCGTCTTGATAATGCAGGAGAATTTACATCCCAAGCCTTTAATGACTATTGTATGTCATTTGGGATTATAGTTGAGCACCCTGTGGCTCACTAGCATACACAAAATGGTCTTGCAGAATCTCTAATTAAATGTCTGCAGCTAATTGCTAGACCATTGCTCATGAAAACAAAGCTACCTAGTTCTGCATGGGGACACGCTATATTGCATGCTGCAGCACTTATTTGTGCTAGGCCAGCTGCTTATCATAAATACTCCCTAGTGCAACTTGTGTTTGGTCAAGAACCAGATATATCTCATCTACTAATTTTCGGTTGTGCAATGTATGCTCCAATTGCTCCACCCTAGCGCACAAAGATGGGTCAACAAAGAAGATTGGAAATTTTATGTTGGGTTTGAATCCACGTTAATTATAAAATATCTTGAACCACTTACTAGAGATATTTTTACTGCACAATTTGCAGACTGTAAATTTGACGAAACAATGTTCCCAGAATTAGGGGGAGAAAAATTAAAGCTGAAAAAGTGTGAAATTTTGTGGAATGCATCATCTATATCATATTTTGATCCATGTACGAATCAAGATGAAATAGAAGTTCAGAAGATTATCCATTTACAAAATATTACGAACCAATTGCCAAATGCATTAGTTGATATGAAAAGAGTGACCAAGTCACATGTCCTAGCTATGATTGCCTCCGTTCGAATTGATATTCCAAATGAACAGTCTTCTAAGATATTGGCAAGTACATCTACTACACACCAGAAGCGTGGTAGACCTGTTGGTATTAAAGATAAGAATCCAAGAAAGAAAAGAGAGCAACATGAACAAGTTGACTCCTTTATTAAAACTCCTGAAGAGAAAACCCTTGAAGTGGTACAAATGCAAATCCAAGAAAAAGAAACAGAGGGTGAGATGGCTCCTTGAGGGTATCAAATACCTAAGAATTGCAAAATGATGAAAATGTCGAGATTGAAGAGATCTCGATAAACTATGCTTTTACTAGCATACGATGGAATCGAAATAAAGCAATTCTTGATCAAGGGTTCGCATATAATGTGGCTACTGATTTAACCACAGAAAGTGAAGATCTTGAACCTAAATCTATTCAAGAATGCTAAAGAAGAAATGACTGGCCAAAATGAAAAGAAGCAATACAGGCAGAGTTAAACTCACTTGTGAAACGTAGAGTTTTTGGACCTGTAGTCCAAACGCCTGAAAATATAAAACCCGTAGGCTACAAGTGGGTTTTTGTGCGAAAAATAAATGAAAAGAATGAAGTCATAAGATATAAAGTACGACTTGTAGCTCAAGGCTTCTCAGAAAGGTCAGGAATTGACTATGAAGAGACATATTCACCTGTAATGGATACAATTACATTCAAATTTTTAATAAGCCTGGCAGTCTCTGAAAGACTCCACATGCATCTTATGGACGTGGTAACGGCTTATCTGTATGGATCACTTGATAATGATATCTATATGAAAGTCTCCAAAGGGTTAAAAATGCCGGAAGCATATAATTCAAAACCTCGAGAGTTGTGTTCAATAAAACTACAAAGATCATTATATGAATTGAAACAATTAGGGCGAATGTGGTACAATCGTTTTAGTACGCACCTTTTGGGAGAAGGGTATGTTAACAATCCCATTAGCCCATGTGTTTTTGTTAAGAAATCAAATTTTAGGTTTGCTATAATCGCAGTCTATATTGATGATTTAAACATCATAGGAATACCAGAAGTGATTAAACAAGCTGTTGCATATCTAAATAAAGAGTTTGAGATGAAAGATCTCGGAAAGACAAAATATTGTCTTGGCTTGTAAATAGAGCACTTATCTAATAGAAATTTATTCCATCAATCTACTCATACAGAAAAAGAGCTTAAACGTTTTCACATGGATAAGGCACATCCGTTGAGCACCCCGATGGTCGTCCGATCACCTGATGTGAATAAGGGCCCTTTTCGACCTCAAGGGGATTATGAAAATTTCTTAGCCCTGAAGTGCCATATTTAAGTACAATAGGTGCACTGATGTATCTTGCTAATTATACAAGGCCAGATATAGCCTTTTCAATTAATTTATTAGCAATGTATAGCTCAGCACTTACCCGGAGACATTGGAATGGGATTAAACATATCTTTCGATATCTCCATGGTACATC
Organism: Simmondsia chinensis; assembly: GCA_018398585.1. Taxonomy (NCBI): domain Eukaryota; kingdom Viridiplantae; phylum Streptophyta; class Magnoliopsida; order Caryophyllales; family Simmondsiaceae; genus Simmondsia; species Simmondsia chinensis. The sequence goes on along the minus strand of JAGTTD010000008.1, from coordinate 32,727,940 downwards.
TGATATGGGATTATTCTATCTAAGATAGCCAAGTCCAAAATTAGTTGGATATGCAGATGCTGGATATTTGTCTGCTCTACATAGAGGCCATTCACAGACAGGATATTTATTTACCTATGATGACACTACTACATCTTGGCGATCTACCAAACAAATAACAGCAACAACTTCTTCAAATTATATGGAAATACTTGCACTTCATGAAGTAAGTAGGGAATGCTTATGGCCGAGATTCCTTATTTAACATGTTCAAGAGGAATACGGTCTTTCAACAATCAGAGGGGGTCCAACGATACTATGTAAAGATAATGTTGCATGTATTGCTCAGATTAAAGACGGATACATCAAAGGCGACAGAACTAAACATATCTTACCAAAGTTCTTCTTTATACACGAGCTTCAGAAGACGGGTGAAATAGATGTTCAACAAGTTCGCTCAAGTGAAAACTTGCCAGATTTGTTTACAAAGGCGTTGCCAACATCAACTTTTGAGAAACTAGTTCATAAGATTGGTATGCGTCGACTTAAAAACACCCCTTACTAATATGTTCACATGAGAAGGAGTTAAATAAGAGCTGTACTCTTTTTCCTTTCGCTATAGTATGATTTTTTTTTTTTTCCTGGCAAGATTTTTAACGAGGCAGGCATATCTAACTTGGACACTATACACTTTCAAGAGTATCATGTCCCGTTATGACGGAAAATATCCAAAGGGGGAGTGTTGTAAATATTGAATATTTTTCGGTTACAATTTTGCGGTTTGAGTTTCGATATTGTTAAATATCATAAAAAATTAGAAATTATGTAAAAAGCATTTTACGTATACATCCAATGTATTATATATAGATACATGTATACACACAAAATACATAGAGAGGAAAAAAAAAAAAAACAAAAACAAAAAGTAAGAAAAATTTGCAAGTGAGATTGAAAGAAAAGTTGAGAAAAGATAATAATATTCTCTCATTCTGATACAAAATACTTGCTATCTTTCTTCAAACTTATTTGGATTTGTCTTTTTATTATATTTCTATAGAGTATAATATCTCTATAGTTTTATAACAAAGGAAGTTATTTTATTCTATTAAAAAAGTACTTACATATGCTTTTAAGACATTGAGTTTATAATTTAGTTCCAAAAAAAAATTTAGTTAAAACACACCCCACCTCAAGGCAGCCCCATTCACCACCTTCCCAAGACCAAAATGCAGTTAGCTGGCAGGCTCAAGTATGTAAAAATTGGTAGACCCCAGGTTCGAATTCTCCTCCTTTATCTTTAGTTTGTGCACCTCATTGTTGTTCTTGTTACTTGTATTTTGTCTGCTATAACCTTGTCTGGGCTGGTTCTTTGCGTGCCTATTCTCGATTGGGGTTGGTTAGTTTATGAACTTTACTAGCAATGGAGCTCAAAACTCGAGGCCATCTCTAAATGTGTTGAGGACGGGACGGAACAGGTCACGAGGTGAGAGGAGCCTGCGAATTGGGACACTAAATGTTGGCACGCTAATAAAGAAAAGCTTTGAGGTGGCCCAAATGATGATTAGGAGAAAGATCAACATCATGTTCCTTCAAGAAACAAGGTGGGTGGGTACAAAAGCAAGGAAAGTGTTAAGATACAAATTGTGGTATTCAGGCCAAGAAAGGGGGAGGAACGGGGATCATTAGAACTAGTGATAGGATTATTAGCATTAGGCTAGTTTTAGATGGGGAGATATTGAACGTCATAAGTGCATATGTTCCACAAACTGGCCAGACAGAGTAAGAAAAGGCTAGATTTTTGGAGGACCTAGACTTAACTATGCAAGGCATAAACCAAAGTGAACAAGTTGTGATTGGGGGTGACTTTAATGGGCACGTGGGAGCAAGCAAAGAAGGTTATGCACCCCATCATGGTGGCTTTGGTTTTGGAACGAGGAATGATGAGGGTAAGGCTCTCTTAGACTTCGCCATCACCTATGAGCTAATAGTCACCAACACCTTCTTCAAAAAGTGTCAGGACCACATCATCACATATCAGAGCGGTGAAACAAAGACTTAGATTGACTATATATTACTAAGAAAGAGGATTTAAAAAGATTGCAAGGTTATCCCTCGGGAGGACCTCTCAACACAACACAGAGTAGTATGTGCGGTGGTCAAGGTCAAGAGAAGGGGCAAGAAAGCTCTCAAACCATCACAGCCACGCAAGTGCTGGAGGGATCTAAAGGGGGAAAGGTCCCAAGTCAATAAGGGAAGAATGGAGGCTGAGCTTGGAGGGGATTGTGAGGGGGATTTAAATCAATTGTGGAACCAAGTGGCCTAAAATATCACAGGGTAGGACACCAAACAACAAAGAGACCTAGTGGTAGTGCAAGGAGGTACAAGAAAAGATTAAGGCGAAATGAGACTACTTTAAGGAGTGGGATCGAAGTGGAGAGGAAGACAAGAGACAACAGTACAAATGAGCTAAGAATGAAGCAAAAATAGCTGTAAGAGACGAACAATCTAAAGCCTTTAAAGAGTTCTATAAAAGGCTGGACATAGTTGAGGGGGCCAGGGACCTCTATAGAATTGCAAAGGCAAGAGAAAGGAGAACTAAAGACCTGGACCAAGTAAGGTGCATAAAGGGGGCAGAAGGACAAGTGCTCATGGACGGGAAACAAATTAAATATCGATGAAAATTCTACTTTCACAACCTGTTCAATGAAAAGGGAGATACTGTTGAGGTACAAGCACCGACTGTGCAAGGGACTAATTGTTACTGCATCAGAATTAGACCCGAGAAAGTTAGGGAAGCATTGAAAAAGATGGGCATGGGTAAAGTAGTCGGCCTAGACGGTATACCCATTGAGGCATGGAGATGTACTAAAGAAGTGGATATCAGATGACTGACCTATTATTCAACCAAATCCTCCAAGGGAAAAAGATGTCGGATGAATTACGGAAGAGTACACCAGCTCCTGTCTATAAGAACAAAGAAGATATTCAGAATTGTGACAACTATAGAGGAATCAAACTAATGAGCCACACTCTGAAGCTCTGGAAGCGGGTCATAGAAAGAAGGCTCAGACAACAAGCAGGGGTCTTAGAGAACCAATTTGGTTTTATGCCAAGCAGATCAACGATAGAAGCCATCCATCTCTTGAGGAGGTCCATAGTGTACTATAAGGAGAGATAAAAGGACCTTCACATGATTTTCATTGATTTGGAGAAGGCATATGATAGGGTGCCAAAGGAGGTTCTATGGAGGGTCTTGGAGGGAAAAGGCATCCGTGAGACCTATATACGAGTCATCAAGGACATGTACGAAGATGTCCAAACCAATGTGCACACAACAGAAGGGGAGACAGACGCTTTTCTCATTACAGTGGGGGTACACCAAGGATCAGCATTGAGTCCCTTTCTGTTCATTTTGGTTATGGACGAGATGACTAGGCACATCCAAGGGGAAGTGCCTTGCTGCATGCTTTTCGTCGACGACATAGTCTTGGTGGGAGAATCTAGGGAGGAGGTGACAAACTAGACCATTGAAGGTTGGCCTTAGAATCGAAAGGTCTAAGGCTCAGTAGATCTAAGATAGAGTATATGGAATTTAAGTTCAACACCTCTACTATGCCAAGCACAGAAGGCGCAAAGATTGGATCTGAGTACATACCACACAAAACATGTTTTAAATACCTAGGTTCCATGGTGTAACACGATGACGAAGTGGGCACAGATGTCAACAACAAGATTAAAGTGGGTTGGTATAAATGGAGAATGGCCTCTACGGTACTGTGCAATAGGAAGTTCCCGTTAAAACTAAAGGGTAAATACTGTAAGGCAATAGTGAGGCCGGCTATGTCATATGGGGCAGAATGCTGGCCAGTTAAGTGCCATCACACGCAAGAATTGAAGGTCGCAGAGATGAGGATATTAAGGTGGATGTGTGGGCACACAAGAAATGATAGGATCAAAAATGACGTTATAAGAGGTAAATTCAGCATCACCCCAATAGAGGATAAGCTGAGGAAGCAACGTTTGCGATGGTATGGACATGTTAGGAGGAGACCCACCACTTCCCCTGTCAGGAGATGTGAACAACTCCAGATAATAGACAGGAAGAGAGGAAGAGGATGGCCAAAGAAGAGATGGATGGAGACAATTCGACAGGATCTTACCTATCTCAACCTAAATGAAGTGATGGCCCTAGATAGAGCTCTGTGGAGGATTAGTATAGGTGTATCCGATTTAGGGGGGTAGGAGCATCGACCCTGCAGATACGTCGAGCACTCGTAAGATATCACGAGGATGCTTGTATGCCAGGCTAGTTATACGTAGCTCTGGCATTTGTTGGGCGACTACTGCTCCTAGGATTGGTTGGAGACAATTCCACATGCGAGTAGAGAGGAAAAGGCTGGCTAAAGAAGAGATGGATAGAGACCCACCGCTGCCCATGTAAGGGGATGTGAACAGCTCTCGAGTATAGACAAGTACAGTGAAAGAGGTCGACTAAAGAAGCGTTGATTGAAGACAATTCGACAAGACATCGCTTACCTCAACATAAGTATAGTAATGGCCCTAGGTAGAGCTCAGTGGAGGATTAGTTATGGGGTTTTAGGGGTAACTGATTCAGCGACGTAGGAGCATAGAGCATCCGTTAGCTAGTTCTAGTACCACGAGGCTGCTTGTAGGATCATTTGTATATACGCAATTTGGGCGGTCATGGTAGCTTAGTGCTCCTAGGATTTGTCACCTTAGTAGAGCTAATCGCTGCTGATACTTTATGCACTCTATACCAACTCTCTCGCACTCCGTCTCTCTTTCTCTCAATCTCCCCCTCTCGCTCCCTTTCTCTCTCTTTCTCTCTCCCCCTCTCGCTCTCTTTCTCTACTTTCTCACAAGTAAGATCTTTCCCCAATATGCTTGTTTGCTCTTACCTTCTGCTCGGGCTACTATGCCCCATGAGTACATGCTTTAAATGCTTATATGTCTATTTTGCCTACGTTGATTATATGTTTACATGCTTACATACATACTTGATTTGCATAATTTCATTGCCTTACATGCTCTGTATTCAGGCACTTCATAACTTTCATCTATCAAGTTAGGAGTTCTTGGAAACAGTCTGTCGTCAGGGTCTTACCCTAATGGGGTAAGGCTGCGTATATCCTACCCCTCCCAGACCCCGCGCAAGCGGGAGCCCATGAGGCACTGGGAATGTTATTGTTGTGGTTGTTGGTGTATATGCAGGTTGATAAATAGGATCAGAGCCTACACAGTAAGAAAGAGCCCTCCGCTAAGCCCCCACAATCGATGGAGGTAACATCAGCGCGCGATTGGCGATGGGGGAGGACTTGGACCCTGCCCGAGTTAAAAACCATGTAAAGCACAATTCCTCCAGCACTTCATTCTCATTCTCCATAACTCTCATCCTATTCTAATAAGTGGGAGTACAATCAGATCCCGAGACAGGATGATCATGGTGGCTCGAATCACCCATAGAAGAAGGTTGCTCTTGTTGACCTGACATCTTACCTGTAATACAGTATCATTATAGCAATACAACTAATGATATAACAATAATAACACATTACAATATTAATAAGATATTATAATTAGGTACTCATCTAAAATTATTATAATAGTAAATGTTAATTTTTAAACAATTTACATGTTGTATGTGTTACATAGAATGTTTAAGTTCTTCTTGAGATAATGTTACTAATATAAAACATTATATTAATTATTAAGCTTCTCTAACGCAATATTTATTAGTAAAAGAATATATATAAAGAATGAAGTATGACAAAATAGCCTATAAAAACAACATCATGACACTTCAACAAACAAACACCAGCAAATAAACAAGGGAAAAAAAATGCCAATTACCAAAACATGATAATTTTTACTTTCTATGGAGGTGACATGAACCAAAAATATAGAACATATAGGGTGTTTATGATGTACATAGGGCAGGATCGGCTAAACTCAAACTTTTATGGAGAAATCACCAAAATCCCCTTCTTCCTCTTTTTCTCTCTTTTTTTTACCGTGATCTCCTATTTCTTTTGCTTGCCTCCTTTTTATAAGGGATTTCGTTATCTTGGAAGAGCAAAGGATGAAGGGAGGTGAGGACAAATGCTTTTTCTTCTTGTTTAAGGGAAGGAAATAAAGTCAAAGCTTATCCATGGATTATCCAACCCATTAAGTATTAGATAACAGACTAAGTGTGTAGGTGCAATTTCAACATTCACCTAATAAGAGGTACAACTCATACTTACACATATAGTAAGGTGCAATCTATATATTCACCTTGCAAAAGGTGCAATTTCATCACTCGCCTAATAAGAGGTACAACTCATACTTACACCTAGAGTAAGGTGCAATTTATATATTCACCTAACAAAAGGTGCACTCACCTAATAAGAGGTGCAACTCATACTTACACCTAGAGTCAACACTCACCTAATAAGGGATGCAACTTATACTTACACCTAGAGTAAGGTGCAATCTATATATTCACCTAGTAAAAGGTGCAATTTCAACATTCACCTAGTAAGAGATGCAATTCATACTTACACCTATAGTAAGGTGCCCATTTACTTGTCCTTCATATAGTACAATCTTACATCAAACAAAATTATCACGTGAAGAAAAGTCAAAACATCAAGCCAAACTTCAATGAACACTTAAAAACATTAACATAACGAAATATCAAGCCAAATGACATCCACAAAGTGCATCAAAAATTAGAAAATGCAGATCACAGTAGCAAGTCAGTTAGCTCCAAAACTCTTATCATTCATAGATAGCTAACGAAAATAGACAACACCTATGTTTGTGACTCAGCGTTTCCGCCGGTGGCAGAAGGACCTGCTCTTGATCTCGATTCCTTTAGAATTTCATCAGTGACATGATAGATTTAAGTCTACCAAAACATCTACGGTGTAGGAAGGGCCTCCTCCTTTAAGCTTCTCCAATAAACGGGTAAAACCCCACTCGAGACCCGTTCAGCAATCGTCGCTTTCATTGCTTGATACTCTGCACTCGATTTAAAGGTAGCCACGGCTTTTGCTCCACATGTGATAGGTGGTTGTTTAGTCTAGCAATATTGCTCATCTTTACTATGTAAAGTGGTCTTCATCTCGTCCACTTGCTTTTGTAAGTCAGCTATATGAGCCTTAAATTGTTCTTCTTTGAGATGAGTCGAATCCTTACAAGAGTGGAAATCCTCTTGCAGGCTTTGAAAGTGATGAACAACATTCTCACCATGCATTCCCACGCAGCATACTGTAAAAATACAAATACAAACATAAAGAAGGAAAAAGAAACAAAAAACCAAAAACATGCACACAAAAAAAAAAAAAAGTGAAAATAAATACAAATTATACCTTGGCTACGGAAAGAGAATCACCACTAGAAGCTCGGACTAAAGGTGTGATTATCTTGAAAAGCTGGTGGAAAGCATCCAGACTAGTGATGGATGACAGGGTGACAACCACCTGAGGAATATCTATAGCCACTCTTCTGAAATCCATAAAAGTGAGGAGGCACTTTGGCAAGAAGGAGGCGCCCTCAAGGGAGAGCGAGATGCTCCTCTAGGTTAGAAATGACGAAGAGCAATCAGCGGGAGAAGCTTGTGTGGTCGCCATAGGAGATGTTTGCTCAGTACCCGTGTGGCCCTCTTGAGAGATACTTGTTGTAGGTTCTGGGACGAAGAAGTGAGTTACGTCGGTGTTAGCAACTTCTTCTTCAGCTGTTTGATAGATGATTGTTAAAGAAACAAGATATAAAGAGACAGGCGCACATAATAAATATGAAGAATCCCTATATAAACATACCCGATATTGGGCTTCTCACTAAGTCCCGCTTTAACAAGTACGATCTCATGTTTAAGAAGAGCGCGAGATGCCAAAAATTAGCTTAACTTTATTCTTTATCAAAGTAATGTACCGTCGCCCAATCCTCTTCGGTAAAACCATCGGTGTATCTATTAGAGGATAATATCCTTCATTATAGGAAAGCTCATCTTGTATTAGAGAATAGTATCCTCCATCCTAGGCAATCTTAACTAGGGTTTGCAATATTGCTGATTTGCCCTTAGTTCTCATGTAAACTAGAAGAGCACCTTTGTCTTTATGTTTTTGTCTCCAGCTCTATAAATAGAGCATATAATTCTCTTTGTCAACTATTCAATTTAATTGAGTCATAGCCTCACTTTCACATGGTATCAGAGCCTCCAAAGGAGACTCTCTTCTCTTCTCTTCTTTTTTTTTAAATTCATGTTTTTTGCTTGAATTATTAGTATCTTGATTGGCTATTATTTTCTTTCTGAATTAATTCTATCTTATCTTTTCCTTTCGTTGTTTTGCTATGGCATCTGACCCTAATTCTTCCCCCTCCCCCACGGCACCTCAAAGGGTTGTCGCCACTCCCCTGGTGACCGAGATCGGCTCGCCTCATGCCGGTTCCTTGGTCAACCACCGGGACGTGACATCTTCTGTGGCTATGACCGATTTTTCCCATATCGGATCTATAACCTCAGGCCTATTCCTCAATGGACAAACGAATGCCGGAGCTGCCATCCCCGGTACTTCGTTGGCATCCACGAGACCACAATTTTCTCATTTTTTTGGCTCGGGCATCCCCCCTCTCCCCTCACTGCCGATGGCTGGTGCCACCATGCCCATTGGTGGTCACCGGTCTTCTATTGGTCACACCTCCCTCCCATATAGCTCTCTCGCCCTTCCCTCCCTCGGCTTCCCCACTGGTGGTGGCACCAACACCACCCTTGCTGGTGGTCTGATTTCTGACGCCCCATACAACCACCAGGTACCAAGTGGTGCGCCGGTCCAGTCCCATGGCTGCGGCGGCGTCACCCCAAACCCCCCATTTAACTCCAACCCTAATTTAAATAACATAACTACAACTCCCCTCTTACTCTCTTTATCTAGTATCTCTAATATAATCACCACAAAATTAGAACACGCTACTGATTATACAACTTGGCGAGAACAATTTCACATGCTATTAATCTCCCATCAATTCATGGGCTACATAGACGGTACTTTTCCGTGTCCCCCAGGCCATATAACAACCAACAATGGCTCTTCCTTCCCCAACCTTGAATATATAAACTGGGTCCGCACTGATCAAAGCCTCCGCTCTTGCATTTCCGCTACCCTATCTCGCTCCCTCCTAAACGATATTGTCCGTGAACCCACATCAAAAGCTATGTGGGATGCCCTTGTCAAAAGATTTCGAGATCATTCGCTGGCTAAGGAATTTGATCTGAGATCCCAACTTATAAATCTCAAAAAGGATGGCAAAACTATGCAAAACTATCTCTCTGAGTTAAAGTCGATCGCCGATGACTTAGCTGCCATAGACTCACCAATAGCCAATCGAGAACTAGTTCATTATGCCCTATATGGACTTCCAATCGAATACGCTGCTTTCGCTACTCTAACTCGCAACACCTCACCAACCCCTTCTTTTGAAAAATTAAAAACTGATCTTCTAAATGAGGAAAGCGCCCAGATTCGCTATCAGGGTCGCCCCTCCTCCAATCAACAGCATGCTTTGGTTGCTTCAAATGCAGGTTCTCAAGGATCTAACCCCAACTCAGGTCGTGGGGGACGTGGTAAGGGTAAAGGGCGCAACACAGGTCGCCGTGGCAATCGAGGGGGCCATAACGGGGGACACCAACAACAACATCAACATCAATCGGGACCTCATGCCCCGCAACCCCAACCACACCACTCTCGGCCGAATGGTAATGCTCCACCCAACCCCAACGGCATTCTCGGGCCTGGACCTAAAATCTGTCAGATCTGCAATCAAATTGGTCATAATGCTGTCTCATGCCCACACCGGCTCGACTTTTCCTCCTATCCCGATCCGTCTCACTCTTTCGCTGCCATGTCCGTCCAAGACTCACAAGACTACAGTTGGTACCCCAACTCTGGTGCCACTAACCACATGACACCCAACTCAGGTATGCTTCGCTCTCTTCTTCCCTATCATGGCCAAAAACGAGTTTTAGTTGGGGATGGAGCTCTCCTCCCTATCACTCATATGGGTTCTACAACTTTAAAGACTAACAAACGACAACTTCACCTTAACAATGTAATGTTAGTACCCCAACTAACTCACAACCTCCTGTCTATAAAACGACTTTGTCGTGATAACCTATGCACTGTTGAATTTGACTCTGATTTTTTCTGTGTCAAGGATAAGGCTATGGGGATACCTCTGCTTCGAGTTCGCAGTAATGGGCCACTTTACAGCTTCTCGCCTCACTCACTTGGACTTATGGCACAAACCTTAACAGGAGATCTTTGGCACCGGTGCTTAGGACATCTACGACGCCCCATGTTAGATGTACTTTGCTCTCGCAAACTTATACCTAGTTCACGTTTTACTGCTTTTTGTCAAGATTGTAGTTTGGGCAAGTCTCATCGACTACCCTTTCAATGTGTTTTGCATTTTGTTTCTACACCTTTGCATTTAATTCATTCAGATGTATGGCAATCGCCTATTTCATCAAATTCATGCTATAAGTACTATGTTAACTTCATTGGTGACTATACTCAGTTTACATGGCTCTACCCTATGAAACAAAAATCGGAAGTCCTTGAAATCTTTGAAAATTTAAAAATCTTTGTTGAAAACCAATTTTCCACAAAAATAAAAATTTTTCAAAGTGATGGTGGCCGTGAATTTGACCATCGTCGCATGCAGGCCCTGTGCCGTCAACACGGCATCCATTTTCGTCTTTCATGTCCTGATACCCCACAACAAAATGGGGTGACGGAACGAAAGCATCAGCACCTTATTGAAATGGCATGCACGCTTCTTATTCAGTCTCGCCTTCCATATACTTTTTGGGATGATGCTGCTTGTACCGCATGTTTTATTATAAATTGCCTTCCTACACCTGTACTCAAGAACTTGTCCCCTTTTGAAAAGATTTTTCAACGCATCCCGGACTACTCTAATTTTCGCGTTTTTGGGTGTGCATGCTATCCTAACCTCACACCCCGTGCCCCTCACAAATTAGCACCACGGTCCAAACCTTGCATCTTTTTAGGCTACGCCTCACGTTACAAGGGCTATCGCTGCCTTGACCCTCAAACCGGTAAAATTCATACAAATTGACATGTTCGATTCAACGAAACTCATTTCCCATACCCTGAATTGGCCAACCCATCTTGCACCCCAGACCCCGGTAGTACAGCCCGTATCGTTGACCTGCCCTTCCCCCTTATAGTCACCAGTAGCTTGGGTTCTCCACACCTAAGCATACAACATGTGCCACCCGCAACTCCAAGGACTATGACTCCCCACGACAGCCCAAGTCAGCCCACACCAGGTCATGACAGCCCTCGTCTTGACCCTGCTGGCGTCGGCCACAAGGCTACTGATCAGCCCACGGCCCCTCCCGCTGCACCGCCAAGTCCTCCCCCAGTCCATACCCATCCCGTACCAGACAACGAGTTGCCTCCTACCTCACCCAATCCTACCCCGACCACCTAACCTCACCGTGCAGTAGCACCCATCCCCACCGAGCCCTCCGACCTGCACAGCACAACAACCCAACCGAACCAGGACCCAACCGAACAGCACAACAACCCCAGTGTCCATCCAATGCGAACTCGACTCAAGGACGGTATTCGAAAATCGAGGTATCCCCTCTCCCTTTCCTCAATAACAGTCATACAGGAACCTACGTGCTACTCTCAAGCGATTAAAAATCCCAAATGGCAAGGGCCATGGCTGACGAATTCAATGCTTTAATACTTAATAACACTTGGGAACTTGTTCCTCCCAACCCCAAACTCAACGTTGTAGGTAGCACTTGGAAATATCGAGTTAAATATAAAGCGGATGGCTCTGTTGATCGCTTTAAAGCTCGCCTTGTTGCTCAAGGTTTTCACCAACGTGAAGGCATTGACTTCAAGGAGACCTTTAGCCCGGTGGTCAAACCATCCACTATACGATTTATTCTCACCCTCGCTATCACACACAAGTGGCAAATCAAACAACTTGATGTTAAAAATGCTTTTCTACATGGCCATCTTATGGAAGAAGTCTGCATGAAGCAACCTAAGGGTTTCATCCACCCTAAATTTCCCAACCATATCTGTCGCCTTAAAAAGGCACTATATGGTCTAAAACAAGCTCCTCGGGCTTGGTTTCATCACTTCAGCACCTTTCTCTATAGCCTAGGTTTTACCTGTTGTCGAGCTGACCCGTCCCTCTTTCTCTTTCGCTAAACTTATGACATCATTTTCCTTCTTCTTTACGTTGATGATATCATCCTCACTGGATCCAATCCCTCCTCCCTTGATGCCCTTATCCATGCCCTCTAGACCCAATTTGCCATGAAGGATCTCGGTCCACTCCATTATTTCTTAGGAATTGAGGCTCACCGTATAAAATCCGGCATGTTTCTATCCCAACATCGATACACCATCGACCTTCTCCACAAACACAACATGCAAGATGCCAAACCAATCAAAACCCCTCTACCAGCTCGTGTTCATCTGTCCTTGACTGAGGGTGACGCATTACCTGATCCTACGGAGTACCGCAGTGCGGTTGGGGCACTGCAATATCTCATCATGACTCGTCCCGATATATGTTATGCTGTTAACCTTGTCTCTCAGTTTATGCATGCTCCCAGGTCTAGTCACTGGCAGGCTGTGAAACGGATCCTCCGATACCTCAAAAGCACCCCAGACCATGGACTTACAATCCTTCCAAGCACCTATACCTCTGTTGTTGCCTATGCTGATGCTGATTGGGGAGGTTGCCCTGATACCCGTCGCTCCACCACAGGCTATGCTCTCTTTCTCGGTTCTACTCTCATCTCTTGGCGAGCCAAGAAACAAGCCACAGTTTCTAAATCCTCCACTGAGTCCGAGTATAGGGCCGTTGCCCAAGCTGCTGCAGAGGCTGATTGGATTCGCTACCTCATGCGTGACATTGGTCTTCGGCATTCTGGACCAATCATCATCTACTGTGACAATGTCTCTGTGTCATACATTGCCGCCAACCCAATCTCCAATGACCGTACCAAACATGTAGATGTTGACTTCCACTACGTTCGGGAAAAGGTTCTCAAGGGTGATCTTCAAGTTCGCTACACTCCCACTACTCAACAGATAGCTGATATCTTCATCAAAAGCCTTGGGGCTACCTTATTTCAATATCACAAGAACAATCTTCATGTTGCTGCTCCTCCTTCAGATTGAGGGGGCCTATTAGAGGATAATATCCTTCATTATAGGAAAGCTCATCTTGTATTAGAGGATAGTATCCTCCATCCTAGGCAATCTTATCTAGGGTTTGCATTATTACTGATTTGCCCTTAGTTCTCATGTAAACTAGAAGGGCACCTTTGTCTTTATGTTTTTGTCTCCAGCTCTATAAATAGAGCATGTAATTCTCTTTGTCAACTATTCAATTCAATTAAGTCATAGCCTCACTTTCACAACTTACAAGGACAGACTAAGTCATGCCAAATTATGGGATATGTGAGGAAGGTGGGTGGACCCATATAAACTTATTTAACCACTTCTTAATATTAGAAGGATTGTCACACATAAAGATCGAACCACCCCGGCTCTTAAAGGAAATAACTCTACAACTCTTCTTAATTTTAAATAAGTAGTCAAATACATGATCAGATAATTCAAAACCATTCATGAAGCATGCAAGAACAAACTCATAAATATTCCTCAGGCCATTAGGTGTCACCTGGCAAGGGCATAAGGAATAACGCAACATCACACAGAATATGAAAGAGTGGAAGGGAAATCTAACTCCTATATCCAAAGCTTCAAATGAAATAGGCAAAAATTGTGGCATGCAGGAAGCAAGGGACAATCATCCTCATTCGAAACCCAAATCTCGTAGTTAGGGGGAAAATAATACTTTTCACAAAGAGCTAAAATGCCCGCTTCCCCATGATATTTTGAGAGAAACCTTTTAGAGGGTCTCACATCGACAATTTCGGGAAATTGAACGTGTAACCTATTAATATTAAAAATTACGGTGTCAGAAAAAGGTTGCATAAGTGCTGGGGGGGCTAAGTTGCATGCCCACTAGTACTAAAAGGGAATTATAAGTGTTGTAAGTGCTTGGGGCTAATTTACATGCCCACTAGTACTAAAGGGAATTATAAGTTGTATAAGTTTTGGAGGCTAAGTTACATGCCCACTAATACTAAAAGGGAGTTATAAGTTGTATAAGTGCTTGAGGCTAAGTTACATGCCCACTAGTACTAAAAGGGAGCAATAAGTTGTATAAGTGCTTGAGGCTAAGTTACATGCCCACTAGCACTAAAAGAGAGTTATGAGCTGTATAAGTACTAAGCTATGGATCTATTAGTACTAAGGTAAAAAAAGTGGTAACCTACACTAATATTAGAAACCAAATTACATACCTGCAAACACTGGAATAAAGAGATTGTTAGTTTCATCGGTACCCGGACTTTCTTTAGATCACTAGTAGTGAGACACACGCGTCTTAAAAACCAAAAACTGCATTACTTGCCCATTTTAAGTTGAAGACTAATGCAACACTTTCTTCCAACGTCGAAGTTAAAGAAAAACATTCCCACCCATCGAGAAGTGTAGAAAATATATGTATCACTGATGCCTAGATTTCATTAGTAAAAGAAAACTGAAGCTATGGAGACCGGATAAAAATTAAAATAAAGCCTATAAAAATCATCAACACACCAAAATCATACATAACATAGAAGAACAAAACTACAAAGGAATAAATACACACCCAACGTCGGGATATAAGCCCAAAAGGAAAACACAAATTTGCCACATATTATATTACATTTACATATTACATGCCACTAAAAACATATCACACAGAACAACTACAAGGGCAATCCTTGAGGTAATATGGGAGAACCACAGAGCTGAAGTGAGCCCTAATAAGCTCGCAATCACGCCCATTCCCCATAATCGTGAGAGCATATCAATTGGAGTGCTCCATGTTCAAGACCCAAAAAGTGATAACAATAAACACCAAACTCAATAGAGAAAATTAAGCGATGATCAATTACCAGGTACCCTGTAATCTCGATATTTCATCACCCCTTCGAATGGCAAATGTTAAAAAATATTTTCCGAAACAAGACCCAAGAGTTTGAGTCTCGCTTATCCTCCAATGCCCATAGAGTAAGGGCAAGACCACGGAAGGCTGCTAAACATAAGTGATCATTAAGACAAAAGATACCAACAACTGACAACACATAGCTTCGTTATGAACATCTGATGGTAGGAATAGTAGATTATTAGAGTCTTTTACAGCATCACAGGCCACTATATGTAGATAAAAGTAAAGAGAGTCAAGGGAAAAACATTTACAATGCTCTGATAACAGACATAAGACATTGTCACAAAACGTTGATTTGGTGAAGTTCCACAATCAAAATAATAAACAAATTATCAATCCATCTGAGGCCAATAGTCCTCCCTAAAAGTAACATCGAAGGGATAAGACAAAGCATCCTCAACACATGCAAACACAATCTTCAATTCACTACCTAAGTATCGAAATTCTGCAGGAAAAAAATTGGAGGTATGCTTGTGTTGCGGGATTATACACTTCCAAACCCAAAGAGCCGAAATAAGGAAGGTCCCGACATAAAGCTAACCCATTTTTGACCCCTACAATTTCTTTATAACCCGATAAAACCATAAGGATTTTGCGGGCACATATGTACAAGGGTAAGGTGCAGACAAAGTATAAGTCTCCATGTAATCACCATGGGGGGGCCAATACCCATTTTGTATCGAAACACTATCAGCTGGTCGTTTAAAGCACTTTAGAGTCTGCTCCTTCACAAAATCCTCTCAAGACAATAGTCTACGGCAAAAGCTAGAAGCAACACGGCAGCGACACAAAATTTGAGCAGAAAGCCAAGAGAATATCACTAACAAAGATGTTCAGGAGAAATCTCCATGAGTGAGCAACTAAGAGAAAGAAAACTAGGGCTATTAAAATTGGATAAGAAAAAGAAAGGTAAAGAAGCGCATATGTGCAAATATATACGTATGGCAAGTATAAAAGAAAGAAAAATAATAAATAATGTGATAAGAATATACTTTTTAAATGAACAAGTTCATTCAAAAAGAGTGTGTGTGTGTTGTGGGGGGGGGGGTGTGGCTGTCATGTTTAGGATCACACCTCCTCATGGCAAGTAACCCATCAAGAACACCCACGAAGAAACATGGCGGGTAACCCATGGAGAAACATGGCAAGTAATCTATCACTAGGGACAACAACGGGTAAATTGCATAATGGATAAATCACTTATATAGTACTTGATAGCTCAATCGTAAGAAGCCTTACTCTACTAACCCAATCCCACAAGACACCCACCCCATTACCCTACACACTTAGTCTCTTATTCAATACTTAATGGGTTGGATAATCCATGCATAAGTTTTGAATTTATTTCCTTCCCTTAAACAAGAAAAAAGAGCATTTGTCCTCACCTCCCTTCATCCTTTATGCTTCCGACGTAACAAAATCCCTTATAAAAGGGAGGCAAACAAAAGGAAGCAGAGATCAACAACAACGGACCTAGTGCCTTAAGAGCTCCTGCATAAGCAAGGTCCCCCGAGAGGGGGGGTTGTGGGCAGCCTTACCTCTTCAAGGAGTTACCCTTAAGAGTATGTTTGGTATGGGGTTAAAGGGGGGTAATGGTTAATGGGGTAACCATTACATCCCATTTGGTTTGGGGGTAAAATTTGCACCATTAAAATTTTTAACCCCAAATAGGGTTAAAAACCTTGCACTATCCTCTAGTACAACATCCATAATTTTGATGGGGGGGAGGTGTAAATTTTTGACCCATTCCACTTGAGAGAGAGAGAGAGAAAGAGAAAGAAAAGCTAGGGTTTGCACATGAGAAAGATGGGTTGGAGAACACCACAAATTTTCCTTAAACTACTTCAAATTGTTGTTTTTCAGCATATTTAACCATCATCTACCGCCAAGTATGTCCATTTCTAGGTATTTGGTTGAATAATTTGTGCACTTGGCTTGAAAATCTGGTAGTATAAAACTAGGGTTTCTAATTTTGGTTTTCTTACCAATTTTTCAGTGTGAATTGGGAGCAATCTTTAATTAGAGGTTACATATGTTTACAATGATGATATTAATCATGAAAGAAGGTAGATTTTAAATATTTACTAGATTTTTTGTCCTCATTTTCATGTGAGAGGAGGGGGAGATGTTCAAATTTCAATCCTCACATTGTGGGTTTTAAAAAAGTTAGGTTGCACTCAAACCAAACATAAGAAAGATTCTTGGGTTAATGGTTACCCCTTTAAAAGTGGGCAACCAAACAACATGAAAGAAAAAAAATTTTAATGGGGTATTGGTTACCCCATTAACCATTCCCCCATTAATGTTTACTCCCTATTTTTTAACCCCATACCAAACATGCCCTAAAGGAAGGCTGTGTCCGAGCACCCCCACCTTGAGAAGCATACAACCAAGCAAGCATAGCATATAGCATATAGCATACAGCAAGAATCATGAAGCATGTAGCTTGTAGCATATAGCACGTAGCATGTAGCGTGAAGCATGGAGTAAGAAGCGACAATATCCCATAGAGAGAGCTAGGAGCAAGAAGCAAGGATCATGGAGCAGAAAACACTCCCATATCAAGTGAATCAAAGTCAGTCCTATAAGCCTAGAGGCACTAATGCAAGCTAAGATTTGTTCCTACGTTCTACGTTCTACCGCCACATCTACTACCCCTATGCAAGCCCTCCATTGAGCTCTATCTAAGCCCATCTCCTCATGTAGGTTTAAGTGGGTGAGGTCGCTTCGGATCATCTCCATCCCTCTCTTGTTTGGCCTTCCTCCCCCTCTCCTCCCCTATCGCGGTATGAAGTTGTTCGTATCTCCTGACAGTGGCAGTGGTGGGGCTCCTTCTAACATGACCAAACCACTGCAAATGTTGCTCCCTCAATTTCTCCTCAATTGGGGCTACACCCAATTTGCTTTTTATCACGTCATTTCTGATCCTATCTTTCCTTGTGTGTCTGCACATCCGCCGCAACATCCTCATCTCTGCTACCTTCATCTTCTAAGTATGATGCCGTTTTATTAGCCAACACTCTACAACATATGACATAGTTGGTCCTATTACTATCTTATAGTATTTTCCCTTCAGCTTTAACGGGTACTTTCTATCACAAAGTACCGCAGAAGCCATTCTCCAATTATGCCAGCTTACTTTAATATGGTTGTTGGCATCTTCGTCAACTTCGCCGTCCTATTGTACCATGGACCCCAAGTATATAACACACTCTGTTTTTGGTACGATCTCCAACCCTATCTTGACATCTTCTATGCTAGGTGTGATGGAGGTACCAAACTTAAGTTCCATATACTCGGTCTTGGATCTGCTAAGTCGTAAGCCTTTCGATTCCAAGACCCTCTCTAAAGTTCCAGTTTCTCTGTCATCTGCAAAAAGCATACACTACGGCACATGCCTTGTATATGCCTAGTGAGCTCGTCCACAACCAGAATGAACAGAAAGGGACTCAAGGCAGATTCTTGGCGAACCCCAACTGTGATGGGGAAAGGGTCTGTCTCCCCCTTTAGTGCACGCACATGAGTCTGTGCATTCTCGTACATGTCTCTAATGGCTTGGATATAAGGCACAGGAATGCCCCTCTTCTCCAGAACTCTACATAGGACCTCTCTTGACACCTGATCAAGTCAATGAAAACCATGTATAGGTCTTTTTGTCTATCCCTGTAATGCTCTATCGTTTGCCTTAAGAGATGGATGCCTTTTATAGTTGATCTGCTAAGCATAAATCCAAACTGGTTGCCATAGCCTTCTCTTTGTTACCTGCTCCCACAACTTCAGCGTGTGGCACATTAGTTTGATACCCCGATAGTTGGCACAACTTTGGACATTGCCTTTGTTCTTATATATCGGGATTAATGTGCTCTTCCTCCATTCGTCGGACATCCTCCTCCCTAGAAGGATTTGGTTGAATAGTTTAGTCGACCAGCTAATACCCTTTTCTCCTAAACATTTCCAAGCCTCTGTGGGTATCCCATCTGGGCCAATTGATTTACTTTTACCCATTCGTTTCAAGGCTTCCTTGACCTCCGCAGGTCTAATACGCCTACAATAACAGTAGTTCTAGCACTCCTCAACTGCATGGGGTTCACCTCAAGATATATCTGTAATCCCTTGTTCATTGAGCAGATCGTGGAAGTAGGCTTTTCACCTAGTTTTAATTTGTTGCTTGTCCACGAGCACCTGCCCATCCTCCCCCCTTTATGCACTTTACTCAATCTAATCCCTAGTGAAGAAGGGGAAGAAGGGGCTCTTGGTGATCTTGCAGCGTGGCGTAGTGATACAAACTAAAATTGATGTAAACTATAAACTAAAAAAAAATATTAAAATACTGAAAATAAAGGGAGATGGAGAGAAATATAAAAGATGATTTGATTGGATATCTTGTGAATATAATGGCTCTCCCTATTTATAGAATAAACCTTCCCTAGATGGGACCCATTATATTACCTATTAGATTATCATAATATGATAAAACCTAATACTATAAACCCTAGACCCAAATACCTAATTTGAGAATGTATCAATATTTTTATTATCTGATATAACTTTTATTTTTGTCCTCCTGAATCAAACACAATAGGGACAAATTTTAACTCTTTAAACTGTCTACAATTAACAAAAAGTATCATAATTTCCCCCCTTAGAAAATTAAAGTAAAGGATAATCTAGTACTCATATAATTAATTAAAGGGGTAAAATTGTAATTCTCATAAGTTTGTAATCTCAATTCGAGCCGTTTCTTCCTCATCTTCTTCCCAACCCCTGCGTTACCCTAACCCATACCCAGCCAGGCACCAGCGGCGCCGTTCCCTCAACGGCGAGTCCCGTGTCACCATGCGACAGCGGAGCGAAAGTGCGACCTCCTCATGCTACTCAGCATTTCACGGTAGTCGTCGACGGCGTCATTAGCCATCAAGGTTTCACAGCCCACGTATCCGTCTTCAGCTCCCTCTTCGGCGGCGCACGACGGCGAAGAGGGTGGTAGTCCCTAGCCTTGGCGGAGGCGGTCGTCTTCCTCTCCGTGACCGGATTTCTCTCTCTCCAAGTGCTAATGTCCTCCGGTACCTTCATTACCTCAATCGGCGTCGTTCTCCAGACCATTTGTTCGACCACGTTGTTCAACACCAAATGACGCCGATTTTCAGCCCATGGTGGTGGTTCGGGCGCCTCCGCGGTGGTCCAATCACCACTGTCCGGTTCTGGTAAGTCTTCATTGTAGTTCCTGCGTTCTGATTCAGCTTTCGGTGTGGTCGACGGTGACGCCTCGATTTTGGTCGGTGCTGGTTTTGTGGTGACGGCACTGGCTGCACCATCGGATTCCGACAACCCCTCGCCGGAAACCACCGCTCCTCTCTCTAAGGTTAGTTGCACCGTTTGACCTTGATTTTTGTACATGTCTTGAAGCTCATCGAGTTTTTGTAAAATTTTTGATATTGTATTTTGAATCCCAGCAATTGCTATCGGATCAATTGCCATGGTTATCAGAGGTCTGAGGATGGATAGACTTTGATACCAATGATACGAATCTAAAATTGGCTTAAACTATAAGCTAAGGGAAAACATTAAAATACTAAAAATAAAGGGAGATAGGGAAAAAGATAAAAGATGACATTTGGTTTGATTGGATATCTTGTGAATACAATGATCCCCTATTTATAGAATAAACCTTTACTAGGTGGGAACCACTATATTACCTATTAGATTACCTTATATTATAAAACATAAGATCATAAACCCTAATACTATAGACTACCTAATTTGGGAATGTATTAGGATACGAAACCTGCCTACACACCACAGCTACAACTTGCTCTTATGCTTGTGAGTACACAATTTTAACACTCTTTTAAGACCAAATCAGACAGGTGGTGAGCATGGACTATGAAAACAAGTATTAGTGTCTATAATATAGAGTTATTCGCATCTCCTTACAGGGGACAGTGGTGGGTCTCCCCCTAACATGCCCAAACCACCGCAGACATTGCTCCCTCAACTTATCCTCTATTGGGGTGATGCCTAATTTACTTCTTATAACGTTATTTCTGATCCTGTCCTTTCTTGTGTATCCACACATCCATCTCAACATCCTCATCTCCGCCACCTTTAGCTTTTGCGTGTGATGACAATCAACTGGCCTGTACTCTGCCTCATAGGACATAGCCGGTCTCACTACTATTTTTATAGTATTTACCCCTTAACTTTAACAAGAACTTCCTATCGTATAGTATCACAGAGGCCATACTCCATTTATACCAACCCACTTTAATCATATTGTTGACATCTGCATCTATTTTACCGTCTTATTGCACGATGGAACCCAAGTATTTAAAGCCTGCTTTTTGTGGTATGCACTCTGATCCAATCTTAACGACTTCTGTGCTTGGCATGGTAGAGGTGCAGAACTTGAGTTCCATGTACTCAGTCTTAGATCTACTGAGTCTTCGACCTTTTGATTTTGAGTCTTAGACCTTTCGATTTTAAGGCCATCCTCTAAAGTTCTAGTTTCTCATTCACCTCTTCCCTATATTCTCCCACCAGGACTGATATCATCTGCGAAAAGCATGCATCAAGGCACGTCCCCTTGGATGTGCCTAGTGAGCTCGTCCATAACCAAAGTGAACATAAAGGGACAAGGATGATATTTGGTGTACCCCAACGGTAATGGGAAAAGCGTATGTGTCCCCTTCTGTTGTTTGCACATTGGTTTGGGCGTCTTTGTGCATGTCTTTGATAATACGTATATAGGGCTAGGGGATGCCTTTCCCCTCCAAGGCCCTCCATAGGACCTCTCTCAGTACTCTATCATATGCCTTTTCCAAATCAATAAAAACGACGTGGAGATCCTTTTATCTATCTCTATAGTACTCTATGGACCTCCTCAGGAGATGGATGGCTTCTATCGTCGACCTGCCTAGCATAAATCCAAATTGATTCTCTGAGGCCTCTACTTCTTGTCGAAGTCTTCTTTCTATGACCCACTCTCAAAGCTTCAGAGTGTGGCTCATTAGTTTGATTCCTCTGTAGTTGGCACAACTCTGAATGTTGCCTTTGTTCTTATACACGGGAACTAATGTACTCTTCTGCCATTCATCAAGCATCTTCTTCCCTTGGAGAATTTGGTTGAATAATTTGGTCAGCCATTTGATACCTATTTCTCCAATGCATTTCTATGCCTCAATGGGTATTCCATCTGGGTCACCCCTGCCCATCTTCTTCAATACTTCCCTAACTTCTTCGGGTCTAATTCTGGTGCAGTAGCAGTAGGTCCTGTGCTCCTTCGGTGCTTGTAATTCTCCTGGAGATGTATCTGTATCTCCCTTTTCATTGAACAGATCGTGGAAGTACGATTTTCACCTAGTTTTAATTTGTTGCTAGTCTATAAGCACTTGTCCATCTGCCCCCTTTATGCACCTAACTTGGTCCAGGTCTCTAGTCTTCCTCTCTCTTGCTTTTGCAATTTTATAAAGGTCCCTAGCTCCCTTAGCTATGTCCAGCCTTTTATAGAAATCATTGAAGGCTTTAGATTGTGCATCTTTTACTGCTATCCTCGCTTCCTTCTTAGCTTGTTTATACTATTGTCTCTTGTTCTCATCTCCACTTCGATCACACTCCTTGAAGCAGTCTCGTTTCGCCTTAATCTTTTCTTGGACCTCCCTACCCCACCACAACGTTTCTCTATTGTTTGATACCCCACCTTTTGATACTCCTAGGACTTCGTATGTCACATCTCTGATCTTTTGGGTTACTCGGTTCCACAAGTGGTTTACATCTCCCTCACAATCCCTTCCAAGCTCAGGCTTGACTCTTTCCTTAAAGACTTGAGACTTTTCCCCCTTTAGATCCCTCCAACGCGTGCGTGGCTGGGATGGTTTCATGGTTTTCTTGCCCCTTCGCTTGGCCTTGACTTCAGCATACACTACCATGTGTTGTGTTGAGAGGTCTTCCACGGGGATAACCTTGCAATCCCTGCAATCTTCTTGAATTCTCTTCCTTAGTAGTATGTAGTCAATCTGAGTCTTTGCTCCACCGCTCCGATACACGATGATGTGGTCGCGCTTTTTGAAGAAGATGTTGACCACTATCAACTCATAAGTGACGGCAAAGTCTAACAAAGCCTTACCCTCATCCTTTCTCGTTCCAAAACCAAAGCCTTCACAATGGGATGCGTAACCTTCTGCGTTCACTCCCACATGCCCATTGAAGTCACCCCTAATCACAATTTGTTCACTCTGGGGTATGCCTTGCATTGTTAATAGTGGTGGCTAGTGGGCCAAGTCAGCCTGCAACCCGGCCCGGCCCACGCCTGGCCCATTACTATAGCGGGCCGGCCCCCACACCCCCCCCCCCCCCCCAAAAAATACGGGGGAGGCTTGGGCCCGTTGGGGGGCTTCTGCCCCCTAGTGAGCATATTGGTAGGGAGCCGTTGCTCTAAATTTTTTCCCTATAAATACTAACTTCATTTTCTTATTTCACCACACAACAATCTCTCAAATTCTCTCTTCTCTACTTACTTTACTTACAGTTTGCTTTAAATTTTTCAAGTTTGAAATTACAATTGTGTTCTGCTTCTTGAATCTTGTAAAAGTTCAACTTTTATTTTTCACTTCAGTAAAGTTAGTATCGAATTTTTATTTGTTTGTCATTTTTATTTACGTAATTTACATTTTACTTACATTTTATAATTATAAATTAACGAAAAAATGACCCATAATTCATCTTCATCTGGAGCTGGTCAATCTGGTTCTGGCTTGTACCGACCGCCTAAAGCTCCTAGAGTAGTTGAGCTTAATAACCCAGGATTAGGAAATTTTTACAACCCGGTCCATCATCTCCCTACACGGGCACCTTAAATTGGGAACAAGAGCAGTACTACGAGCAGGATTATCTTGAATCGGATGGTGCGGGATGTTCTCAAAACGAACCCAGACCCACCACCGATGAAACTGAAACCCACACCACCACTAGTGGTAGGCGTAGTACTAGCGACGCATGGAACCACTTCACACTAGATCGTGAACAAAATAAAGCATATTGTAAATTATATGATTCCCCGAAAATTTTTAATAATTCACGTGGTGGTGGGACAGGCACGTTAAATAGACACTTGATAAGAAGCCACCCTGAATTATACACTGATAAGACCAAACAAACTCTAGTAAAATAAGCGACTGGTACATTTGCTAGCTTTAGGTTTTCACAGGAAAATAATAGACGCGAATTAGTAAGATATGTCATTGGGGCTGAAAAGCCACTTAACACCAGGCGAAAACCCTAGATTCGTCCGGTACTGTCAAAACGTGTTAAACCCCGCCACTGTAAGGGTTCCTTGGAACACTTTCAAGCGGGACGCATTTAAATAATTTAATAATATGCAAAAAGAATTACAAACGAACACGAGCATGTTCTCATTGACGTCCGACACGTGGAAGTCGAAACTCTGTGTGCCTTTCTTGTGCATAACGACACATTGGATCGATTCTTCCTTTGTCATGCAAAAACGAATAATTGCTTTTACAGAATTTGAATATCCCCACACTGGTCAGACAATCACAGGTGCTATTATGAAGGCATGCCATCAGTTGGGGATACATCACAAAATTTTTAGCATTACTTTTTATAATGCTTCAAACAACGACGCTTCTGTAAAATAATTAATTAGGCATATTAGACCTATGTTAAATGGGAAATGTTTCCATTTACGTTGCATATGCCTTATTTTGCATTTAATAATAATGGATGGTTTGAAGCTTATAGATGCTTCTCTTGAGTTTTTAAGAGAAGTAACCATAGCAATTAAATCATCTTGAGCTAGGAAAAGAAAATTTAAAGCTTTTTGTAAGCTGCACGGTATTCATTTTACACAATTTAAATTAGATACAAACTAGATGGTCATTCATGGTCTAAATTTTGGAAAGAATATTACCTTATAAAGATATTTTAATTGAATTTGTGCAGAATAGCCATTCAGATCTAAGGAGTTTTAATTTGCTTAACATAGATTGAGATGCAGTTAATGAAATCTATAAATTTTTTGTTATTTTTAAAGATCCGTCGTCGAATTTTCATTTCTTGCCATGCCACATTTAATGAAGCAACTTTATATGATCCGCCATATGCTAAGACTTTTTTTTTTTCTTGGTGTTATTATCCTACCATTCTACAAGTAATATCTAAACTTGTAGATATTGCTGCTTGGATGGCAGCGAACGAATCCAAACCCTTGTTGGCGAACTCTATTGCCGCCATGAAGCTAAAATTTTATAAATATTATTCTGAATTACTATTGACATATTGTTTTGCCACCATTTTTTATCCCCACTGTAACCTTACGGGTTTATAATTATTTGCACAATTTTTGTATGACAAACTAAGTCCAACTATTAATATAGCATCTTTTATTTCGCGAGTTGATACAGATTTATGTGAAATTTTTTCCTTGTATTCTCGAATATTATCATTTGATAATCCACATACTTATTCTACATCATCCTTTACATCCTCCGGTAAAGGAAAATCATATGCGTGGGATTTGTTGGACTGATTAAAGCCTAAACAAAATCCCACGTCATATGGCGGACTTGATTTTTACTTGTGTTCGCCTATGCTCGAGTTCTACCCAACACAGGCGATTTCGCATTTTGATACTTTACAATGGTGATGTTCTAATCAAACCCAATATCCCGTGCTTTCCACCATAGCACGTAATGTGTCCGGTGTCTTCAGTAGCATCGGAGTGTACTTTTAATACAGGTGGCAGGTTGATTGAATCCAAAAGAGCGAAGCTGGCACCATCCAGCTCGGAAATGTCAGTGTGCTTGAAGGATTGATTGCATGCAACGAATATAGAGCAAGATTGAATAAAGTTGGGTTCATCGAGCAACGAAGAAGATGACCGTACCATCGATACCTCAAATCCCGCACCAACTGCTGCCAGTTTAGACTAAGTTAACTTATTTATATTATTGTAATTCTATTTCTTTATAATATATTTCCTTTTATAAAATATATTTGTAATTTTTAAATAGTGGGATCATATTGGTATAGTTGTATTTATTAATAATTTCTGATATATTTTATTTTATTAAATATGTTTATAATTATGATTGAGTTGTATTATATTATATTTGTATGTTATATTATTTCTCAATAAATTATAATTATTTTTTGGTAAAAATGAATGTATATTTTTATAATTTTAGAAGGCATTATTATAATTGTATTGTATGTTATATTATATGATGTATTACATAATATATAATACATATATAAAATTAAAAAAAGGGAGAGGGAGGAGCCGAGCCGGGCTAGACCAGGCCAGGACTTGGCCCAGTCTGCTGCCCCGCCCAGTCCTAGGCTGGGCCCATGGGCCCGGGCCCAAACTCAGCCCAGCCCAGCCCAACCCGTGGCCACCACTAATTGTTAAGTCTAAGTTCTCCCAGAATCTAGCCTTTTTCTCCTCTGTCTGTCCAATCTGTGGAGCTAGGTACTTATAACGTTCAATATTTCTCTATCTAAAACTAACCTGATGCTAATGATCATATCGCTAATTCTAGTGATCCCTACTACTTTGTCCCTAAAGAAGCTATCCACAGTAATACCCATTCCGTGCCTCCCCTTGGCTTGGTCCAAATGCCATAATTTGTATCCTAACACATTTCTAGCTTTGGTGCCCACCCACCTAGTCTCTTAAATGCACATGATGTTGATCTTTCTCCTCATCATTATTTGGGTCACCTCAAGCTCTTCCTAGTTAGTGTGCCAACATTTAATGTCCCAAATTGCAGGCTCCCCTCTCTGTACATGCTATTATGTCCCTTCCCCAATCCCTTTGAAGATGACCTCAAGTTTTGAGCTCCATTACTAGTAATGTTCATAAACTAACTGTCACCAGTCATAATTACACACGCATACAATCACCATAATACAAGGATATGGTAGACACAACACAAACAATAGCACAACAATGCGGAACACAGAATAAAAAGAGAAAAGAGGAGAATTCTAACCTAGGGCCGACCGGGTTTTGCTTACCTGGGCCAGCCAGCTGCGAATTGGTCGTGAGGTGGTGGTGGTTGCCTTGAGATGGGGGTTGTGAGGCGGTGGTGATGGCGGTCAGGGGTGTTGGTGGTGGCAGTCAGGGGGCGTTGTGGGTTGGTGGTGGAGGTGGAGGTGCTTTGAATTGGGGTGGGGGGGAGGGGGGGGGGGGGGGGGGGGGGGGAAGTGGCCGATGAAGGTGCCCGCTGGTGTGGGTGGGTCGAGGGAGCCGTGGTTGGGTCCTTAGTGCTGGTGGCTTTGAGGCAGGGGGAGAGAGGGGAGGGAGATGGCGGTAGCATGGGGGTGGAGGCGGTGGTGGGTCGGGCGGGGGAGGGAGATGAAGGTGGTGGTGAAGGTGCCTGCTAGTGTGGGTGGGTCGAGGGAGCTGTGGTTGGGTCCTCAGTGCTAGTGGCTTCGAGGCAGGGGGGGAGAGGGGAGGGAGATGGCGGTAGCATGGAGGTGGAGGTAGTGGTGGGCCAGGCGGGGAGGGAGATGAAGGAGGGGGGGGGGGGGGGGGGGGGGGGGGGGGAAGTCGTGTGGAGGTGGAGGTGGGGGTGGGGGTGGTGGTGGTGGTGGGTCGGGCAGGGGAGGAGATGAGGGCGGCGGTGGTGGTGGTCAAGGGTGTTCGATAGTGGTGGTGGTGGATCAAGGCAGGCGAGAGAGAGGCCGGGGTCCAGGGTAGGGGGCGGTGGTTTGCTGGTGACGTTTAGAGCCTGGGTGGTGGTGGCGTCGCCAGTAGGGCAGCTCTGGTGACGTCGGCAAGGAGGTCGACGTGACATGCTATAGGGGGTAGGGGTGGGTCAGAGACCCGTTTGTTGTGTCAGAGAGAGAGAGAGAGAGAGAGAGAATTTTGATATTTATGGCGAAATAGATGCTCGCCATAATTAATTTTCCATATTAGTCTGATATGGTGAAATTGATCTCCCGCAATATAGTAAACATAACACAACATAAAAATGTGCCGTATTAGGCCTTGACATGGTAGACCCAATATGGCGCTTCTTAACGCTGTATTAGGCATCCCCAAATTACAACGTTAAAATGCGTTGTATTAGGCCTTGAAATGGTACAACACAGTGTATAAAAAGGCGGGCCTAGGCGGTGAGGCAAGGTGAGGCACACCTCCCTCGCCTCGCAAGGCCTAGGCGAGGCGATTTGACCTAGGCTCGCCAAGGCGCAACAAGGCACAAGAAGCGCCAAGGCGCGCCTTTCTTTTGTTGAATATTTTATCTTAAATTTAATATATTACTATATTTTATGTATTTTTGTATTTTGTTTATTACGTGTATAAAAGGTGGACTATTATTCCTTGACTTTTAAATACAACCAATTCTATAAAAAAAAAAAAAAAAAAAAAAGAAAGAGAAAGGGAAAATGTCAAGAAATTTTGGAGCTTACTACCGCTTACCGTATCATCACCGACAGGTACGTCACTATATTTATTTTGTCTCAAATTAATTTTTTTAAAAATAAACCTTCCCTTTATTTAAATACTAAAATTAAAATTTATTTTTAAACATTATTCAACTCATCTCCCAAAATCTTAACCCATCTTCTAAAATCCTATCTGTGAACCGAACCCGTTATGTATCGAAATATTATCCAACCAAATCTCTCAAAATCCTAAAAACTCTAAGTAATATCTAAAAAGTAATCTTTAACCCTTTTTTCAAAAACTCTAACCCAAGTCTTCCCTCTTTTTCAAAACCCTAACCCTAACCCTAAACCACTCCACCTTCCCTCCACCGCCCCCCTCGCCGGTCGAACAGTGCGACGACCCTTCCTTCACAGTAGGACCTCAGTTTTCGCGCCCCTCTGCCAGCAACAGTTGAAGCCTGCCCTTCTCTCCAACTGTGGTATAATCCTTGTAAATCTTACTCATTTTGTGTGTTTTTAAGCTCCTTTACCCACCTATAAGGTCGAAATTTGGTGTTATTTGATTAGCAAATTTCAGCCATCATCTCCATTCGATTTTACTGTGATTTTTTGATTTTGGTATGATTTTATTTCATTTTAGTTCATTTTTTTCATCTTAGGTATGAGTTTGGTGTCTTTTTGACAATTTTTGTATGTGTGTGTGTGTGTGTTTTTTTTTTAAAGATTTTGGTACAATTTTTGTATTATTTTAGTTCATTTCTTTCAGTTTAGTTTGGTGTGTTTTTGACATTTTGTTAATTAAGATGATTTTATTTTTGTATTATTTCAAATATTATATGATAGAAATGGATGATGCTGGTGCTAATGTTAGTGAAAGGAAGAATGATATTAGTTGGAAATACGACTATCTAGCTGATCCTAAAGTTAAAAATAATGTAACTTGCAAATTCTGTTCAATGGTCGCAAAAGGAGGAATCCATTGATTGAAGAAACACCTTGTGGGAGGTTATCGGGACATAAGACAATGCCAAAAGTGTCCTGAACATGTTAGACAAGAGGTTAAAGAATACATGGAAGGCAAAAAAAAAAAAAAAAAAAAAAAAAAAAAGGCAAAAAGAACAGTTGAACTTTGTGCCCGAAGATCATATCCTTTTAGATGATGATGAAGAAGATGAAGTCTTTATGACTTCGACTGACCCTAAAGGGAAAAGGCCGGCCAATTCCAATCAAATTCTTGCCTCCAACGAGAGAGCAAGACACGTTGGTCCAATGGATGCCTTTGCTAAGCGAAAACCATTTGTAAGTGATGGGAAGGGGCCACAATTAACCATGAATCAAGCCTATAAGAAAGAACAAAGAGAGAAGGCTTGCACTGATTTGGCCCGATGGATGTATGATGCGGGCATCTCATTCAATGCTCTTACTTATCCTAGTTTTAAAGTTGTTATGGATTCTATTGCTAGAGCTGGAATAGGAATGAAGCCACCAAGCGCGTATGAAATAAGAGTTCCTTTCCTAAGGAAAGTAGTACAAAGCACTAATGAATTGATGAAAAGCCACAAAGAAGAAAGGGCTAGAAATGGATGTACAATCATGTCTGATGGATGGTCTAATCGATGTCATGGGCCATTAATTAACTTTTTGGTGAATTGTTGAAAGGGAAGTATGTTCATCGAATCAATTGATGCATCTTCTTATGTTAAAACTAAAGAGAAGTTATTTGAGCTTCTTAGCAAAATTGTACGAAAAGTTGAGGAATCGAATGTCATACAAGTCATAACAGACAATGGAAGCAACTTCATTGCAGCTGGTAAGAGAATAAGTATCAAATATAAATCATATACCTTAATATCTACTACATATTTTGAAGCACTAATTATCTCTTGACTTTTATTGATTAGGTACATTGTTGGAGGCAAGATTCCCACATTTATATTGGACGCCATGTGCTGCACATTGCATTGATTTAATCCTCGAAGATATCGGAAAGATTACCTCTATCAATAGGGTGATCAAACGGGCAATTTAGATGAATAGTTTCATTTATCAAAGGCCGAGTCTTCTGAGCTTGATGAGGTGTTTTACTGGACAAAGAAACTTGTTGAGGCTAGCGAAAACCGGATTTGCAACTTCCTTTATTACATTGTCTTCCATACATAAACAACGAGATAGCTTAAGAAAGCTCTTTACATCGCAAGAATGGGTCAATAGTAGATGGGCAAAGGAACATGGGGAAAAAAAAGCAAGTCAAACAATTTTGATGCCTTCGTTTTGGAATGGGGTGGTTTATGCCCTCAAGTTGACTAACCCTTTAGTTTGTGTTCTCAGATGGGTTGATGGGGAGAAGAAGCCAGCTATGGGATATATATACGAGGCTATGGATCGAGCTAAAGAAGCCATTGTTGCTTGGTTTGGTGAAAATGAATCAAGGTACTCTGAAGCATTTAAAATAATTGATGAGAGATGGGAATGTCAACTCCATCGTCATTTGCATGCAGCTGGGTATTTTTAAACCCCGAATTCTTTTATAGTAATCCTCAGATTGAACAATATGAAGAAGTGGTGAAAGACTTATACTCTTGCATTAAGAGGTTGATTCCGGAGTTAGAGAAGCAAGACAAAATCATACAAGAGTTGTCGGTCTATAAAAGAGTTGAACAATTGTTTTGAAATTCTATGGCAATTAGGCCTAGGAAGACCAAAACTCCCTGTAAATATTTCCAGCTTAATAATTATCTTTTTTTTGTCAATATTTCATTTAATATCAAAGTAATAATATTTTTTTCCCTCTAATTAATGTTCAGCTGAATGGTGGGCTGCTTATGGAGCTTCTACCGCAAATTTACAAAAATTTGCCATGAAGGTTCTAAACCTTAAGTGTAGTGTGTCCGGATGCGAACGAAACTGGAATGTCTTTGAGCATGTAAGTGATGCATTAGTATTAATCATTTACATATATTTTTTAATCATTATTGGTTAACAATTCATATTTTTCATCATCATTTACAGATTCATAGCAAAAAAAGGAACAGGCTTGCGCATTCTCGTTTAAATGACTCGGTTTATGTCAAGTATAATCGTGCATTGGTTGAACGATACAAAATGCGTGACAAGATTGATCCTGTATCTTTAAAGGACATTGATGACAGTAGTGAATGGTTGACGGGGAGGATGGAGGAAGAATGTGCCGAAGATGATTTAGTTTTTGAGGATGATGACGATTTGAATTCGGGACATGTTGCTAGTGCTATTGGGGTAAATGAAGAAAGATTTAATTTTAGATCAAGAGGAACTCAACAATTGGGTTCAAGCTCTAGCATTCGAAGACAACCATTGCATGAAGATATAGAAGAAGAAGAGGATGATGAAGGCTACGAGGAGGATAATGGGGAGGAGGATGATGGGCTTGCTAGTCTCCTCCAAGAAGATGATGATGATCTTATTATATGATATAGTATCCTTTTTTTTTTTTCCCTTTTAATACTTAGTAACATATTAGAAGTTAATAATTATACATGATTGTTTTTGATATGAAAGAAGTGGAAAAGAATGTTATTGGTACCATGTATTTTTTGTATATGATATAGTATCCTTGCTTTGAGCCTACGAGCTTGAGCTTCAATAGGATCGGGCTCTGCTCGATAAGCTAAACGAGCCGGCTCGCTTCGGCTTGAGCTCAAAGCAAGCCGAGCTTTTCAAGCTTTATGACGAGCCGCCTCACCTCTCATTTACACCCCTAGTAGCAGTGGCACGTGTTGGGATGAATTGCAAAAGTTTTCCCTTATTTTATTAAACTAGTGTAGCGGAAAACCTAAGTTGATTTTAAATTCCTAATTTTAAATCTATAGATTTAAATTCCTAATTTATATCTATAGGCCTCTACTCTAATACATTCATAATATTTACATGGACAATAACTAACATAATAAAAAAAAATGTAAATAAATAGAAAATTGAAAAACTTAAAAGAAAAGAAAAGAAGAAGAAAACAACTCCAAGAAAGCTGAGAACCGAGACCCAGCTACCTTCTACCCAATGACGTCAAAATGCCCTTAAAATGGGCTCTGAAAAATATTAAACTGTAGAAAGAAAAATTTTAACAGAAATTTTTCTCTCTAATTAGACCTCCAAAAGTCAACCCTTTTAGAAACATTTAATTATGAATTGATTAAATGTCAAACCATAAAATCAATACTCCTATTTATAGTAGGATACTGGAGTGAAAAAATTGCAATTTCTCGATGTGAGACGTGTTGAAAATAACAAAATGCAACATTTTATAAAACAAACCGATCAAAATATCGCGTTTCAATAGCCGTTCAAAATGAGTGCCTTTTAAATTCATTTCGCATGACACATGGCAGGTTGCGATTGGCCTGCGCTCGTGCACATGGATAATCCCCCAGGACCGCCCATGTTGCGCCCTATCGCCACACCTGTGCATAGGGATATTCATGGTTCGGTTAACCGTACTAAAAAGTATCTCGAATTGGTTAACCATAATCAAAATACTCAAAAATTTCTAACCGTTACCATAACCAAAAAGACCTATTAACTGGCTTTTGGTAAATTGGTAATTCAATTCGGTTATGTCAGTGAACCGGTAGCTAAAAAAATAATACAACCCCCATTCCATGTTATATGATTTATCACCTTAATGATTTGTAATGTTTAAAAAATGTATTAAACATGAGAATGTTCAAAGAATAATGAGCAAATGAGTAGAACTAGATTGTAGCAAAATAGGGTTTAGTTAGCACTTGAGATATAACAATGGGGCATGAGTACGTTATTATAGGAGATGAATTGGGGGGAAAAGATAATGTTGATTGTGCATCCTGGAATAGTCTATTTATATGCTAAAAAAGTATATTTTAGTGCACAATGTAATATTATGAACGTGTAAAAATATATACTTGATATATAATGTTTCGGTGAATCTGTTAAATGAAATACGAAAAATCATTAACCGTTACTGTCCTAAAATACCTCAAATTTATTTGGTTTGGTTAACCGTACTGGAAATTCAGTATGGTTAAACGCATTTTCGGGTCGGTATTTCGAAAATTCAATTTGGCATTTTCAGTTGTGGATTTTTTTGAACACTCCTACCTGTGCGCGATTTTCGTTTTTTTGTTTCGTTTTTCAGATATAAAAACTCATCTAATGAATTTTAATTTTAAGAAATTATTTTATTTTATAATTTTAACTTTTGTTAATCTTATGAATAATGTTTGGCAAGTTTGAATGTACTCATCTTATGAATAAATAATTCATCTTATGAATTCTTTAATATTTTTTCGATAGCAATGAAATTAGACGCTTGTGAAAGGATCTCAGAGACAGTTTAAATCTAGCTTCAAATGGGTTAAATTAACTACCATCTCATGATAAAATTTAATTATCATTTAATGGGACTTAATTCCACAAAATAAATTCCACTACACTCTTGACTTAAATCATTTATTCGATAATTTTCAAATAGAATGTATTGATGGCAACAACCCCTTCATTAGATGTCCATGACAAAAAATAATTATAACTACTACCATTATTTTTCTCACAACTTATCCATTAGTTCCCGACTCGCCCTTTCCAAACAATTCATTTATACTTGAACAAATTCACAGTATGAATTCCAAATGTCAAACACTTGGAACACTTTAGCCAAAGATTCCAAATCATTGAAACACTTGCAAATCGACTAAGAGGACATATGTGTCGTATAAGAGACTATAGATTCCATATTGAATACCCGATCCTTGTTATACTTCATGCCGATACTCAGTGTACGTGGGAATTTAGTCATTTATTGAGACCTTACTTATAGTACACTAACGTAACTAATATTCCATGCACAAGTCCAGAATACTCACAAGATTTAAAGTCATCGTTCAAACAATACTACATGAATCACCCATTTCTGATAGTAGTTTAGAAACAAGTAATCCACATGGCCCAACTCAGTATATCAATCTTATTAAACACACCAACCTAACACTTTTGGATCACCATCCACGTGACCAAGACAAGTCATCTAAAATGTCGAGTCATGATCTTATCAGACAAGAAGATCAAGTAGTGCAAACTTATCACTGACCACGAGTTATTCAAATAACATTCCATACCATTTATTCCAAGTCTATTTGTGACTTAATCTCATTATTCACTTAGAACAACTATGTAAAATGTAACATAAGGACTCTGTCCATCTCATGGACGATACTCAAAAGAAAATCACATGTATATATAATCACTTACACAAATTTAACAAAGAAATGACTGAAATTTTAATTTTATCCATATAAAGTAATATTACAAAATGAATATGGATTTCAGGATACTATTCCTAACAGCACATGCCCAATAGTAGTGGCACGTGCGGGTCAAGATTCCCCGGTTGAGTTGTCACTTGGAGTCTCGGGTCAAGTCGTATCAGCTTCATCTCTTTGATGTCCCTCCTCTGAGGGTTACAATGTCTGCTTTAGCTTTTGGATATCCTCTTGGATTTCAAGTATTTGAAGTCCAAACACTTGATCTCTTGCAAATACTCCGTCTCAAGGCTCTCTTTCGCCTTGAGATCCTCGGTTATGGTCTCCTTGGTAGCTTTTTCGGTTTGTTCTTGCGTGTAAAGCATATAGAAACTCGTAATCAGCATGGAAGTTTGCTTTACAACACTTGCATAAAAAATGCATTTTCCTCTGTAAAAAAAATAAAATTAGAAAGTTAAAATTTCAATTTAAAATCTGTACATTAAACTTTGAGACGAAAAACCTTTTCTACACAGTTTTTGTCTCTAATCTATCACTGAATTTTTGTCTCTAAAAATGTCTTGAAATCCATTTTAAATTTGAAAAAGAAATACTGCTTCTCTAAAAGCAATCTCAAATACACGTTTTCTTGTAGTGAATGATGAAAACCTTTGTTCATATTTGGAGATTAAAAAGTATAAGTCCTGTAAACATTAAGACAATAAACAAGTAAAAGAACAAATAAGAAGCACAAGAGAATGGGAAATTTATGATGATTGTTATTCACATTAAAGCTTCAAAATAATACAAGAAGATGAAGTAAAAGTCATGAAAATTGAAACCCTAAAAAAATCCTAGGCCTAGAGTAATTACAAGAATAATTACTAGTGAAACCTCCAAAAGTGGAATTAGGAGGCCGGTTATGGGAGAAGAAGGGGAGGAGCCATCATCAAGTCTAATTTAAATGCCCTCCTTCAATGCTAGATCTAGAATTAAAAGTTTATACCTAATAAATACCTATATTGAGTAAAATACAAGATACAATCAAAATACTAAAAACCTTTAATTTCAACACTCTTCCTTAAGTTGGAGCATGTAGATTTATAATGGCCAACTTGGGAAGAAAAGACGAAAAATAAAGGATAACCGAGAGCTTTAGTATAAATATCGGCCACCTGGCTGGACGATCGTACAAAAGGGGTAGAAATCTCTTTTGCCAACAACTTTTCTCGAACAAAGTGACAATCAATTCTATATACCTTGTTCTCTCATAAAAAACAGGATTATGGCAAAATAAGATGGCCGGTTGATAAATCTTGACCTTAAGATCATGCAACAAACGATGTAACCATACTAATTCACTTGTTACCATAGCCATTGCACGATATGTTGCTTCTGCGGAAGAACAAGAAACAATAGATTGCTTCTTGGAAATGCCATGATACCGGGGGGCACCACCGAAAACACTACAAAACCTGTGGTTGAGTGTTTACTAGTTGGACAACCTGCCCAATCAGCATCACAATAAGCTTGAAGATTAAAGTCACAATTATGGGGAAGAAAAATTCCTTGTCTCGAAGTTCTTGTAATATAACAAAGAACACGATAAGCGACTTCTAGGTGCGGACCCGAGGATCACACATAGTCTGAACTACTTAACAAATATCAGGCGAATAATGGCGAGGTATAGCAATAGCCCAACTAACTGATGGTATTGTCCTGGGTTTTCAACAGGATCCCCTTCCTGATCAACTAAATTATGATTTTGAACAATTGGAGTAGTAACCGATTTCGCACCAAAAAGACCCTTTTCACTTAAAATGTCAAGAGCGTATTTTCATTGACTCAAAACCAACCTATCTTTTGAACGTGCAACCTCTATACCAAGAAAATATTTTATGAGACCCAAGTTCTTAATACCAAACTAATTATTGAGCAAGGAATTCACCTTCTCTATATAATTCATATTATTCTCTATTATTATAACGTCGTTAACATACACCAATATTGCCACATAAGTAGCACCAACTCGAAAATGTGAACAAGGAATAATCTGATTTTAACTGTTTAAAACCAATGGTAGTCAGGAAATTTTGTAAACTTCTGATTCCAATTATGAGAGGCTTGCTTATATCCATAAAGAGACTTTCGCAAGCAACACACTTGACCCATATGTTATTTTTCAAAACCTTGAGGTAACTTCATATATACCTCTTCATCTAGATGACCATGTAGAAAAGCATTGTTAACATCCAATTGGTGAATTATCCAACTTCTTGTTGTGGCAACTGCAAGAACACCTCAAACAATAACTAATTTCACAATAGGAGCAAAAGTATAATGATAATCTATACCTTTAACCTGGGTATAAACTTTGGCAACACGACGAGCATTGTAACACTCTATAGACCAATCAGATTTGTACTTCAACTCGTATACCCATTTGGAATCAATGGCATGTTTCCCGAGTGGTCACTCCTCCAAAGTCCAAGTCATATTTTGCTCTAAGGCATGAATTTTCTTCTCCATATCCTCTCTCCAATGTGTAGATTGTACTACTTGTACAAAATATTTTAGCTCATCACTTGATGTGATGGCCCTAAGAAAAACCAAGTGAGAGTTAGATATCTGTGCATTTGTAACAAAGTAACTTATACCTAAGTTGGCCGAAGGAGTGGTAGCATGAGGATAAGCTATATAGGTTGGAACATCACACACATAATCTCGATATTTAACTTGCATCAAACGATATGGGTCGGCCTCACCGCACCCACTTCTCCCTCCTCCTCTCAGTTTGTTACTGCCTGACCAACACCTTACGGCTGGTGCCAGCCAGCAAGCAAGGCACCACCACTTGCTGTGGCAATGCCGTGAGCTCACCCAGGGGAGATTCCCCCATAACATCATCATCAACAAATCTCGCAAAATTTTCCGGCATATTTTGAGCAACATTTTGTCCCTGTTTTCCAAGAAACGGAAATCTATCTTCATGAAAACTACACGAGAAATGTCATAAACCTTATAACCCTTCCTGAGGGTAACCAACCAAAATACAACAACTAGCAAGATCTCCAAACTTATCCTTTGCACGATCTTTGTAATGAATATAACACAGAGCCAAAGATGTGTAAATGGCTATAAGAAGGAACACCGATTTTGCAACCGAGGAGTTGGCATGAGGTTGATCAAATAAGCGGCCGTTAAGACGTATTCTCCCTAAAAAAATTTTAGTAAGCTAGCCTCAAACTTTAGCGCACGAGCAACCTTCAACAAGTGACAATGCTTCCTTTCCCCAACACCATTTTGTTATGTTGTATCCTTGCAAGAAATTATACACCATTTTCACTTCTAACTTGCTTAATTTGCAAGCCGTATTGAGTTGGTACTAGCTAAAAAAAGTCCATGATATTTGTCTCGCATCAAATATACCTATGTACATCTACTAAAGTCATCAACAATAGTAAGAAAAAAAAGGGGCTACTGTTAAAGATAACGGCCGATATGGTCCTCAAACATCACAATGTATCAAATGAAAATAACCCATAGTTTTGCCAACTAATAAAGGAAAATGTAAACGGGTTTGTTTGGCTTGATCGCACGAGTCACAAATAACATCACATTAACATATCTTCCAAAATTTAAATATGGAAAACTAGTTAACTTGGTAAACGGAACGTGGCCCAACCTATGGTGCCACAAAACTGTAAGGAAAAGTATCCTGAAATTCAGATTTAGTCTAGATATATTATTTTAATTAATAAATAAAATTTAAGTTCCAGTCATGTCCTTGTTAAATTTGTGTAAGTAAGCATTTACACTGCATGTGATTTTCTTTTAAGTATTGTCTATGAGATGGACATAGTCATCAGATTATATTTTACATGTTTGTTCTAAGTGGATAATGAGATTAAGCTACAGATAGACTTGGAACAAATGGTATGGAATGTTATTTGAATAACTCGTGGTTAATGATGAACTTGGGCTACTTGTTTGCTAAGACCATGACTTAACACTTTAGATGACTTGTCTTGGTCATGTGGATGAAGATCCAAAAGTGTTAGGTTGGTGTGTTTAATTAGATTGACACATTGAGTTGGACAATGTGAGTTGCTTGTTTCTAGACTACTATAAGAGATTAGTGGTTCATGTTGTACTATTTGAACGACGACTCTAAATCCTGAGAGTATTCTGGACTTGTGCATGGAGTGTTAGTTATTTTGGTGTACTATAAGTAAAGTCTAAACGTAAGATTGAATTCCCAAGTACACTAGGCAGCGACATGAAGTGTGACAAGGATTAGGTATTTAATATGGAATCTGCAATCTCTTATAAGGTACAAATGTCCTCTTAGTTGTATCACAATTATTTGAATAGTTCGAAATCTTTGGCCAAAGTATTCCAAGTGTTTGACTGTAATGATTCAAGTTGAATCTTGAATCAATACCTAGGTGAGAGATAGAAGATATAATTGAGAGAAGAAGAGAATAGAGAGAATTTGGGGAAGAAGGGAGCCTTTTTTTTCATTGAATACCTTCTTTGTACTCTTGCAACTACCTAGAATATCTCAATCAAACTCTAACTAACTAACTAACTTGAATGCACTTGAACTAACTTTCCCTCCTTAGCTCATAGTTACACCTTACTCAACTTACAAGGGAAATACAATGGAATACAAGACTTAACAAGTAATGAACTATAATGGATTAATGAATTACAATGGAATGCAAGTAATACATGACAATTCATTACAATACTCCTCCCTTAAAGAAAAGATTCTTGTCTCAAGAATCTAACTCAAGAAATTGGCTTTTGAGAAACTTGAGCTCTACCCATGTAGCGGCATAATGCTCTAAATTGGCCCATTGAACCAATACTTGTTGAACCTTCTTGCCTTGCTGCTATATTTCTCTAGAATTCGGTATAGCAGTAGGTTCCTTAAGTAATATGCCATTAGATGAAGCATTTGGAGGTTGTGTAGAACATGTCTTCCCAGCTTCAACCTACTTCTTCAAAAGAGAGACATGGAACACCGGATGAATGGTTGCATCTGGAGGGAGATCTAATCTATATGCCACTGCTCCAACCTTGTGCAATACCTTGTATGGACCAAAGTACTTGCACTAAGTTTAACATTCTTGCAGACTGCCACTGATGACTGCCTATAAGGCTGTAATTTCAAGTACTCCATGTCTCCAACCTCAAAGGATCGCTCAACTTTTCTCTTATCAGCAAAGAATTTCTACCTGGCTTGTGCAAGCTGCGAATTGTCCTTCAACTGCTGGACTATGCGTTTCCTTTGCTGCATTAGATCCTCAACTTCAGCCACATGAGTATTACAACTATGAGATAACACCGGAAATGGAGGTTCATAGCCATATAAGGCTTTGAAGGGAATGGTACCCAATGATGAGTGTGCGTGAGTGTTGTACTAGTATTCAACTAGCGAGAGCCACTTGCACCACTGCTTAGGATTGTTGAAAGTCATGCTTCTCAAGTATTGTTTTACACTGTAGTTCAATCTCTCAGTTTGGCCATCGGTTTTGGGGATGGTATGCTGAGCTCAAAGACAATGTTGATCCCAACAATTTGAACAATTCTTTCCAAAATGTACTTGTGAACAAACAATCTCTATCAGATAAAATGGATTGTGGCAAGCCATGGAGCTTTGAATTTTATCCAAAAACAACTTAGCAAGCTTCTCAGCAAAAATATGATGATTAAGAGCTATGAAATGACCATATTTTGTAAAACGATCAATCATAATCCAAATAGTCTCTTTCCCTTCTGATTTTGGCAACCCTTCAGTAAACTCCATACTAATTTGCTGCCAAGCACCATCTAGAATTGGTAGGGGCTTTAATAACCCAGGGTAGGGAGTGTGAGCACTCTTGGTACGCTGACAAACTTCACAACTCTGCACCATTTCAATCACATCACGCTTCATACCTTACCAAGTGAAATTCTACTTCAGTCTTTGGTATGAACCTTCTATTCCATAACGGCCACCCAATGCTGAAGCATGGAGAGCTAACATAATTTGTCTTCTTAGCTCAGTAGCATTCCCAATATAGATCTTCCCCTTAATTCTCAGAATGCCATTAACCAAGGATACCTCATTAGTTGTTGAACCAACAACAGGATCTAAAATGCTAAGTGCTATCAAATGCTCTTGAGCAAACTAATCATTCTCATATGACTTGAAAATTTCCTCCATCCAAGAAGGAATGACAATGGTGATTGCCAAGCATGAAGCTTTATCTGCATTCTCCTGCCTCCTTGATAGGGCATCCACAGCCAAAATTTCCCTCCCTTTCCTGTATTCAATTGCATAATCCAAGCCTAACATCTTCATAAGGCCTTTCCTCTGAACCCTTGTTGTTACCCTTTGCTCCAACAAATCACAAAATGGTGCCCTTCTAGATATTGTCTCCATTTTCGCACAGCTAAGAGGATAGCTAAGTACTCTTTTTCATAACTAGACAAACTCATGTAGCTTGGGCTAAGAGCTTGGCTTAGGAAAGCAAATGTCCTTCCTTGTTAGGACAATATTGCACCCACTCCACTACTACATGCATCAGTCTCAATCTCAAAGGATTGAGTAAAATCAGGCATTCTCAATACCGGAGCTGCACACATTGCTAGTTTTAAGCTATCAAATGCCTCTTGTGCTGCAACAATCCAACAAAAAGAGTTCTTCTTAACAAGATCATTCAAGGGCTTAGCAACGACCCCATACCCTTGAATAAACTTCCTGTAGTAACCTGTTAGGCCCAAAAAACTTCTCAATTGCTTAACTGTAGTGGGAGTTGGCCATTGTTTCATAGCTTGAACCTTAGATGCATTGGCGGCTACCCCTTCATAGGAGATTACATGACCCAAATGCTCTATTTGAGTTTGGGTAAAAGAACATTTGGATAGCTTAGCATTAGTTTGTGTTTACGCATGGTAAGGAATACAAGGTTCAAGTGTGCAACATGTTCTTTCAAATTTGGGTTGTAAACTAAGATGTCTTCAAAGAATACAAGGACAACTTTCCTAAGAAAAGGCTTAAAAACTGAGTTCATTAGAGCTTGAAAGGTGCCAAGAGCATTTGATAATCCAAATGGCCTAACCACAAACTCAAAATGGCCATGGTGGGTTCTAAAAGTTGCTTTGTATATGTTAGATTCACCCACTCTTATTTAATGATATCCTTGCCTCAAATCAAGTTTTGAGAAATAAACCACGCCATTTAATTCATCTAATAGGTCATCAATGATAGGAATTGGAAATTTATCTTTGATGGTTAAGGAATTTAGTTGCCTATAGTCTACACACATGTGAGATGTTCCATCTTTCTTTTTAACAAGAATGACTGGTGAAGCAAATGGACTATGGCTGTGCCTTATAAAATTGGTTTTCAATAGCTCCTCCACTTGTTTTTCAATCTCATTCTTTTGGGAATGTGGGTATTTGTATGGTCTTATATTGATTGGATTAGAATTAGCTTTGAGTGGAATGGTATGATCAAGATTTCTTTTAGGAGGTAAGGTAGTTGGTAACTCAAATAGATCTTCAAAATCATGTAATAGGTTCCTAATA
Organism: Simmondsia chinensis; assembly: GCA_018398585.1. Classification (NCBI taxonomy): domain Eukaryota; kingdom Viridiplantae; phylum Streptophyta; class Magnoliopsida; order Caryophyllales; family Simmondsiaceae; genus Simmondsia; species Simmondsia chinensis. Next base: position 32,685,590 of record JAGTTD010000008.1, on the reverse strand, counting down.
GAGGGGTTAGATACAACCTGAGCATCGTCCAGATCTGCACTAATAAAGAACAATTGGCCAATCCATTGTACCTTGCTCTTCTGAAGCACCCCTTGCAACTTCTTACAACTCATGAGTTGTAGGCTTCCTTGCTCAACCAAGCCTTGCAGCTGCATTGTTTTGCCTTCTCTTTCAAATGAGATAGTTAGCTGCACAAAATCAAAGATAATAGGACTGAAAGTTTTCTTCCAATCCACCCCTAATGCCGTGTCAAAACCCCGTAGCTTCAAGACTCTGAAATCGTAAGTGAATGAATGACCTTTGCATCTCCCATTTGAATTCTTTGCACTTCATTTTTGTTAACATGGAATTGCCATCTGCTATTGTTACAACCAAGGGAGAGGTCTTGATAAGTTCATGCCCCACTAATCTAGCTATCTTGGGATCCAAGAAGCTATGGGTGCTTCCACTATCAATCAAGATTAGTAAGGACTTGCAATTTGCAATCCCTTTGATTCTAATGGTGTTGTGGGTTCCTCCACCAGTTAGAGCTCTTATCGAGATCTCTGCTTCATCCTAATCCTCCTCCACTTCTTAAGTCTCTAATAATTCATCCTCACATTTAGCATAATATTCTTGATCCTCATCTACTTCCTCACTGCCAGTGACTGTCATGAGTTGCTTAGGTGTGCACTTATGACCAAAAAAAATACTTTTGGTTACATTTGAAGCACAACTTTTGTGCTCTCTTTTCTTCAATGCTCAAGGTCTGGATGAATTTGGTCCTACTTGCTACAGAGGAGCTACCATTCTTGCCTTTTGTCCAAATTCATACGAATTTGCAGATAAGGATTCAAACAATTGAGCTTTAGAATAGGCCTTGGACACCGTGGGAGGGTTGAGGGCCTTACCTAGATTCTTGATCTTGGGCTTTAACCCACTTATGAAGCTAGACATCGGATGTATTGTCATCATTCTTGCTTTTAAATTCTCAAACCGGGACATGTACTCTTTAATACTTCCCACTTGAGACACCTTGTTGAACTTGTCAATCACATCTCCCGTGTCCTCATCCCCATATCTATCACAAAACTCATCCACAAATTCCCTCCAAGTAACACTCGGATTACCCAAGATCAACCCATGGTACCAAACTTCATAATCACCTTGCAAATGCACAACCGCTAATTCAACCTTCTGAGATTTAGCAATTGAATAAAATCTGAAGTACCTTTCACATCTCCTTATCCAAGATTGAAGATGTGTTCCATCAAAGGTGTCAATCTCCACCTTGGGCTGTCGAACTCCTGAGTTCTTTGCTGCAAGAATCATTTCTCCCTGATCAACCACATCGGGAGGTCTCCCTTGGGAAGGAACTTAAGGCAGCACACCAGCATCAACGGGTAAGGACTATCCATGAATCTGCTCCTGCATTCCATCCAGTCTTTGTTCCATCTTTTGCTGCGTCTGAACTAGCTGTTGATGATTACACTCATCACACAAAGCATGTCCTACATCTATTGCTGGAGCTGGGTCAATTGATCATTCAGACCAACCTCGACAGCTGAATTGGCAGCCATTGGAGCCTGTTTCCTATTCCTAGCCAGTGCGATCACTTGGATTACAAGCCAATCAAATGCAATTACAAGCTCTGATACCACTTCTAATGATTCAAGTTGAATCGTGAATCAATACCTAGGTGAGAGATAGAAGATGGAATTGAGAGAAGAAGAGAATAGAGAAAATTAGGGGAAGAAGAGAGTCTTTTTTCATTGAATACCTTCTCAATACAAGAATTGATCTATTTGTACTCTTGCAACTACCAAGAATATCTAACCCAAGCTCTAACTAACTAACTAACTAACTTGAATACACTTGAACCCACTTTCCCTCCTTATGTCACGGTTACACCTTACTCAACTTACAAGGGAAATACAACGGAATACAAGACTTAACAAGTAATGAATTACAATGGATTAATGAATTACAATGGAATACAAATAATACATGACAATTCATTACATTGACATTTGGAATTTATACTATGAATATGTTCAAGTATAAATGAATTATTTAGTGAAGGGCGAGTCGGTAACTAAAGGAGAAGCTGTGAGAAGAATAATGGTAGTAGTTATATTTATCCTTTGTCATTGATATCTAGTAGAGGGGTTATTGTCATCAATACAGTCTATTAGGAAAATATCGAATAAATGGTTTAAGTCTGGAGTGTAATGAGATTTATTTAGTGGAATTAAGTCTCATTAAATGGTAATTAAATTATGTCATGAAATGATTAATTTAACCCATTTGGAGCTAAATTTAAATTGTACCTGAGGTCCCTGCGCAAGCCTCTATATTTATTGCCATCGGAAAAATAGTAAAGAATTTATGAGATGAATTATTTATCCATGAGATAAGTAAATTTAATTTGCCAAACATTATTTATGAGATGAATAAAAGTTAAAAATTATAAAATAAAATAATTATTTGATAAATTAAATTCATAAGATAAATTGTACATGCGGGAATTGAAACAAAAAAAAAGGAAAAATCGCCCTAGATTGCGATCCGCACCTTCGCGAATGGACCAACCAGTGCGCAACACATGTTGCGCGCTGGGAGGTCCAAGGTGACGATCTGCATGCACGTGGATGGGCCAATCAGGGCCCACCACGTGGTACACGGAGACAATTAAAGGGGCGCGAGTTTTGAACGGGGAGCAAAACGCTGTGTTTTATGTGGTTTTAAAATGAAACGATGTGTTTTGATTTAAGCAAGTGAATCCCACATCGATTTTTCAGCACTTTTTTGCTCCGTATACTCCTATAAATAGAGGGACCAATTTCGAGATTTGTATTCAATTGAAATAAAATTTTTGGGGTTTCTAAAAGTGTTTCAGGGACCTAATTGGAGAGAAAAAGTTTCTTTACACAGTTTAATATTTTATAAAGATAAACCTAATTGCTGAAAAATAAACTCTGATGCCGACTATTGAGTCCCCAGTTCTCAACTATGGTCACAACAATAGACACCTATTAGAACACTTAGAGTAGGAGACTCTTCTCTCTACCTAAGCCCCCGGTCGGAGAGTCACGCTTCGTGACACCTCACGTGCGAGAGTTCCCGGGAATAGGTTTATCTCTATAAACTCTTTGCCCTAATACCGGTTATTGGGATGAATTTCCAAAATTCTCCCTAAAGATTACGCAGCGGAACAGGTTTAGAATTCATAACTCTAAACCTATGGTTGATTTAAAATTCCTAATTTTAAATCTATTGACTTAAATTCATAATTTAAATCAACAGATCTAAAGCCTTTTACTCTAATATATTCATAACAATACATAAACTTAAACAGGTATAATAATGAATACTGTAAATAAATAGAAAAGCGAAAAAGAATAAAGAAAGAAGAACATACCTGAAATTGCTCCGATAATAAAGAAAACCAGAAAGACAATAATATTCTTCAAAATCGAGACCCCGAGACCTTCTACGCAATGACCTCGAACTGCCCGGAGGATGGGCTCCGAAAAATATTAAACTGGGTCTCCGAAATAATTTCAGAAACCCTAAGAAAATATTTCAACTTGAATGTCAAACCTCGGAATAAGCCCTTCTATTTATAGAAATATACCGGAGCGAAAAAATCTAATTATAATTGAAAAAGGATTCGCAGTTTAAGTCGAAACGCACCGTTTTGAATTTAAAACAGGTAAAACCCGATGTTTCATCGTCCCAAATTTGCACCTGTTATTTTAATTCAAAAACGCGTGACACGTTTCGTCTCATGATTCGTCCCCGCGTGGGGACGCGAATTGCCCTGTTGGGTGTCCAAGCGCGTTCGTTGGATCCGATATACGCGGATCGCCCTGCGCAGGTTTTTCTTTGTATTTTTTTTTTTTTATTTTACTTTGTTTCCCACATGTAAAAATTCATCCTATGAATTTTAATTTTCAAAAATTATTTTATTTTATAATTTTTAATATTTATTTATCTCATGAATAATGTTTGACAAAATTAATTTACCCATCTTATGAATAAATAATTCATCTCATGAATTCTTTAATATTTTTCCAATGGCAATAAATACAGAAGCTTGCGTAGGGACCTTGGGGACAATTTAAATCTAGCTCCAAATGGGTTAAATCAAATCATCTCATGATATTAATTTAATTACCATTTAATGAAACTTAATTCCACTAAATAAATCTCACTGCACTCCAGACTTAAATTATTTATTCGATATCTCCCTAATATACTGTATTGATGACAACAACCCCTCCACTAGATGTCCATGACAAAGGATAAATATAACCACTACCATTATCCTTCTCACAGCTTCTCCATTAGTTACCAACTCACCCTTCACTGAATAATTCATTTATACTTGAACATATTCACAGCATAAATTCCAAATGTCAAACACTTGGAATACTTTGGCCAAAGTTTCCGAACTATTCAAATAATTGCGAATCAACTAAGGGGACATATATATCTCATAAAGGACTGTAGATTCCCTATTGAATACCTGATCCTTGTCACACTTCACGCCGCTATCCAGTATACGTGGGATTTCAGTCATTCGTTTTAGACCTTACTTATAGTACACCAAAGTAACTAACACTCCATGGACAAGTCCAGAATACCCTCAGGATTTAGAGTCGTCGTTCAAACAGTACAACGTGAATCACTCATCTCCGATAGTAGTCTAGAAACAAGTAACCCATATGGTTCAACTCAGTGTATCAAACACACTAACCTAACACTTTTGGATCTCCATCCACATGACCAAGACAAGCCATCTAAAGTGTCACGTTGTAGTCTTAACATACAAGTGGCCAAAACTTATCTTCGACTACGAGTCTTTCAAACAACAATCCATATCATTTGTTCCAAGACTATCTGTGGCTTAGCCTCATAAACCATTTAAAATAAACATGTAAATTGTAATTTGAGGACTACATCCATCTCATGGATGTCTCCCGAAAGAAAATCACATGCAGTATAAATGCTCACATACACAAATTTAACGAGGAAACAACTGGGGCTTCAATTTTGTTTATTAATTAAAATAATATATCCAGAATAAATCTGAATTTCAGGACACTGTTCCTAACAATCTTATACTTCTCCCCTTCAAATCCCTCCAACAGCTATGCATCTGCGCTGTTTTGCAGATTTTTTTGGCCTTCTTCTTGGACTTTCACATCATACCCAAAAAAAAGGAAGCCAATACAAGGACGATATTATCCGTGAGTGCTCCAACTCCATGTACGGGCATGCGCACACAAGATAATTGGACCATGAACTTTTTACCAAAGGGTGGAGGTTTTAAAAAAAAAAAAAAAAAAAGGTCAATACAAGGACAAGATTATCCGTGGGTGCTCCAGCTCCATGTACTGGCATGCGCACGCAAGATAATCCGACCATGAATGCTTTACCAAACGGTAGAGATTTCAAAAAAAAGAAATCAATACAAGAACGAGATTATCCGTGGGTGCTCCAACTCCATGTACGGGCGTGCGCACGCAAGATAATCCGACCATGAATACTTTACCAAACGGTGGGGGTTTCAAAAAAAGAAATGAATACAAGAACGAGATTATCCGAGGGTGCTCCAGCTCCATGTACGGGCATGCGCACGCAAGATAATCCGACCATGAATGGTTTATTAAATGGTGGAGGTTCAAAAAAAAAAAAAAAAAAAGTCAATTTCAAAACGTGATTATCCGGGGGTGCTCCAACTCTGTACATGGGCATGTGCACACAAGATAATCTAAAGGTGAGTAGCTTTCCAAATAGTGAAGTTCTCAAACAAATTTTGGTTACGTTGTGGGACATAAAAAAATTTTAATTTAAAAAAAATATTTTTCTCTCTTTTTCAAGCAGATATCTTAACTTTTATGCCTTTAAATAATCTTTTCAAAAAAAAAATCAAATTGAAATTTTCGAAGAGAAAATTCACAAAAAACAAGAGGATAAAAGTCACTTTCTTTGTTTCACTCCTCATGTGATTCTTTCACTCTTCACAAATATAATAACCTTAAGTCTTTCTCTATAAAAGCATTTCAGAAAACCTAAAAGTTCATTCAAAAAAAAAAAAATTCCAAAAGAAAAGTAAATTCGCAAAAAGAAAAAAAAAAAAATCGAAATAGAAAAAAAATTCCAGAAAAATTAAAATGAGTTTAAAAAAATTCCAGGAAAAGTAAATTTGACAAAAAAAAAAGAAAGAAAATTCGAGTTTAAAAAAAATTCAGAAAAAGGAAATTCATAAAAAAAGATGAGTTAAAAAATTCAAAAAAGGGAAATTCAAAAAAAAATTTTGAATGGAAATAAAAATTTTCCCAAAAAAAGTAAATTCGAAAAAGAATAAAATAAAAGGAAATTCAAAAAAAAAAATTGAATGGAAATAAGAATTTTTCCAAAAATTTTTGCAAAAGAAAAAAGGGTTAACTCAATTTTAAAAAAGTTTCAGAAGAAAGGAAATTCCAAAAAATTCCCAAAAAAAGGAAATTCGAAAAAAAAAAGAAAAAAAATTTCGAATTAATTTTTTTTCCCTCTTTCTTTCCAGAAAAAGGATATTTGCCCAAAAAAAAAAGAAAAATAAAATTCGGATTAAAAAAAATTTCAAAAAAAAGATTGAAATTTTTTTCTTTTTTTTCACACCCTCATAACCTTTTATCTCTTCCCTTGATTCCGCACCCAAAAAAAAAAAAAAAAAAAATTTGATCTAAATTTTTTATCTCACTCATCTCTTCTCTCTCTCCTTCACAATTCAAAAGCCTAATAAACCAGGTAGGATTAGCTAGGCTATCGCTAAGTTCCAATTGTAAGTCAAATTTGTTAATCTCCAAATCATCACTGCAGAATTGCTCAATATAAAAAATTAAAAAAAAAAAAGCACCAGTAACGCTCTCATTTAGATTTTGAAAATGATAAACGATTGAAGAAATCAAGTATATACATTAAGTTCTTTTTTTTACTTCCATATGGCTTATATGGCATAACCAAAGAGGGCACCAACATGCCGTCACCGGATCCCATTAGAACTCCGAAGTTAAGCGTGCTTGGGTGACCTCGCGGGAAGTCCTCACCCTCAGGTTGGGGGCACTGGGAAACAGCCTCTCTTCAAGTTAACACCCTGAAGGGGAAAGGCTGCGTACATCCGCCCTCCCAGACCATGCGTAAGCAGGAGCCCTTGAGGCACTGGGTATGTTCCTTCCTATATGGCTTATATTTGAATTGAAGGAACAATCATGACACTATATAAAAACTATTGTATACTACTCATTTTCATATAGTGTTGATGCAAAAAAAAAAAAAATTGAGTTCAAATCTAAAATTATCTGGTGAAGTTTCAAATTTTCTAATCACTTCTTTACTTTTTGGAGTATCTGATACTCTCTAAATAAAGTCTTTAACTCTTATTTATAAGTGTTTTTTTTTTATTTACAAAAATTTTTAATCGCTAACTAACTAGATTTTTTTTTTTTAAAAAAAGATTTTGAATTCAAATTTCAAAATAAAAAGATTTTATAGAAATTAAGATTTTGTGTTGACTTATTTTGCAAATATAAATTCGGATTTAAAAAAAAAACAAAAAAAAAAATCAGAAGCAATAAGATTGACGTAAAAAAAACAAATTTCAAAAAAAAAAAAATTTTACTTCGAGTCACGACATTAAGATACAAAGTTGGACCTGTCCTGACTTGAAGTGGGGGCAATTTGTAGGCATTAAAATTGTCATGTTTATAAATTTTAAATTGGGCCGAAGAAAAGTCTAAGCCCAAACGACTTCCAAGTCAAGCCCAAAACCGAACAACTTCCAAATCAAAAACTCAAGCCCAAAATGACTTCTAAGTCAAACCAAAATAAAATCCCTAAACGACTTCAGAGTCAAACCTAAGCCCAAAAGACCTCCACGTCGAATTAAAAAAATAAAAACTTCCAAGTCAAACCCAGAGCCCTAGTAGTTTTAAAGTCAAACTAAAAGGGGCAAATGACTCTCGGGTCAAACCCAAAGTCAAACTCTTAAATCCAAAGACACCCAGGCCGAACCTAAAAACGATGACTTCCAAGTCAAAGTCAAACTTTCAAATTTTCAAAGGCCGACGTAAAAAGAATAGGCTTGTAAAGGTTTTTAAAACAGCTCAAGGCCGATCAGAACAAGGGCCCTTTTCTCTATAAACAGGGGACCCTTGCTTTAAAGAAGGGGACAAAAAAGAAAGGAAGAAAAGAAAATGAGAAGTAGAAACTCTCTCTCTCTCCATTTTCTCTTAAATTTCATCAATACCAAGTTATCCAAGAGAAGTCGACAAAGCATACAAAGTTCATACCCGATTTCTTCAAAGGTTCAGCTCTCGATTTGAGATAAAGCACCGTGCCCTCAGTCAAGAGTTCAAGTTTGATTGTCAAGAACATCAACCAAGTTTAACAGTCGTGGAAATCGAATTAGAGGACTTTTGTTTGTTTTACTTTTGTTTGTTTTACTTTGAAAAGCACATTATAGAGATTTGTACCCACAAATTTATCAATATAATTCTTTAATTGTAATTTTTGTGCATTTATTTCACGTCATTTTATCTTGATTCGAAATCAGTGTCCACAAATAGCAGACATAAAAAACTAATGCCACACCAAACATTAACACACTAGGTAATCATAAATTAAACTATTCAATCTTCATAAAATTGATAAGTAATCTTACATTAAACTATTCAATCTTTAACAAATTGACATGAATCTTACATTAACCCTAATTTATAACAAATTAACCCTGTTTTGTGCCTGAAACGAGAGAATGATGAGACGAGAGAGCAAGGACCTAAAGATGAGATTTAAGATACTTTCAAACAGTCTAACCCTAGCATAATCGCTCAATTAACTACAAATTAAACTACATTACAGAGGAAATTGAATCATGAAATTGATACCTTAGCAACAGAGTCAATCTCGCAGTGTCAATCCCTTTCTCTCTATAGACCTGCACCGAGGACACAAAATTGAATCAAATAAAAAGTGTACTAATGGTAATATTGGAGTCAATTCTTACCAATATGTGTCTTTGATAAATTATTTTTTATTTTTTTAAAGTAATATTGGAGGGAAGTGAAAATTCATTTCTTAGCTCGTGAGATATGAAAATTTTTTGTTAGAATACCATTACCAACAAATAAAAAGTGCACTGTTGGTAATGCTATATACAATACCAATAGACTAGTTTTTTTGTTACAAAAGGAGTCAATTATACATGTTATGTGTAACACTACAAAAATCACGGCATTTTGCGGAACTTTTTGAGAGCTTTCCTAGCCCTTTAAAGCGCTAGCAAACACTCAATCGGCGCTTTAACAAAGCGCTGGGAATTTGGGCGTCAGGACAAAGCGCTGGTACATTTTGCCAGCGCTTTCCTAACGCTTTTTACCAACGCTTCAAAGCGTTGGTAAATAAAAAATAAAAAAATGAATGTATAGTGGCGGGAATTTTGCCGCACATTTTACAGGCGCTTTAAAGCACCGGTAAAATGAAAAAAAAGAAAATGGATATATTGCGGCAGGAATTTTGCTGGGCAATTCACGGGCGCTTTAAAGTGCGGGTAAAGTTTAAAAAAATTATTGAGAAATATTAATTTTGTGCGCAAAATTTTGAATATAACCAATCAAAATTATTTTACAAATGGCTTATATTAAAAAGAATTACAGTACCACAATTGTTTTAAGCAAAATTAAAACACTTTTGTATTACACAACCATAAATTAACATTAGCCTCACCGTATACCAAACGATTTGAATATAACCAATCAAAATCATAGTTGTACAGTGTAATATTTTCAACACTAAATCATATCTTAGGATCTACAAAAGATAAACACCAAATTATCAATAATATATAAAACTGTTTAACACTCAAAAATTATAAACACAAAAGAAAGTTCATCAATTTTCATCGTTTTCAAATCTTTGTAACTTCATATGTCCCAGTGTAAAGACAAGCTCATCAAGTATGACCAGGTGACGAAGTGGATGCCTAGAAAAAAAAAAAAACCACGTAGATTAAATCATCATAAAACAAACATGTAATACTAATGACTCTTAATCATAACATAACATTACCGAACAAACAACAACCATCGTAGTACCACAAGCGCTCCCACCGAAGCAACATTACCAGAAACAAATGAAAATATTAGTCTTACCGTTAAATCATCCCACCTACTTAACATCCAATAGTTCACAATTGCAAATTATAATTTCTAACCATGCATACTACAGTATCACCCATTCACAATGCATAATTACGTACTAAACTCCATAACACATAGTCATAACCACAGGAATCATGGATCTAAGTTTTCAATCCAAAAATAATATCATGTCTTTAATAATTGTCGACCAAATAACACTATTTTTACCATAATGATTTAGAAAAGGAAACTTATAGTAAAAAGTTCAATAAACTAGTAAACATACTGAATATTGATTTGTAGAAGTCCTTTGAGCATTCATTTTCTCAATTTGGTCTTATAGTTCTCTAATCTTCTTCCTAGATTGAACTACTTCCGAGCACAATGCATTGAATTGATCAGTGGATGTTAAGCATCCTCTTTTGGCCAACTCTCCTCTAACCCCGCTCACTTCAGATGGGCTAACTCCATGACCATACCCTCTTACTCTTCCATTCGCTTCGTCTCCCATCAACTCATGATAAACACAAGTTTCGCATCTTTAGTCGCCTCAGAAAAAGATTGTTCAGCTGTACGTTGGAATACCATATTCGATGCCTTGTCCTACATAATTGATCCAAAGAAGAATTAATCTTATGAATGTTCAATATATAATAAAGTATAAAAGAAACGAAGATATATAGTTGAACAAACCATAAACTGCTTAGATGACTTATCTGGATAAATACCATCTTTTGAAGCATGACAAATCCCATTTCACTCTATATTACCAGGATTCCTATTTTTTTCTGTAATCTATCATCAAAAAGAAACATTACTTGGTTCTCTTTAATAAACAAACAAATAAATCATGAAATTCATATATAACAACTCACAAATTCATCCTCTAATATCGCAAAGGATTTTGACCCAGTTGTATGTGGATCTATTTGGACGCTTCGTGATTTTTTTCCAATATCAGAATAATTCTATAACAAACATTTCAATAAAATCAATCATTAGAGCTCTATCTTCATACTAATATAAGCATCAAATAAGTATTAGGTGCCAATATAATATACCTGTGCCTTAGGTGAGTACCAATAGTGAACAAGTTGAAGCCACTGTTCTTACGGCATACCAATTGGAGGAGCCCTTTGTTCTAAACTTTCACAAGTAGTCGTGGATGTCACAAGTTTTCCTTTCAAACTGCATCGGTAACCTCTCCATTTTAATCCAATGCTGGACAAAATTTTCTTGTCCACCTCAACTCCTTCTCGTATCATGAATTTTTTCTGCAACTTCAAGGATTAGATAAAAAGATTTAAAGTTTTAAATATAATAGAAAAATAATATGTATCTCACCCTTATCAAACAAATCATATTCGCTTTCAGTCTTTCATGTACTTTATGCCAACTCTCATAACCAACGGGACATAATGCAGGCTTCTTAGCAACAGTGGCAAGAAATCTATTAAATAAAGTTCTAGCCTTCTTAATTGGTTGATCCAATACCCGTTCAAAAGTAGGTAGAATCCAAACTTGATCTGTATTCATTCTTCCACCATCTCGTATTCTTGTTCCTCCATCATGATCTATCAACAACAACAAAATAAAGTTCAAGTCATACAAGCTTAATAGACAACAACAACCACCTGAATCATGGTTCAACAACATTTCAAAAGCAAGCATGAAACATTAGTAACCTGAAAGAGATCTTTAACATAACATGCATATAAGCATCATACCTATTATAAGAACATGCTTCTTATCATCAAATCCAGCTGGGACTTCAAGTATAGCCGGTGCTATGGGTGCAGGAGATCTCCCATCAATTAGATGATCTATTTGTACTTCCCCATGTAGATTGTCATTGTTATAATCCCTGCGGTCTCGTTCATGGTCTGGTTCAGGGTCTTCATGTTGAATTGATGCAAAATATTCTTCAATTGTTTGATTATTGCGAAAAGCCATTATAACTGCTATAGAAAACTATCATAACATATAACATCATAAATAAGTAAATGGTTAAAGTAAATCTTATTGCACATCCAAACATACCACATCAAAAACATATCACATAAGAACAATTCATAGTTAAACTATATAAAAATGTTTCAACAAAGTAACTATATAAGAAATTAAACAGCCTCATGATCCTCGTTTGCATCCACCCTAGACCAAGCAGTTGGATCATTAAAAGAAACCTCATCAACCAAATTTGAAGGCAAGCACTGGGGGTATGCCTCATCATTCAAACTTTCCAAACTGGAGCCTAACTGATAACAATCTCTTGGCTTTGTCCTCACTACATGTTCCCAACCTATGCCTTTCTCATCTTTAACATAGAATACTTGATTTGCCTGAGATGAAAGAACGAAGGGATCATCCTGCAACCTCTCACCAGTGTGTGCTAGATTAGTGAAGTTTAATAAAGTAAATCCTCGTTTATCTCTCTCCAATCCACGATGTGTTCTTATGTCCACCCAGTCACAACGGAAAAGCACAACTTCGTAATCTGCATAATAATCCAACTCAATAATATATGTAATTTTCCCATAATAAAGCTTACGATCTGCTTCAATAGAAACACTAGAGTTTTGTGTTTTTCTATGTTTATCTCGACATTTAGTGTGGAATCTATATCCATTGATGACAAAAGCTTTCATTCTTTTAGCAATATTATTGGGACCTCGAACAAGAGCCTTTAGTACATTCCCTTCTTCATTACTTCCTTCCAGACCAGCCACCTACAATATTATGGAATCTCATAAGATTGTAGTTATATTAGCAATTTTAATACATGACATATTTATCAATAGTTCAATGAAATTACCACTGTTTCAATATATCCAAGAAATTCTTCCGATAGCCACCTTTCCTTAATCCTATCATTGGCTCGTTTAGGAAGGAACTCTCTACATTTATCTTCCGAAAACTTGCTACAAATTTTTGATATCAACTTTTCAATTAAGACCAATTCACAATTGTTATTATTAGAAAAAGGAAAAGCACGTGCCAGAAACTAACCTACGCCACTTGCTAATCACATCATGTTGGAGAATAACAAAACGATGTGCTTGTTTCAAGCTTTTGTCATCCAAAGTAATAGCTTCGACCTTCCCAATTGAACGACCAGCAGTATTGAACAAGTACTTGTCGGCATCAAGGATACCATCATCGTTCCTTCGCGGACGATTAAATACAGTCTCTACCCCATCAAAATATCTTGAACAAAAAGTGAGACATTCTTCTGCAATATAACCTTCAGCTATTGACCCCTCAGGCTGAGCTCTATTACGTACATATGCTTTTAAGCGGGACAAAAACCTTTAAAAGCAAATAAAAGTAACAATTTTAAAAATATGAATTGAATGTAAACTAATACTATGAGAAATCATTTATTACCTTTCTATTGGATAGATCCATCTGTAGAGCACAGGTCCACCATGTTTTGCCTCCTTTGCTAAGTGTACAATCAAATGAACCATTATAGTAAAAAAACTAGGAAGAAAGACCTTCTCCATGTGGCATAATGTGTTAATTGCACTAGCCTCCAATTTATCAATTTGTGGGATACTAAGCTCCTTCGCACACAAGGATTTGAAGAAAGATGATAACTCATAAACTAAATTCACAATATCTGAATCCTTTGCGGCCCTTAATGCAATTGGAAGTAAGTCTTGCATCAAATTATGACAATCATGACTTTTAAGGTTGAACATTTTTCTCTCTTTCAAATTAACACATCGAGAGATATTAGATGCATATCCATCAGGAACCTTGATGCATTTCAACACTGTCAACAAGCGAGTCTTCTCATGAGGTGACATCGTATAACATGCATTTGGTGTGGTGTACTTACCATTTGGCAAAGGGACTACGTGAAGGTGAGACTTAATATTTAGCACTTCAAGATCCTTCCGTGCCTTCAAATTGTCTTTACTTTTCCCTTCAAGATTTAACAAAGTACCAAGCAATTATCACAAACATTCTTCTATATATGCATTACATCTAGATTATGGCGGAGCATGTTGTACTCCCAATATGGTAAATAAACAAAAATGCTTCGCTTTTTCCATATTTGTACCTCATCCCTCTCGTCAACCGCTACACCAATTCGATCCTTACCATATTGAAAATTTGTCCCTTCAAGTTGTCTTAAAACATCTATACCAGACGTTGTATTTGGAGCACACCCTCTCTCTACTTTCCCATCAAAATTATCACTCTCATATCGAAAAGGAAGATTATTCGACAGCCACTTACGATGACCCATGTAGCAAAACTTGTGTCCATTTTCTAACCAAATGGCATGAGTTGACTCGGCACAACATGGACAAGCAAATCGAACCTTGGTACTCCAACCGGACAAATTTGCATAAGCAGGAAAATCATTTATAGTCCACATAAGAGATGCTCGCAATTTGAAATTTTGTTTAGTAAAGGCATCAAATGCATCAACTCCCTCCAATAACTCTTTCAACTCTATTATCAACGGTTGGAGATGGACATCAATATCCATACCGGGAGCCTTATCACCCGGTATTATCATCGAAAGAATGATTGAGGTTTGTTTCATACACAACCAAGGTGGAAGGTTACAGGGGATCAACAATACGGGCCAAACACTATACGTCGTGCTCATTAGCCGAAATGGATTAAAGCCATCACTAGCTAGTCCAAGTCACACCGACCTAGGATCAGACGCAAAATCAGGATACCTAGCATCAAAGTCCCTCCATGCCAAAGCATCAGCTGGATGTCTCAAAATTCCATCTTTAACACGATTGTTGTGATGCCATCTCATATCCCCAACTACTTTAGATGACATGTAAAGCCTTTTCAATCTCGGAATCAAAGGAAAATAACGTAAGATCTTAGCAGGCCTTTTCTTTTTTGGCTGCCTCTCTGTTTCTTGTGATGTCTAAACCACATTATCTTCTTGACTATTTTGCCATCGAGATAAGCCACATACATCACACATTTCTTCATTCATTTTATCAGCCCAGTATAGCATGCAATCATTAGGACAAGCATCAATTTTGAAATAGTTAAGACCTAGATCTGTGGTCATCTTTTTGGCGTAGTACCAAGACGATGGGAATGCACCAATTTGAGAAAATGCGCTGATTAATAGTTCAAGCAACATATCAAACATTTTTGCAGGACAACCAAACATGCATTTCAAGTGAAGTAGGTGCAAAATACAGGATAATTTTGAATATCTAGAGCACCCAGAATAAAGCTCTTCATTAGCTGCATCTAATAGTTTTAAGATAAGGATTTTCATCACTAGAATGCATTTGAGGTTGGTTATGTAGTGGCTCATCATGATTATGCCCTCCTTCAGTTTCATCCATATTGTCTTCTGTTCCAACTCTAGGTTCAGTCCTTAACATTTGATCATTGATCCCAATTGTATCTTGAAGTAGCCCTCGAATATCAACTGGCTCTATGACACACAGAGTAGAATGTGAGACTTGATTAAGGTGGCTTTGATGTAAACTTTGGGAATTATTAACGGAATGACTTATCTTCTCCCCATGAACCACCCATTCTGTATAACCCGGTAAAAACCCATGCCACAGAATATGTTGTCGAATTATATCCTTAGGCCAACGCTTATGGTAATTAAGTCCACATTTTCGACATGGGCATTCTATGTCTGGGACACCGGGCGCATTACTTTCGGCAAATTGAATAAATTGCTCAATTCCTTCTATATACTCCTTACTCAAATGTGGTTTATCCATCCAACTTTTATCCATTTCATATATCTATTGATGTTCTGTAAACAACCAAATCAAAAAAATATAAAGTATATCAGAATTGAGCATTATCAATTTGATTATATTGAATGACTACAAGCCAAAGAGGGCACCAACAAATTATATTGAGGCACTGGGTATGTTCCTTTATATTGAATGACTACAAATTATATTGAACGACTACAAATATTTCTTCCATTTTGAATTACTGTAAGATAATATAATCACATAAGTATAAATTCAAACACTAAAAGGTAAAAATTTCATTCATTTATTACAAAGATAATACCATAACACTACTAATAATCAATTAACTTTCCAATAATCACTACTATAATAATCATTAACTTTCCAAATAAACAACAAAAAAACAAGATGAAATGAAAGGGAAAGGAAAATATTATGTGGCGGCAACACACTTGAATGAACAATAGAACTTTAAAATCAGTAAAGCCTAGTTGCAAAAAAGCTACAAACTGCTTCAAGTAAAGATCTATATGTTTACAGCCACTCCAGCAGTTATCTAGTTCTAGGTAGCGGTTTCCAAGACTTCACACTTTGATATGCACAATTCAACAATTCGATGTAGAACGTAATGACAACAAAATCAAACCCTTAATCAACACAAACAACAAAATCAGACCCTTAATCAACTCAAACAAAAAAATCAAACCCCTAATCAACACAAACAAAACAAAACTCACATATCCACCCAAATCTAGGCTATAATCTCCATCATCACTACAAAACACCAATTACAAACAAAAAAGCTCAAGCAATATCAATAAATCAGGATTTAAACCTAATCTTCTATGCCCTTCAACACTTCACCTCTAACCTACTCATGAACACCTCAATTTCTTGGGAAATAAATTTACAAAATCTTAAAACTACCTGTTATAGGGCCGATTTTGGGCAAGATTCCACCCCACCTTGTTGAAGAGAGTCCGATTTTGGCTACCCCCTATAAATTACAAGAGACAAAGTGGGAGGATGATAGATTGGGAGCAAGAGAGAGCTTGAATGAGAATGATAGAGAGAGAGGGAGGTGATTTGGAGGGGAGAGAGAAGAAAGAGGGGTGGGTGAAGGGAGGGGGGTGGAGGACGGGTGAAAAGGGAAGGAGGGAGGGGGGGGGGGTGTTTAATTTTTTATTTTTTATTTTATATAATTAATTTGAATTACCGGCGCTTTTAGACATGGCGCCCCAAATTTTTTGCGCGTGAAAAAATTTTGACGCTTTTATAAAGCGCTAGTAATTACAAATTTTTTTGTAGTGGTATAATATTTTGAATTTGCAATAGAAATAAAATTTTGTTGCTATTGACAAATCAATTTTAACAGAATTTTTTCTACTTCGTGGCTATTGGTCACTTTTTTGTAGTGTTAATGTCCCCTTTGCCTAGTGGCTTGCCATTGTTTGCAAAAACAGACAACCCTTTTTCTTAAATTTCTCGACCATCTTCATTTCTTTCTATGCGATTAAATCTTGTCTCATATCTCTTCAAATACCTCGAACAAAAGGTCAAGCATTCATCTATAACATATGCTTTAGCAATCAAGCCTTCTAGAAGAGCGTTATTACGCACATAAGATTTTAAAGTTCGCATCTCTTTGTCAACAAAAACTTGTTAATTACATATGGATTTCACAAAATATGTTATAATTCACGAGTTTAAAATATAAAGCAAAGATTTTACATTTCAAACCGAAACATCCAAGTGTATTGAACTGGTCCAACAAGCTTGGCTTGGGCTGCCAAGTGTATAGGCAAATGGACCATGACATCCCAAAGGGGAGGAGGAAAGACAATCTCCAATTTACAGAGGGTTATTGCAATGCTTTGAGCATAATTGCTTGAAAAATAGGGACAACTCTACTAGTGGCTTATACACATCTTTATGCAATATACTAGGAAAAGCCGGTGCCAATGAATCTTGCATGAACACATGACAATCATGACTTTTCATCCTTGAAATCTTACCATCTTGTTCATCCACACAACAAGCAATACTGGAAGAATAACCACCCGGGACTTTCAAATTAGCCAATAACTTACATACTGCTCTTCTTTCATCCAAGATCAATGTATACACAGCTTTAGGAATTTCTTACCTATCCCCTACTTTCTTAGGGTGTAACTTATCATGGACTCCCATCCCAACATAATCCAACCTAGTCTTCAAATTGTCCTTATTGGGATACTCATCAGTATTCCTATGATGCTATCACATATGTTTTTTCTCGATATGCATGACATCCCAATTGTGCCAAACCAAATTCTTATGCCAATATGATAATTCAAAGAATACACTCTTCATGTAACAGTTATAAATCAATTTTGGCTTTGTACGCCTCCTTTTGTTAGGAGACTTGCCAAAAACCACATTATTACACCCATTTAGCTGCCCAACAACATCATCCCCTGAAAGTTGCTCAGGTGCAGGACCCAATTCCATTTTTTTATTAAATAATTTTGTGTCAAATCTCCACTCATGATTAGCCTCTAGGAACTGTTGATTTCCCATGTAACAGTACTTATGCCAATTGTCTAAATAATATGACCAAGTAACAATGATGCAATTTGGACAAGCAAAAATTCCCTTTTTGTGCACCAACTAGACAAATTGGCATATGCAAGAAAATTACTAATAGTCCACATCAATGCAGCATGCAAATTAAACTTCTTACAACTATAGGCATCATAAGTTTCAACCCCCACTTCCCATAAAATTTTAAGCCCATCAATGAGAAGTTCGAGATATACATCAATATCATTCTCCGGAGCCTTTTTCCCCAGAATAAGTAACGCTAAGATGGTCTATGGCTTTTTCATACACATCCAAGGAGGCAAATCATATGGAACTAATATCACTGGCCACATACTATAACCGATACTAATTTGCCTATATGGATTAAATCCATCACTATATAATCCTAGCCGAACATTGCATGAATCAGATGCGAAGTCTAGAAAATTAACATCAAATGATTTCCAAACTTTTGCATCAACTGGATGCCTTATTACCCCATCATCAATACCCTTCTCTTTATGCCATCGCATGTCATAGGCCATTTGTTATGACATATAAAACCTCTTAAGCCTTTGTCTTATTGGAAAATGACGCAAAACCTTCAATGGAACTTTCTTTGACACCCCTTTCACAGCACTAGAATCACTGTCACATTCACCTCCATCATCGTCCCATCTAGAGGCATGACAGACTGGATAACTATCACAAATTTCATACTCCTTCCAAAAAAGTATACAATCATTCACGCATGCATGAATTTTTACTTAATCTAACCCCAATTCCCGTGTGTACTTCTTTGCTTCATAAAAATTTTTGGGAAATTTTTCATCACCAAATGCCTTTCTTTGGTCTTGTAGTAACATGGTGAAAGCTATATCGGTGATACCACCAACGCATTTGTTGTGAAGCATATGTAGTATAAATTCCAACTTTGTAAAAGTTTTACAACCTGGAAACAGCTCCTTTTCGGCATCAATAATTAACTTGGCAAATTTCGCAAGAATGTCATCATACTCCTCAACCCTTTGACCCACTTCCTCCACCACTTCCTCAACCCTTTCTGGAAAATTAAACCCCCCCTAAAATTGGAGATGTCATCCAACAAAGCAAATGTGTCATCTTGTTCCTCAACTTCAATGGCCTCTTCCTGAGATCCTTCTTCCCCACCAGACTCACTACTCTTCCCATGCCATATTCAAGGATCATAATCCCTCACTATACCACTTATAATCAAATACCTCTTAATAGTATCTTTAAGCATTGATACAGTTAACACATGGACACTTAATACGGCCTGACTTTCCCACCTTAGTGCAAGAAGACTCAATGAACTTTGTACTGCCCTCTTGATATTCTGGCTTTCTTCTATCATGAATATTATTGTGATTCATTCGATTCTTACCCATCTTCAAAGTTAAAGTAACACAAGTAAATTATACATACCACATGAAATCCTAGTACTATATTCACAAGCATATTTAGCAAGCATATCACAATCAACTATATGTGGGATGGCAATACGAGAATTTTCTTAGAGGTCACCCGTCTTAGTATTACTTTCGCCCAAGCACGCTTAACTTCGGAGTTCTAACGAGATCTGGTACCTTAGTACCTGGTAAATGAACCCTGAAAAACTATTCGCCAAATATAGCCAAAGAGGTTCCTAATTTTTTAATTTTTTTTAATGCTTTGGGTTATCTTTGTATTAATAAATTGGACTCTCTTCAACGTGATGTTAATATATGTTAGGGAGAATGTTAATGTGACGTGTCATTTTAAATATTCTCTGCTGTATTGACAAAATACCCATTTTGACCTTTTAAAAAAAAAAAAAAAATAAGGCTCCACTTCCTACTGTTAATACTCCTTCACTTCGGTGGATATTTAAAGAGGTCTGCTATGTCGAGAGGAGTATTTTCGTGAATATACTGTAGTGGGTATTTTGATAAATTTTATCAGGCCTTTTAGACCCGACCCATGGAGTTGGATGAGGTCCGCATAAGTCTAAGTGGGATTTCATCGTAAAATCAATTGGCATTAGGTGGAGTAACCCACTAAACTTATAAATTACTCCGTTCACTCTCACAACTTCAATGTGGGATACTTATACGAGACTTACAAGTAAAGTACTCAACAATATTTAAAATGATCTGTCACGTTAGCTTTCTTCCTGTAATATGATGTCATTATGCTGGAGAGGGTCCTAGTTATTAGGACGAAGATAATCTGAGGTACTAAAAAAATAAACAAAGAAAGGTCGAGGGCCTTTTATTAAGTCTATAAATTTTAAGGAACTAAAATGTCTATGGCATTAGATGGAGTAACCCACTAAACCTAGCCCAAAACCATAAAATTTCAAAAAACTCCAAATCAAGAGAAGAGTGGAAAATCAAAACCCTAAGCTATGTTCTCTAGTATTGGAAAGTATAAATTTACCAATAATAAGAGAGAACAAGGGAGGAGAGAGAGAAGGCAAACCCTAAGTATAAATCGAAATCCTAACTGTGTAGAGTCTGTCAAAGTGGCGTCAGCAGCAGCGGGGTGGTCGACAAAGAAGCGGCTGTGCGAGATGAGGTGGTGTGGGTCAGGCTGCGGTGGTTTGTGCGGTGGAAAGAGATTGCACGGGAGAGATGTGGGGAAATGGAAATGGGGAATGTGGGTCGCAGAGATTTAGGTTTTTCTTTTTCTTTTCTTCTTTTCTCTCTCTCTCTCTCTCTCTCTCTCTCTCTCTCTTTTTTTTTTTTTTTTTTTTAACTTTTAAGCTAGTTTATTATTATTTTAGGTGCGCGTTTGTAAATTTTTTTGCCCGCCTTTTGTAGCGAAATATATTGATCACCACAATAGAGCGTGTTATAGCGGCGGATTTCCACTTGCCACAAATGAGTTATATATTTAATTTTTTGTGGCAAATTTGTTTTTTTTGCCACAAAAAAACTCACCACAAATTTTATATTTTCTTGTAGTGTTGATAAATTCATTTATGCCTGAGAAACCAAAATAACAAAACAAGGTAAAGAAGTACCAATTTTTAGAACTCAAAACTACTTCACAATAAAAAGAAACCCATATTAATAGAATTAGAAGACTCTTGAAAAAACTACTAAGATTATATCTAAACTTCAATTAGAAATAGGGCCGGTGTTGACATTTTTAGGGCTCCAAGCAAAACTTTCAAATAGGGCTCTTCATATACAATAAATTATAAAATTTATGATCACAAAACTTAATAATGTTAAGAATAATACTTAAAAAATCACAACTTCAAAAACTTAGGGGCCCTAAGCAATTGCTTGGGTCGCTTGAGGTTATGTCTGACTCGGATTAGAAAACACCTAAATTTCAAAAATAACTACAATTAAAAATTAAAGATTCTTACTCTAGCAATAGGGTAAAGAAGGATAATGGGGTAAACTCTTACCCCTCTATTCGACAATTTTTTTGACGGATAATTTGGGGTAATAATAATCAGGGATAAAACTTAACCTTATTACTCCATTTTCTTTGCCACTCAATTTGAAGCATAAAGAGAGGAAGACGAAGGTAAAATATAGAAAAACTTTGGATAATTTTATCCTTATATTAACTATAAATCTCTTCACATTTTCCCATGATAACCCATGGACCCATTTTTATACTTACCCCTCTCCATATAAAATATTCAAACAATAACAGAATAATCTTTTATCCTCCTCACTTTACCCAGCTTTACCCTTTATTGTTTTGACCCTCTTTCCCCTCCTTTACTCGTTTGTTAAACAAAACACTAAACAACTCATATTCTTTAAAATAAAAATTGAATTAAAAAGTTAACTCTAATATTCAACTCTAACTACTAATCGCAAAATCTGAGCACCTATCAATTACGGTTTCATCTCATTGCATCAATATAGTCAACAAAACCACTATGTAAACAATTTATTTTATGGAAATTATTGCTTAGGCCCCCTAAGGTTGGAGCATTTATCATTTAGGTACCCTGACATTTTAATATATAAAATGAGGTACCTTAAGGTTCGAATATGTTATTACTTAGGTACCTTATGACGAAATTTGATGAATTTTTGTAAGAATTTAATTAATTTTATACAAAAAAATGCCGATATAATACATAAATACGATAATATATGGAAGCTACTGCCTATGTTTTCATAAAAAATTAAGTGAATTGTAATAAAATATTCACCGAATATTATGTAGACCACCTAAAAATTACAATAATGATGTGTCATTTTTGCATTTTTCAATAATAAATCATCAAATTCTAATGAAAAAACTTATATATTATTGAATTAATGTTCAATTTTAGCATTTTTTAACGAAAATCTATCGAATTGTTGACTAAAGGGTACATGATTCATAAAATTTTAAAACTTCAGGATACCTAAGTGATAAAATGTCTAAAACTCAGAGTACCTCATTTTATATATTGAATTGTTAGAATATCTAATTGATAAATACTCAAACTACATAGTACCTAAGTGATAATTTTCTTTTATTTTATATTTTGATTTTCTCCATTGCACATCACTGAAATACCAAACCCTAGCCACACCACTGTGTCAAAAATTTATTGTAGCTCACCGCAAGGTTTGGCGTAACTCCAAACAACCGCTTAAGGCCTATAAATTTTAAAGGCGTGATTTTCAAAGTAGTAATTGTTGACAACATTAGTTTTATGATTAAATTTTTCTGTAATTTGTTTTATTAGCACTAAGTTTTAAGAGAAATGTTATTACATATAAAGTAGTCTATTTGAAACTTTTGGTTGAGGTCCTAAAAATGTCAGGACGAACTTGAAGGAGAGAACTAAAAATCAACTACTGATGCAAAAATGCTCATAAGCATCATTTATAATGAATAAACATACTTCAATAAGGCCAAAGATGAACAACAGAAACTATAGCAATCACTCATGGACGAGCTTAAACGTTGAGAATAGTTGTAGTAAGTATCAATAAATAGCAAATTTGAGCATTGTAACAACATATATAAAGTACTAATATCACGCAGAATAACTCACGTGACATTACTACATAAACATATTGAATTTGTGGGAAATTAGTCGACTCAGTCCAAATTCAAATTCAATCGTATAGCTTCAATGGGTTAAATCTGGCCCAAATCGGCTATTTTCGAGTTTGTTATCCTATTTTCGAGTTATTGGAAGTACGGATTTTCGCTCTTGTTTGGTTGACAGGAAGCAGACAAACTGCAATAAGTGGAAATTACTTAAGAATTTCTAATTCCTTCAAATTGTAAAAAGTAGCTTATCCAACCCTTAACTAAGTCATTAATTTCTTTGTTTTTAATTGACTTATCCAAGAAAGTTTTATTTTCCATTCTATCAAGCAACCATTTTTACCTACTTTTTGAAAAGTTGGCTGATACAATTCAAAAATATAATAGTTAAGTGAAGAGTACTTTAGGTATAAAAAATAGGCTAAGTACTACATTTCGACTATATCCATTCTTTAACTCTATATATATATGGACTTAAGTTAGAAAAAAGGTATATGACGGATGAAAATTGATTGATTTCTTAACTCTCTTCCCTCTCTCTCTCTCTCTAAGTCTCCCTCCCCTTCTATATTTAGTCTATCTCTCCCGTTACCTTCTCTTATACTATAGTTTTACTACATAAATCCTCTTATATTCTACAATTTTACACTATACTACTTTTGATTTGAAGATTCATTGATGGATTGATTGGTTCCTAGGTTGGTTGCTATGGATCACAACATTGACGAAAGAAATACAACTTCCCGTACAAATTCAATTCATGTGGCAACCAAAAAGTATTGAAATTAAGTACATGAGAGGCAAGAAAACCAAACCTTGTTAATATTTTGCTATTCCATCCATTCTCAATACCTTTATGGAAGAAGTGATAAAGCCTCGAGATGGTGCCATAATCCCTTAAGCTGATTGATTCTCACGCACGGACAATTAACGTAAGATGAGAAAACTACCGAGAGAGAGAGAGAGAGGAAAGAGAGGAGAGAGAGTGGGACATGGAAGACAATAAAAACAGTAATTGTAGAAATGAGAAAATGCGACTATTAGGGTTTTCAATTAGGTGGTGGGGGTTACACTTGCAGCTGAGGGTGCATACCGTCCGGTTTAATAATTTATGATTATTAAATTAGATCAAATTATAAAAATACAATTGGATAATTTTAAAAGTTAAAATCAAATTATTTTGTCTCACAAACCAAACTAGATCAAACTGTAATTATAGTTCAATTCAGTCCGATTTATAGTTTTAACCACTATAATAGAAAAATTGTTATTAATAATAATATGAACTTAATTTAATCAATATTAAATCATCATTAACTACAAAAATATCCTAAAATACTAAAATTTTACTTCTTTTTTCTAATTCATAGTATAAAACATGTTTATACTATATACTACATAAACAAAAACACATAAAATGGATATGTTAAATTCAGTAGTAACATTTTTTGGACAAATTCAGGCGTAAAATTGGGTCTGTTAAAATGTTTGTTAAGTTATTAATGAAATATTTAGTGGTTCAGTTACAGATTAGATTAAATTGAATCAACGAGTGAATTTTACTTGCATCTAATACGATTTTATCATTAAAATTACATCATTACTTTAAGTTAAATTTAACCAAATGACTGATATAATATAAATTCTAAATGGACTAAATTGACACAAATAAAAATATAATGACTAAGTTGACACATTCACAAAAGTACGAAGATCTTTAGTGTAAATAACCCTAATTATTTTTATCGGGTTATCAAGTAAAATTTTGCCACTAACAGAAGTTGTTTATAATTCATATGATGTAAATAATCATTAAATTCTTTAGTTTACATTTTTTTATGGTTTATGGCTTAAGTTTGGTTTTAAACCAAACAACAGTAGCAACAGACACAGTGCCTCAAGGGCTCCTGCATAAGCGAGGACTGGGAAGGGTGGTTGTACGCAGCCTTACCCCTTTAAGGTGTAACCCTGTCGAGAGGCTGTTTCCGAGGACCCTCAATCTTATAGGGTTGGCTACACGAGGACTTCCTAGGAGGTCACCCATCCTGGTACTACTCTCGCCTAAGCACGCTTAATTTCGGAGTTCTAATGGAATCCGGTGCCTTAGTATCTGGTAAATGAACCCTAAACCATAATTTTTCTAACCATAAACCAAACCAACCAAACTAAACCGTAATTTACGGCTTGGTCTGATTTGAATTACGGTTTAAACAGTTTTTTGTGCACCCCTATTTACATTGCAGTTCATAGCGTGTTTTGGGTTTAATAGCTCTAATTTGAAATGCAATTTAGATCGGCCCAATTTGATCCAATTCTGCTCGACGCTTCTATTGAAAGAGTTTCTCTACTCATTTGTAAAAAGCAACATTCTCAGTGCCCTAAAGGCTCCCACCTAAGCAAGGTCTTAGGATGGATGGATGTATGCAGCCTGAAGGAGGGTGTTTTCGAGAATCCCAACCTGAGAGGTGCAACACGAAGACTTCCCAGAAGGTCACCCATCTTGGTACTACTCTCGCCCAAACACGCTTGAATTCGGAGTTCTAATGGAATCCGGTGCTTACATATTGGTACCGTCTTCAAAGTTCTACTCATTTGTCTCTTGTATTTTTATATTTATTTAAATTGGTTTTTCATTTAAAATGGTCCCTAACATTTATAATTTTATGTTTATCAAATTGGTTTCTTATTTATTTTTCTGTTCAAAATGATATCTTATGTGTTATTTTATGATTAAAGTAGGCCGTCATCATTTTCATTTTTACTTTATTTTAGTCACCAAGTAATCAACTAATTTTATCATCAAATCAATCATTATAGACCATTTTAAGCAAAACAAAAAATTAGGAACTTATTTGAACAGAGTTACAAATACTAGAAACCATTCTAAACAAAAAAAAAGAATGAAAGAATAATTTAACAAATTTAAGAACATAAGAGACCAACGAAGTAAACAACTCCATTGAAACACGTGTCAAACAACCATCAAATAAGTCGATCTAATATCTCATGTTTAAATCATATTAAATTAAAATTGGCTTAGTTTAAATAGTCCGACCGTCTCAGACTTCAACAAAATTGATACTGCACATTTTTGTCTCGAAACCACCTCAATTCTCTTCCATTTTTTTTTTTTCCGCTCGTTCACGCTACCAAAAAAAAATTGTAATCTTCTCTCTCCTCAAACGATCACCTAGCCTACAAGAGCTGCGCGTGGTGGCGCATGGCGGCAAGTGCTGGACCCTCCGTCGGAATAGCTGCTGCTCGGGGATTGTCGGACTCTGCTTAGGGATTACCGGAGCTCATTTCTCCGGGTCTGGGGTTTCAGATCCCTCCGTCTTTCTCACCGCCGTCTCCCTCACCACCCTTTCGAGAATCGCCGGCAAGCAATCTCAGCCACCGTCATCGTCGTCACTGTCAACCCCTCGCCACCACCCCTCGTCTTCATTCCTTCGTCTTCCTCAAATCTCAGCCCCCATCTTCGTCTCTTCCACCACCACAAACGCCGCCGTCGCCATCTCACTCCGTCTCGCTCACCCCCATCAACCCCTCACCAACACTGCCCAATACTGACCCTTGTTTCCCTCAAACCCCACCTTAAATCCCAGCCCCCCAAGTAGTCTCCTCCACCATCCCCAAATGCTGCCGTCACCGCCACTCACTCACCCCCGACGCTTCCACCACTGCTACCGCGACCACCACCACACCTCAGCCCCGTCACTCAATTCCTCCTCCACCGTTCACCAAACCTAGCACCTAACTCGTTGGTGCATTTGGAATGGCAACATCCGGTGAGGCAGTGTTCATCTTAACTGATGGCCTTCCAGAAAGAACGTCAAATTCATGGCTCAAAGCTGTTTTTTGAGACTTTGAATCAATATACGATACTTTTGTTTCCGTGAAGAAAAGGATGAGGTCTAATTTTTCTTATGGCTTTATTAGGTTTCGTGGTTGGAGTGAAGCTGCAAGAGCAATTGTAACCATGAATGGAAGATGGGTGGCGGGTGTCAAGCTTAGAGTTGAATGGGCTAACTCATGCGGAAGGTTTACTTCATCTTTTCGGGACCAACCACACTCAGGGGATCGCCAACATTTCAGTGCTACAGAAGCCAATCATGATCGAGTTAAAGCACCCCCTCGTTGGGGCAAGGGTACTGAGACCCCGAACATTCCGAAGATTGTGGTGTCAAATGCTAACAAGCATGTGGAGGCCTGGCTAAATTGATCAGTAATTGCTCATTCGTTCAATGATGATACTCTGGATAATATCCTTACATTTATCATAGACAATAATCTTCACGGTTTAGCCCCTAGAGGGTTAAGAGGGTTAAGCCCTACCACCTTTATCATGGTTTGCGACTCTGCTGACACTTTGGAATCCTATCTCGGTCCTCCCAAAGAGCTTCTACTTCATAGTTTCAAAGAGGTGTATAATACTCAGGTGTGACCCTAGGCTCTCTGAATAGAAGAATGTGGATTGAGATCCATTGATTGCCTGTCCAATGCTGGTCTAAGGAATGTTTTACGGATCTCGCTAAGATTTAGGGGAAGTTCATTAAAGTGGATTCCAGGACTTCAGTTATGAGATGTATGAATGTAGCCAGGGTTCTTATTGACACTTGCTCTCCAACATTTATTCATCAGATGATCCAAGTTCAGTTTGTCGGGAGATCTCGCATGGTTCTTATCAAAGAGTGTAATTCAGAGGTGATCCCAGACTTCTCACCTAGAGTCGCTGCTCTCGTGGTCTCGGCTAAATTATCAAGGGAACAAGCCTCATTTTCTTCACATACACCTCGAGATAGAGCTTGTACCACTTTGATACGACATACCTCATAGGCTCAGCCTTTTCCTAAGCAGACGACAGCTATCATGGGTGATTATGAGTACTCTGGACCTCCCCATACAAGGTTTGTGAATGAAGGCGCGAGATTAGTCGGGCAAACTTTAGGCCAGATTGCTATTCATGTTGATGGTCAGTGTATTGGGAGATGGGCTCGGAATTGAAGTTGTCCACGCGCATCTCTTCTCCCTCCCTTTCTCTAGCCTGTTGCTCAACTATGAATCCAGAAAGTTCAAGTAAACCACCACCTTCCTCTCCCCCTACTGTGGGTCGAGAAAGATATAGCCGGAACAGTTCGACCTCATGACCAGACATTGTCTCATGATCAAGCATCATCTCATGAGAATGAAGCTCGGGAAGCCTTGAGTGATAATGACTCAAGGTCCTCCCGGCCTGAGTTTTCGTCGGACTTCGAGCCTCTTGCCTTGGCAAGAACCCCATGCATAGAGAAACGTATGTCCAAGAGTTTCCAAGTGGCGGTACCGTTTATGGAGGAGTCTAGCATAGTTGGGCAGAAAAGGGAAAAAGTATTAGCAAGACGTCAAATCCCTAAGTCGGGTGCGATAAAAAAGGGTAGGACAGCATTGAAGCGCAAGTTGAAAGAGCAAGATGGGCGACAGCTACAAGATTTCCTAAAGGATATGTCATCTGGGAACAGCACGAAGAGATCTGTGAAGGCCTTTGGCAAACAAAAAAAAGGAATCTGGTGAAAAGGGGCGATAGTGATAAGATGCCGATAAGATCCTTACTGTGGAGCATATATTGGAGATGGGAAAAAGATTAGAGTTGGGTTTTGACGGTTATGATCTGCTTATGCTAAGTGCTTTGCTTTGGTAGGTTTGTAGCTTGACTCCCCCCCCCCCCCCCCGGGGTCTTTGGCTTGTCTTGTCTCTGAGTCCTTCCTAGTGGTTTTTGAGGCTCGTAGTGTTGGCCTGTTTTTGCTCGATTTTCGTGTTTGTTCGGTTCCTGTTGTATTGTTCACCGTTCTTTTCTGGGTTGACTCAGGACTCGCTTGCTCGAGTTTTCTGCTTTGTATCGCGACTCTGTAAAAAACCACCTTTGAGATAGCTCTAAGATAGCTATCTTTACACATGTATGAAATAGAGTACAATTGCAAAAATATCTCAAACATTTCAGAAAACAACATAATAATCTATTAAGGCAAAAAATAAATTTGCCACATATACACTATAAATATACATCATATTACATCAACGCTGCGAAAAAATATTCGCTGCACTTAGCTCGATCCAAATACAGCAAATTCTAACGTTGCAACAACCAATGATTAATAGTCAACATTTAGAATCAAATATTGTACCCTTTTTCACCTTTATTACATTTTTGTGTTTAAAGCCTGTTGCAGCAAACCATTACACCACATTAGGTGTTTGTATTTAAGGCATACTGCAACAAACTTCTACGTGCATAAAGTTAAGCATATAACGGCAAAAGTTTATGTTGTATTACGTGTTCAATCAAAATACTATAATACAACCAAAATACCTATTTCGTCAAGCTTACACTTATATTATGTTAAAGATCTCACAGCGAGAATTACACTGTATTATGCATACAAGTTTAAGGCCTATTAACACAATTATAAACGTTGTAATTAATATGTAATAGATAAGCTTTTACTGAAATAATTTTCGCCCTATTTCACCGTTGTCCAGTATTGCGGTGTATTATACGCCCTTGTTTTGATGTGATAAACTATGTATTATCATAACACATCACGCCATCAAGGTTCGTAGGCTTTTATATCCCTGCATATAAAATTAGTAGAAACCAAATTAAACTTCCAGAAAATAACATGAAATGAATATATCTGAATTTCAGACAATGATGAGAACATGTAAAATGTATTACAACCAAGATTATCAAAATCGGAATTCTACCTATAATCGATGAGGGGTCTGCTAAATTGGAATCGTAGAATCAGATCAAGAATCATAAGATTTTACTTTATATGTAAATAAATTATTTATACTGACTTTTGAGAAAAAAATAAAATAATCTTTAAAAATTTATATATATTTTAAAAATATTTTTTAAAATGCCACGTAAGAAAAACTAAGGGATATTAACATTGTTAACATCAAAGCGTGACTTTGAAAAAATTTTGAAAATTAGGTGGTTTTTTGTAAAATTGGAAAATATGGGTAATTTTTTAAAACCTTATCTAAAATTTAGGTGATTTTAATATAACCCCTTTTTTAAAAATTTTGTCCTTTTATTTTATTTTATTTTTCCTTTTTCTAACATACCAGCATGTGACTTGCAAATAGGCATGTATTTGTTTTTGCTTGAATTAGTAGAATTGTTCATAGAATTGCAATTACGTTCCGATTCTACTGCGATTCTACCGATTCTATTACGATTTTGTTTCCATTATGATTAAGCTTTTTAAGTGAGTTGGATCGATAGACTAGGGTAGGATTGTAGAATCGCACAATTTTACGATCTAAATCCCGATTTTAACAACCATGATTACAACCAAGTTTCAACAATTCGAACTTGTAAGGATGCACTTCATCGAGCTTTAAGAAGTAAATGAGCTTCACTGTCCACCTCCAATTTAATTCCATATCTACATAGAAAAATTCTTTTTTTTATTATTATGAATACACAATTTTCAATCCTCCCAATTCACAATATAGACTAAACAATACAAATAAGTTCACCATGCTTTACGTCAAGGATACAAAGCTCGTCTTTGAGACCATCTTCCCTCTCAGCGACCTCGATACTAAATCGGGTTGCCTTCTAAAAGTGGCTCTAAACTACTTGTCCTCCGCCACAGCTTCAGTTGTAAGCTGTGTAAAAAGGTAGCCTCTCTCATTCAACAATGTGAATCTCTATTTCCTCTAGGGATATAGAAGTCATAGGAGATTGTCGTAATAATCATATATGTTGCCTCTCAAATTGGAAGGGGTCCTTCGCATCGCCCCTCTGGTGGTCCAATTGACATCCGAATACTTTTATATATGTTTTTGGAGTTGTTAGGTTGCTAATCCTCCATTTCTCCAACTATTCCTCATGCAATTTCAAAAGGGTATTATATGCCCGCCTCTACATGGTCATCAACCCAAGGACAATTAGAGTTCTTTTTCCTTTCAAATAATTTTATATACTTAGTGAGCACTCCATGTTCTTACTTTTAGGTTTTATATGCATAAACTTTTCCAAACCTATGCTTGAACTCAATTTCATTAGCAATTGATATGGTCAATGCTTTTGTACTAACAAGCTGTCATCTTGCTTCAGATGACCGTTATGTAACGAGCTAGTCTAGCCATAAAAGACCCATTATTGAACTAATATTGAACAAGTGACAAATTGTTTGTTGACATTAATAAGCCAGTACCATGCCCTTAACACTTTATGAACTTTGCCAAACCAAACACCTCCGTTCAAACTCGAAACGTTAAGCAAACAAGTAACAATATGCACTTGCTCCTACTATACTTATTCATATGAAAAATCATCTGATTTGACACCCATTGATCTTTTTTTCTTTTGGCGAAGCACATATACTTATCTATATGAAAAATCATCTAATAACAAATTCTTGGCTCATTTTTTTTATCATATGCGGCGAATTATGGATGTGCTTTGTTGACATACTTTCATCAGGGGGAGTTGTATATGCGTTGTACTCTTTTCCTTTCACCATTTTTTTCCCACTAGTTTTTTCCTAGCAAGATTTTTAATGAAGCTATGTTAAAAGGCATATATTTAGGACATTATACTCTTTCAGAGTTTTTGTCTCGAAGAGCTTTCAAGAAATATATATCCAAAAGGGAACTATGAATATTGTACACTTTTTCCCTAACTAAGTTTTTATCCCACTGAATTTTTCTTAGTAAGATTTTTAACGAGGCATATTCACAGTATATGGTCAACCAAGGGGGAGTATTTTAAATATTAGGATATTTTATGGTTAACTCATATATCCTTAACACAGTAATCAGGTATGTAATTACTTACATTTGTTTACCTACTAATCAAAGGAATTGGGTAAAATAACTTTAGTAAGACCCAATATTTATTGTTTGTAATGTACGGTGCGACCCACCTTCATGAATGTAAACAATATGCATTGAATTTGCCTATAAATTCATATGTTTGTAATCTGTGTGAATGCAGATGAGAGATACAAATATAAAATACAGATAAGAAATACAGAAGACAAATAGATGAAAAGAGTAGATTAAATTTTATTTTCCTATATTCGACATTTTGGTATTTTGTATTTTATTTTATAACAATTTACATATTATTTACTGCTATTTACCCGGTCCTAAATAACATGATATTTACATTGGAATTTTTTCATTGTATTTATATAAACATCAATGATAGTTTTATTATTCTTTCCAACATAATTGTATATACGTTAAGGACTATTTTATTACTCCATTATATATAGCATGTCGATTATGACAAAATTATACGTCATAACTGAATGCACAATAACAATAATTTATATTTAACCGATCTAATAACAAGAATTAAATGCAAAATCCATAACTTCTAGAGCCTACTCATATCATAAGAGTATTTACCTCCCAAAAACAAATAAACATACATAATCATTTATATCAGTAGATTATGCAACAAGAAGCCCAATGCCACGAAGGCTTCTGGCAATGCAAGGTCGGAAGGAGGGGGGGGTGAGATGTACGCAACTTTGCCTCTTTAGGGTTCTAGGGAGGTTGTTTTCGAATATATCACCTCAGTATGAGGTGATTAATACCTTACTCATGTATATCTGAAGAATAAACTCATAAAACTCATGTATATCAAAAAATACAAAATCTTTCAGCGTCCAAAACATCAAAAGTATCAACACACAACCACCTCATGACAATCTTCCAATCTTCGCTCTTTAATCTCACAACCCTACAAAGCATACATTTATAACAAGAGTTGAGCTCATATAATATATACATTCCATGTAAACAAAAAAAAAAAAAAAACAAATAAATAAAAAATAAATGCATAGACTAAAATAAGCACATCTCAAACAAGTGATTCTCAACCATATCATTGATAAAATAGTCTGTCATCGAGAAGGTTAACTTGAGCACCAATTCTCCTAAACAACAACCACCCAGTAGCTCAGACAGGCTCCCACTAAGGCAACAAAAACAACCATATCATGAACATGAGCTACTTCTTAAATTGTTTCTAAATTCTTGACATCACATTTACTTTAAGAATGCTACTTCTATAGCAAATAGAATGGATTTGAAAGATGAATTGAACAAGCCTATGGCTGATATTTAGGCTAAAAAAATTGACATACAATTCTAAATATTTAATTCCAAAAAAATAATGAATAATTTTTTTTTGAACATTAAAAAGCCAAAACAATGAATAAATTACAATTACTAACAAATTTGAAGCTTAGATTTCTAAAAACATCAAAATTACCACTAATGAGTATAGCAATCGTGAATTTTAATTCTATAGAAAACAAAAAATAAGAGAGGTAAGAAGCTTACAATAATTTGGTCACATTGAACCTTTCCAACATGTATTAGATCATTAAAAAAATCAGGAGACAAAATTTTCCAAAATTACAAAAATAAAGTTCAAAATCAACTAATTTTACTCAGCAAGAAAAAGCTCAGGTACAAACAAAAGATCAACCCAACTAGATACACTCAACAATTTACACTTAGAAGATAATAGAAAATACTAGAAGTTTCCAAAACAAGGAAAAAGAAAGAAAGATCAAACTATTCAGATCTACAGTGGTCACTACAAAAAACACAGCATTTCTCAGCGCTTTTTGAGAGCTTTCTCGGCTCTTTAAAGCACCAGGAAATAAACAAGTAGCGCTTTGTTAAAGCGCTGGGAATTTAGGCGTCAAGACAAAGCGCTGGTGCCAGCGCTTTCCTGACGCTTTTTACCAGGGCTTAAAAAAAAAGAAAATGGATATATTGTGGCGAGAATTTTGCCACACATTTTATCGGCGCTTTGAAATGCGGGTAAAGTTTAAAAAAACTATTGAGAAATACTGATTTTTGCACGCAAAATTTCGAATATAACTAATCAAAATCATAGTGATTTTACAAATGGCTTATATTAAAAAGAATTACTGTATCACAATTGTTTTAAGTAAAATTAAAAAACACATTTATATTACACAACCATAAATTAATATTAACTTCACCGTATACTAAATGATTTGAATATGACCAATCAAAATCATAGTTTTATAGTGCAATGTTTGCAACATTACATCCTTTCTTAGGATCTACAAAAGATAAAGACCAAATTATCAAAAAATACACAGTATTATTTAACACTCAAAAAAATTTTAAACACAAAAAAAGTTCATCAATTTTCATTGTCTTCAAATCTTTGTAACTTCATATCTCCCGGTATAAAGACAAGACTATCAAATATGACCAGATGACGAAGTAGATGCCTGAAAAAACAAAACCATCTAGATTCAATCATCGAAAAACAAGCATGTAACACTAATGACTCTTAATCATATGATAACATTACCGAACAAACAACAACCATCACAGGGTCACAAGCGCTCCTACCGAAGCAACAACATTACCAAAAATAAATGAAAATATTAGTCTTATCATTAAATTACCCCACCTGCTTAACATCTAATAGTTCACAATTGCAAGTCATCATTTCTAACCATACGCTCTACACTATCACCCATTCACAATACATAATTACGTACTAAACTCCATAATACATATTCACAACCACATGAATCATGGATTTAAGTTTTCAATCCAAAAATGATATCAACGTCTTTAATAATTGTCAATGAAGTAACACTATTTTTACCATGATGATTTAGAAAAGGAAACTTATAATAAAAAATTCAATAAATTAGTGGACATACTGAATATTGATTTGTAGAAGTCCCTTGAGCATTCATTTTCTCAATGCAGTCTTCTAGTTCTCTAATCTTCTTCCTAGATTGAACTAATTCCGAGCACAATGCATTGTCTTGATCATTGGATGTTGAGCATCCTCTTTTGGCCAACTCTCTTCTAACCCCACTCACTTCAGATGGGCTAACTCCATGACCATATCCTCTTACTCTTCCATTCTCTTCGTCTCCCATCAACTTATGATAAACATAAGTTTTTGCATCTTTAGTAGCCTCAGAAAAAGATTGTTCAGCTGTACATTGGAATACCATATTCAATGCCTCGTCCTACATAATTGATCCAAAAAAGAATTAATCTTATGAATGTTCAATATATAATAAAGTATAAAAGAAAGGATGATATATAGTTGAACAAACCATAAATTGCTTAGATGACTTATTTGGATAAGTACTATCTTTTGAAGCATAGCAAATCCCGTACCACTCTATATTACCAGGATTCCTATTTTTTTCTGTTTTCTGTCATCAAAAGGAAACATTACTCGGCTCTCTTTAATAAACAAACAAATAAATCATGAAATTCATAGATAACAACTCACGAATTCATCCTCTAATATCGCAAAGGATTTTGACCCAGTTGTATGTGGATATTTTTGGATGCTTCTGATTTTTTTTCCAATCTCAAAATAATTCTATCACACACATTTCAATAAAATTAATCATTAGAGCTCTATTTTCATACTAATATAAGTATCAAATAAGTATTAGGTGCCAGTATAATATGCCTGTGCCTTAGATGAGTACCAATAGTGAACTAGTTTAAGCCACTGTTCTTGTGGTATACCAAATGGAGGAGCCATCTGTTGTAAACTTTCACGGGTAGTCGTGGATTTCATAAGTTTTCCTTTTAAATTGCATCGGTGACCCCTCCATTTTAATCTGATGCTAGACAAAATTTTCTTGTCCACCTCAGCTTCTTCTTGTATCACGAATTTTTTTTGCAACTTCAAGGATTAGATAAAAGATCTAAAATTTTAAATATAATAGAAAAATAATGTGTATCTTACCCTTATCAAACAAATCATATTCGCTTTCAATCTTTCATCTACTTTATGCCAACTCACATAACCAACGGGACATAATGTAGGCTTCTTAGCAACAATGGCTAGAAATCTGTTGAATAAAGTTCCAACCATCTTAATTGGTTGATGCCTCATGTTCAGTGGCACCAATACTCATTCAAAAGTAGGTAGATCTAGACTTGATCTGCATTCATTCTTCCATCTCATACTCTTGTTCCTCCATCATTATCTATCATCAATGACAAAATAAAGTTCAAGTCATACAAGCTTAATAGACAACAACAACAACAACCTGAATCATGGTTCAACAACACTTCAAAAGCAAGCATGAAAGATTAGTAACTTGAAAGAGATCTTTAACACAACATGCATATGATAAACTCTAGATTCCAGACATTTGACATGCTAAAGGCTTCTAGTGCTCACCCTAATATATACATGCTCAGAAAAAGCAATATTGGAGAGAAAGTAGAAAAGCTATAAGCTATTGTGCCAGTAAAAACACCATTAGATGACTAATAGAAGCACATCGACAAGCACTAAAAGGATTTATGACTTCATACCATAAACCAGCTACATTAGCATATGAGCTCACATGTATCAAGGAATTGGTCCTAAAGATACTAGCTTATAGCTTATATGTATCAAGGATAAGCTTAATAGACATACTAAATAATAAAATAATATTTATAACCTAAGCATCATACCTACTATAAGAACATGCTTCTTATCATCAAATTCAGCTGGGACTTCAAGTATGGCCGGTGCTATGGGTGTAGGAGATCTCCCATTAATTAGATGATCTATTTGTACTTCCACATGTAGAGCATCATTGTTATCATCCCTCCCGTCTCGTTCAGGGTCATCATGTTGAATTGATGCAAAATATTTCTCGATTGTTTGCTTATTGCAAAAAGCCATTATAACTGTTATAGAAAACTATCATAACATATAACATCATAAATAAGTAAATGGTTAAAGTAAATCTTATTGCACATCCAAACATACCACATCAAAAACACATCACATAAAAACAATTAATAGTTAAACTACATAAAAATGTTTCAACAAAGTAACTACATAAGAAATTAAACAACCTCATGATCCTCGTTTGCATCCACCCTAGACCAAGCAGTTGGATCATTAAAACAAACCTCATCAACCACATTTGAAGGCAAGCATTGTAGGTATGCCTCATTATTCAAACTTTCCAAACTCGAGCCTAACTGATAACAATCTCTTGGCTTTGTCCTCACTACATACTCCCAACCTGTGTCTTTCTCATCTTTAACATAGAATACTTGATTTGCCTGAGGTGAAAGAATGAAGGGATCATCCTGCAACCTCTCACCAGTGTGTGCTGGATTAGTGAAGTTTAATAAAGTAAATCCTCATTTATCTTTCTTCAATCCACGATGTGTTCATATGTCCACCCACTCACGACGAAATAGCATAACTTTGTAATTCGCATAATAATCCAACTCAATGATATCTGTGATTTTCCCATAATAAAGCTTATGATTCGCTTCAACAGAAGCACCAGAATTTTGTGTCTTTCTATGTCTATCTCGACATTGATTGTGGAATCTATATCCATTAATGATAAAAGCTTTCATTCTTTTAGCACTATTATTGGGACCACGGACAAGAGCCTTTAGTACATTCCCTTCTTCATTACTTACTTCCAAACGGGCCAACTACAATATTATGGAATCTCATAAGATTGTAATTATCTTAGCAATTTTAATACATGACATATTTATCAATAGTTCAATGACATTATCATTGTTTCAACATATCCGGGAAATTCTTTCAATAGCCACCTTTCCTTAATCCTATCATTGGCTCGTTTAGGATGGAACTCTCTACATTTATCTTCCAAAAACTTGCTGCAAATTTTAGATATCAACTTTTCAATTAAGACCAGTTCACAATTATTATTATTAGAAAAAGGAAAAGCATGTGCCAGGAACTAACCTAGGCCACTCGCTAATCACATCATGCTGGAGAATAACAAAATGTTGTTCTTGTTTCAAGCTTTTACCATCCAAAGTAATAGCTTCAACCTTCCCAATTGAACGACTAGCAATATTGAACAAGCACTTGTCCGCATCAAGGATAAATGCAGTCTGTACCCCATCAAATTATCGTGAACAAAAAGTGAGACATTCTTTTGCAATGTAACCTTTAGCTATTGACCCCTCAGGCTGAGCTCTATTACGTACATATGCTTTTAAGTGGGCCAAAAACCTTTAAAAGTGAATAAAAGTAACAATTTTAAAAATATGAATTAAATGTAAATTAATACTATGAGAAATCATTGATTACCAATGATCCATCTGTCGAGCACATGTCCACCATGTTTTGCTTCCTTTGCCAAGTGTACAAACAAACGAACCATTATAGTAAAAAAAAAAAAAAAGGGAAGAAAGATATTTTCCATGTGGCATAATGTGTTAATTGCACTAGCCTCTAATTTATCTATTTGTGGGATACTAAGCTCCTTCACACACAAGGATTTGAAGAAATATGATAACTCATAAACTAAATTCACAATATCAGAATCCTTTGCCACCCTTAATGCAATTGGAAGTAAGTCTTGCATCAAAATATGACAATCATGACTTTTAAGGTTGAACATTTTTCACTCTTTCAAATTAACACATCGAGAGATATTAGATGCATATCCATTAGGAACCTTGATACATTTCAACACTGTCAACAAACGAGTCTTCTCATGCGGTGACATCGTATAACAAGCATTTGGTGTGGTGTACTTACCATTTGGCGAAGGGACTATGTGAAGGTGAGACTTAATATTTAGAACTTGAAGATCCTTCCGTGCCTTCAAATTGTCTTTACTTTTCCCTTTAAGATTTAAAAAAGTACCAAGCAAATTATCACAAGCATTCTTCTGTATATGCATTACATCTAGATTATGACGAAGCATGTTGTATTCCCAATATGGTAAATTAAAAAAAATGCTTCGCTTTTTCCATATTTGTACCTCATCCCTCTCGTCAACCTCTATACCAATTCGAGCCTTACCATTGTCCCTTCAAGTTGTCTTAAAACATCTGTGCCAGACATTGTATTTGGAGCACACCCTCTTTCTACTGTCCCATCAAAATTATCACTCGCATACCAAAAAGGATGATTATTCGATAGGTACTTACGATGACCCATGTAGCAAACTTGTGTCCATTCTCCAACCAAATGGCATGAGTTAACTCGGCACTACACCGACAAGCAAATTAACCCTTGGTACTCCAACCAGACAAACTTCCATAAGTAGAAAAATCATTTATAGTCCACGCTCGCAATTTGAAATCTTGTTTAGTAAAGGCATCAAATGCATCAACTCCCTCCCATAACTCTTTCGACTCTTGTATCAACGGTTGGAGATAGACATCAATATCCATATCGGGATGGTACCAACAAGTCGTCACTGGATCCCATTAGAGCTTTGAAGTTAAGCAAGCTTAGACGAGAGTAATACCAGGATGGGTGACCTCCTGGGAAGTCCTCACCCTCAAGTTTGGGGCACTCAAAAACAGCCTCTCTTCAGGGATAATATCCTGAAGGGGAAAGGCCACATACATCCGCCTCCCCAAACCCTGCTTATGGGGGAGCCCTTGGGGCACTGGGTATGTTGCTTTTATCCATAGCGGGAGCCTTATCACCCGGTATTATCATCGAAAGAATGATTGAGGTTTGTTTCATACACAACCAAGATGGAAGGTTATAGGGGATCAACAATGCTGGCTAAACACTATACGTCATGTTCATTAGCTGAAATGGATTAAAGCCATCACTAGCTAATCCAAGTCTCACCGACCTAGGATCAAACGCAAAATCAAGATGCCTAGCATCAAAGTCCCTCCATGCCAAAGCATCAACTGGATGTTTCAAAATTCCATCTATAACACAATTGTTGTGAGGCCATCTCATATCCCCGGCCACTTTAGATGACATGTAAAGCCTTTACAATCTTGGAATCAAAGGAAAATAACTTAATACCTTAGCAGGCCTTTTCTTTTTTGGCTGTCTCTCTGTTTCTTGTGGTGTCTCAACCACATTATCTTCTTGACTATTTTTCCATTGAGATAAGCCACATACATCACAAGTTTCTTCATTCATTTTATCAGCCCAGTATAGCATGCAATCATTAGAACAAGCATCAATTTTGAAATAGTTAAGATCTAGATCTTTGGTCATCTTTTTGGAATAGTACCAAGACGATGGGAATGGACCAAGTTCAGAAAATGCACTGATTAATAGTTCAAGCAACATATCAAACATTTTTGCAGGACAACCAAACATGCATTTCAAGTGGAGTAGAATGTTAGACTTGATTAAGGTGACTTTGATATAAACTTAGGGAATTATTAACGGAATGACTTATCTTCTACCTATGAACCACCCATTCTGTATAACCTGGTAAAAACCCATGCCACAGAATATGTTGTCGAATTATATCCTTAGGCCAATGGTTGTGGTAACTAAGTCCACATTTTCGACATGGGCATTCTATATCTGGGACACCGGGCGCATTACTTTCAGCCAACTGAATAAAATTTTCAATTCCTTCTATATACTCCTTACTCAAACGTGGTTTATCTATCCAACTTTTATCCATTTCATATATCTATTCAAGTTCTGTAAACAACCAAATGAAAAAAATATAAATTATATTAGAATTGAGCATTATCAATTTGATTATATTGCATGACTACAAATATTTCTTCCGTTTGATTACTATAAGATAATATAATCACATAAGTATAAATTCAAACACTAAAAAGTAAAAATTTTCATTGATTTATCACCAAGATACTACCATAACTCTACTAATAACCAATTAACTTTCCAAATAAACACTACCAATAATTATTAACTTTCCAAATAAACAACAAAAAAACAAGATAAAATGAAAGGGAAAGGAAAATGCTATCTCGCAACAATGCACTTGAATGAACAACAGAACTTTAAAATCAGTAAAGCCTATTTGCAAAAAAGCTACAAACTGTTTCAAGCAAAGATCTAGATGTTTACAACCACTCCAGCAGTTATCTAATTGTAGGTAGCGGTTTCTAAGACTTCACACATTCGATATGCACAAGTCAACAATTCGATGTTGAACGTAATGACAACAAAATCAAACCCTTAATCAACACAAACAACAAAATCAAACTCTTAATCAACTCAAACAAAAAAATCCAAACCCTTAATCAACAAAAATAGAACAAAACTCACATATTTGATGTGCGTAAAGAACTTTCGACACTTTTACAAAGCGCTATTATTAAAGCGTCAGTAATTACAATGTCTTTTGTAGGGCCCAATAAGAAGCATCGATAATCTTAAATAATATCAAAAATCTACTATAAGTTTGGCTTGAACCAAACAAAAGTGAAATTATAATTTCAACATAAACCAGAAAGGATGCATACCATAAGAAGATTGCTAAAATACGGAGTCAAGACACATTTTGACCTAATCCTGCAACTTTTCCATATCTCTTAGATAAACATGTTGTATTTCACTTATTTGTTTTTGATGGTTGGCTTCTATGTTATCCACATGACTTGTTAGAGCGTCAATCTGTTCATTATTCTCCTTAAGTTTAGTCTTAAGGTTAGCCTTACTAGGTTCGAGCGCCCTCAAATCTTTAGGCCTCAGACCAAACCCCGAACAGATCACACAATCACGATCTTGGGCTCCAAAATATTTCTCTATCAAGTCCAATTGAGACATACAAGGATCCTTTTCGACTCTTGTACAATCTCATCCTATAACAAATAAATTAACCAAACAATAATACAATATCAAACATGAAAATTTAAAAGGTAAGATAATTATCTTTCATAAAATTATGTTTCATAACAAATAAATATTTGTTTTTGTCTTCTTCTTCCAATTGTCCATTCTTCTTCTTTTTTGTCGACTTAAAATTTTCGGCAAGACTAAAACAAAATAAATCTTGTTAAGCAATGCAATAAAATTAAAATTATTAAATGGATAAAAATATGTTCCACATACTAGATCTTCATAGATGACATCTGTAAATGCTCTGCTTCCAATAAGATGATGCATTGTCTAACCACCTCTATTTTCAGAGATTTGGGCACTCTTTATCTACGATTGCATAACAAATAAAAATAAGTAAGCCATTCAAGATGGTTCAAAAGTTGAAAGTCACAACAATTGGAATACAACCATACACCAGAGTGCAACAATTGAAACCACATATTTAGCTACCATACATCAATTTGAGCATGTGCAACTTACACACTATAACTGACCAAAACGACAACTGTGTTATTGGATATGTTCTCACTTCACCCTCTCATCAAGATCACCCATTAACCCTAGTATCATTTTTACTTGACACACTTACCAAGTTGTGACCAACCCATCACATCATCTAAGTGCTTGGTTTCAAAATGGGGTTAAAACCAAAACTGAAGTGGACAAAGGATAGTAGAAGCGAGACTATACTTGCACAAGGGAGGTTGTAGCGAATGAGAGGCACACGAGGAAGATGAGGAACATGTCATAGTGTTCAAAAAATATATATAATATTATAATAATCTAATGGGCAGGCCCATGACTAGAGTCAAGGTCAGATATCCCATGAGTACCTATGCTCAAATTGCCCCTAACCAATGAATCCTACCTTAAAATTTATATTATCACTCGTTATACAAATGAGTGCAACTCAAAGATTACATAAAGATTCAAGAGTTGTAATTTCTGAACGAGTTTGCTAGGCTAAGGCTAGAAAATAAAAGGGCCCATACACCTCCATTGTTAAAATCGAGACATAAATTCAAAACACAAAACAATACTTATTTACTTCATTAGCATGTTAAAAGCAAAACCACATAGTGGCGCTTAACAAACAGCTTATTTAACTACATGATATAACATGAATATTTTCCAAAGAAGAAATGTTCAATTCTCAACTAATAGTTAGTTAATCAATCCAATCAATAAAAAATGATTAATCAAGTCATCCTTACAAGATCTAAAATTGATTAATGCCACTAGCATAATGAAAAATCAATGCCTAGAGAAAATAAACATTTGAAAATTGTTGTCTTGTAGCTCACAACAAAAATGACGACGCAGATAGTGTTTCCTATTATCGTAACACTCAACCAGCTGCCACATTTAGTTGAAACAACGCAACAGTATCTCATTTTTGTTGCCTTCTACATCAAAGGCACAGTTTTATAACCATTGACAAGAGATTTGCATACAGAATTTGAGGGTGCAGGAAAAAATATAAGAAGTGTTGCCTTTTGACAAATTTAGGCAATAATTTTTACTACCACCACAAATTTTCCATTGCCTTTAGCCATTTATGTTGCAGTGAGACGCAAAAATGACGGCGGCAAAGATGGTGTTGGCTACAGTTTTCGGTGTAGTGAGGGAAAATGATTGACTTTCACCCTTGAGGACAAGGGTGAATTTAGGGAGGGAGATCTGTTGTAGGAAACAATTAATCACGTGCTAGGCATGCAAATTGAATTGGTATTACAGTATATAGTTTTATTTTAGTGACAATTTGGTAATTTTTCCTTTTCAATAGATAATTGGGATTTTAGTCAACTCCTCCCCCAATTTTTTATGAAAGCGTATTAGGGTTATATGAGCAAGGTAATGGATGATGAATGTTAATCAAATTCTTCTCTCCATATCAGCAGAAAACAGAATCAGAAAAAAATATACAATAATAAATTAAAAGACCATCTAAAATTAAGGTAGCCAAAAGTTTTAACAATAGAGAAGAACTAAAAATATAGACACTGCCCGTGAAAGTAGTTAATG
Organism: Simmondsia chinensis; assembly: GCA_018398585.1. Taxonomy (NCBI): domain Eukaryota; kingdom Viridiplantae; phylum Streptophyta; class Magnoliopsida; order Caryophyllales; family Simmondsiaceae; genus Simmondsia; species Simmondsia chinensis. Next base: position 32,641,485 of record JAGTTD010000008.1, on the reverse strand, counting down.
TTTCTATACCGTTACAGTAAGTGTTATTTAGAAAAGCATTGCAGCAGATCGTTCTGATGGGTAATTGTGCACTACGGTTATATTTTCATTACAAAAACCATTACAATAGGTTCTCTTATGCAAATGGTTTTTGGTTTCTTAAAATTTGCTGCAAAAGCATTGCATAAAGTTGGATTATGCAACAATTTGGAACCCTTGGATTAATAGTGCATTTACCCGGCTCATCTTTTAAAAGATAACCAAAATAGAAGACACCCACACAAACCCACATACCCACAAACAATAAATGTTAAAATACCTTTGCGACGTTTTTTGTCCATCTTCAATTTTAGTCACAATCCCTGCGTAGGCAGGAGCCCTTGAGGCACTGGGGTATGTTTCTTTTCAATTTTAGTCACAAATCCATCTCTAATCCGTTTCTTGCTTTTTCCGTCTCTACTATGTCACTATGTCATTTTCAATCTGTTCCGAATTGAGACAAAAGTTCGCACTCTCTAAATGTTGGTCACTTCCATTTGTATTCAACTTAACTCCAAAAACTGACTCAGATTTGCCATTTTCTTGTCATGTTATCATGTCATGCTTTTAGGAGCCATAACATAATGCAATTTCTTGGGTAACACAAGCCAAAAAAGGACTTCCTATAGGTCTAGATGGGCAAACTTTCCCCAACCCCCTTCGAAGAGAACCAGATCACAAGGCACACCCACTAACCTATTGGTGAAATAAATTATAGGCCCTGTTTAGTTGGTGAAATAAATTAAATTTTTATAGATAGTCGTACTATTTAAAAGTTTACTTTTTTTATCAACTTTTTAAGTAGTATAAAATTATTTGGTTGCCTATATGAGAAACAAAATTGGGAATTTAATTCTTATATTTTGTTTGGTGGATACAACACTTCCCATAAAATATAATTAAAATGACTATTTTGTCCATATCCAATCTTCTATCATCATTTAAAGAGAAAGTAATAGGTAAACTTATTATAATCACAAATTAAAAGGGGTAGAATTGTCATATAGATTAAAAGTTATGAAAGAAGTAGAACTTGTCTAGGCGACTAGGTAAGTTTACTTCCCTCATTTTAAAGCAATTGAAACTTACTTAGCAATTTCAACTTCCCACATCTTATATACTTCTCACATATCAAACAAGACTTGAAAATGGCACTTCCCATTAATTGAAATTTTCCTCGTTTACTTCCCGCATACCAAACGAGTCTAAAAATTATTTTGAATAAATTATGTATTAGTATCCAAGATTTGTCATATTAATTTTTTAGTTAATAAATTTTGTGAAATAACTTTTTAGTCTAAAAAGTTGCATAAATTTAATAAAATAATTTAAACAGTGATATTAAAGGGTGCAAAACAAGCCATGCTTTCATTCTTTTATATCGTTATTTGCACTATTTTATTAAATATATGTTACTTTTTGAAAAAAAAATATTTTACAAAGTTTTTAGACTAAAAAATTAATACACTAAATCTGAATGTACTAGGGGGAGGATCCCCTGCAGTGGAAGAAAATATTGTTAAATAGGGAGGGGTTGCATTTTTTTTTCTAATGTTTAAAATTTAAATTATTTATATAATTGTTAAATTTTAAATTATTTATGTCAAATAATTTTAATATATAAACTTATTTGTTTAACTATTTATTGTTCAAATATCCGTTAATTGTTTTTGAAAATATAGAAATGACTTGTGTATATTATGGTTATTATTCACAAATAATATAGTGAATAATTAACGATAATGTATACAAATCATTTCGATATTTTCAACAAAAAATTAACTTATATAAATTTATTTGTATGACTATTTATCATTTAGATATCCGTTAAATTTTTGTTAAAAATATCAAAGGACTTATATATATTATCATTATCATTCACAAATAATATAGTGATTAATAACAACAATATATATAAGTTATTTTGATATTTTTAACAAAAATTTAACGGCTATCTAAACAAAAAATTTAACAAATATCTGACTAATAAATAGTCAAATAAATAAATTTATATATTAAAATTATTTTATATTAATAATTTAAAATTTAATAATTATATAAATAATTTAAATTTTAAAAATAAAAAAAATTCTTTCATACCCCCCCTCCCTCTCTCCCCCCCACCGCCTATTTAGCAGTGTTTTCTTCCATTGTAGGGGATCCTCCCCCAATGTACTAATATGTAATTTATTCAATTATTTTTATATTTAACTTTTTAATGGTAAAAGAAAAATATTAGATATTTATATAGGAATTAATTTAAAATTGTATAATTAAGGGAATAAATTTAACATCCCAGATATATATAAATATAATGCATATATTAATTTTATGATATATATTGTACATTTAAATTAGAGTGATCTAGGTAAGAAACTCTTGTATTTTGCCCAATGCGTTAATTTAATCTTTTATTTTTAATTGTATCTACTTAGTCCTTACAAGTTAATAAATTATATTTTAATCATTTGATCACATTAGACGCACAATCCAATGCAAAATCACCATTTAGCGTAATTAAACTCATTAGTGATCCTACTCACTACAAGAATTTTTTGAAATTGCTACGGACTAAATCCGTTCCAAATTAGTAGCAAAATACAAAAACCAACAGTTTTGCAATGAAAAAGCTTCGGACCAATATCCGTTGCAAAATACCCCGTAGCAAACTATTTGCAACGGAAATTTGCAACGGCCCAAATTCATTGCAAATCCGTTGGAAATTTGCCACGGATTTGCAAGGTTACTATCCGTTGCACATTTGCAACGGACAAGGTCGATGAAAATTCGTTCCAAATTTACAACGTGTTTTGCAAGGGAAATAACCCCAAATATCCAAAAAATCTAGCAAATAAAGAGATCAAGCTCAAGATCTGACCACAACTACCCCTATTTTAACAGAGCATATGAACAAGGAGATAGAAAAGTATAAATCTGAGTAAAACCAACTTTATTCATAATTAGAACTTAGATCTACAACAATCCAACACATTGAAAATATATTTTTCATAGAAAAGTACATAAAATAAAGACATTTATAGATTAAGTATTTTAATGTTTAGCATTTTTCTTCATATACCAAGATGAGTGACCTCCTGAGAAGTCCTCGTGTTACACCCTCAAGTTGGAGGTTCTTGAAAATAGCCTCTCTTCAAGGTAGCACCCTGAAGGGGGAAGGCTGCGTGCATCCACCCCCAGACCATGCTTAGGCGGGAGCCCTTAGGGCACTGGAAATATTGTTTCATATACATGTATTTTGAAATTCAATAGATTTTAATTGAAAATATAATATTTATCGAAATTTGATAGATTTTTAATTAGAAGCCAAGTAGCATGATTTAAACAATAAGTACTTTATGTTAGAATCTAACAACATTTTTATGGCAAAATATAAAATACCATATTGTCTTAGCAGTAGTATGATTTAAATAATAAGCACTCTATTGTTATATTTGGCAAGCAATTTTTCATGGCATTTTTTATAACTTTTAGCTTTTTGCCTAGTGAAACAGTTAAATAATGTTGTTTGATAAAAATTCTGTTGTGAGCAATTTTTATAGCACTTAACTTTTGAAAAGCAGCTTTATAAAAGCTAAACAATTTTGCTTTTATCTTTTCAAACTCTATGTAATCAAATTTTATTTATTATTAATTTACCAACTTTAAAATCTAATTTTACTCAACACATTACTCATTAGCTAACAGCTAACCAATCAGTTAATAGCTAATAGCTAAATGTTAAACGCTGATAGTTATGTTATATATTAAAGGAGGTTCCATCCCAAAACCAATTGGCAATGGGTGAAGTAGCTCCCTCGGTATATAAAGTGGTACTTCCTCTCCTAACCTACCAATGCAGGATTGCATTTTCTATATTCTTTTTGGCTTGTATCAAACCACTACACTCCGCAACCGTCGTCCTCGACGGCTTTACTCTAGGTAGCTTCACTCTGAGTAGGTAGTCCTTTTCTATCGTGAACAGCTTCACTCTACTCTAAGTAGCCCTCTCCTAGGTAGCCCTTTTCTCTTGTAGACGGCTTTGCTCTAGGTAGCTTCACTCTGAGTAGACAGCCATTTTCTCTCGTGGATGGCTCCACTCTACTCTAGGTAGCCCTTTTCGAAACTTGGGCCCGTTACGTGTAGCTTACGGCCATTAAGCACGGCTCGTCCCATACCAAATTGAGCATGACTCCAAAGCGGGGTCCATCCCATACCAAACCGAGCTCCTTAGAATCGATCCGAGGATCGACGGCTCTGATACTATTGTTACATACCAAAGGAGGTTCCATCCCAAAACCAATTGGCAATGGGTGGAATAGCTCCTTTGGTATATAAAGTGATACTTCCTCTCCTAACCCACCAATGTGGGACTACATTTTTGTACAAAATATCTATGGTGAAGTGGCATGTCATGGAAGATTTTGGAAGGTGGCTGCTGATGGCTCTTCCGTGGCACGGCTGACGGGCGAGCATGGGGGGAAGGCGCTAATGGGATCCTGGCAGTAGCTAGATATGTGCTGGGGTGACGCCATATATAGAAGCTTGGCAAGATGTGCTCTGGCAGTAATGGAGGAGAACAGACTGGTGGGTATGGAGATCTGGTTGGCGGTTGGTGATCAAGTGGTTGTAAGAGTGTTGGCGGTAGACTAGGAAGGTGCGTATGGCGATAGGGATGATGGCGGTAACTGGAAGGGAGGTCCTGATGGCTAAGGCACACCCGATGTGTATCAATACCGCCCCCTAGAAATGATTCTCGTCCTTGAGGATCGAGGGTAAGGTAGCCGCCTAGGCGGGTGGGGATTAATGGGATGGCGTCCTTCTGTACACCAAATCCCACTTTCGCTCGTACCACTTCTTTCCCCTTCAAAAATTGTTGCCCCCAAGTGTCATGAACATCGAGCCAACTCCGAAATGTAAAAAATCCTCCCAGGTCAAAAACTAACTTTTGGAACTTTAGTAAGACATGAGCCATGAGGTTACCGGGTTGTTGTCGTCCTTGAGGTGTACTCGGCAATCGAAGGGTTGGCAAAAGAGCGGAGGTTCGGCAGAAGTTGTGATAGCCTCCTCTAATTCAGATGGAAGCTGCTGAAGCTTTGGAGGATCTGAACAGGTTGGCGTTCTATCAACTGAGAGCAGCAGAGGCGGGTCAGCAATTGGAGTTACAGAGATGGCGGAGGATGGAATTATTGTAGAGACAATCAGTTTCCCATCCGCCTTTGTTACGAAAGGGCGATTGATGTCATTGATGGAGACTCCCAAAAGTGGGGTAATGGTGGTATCCGGAACTGGATCTGGACCCGGATCTAATGCCAGCTGTGAAGGAGAGGCGTCATTCTCATCAAATTTCATGGGTGGCACACTTGGCTGACTCCGGGATGTGCCATCGATTGGTGGAAGCTACTTGGGTGGGAGGTTGGCAAGACGGTATTTCACAGGACTTGGCATGAGCATGTTTAGCGTTGCCCCCAGAGACCCTTTGCCGATTTTCTTCTCAAGGTAGGCGAGATTGCATTCCTGCTGCTTGGCCAGCAATTTGGCATCATGAACTATTTGGGGCCTGAACAAGCTGATGCCTTTAGCTATCTTGTCCCGCAAGCCACCTATCATCACCTTAACCTTCTGTTCCTCCGTCAACCTACAATTGTCCCACTAGGGATTCAAACCGGCTTAGGTGCTCCACAACACTTCCCGTCTGGCGGAGATGCATGAGCTCCGTGAGGGAGTTGTTCGGGGTACTCAAGTACCTCTCACAACTATGTTACCACCCCTCCACACTATTATGACCGATTATAGGAAATTCAATCTTAGTAAATCGGGTCGGAGCTTCGTAATTACCTTGTGTGATTTTGAAAGCAGCCGTGGCGTTGAAAAAATTGGTGGTGACCTGAGGGACTCGTTAAGGCATTTCTTCGAACACCTAGTGTGCATGTCGGCGGATGACCGGTTTTTTGATGGTTTGATCGGAGATAAGGTGGTGAACAGAGGTGGGATGATGAAAACAGCGAAGAGCAGCTACAGGTGGTGGTGATGGGTTGACGATGATGAAGGTGATTTGATGATCAGTGGTGGTGATGAAGGTGATTTGATGATCAGTGGTGATGATGAAGGTGATTTGATGATCGGTGGGGTGCTTGGTGATTTGATGATGATTCTGACGATGGTACAGGTGCCGAGGATAGGTAGCTCTGATACCAATTGATACAAACCAAATATAATGTAGCTCAAATCAATTGGAATCTCAAGTAAAAGTATTATATATTGATAAATAAGCTCCAATAATGAAGGATTACAAGTAAGAAAGGGGAGAAGACATAGAGACAAATTGGGGGAGAGATAGAACAACACACATAATTCATCACATATCTCAACCTTATTCCATCACTTCCTATTTATAGACAAAATATCTAAAATATCTATGCTGAGGTGGCAGGCCATGGAAGATTCTGGAAGGTGGCTGCTGATGGTGCTTTCGTGGCATGGCTGACGGGCGAGCATGGGGGAAAAGCGCTGATGGGGTCCTGGCGGTAGCTAGATATGTGCTGGGGTGACCCCATGTATAGAAGCTTGGTGGGAAGGCTGGAGAGATGTGCTTTGGCGGTAATGGAGGAGAAGAGCTGGTGGATATGGAGATCTGGTTGGCGGTTGGTGATCGGGTGGTTGTAAGAGTGTTGGCTGTAGACTGAGAAGGTGTGTATGGCGGTAAGGATGACGGCAGTAACTGGGAGGGAGGTCCTAACAGCTAGGCAACACCCGATGTGTATCAAGTTACAACCAAACATAGCCTATGTAACTCGCTAAAAATTGAGAATAAAACATCAAAAATCATACAAAATTCGTTGTCAAGTAAACCCAAAAAAATATTAAAATGCACTCAAACAAACACAGATATATCCACAAACATCAAAAACTATAATTAAACCGAACACAAACAAAGAGTACTCAAAATAAACAAAAACAATCGTAAGAAATACAAACCTCGTTAATTTTTGCATATTCCATCCATTCCTAACAACTTCAGAAGTGTAGTACTAAAGCCCCGAGATGGTGCCATACTCACTTGCCTTGCTCGCAGGAAAATTCAAGCAATGGGAGAGGAAAGAAGGGAGGGAGAGAGAGAGAGAGAGGGGAATTGAAGGAGATGCTGCAGATTTGAAGTCCACAGCTAGGGTTTGTTTTTTTACTGCAATGAGTGTCGCTTTATATAGCTCTTAATGTAATTGGGCCTTTGCATCCAAAATCCAGCCCATATAGGAAAGCCCAAATAAGTCATGTATATAACAGATTTGCAAAGACATATTGCTGGCAGTTGACGAATAAATGTATAACAAAGAGTCAACCAAACAATTGAATAGTAATTGTAAACTAGTGTTCTTCCGTGCGATGTGTAATGCACTGAGGATGTTCACATATTTAAAATATAATATTATGTATTATTATATTAGCGTTTAATTGATCTTTTTGATTTTATTGCATTTTATAGAATATACAATATTATATACTTTGTAAAATAAAATAGTAAAGAATTTGGTATTTCATATACTTTGCCAAATGAATTAGTAAAGAGTTTGAATTTCTTTTCTTCTTTTTTTTAAAAAAAAATACTCTAGAGCATAAAATTACACTTTCTTATAAAATTGCTTGGATTAGAGTTTAGGAACTTTTAATAACATCCCATAGAATTGCTTGGATTAAGGTTTAAAGGTTTTTCGTGTAAGAGTACTTGACAATAATATAGAGAATAGAAAGATAAGTCATTTATTATTGTTATTTTTTTTTTGGGGTCAAATTATCATGCCATGATTAACAGTTCGGCTCCTATGCATCCATGATGACACGCCCTCAGGTTGGGGGTCCTCGGAAACAGCCTTTCTTTAGGGTAATGCCCTAAAGGGGGAAGGTTGCGTACCTCCATTCCCCCGAGACCTTGCGTATGCGGGAGCCCTTGTAGCACTGGGACTTTTTTTTTTTTAAACAACGGGACTGTTGTTGTTGTTGATGTATTTTCAAAATAACATAATAAGAATTATGAATGAAGCGTTTAAAGTTGGTCCCAAAGTTTATTCTAAGTGTTTTTATGTGTATTGAGATGTGTGTCGACACAAAGGGCTCGTGTGTCGATACACAATCCTACAGAATAGTGCTGCAGAGGTGTGTGTCGACACACAGGGCCCGTGTGTTAACACACAAACTTATAGAACGCATGGCGCAGAGCTGTGTGTCGACACACAAAGCTGTGCTTATTTTCTTGTATTGTGATCTTGGTTTGATATGGCGTCATCACTGAGGGAGATGACAGCGAATTTTGTGAAGTTGGACCGTTTTGCTGGCGGTAATTTCTGCCGGTGGTAGAAAAAGATGCACTTTCTGATCACTACCCTAAACGTGGTGTACGTCCTGAATATACCAATCCCTGAATTTGCTACTGAGGAGGAGGAGACGTTGGCCAAGCAACGAGCCCGGTTGAAATGGGAGAATGATGATTACATCTGTAGAGAGCACATACTGAATGGGATGATGGATGCCCTCTTTGACACCTACTCCAATGTGCCTACCGCAAAGGAATTATGGGACGCTCTAGAGGCACACTACATGGCTGAGGGTGCCATAAGTAAGAAATTTCTAACTAGTCAGTTTAATAATTACAAGATGGTTGATGATCGTCCAGCCATGGGGCAATTCCATGAAATTGAAAGAATTTTAAATAACTTTAAACAACATAGCATGAATATGGATGATACTATTGTTGTGTCTTCTTTGATTAACAAACTTCCCCCTTCGTGGAGAGATATTAAGAAATCTCTCAAACACAAGAAGGAAGACATGTCAATAGAAGAATTGGCTAACCATTTACGAATTGAGGAAGGTTACGGGTTACAGGATGACCACAAGGATTGCCCTGGTGACATTGGGAAAATCAATGTTATAGAAGAAGGCCAATCGAGTAAAGGAACCAAAAGAACTGGACATTTCCAAAAGAAACGAACGAGAAGAAAGCCAAAATGGTCTGTTGGGAGTGTCGGAAGCCCGGTCACCTAAGGAGAGACTGTTTTCACCTAAAGAATAAGAAGGGCAAGGGGCTTGATCATCGCAGCAAAAATTCGAATGATAGGTTCGTGTCGATGATATTGGATATCAACCTAGTTGAGAGTGATGACTCTTAGTGGGTTGACTCGGGGGCCACAAAACATTTTTGTAAAGATGAGGGTTTCTTCAAAGATGTAGAACCCATAGACAATGGAGCTGTGTTGTTTATGGGTAATGGAGCGAGAGTACCGGTTAAGGGCAAGGGAAAAGTTGACTTACTTTTCACTTATGGGAAAACCCTTACCCTAATCGATGTATGCTATGCCCCGGATGTTAAGAAGAACCTTGTGTCTGGTGGCCTACTGAATAAGTTCGGTTTTAAGTTGGTTTTCGAGGCCGACAAATTTGTTTTATCGAAGGGGGTGTATTGTGAGCAAGGGATTCCTGTGTAATGGGATGTTCAAACTCAATGTTGATAATAAAATTAATAGTTCTGTTTATATGCTTAACTCTATTTATTTATGGCATCAAAGACTAGGACATGTGAATTATCGCAGGATGCGTGAAATGGCTAATTCGTTGTTGATACCACATGTTGATAAAGTGGATTATAAATGCAAAATGTGTATGCTAACGAAAATAATGAAGTTACCATTTTCATCAGTACAAAGAGAAACGAATTTGCTTGATTTGGTACATAGCGATTTATGTGACTTTAAAAGTACTCCCACCATAGAGGGAAAAAGATATTTTATATCATTTATTGATGATTGTTCAAGGTTTTGTTATGTGTATCTAATCAATCATTAAGATGAATCGCTAGAGAGATTTAAGCCATAAAAAGTAGAAACAGAACTACACCTTGAAACCTTCCTTAAACGACTTAGGTTGGACTGTGGCGGTGAATACTATGATCCCAAGTACTTCGAAACCATCGGTATTGTTCATGAGGTCACCGCACCTTACACGTCACAACAGAATGGCGTGGATGAGAGGAAAAACCAGACTCTTACTGAAATGATTAATTCTATGTTGTCATATTCCGGTCTCAGTGATGGCTTTTGGGGTGAGACTATGTTAACGGCCTGTCATATTTTAAATCGTTTTCCAAATGAGAAAAGTAAAATAACCCCATATGAACATTGGAACGGACGACCCCTGAAATTAAATTATCTTAAAATGTGGGGGTGTAGGGCAGTTGTTAAAATCCCTGAACCTAAACGTAAAAAGTTAGACGAGAGAGGCATTGATAGCATATTTGTTGGATATGCGTCACATAGTAAGGCATATCGATTCTATATAATTGAGCCTAATGATTATATCAATGTCAACACGATAATAGAATCAAGAGATGCTATCTTTGACGAGAATCGGTTTACCTCTATCCCTAGACCTAGGGACTATGCATCGGTTGAAAATGACACACCAATGTCGCATGGTGATGATGATCATCATGAGAGGGAACAAGTCCCTGATGTTGCTCTAGAACTCCGAAGGAGTAAGAGAGCAAGGAAAGAGAAATATTTCAGTTCGGACTTCTAAACATTTTTGGTAGAAAGTTCGAGAAATGGTGTGGACAGTGTGACTCCACACTGTTGTGTCGTGGAGGCCAACCCCTTGACATTTGATGAGGCTATGAGGTCTCATGACACCTCTTTTTGGAGAGAGGCGATAAATGATGAGATAGATTCCATCATGGGTAACAATACCTAGATTTTAGTAGATCTTCCACAAGGTAGTAAGCCTATCGGGTGTAAATAGATCTTCAAAAAGAAGATGAAAGTCGATGGAACTATAGATAACTTCAAAGCCCGATCGGTAGCGAAAGGGTTTACCCAAAAACATTGGTTAGACTACTTTGATACTTATGCCCCGGTGGCAAGAATATCAACGATTAGAGTAATAATTGCTCTTGCCTTTATTTTTAAACTAGTGATTCACCAAATGAATCTCAAAACGGCATTCCTGAATGGTGAACTAGAAGAGGAGGTGTATATAAAACAATCGGAAGGTTTTGTTGTTCTGGGTCAAGGGAGGAAGGTATGTAAACTCATACGCTCTCTGTATAGGCTAAAGCAAGCCCCCAAGCAATGGCACCATAAATTTGATCAAGTTGTTCTAAACAACGTATTCATTATAAATGAATCGGATAAGTGTGTCTATAGCAAGTTCGAGAATGGCAAAGGTGTCATGATCTGTTTATATGTCGATGACATGTTAATTTTCGGTACTGATTTGAAACTGGTAGAGAAAACTAAACAGTTTCTCTCGGTGAATTTTGTTATGAAAGAGGTGATCCTCGGTATAAGAATTGTAAGGAGTGGTGATATCATCTTTTTGACACAGTCTCACTACATTGAAAATGTGTTGAATAGGTTCAACTATGGTGCGCATGCACCAGGGTCCACTTCGATGGAACCTAGTGTGAAACTAGTACCGAATGGGGCAGTCCTATATCGCATTTAGAGTATGCCTGAGTCATTGGATGTCTTATGTACGCCATCACTAGCCCTAGGCCTGATATAGCCTATGCTGTGGGAAAGCTAAGTAGATATACTAGCGGTCCGAGCAAACTATATTGGCATTCAGTGTGTAGAGTACTGAAGTACCTTAAGAGTACCATGAATTATGGTATTTCTTATATAGGGTATCCTCCCACTTTGGAAGGATACTCTGATGCCTGTTGGATCTCCAATGTGGAAGATCATGCATCCACAAGCAGATGTGTATTTCTGCTTGGTGGGGGTTGCGGTTTCTTGGGGTTCCAAGAAACAGACTTGTATATCTGATTCTATAATGGTGGCAGAGTTCATAGCTCTTGCCTCTGCGGCTAAAGAAGCCGAGTGGTTAAATGATCTCTTGTATGAGATTTCTTTGTGGCCTAAGCTGATCTCATCGATATCTGTCCATTATGATAGTCAGGCTACGCTTTCAAAAGCTAATAATAGGTGTATAATGGAAAGTCCAGACACATTGGTGTACGACATAGTATTGTGAGACAACTTATATAAAGAAGGTGTCATCACTGTGGACTTCGTGAGAACCAGTCAGAATCTAGCAGATCCGTTGACAAAAATCCTAGCCAGAGACTTGGTTTTGAAAACTACTAAAGGGATGTGGTTGAAACCTGTCAAGTTTAGTCGCCCATGATAGGCCCTCAACTTGACACCTAGTATGACACTAGGTCTCGGATTCAATGAGTGAGATTTATCATTAATGTGACTGTAAGCAAAATAGAATTTTCCATCCCATGTGTGTAGTGCTTGGTAACCTGCGTCAAAGTTTCTAAGAGGATGAGCGTATGCTCTTAATGGACCCGGTTCACACAATAATTACTGAATGTCACGTCGTAGGAATATGATCAGTGGGGTCCACCTTAGTGAGTGTCAAGTTTTGCCTCTTCAAGGAGTGATTTTTGACAAAGGGTTTGGCTCTGAAACACTCACGAAAGGTACAGGACACAAGGCTTCATAAGTGTCGATTTGGGGGGTGTAAGGTATGTACGGGGAGTACTACTTGTGCGTGTTTATGTGTTCGGTTAGTCAAATGGGTTGTATGGTTCAAAGCATGGTCTATCCTTTTCGATCTGATTAACTGTAAACATGTTTGCACTAGCTGGGGGTTCAATCGAGAGACACCCTCATTGATGCATAATAACAACAACAACAACAACAATCCCAGTGCGTCAAGGGCTCCCGCAAAAGCCGGGTCGGGGGGGTAGATACACGCAGCCTTCTCCCTTTAGGGTGCCAACTTTAAGAGAGGCTGTTTCCGAGGACCCCCAACCTGAGAGGGAAGTTTTCATCGCCTCATGGAGATCTATGAGTAATGAGTTGTGAGCAATAAATCATGAAAACAAAAGAGTAAGCCATAGCATAAAAATGCCTTAGAGGAGACTACGAGGCAAAACCTACCCTACAAGACAGCTAATAAAAGCAAATATGCCAAATAAACAAATAAGCAAATAAGCAAATAGGCCGATAGTAGACAGATAGACGTATAGGTAGATAGGTACAGCCTGATGAGCCTATACGCCTATGAACACATAAATAGCAAAATAATCAGCAGTGTGAGGCCGCTACCTCTGATACTCCTATGCTAGTCCTCCCTCGAGCTCTAGCTTTATGTATCTATCTATCTAAGGCCATCTCCTTCCGTGGGTTTAGGTGGGTGAAGACCTGCCGTGCGACTGCAGTCGTTCCTCCTTTGGCCGGTTTCATCCTCTTCTTCCTAGTGTGGTACGAAGCTGGTCTCCTCCTTTGGCCTGTTTCATAATAAGACGCCCATTAATTTAGAGATGCATTTGTGAGAATGATTGTATTTTGAAAATGGTGAGGGAATGTTGATGTATTTTCAAAATAAGATAATAAGAATTGTTAATGAAGTCTTTAAAGTTGGTCCCAAAGTTTATTCTAAGTGTTTTTATGTGTATTGGGATGTGTGTCAACACACAGGGCTCGTGTGTCGACACACAATCCCAGAGAACAGTGCTGCAGAGGTGTGTGTCGACACATAGAGCTCGTGTGCCGACACACAAACTTACAAATTGCAAGACGCAGAGCTGTATGTTGACACAGGACAATTTTTAACTGATTTTCAAGCGATAACTTCCTGCTTTTGGCGCCTCTTTTAGGGATGTGTTTGGGACGTCTCTTTTCACAATTTTTCTATACATATCCCCTTGGTCTTTACTTGTTTGGATGATGAATATGTAAAAATTGAATGCACTTGTAAGAATTGGGATATTGTTCTAGTAAAAACATCATTCTCATTTGTCTCTTCTATCTCTCCTCATACATATTTTCTTCTTCATCCATTTTGGTTATCGTTGTATCCCTGAGACTATTTCCTACGCTGAAATAAGTTTTAAGGAAAGTGTTCACACGCCTCGAAACCTGTAGATCTCTCGGTTACCTGTTACTTGCAAATTTAAAGTGTTTACTCTAACAGTTGTTGTTGTTGATTAATAGTTCATAACTTATTTATCAATAAAATTTATTTTATACAACTATAGATTCTTTTTTTTATAATTTTAATTATAAAAAAACTAATACAGTGATTATTTACACTTTACTTTTTGTTTCTTTTCTTTATTTTCTGTTTCTCCAACTGAGAAAAAGAAATCAAAACCGAAAAAAGCATTTTTAAACATAAATTTTAATTTTTATAAAATTTGAAATCACAAACAATAAATGATGTTATGCAGTGTATATATATATATATATATATATATATATATGTAATTCATTTGTAAAATTGAACTTGCAATAACATTTCTCTTTTACATTAAAAATGGCGGGGGAAAGGGATATTGGATTCAAACCCACATCTCGTGAATTGGTCAACTACCATCCCAATCATTGAGACAAACTGAAAATTGGTTTTATGGTTGCTATGTAAACATGCTTCACTACATATACTCATATTTTTTCCAAGTAAAACACACGTAAACAGTTGAAAATATACTATACCTAAACCAAATTTGTCACTTTAACTCTCAAATTATTGACTTATACGTTACTTTCTGTTATTTATTATGCGTTTTGCTACCGCTATTATGGATAACTTGTGGTTTACCAAAAGTGGTATGGACCAATTTACCAGACTGGACCGAGCATTTTAGTCAAGGACTGGACCTGATTGGCCATACATCGGTACGGTCTTGGGTTCTAGGAATATGGGCTTAATCAGTTTTTGGTACATTCCGATCCAAATTGGAAAGACTCAAGAACGGACCGAAGACTGATTAACATTAGTTTTTGCATTAAATATTTTATGTAAATAATTTTAATATTTAATTAATATATATTATATGTATCTAAAAATATTAAAATTTTCAAAAATAAATATTTAATTTTTACTATATATATATATATATTTATTCTTAAATTAAATATATATATTGTGCATATTATAACAACTATTATTTTTACGTTTTTACTTTTATATGGAGATATTTTTTTCTTATAATTGCACTTATTAAATAAAAAATTGGTCCACATCGGTCTAGTCCGATTTGGATTGGTTTCTAACTTGTCTTGCACCGGACCGACCTCATTTTAATTGGTCCAATCCTTGGCCTCATGATTTTGATTATTTCAGTCTTCGATCCGGTCCAATCCTGTCCGGTTTGTTCTGGTATTGGACTGATGTGTACCTCTATGGATAACATTATTAAATAAAAATTAAATTGATAGGATTGTATCTCTCCCCGTTATATTGGAAATTTAGAAGTGGTTATTGTAGACATGAATATATATAGACTTTTGACTGATAATGTTGGGCCATCTGAGTAGAATTTTAAAGCCCAAATACGTGTGTACTAGTGTACCCTTCTTTTTGCGAAACCCTAGCTAGTGGACGTTGGGTGCTCTCCCTTGTAAATGCCCTTGGGTGTCTCATCTATCTCTCTCCCTTTGTTTCAGATTCTTCCTTCCATTATCACAAGAGAAAACTATGGTACCATCTTCAGACTCTACTAAACAACATGTAGAGCTATTGGGAATGGATGGAATAGGCAAATATTTGAGGTAAGGATTCTTAACGTCCAACTCTTGTTGTTTAAATTTTGTGGTGGTTTTGGAGTGTATATTTTTTTGAATTGTCAATGGTGTGTGATAGTTTGAGTTAAATTATATGCGCATTGTTGCTCCGATTCATCTCCTTTTTTTGCAGATTTTAGTCAGATTGAGTGCTAATTGTTTGATTTTGATTGTTAATTTTATGCGGACATTCATTTTGTGCGTCATGCTTATTCAAGTCCATGGACACAAGTGGGATTCTTCTTTTATGTAACTTCTATTTTCAGTAATGAACCAGTTACAACTCGGGTCTTCAACAAAATCCGTAACCAAAATACCAATTTTGGAATACCGAACTTAATTTTGAAATACCGACCAGAAATTACGGTTAACCATACCGAATTCCACCGAATTGAATAAATTTGAGGCATTTTGGACAGGAATAGTTAGTGATTTTGTCCATTTCAATTAACCGATTACCGAAATAAGACATATCATGTATATATTTTTACATGTTCATAATATTATATTGTTCCCTAAAGTATGCTTTTCTAGCATATATGTGATTATTTCGCAATGCATGTTTAACCTTATCTTTTTTCCCCCTATCCATCTCTTATTAAAGTACCCGTGCCCCATTATTATAACACCAAATACCAAATAAGCCCTAGTGGCTCCATCTCCTCCGAGGAATAATGGCCGCCTGGGCATTTATATTGATGAATCTGGATAAAATGTTCAACTTACATTTGCATTTATATATATATATATATATATATATATATATATATATATATATATATTTGTATAGCATATTTAATGGTGTTGGTCTTTTTTGATATATAGGAACTTTACTAATTCTAGATTTAGTAGATATATAGGTCAACTTATAAGGAGCGTTTTCAAGAAGCATGGTCTACCGTCTGCATATAAAAATATTCCCAAGCCTGTTCAGAAAGTGATGAAAACGGTCAGAGGAATACACACATTGCCGATTCCATTGCATTTTCTAAGCATAAAAGGACGGCATGTCATTTAAGTATATCTAACACATGGTTTAATGCTATATTATTGGCTGAAGAATGATGTTGCTTGTTTGGTTACAATTTTTCGTTGGCTAATTTATTAAATTAGGATGTTATATTCTATATTAGGTCAAAATTTTATTGGTATTAGAAGAATGATCCAGATGACCTAGAGGTCAATTACGAGTATCTCAATTGGTGATTGATGGTCTTTGTTGGGGGTTAATGCCACCCTTTTTGTCTGTGATAGATTGTGAAGATTTTCCAATTGGTGGTCAGCTTAGCAGTCATGGTGTATTGGGTGGACACAAGTGGGTTGTATTACCTATTATTTGCCTTGAAAGGCATGAGTTGGAGTCCTCGTTATGACTGTTCTTTATGTATTCACATTTGAAGGGTTAACCATGGACATATACGTTGTTTTGGCTATGTATTAATCACATTGGAATTAAACATGGAGAATGGTTAAGGTACATTATTCCGTGTGTGTTTAGGTTGGCTTGTGGGTCTTAGTGCGCGTGCTGCGCAGATTTTGGTGTCTATGATAGTTTTGTAGCATCTGGTCTTTGTGCAGCATATTTTGGTCATGGGTACTATTGTTTTGGGTTGTGCTTTGTTTTTGTCGAGCTTTTGTTTATCTTGTTTGTTATTCATTTTTCTTTGTTTTGTATTAAGGGCCCTGTTGTTAATAGGTGCGCCCTACTTATATCTAGCGGCGAATCCATGTTTGAGATTACCGGGGGTGCACGGACCCAACAGCTTTATCGCCCGACCTTTACAAATGTATATGTAACGGTATAAAAATTTGACATAGGTTATATATTATATGTTACCTGTGAACCCGTAGCACAGTGGGTGGGTTAGCATGGCAGCATGAGTGCCTTCTTTATTCTTTCTTGTTGTGGGTTCGAGTGAGATCACTACCATTATTTTGTTTTTGACATTTTTGCTTATAAAAAGTATTAAGAGAAATACGAGCCCATGCATGAAAAGCTTGGTTTTTAAGCTCCCTTGCATCTTTCATCGGGGTTGCGGGTTCTTCTAAGCCCATGTAAATTTTATTTGGATTTTTTTCCTTACGTTTGAAATCATAATTTTCAAATAACCCCAAAATTAAATTCTAATCATAATTTTTAAATCATAATTATTCTTCGTTTGAATATAGAACAAATAAGGCTCTGTTTGTTTCGCCGGAAAATGTAATTCCCGAAAATGGCGTTCAAATTTTCTAGTGTTTTTTGTAAAAAATGAAGAGAAAAATATGATTCTTCTTCATGATCACATTTTCCCCAAAAGCACAAAAAACAATTTTCGAATTTTTAGCCCTGAATTTACAATTCTGACTTACTGTTCATGAGGCCCAAATACCTTTCTCTCTCCTGATTCTCACCTTCTCTCTCTTCTCTCTCTCTCTCATTCTCGCGCTCTCTCTCCTGATTCGCGGGGTCTTCTCTCTCTGCTTGTTCTGCTTCTCGCGCTCTCTCTCTCCACCCTCTGCTTCTCTCTGTCTCTCTCCACTCGATAGGGTTTCGCTCTCTCCACTCTCGCATCTGCTACGATTTCGCGAGGGTTTGCAGGCTTCAAGTTCGATTTCTCTCTTTCCCTACTCGTGCTTTGCCCTCGTTGTCTCTGCTCGCGTTTGATTTCTCTAAGTTGTAGGCTTTGGGTTGAATTTTGCTAGGGTTTGAACTTCTTTCTCTCTCTCTCTTTCGTTTTTCAATTGGAATGGTTTTGTTTATTTTACACTTTGATAATTTGAAATTACATGCTTGGTCATCATACAAACATTCTAGTATAGTCTTGTTGTGTTTGCACCAAATCTCTTATATATTCTTCTCCATTCAGAATTTATGTGACTCATGTTCATTCTACAATAGTAATTTGCTTTTTGTGTTGGGTCTTGCAGTGTGGTTATCACTTACTAAACTATGTTGATGTTGGATGTGTGATGGTTGTTTATGTAATTAGGGCTTGATTGTTATAATATATAATGATGTTGGTTGTGTGAACTATGTAATTTAGGCCCAATATTGATGAGTCTACTTCTGTTCTATCTCTTGAATCCTTGCAAAAAAGTGTTTTGGGTCATCTTCAAGTACAAGTAATTATGGGTTTAAACAAGTCAATGAAGTGTCCTTTGAGTGAAATTAATAATGGGGTTGTTTGATATTATTTATTGTTAATTAAGGACATGTTAGGTATTGTTTTCTATATAGTACTTGAGGAAATGTCCTTGACTTACTTGTTTATCGTCTATGAATATAGACGTCTATGAATGAATATGAAGTCTGTGGAACGGTCATTGGAACAACAACGACTATTATTGCTTGTGGTATTGTTGTTCTTGAAAGGTATTAGCGAATGATTAGAAAGCATAAGAGTTTAGATATTGAGTTTATACCCAAAGAACCCAACATTCACAGAAAACATATGAGAGAGTTATATTGATAGTATCTTGTATTGTGGCAACACCCATTGCCTTGGTCAAATACGCATGAGACCTATGGCATTTTTTAGATTATGTGACATCCTTGTGCAAGAGGGCCTCTTGAAGGAGAGTATTCAAATAACTATGAGGGAGCAAGTTCTTACATTCCTACATTTGATTGGAAATAACGTGAGATTTCGTATAGTCGGGGGTAGATTTTATAGGTCAAGTTGGACCGTGCATCGATACTTTCATATTGTGCTCCAAGCAATTCTCAAGTTGTTTGAAGATGTTGTTAGGCTTCCAAGTCACTTCTCCTGAAATAAGAGACAATCCAAGGTTTTGTCCATGGTTTGAGGTAAAGATCTATATAATCTTAAATAAGTTTTTAAGTTAATTTATCATTAGTAGTTTCATAATTAAATTTGTGTATGACATAGGATTGTATCGGGGCTATTGCTGGAACACATGTACGTGCTTATGTTCCTATACATATGCAAGGTAGATTTCTTGTTAGGAAAGGGGGTAACAAACCAAAATGTTTTGGCTGCTGTGAGTTTTGATGAGAGATTTACTTATGTGCTTGCTGGTTTGGAAGTATCAACTCATGACTCTCGTATTTTGAATGATGCATTATCTAGGTCTCGAGGCCTTTAAGTTCTAGAAGGTATTACTAAAATGTAACCCTTTTTACTTTTTCCCTCTTTCAAAAGGTGTCATTCTACGATGAAAGTATTTGTGTAGGGAAATATTTTCTTGTTGATGCTGGCTATGGAATTCGAAAGGGCTTTATACCTCCATATCGTGGGTTGAAGGAATTTAGTGACTTAGCTTTGGAGAATGAGAAAGAGTTGTTCAATCTTCGACATTCTTCCTTAAGGATGGCTGTTGAGATGGCCTTTGGGATTCTCAAGAAGCGTGTTCTAGACGCGGAGCCCTTTTGGTCCTATACAACTCAAGTTTATGTTGTGCTTGCTGCTTGTATTTTGCACAACTTCATAATGGGTGTTGATCCCGGTGCTGAATTTGAGCAGAGTTTAAATATGGAGATGGAAACTCGGAGTCAAAGGATCTCATTGTCACAAAGAGAGGAACGAGCTGAGAATATAGAGTAGGATAGGAAAAGAAGTGCCATAGCTCATGCAATGTTTAGGGATTATATTAGTCATGGAAGTTAGCTTTTATTTTATTTGTATCTTTGTATTGAGGGTAGAAAATAGCAAATGTGTTTCATTAATGAACTTGTTATCGTTTGTAATTACTGAATTACTTTTGGTTGAAAGTGAATATATGTTTTATGAATGAAGTTGTTTCTTGTTTATATTACTTTTTGCTTTGATTTATTTAATTGTTATTGGGATATTAAAATTCAAGTTTGGGTGTTGATTAGAACATGAGTGAAAATAAAGGGACCAAAGAATCTAAGAAAGATCAACTTCAATGGTCAAAGCCGATGTCTTGGTTTATGATGGGTTTGCTTGCTGAGGAGGTTAAGAAAGGTAATAGGCCGAGCAACTCTTTTATGACTAGTTCCTATACATATGTAGCAGAAAAGATTTTCGAAAAGTTTGGAGTTGAATGCCACACAAAGCATGTGGATAATCACTTAAAAACTATCTTCGTGGAACACTGTATCCCTTATGCGCATAGATATTAAAATCTCGATCCGAGTCCTAAAATCTTACGATTCTACGATTCTACAATTGCCGACTGATCTGAATTATAAGTAGAATCTTAAATTTGTAGAATCGTAAGATTCATTGATATTACATGAAATTAATGGGTAGAATATTAATACGATTTTACAATTCTACCGATCCGACCTCGATTCTACCAACGTATACAAATAAAAAGTTAAATGTAAAAAAATCGAGCATATATTATAAACAAACTTACTTTATTAGTTTGAAGTAAAATAAAGTTAATTAAGCATTATATACATTCAAGAAACTTAAATAAGTTTAGTTTTATATTTTAACATTAATATAAAGTTCGATTAGTGGCATTTGTCTTAAAAGCTCACATGATTATTGCAGCATAAAATGACATATGTATGTTGCATGATAATATTTTTTTCATATTTGATTATATTTCTTATATATGCCCATATAAGTAAAGGTCTTATTAATAATTTTTTGAATTATGTAATTGATATTAATACAAAAAATAATTATAATATACATTTACTAGAATCTTACGATTCTCGATTCGATTCTACGATTTCGATTCCAAAAGCCCCTACCGATTCTAAGTAGAATCGCGATTTTAACAACCTTGCTTATGCATGGTGAATCCAGATTTGGATGGGATGACAACTTGAAGATGATTATGGCAGATCCTTCCGTTTATAATGATTATGTCAAGGTGAAAACTCACTGCTTTTTTTGATTTGTGTATGTATATGTTTACATATTGATGCACATACATACAATTGGTTTTATAATATTTGAATTTGTTGTAATGCATCTGGAGGCTCATCCTACTCATGAGAAATACCTCAATCAAAAAATTGAGATGTATGACGAGTTGGCTATTATTGTGGGTAAGGATCTAGTTCGTAGGAACTTTGCTAAGTCCCTTGCTGATACAACAATTGATTCACATACGCAAGTGGGAGCTCAAGAGGACTCAATTGAAGTAGAAGACACGACTTCTAGAGGGAATGAGATAGAAAGCTCAACTGCCACATCATCAAAGGCACGGTCACACCAAAAAGGAAAGTTGTCCGATGATGGTGATGATGTAATACTTACCATTTCATACCAAATTGGGGAGGTGGCGGCTGCCCTCAAGAGGTTTTCGAAGGACCGATTAGACATTAATAAGTTATATGAAGAGATTATGAAGATTGACGGATTTGAAGATAGTTTGTTGGCGTTGATCATTTGGTTGAAAACCAAATGCTTGGAAAAGCTTTTCTTGCCAAAAGCGTAGCTCATAGGAAGATGTGGCTCGAAAAATTTGGTAAGATGAATATGTAATTTGTTTTTTTAGTTAAAAGTTATGAATATGTAGTGGTTGTATGTTGTGATTTTGGGGAATTGTTAAGTACTTGGACGTATGTTGTGGTTGTCAATAATAGTACTATTATTGAGTATTCGTTGTTAAGTTTCGGTTGACTTGATGAGTAGTTATAAATCATTTTGATGTATGTTTGTTCGTAAATTTTAGACTTCCCTCCTCAGTTGCCTAATAGTTCTTGGATTATGATTTTATTAGAAGGATACAAGGGACTATGTAATGGAATCTTGTTTTATATCAAAACAAATAAGGGAAAATGACATTATAGAATATTATTTTCCTCCAAAACAAACAAGGGAAAATGACATTCTTGAATTTTATTTTTCCTCAAAACAAATAAGGGAAAATCTAAATAAGAATTTTGTTTTCTTTGGAAAATCTTTTCCAAAGGAAATTATTTTCCAGGGGAAAAGCATTTTCGTTGGAACAAACGAAACCTAAATGGTCTCATATTTCACTCTCCTTCCAAATTTTTAATTGAGGTTATCACTTATGATGATGTTATGTATCATTGAAGACTTGATGGGATAACTGATTTTGTTAATTAATTATTTACCAGGCACTAAGGCATCGGATCTCATTAGAACTCCGAAATTAAGCGTGCTTGAGCGAGAGTAGTACTAAGATGGGTGACCTTCTGGGAAGTCCTCGTGTTGCCAATCCTATAAGGTTGGGGGCCTTTGGAAACAACCTCTCGGCAGGGTTACACTCTGAAGGGGTAAGGTTGGGTACATCCGCCCCTCCCAGATCCCGCTTATGCGAGAGCCCTTGAGGCATTGGGTCTGTTATTATTGTTGTTATATTTGTCCAAAAAAATATTGATTAATTGTATAATATATATTGTCACATATTGGACGCCGCATCATCAATTTGCTGGATTCGCCACTGCTTATATCCCGAGCTCCTTAAACATGCTTATTGAAAAACTGTTCTTCTATTTTCTATTGTATGATTTGTGTTGAACCCATTTTTAAGGCTCATAAATTTTATGCTTAATTTTATTTTATAGGAGAAGAAAGAGGAGCGGAAAGTAACACATGTGGAGGTATTCAAACGGACGCACGTCCGACAAAAGGAGAACATAATGGTCAATTTGTTGATAAGCGACCAAAGAAGATCATGGTAAGTATACATATTAAATTTCTATCTTTTAGTTCTTTTACAAATTTATATATAGTTTATATTTCGGGGTGGGTGCTGTTAGTGTGCGTTTTGGGGTGAGTGGGTGCTCTTAGTGTGTGTTTTCAGGTGGCTGGGTGCTGCTGCTATTGTATGTTTTCTTTTCATTGTTCTATTTAGCTTTTGCTATTAGTGGGGGTAGTTTTTGGTGTAGAAGTTGTCTTTGGATTGTACTTTCCCTTGTTTCCTTTCTTACTTGTCCTGCCTGGTTTTGGCAAGGTTCAGGTCTCACTTAGGTGGGATCTCGGTTTTTGTGTTGCAAGTTTGTTGCTAATTATGGGAAAAAAATGGAGCTTATATGTTCCTGATAAGTATTCTTTATTTTATGTGTAGAATAAATATGATGAGGAGAAGAGAGAAAGATATAGGGAGAGTGCGTCAGAACCAGAACTTGGTATGAAAGCTTGGAGGGGGGCGGCTAGAAAACCCTCTAAGAACCATATTTACGGTTTTAACTACAAGGGTGAGTGCCTCAAAGTGGAGTGAATCATCTTTTACTAAAGGTAAACAAAAATCGGTTCGGTCCAGTCCACATTTCAGTCAAGGGCTTAATTAGTCTTCAGTCTGGTCTGGTCCAAGATCAGAAAACCCGAAGACTGATCAATATCCTTTTAAACATTTGAGTCTTCCTAAGATTATTTCTTTGTTCCTAATATTTGGTTCTATTATGGGGTTACAGGGTCTGTTGAAAAATAATGGATCTGTTGAAGGATTATTTAAAAGGCTATAATTGTGGTACGTCCTAGGGACCGATCTTGACATTTCCGAGGTTTCAAGTAGCTCTCAAACAAGGCCCTTCATGTACAACAAATTACAATAATTTTGATGATAAAATAAAATTTATTAATATTAAGAAGTCATACTTTAAAAACAAAACTCCAAAAATGTGGGGCCCTTAAAATTCGGCGGCCCCCAAGTGGTTGCTTGGGGTTATATCCAACCATGGATGTCTTTAGGGGAAACTAGATCTGTTGAAATCAGAAAGGAGCTTGTGCTTTGACCTTTGTAACATTTAAACATAAAGGAGCATCAAAATTACAAATCATTGTAATGTATTTGTTTCTTTATTTTGAAGCTCTCTAGAAGTTGATGATCTTGCATTTGAACGCCAAAAGAAAAATTCTGGTGATACTTGGATTGATGAGCATACAAAAGCGGCATATAATGCCCTTTTGACATTAGATGAAGAGGAGATGGAGAAGCCTGGAATTGACACATTCAGCACTTTCGAGGCATTCATGAAAGTGCTCGGCCATTGGTTGGGACAACAAAGGGGCAAGGGAGCTAGCCTCCATCCAGCTGTTAGGAGGCAATGCTTGTATGATTATGACCAACAACCTCACATATTTGAGGAAGTAATAGACTGGCACATTGCCGAATGAGTCTCCCAACAAGTCTATGAATTGAGAGCTGAGCTCGCCTAGAGGAAAAAGCCAAGCGGTTGAGAGGGAAGCTTGCCTTAGAGAGGAGCTTATTTGTATGGTGCTATCTATTAATTTTTTTTGTATTGCTTATGAATATATATGAAATAGAGATGGTTGAATTTATATGTTTATAACAGTAAATTTCTCGTGCATATACAAAATCAAATTAGTGTGGACAACGAACCTCCTTGGCTTTTTGTGAATTACTTGTATTTGGCTATGATAGATTAAGTTGATAGGATTGTAAAGGGTTGACATAATTCATTTTGTTGAGTTTCTTACGTAGCACATTATCATTGTATTACAATTAAGTACTTCTAGTATTGTTTTGGGTTTCAACAGTAGTTAACATTATATTTATAAATTTCAGTGGTTTTGATACTATATAATATAGTGTTCAATTAGGCACGAGATGGTATTTAAATTATATGTATTGAAATAACATTTAAAAATATTTATCATAATGAAGTACTAAATGCAATGATAGTTGTTGCAAACTGTATAGTCTTTGGCAACGAAACTTATCATTGTAAAAGACTGGTGTAAAATAAGTCATTGGCAATGTTAGGATGTTGTTGCCAAAGATTATTGTTTTTGACAAATGTAGTTTTGAAAAATCAATTTCTTTACAATGACAATTGACAATGTGAAAGACAATTATTTTTGGCAATAATAATTATTATCGCCAAAGATATTTTGTAACTTGATTATATGTAATGGTTTCGCCACAACTTCTGTTGTTGCCAAAGATCATTTTCTTGTAGTGCATCATTGCCATTAAAAGCTGGCATGGGAGGGAGTTAAGGAGACTTTTGAAAGAGTAGGTGGTGTTGGAAAGGAAGGTCAGTGGCAGGTGGCGAATGAAGGACATGAGGGGAAATCGAGGATTGGGGGGGGTGGGGTGGACGGGAAATCGAGCATGCATCTACAGGCTAACATGGAAATGAGGACTCAAAAGAGGATACTCTCAACATGTTCATGGACCTAGAGGCCCATGATGTTTAGGGTTTAAATGATGAAGACCAAAAGGAGATTAAATAATTTTATAAAATGTACATGTGTAAAATATAATTAAATATTGTTTTAATTTTATAAATAATTTATAAAACGTTAAATATAACAAATAGTGAAATAATAAATTACACATGAAAAATAACATGAGTGAAACCTGTGTCATGACACGGATTTGATCAATGAGGACCTGGAAATATGTCTATACTGGGTTAGGCTCATGTCTGACATGAGTCAGAACCATGTTAGACAAGGGTTATTACCAGTCACATGTATGGCTCTGGGCAAGCATGGGTTTGGCAAAAAAAATAGTAAAGAAAAAAGACCCTAGACTTAGCCCACAACATTGGATGAGTTGACCCATGGTCGGGTCGGATTGTGTCATTTTTATGACTGACCTATTGGCTGCATCTAAATATTGCAGTCCACAATCTTTTTGAAATAATTTAAAGTCAAAAAGTTACATGCATTTAAAAAAATAGTTCAAATCTTAGTAAGAATGTAAAGTTGGCCCTCATCGAATTCTCATTTATTAGAAGTGTCACAACATTACATTTCGTGTGTGAGATGGTAAGAATAACAAAATGTTTTACACATTTTTACATCGTCTTCTAGATTATTTTATTAGATATTGTAACTTTTAAGTTAAATATTTTTTTTATAAATTTCTAAACTATAAAATAATTTACTAAACCTTATGATATTAATATGTAATTTGCCCTATAAAATATGAAGAAAAGCTAGAGTCAAAAGTATCGTGGATTACATAGACTAGGTGTAGTTCATCTTTTTAACAATTTAAAGCTATAAAAAAGATCTAGTTGACTGTAAGACTTGTATTTGGTTGATATAAAAGATCATTTTATATCTTTTTTATAGTTTCAATAGAAAGATGAAAAAGCGCTTTAAGCAAAAAAAGATGTGAACCTATATCTTTTTCATAACTTATTTAAAAAATATATTTTAAAAAGACTATATTAACATTAAATCTTCATGACCATAACCTACTTTTACTTATTATTATCACCCCCACCTACCACCACTTTTTTACGCCCATGGGTCGCTATAGCCGCCACTCTTCACCATCATAATCAACTATTATCATTATTTTTCTCTTACCTATTATTATTAATTGATTTATTTTATTAAGTTATTTATGCGATTATAATATATAAATTTCTTTTTAAAACTTGTATCAAATATTTTATTATGTAAAAATTTTTTTTACACTGCACAATCAAATATTTTAATTTAAAAAGATACAAATCTTATAAAAATAAATAAATTAAAAAAAATAAGTTGAACAAAATACCTTACACTTCAGATTTTTGCCTAGCCACTCATACACCCCAGGGAATACTTAAATGGATCAAATTGGGCTTTTGTCTTGTTGGGCCATCCGAGTAGAACTAAAAGCCCCAAAATGTGCGTGCTCTTGCTCCCTTCATTTGTGAAACCCTAAATGCATCCTCCTCTCTCTCTCTCTCTCTCTCTCTCTCCCTCGCCGCGGTTGTTTGAGAGTCATATGAGAAAAGTATGGCGCCATCTTCAGGCTCTATTGAACAGCTTGTACAGCTCTTGGGAATGGATGGAATAGGCAAAAAAATTTTAAGGTATGGTTCTTAACTTTCTACTCTTGTTCTTCATTCTATTCATTCTTTGTCTGTTTCTAATTTTATAGTGATTTTGTGTTAGTTTGAGTTAGATTATCTGCGCATTGTTGCGGTTGAGCTCCGATTCTGCTCTTTTTTTGCGGATTTCAGTCAGGCTGAGTGCTTATTGGGGAGTAAGAATATAGAAATTTACTTAATTCAGCTAAAGTTTTCATCCACGGAAGAGAGCACAATAAACAACAACAACAACAACAACAAGCCCAATGCCTCAAAGGCTCCCGCTTGCACAGGGTCTGGGAGGGGCAGGATGTACGCAGCCTTGGCCCATCGGAGTGAGACTCTGATGAGAGACTGTTTCCGAGGACCCCCAACAGCACAATAATTTCAGTATATCAAGTAAAGTTGATGTAGACATCTCAATCATTCTCAACCTTAATTTAAACATACATAACTTAGTGTATATATAGAACCATCACATTCAAACTCTACAGATAACCTGACAATGCGCATAAATCTTACATAATTGGGGATATAAATATTTTAGTGATTTAATTATCTGTGAAATTAACTAGTTGTTTGGGATAAAATAATTTTCTGTATCAGTAATGTTTTTATGTGCATTTTGTTCTGAATTTCGACGGGCAATTTTTATTTTTTATTTTTTATTGTTTATTTTTTGTTGTGAAACCTTTAGTTTGTGTGACGTACTGCAATTGTATATATAGAAATTTACATACATTATAGGATAAAGCTAACTCAATCTAGATAAGGCCAAATCTACAAAGAGAAGATAATAATAGATCTGAACACATATATAAGATAATATATCCTAATACGCCCCCTCAGTTAGAATGGGGGGACCACGTGCAAATTGGCCTTGTGAGTGCGGAAGTGATCAGTGGATAGACCCTTAGTAAAGATGTCTACAACCTGGTTGTTAGTAGGTGTATATTCACCCTTAAGGACCTTCTCACGAACATAATGATAATCAACATCAACGTGTTTGGTGCGATCATTGGAGATTGGATTAGCTGCAAGTTATGTGGCAGAAACATTATCACAGTAAAGAGCAATGAGACTTAGACCAAGATCTCTCATGATATAACGAAGCCAGTCACTTACAGCAACAACATTAGCCACAACCCTGTACTCTGACTTAATGATAGATTTAGCAATAGTAGGTTGTTTCTTGGCACGCCAAGATATAAGATTGGGTCCAAGGAAAAGAGCATAACCAGTGGTAGAACGCCTGGTATTAGGACAATCACCCCAATCAGTATCAGCATAGGCTGTGATTGTGGAGCAAGAGGCTGGTTGGACGGTGAGACTATGGTCAGGTGGGAGCTTGAGTTAACGTAGTATCCGTTTAACCATTTGCTAATGAAAGAACCTGGAAGTATTTATAAACTGGAAAACACGGTTAGCTACATAGCAAATATCAGGTCGAGTCATGGTAAGATACTGGAAAGCACCGACAGCACTACGATACTCAGTAGGATCAACAAGTAATTCTCCATCAGTCTGAGAAAGTTGGACTCAAGTTGGCAAAGGAGTTTGGACAGGTTTATAGTCAGGCATATCATGTTTGAGTAAAAGATCAATGGTGTGTTTAAGTTGAGTTAAAAAGAGACCTTGATTACTATGTTTGGCCTCAATGCTAAGAAAATAGTGAAGATGACCTAAGTCTTTCATTGCAAATTGTTGAGAAAGTGTCTTGATGAATGACGTTAGTAACGTTGTATTAGAGCCAGTTAGAATGATATCATTAACATAGAGAAGAAGACAAAGAAGAGCTGTGGGAGAGCGAAAAATGAAAAGAGATGGATCAGCCCGACTACAATTAAATCCTTGACTATGAAGGTCTTGGGACAAATTTCAAAAATCCTCCATAAGTTTATTAAACTAGCGCAGTGGAAAGGTTTAAAATTTCTAATTTTAAATCTACTGATTTAAAATCATAATTTAAACGGACAGGCTTCTACCCTAATACATTCATAATAATTACAACAACAACAACATACCCAGTGCCTCAATGGCTCCCGCTTGCGCAGGGTCTAGGAGGGGCAGGATGTATGCAACCTTACCTCATCAGGGTGAGACCCTGACGAGAGACTGTTTCCGAGGACCCCCAACCTGGCAACGCATTCATGGCAAAAGGTAACATTCATAATAATTACATGAACTATAATTAGCATAACAAGAAAACTGTAAATAAATAGAAAAGCAAAAAACTTAAAAGAGTAAGAAAGAAGAATACCTAGAATTGCTCCAAAATAAGAATATCAGAAGAATACCAGAATAATAAAAACTCTGATGAAGCAGAGAAAATCGAGACCCAGCTGTTTTTGATGGGTATGGGGTAGGACAAGCTGAACTCAAGCTAGTTGGAGAAGCAACCGTCGAGATCCCCTTTCCACCTATCAGAGGATAGCTTGTGTTTCTGACGTGTGTTTTTCTTGTTTTCGAGTGTCTTTCTGTGGAGGGGGAGCTTTCCTTTATATAGAGGCTTGTGGTGGGTGTCGCTTTTGGGCGCCTGTCTCTGGGCGCTGATGTGATTTAAAGAGGGTTTTAAAACCGTCTACTCGCAAGCGTACGAGGTCATCGTAGCTTTGCTGAGTGTACGGGTCGTCTCCATAGGGAATCGATGTCAAGTTAGAATTATCACTCAACGAACGATTAAAAATTCGGTTGTTTTTATGTCGAATCGAGTTATTGAATAAACAAAGGCAATTAAACAATGGCAAGTGAATTTAATGCGATTAAGGACAGTTTAGGGAGTGAATTCGGTGTAGCTTTACTCGAGTCCCTCTATTGTATTTTACTTAAGATGACAATTTAAAGGATCTAGGCTACAAGCTCTAGATCTGGGTTAATATATAAATTAGGGCTTGGGGTAATGAACTAGTCTAAAGGCATAACCTATCTTAGCACCTTAAGTGTAGCATAGGTTATTTCATTTGCACTACTTAATTCCTTTATTGCTCCTAACTTAATATTAAGAGTTATTAAAGATTGGGTCTAGGGTTGGGTACAACCTCAACCCGGAGCACGCGTGAAGTCCTGTTATGTTATATGGTCTTGGCTACAAGCATAAGACTTGTCGCTGGAGGGTTGAAAACCTAGACATGGCTACAAGCACACATAAAAAATATCCAACAATAATGAAGAATTCCCCACAGGAGTGCAAAAAATAACATAGTTAAATCGTCATCTAATAAAAATACAAAACGGAAATCCGGACAGCTACCCGTCCTTCATCCCTAAACTAAACTATTTACTCTTCCATGGGAGTTTTACACATCATAAAATTCAAAGAAAGAAATACACAATGCGTAAAAACAAACAGAAGAAGAAACTCCTTCAATCTTCGTGTTGATGCCAATCTAAGCCTGAATTCTCCCAGTACTCCAACCAGTTGCACTTCGGCTTTTGAGAACTTGTAGATCTCGTAGCGGCTTCGGGTTTGAGAGGAAGGGGAGGACATGCGGCTGGAAAAAAGCGTGGAAAAAAGCTGACCTCCCCTCTTCTATTTATAGGCGCAGCGGATGCTAGGGTTCCGTGAGGAACACTCTGGACCGATTGGGAGTTGGGTTGGATCGATCGCCAAAAACGCCGATCGATCGGTGAGCTCACGCAAAGCTCCCGATCGATCGGTGCTTTTGGCCGATCGATCGGCAGGCTCTCTGTTAGTTTCTCTAACCGTGAGTTGCTGATTGATCAGTTCTCCAAGCCCCTTTGCTCGATTAAGTCCCAAAACGCTATGAGATGTACCCGGTTCACCGAATTATGACTCGATGGGTCTTTCTTTTGCACAAATGGTTGGGTTTCTCCGATTAGTCTTCAAATATGCTTCAATAGTGCTTGATTTTACCGGAATTCTTCTTTAGTCTGCTCTGATGTGTTCCACATGGAAATGTACCTAAATAGCAACCAAACACAAATGTAGAGGCCGAATATATGGCAGGAATGAGAAATAAAATATGTAAAAATCAGGTGCATCAATATCCCCAAACCCACACTTTGCTTGTCCTCAAGCATGATTCAACTTAAACTAGCTACCGATCGGAAAAGTTGAGTCAGGCATTTAACAGCAAAGGTCACTTGTGAAAATTATTGTTCAATCATATTTGAGGGTGTACCTGAGAGTAGGGAATCCTTATGTGATGTTATTATTGCACTAGTTCTAACTTAAGTTTCCGTTATTAGGATCTTTTTACTAGTGAGTGATCTTAGAACTTCTCTCCCCTTTGTCTTATTTCAAAACCCTCCAACTTTAAGAAGAAATAAAGATAATGAGTAAGGGAACAAGTTATCCTAACCCTTCACAGCTAATCAATCTTCTTCACTCGGTTAGGCGTGTCTCTCTCAGACCCATGTAGCAAGTTTTCGGTTGGCAGCTCCCGATCCAGTTGGCTCAATGTCCTAGGTTTTAAGAGACCCCTACGGACCTAATGGCTCAAGTCCAAGGAATTCATAGCCTAATCCGTTAGCACATACTCTTTGTTTCTCCCCCTTAGGTATTAGTGCTTATATAGTGACCTAAAAGGTTGATTCTTTTTTAGCTTTCCTGTGGCCTATGTAGCGAGCTTTCGACTGGCAGCTTCCAACCCAGTTGGCTCAAGGTACCAGGTTTTAAGATACCCCTACGGGCTTACTTGCTCAAGACACAGGACGATTCTTTAGACGCAATTATAAATTTTTATTCAAACTTTCAAATTCCTTGGATACTTTGTTGGTCCTTCAAGACCACTCAATTTCTGGAACAACCTTATCTCATATCCTTAGTTCGAGAATTCAAAATTAAGTGGTGGGATAAATACATCCTCGAATGGGATTGAACCACTGATTTCCTTTCAAAATATTTCCAAAACAAAAATAAAAATATTCAAATCCCCAATCCGGTTTCTCTAGGCATTTTAAAAATCCTTCTAAGTCTCATCCTCCGAAAACTTCACCATCAAACTCTTCCTCAAAATCCAAATCCCAAATCTCAAAGGAACTTCTGACTCAACTCCTTCAACAAATTCAAAGTTCTTCCTTTGATGAGGATGATGAAGGTGTCAGTTCAAAAATGATCCGTTCGACCTCTTTTGAAGACTTCAAGAGCTGAATAATTCAGAAGGACAAGTGTCTGTCCTAAGTTCAAAATTTTTACAGATGTGATTCCTTCATTCAAAGGCTAAAGACAAAAGATGCACAGTACACTCAATAATTCAAGACAAGACAAAAGATGCTACTATTGACCGTACAATAATTCATGACATGTTACTGTTGACTGTACAATAATTCAAGACAGGTGTCCAGTACTGTAGCAATTATTGAAGGCTGCTGCTATGGAATTCAAATTTTTGTTTTAAATCCGGGGTGCTTCTACGTCTATAAATGGGACGTCCGACTTCATTTGAGGGAGAGCAAAAATCATCCTCTCAAATTACGAGAGCGAAAAATATCCTCTCACAATACAAGAGCGAGTTTGGGAGAGAGCTCACAAAATCCTCTTACTATCAAATTTTGTAATTTTATTTACAAGTATTGTACTTTAGCCCTCCATTTCAATTTGTAAGTTTTATCTGTATTTCAATTTAATGTTCAATTGATCTTTTGTACTCCATCTAAGTTTTATATCTCCTCTGCAGTCCAATGGGTACCTGCAACGCCGGCCTCCTCGCCAGCGTCCACGCTGCCCTAAGTCGAGCCCACGCTCCACGCACCACGCATCACCCTTAGTAGAGCCCACACCAACCCACGCACCACCGTCACCCAACACCACCAGCCCCCACCAACTGCACCTATATTAATAGTACCTATAATTAACTATATTATAATTATATAACTATACTATACCTAATATATTAATAGGTATAATATAGTAATATTAATATAATATTACTAATATATATAATATATTAATACTATAGTATATATTAGTATATACTAATTGTAATATAACTATTACTAGTATATTAGCTATTAATATTAGTAGTATATTAATAATATACACTATAACTAATTACTAGTAATATGGTATATACCTAGTAGTATTATATAATAATAATATATTAGCTATATAGTAATATATGGCTAATATTATATACTATATTAGTACTAAAATTCTTGAATGTAATATTCCATTTTTCAAATGGTTAGAATCATACATATTAAGGAATTAAGTACCAAATCCTTTTATTCAAGATTTCATAAATGTTAATACAAACCCTACAACCAAATGGCTAACAACAAATGGACAAGTAGTCCAAACTATTCATCCTCCAAAAATTTAATCGGCAATGTTTAAAACCAAGAAATGGCAGCTACTCCTTTCCGCAGAGAAAGAGAGGATAAAGAAGGTAAAATTGCACCTACAATCAATAATATAAACAAAATTAATGAACAAAATAATTTCTAAGCTTTAAATCTCAAAACAATATCGGAACAATTAAATTCAGTACATAATAATATAGTAAACAACAAATATAAACGCAAAATAGAACAATCTCCAATAATCCAACCAATTACTTAACCAACATTTCAAAATTACACGATCCCTGGACCGATACTTTAAATACCTCAAAGCTACCCTATTCAAAGCTTTCCAACTCCACAGTCGCAAACAAATCCATTCTTTCAAGGAATTCAACAACATCCATTTCAACCCTTCAACCTAACTCAACAAGATAAAGAACAAATAAGATCCAAAAAGACAAAAAACCCCTGACATCGAAATATTTGAAAAAATAACTCAAAAATTAAAACTTTTGGACAAACCTACAAGTAACCCAACAATTCAAACCATCTCAAATGGTGAAAACGACACCATTGATGAAAGATCATCAATATCTTTAACCGAAATAGAAATTCAAAAAACAGAAGAGCAGTTTAATACAAATACAATTGACAACCCTGAACCTTCAACAAATAGAATAAGAACAAACTAGAAAAATCAACCTACAAAGAATTATTATCCAAGACCCACACCACCCGATATTCAATTTGAAGAAAGAAATCAATATACCACTGTGTCATTCAATGGGAAAGATATCCATGACTGGAATATAGATGGGAAATCAGAATATGAAATAATAATTACATTAAATCAAATGGTAATGGCCTCAATGGCTTATGAAATATTTAATCCAACTATTACCAACCAGACAGCAGCAAGGTTAATTGTTACTGGTTTTACTGGACAACTCAAATCATGGTGGACAAAAATACTACAACCTCTTGATAGGGAAATGATACTCAATCATTCGCACATAGAAAACAAACCATTAGACTCAAACGACGTCAACTCTCCTTACATTGAAGAGGAAGTTGAAGACGCAGTCGAAACATTAATTTGGTCAATAACAATAGCCTTTATTGGTAGCGCTGATGAAGAAAAAGAATTAGCAAATTATTTTTAACAAATTTAAGATGTCCATCATTACAAGATTTTCGATGGTACAAAGACATGTTTTTAACACATGTACTCAAAAGGGAAGATGGAAATCAAACATTTTGGAAAGAAAGATTCATAACTGGACTTCCAAAATTATTTGCAAATAGAATTATGACAAAAATTCAAGAACTATGTGGAGCCTAAACAATCCCATGGAACAACATTACTTATGGTCAGTTATTTGCTTTCATCGAAAAGGAAGCTTTACATTTATGTGAGGAACAAAAGCTTCGTAATAATCTTAAAAAATTTTAGGCGAAGAAAGAACTAGGATCTTTCTGTGCTTTCTCCTAAACTTGCTCTTGTATTCTGAGAGGATATTTTTCACTCCTGTAATTTGAGAGGATGATTTTCGCTCTCCCTCGAATGAAGTCGGGACGTCCCATTTATAGATGTAGAAGCACCCCAGATTTAAAACAAAAATTTGAATTTCGTAACAGCAGCCTTCAATAATTGCTAAGTGCCGGACACCTGTCTTAAAATTATTGTACGGTCAATAGTAACCTGTCTTGAATTATTGTACGGTCAATAGTAACCTCTTTTGTCTTGTCTAGAATTATTGAATGTACTGTGCATCTTTTGTCTTTAGCCTTTGAATGAAGGAATTACATCTGTAAAAATTTTGAACTTAGGACAGACACTTATCCTTTTGAATTATTCAACTCTTGAAGTCTTTAGAAGAGGTTAAACGGATCACTTTGGCTTGGTAGTTAAACTGGCACCCCGGGGTTAGGTAGGTGTAACAGGAACCCTATTCTTGGAGGTGTAACCGAAAATTTATTTCCTTTTTTTTCTTTTATGAATTAAAATTTATTGGTTTTTTTTTTTATCTTTTTTTGTTTTTAATTTTTGGAGGTCTAATTTTTTTCTTTTATGGATTAATTATGAAAAGTCTTAAATTGAATTTTTTTTTTTTTTTTGGGTTTGTGGAAGTTAAACCGGCACCCCGGGATTAGGTAGGTCAAACAGGCACCCTATTCTTGGAGGTGTAACTTTTTTTTTCTTTTTATGGATTAAATACAAAAAGTCTTAAATTAAAATTTTTTTTGGGTGCCTTGGAGGTCTAATCGGAAATTTATTTCTTTTTTTTTCTTTAATGGATTAAAATTTATTGGTTTTTTTTTTATCTTTTTTTATTTTTAATTGTTGGAGATCTAACTGGCACCTTGTTCTTGGAGGTTTAAGTTTTTTTTTTTTTTTTTTTTTCCTTTTATGGATTAGTTATGGAAAATCTTAAATTGAAAATTTATTTATTCATTTATTTTTTTTGGGTTCGTGAAAGTTAAAGCGACACCCTGGGGTTAGGTGCAATTTGGGGGTAGGAATACCAAATCCTATACTCGTACCCGCCACAGGTATGAAGTGAATACCCTGGGCAGGCTTGAAATCCGTGCCCGTACCCGCCCCATTGCCATCCCTTTGGTACGTTGAGATATAGTTGGGCTACTTTTAGATTAATTGTTGTTGTTTAATCTACAAATAAATAAGCATTGTTGTTTAATCTACAAATTAATTGGGGAAATCGTACGGTTTGAACCCCCCACCCCCACTTTATTCTTTTTTAGACCTTCTTGACCATAAATAGATTTTTTTGGACAAAAATGCCCTCCCACCTCAGCCCCCCCCCCCCCAATCCGTCCTCTCTCTCTCTCCCTTTCTCTCTGCTCATTTAATGCAAGGCAGGCAAAAGGACACTTTTTTTACTTTTTTCACTCTTCCTTTTCTTCATTTTTTTTTCTTTTCGAATTTTTTTGTCAAAAAACAAATATTATTTTCAAATTTGTCCTTTTTTCTTCTTCCCTCCCAGACCTTGTTTAGGTGTGTTTCAAGTAATTAGTGGTGTCTGAAATAAAACCATACACTGTGTATGATGCATTATAATGCTGTAAAGTGAACTTATTCAGGTGTATTTCAAGTAATTAGTGGTAAATTACTTATCATACACAATGTATGATAGGTTATAATGGCATAAAATCAACTTTTGCTGTTTTTTTCAAGTAATTAGGGGTACAGTGGTCTGAAATCGAATCATACACTGGGTATGATGCGTTTTAATGGTGTAAAATGAACTTATTCAGATTTATTTTAATTAATTAGTGGTAAATAACTTGTCATACACAATGTATGATAGGTTTTAATGGCATAAAATCAACTTTTGCAGTTTTTTTTTATGTAATTACTGTTACAGTGGTCTGAAATCGAATCATACACTTAGTATGATGCGTTTTAATGGTGTAAAATGAACTTATTCAGGTGTATTTCAAGCCATTAGTGGTAAATGACTTATCATACACAATGTATGATAGGTTATAATGACATAAAATCAACTTTTGCTGTTTTTTTCAAGTAATTAGGGGTACAGTGGTCTGAAATCGAGTCATACATTGGGTATGATGCGTTTTAATGGTGTAAAATGAACTTATTCAGGTGTATTTCAAGCAATTAGTGGTAAATGACTTGTCATACACAATGTATGATAGGTTTAAATGGCATAAAATCAACTTTTGCTGGTTTTTTCAAGTAATTACTGTTACAGTGGGCTGAAATCAAATCACACCATGGGTATGATGCATTAAAATGGTTTAAAATGAACCTTTTCAGGTATGTTTCAAGTAATTAGTGGTAAATGACTTATCATACACAAATTATTATAGGTTTTAATGGCATAAAATAAACTTTTGCAGTTTTTTTATGTAATTACTGTTGCAGTGGTTTGAAATCAAATCATACACTGGGTATGATGCGTTTTAATGGTGTAAAATGAACTTATTTAGGTGTATTTCAAGCAATTAGTGGTAAATAACTTATCATACACAATGTATGATCGGTTATAATGGCATAAAATCAACTTTTGCTTTTTTTTTCAAGTAATTAGGGGTACAGTGGTCTGAAATCGAATCATATACGGGGTATGATGCGTTTTAATGGTGTAAAATGAACTTATTCAGGTGTATTTCAAGCAACTAGTGGTAAATGACTTGTCATATACAATGTATGATAGGTTTTAATGGCATAAAATCAACTTTTGCTGGTTTTTCAAGTAATTAGTCTGATTTCGAATCATACACTGTGTATGATGCGTTAAAATGGTGTAAAATGAACTTGTTGAGGTACGTTGCAAGTAATTAGTGGTAAATGACTTATCATATACAATGTAATTAGGTTTTAATGGCATAAAATCAACTTTTGCGATTTTTTTTTATGTAATTACTGTTGCAGTGGTCTGAAATCGAATCATACACTGGGTATGATGCGTTTTAATGGTGTAAAATGAACTTATTCAGGTGTATATCAAGCAATTAATGGTAAATGACTTGTCATACACAATGTATGATAGGTTTTAATGGCATAAAATCAACTTTTGCTGTTTTTTCAAGTAATTACTGTTACAGTGGGCTGAAATCGAATCATGCAATGGGTATGATGCGTTAAAATGGTTTAAAATGAACATTTTCAGGTATGTTTCAAGTAATTAGTGGTAAATGACTTATCATACACAAATTATTATAGGTTTTAATGGCATAAAATCAACTTTTGCAGGTTTTTTTCATGTAATTAGTCTGATTTCGAATCATACACTGTGTATGATGCGTTAAAATGGTGTAAAATGAACTTGTTGAAGTACGTTCCAAGTAATTAGTGGTAAATGACTTATCATACACAATGTATGATAGGTTTTAATGGCATAAAATCAACTTTTGCTGTTTTTTTCAAGTAATGAGGGGTACAGTGGTCTGAAATCGAATCATACACTGAGTATGATGCGTTATTATGGTGTAAAATGAACTTATTCAGGTTTAGTTTAAGTAATTAGTGGTAAATAACTTGTCAGACGCAATGTATGATAGGTTGTAATGGTATAATATCAACTTTTGCTGGTTTTTTTAAGTAATTACTGTTACAGTAGTCTGAAATCGAATCATACACTGGGTATGATGCGTTATAATGGTGTAAAGTGACCTTATTCAGGTATACTTCAAGTAATTAGTGGTAAATAACTTGTCATACACAATGTATGATAGGTTTTATTGGCATAAAATCTACTTTTGCAGGTTTTTTCATGTAATTACTGTTACAATGGTCTGAAATCAGCTTATATACGTGTATTTCAAGTTTTATTGGTATATGATGCACTTCATACACGGTGTATGATGGGTTATATTTGTGTAAAATCAAAGTATATTTGTGTATTTTTGGGATGTGTATTTAGAAAAAAAAAATATACATTTTCAATAAAATAATCCGTACGATTTTCCTTCAAAAAGGCCCTCCCATTCCCCCCTCCCCCCAACCCGTCCCCTTTCTGTCTCCTCATTTAATGCCATCCCATCCGTACCCCTACTCTCTCCTCATTTACTTACAGCTGTAAAACCCCTTCCCGCCTTTCTGTCTTCCCAATAAGCAACTTGTTTTACAAGCCACCTGTCACTCTCCTCTTTCTCTCACCGGTTCATTCTCTCTCTCCTCTTTCCGAATTTGTTCATCTCCTTTCTCCTCTACTTCAGCTGCGATTCTCGTTCCCGTGGGTCTGACCTCTGTTTTCACACCTTCATCCTTGATCTGTAGCTGCTCCCGTGTTTAATCACCATTTCCGAAGGTAAGTAAGAGTTATTTTTGTGGGGTTTAGGGTTTTGGTGCTCCAATGTATAATATCCGTTTGTTTCGTGCCATTTTCTGAACATAGTGCATAGTATTTGTTAGGGTTTAGGGTTTTGGTATTAGTGGCTTTGTGATTAGTGTTTTTTATTTGTGTAAAATGATCTTCTACATGTTTTGTGGTTTTTTTTCACGTAAAATCAACCTTTGTGGTATAATGAACTTCTGCATGTTTCATATGAGCAACCATACAGTGTGTAGGATTGGTTTTAATGGTGTAAAATCAACTTATGTAGATGTTTTTTAAGTAATTAGTGGTTTATGAGCGAGCAACCATACAGTGTGTATGATTGGGTTTAATAACCAACCATATAGTGTTTTTTATTTGTGTAAAATGATCTTCTGCGTGTTTTGTGGTTTTTTTTTCCTTGTAAAATCAACCTTTGTGGTATAATGAACTTTTGCATGTTTCGTATGAGCAATCATACCGTGTGTAGGATTGGTTTTAATGGTGTAAAATCAACTTGTGTATATGTTTTTTAAGTAAGTGGTTTATGAGCAACCATACAGTATGTCTGATTGGGTTTAATGGTGTATAACCAACCTGTGTTTGTGTATGTTAAGTAATTAGTGGTGTATAATCGATCATCCAGTGTGCAGGATTGGTTTTAATGGTGTATAACCAACTTGTATTTGTGTATTATAAGTAATTAGTGGTGGTGTATAATCAATCATACAGTGTGTCTGTTTGTGTTCAACAATTAATGGTGTATTGCTTTTATTTCAGATGGCATTTTACGCACGTAGGAAGAGCCGTCCTGCAGTTGAGGTTGATTACATTTTCCCGAGGGGTTTCTGGAAATTCCTCCAAGTCAACCAAATAGGTTTGTCAACCAAGGTTGTTACGGAGATAAAGGAAATCTTGAAGGACGACGAAGCCAAGGTTTGACACTGTATCCATTTTAATTATGTTGACTTTTGACAATGACATTTATGATCCCGTATTAACTAAAAGTGTTTTGCATTACAGCTTGCCCTTGCCTCACAATACAATGTCGGGCATTTGCTTGAGCTGAGTGAGACCAATGTCAGCTTCTGGCATAGTCTCATTCACGTTGTCCTTCTCCACCAGGTGGCCAACCCCAATCCCGAGGAGTTATCATTCTTATTTGGTGGGAAGGTAGTGCACCTCGGGAGGAGGGAGTTTTGCATTCTCACCGGCTTGAGATATGCCGGTGTGGAAGATGTACGCGGTGGTCCCAACAGGCTGGTTGCCAAGTATAGCATGAGGGAGAGGATGACTAGGCATCAGCTTTTTGATGCATGCAGAACCTGCTCCATCATGGAGGACCAGGTTGAGCTTGCTGTTGCCTACCTGGTCGAGGGTCTACTGTTCGCCAAACGCAAGCGAACGGGCATTGACCCGAACATCCTGGCCCCCGTGGACGATGTGGACTCTTTCAATCGTGTTGCATGGGGATCCTTGAGCTGGAAATTCTTGGTGCAGAAGCTCAAGGATTTCGCTGCAAGAATGCAGCACGGTTTGGAGAATACCTACTCCGTCCACGGGTTCTACGATGTGGTTTCCATATTTGCCTTGAAAACCCTTCCAGAACTTGCCAAGGTTGGGGCGGTGAGGGTTGGCGACCAGCCTCTTGGGCGGATCCTTAACTGGAAGATGTCCGTTAAGGCTCCATACTCCGCTCTGCTCTCAACGGTATTTGATCAGGTAATAAATACACTATGTTGTTATTGTTTTACTACTGTATGTTTCATATATTTTGGGTTAGAAGTATGATTTGTAATTTTACTAACGTGTATATGATGTATCTTCCTTTGATCA
Organism: Simmondsia chinensis; assembly: GCA_018398585.1. Taxonomy (NCBI): domain Eukaryota; kingdom Viridiplantae; phylum Streptophyta; class Magnoliopsida; order Caryophyllales; family Simmondsiaceae; genus Simmondsia; species Simmondsia chinensis. The sequence goes on along the minus strand of JAGTTD010000008.1, from coordinate 32,600,341 downwards.
ACAATTGAATGCCGAACCGATTAGACTGACGAGTGCGGAAGCCAGTTAGCCTAATCTACAAGGCATTCCCTATGTTGAGGATGCTGAGAAGGGGTTTCAATCTCCTGTTATGGCAATGCCAGCAGAGCTTGGTGAGGAGCCACAACCATTGGCAACTCAACCTCCGTTGCCGGCATCCAGGGAGGACCCGTATCCTACGTCAACCAATTCGGCGGACCAATCGGTATGATGAATTGTTTGGTGTTTATTTAATCGCATTTTTATCCGTGTGGATACTATATTATTCAAATTTGCTGATTATGTCAATTTGGAGGACTTATTGCAGGTTATGGAGAGACTCGAAGCGATGGGTAAAGATGTGCAAATGGTACGGATGCAGCTTGAAGCGCACCAGCTAATGCTGCAAATGTATGAACGACGATTTGAGGCTCAGGATGCACTGATTAAGGAGCTGCTCTCAGACCGTCAAGCGCATGCCACATCGTCGCAATTATGTTCATCGATTTCCGCTCATCCATCCCCGATTGAGCAAGCCATAATAGTTTCTCGTGCACGTACTGGGCAAGACACTAGATTCCTTGTTAGTGTCCCAATTTGTTATGTTTTCATGCATGTTGATGCTTATTGACTTTTGCTGTTTGCTATGCCATCTAGGGCCGAGGAAAATGTCTTCAAAGAACCATCGTCACCGCATGTGGAAGGCGTTGAAAACTTGATAGCATTGTCCGAGACAGTGTGTAGATTGGGGCAAGAGAGGAGGGACCCCAAGCCAAACCCCAAGTACAAAGGTGAGGAATGAACTGCGGAGGGTAAGAGTAAACGGGCAAAAATTACCCATCCTGGACCGGAGCCAGTTCTGCCTTTCAATCCATTCCAGCCTCCCTCCGTCAAAGACATAGAAGATTTTGAAGATTTTTACAAAAGTTTCCACGCAACGGTCGCTAAGTGAGTGTGATTTTGCACGATGCTTTTTGATAATTAGTATGTAAATATTTCTAGAATGCATCTTTCTTATGTGTGTTTCAAGTAATTAGTGGTGTCTGAAATAAAATCATACACTGTGTATGATGCAATATAATGGTGTCAAGTGAACTTATTCAGGTGTATTTCAATTAATTAGTGGTAAATGATTTGTCATACACAATGTATGATAAGTTTTAATGGCATAAAATTAACTTTTGCTGGTTTTTTCAAGTAATTACTGTTACAGTGGCCTGAAATAAAATCATACACTGTGTATGATTCTTTATAATAGTATAAAATGAACTTATTCAGGTGTATTTCAAGCAATTAGTGGTAAATGACTTGTCATACACAATGTATGATAGGTTTTATTGGCATAAAATCAACTTTTGCTGGTTTTTTCAAGTAATTACTGTTAGTGTTCTGAAATCGAATCATACACCGTGTATGATTCGTTATAATGGTGTAAAATGAACTTATTCAGGTGTATTTCAAGCAATTAGTGGTAAATGACTTGTCATACACAATGTATGATAGGTTTTAATATCATAAAATCAACTTTTGCTGAATTTTTCAAGTAATTACTGTTAGTGTTCTGAAATCGAATCATACACTGTGTATGATTCATTATAATGGTGTAAAATAAACTTATTCAGGTGTATTTCAAGCAATTAGTAGGTAAATGACTTGTCATACACAATGTATAATAGGTTTTAATGGTATAAAATCAACTATTGCTAGTTTTTTCAAGTAATTACTGTTACGGTGGTCTGAAATCATCTTTCTTATGGTATGCTTATATATCATGCTTGGTATTGTATATTACAGAGATTTGAAGATCCCCTTTCCGTTACCTAATGATCAACGAATGGATTTCTCTTTTTTGACTGTGACGACGGGTCAATTTTGGTATCGGTTGAGAAACGAGGACGCCTGGCTTACTGATGAGGTATGTTTCCCATCATGATAGTTTTGCCGTGTGTCAACTAATAAGTAAAATCAACCTGTGTTAAATCGACTAATGTTATTGTGTATTAAATAAGTAAGTGTTGTATTACTAGTCATACACCGTGTATGATTGATGCTAAAGGTGTAAAATCAACCTGTGTTAGTGTGTTTTGAATAAAGAGTGGTGTATGATTAGTCATAGGGTTGAACTGTGTAAAATGAACATGTTTATGTGTGTGAAATTAACTTGTCCAAGAATAACTTGTGTTAGGGTGTCTCAACTAATTAGTTTTGAATCGCAGGAAATGGATGTAGTTCTACACTATATTTTGGAGAAGAAACATCAGTGGCCAGAGCAATTCGACCAAAGGGCAACATGCGCGGACACAACGGCTGCTCCTCAATTTGGACCCCTACTAAAACAGACTCAAAACAGTGGAATCCCGCTCGAGTCAGCTTTTACTGATTTTGATTCGTTGATCATTAAGTTCCTTGCCGGGGATGCCACATATGGGGTCAGCTGCCACAACGTGGTTCAGATATACATGTCCATTAATCAACCTAATGAACATTGGTTCCTTGCTGCCATCCATCTTAATGATTGGCGGATACAGTTATTTGATTCCTTGTACTCCGCCAAATCCAGGGCAGCAAGATTAGAACATGTGGAACCAATTGTAAAATTGCTTCCACATGCTCTAGTGTTGGCTAATTTTTGGGATGTCCGAAAGGACCTCATACATTTCAAGGGCAAGCCTTTCTCGGTAACTTACAACCGGAATGAATGTCCACAACAAAGGGGTTATGACATCTACTTCCCATGCAATTTTACTATTCCGTTCATTTGGACTTTTGGTTCTGAAGTGGATGCAAAATAGTCATTACTTGCAATGATGTATAATTTCTGACTATGGAATCTGTATTAATATTAACTGCAGGTCAGACTGGAATTTTTGTTGTAAAGTTCATAGAATTTTTGCTGACCAAAGGACTGAGCATCTCCCAATGCACGCCAGCGCAGATGGGGAAATTGCGGCAGTATACTTGTGTACACTTGTACAGACACGGAAGGAATAAACGGATTCAAATGCATACATGTCAATAAAATTACGTTATTCATTATATATTGTTTTCATTATACTGAAAATTATATGTAATAAAAATGCATACTTGTACCAAAGGATTTATATTGTATTCATTATATTGAAAGTTGTATGTAATATTGTATATTTTGATGTTGTTGTATGTTCCTATTGATGTATTTTCAAATGGTGTAATGAAAATTGTCAATTTTTGAAGTTGGTTGCAATTGTGTGATTTTCTTAGGGTTTGATGTTTACTTTGAATGTGATACAATGTTTACAGACCACCAATATAGGTTAATTTCACCGCATCATACCAGCAAAACCTGAACTTCACACATGTAAAGGTTGTTATTAACCATTAAAACTCATCCTACACCGTTTATAATTGGTTATACACCACTAAGTACCTAAAACACAATTGTAGAATTTGATTTTTCACCCATATAATTCATCATACACCGCGTATTAATGGTGTGACACCAATAATTTTCAACAAACTTAAAAATACATGCACAGTTCGTGATTTTACCATACTTCAAACTCATCATACACTGTGTATGATACGTAGAACTTGACACACATTAAAACCCTGCATACAATTTGTATGACAAACTGGACATATATAACTGCTAGAACTACATACAGTTGTCCCTTGCATCCACTGCATGCATACAAAGTTCAAGATCCTTATCATGCGGATGAACTTCACACCATTACAACTCATCATACACCGTACACCATGTGTGATTGATCATACACCACTAATTGCTTGGTAGACCGTTGATGAAACATGATCTGTAGAAGTGCCACCTCTCTTTGTGTCTCAGCTGTCACTGGCCCACCACCGCCGCTGCTAGAGCCACTTACATTAGCAATTTAAACGGCTCGATATATTGAGGAACCGTATATGCTTGGCTTCCTGTCCATCTCATCCATTTATAGGGGAGAACCGTGGGAGAGGGGTATGATAAAGTAAGTGATAGTTGAGGTTATTAAATGTCTTACTTGGTAGTCCATTATGACCCCTGAACATTCAATGTTCAACCACTAACCACCCCAACCGGTCAGCCTCATCCATATAAATCAATAAGGGTATTTATATTGATAGTACATAATTTCATTGATAGTTGTGGCAATTATAGTGTAATAAATAAATTTACAGTTTGTTTCAATTACTAAGTGACGTATTATTTACCATATATAGTGTATGATAAGTATTAATAGTATGAAATCAACTTGTACAAGTGTGTTTCAACTACTTAGTAGTGTATTACTTATCATATATAGTGTATGACGAGTATTAATGGTGTGAAATCAACTTCTACAAGTGTGTTTCAACTACTTAGTGGTGTATGACTTACCATACTTAGAGTATGACAAGTATTAATAGTGTGAAATCAACTTGTACAAGTGTGTTTCAACTACTTAGTGGTGTATGACTTACCGTACATAGTGTATGATAAGTATTAATGGTGTGAAATCAACTTGTACAAGTGTGTTTCAACTACTTAGTAGTGTATTACTTACCATACATATTGTATGATGAGTATTAATGGTGTGAAATCAACTTCTACAAGTGTGTTTCAACTACTTAGTGGTGTATGACTTACCATACTTAGAGTATGACAAGTATTAATGGTGTGAAATCAGCTTGTACAAGTGTGTTTCAACTACTTAGTGGTGTAGTGTATTACTTACCATACATAGTGTATGATGAGTATTAATGGTGTGAAATCAACTTGTACAAGTGTGTTTTAACTACTTAGTGGTGTATGACTTACCATACTTAGTGTATGACAAGTATTAATGGTGTGAAATCAACTTGTACAAGTGTGTTTCAACTACTTAGTAATGTATTACTTATCATACATAGTGTATGATGAGTATTAATGGTGTGAAATCAACTTCTACAAGTGTGTTTCAACTACTTAGTGGTGTATTACTTACCATTCATAGTGTATGACAAGTATTAATGGTGTGAAATCAACTTGTACAAGTGTGTTTTAACTACTTAGTGGTGTATTACTTACCATTCATAGTGTATGATGAGTATTAATGGTGTGAAATCAACTTGTACAAGTGTGTTTCAAGTACTTAGTGGTGTATTACTTACCATATATCGTGTATGATAAGTATTAATGGTGTGAAATCAACTTGGACAAGTGTGTTTCAACTATTTAGTGGTGTATGACTTACCATACATAGTGTATGACAAGTATTAATGGTGTGAAATCACCTTCTACAAGTGTGTTTCAACTACTTAGTAATGTATTACTTATCATTCATAGTGTATGATGAGTATTAATGGTGTGAAATCAACTTTTACAAGTGTGTTTCAACTACTTAGTAGTGTATTACTTACCATTCATAGTGTATGATGAGTATTAATGGTGTGAAATCAACTTGTACAAGTGTGTTTCAACTACTTAGTGGTGTATGACTTACCATTCATAGTGTATGATGAGTATTAATGGTGTGAAATCAACTTGTACAAGTGTGTTTCAAGTACTTAGTAGTGTATTACTTACCATACATAGTGTATGATGAGTATTAATAGCGTGAAATCAACTTGGACAAGTGTGTTTCAAGTACTTAGTAGTGTATGACTTACCATACATAGTGTATGACAAGTATTAATGGTGTGAAATCAACTTCTACAAGTGTGTTTCAACTACTTAGTGTGGCGACACAGACCTGTGGACACCTTTGATGCTGATATGTGTGGCGATACACCATCCATGCATGTCGACATACATCGTAACACACTTGAAAAACACATCAACCACTTAGAACACACAATTGGGACCAACTTCAAAACAATTCATTGACAGTTTTCATTACAGGAATATACAACAATATGAAAATATACACAATTTTCATTACACTATTACATACACATCACAACCTTTAGACAATTTTCAGTACACTGGATACAACGTAAATCCTATGGTAATATACAATAACATATACACATCACAGTAAAATTTAAATCCTATAATGTACAATATAAATCCTATGGTAAAACGAAATTATATAGGTATGTCACAAGTAAAATTTATACATTTGAAGACTGTAAGTTAATTTGGAGGAGAGACTTGAGATGGACGGCCGGAGTTGGATGAGGTGCATTCGCCACTAGGATGCAGAGCAATTGGATTCTTGCACGTGGATCGGTTATGCCCGTGTTCCTTGCACCGACTGCACCTTTGATGAACACGCTCCTCACCGACAGACGGAATCCTCCTCTTTCGCCTCCTCCCAGAAGAGATTCGCACGTTGGGTGGAAGAAGATTCATGTCAGCTACATCACGCGGGATACGCTAGTCACTTATGTGCGGCATCGGGTAGACGACACTTCTATACTACTCGTACCAATTTTCTCTACTGTAGCAGAGCATAAGGACTGTGCTGTACCACTGCTAACGCATGCTCACATGGAAGCTGCTTAAGCTGAAATCTGCGGCAGGTATATGTCCAGAGTGACATATCTATTACAAAGTTTTTCTCCCCATCGATGACGTCGAACGTATGATCATTAGCTCGCAATATCTGCATTACCACAATAATAGACAAACGCGTCAAACAACCAAGGTGCATGCAAAATACAAAAATATGAGAAAAATAAAAAAAATTAAAAAAAAACAACAAAACATAAGCAACGAAACACTCGAAGGGCACCAAAATTAGCGGATTTCACACTCGAAGAGCACCAACACGCTATAAACATGCTTTGTAGTAGGGATTAAACATGACAATATGTACGGAGCTTACCGTCATCGTTCTTGCTAACTTGAATCTGTCTTGTAATTTTTTTTTGACGTCGGGGGACATTGTATTGATGCAAGCTTCAGCCTTGGCTCTTCTTTAGTGAAACCACCTCTGCAACAGTAGCCTACACTCATCAACAAGGGCTGTAATTGGATAGCCACGTACCTTGACCAATACAGCATTTATGGATTCCGAAATGTTTGTCGTCATTATGTTGTACCGACGACAAGGGGAGTGGGAACGAGTCCACTTGTCTAGTCCCACATCTTCTAAGTAATCTTTAGCCCCGGGTACGGCACAACATAAACTGAAAAACAAACTATGGAATTATTGAATGTTGTATCCTTTGGCTGCTTTGTAGTAGTACTGATCCAAATGCTTCCTGTTGCTCTTGAATTTGGCCTTCAAGTTGTTCAGCAAGTGGTACATGCAGAGCCCGTGAAATGTGACGGGGAAAAGTTCTTCCACCGCGCGTTGGATGCTTCGGTGTCTATCGAATACAATGACATGGCCAGCAGGCTCCCCAGTTACTTCCTTCAACCTACTGAGGAACCAATGCCACGATACATCATTCTCTGAATCACCGATGCCGATAGCAATCGGGAAAATTTGCTGGTTGGTATCGTGGCAAACGGCCATGAACAGAACACCCCGGTACTTTCCCTTGAGATGTGTTGCGTTAATGCTTACAACCGGCCGGCAAAACCGGCACCCATTAAGTAAAGCACCAAACGCAATGAAGAGGTACTGAAACCTACTTTCATCATCTGTCTGTAAATAAAATATGGTACCGGGGTCAGTCTGTTTGAGGACTTGCAGATAGGCAGGCAAGAATGCATACGACTCTTCGGCCGTACCCAATCTAACATTGTCGTATGCAAACTCTCTCGCCCTTCAAGCAACACTGTAGCTGATATCGACACCGTAGCAACTGCGGATTTCATCTATGACATCCCGTGGCTTGAACACTCTCCCGGGGTTCACAAGTTTCGTGCGGACGCACTCCCCAACGACCCAACTGGTTGCCTGCCTGTGTCTAACAGTGGTGAGATCGCTAGGGTGGTTGTGGTTCTTTTCTACTTTTGTAACCATCCAGCAGCCACCATCCGCTACACACGTAGCCCGAACCCTCCATGTGCAGCCCTCTTGTGCGCAGCGGACAACCGTTGAGGATTTGTTCGACTTGGAGCTCCTGAATTCAAATTTTTCCCTAAGCGCAATCACTGTCAAGTTAGTCAACAAGTCCCTCTTCGTCATAAATATTTGATTGGCTTCAATATCCTCAACCATCCGGCCCTGCGCATATACCCCGTCAATCCGGCTCCTCTCATCACCGGAGCCAGCCTCATCATCAGAACGAGGATCACCAGCAGCTTGGATGTCAGGGTGGACATTCAGTTGACCGCTGGGTTCCGCATTCCGTTCCAATTCAGGTTCGACAATCAGAGGGTCTTCACGGAAAATATTACGATGCTCGTAAATGTGCCCCTCTGGAGGTGATGCATCAGGTACAGTCGGTTGCACCTGGGATAAATTGATATTGTCCAAATTATCCCATGCACTTTGATTGAAATTTTTCCAATCTCCACCTGTTGCTGTTGCCTCAACCGTCACAGTAGGCATGTTCAAATCTACATCAGATGCATCTACACGGGCTGCTTCTTCCATCCCCGCATCCATACATCCACCAGAAGTCTCGGGAACCTCAGGGTGCGAACGGCCACTATTCTCGTCACCATCGGGAATTGTTTGAAAGGGAGTTCGTTGCCAATCGAAGCTAGGATTCCTGTCACTGGATGACTCTACAGTTACGATCAAAGGATGCTTCGCCCTATCTTCTTTGGCTAGTGCCTTCCAAAACATAACGGACCTATCGTCAACGACATCGTACAAGGGCACGGCCGGAACGGCGGTGAAAGATTGAAAATGCATCTTTGAACCCCCATCCAACTGAGCACCAATCACCTCCGCCACAGTCCTTTGCAAACCAGCGAAGTCAGTTTTCTCATACACAAAAATATAAGCCAATTTTTCACCAGCGTACTTTGCCCTCTCCTTAAAGTGGCCACCGTACAGAACGCATGCAATAGCGGCATCACCCATTACTGTGGACAAGAAAAAAAAATGATATCAAAGCAAAATTGACATGAAACACACTAGGGTGGAATGAAAGTACAGCATTGAAACCATTAAAAAACGGTGTATGATTGGTTTAAAACCATAATACACAAATAACACCACTTTAAGAAAGAATACATGGTGTATGATTTGCGTTACAGTCATAAACAAGTTCATCACACACCTTTTAAAGCAATCATACACGGTCTATAGTTAAGGATACCACATTCTATACACGAAAGACACCAAAACAGGTTCATCCTAGACCAATCAAAGCTATCATACACGGTGTATGGCAAACCATACACCATTTTGTACTTGAAAGACACCAAAATAAGTTCATCATACACCTTTTGAAGCTCTCATACACAGTGTATGGTTTAATATGCCCCATTATATACACAGTTAAAACCAATCATACACAGTGTATGATGGATTATACACCATTAATTACTTAACATACACAAACAGAACTTGGCTATACACCATAAAACCAATCCTATACAGTGTATGACTGATTATACACCATTAATTACTTAACATACACATACACAGGTTGGTTATATACCATTAAACCCAACCATACACAGTGTATGGTTGCTCATAAACCACTAATTACTTAAAAAATGTCTGCACAAATGGGTTATACACTATTAAACCCAATCCTACACAGTGTATAACTGATTATACACCATTAATTACTTAACATACACATACACAGGTTGGTTATACGCCATTAAACCCAATCATACATAGTGTATGGTTGCTCATAAACCACTTATTACTTAAAAAACGTCTGCACAAGTTGGTTATATACCATTAAACCCAATCCTACACAGTGTATGATTGATTATACACCACTAATTACTTAACACACACAAACACAAGTTGGTTATACACCATTAAACCCAATCCTACACAGTGTATGACTGATTATACACTATTAATTACTTAACATACACAAATACAAGTTGATTTCACACCATTCAAACCTATCATACACGGTGTATGATAGATCATACAGCACTATTTACATGAAGCACACCTAAACAAGTTGATTTCACACTATTAAAACCTATCATACACGATGTATGACTAATCATACACCACTAATGAGTTCAAACACACCAAAAGAAAGTTATAATACATCATTTAAACCAATCATAAACCATAAACGACTTGTAACACATCGACCTCATAGGACAAGGATACATTAACGACAATGTTAGCAAATGGTCATGTTATCTTCAATATCTGATATGAAAACCGAGAAATGTGTGTAACGACTCAAAGTTGAACCTACAGTAATGCCACGAAGCTTCAAACACGATCTTAAAACGGCTTCTTCTTCTTCTTCTTCCAAGGGCCCAATGTAGCAGATTGAGAGAAAAATAAGAGAAAAATGGACTTGGGGAATTCAGATTAAGAGAAAAATAACAAATACTATGAATAAGAGGTGAGTAAATGGGCGGGAAATGAGAAGAAGGGAGGGATAGAGTGAGAAGCAAGTTACATGACATAAAGTAAAAATATGTACTTTTGCATTAAACGAAGAGAGAGAAAATGGAGTGGGGATGGGCTAAAGTACAGTAATCGGCTGCGCATTAAATGAGGAGAGAGAAAGGGGACGGGTTAGGGGGGTGAATGGGAGAGCCTTTTTGAAGGAAAATCGTACGGATTATTTTATTAAAATTGTATATTTTTTTTCTAAATACACATTCCAAAAATACACAAATATACATTAATTTTACACAAATATAACCCATCATACACCGTGTATGAAGTGCATCATACACCAATAAAACTTGAAATACACGTATATAAGCTGATTTCAGACCACTGTAACAGTAATTACATGAAAAAACCTGCAAAAGTTAATTTTATGGCATTAAAACCTATCATACATTGTGTATTATACGTCATTTACCACTAATTGATAGAAATACACCTGAATAAGGTCATTTTACACCATTATAATGCATCATACCCAGTGTATGATTCGATTTCAGACCACTATAACCGTAATTACTTGAAAAAATCAGCAAAAGTTGATTTTATGCCATTAAAATCTATCATACATTGTGTATGACAAGTTATTTACCACTAATTACTTGAAATATACCTGAACAAGTTCATTATACACCATTTTAAGGGATCATACACAGTGTAGGATCTGATTTCAGACCACTGTACCACTAAATACATGAAAAAACCTGCAAAAGTTAATTTTATGCCATTAAAACCTATCATATATTGTGTATGATAAGTTATTTACCACTAATTACTTGAAATATACCTAAATAAGGTCACTTTACACCATTATAACTCATCATACCCAGTGTATGATTCGATTTCAGACCACTGTAACAGTAATTACTTGAAAAAACCAGCAAAAGTTAATTTTATGCCATTATAACCTATCATACATTGTATATGATAAGTCATTTACCACTAATTGCTTGAAATACACCTGAATAAGTTCATTTTACACCATTAAAACGCATCATACACAGTGTATGATTCGATTTAAGACCACTGCAACAGTAATTAAATAAAAAAAACTGCAAAAGTTTATTTTATGCCATTAAAACCTATAATAATTTGTGTATGATAAGTCATTTACCACTAATTACTTGAAACATACCTGAAAAGGTTTATTTTAAACCATTTTAACATATCATACCTATTGTATGATTCGATTTCAGCCCACTGTAACAGTAATTACTTGAAAAAACCAGCAAAAGTTGATTTTATACCATTAAAACCTATCATACATTGTATATGATAAGCCATTTACCACTAATTGCTTGAAATACACCTGAATAAGTTCATTTTGCACCATTAAAACGCATCATACCCAGTGTATGATTCGATTTCATACCACTGTACCCCTAATTACTTGAAAAAAAAGCAAAAGTTGATTTTATACCATTATAACCTATTATACATTGTGTATGATAAGTCATTTACCACTAATTGCTTGAAATACATCTGAATAAGTTCATTTTACAGCATTAAAACGCATCATACACAGTGTATGAATCGATTTCAGACCACTGCAACAGTAATTACATAAAAAAACCGTAAAAGTTTATTTTATGCCATTAAAACCTTAATAATTTGTGTATGATAAGTCATTTACCACTAATTACTTAAAATATACCTGAAAAGGTTCAGTTTAAACCATTTTAACGCATCATACCCATTGTATGATTCGATTTCAACCCACTGTAACAATAATTACTTAAAAAAACAGCAAAAGTTGATTTTATGCCATTTAAACCTATCATACATTGTGTATGACAAGTCATTTACCACTAATTGCTTGAAATACACCTGAATAAGTTTATTTTACACAATTAAAACGCATCATATCCCGTGTATGATTCGATTTCAGACCACTGTACCCCTAATTACTTAAAAAAATCAGCAAAAGTTGATTTTATACCCTTAAAACCTATCATACATTGTGTATGATAAGTCATTTACCACTAATTGCTTGAAATACACCTGAATAAGTTCATTTTACACCATTAAAACGCATCATTCTCAGTGTATGATTCGATTTCAGACCACTGCAACAGTAATTACATAAAAAAAACTGTAAAAGTTTATTTTATGCCATTAAAACCTATAATAATTTGTGTATGATAAGTCATTTACCACTAATTACTTGAAACATACCTGAAAAGGTTCATTTTAAACCATTTTAACGCATCATACCCATTGTATGATTCGATTTCAGCCCACTGTAACAGTAATTACTTGAAAAAACCAGCAAAAGTTTATTTTATGCCATTAAAACCTATAATAATTTGTGTATGATAAGTCATTTACCACTAATTACTTGAAACATACCTGAAAAGGTTCATTTTAAACCATTTTAACGCATCATACCCATTGTATGATTCGATTTCAGCCCACTGTAACAGTAATTACTTGAAAAAACCAGCAAAAGTTGATTTTATGTCATTTAAACCTATCATACATTGTGTATGACAAGTCATTTACCACTAATTGCTTGAAATACACCTGAATAAGTTCATTTTACACCATTAAAACGCATCATACCCAGTGTATGATTTTATTTCAGACACTACTAATTACTTGAAACACACCTAAACAAGGTCTGGGAGGGAAGAAAAAGAAAGGGCAAATTTGGAAATAATATTTTTTTTTTTGACAAAAAAATTCGAAAAGAAAAAAAAATGAAGAAAAGAAAGAGTGAAAAAAGTAAAAAAAGTGTTCTTATGCCTGCCTTGCATTAAATGAGGAGAGAGAAGGGGAGAGAGAGAGAGGACGGATGGGGGGAGGGGTGAGGTAGGAGGACATTTTTGTCCAAAAAGGTCTATTTATGGTTAATGGGGTCTAAAAAAGAATAAGATGGGGGTGGGGGGGTCCAAACCGTACGATTTTCCAATTAATTGGGTAACCAAATTATTTTATAAATTTTAAAAAAAATGCAAATTCATTTGATTACAAAGTTGCACCCGCTCTTCCAAATCTACCAACAAATATATGCACACCAAACAATATAACTCTTATCATTTTGAAGGAAAGAGAACAAGGATTTCCACCACCTCAAGAAGCCGGGATGACCAAGAGAATCGGGTTTAAATTCCAAACCCGAGGCAAACCTGACCAATTTAGCAAAAGGACAGAAAAAGTATATGGTCTAAAGATTCAAACTCTTTTCCACAACTAGTGCACACTTGGTTCTCCCTTATTTTCCTTTTATGTAAATTATCTGAAGTGGCTAATGCATTGTAACAGCACCTTCAAATAAAGTGTTTTACTTTTGGTTCACAAGGGAGCCTCCAGATTTTTCTCACAGCTTTTTTAAGGGCTGTACCATAGGAGGTTTCCTCCACATTGATGCCCCTCATTTTGTTTTTAAGCCAACTTCCGTAACACTTTTTAACCGAGTACTCTCTGTTACTGGATCCTTTCCATATAACAGAGTCCCTCACGTTTGGACCTCCAATTGGAATTCTTAAAATTGAATTTGCTATGTCTAGCTCAAAGGAGGAGAGAACTTTATCTCCATCCCAACTCCTATCCTCATGGTTGACTAATTCTGAAAAAAGACACTAAGGTTGGTCTCCCCTCCCTACCCATTAACTGCAACTGGAGGCCTCTTTCCCGGAATCCATGGGTCCATCCCAATATTTATAGATCTACAGTCCCCCACAATCCACTGAAGGTCTTAGGCTAACAAGTCCCTCCCATAAAGGACACTCCTCCACCACCATGATGGATTTGATCCCGAATGGGCGTTTGAAAAGGAAGTTTTAGAAAAATGAATTCCTTTCACAACTTTTAGCCAAAACGCTTCAAGATTTTGAATAAGGCGCCAAGCTTGTTTTGCTAGAAGAGAAACATTAAAACCTTCAAAATCTCTAAACCCCAACCCTGCCTCCTTTTTTGGTTTTGAAAGAGTAGACCAATTTACCCAATGAATTTGTCTGATATCATTTCCTTTACATTCCACCAAAAACTAGCAATTTTACTATTTAATTTCTTGTAAAAAGATAACGAAAGTTTAAAGCAGTGCATAACATACATGGGAATTGATGATAAAACTGATTTTATCAGCACTTCTCGTCCCGCATAGGATAGAAGTGAATTAACCTAGCCTTGCATTTTTCGATTGACACAGTCAAGGATGAAATTTAACGCTCTTACTTTGGACCTACTCCAATTCATTAGTATCCCCAAATATTTTTCATTACCCTCCATTTGGCTTACCCCAAAGAAATGAAGACAATGATCTTTAATATCTTCTTTAACATTCGATGAGAATAAAGCCTTAGATTTATCAAAATTTGCTGACCTGAAGCTCTGTAAAATATTTGTATAGTCTCCTTCACCCTTGTGCATGATTGAAGATTAGCTTCAAAAAATAGCACACAATCATCAGCAAATAAAAGATGAGATAATGGCGGGGTGTATTTATTCATTCTAAATGGGCTCCACTGACCCCTTTCAACCTCACTGTTGATAGCACGCGACCGAGTGTCCATTATCAGAATAAATAAATAGGGGGAGAGGGGATCTCCTTGTTGAAGACCTCTCCCTAATTTAATTTTTTCCAATCGAACTCCATTAACCATGGGTCTTACTAACACTGTCGTAACACATTCGATAACCTAATGGACAAAAACACTGTGGAAGCCAAACTTGATCAAGACCAGTTTCAGAAATTCCCAGTTAACCTGATCATATGCCTTAGCCAAATCTAGCCATGACTCCTTTTCTTCCTCTTTTCCTATGTTTAATTATGTGAAGAGCTTCATGAGCTATTATTATATTGTCCTGGATTTGTCTACCCTCCACAAATGCTGCTTGTTATGGGGATATAATTTTTGATAAAATAGGCCTCAATCTATTAGCGATTACTTTAGATATAATTTTATAAATGAAGTTGCACAAACTAATTGGTCTATATTGAGTCATAGACTCTGGTCTGCTAGTTTTTGGAATCAACACAATATCAGTTTCATTAGTCTCTCAAAATGTACTTGCACTCAAAAAACGCTTTAACTGCACTAATGACATCCTCCCCAACTATGCTTCAGAAATTAAGATAGAAAATATCTAGATACCCATCCGGACCTGGATCCCAATTGCTTAACTGCATTTCGGATCTCTTCTCCACTTACTTCAGCACACAATATCTGGTTAATTTCATCATTGATGAGCATGGGAATAGCTTCAACTGCCTCCCCAAAGTTGTACCCCTCCTTACCCACATACAGATTGGGAAAGTATCTATGCACCACTCCTTGAACTTCATCTGGATTATCAACCCAATTACCTTCTTCATTTCTTATTCCGATCAAGGCATTTATTCTTCTCCTTATCAATGTTACAGCATGGAAGTACCTCGTGTTTTTATCACCAAACTTTAACCAGTCTAATCTTGATCTTTGATGCCAGTGTCATTCCTCAGCTTCCCAAATGATCTGTAACTGTCTTTTTAGCTCCTTCTCCAACTCTAAAACCTCCCCCATTTTGCTCTCATTTTGAAACTCAATCAGCTTCTACCTAATTGAGTTCACCATCTCATTTTTCTCTTTTCTTCTTGCTGACCACCATTTAATTAACAGGTTCTTGCATCTTGTCAGTTTATTAGTCAATTTTTTCATCGTTGACCCGTTAACTTGAGCACTCTTAACTATCCTCAATCACCTTCTCGCAGTCTTCTTCCAGGAGCCACTTGGATTCAAATCTAAAACCTGTTTGCTTCCTTCCTACTGTACCATTCAATAGAATAATAAGAGGGGAATGATCCGAGGCTACAGCCAGTTCTAAAATAGATTCCGCATACTCAAAAAGCGATAACCAGGCATAATTAACAGCTAATTTGTCAATTCTCTCCCTAACTGTAATACAATCCCCATTATACCTGAACCACGAAAACTTACATCTCTTTGACTCTAGTTCCGTTAATTGACCCGAATTGTAAACATCATTGAGAATTGAAAAGTGTGCACCTGATATGAGATTTGTAGATTCTTTTTCCTCCAATGTTTTACATCGTATTGAAATCTCCTGATACTGCAAAAGGCTCCATAATGTCCGCAAATCTTGAGCAAAATTCCTCCCAGAATTCCCTTACTCAAGCAGCGTCTGGTTCTCCATATATACAAAGATGTCTCCACACCTTCGAACCCTGATTCATCTCTATTCTAGTGTCAATCCATCTATTACTGCTGTGAAGAATCTGAACCTTGATGTCATCTTTCCATGCAATAGCAAGACCTTCTGATAAAGGAATCGGGTTTACCAAGGACACATTAAACATCTTCAACTCTCTCATCTTCGGTCTGACATAGGCTTCCTGCTGCTTTGTTTCTAACAAAAGCATCAAAATGGGCTTATAGTTGCGGTTTAGCTCCCGCAGAGCTTGAACCGCCAAGGATTGCCCTAAACCTTGATAGTTCCAACATATAAGACTCATTACGCTCAAGCCGGATGTTCTGGGAATCTTTCAGTTAGGTCACTTTTGTTCTGCTTCCCTATTACACCTGAAACACCCTTTCACTACGGACGAATTAAATGGCCCCTATCTTTCTTCAATTCGATCATCCACACTAAGATACGCCAGATCCCTTCGATCTTTACTTGTTCTGCACCAATTTGATATGAGACCTGCTAATTTTGGAGAAACTTCGAGAATAAGCAAAGAGAAGGGCACCAGGACCCTAGAAAAACTCTGCTTACAAGAGAGAGAGAGTGGTTGTAATAAAGATTTGATAAAATTTTATATTTAGAATTAAGCATTTTTACCATTTAAGGATAAAATCTAACTAAAATTTGTGACCATTTAAATCACTTTATATTTAGCATTATAAATTTGTAATTATGATTTGTAATTAATTTTATAAATTTGACTAGTAGATGCATAATTGGGTTTTGACAAACCTTAATTCAAAAACTCATATGCTTGTACACTTGCCCTGTAAGAAGAGTGCGACCTTGGATCCTATGGATCCCCGAGCAAAAGCTAACTTATCACGCTTGGACCCGTCAAAGTTAGCCTTGATCCAATTTAGGAAAGAACAAGCCATGAAATCTACACATTTCCACCTCCTTCTCAACAATAGAAAATAATATTATCCTAAATAGAGTCTGGGAAGTGGATGTATGCAGTCTTCCCCTTCATGGTGGTACCCTTAAGAGAGGCTATTTTTGAGAACCCCCAACCTGAGGGATGCAACACGAGGACTTCGAAGGTGGTCACCCATTTTGATACTACTCTCATCCAAGCACGCTTAATTTTGGAGTTCTACTAAAATTCGGTGCTTGCGTGTTAGTGCCCTCTGAGGTAAAATAATATTATTCTCCTTGCCATAATTAGGATAATAATATTACCAATGCTAAAACAATGTTATTATTATCATTATTTAAATCCAGTTACGTTATGTGAATTTTGGAGTCCAAATTAATTACTCTTTTAATGTTATACAATATTGTAAGGTAGTATAAACATTGGTCCATACCGGTAAGATATACTAAATTATAGCATGTATACGGATATTTATAGTAATAAATTAGCACACATGATTTATGTCTACCTTACACATTGGTTTTACCAAGATCCATAGTAGACCTAATATCCACCAGCTGAATGACATTGTCGTCCTATGACAGAATAGCTCGGCGCATGAGCTTTTTAGAATGGGTTCCATGTATATTGCTTAAATAGTGTATTTTAAGTTATGAATATATTTTAATAATTAATCACTAGTGTTTTTCCCGTGTGATATGCGGGTAGTATATGTATTGTACATATTTTGTTAAGCGGTGAAAATTTACATTGATCAAAAGAAGTGGTAAGCTATATAAAATTCACACTATAGTAAGTATGAAGCTCCATTTATAGAAGATAGGAAACATTAAGTCAAGATAGGTGGTTGTGATATTGGGCAAGGATCAAGTGCAGGCATTGCACAGTTGGCTGTGCCTAAAAAGAAGTATATATATATATATATGTATGAGTATTTATTAATTAAAATTTTAGATTCAATTGAATTTTGTTATTATTTGATTTTTTCAACAAAAAATTAATATCCGTTTTTATTTTATGTTTTAAATAAAAATTTAGTGAGTATTTAAATAATAAAATGGCATGTCATCATCTAATATATAAATTTATATTTTAATTATTTATTAATCAAATATTTGTTAGTTTGATATTTTCAACAAAAAAAAAAAGATATTTAACGGACATCTGACCGTAAAAAAATATATTTTGAACAAAACTTTAACTGGTACATAAAATGTCCGTTAAATTTTTATTGAAAACATTAAATTTAATAAATGTCTGATTAATAAATATTTTAAATACAAAATTTTAATAAATTTATAATATTAAAATTAAAAATAAAAATTTCCTTCCCCTCTCTCTCCTGCCCCTGTCCCCCCCGCCCCCCTAAAATCATAGAAATTTGAAATTATTACTTTACAATCAAACATTGAGTAGTTTAAAAAGGCATTGATACCAAATGTATAATGAAATATGGTGGCGATAAAATATTTAACAATGCTGGTAAAATTTACAGTTGCAATTAAAAAAAGTATAAATAAAAACACAATGTACCATGTCAAAAAACAAAAAATAAAAACACTATGTATGACCCTACGTATACACATTGCACAACTCATGGAATCGCTGTAACTATAACTAACTAGGTTTGTTCCCGTGCGATACACGGGTGATATTTATTGGCCACTGTAATTTGTAGCTATGATTTTTTGCGTTTAACAAACTGTCCATAATCTTGTTCAATTTACATAATTCTCATAATAGTAACTGTAAAAGTTTTTAGTAAAAAATATCACAAAACATATCTCCTATTTTAAGTCTTGAACAGAAAATTTATTTTCCCTTTTTTTTTGCATGAATGTTTTTCTTTTGTGGATTAAATACGGAAAGTCTTAAATTAAAAATTTATTTTTTTTATTTTTGGTTCTTGGAGGTTTAATAATTTTTTTTATGGACTAAATACGAAAAGTCGTAAATCGAAATTTTCGGAGGTTTAACTGGCACCCTGTTCTTGGATTACATAAGAGAAGTCTAAGATTAAAAATTTATTGCTTTAATATTTCCTTTTTTTATTTTTGGCTCTTGGGGACGGTTTTTGTTTTATAGAACCCTTTTTATTTTTTATCTATTAAATATAAAAAGTCTGAAATTGAAAATTTGTTTTCTTTTTTAATTTTTAGAACTTTAATGAATTAAGTTTTTGTATATCTTAGTTTTATTATCGAATGCGTAGATCTTATAAACCAAAGTCAAACTTTACATAACTCATCGGGTTAAAATAAATCATTCCTCGCAGTAGCCACGCGAAATGCCGCACTTCATGGACTAAATACGAAAAAATCTTTAATTTTTTTTTTTTTTTGGTTTTTGGAGGTCTAACCCGCGCCCTATTTTCGGATTACATAAGAAAAGTCTTCAAATAAAAGTTTATTGCTTTATGCACAAATATACGTTTGGCATAGTGCGCTAGGGTTTTTATCAAAATAACTTAATTATAACTTTTCTAGGAAAAAATAATCGATCTCTGAAAATTTAATGTTGAAAGATACTGAATTGGTGATTCAGTGTGACGTATGGTATGACGCTCTGGTTTATTTTGGTAGAAAAGTTAAAGTTGGGTTTTTTTTCCTATTAGGAAATAAAGCTGTGTAATTTTTTGATAGAAAAGTTAGAGGTAGGTAATTTTTTAATTAAGAGATATTGTGATGGCAATGGGGTTGGTGAAACTCGCTGCTCGTGGCTAGCTACCCCATTTGGGGCAGGTACGGGTATAAGTGGGGACCCGCCCTGCCGTGCTCCATACCTGCCCCGGCCCAACTCATATCCACCATACGTGTTTTATTTTGTACATAGTTAACATTCAAATTAAGAAATAAGTGTTTAAATTTAATAATCCAAAATCTTTATCAATGTTATAAAAGAAATAATTTGTTTTTAAAAATAGTATTAAATAACTAATAGGAGCAGGTATAGATAATCGTTCTATACGCATATTAAGGAAGTATAGGGCAGGTAATGGATACTCGCGGGTAATAAGGCGGGTAGGGGTACGGGCCTGTAACCGCTGGGGTGGGTAAGGATATGCACTTCATACCCGTGGCGGGTAATGGGCCAGGTACGGGTATAGGATTTTCGTAGATCTTATAAACCAAAGTCAAACGGGGCGGGTATGGGTATAAGTGGGGACCCGCCCTCATACCCACTATATGCTTTTTATTTGTACATGGTTAAATTTCAAATTAAGAAATAAATGTTTAAATTTATTAATCCAAAATCTTTATCAATGTTATAAAAGAAATAATATATTTTTAAAAATAGTATTAAATAATTAATAGAAGCAGGTATAAATAATTGTTCTATACGCATATTATGGAAGTACAGGATGGGTAATGGATACCCGCAGGTAATGAGGCGAGTAGGGATGCGGTCATGTAACAACCTCTCTTCAGGTTAACACTCTGAAGGGGGAAGGCTGCGTACATCCGCCCCCGCCCCCCCCCCCCCCCCCCCCACCCCACCCCCCCCCCCCCCCCCCCCCCCCCAACCCTGCATAGGCGGGAGCCTTTGAGGCACTGAGTATGTTCCTTTTTACCCGTGGCGGGTAATGGTCTGGGTACGGGTATAGGATTTGGGTGGCGGGTGCGGTTAGTTTTGTGTCTAGTGCGTACATCTTATAAACCAAAGTCAAACGGGACGGGTATGGGTATAAGTGGGGACCCGCCCCGCGACGCTCCATACCTACCGCACCCGACCTCATACCTGCCATACCCGGTTCATTTTGTGGCAATGAGGCTGGTGAACCCGCTACTCGCGGGTAGGCGCTCCGTTTGGGAGGGTACGGGTATAAGTGGAGACCCGCCCTGCCCCGCTCCATACCCACCTCGCCTCATCTCATACCCACCATACGCGCTTTATTTTGTACATTGTTAACTTCAAATTAAAAAAATACATGTTTAAATTTAATAATCCAAATTATTTATCAATGTTATAAAAGAGCTAATTTGTTTTGAAAAGTAGCATTAAATAACTGATATGAGCTGGTATAGATAATCGTTTTATACGCACATTAGAGCAATGAGGCGGGTACGGGTCTAGGATTTGGGTGGCGGGTGCAGGTATCGAGGAGGCACCCCATACCTGCCCCACCCCATTGCCCTCCGTTTGATACGTTGAGACATAATTGGGCTACTTTTAGATTAATTGTTGTTGGGTATCCACTTCATACCCGTGGCGGGTACTGGGGCGGGTACGAGTATAGGATTTGGGTGGCAGTACCGTTAGTTCTGTTGTCTAATGCTTAGATCTTATAAACTAAAGTCAAACGAGGCGGGCTGGGGTATAAGTGGGGACCCGCCAGGCCATGCTCCGTACCGGCCCGCCCCATCCCATACCCACCAATGGTTCATTTTGTACATAGTTAACCTTGAAGTTAAAAAATACGTCGTTAAATTCAATAATCCAACTTATTTACTAATGCTATAAAAAAAAATTCGTTTTTAAAAAGAGTATTAAATAACTAATATGAGTGGGTATAGATAATCGTTTTGTACGCACATTAAGGTAATGTGGCAGTACCTTGGGATATTGGCTAGAGATCCAAATTTAGTGCCTTTTGATATGAAGAATTGGAAGATATTTTTGAAGGGAACTAATAAGAAAGAGTCATGGGATATTATTGAGGTAAAATATGTTACTTTATATTTTGCCAATGATATAAGATTAAATTCTCTAGTTTTAGTCTTGTGGTTATATTATTTTCTAATGTTTGGTTGTGATTGAAATGTTGTAGTCGAGGTTTGCTTTTAATGCTCTAAGTCCAAAAGAATGAGCATTTGAGAAGATGAATCATTATATGAGATCGTGGAGATCTAAGTTGAAAAAGAAACACTATACAGTTGTAAAGAGTCTGGAACTCAAACTAAGACCACCAAATGACCTGGAACTAAAACTAAGACCACCAAATGACAGAGTGGATCCACAATAATGGAGGTATATGGTATATCGTTGGGAATCTACTGAGGGACAGGTACCTTCAAACGTGTTGTTTTATACATTTAGTTGTCAATTGAATTCATTTTCCTATTTAGCCTTTTCATTTCTTAGTTTATAAATTATGTTATAGAAAATAGCTGCTCAAAACACTGAAAATCGTGGCTCGAGCAAAATGGTACACCACTTGGGGACTAAAACTTATGCTTAAAAACGAGAAGAATTAGTAAGTGACATTTTTTATGGATGTACTTTAGTGCTTTTATGTCTTCTTTGATATTTCTTTTAATGTATTTGTGTTTTTATTTATTGGATCTAAAAAGAGAGCAATGGATGAAAGAAAAAGACCGAGTGGAACTTTTCAAGTGGCATATGGACAAGCCAAAAAAGAATTTGTAGATCTGGATTTGCAGACAAAGCTTGTATGTGGCTTATAATTTTGCAATTAATGAATCCATAATATTCAACATGTTTATTATAGAATGTGAATTAACTCATATGTGGATTCAAATACAGGATAACATACAAAGAAAGTTAGTTTTAGTCCCATTAGATTCTGATGTAAATGATGAGTGAGATAAAATTTATAAAAAAGTTTTGGGAGAAGACAAATACGCATATAAGAAGACATTTGGAATTGGAGTGAAGAGAAGTTGCATTGGTGGGTCAAAATAGAAAAATCATGAAACATTAATGATAGTTGAGGAAGAAGTGCAAAAGAGAAGAGCGTTAGAAGAAGAAATCGCTATTGAGAAAGAGAGAGACAGAAATTAGAGGAAGAATTTTCTATTAAAAAGCTATGGAAGAAAAACGACAGAAATCGGAGAAAGATTTTGTTAATAAGATAAAAGCCATGAAAGAAGAAATACCCACGCTAAAAGAATTTCTTTTCAAGTCAAAATCATCTAAGAAAAAGGTATTTTTCTTCCTAATGACATTCTTATTATATTAATATGTTTGTCATATAATCTCCTAATAATGTTCTTATTAAATGTTAGATTGTCATGGACTTGCTTATTTCTCTGTATCTTTTTTAAGTGATGCACAAAATTGTTATTGGCTTTTTAATTTTTGGTTGCAGTAGGACAAATATTTGGTTGTACTGTACTATTGTGTTGATCAATATATTTTTTGTTTTTGCAGAGGTCAGGTTCAAATTAAGGATGCGATCAATGTCATGAGGATGTTTTTGTGGTCTTGTTGCGACGTGTTTATGGATTGGCTTGTTGGTGATGTGTTTGTGGTTGGTTTGTTCGTGATGCTGAAACACGTGTTTGGAAACATCTCTTTTGGAGACTTGGTTATTTGTGATATTTTGTACTAGTAATTTAGAAACATTTGATGTAGAACTCTTTAAGTACCTTGAACTTTGTTTGCTTTACCTATTATGTATTGAAGTGAATATTTTGGGTTATAATAGAAACTAGTAGTATTAATTTATAGTTTTGTGTGAAGTAATTGTTATTAGTTATTTATATTATGCTTATATCTAAAATTTGGATGCTACTGAATAATACAGATATAAAAAATCAAATAGAAATGAAAAGTTGTTTTCGATTCTATTATATTCCCTTTGCATGGATTATTAATTGATACTAATTATATTAATAGTATTGGAAAGCAATCCAATACTATTATGGCTACGCCAATAGTATCATAAAGGAGATTTTTGATGCTATTGTATTAACCTTTGGCATAAAAAAGATGCCGATAGTAATGGCGTCAATAGCATCGGAAATAACCACTTTGCATCAATGACTTTCGATACTACATCTGATACTATTGGGACATCCGATACTATTGCTCTATATTCATTAGTATTCGATATATCTGATACTAGGGCAATAGCCACGCCAGTATTGCAATTGAAGAATTTTTTTGATACTAAAGGTCTATAGTATCGGAAAATAAGCTTTTAGTATCGAAAATTTTCTGATACTAAATTGCCTTTTTATTGAAGTGATGGTACCTGATTGATAAAATTTTAGTACTTTAGCATACTTAAGTGATAAAATTTTGAAACCTGAAGGTACTTCATTCTGTATTTTGAAACATCAGAATACCTAAATTATAAATGGTCAAACTTCAAGATACTTAAGTGATAAGGTTTTGTTTGACACATAGAATTGAAATTAGATTGTGGATAGAGGTGGCCACGGGCTAGGCTGGGCTGGGCCAAGCCCAAGGCCTGGGTCCCGACCTCTGGGGCTCATTGGCCAGGTGCCCCCCCCCTTTCTTTTTTTTTTTTAAACAATATGTAAAATTAAAAAAATACGAATTTGTTTTGTACAAAAATTATTATAATTCATTAATGAATAATATAAGATACAAATACAATCCATCACAATTATTAATAATGCTAAATATATGTAATAAAATAAAATGTAACAAATACAACTACAGCAGTTGGATCCTACTATTTAAAAGTACAAATATATTTATTTAAAAATACAAACAAGATATAGACATACAACAATAAGAAATTAGTCTACGCTGGCTGGGGGGATTGCTGTGCCACCGTCTGACGTATTGGTAGTGCGGTCGTCTTCATCCTCACTCGATGAACCCAGCCTCAGTACGTTTTGCTCCCTAGCCTCTGCGTGCATCCAGTCTTTTAAGCACGCGGACATCTCCAAGCTGGACGGTGATAGCTTCGCCCTCTTCGTTCCAAGCAACCTGCCACCAAGACTAAAAGCACACTCCAATGCTACTGAAGACACCGCACATTAGTATATCACATGCCATGGTGGAAAGCATGGGATACTAGGTTTGATTTGTACACCACCATTTTAAAATATCAAATTGTGGATTTGCCGATGTTGGGAAGAACTGTATTAGCGGAGTCCGCATATAGTAATCTAACTCGTCACATAACATGGGAGCTTGTGTGGGCCTGACTTGGTCCAATAGCTTCCATGCAATTGACGTGTGTGCACTACTTCCACTAGATGTGGAAGATCCAACTGTAGTAGAAGTAACAAGTGGATTATCATATGATAATCTCTGAGAATAATGGGAAAATAAAGTATGCAGGTCTGAATCGACTTGCGTAGTGAATTTTTGGATATCGAAATCATATTTTAATTGTTCGTAAAAATATTTGGCAAATAAGTTAAAACCTGTGAGTTTACAACAGGGATCCAAAATAGTGGCAAAACAGTATGTAAGGGGTAATTCAAAATAATATGTATAAAACTTTGTTTTCATTGCCTTAATCAATTAAGTCAACACGGGGTTGGATTCATTTTCCAAAATTCAAGACACAATATCAATCAATCTAGATATTACTTGTGGTACGGTCGGATAATAACAACCCGAAAAAAAAAAGGTGGTAGCATCTCAAAAAATAGTAAAAAATTTACAAATTTCGTTAATAGTGTCCCGGTGTACATTGTTTAGATTATAATCACTTAAATCTAAACGAGTATCCTGTACAAATTCCACTAGAACATCCTTGTATGGTAGTACGCGCTCTAATATTACTACGGTTGATGACCACCTAGTTGGTGTGTCTAATTTAAATTGTTTATACTCTAACCATGCATCTTACAGAGAAGTTTAAATCTTCTCTTTCTGGTGCAGGATGATTTTATTGCTACTGTTATATCTATTAAAGTGGAAAGAGAAGCGTTTATTAAACCCAAACCATCCATAACCATTAAATGCAGCATATAACAGATGCAATGTAAATGACAACATCGCCCACCTAGCACGGGTTTCATATGCCTACTTAGTTGTTTAATGGAAGCGTTATTACTAGTAGCGCTGTCGAAGGTGATACTAAAAATATGACGCTCTATCCCCCACTCGCGAACTGCCTCCATAATCGCACCCGTGATTATGTCTGCAGTGTGGGGATAATCTAAATATACAAAATGGATTATTCTTTTGAATGGTGAAGGAGGAATCGATCTAGTGTGCCGTTACACACAAGTAAGGCACACCGGGTTTCGACTTCCAAGTGTCGGACGTCAACGAGAACATACTCGTGTTGGCCCTAAAAATTTCAAAGGCCTCAATTTTCATCTTATTGTAAGCTTTAAACGTGTCCCGCTTTAAAGTTTCCTCAGGGTTTACCGCTGTTTGGAGATACTCCACGAAACTAGGGTCTTCTCAGGTGCTAAAAGGATTTTCAGCCCTAGTTACATATTTAGCTAGTTCCTGTCTATTAGTTTTTTGGGAGAACCTAAAGTTAGCAAGCGCACCGGTCACTTGCTGTACTAATTGTTGTTGGGTTCTATCCGGGTCTTGTTTGGGGTGGCACCTAATTATATGTCTAGTTAATGTACTTGTCCCACTGCCCGGTGGTTAACTAAAGGCCTTGGGTGGGTCACATAATTCACAAATCACTTATTATTTTTTCTATCTAAGTTGAAGTGCTTTCATACCCTACTAGTACTACGCTTACTAGTACTAGTTCTTGCGGGCTGAGTTTCGGTGGTGGGTGTGGGTTCCTCTTCAGTCTGTGAGTCTCCACCACCACCACCCAACTCAAAAAAATCCTGGTCATTATAGTATTGTTGTTATTGGAGGTCCCAATCTATGGTGTTAGTGTATGGAGGTAATGGGTCTGGTTCTAAAAATGCTCATTCATCAGTATCAAGTTCGACAACTCTACCCCTCTTAGGTATTTTAGGCGTTCAAGAAGACCTAGAACTAGAACGACCGGCTCTAGACGAAGATGCATTTTGTGCCATGGTAGTATTAATGATTAGTATTTAAAAAATATAACTACTAATGTAAATTAAGTAGATAAAAATGTGATACAAATAAAATTTTGATACTAAAATTACCGAAGCGAACAATGAAATTCGAACTTGACCAAGAATCTACGAGCTAGTGGTGGCCAATTTGGTGCACAATTCTTGCAAGTAGAAGGAGATACATGAATGTAGAGAGAAAAGAGAGAATCGGATTAAGATTTGTTGTGAGGAAATGGAATGGGGGAATAAGTATTTATAGATAATATTTTTTAAAACAAAAAGGAAAGAGTCGTTGGGGGCTCGGGCCGGGCCAGACCCAAAGTTTTTTGGGGCCCGACCCGGCCCACTAGCCACCTCTAATTGTGGAATTCCAATTCCAATTCCAATTCTAATTCTAGTGGAATTAAGAATTCTGATAGAATTGAAATTCCATTGTTTGGTTCCTGAAAGAAATAGGAGGCCGAAGTTATAATTCCAGAATGATTCGAGTCATTGTAGATTTTCGATCAATCGAGTTAGAGTTATTATGGTCGGAGCGATTCACTTTGAGTTCAAGTAATTCGTGCTTCGAGTCAAATTGAGTCGAGTATTGCATTGGGTCATTTTGTGTTCAAGTTAATTGATTTAGGTTTTTTCGGGTTTCAGGCTAGAATTAGATTCGAGTTGATTTAGGTCATTTGGAGCTCGAGCTATCTTAGTTTTGGGACAAACGGGTTGTATCATTTAAAATTTCGAGTCATGTTAGGTGAATTTGAGATGGATTAGGTCATTTTGGGTTTGGGTCATATTAAGTTTCGGGTCGACTAGGTCGGGTCATTTCCACTTTGGCTTTACTTCTTTACATTACATTCAAGTCGAGTAGTTTCATTTTTTTTTTATTTGAGTCATCTTGAGTTTTTGGTTAATCGGTTAGGACACGTCAAATTTTGTGTTAAGTTGATTTCGGCCATTTCAAGTTCAAGCTATTCGCGTTGGTAGATTTCAAGGTTTTGGTCAATTTTTAGGTTGTGTCTATGTGTTTTGATTTTGAGCCATCTTGAGTTTCGGTTAATCAAGTGGGGCCATTTGGGGTTTTAGGTTCATGAAATTAATATGGAATTGTCTGCTATAGCCCCTTTTCCAAGCAGATTTAACAAGAAAGAGAACAAGAAATGAAAATTGTTGGCATAATGGAGGTGAAAGCTGAAATTGATTACTCTCACGCGGCCAACACATATCAGGGTCAACTGATTTTCTTTGCAACAAAAATCAACATTGGTATTGTTAGTGCAAATCTGAAAAATACTTGCAAAATCCTTGCAAACGGGTAACCAAAATATCTCAGGTGTTAAGGCTATGTAATCACTTTTCTTAAGGTTTATTTTGGTATACGAAATATTCTCGGGAATACAACAACAACCAAATATAAAGTGAAGATGTGTAAAGGGAGAGATTGAGAGAGATGTGATGAGATTGAAGTTTGTTATTCAAGCACACACTACAAGATCACACAAGAACACTTGAACACAAAGTTCTTTCAATCTTTTTTTTCTCTTGTGTTTTATTCAATTTAATTCAATTCTTTAACCCATATGAAAACTAAGGATTATATATGCATGTGATGAAGAGAGACGACCCAAAACCAAAGCCAAAGAGCGGCGATGAACCGGGAAAAAATCGCGCAAAAAACCATCAAAACAGGCCTGTGTGTCGAAGTTGTGTGCTGACACACACATCGACACACAGGCTCACTGCAGATCTATGTGTTGACACACACACAGAGTGCCTTCGTGCGCTTCCCGTGTGTCGACACACAGCTGTTCCCTCATCGTTCTGTTGGATTGTGTGTCGACACACATGGCCATGTGTCAACACACACCCCTATCAAGATTTAAACATATAAAACAAGTATCAGACAATCTCAAATACATCTTATACATATATTAAACAACATTTTACATGTTCAACGTATATTTTGAAAATACATCAACATTCCCCCGCCATTTTCAAAATATAATCAATCTCGATATTAACATCTCGGCTAAAGGAGGCCTTATTGTGCATCAACGAGGGTGTCTTAAGATTGAACCCTTAGCTAGTGAAAAGATCATACAGTTAATCGGATCGAAAATGGTAGACCAAGCTTTGAACCATACAACCCATTTAACTAACCGACTATCTAATCACGCACAAGGCGTACTTCCCGTACACACTCTACAACTCCCAGATCGACACATCTGTGACCTTGTGTTCTGTGCCCTTCGTGAATGTTTAAGGGCCAAACCCTTAGTCAAAAATCAACCCTTTGAAGCAGCCAATAAGTTCTAAAACCAGGTCTATTAAGAGCTTTTGCTCATCCTCTTAGAATCTTTGACGCAGGTATCAAGCACTTCACTCCCAGGACGGAAAAATTCTCATTTAGTACTTGCGGTCACACAGATGACAAGTCTCTCTCATTGAACCCGAGACCTAGCGTCACACTAGGCGTCGAGTTGATGGCCAGTCATGGGCGACTAATAATGATAGGTTTCAACCCCGTCCCTTCATTTGTTCTCAGAACTAAGTCTCTAGCTAGGCCTTTTGTAAACGGATCCGCTAGATTTTGACTTGTTTTCACGAAGTCCACAGTGATAACACCTTCTCGAATAAGGTGTCTCACTATACTATGCCTTACACCAATGTGTCTGGACTTTCCATTGTACACCTCACTATACGCTCTAAAAAGCATAGCCTGACTATCACAATGGATAGCTATTGGTGAGATCGGCTTAGGCCACAAAGGTATCTCATACAAGAGATCCTTTAACCACTTGGCTTCCTTAGCCACAGACGCAAGAGCTATAAGCTCTGCCACCATAGTTGAATCAGATATGCAAATTTGCTTCTTAGAACCCCAAGAAACTTCACCCCCACCAATCAGGAATACCCATCCACTTGTGGATGCATGATCCTCCACATTGGAGATCCAACTTGCATTAGAGTATCCCTCCAAAATAGGAGGGTACCCTACATAAGAAATACCATAGTTCAGTCTTCTTAAGGTACCTCATTACCCGATGCACTGCATCCCAGTGCATCTTACTCGGATTGCTGGTATATATACTCAGCCTTCCAACAACAAAGGCGATATCAGGCCTTGTGCTGGTCATGGCATACATGAGACAACCAATGGCTTGTGCATACCCTAGTTGTGACACTGGAGCTCCATCATTCGATACTAGTTTCACACTAGGATCCATTGGAATGGATATTGGTGCACAATCAAAGAAATGAAACTTTTTCAACACATTTTCAACGTAGTAAGACTGCGTCAAGGAAATTGTATCACCATTCCTTATAATCCTTATACCGAGGATTACCTCTGCCTCACCCATGTCTTTCATAGCAAAGTTTTCCAAGAGAAATTGTTTAGTTCTCTCTATTTGTTCCACATCAGTACTGAATATTAGTATGTCATCGACATACAAACATATAATGACCCCTTTTCCATTATCAAACTTGCTATAGACACATTTATCTGATTCATTTATAACGAATTCGTTGTTTAGAACAACCTGATCAAACTTCTGGTGCCACTGTTTCGGGGCTTGCTTTAGCCCATATGAAGATCGTATGAGTTTACATACTTTTCTCTCTTGGCCAAGAACAACAAAACCTTCCGGTTGTTCCATGTACACTTCCTCTTTTAGCTCACCATTCAGGAATGTCGTTTGACATCCATTTGGTGTATCGCCAATTTATAAATTGAGACAAGGGCTATCAAAACCCTTATCGTCGATATTCTTGCCACGGGGGCATACGTGTTAAAGTAGTACAGCCCATGTTTTTGGGTGAACCCTTTAGCCACCAATCGGGCTTGAACTTATCTATCGTTCCATCGACTTTCATCTTCTTTTTGAAGATCCATTTACATCTGATAGGCTTACTACCTCATCGAAGATCCACCAATATCCAGGTATTATTCCCAATGATGGAATCCATCTCATCATTCACAGCCTCTCGTCAAAACGAGGAATCATGAGACCTCATCGCCTCATTAAATGTCATGGGATTAGCTTCCATGACACAACAATATGGAGCCACTTGGTCCACATCGTTCCTCGAACCTTCTACCAGAAACGGGTAGAAGTCCGAACCAAAATATTTCTCTTGTCTTGCTCTCTTACTCCTTCGGAGTTCCAGAGCACTTTTAGGGACATCTTCACTCTCATGACAAACATCGTCATATGACACTTGAGTGTCACTCTCAATTGGTACATAATCCCTCCGTCTAGGGATAGAAATAAACCAATTCTCATCAAATATGGCGTCTCTTGATTCTATTATTGTATTCACATTAATATAATCATTAGATTCAATTACATAGAACTGATGCGCCTTACTATGAAATGCATATCCAACAAAGATGCAATCAATGTCTCTTTCACTTAACTTCTTACATTTAGGTTCAGGGACTTTAATTACTACCCTACACCCTCACACTTTCAGGTAAGTCAAATTAGGGGCTCGTTTGTTCCACAATTCAAATGGGGTTATTTTATTTCTCTTATTTGGAATTCTATTCAGTATATAACAGGCCGTTAACATTGCCTCACCCCAAAATTCATCGCTAAGATCGTAATAGGATAACATTGAGTTAACCACTTCAGTTAGAGTCCGATTTTTCCTCTCAGCCACGCCATTCTATTGTGGCATATACAATGCAGTTATCTCATGTATAATTTGAGGGGTTTCAAAATACTTGGGATCATAGTATTCCCCACCACGGTCTGACCTAAGACGCTCGAGGAAGGTCTCATAGTATAATTCAGTTTCTGCTTTATGAGTCATCTTTGTGATTTATGAGATATATATAACAGAATCTCGAATAATCATCTATAAAAGTTATAAAATATCACTTTCCACCTAAACTCGGTGTGTTCTTGAAATCACATAAATCACTATGTACAAAGCCAAGTAAATTAGTCTCTCTTTGCACCGAAAGAAATGGCAATCTCGTTATTTTTGTTAACATGCATGTTTTGCAGTTATCATCAATCTTGTCTATGTGAGATATCAACGAAGAATTAACCATTTCATGCAATCTACAAAAATTCACAGGACCTAATCTTTGATGCCACAAAAATGACGAGTCAAACATATAAACAGAATTATCGATTTTATTATCAACGTTTATTTTGAACATGCCATTACATAAGTACCCTTTTCCAACAAAGACCCCTCCTTTAGACAAAACAAACTTGTTGGCATCGAAGACCAACTTGAACCCAAACCGATTTAATAGGCCACCGGACACGAGATTCTTCTTCACATTCGGAGCATAACATACATTGGTTAAAGGGTTTTTCCAAAGGTAAAAAGCAAATCAACTTTTCCCTTCCCGTTAACTGGTATAGTCACCCCATTGCCCATGGACAACACAGTTCCTTTGTCCATGGGTTCAAAAGTCGTGAGGAACCCCTTATCCTTACAGACATCTCTCGTGGCCCCCGAGTCAACCCACCAAGAGTTATCACTCTCGACTAGGTTGACTTCCAATATCATCGCCATGAACCTATCGTTCGAAATTTTGGAGTGATGATCAAGCCCCTTGCCTTTCTTATTTTTAAGGCGGTAACAGTCCCTACGTAGGTGACCGTGCTTCTGACACTCCCAACAGACCATCTTCGGCCTCTTGTAATTTTTCTTCATTTGGAAGTGTCCGGTTCTCTTGGTTCCTTTACTCGACTGGCCTTCTTCTGTGACATTGATTTTACCAACGTCACCAGGGCGATCTTTGTTGTCATCCAGTACCCTGTAGCCTTCCTCAACACGCAAGTGGTTAGCCAACTCCTCATTTGACATCTCTTTCTTCTTATGTTTGAGACTTTTCTTAACATCTCTCCATGAAGGTAGAAGTTTGTCAATTAAGGAAGAAACAACTATGATATCGTCCATGTTCATTTTATGTTATCTGAAATTATTCAAAATTCGTTCGATTTCATAGAATTGCTCTATAACAGGACGATCATCTACCATTTAATAATTATTAAATTGACTAACCAGGAATTTTTTGCTTGTTGCATCCTCGGCCATGTGACATGCCTCAAGTGCATCCCATAATTTATTTGCGGTCGGCATGTTTGAGTAGATGTCAAACAGGGTGTCAGTCATACCGTTGAGTATAAGTCCTCTGCAGATGTCGTCATCATTCTCCCATTTCAGTCTAGCCCTCTGCTCGGCCAAAGTCTCCTCCTCCTCAGAAGCGGGGAATGGAAATGGTGTATTCAACACATTCACCACATTCAACGCAGTTATGAGGAAGTGCATCTTCCTTTGTCATCGGCGGAAATTACCGCCATCAAACCTATCTAACTTCACAAAGTTGGCTGTCATTTCCCTCAATGATGAAGCCATATCCCAAACCAAAAGATAAACTTTAAGATTGTTAGTGCAAATCTGAAAAATACTTGCAAAATCCTTGCAAACGGGTAACCAAAAAATCTCAGGTGTTAGGGCTATGTAATCACTTTCCTTAAGGTTTATTTCGGTATACGAAATATCCTCGGGGATACAACAACAACAATCAAATATGAAGTGAAGATGTGTGAAGGGAGAGATTGAGAGAGATGTGATGAGATTGAAGTTTGTTATTCAAGCACACAACACAAGATCACACAAGAACATTTGAACACAAAGTTCTTTCAATCTCTTTTTTCTCTTGTGTTTTATTCAATTTAATTCAAGTCTTCAGCCCATATAAAAACTAAGGATTATATATCATGTGATGAATAGAGACATTCCACAACCAAAGCCAAAGAGCCTCGACGAACCGGGAAAAAACCGCACGAAAAACAGTCAAAACGGACATGTGTGTCAACACACAGCTCCTCTGTGTTGACACACACATCGACACATAGGCTCACTGCAGATCTGTGTGTCGACACACAGACTGCCTTCGTGTGCTTCTGTAAAAGGGCTGTGTGTCGAAACATGGGCCATGTGTGTCGACACACAGCTGTTCCCTCATCGTTCTGTTGGATTCTATGTCGACACACATGGCCCATGTGTGGACACATACCCCTCTCAAGCTTTAAACATTTAAAACAAGTATCGGGACAATGTCAATAACATCTTATACATATATTAAACAACATTTTACATATTATTCAACACATATTTTGAAAATACATCAGCAGGTACGAGCAATTTCACCGAGTATGAAATCAATTTATACAGCAAGTTGTTGAATTTTACCCACCCTCATCAACTAAGAGTCTATGTTTTCGATCCTGTCACTGGTAATATCATTTACGAGCATCCGGATATCAAGTTCAATGATTGGGTTCAGAATTTGATTAACAACGGTGTTCATGTGCTTGTGCAAAACAATCGAAATGAAATCAAAGTACACACTAGTAAAGGTAAAATGCATAACCAAGGTGGAGTACTGGTTGTGAAATTGCATTGGTGTTGATCTTCAATGACTGGGGTCGCAATTTGGTTAACAACAATGGGTTGAGCAGTCCCTTTGTTGATTTACATGCCATTGATCAACGCGGTAAACACAAGGTTGATTGGGTGAGATATCATAAAGTGTATGTGTTAGTGTGGGGTAGACAGGTAGTATGTAGTATCCTCTCTTCCTATCACAGTCCCTTTCCTCGATGACGGCCCATACATGTTATGGTACTTGCGCATCACAAGGTTGACGATAACCTCCCTATTGAATATTCACGAGACGGCCATCTCCCAATTCAGTCAAATGAAGAGTATCTGGTAGGTATTTTTACTTTATTCTTGTAAATTTAAAAATGGAAAATATTCTAATATTTGTTTCTTTTTTTGAAAAGCTAACAACCATAACCGGGATGGTCAATATAAGTAGGGAGCATTCTAAAGACTCGAAAATCATTGAAATGAAGCTCAAATGATGAGACTCATTGTAGACGAGTTGGGGACGTGTAGAATTCAATGCCTAGAGCGTTTTGGATGAACTAATTTGCCCCATGTGTCTGCTTCTGGTAATTTATTCTCATATCCTACCACTTCTACTTATGAAGTTGTAATGCATACTACGGGCATTAGTATTAAGACATTTGTGAGATTTGGAGCAATACTAGTGAAACAGACAAAAAAGAAGAGGTTTGAAACTATGAAAACTAGATGAGTATCTTGTGATAAAAATCGACATGAAGACGTGATGTTGTAATGCATACCAGTGATTAGCTGTAAGATTAAACTTTGGATAGTTAAGGCTTAAGTCAATCATGGATGTACTTATGAAGAGGATGTAATACATTCTATTAAAATTGGAATATGTTACTGTAAATTTGCAAGGCTAGAACTTGACTTCACTTCCAATTAGTTAAAGTGAAGTTTCTGGATGAGGCTGATAGCTTGAAGTACCAAAATTCTGTAATATGTAATGAATTACGAACTTCTGGGTGTTTAGCAAACTTAGTTTATCTGTATCATACTGCATAATTGGTGTAAGTGACAATAATTTTGTTTATAAATATCATTGGATTTAAGTTTTTATTTTTCTTTTCTTTTAGATTCCTGACGAATAAATGGGGTTGATCCTAACATTGCCCAACCTCGATGAGAGAAATAGACCAACAAGAAGAGGTTTGAAACTCAAAATTTCTTTTAACTTTTTCAGATTTTGTTCGGTCAATCAATATTTTCTAATATCCAATTCTTCAATTGGTAATGTATTGAGATGTGTCATTTGATTACTAGTGAAAGGAACTTAAACAACCAACGATCAGGAAAAAGGTTTATGCACACAATTGGTAATTTGTCCTTTGATGAAGTTGAACACATGTTTGTAAGGAAATAACATGTAATTTTTTTTTCCTTTCAGTTATTTATAAAAAAAAAATGAATTTCTAACAATTAATAAGCAGTAATATTTTGTAGAAGGAAAATATTGATGACAAGCTTGCTACTAATGTTATTTAGCTTGCTCAACACACACGTTGGTGGGTAAAAAAAGCAACATACTTAGTGTCCCACTGGCTCCCGCCTAAGCAGGGACTGGGGGCGGATATACGTAACCTTCCCCCTTCAAGGTATTACCCCTGAAGAGAGGCTGTTTCGTAGTGCCCCCAACCTGAGAGTAAGGACTTCCCAGGAGGTCACCTATCCTAGTACTGCTCTCGCCCAAGCATACTTAACTTCGGAGTTCTAATAGGAACTGGTGATGGCGTATTGGTACCCACTTTGGTACTGGGTATGACAAAGTACAAACATGTTATTTCCTTCCACACGTTGGTGGATGAAAATCCTTTTAAATAAGTTATGTATTTGCTTCAAATTAGACATTTAAAAAATTTAGATAAAATACTATTCTTATTTTACGATTTTGATTTAATTAAATTATAGGAAAATTTTAATGAGTTGGTTTCGCTGGATTAATGAGTTGGTTTTACTAGATTAATGAGTTGACTCAAAATTTATTTGAAAAAGATGTTTTTTAGACACAAGAGGAGATGTTGCTTGCCATATTTGGTTGTCGATTTGGTTATTTAGCAATATTGTTGAATCTCCGCACAAAAAATTGATATCAAGAAATGAAACTAAATCTTAAACGGGGAAAAAAAAATTGGATCCCAAAGAAGACACATTGAAGAGTATAAAAAAGAAATGGAAGATTTTCGCTATTGTATGAATGAGATGAATGGGTGGAAA
This sequence comes from Simmondsia chinensis, assembly GCA_018398585.1. Classification (NCBI taxonomy): domain Eukaryota; kingdom Viridiplantae; phylum Streptophyta; class Magnoliopsida; order Caryophyllales; family Simmondsiaceae; genus Simmondsia; species Simmondsia chinensis. The sequence continues at coordinate 32,563,562 of JAGTTD010000008.1, read as the reverse complement.
TAAATGATGAGAGATTATGCAAATGAGAAATGTTCACTAAGAACTCCATGCCAATTTTTTTTACATGAAAGTTGAGGTATTCTGGAAGTATTTTGTTTATCCTTGATATATAATAATACTTTTTTTCTTTTGGCTTGTGGTCACTTTGTTTAAACATTAGCTTGTATTAGGTTCATAGTCTTGTAGGAAATCCCAACTTGCAAGTTGTACAATCAAAGTGGTCACAAGGATTTTGACGAAAACAAAAAAAATACCTGATTGCAATGTTTTATTTGCGTAATCATGATGTAATGTTTGAAGTTAGAAAACACCGGTTGTACTTAAACTAATATGAATTTACCTTGCATTGTATTTGATTTGAATGTTTCTTATGTTTGAGTTTATATTTTCATATAATAGGGTATAAAATATAGGCTGTATTTGGATCATGCATCCTGTGTTATGGAATTGTCAGAAATATCAATATGATTGGATTTTGTTTGATATTATATTTGATTGTGAAATATCCTTATATGACAGGTTCAAAATGTATCATATAATTTTTAACATCTTATAATAGTGTATTGACATAATATTTAAAAATATTTTTAGTAACGATAAAAGTTAAATCAAAGAAAGTACTTTTGGCATTGGTCATTGTTGTTGCAAAATTATAGTGGCCTTTGGTAACGATAATAGTCTTTGCGAGAGACCAGTGTCTTGTCAAAAATAAGTCTTCGGCAATGTTACGATATAGTTGTCAAAATAGTTTTTGGCTCGTATAATGCTTTCTTTTAAACATAATGCTAAAGAATTAGTTCATGTCTAGTTTGGTGTTAAAAATATTTATTTTAACTAGTGAGTACAGAGTGAACTATTCTTTTGCCTTTTATTTTAACTAGTATAGTTCTTTTTAACCTTTTCAAAGTACAATGTTAAAAAAATTATATAGACGGTGTTTTTTTCATTATATTTTTTCTAAAAATACATGTTTAAAATACAATTAGATAATATTTTAATTTTACTAGTAACTTATAAAAGGTTAAATATAACAAACACGTATAGTATATAACCTTTTTTTTAATGACGCTTTTATGCTTCTCAGGTTGGAAGTCCTCAAACATTGTCTTCCTTTAGGGTAGAACTCTAAGGGGCTAAGGCTATGTACATTCCATCCCTCCCTGACCCTGCATATAGATGAGCCCTTAAGACACTGAGTTTGTTGTTGTAACCTTTTTTTTTTTTTGGGTTGGACATAATACATAACCTATAACATAAGAAATGAATCCTAAATATTTTTAAATAATTTCGAATTTTTTTGTTTAGTTAGATAGGTGAATGATGGTTAAGACATCATTTCAAATATCTACTTTAAAATATCATATCACAATATTTATACCTAGAATGACAGGAATTTGACATGTGAGGACCCGGTACGGGTCATTATAGGGTCAGACCAATGTGTGACATGGATCAAAACCATGTCAGATTTGGGTGACCCATATGGGTTAGGTTGGGCACAGGTTCGACAAAAGGGGGGAAAAAAAGGACTCATGACCCTGCTCATTATAGGAGACGGATAAACCGGATGCACCTGCCACCCTGGCTTGCCAAGTCAGGTTGGGTCGATACCACTGTTATGATCCCGGGATGACCTTGTATCATGACTAAGCAGAATTAGAGTTTGGGGTGAGGAAGAATTGAAAAAGAGATGAGAAAGATATGAGAATTAGAGAGAATAGAGGGAGAAGTAGAGAGAATAAAGAGAAGTAAGAGAATTGAGTGTTGTTGTATTATCATTGAATAAATATTACAAGGGATGATCAAAGTTACTTGTACTAGCTTAAGCCTAGGAAAATATCTAACTAATGTACTAACTAATGGGTTAATAACTCAATACAAACATAGCAACATAATAACTCAATCTAACTACATCTACCAATACAAGAATCTCCGTTACGAACTAATAACCAATATTCCTCCAATACTAACTAACATAAGAGCACTTAATACTAACACTAATGGGTTTATGCTACTTACCTATTTATTACAATCATGACATTATATCCCTCTTTAGAGATTCTTGTCTTCAAGAATCTAATAACGGAATTTGTAGCTTGATGAACTTAACGCTGCCATGAGCCCTTCTTCCCTTTCTTGTTGTTGAATTGATAGCTTTTGTGCTGCTATATTGTTCATTTGCATCAATATATCATGAATGATAGAGTGTAAGGCTGTTTTATACCAAACTTCAAGTCGTCTCACATTTGCTTGCACCTTAGGAGGATGCCCTTTGCTTTTAAGTTGACTAACAAAGGCACCCAACTCTTGTCCTGACCTCCCTGTTAACTCAACACCAAAACCCATCACAATCAGCTCAGATTTGTATTCGTCTCCAAAGAACTTCGCTTGGTTGTTCTTATATGCCATCCATTGAATTTTCCTCTCCTTGCTTTTCATTTTGGAACTTGTTTTAACCTTAGTTCTTCATTTCTTTTGGGCCAAATTTGTGGTTGCTCAACCAATTTGTCAATCAATTTATGTTTGTTGTTGTGTCCCATGCTACTGAATTTGACATCTAACTCTAGTTCCTTTAGATCAAGTGGCCTTATATTGGTGTTCTTTGTTGAATATATATAAACTCTCTTCAATTGACCTTGCACCTTGATCGGATTATGCAAAACTCCCAGCTGAAATGAACATATTGCTTGCATTATGGACATAACAAAACGCCACTTGACTGCATTTGCGTGATCTGCAGTGAGTTCACCTGAGTTCTCGATGAACTTACATCTTTGTTGAGTGAATTCCATCTCTTTCTTGCCACTTTGATTGTCCTTTTGATCCACAAACAAGTCTCAAGCCTATCTATTAGCCAATTCACCTTCTTGGGCTGCCTCAATTTCCTATTCTTGAGCATGGAAAGCTTGTCAAGAACTCTTTTATTCAACTTGAGAAGTAGGAAATCAGGAGGTTCTCCTTTGTAGACCAAAATTGGCTTGATCCAGGCTCTTAATTTCTTGCTTGTAAAACACATTTTGAGACTAGGATTGATTGCTAACTTAATCTCAAAGGCAGATTGTAATACCAGCTTCAATTTCAACCATCTGCTACTTAGGTCTTTAATGATCACTTGTGGTTTCTTAGGTGCAACATTCAGTGGCTCTTCAACTTGCCTTCGAACAACTTTACCTTGACTTGTTGTAACTACAAAATTAAGCTTATCGAGTGGAGGCAACCCAGACTTATTCTGAATTCCAAGGCCTTGTGTGGTGTTAATTTCATGAATTGCAGCTGCAGCTCCCAATTTCCCACTGAAAGCATCATTGTCCATAGCATTATGCACCATTTCTTGCTCACTTTGCTGCTATAATTGCTATATTCCTTCCCAAAGGTCCATTAATTCCTCTTTTCCCAAATCAAAGGGTCTTAAGCATCTCTAATTTTCTTTTGTTTCATCAACTTCCACACAAGGATTGAAGAATTGGATGTCTAACACACAACAATTGTCATATATATTCCTTCCATGCAGTTGCATACGAGCTGATGTCGCCTGTTTTCTTGAAGAAAAAGTCACATGTGCTTCAATCTCTTGGTTAGTTATTGAGTTGACTTCAATTTCTTTAATATAACCATAGGATTAAAGACTTGGTAGAGGATACCTTGGTGATAGGACAAAGAACATTCAAGATTTTTATCAAGAGTGTAGTTGTGGCTAAACTTGTTGTAATGGGATGCTAAAAAGTTACCACAACAGACTTGTGCTGGTCCTCATTAGCTTGTATGCTGTTGGCTTCCTGTTGCACCAATGTTACTGCTGCATTTTGGCTAGTTTGCTCGGATTGCTTCTTCCATTGAGCCATTTGTTGCTGCAATGTAGTTTGCACTGTACGTATCTTCTCTATCATTTCTTGCTGCCATGGAGTAAGTAGCTTTGGCCGAATCGTAACTTGTTCCATGTCTTTGATTATGCTTGATTGAATGCCAGTTTTCACAAGGCTCAAAATTGAGCTCTGATACGAATTGTCATGATCCCAGGATGGCCTTGGATCATGACTAACAAGAATTAGAGTTTGAGGTGAGGAAGAATTGAGAAAGGGATGAGGAAGAGATGAGAACTAGAGAGAATAAACAGACGTAAGAGAATTGAGTATTGTTGAATTATCATTGAATGAATATTACAAGGGATGATCAAAGCTAGTAAGCCTAGGAAAATATCTGACTAATGGGTTAACAACTCAATACAAACATAACAACATAACAACTCAATCTAACTACATCTACCAATACAAGAATCTCCCTAGCTAACTAATAACCAACATTCCTCCAATACTAAATCTCCCTAACTAACTAATAACCAACATTCCTCCAATACTAACTAACATAAGAATACTTAATACTAACACTGATGGGTTTATGCTACTTACCTATCTATTACAATCATGACAACCACTTGTAAATATTTTGGTCGACAACCTTTTTGAAATAATTTTTTAGTCTAAAAGTTACATGTATATCAAAGTATGATGTGTAAGAATCTAAAATAGACCCCTCATCTAACTCTTCTTCATTAGAATTGTCAAAATTGAAATTCTTTTGTGGAATGATGGGAATAACAACAAGTTTTATACTCTTCGAAAATTTGACTATTTTATTAAATAACGTAATTTTCAGATTAAACAATTATTTTGTAAAATTTGATGACTAAGAAAATAACATATTAAGCTTTATTGTACGACTTTATAATTGAGAAATTATCAATTAGATATCCTTAAATTTAAATATTTATCATCTAGCCACTGTAATGTTTAAAAATTTTATCATTTAGGTAATTTGAAGTTCTAAAATTTATAAATCAGGTTCCATTCTTCCAAAATTCGATAAATTTTCTTTGAAAATTGTTAAAATAAAACTTGATTCCGACAATATATAAGTATATTCACTAGAAGTTGATTTTTGTTTACCAAAAATGTTGATATTACATATAATTTTAACAATATATAGGTAGGTTGCATCTAAATTCAATGAATTTTCTTACCATATCTCATTGAATGTTCATTGGAAACATTGATATAGCTATATATATTATTGTAAGAATGTATAATATTAACATTTTTTTGTATAAAATTAGTCTATTTTTCACGAATACTCGTCAAATTAAATGCCTAAATGAAAAACTTTTAAACCTAAGTGATAATTCGTTGTGTGAATTGACATGTTATATACTTAGATGATAAATGATCAACTCTTGGCGTACCTAAGTGATAATTTCCTTATGTATTATGCCTTTGCTTTTTTTTTCGGCTCATCCTCTCCTGTGATGGCTGTAATCAAGTAACGCCTACTGATTTTTTCTTGTGGCTACCTTTTTTTTTTTTTTTTTTTTTTTTGGTCTGTTTTATTGCTTTTATCATTTTTTTAATCTCCGTCTTGATAGGGTTCACTAGGTGCTTGTTTTGTGTCATGGCTTGTCACTAATTTGCTCATGTAACGACGAAAGAGGTAGTAAAGGTGGCTTAAGCAAATTTCCGCATTCCATCTTCATGAGCTGGGAAGACATGAATGGACTAAACTGGGCTTATCTAGTTGGGCTTAGAAGTAGAGTCAAAGCCCAAAGTTGGGTGCTCTCTCTTATAAATTGCCTTGCGTGTTTCTTTCTTTCTCACCTCAGTTTGAGATTCTTCCTTTTCACTATCAACTTCTGCTGGTTCTGTTGTGTCGTTGAGAATCACAGGACAAAAGTATGGCACCATCTCTGGGTTTTATTAAACCCCTTATAGAGCTATTTGGGAATGGATGGACTAGGCAAAAATTCGAGGTATGGCTTTTGAAGTTTTTACTCCTGTTCTTCACTCTATTCATTGTTTGTCTGTTTTTAATCCTCTAATTAGCATATAAATATTGAAAATTTCAAAATAGACCAGTTAGCTTGTTGAAATTATAGGAGCCAGTGTACTTGTATTTTGTTTTTTTTTTTTTTGTAATTTTCATGTAATTAGTGGTAGAGTAAATAGGGGTTTTGACTAGTTATTTAGGCATTGTTGCAACCCAATATAAATTATAGATTGAAATGTAAAGCAAATGAAGAAAAAATGAAAGGGAGCTGTAGAGAAGAAGAAATAGGAAGAAGAAGATATATATTTTCTCATTGCTCAACTCTAGCCTCCCATTACATTATTTATAGACAAGGAGTAAAAAGGGAAATCAATTTATAAGAGCTTATTCGGGCAAAACTACTAAGTAACGGTAATTCGAGCCCCCTACAGAATCATTATTCTGTCCCGGGCTAGCATAAGACGCTTGGTCCTTGTCGGACCCCTCTTCCTCTCCTCAAAGGTCCAAGCTTGAACCTACCGAAATCCTTGGGAGCGGGCCTCTCCAATGCAATCCAGAGTCGCAATATGCATATCAATAGTGTCAGCTCATATGGGGAATGCATCAATACTCCCCTCCTTGGATGACCCTTGCCCACAAGGGTCGAATGACGGATATCGCTTGCGAATGTCATGATAAAACTCCCAAGTAGCGTCTTCTGCTGGTTTGCCCTGCCACTTAATGAGCACCTTTGTAGCAGCCTGGTTGCGGTAGTGGGCCAACCGACTCTTAAGAATGTCCTCGGGTTGGGCTGTCTATGTGCAGTTGGGCCATGCGGCCGGTGCAGTACAATCGGCAGTAAATGGACCGACATGAGGCTTGAGTAGGGAGACGTGAAATACGGGATGGATCGATGCAATCGTCGAAAGGTCCAATTTATAAGCCACTTTACCTATGCGATCAAGGACTTTAAATGGGCCCTAGTATCGAGGGCCAAGTTTTTGGACCGTCGCGGTGCTCAACTGAGTGTCGACTATAGGGATGTAATTTTAAATACACGCAGTCACCTCGTTCAAACGTACGGTCACTACAATGTTGGTCCGCAAGTTTCTTCATGCGTTTTGAGACCGATGAAGCTGATGTTTAAGGACTTGAATTGCTTCTTCTCGGGCTTGTAAGCTACGTTCCACAACAGTGTTTGGGGACTTCCCCGGTAAATATGGAAGATGTACCCGTGGAGGTTGACCATAAATGACCTCATAAGGTGTAGTATGAATAGCAGAATGATAGGCAGTATTATACCACCATTCGGCTAACGGTATTCATTCAAACCAATTTTTTTGGTATTCAAAACACATGCAATGGAGGTAAGTTTCCAAACAACAATTAAGGACCTCTGTTATAGGTGATCTATCAACAGAGATCGACTCCTTGGCAACGGTAAAGTTCATCCCACAAGTTGCCAGTAAAAATGGGGTCCTTGTTAGAAATGATCTCCTCGGGGAGACTGTGTAGTCTGTAAACATCTCGCATAAACACGTTAGCAATTGTAATAGCCGAGTAAGGATGAGAAAGAGTAAGAAAGTAAGTGCACTTACTCAAGTGGTCGACAATTACAATAATAACATCCTTACTGTGGGACTTGGGTAGTCCCACAATGAAGTCCATCGAGATGCTCGCCCAAATGGTGTCCGGTATGGGAAGAGGTTGTAACAAACCTAGAAAATCCGTTGCATCATATGTGCATTTTTGACATGTTGGACATTGTTTAGTGAAATTGGAAACATCGTTCTTTAGGCCACCCAATAAAAAATGTGCTAATTCTTTTACGGGTGGGTTGAACACCGGACTGACCTGTGGTTGGTGAGGCTTGCATCCAAGACAAAATGTGGTCCTTAATACGCCTAGTGGGATCGACCACTAAACAACTTTTGCGGCAGAGTTGGTTGTTTTACCTAGTGTAGTGGGGGTGCGATTGGGGATCCCTAGTGATGTCTTGTATGATTTGTTGAAAGTGGGGGTTTGTATGCCATGCATGTTAGAGGCGTGATAAAAGGTTGGTGGAAAGAGCTAACAATAAGAGCTCCCCACTAGTGACACGAGAGAGGGCATCGGCCATAACATTGTCTTTGCCTTTCATATAGACAATGTCATATGTGTACCCCATTAATTTGGACAGCCATTGTTGTTGAAAAGGGGTTGATACGCGTTGATTAAGTAAATGTTTGAGACTTTGTTGATCCATGCGAATTCGACATTTGCAGTCCATTAAGTATTGATTCCATTTTTTTACCGCATAAGCAACAGTGAGCAATTCACGTTCATACACGGATTTGTGTTGGTGTCGTGGGGAAAGAGCTTTGCTAATGTAAGCAATTGGGTGACCTTTTTGGATAAGAACTGTGCCTATCCCCACACCAGACGCATCGGTCTCAATTTCAAATATAGCTGTAAAATCAAGAAGCGCAAGGACGGGGGCGCTAGTAAGGGCTTCCTTGAGGCGATCAAAAGCTATGTGCGTGGAGTCATTCCAAGGGAGGGTGGGTAGTTTCAAAAGGTCGGTCAGCGGTTCGGCAATTTTGCCATATCCTTGAACAAAACGTTGATAATAGCCAGTCAAGCCAAGAAACCCGTGAAGTTGTTTGAAGGTTTGAGGTAATGGCCAATTGCGCACGACGAGGATCTTAGCTAGATCCGTAGAGATGTGGCTCAAGTGAATAATGTCACCTAAATAGTCAATTTCTACCATACCAAATAAGCATTTGCTTTCCTTAGCATAAAGGGAATTATCAAGGAGTACGTGAAAAACCATGCGTAAATGATCCAGGTGGGATGTCCAATCGTGGTTGTAAACTTATCATTGCCAAGGAGTCGATCTCCATTGATCGACCCCTATCATCCTCAAACCGATGGACAAACGGAGGTTGTTAATCGTTGTTTGGAAAGTTACCTCCATTGCATGTGTTTTGAATACCAAAAAATTGGTTTGAATGAATATCGTTAGCCGAATGGTGGTATAATACTACCTATCATTCTGCTATTCATACTACACCCTATGAGGTCGTTTATGGTCAATCTCCACTGGTACATCTTCCATATTTACTGGGGGAGTCCTAAATGTTGTTGTGGATCGTAGCTTACAAGCACGGGAAGAAGCAATTCAGGTCCTTAAACATCACCTTCATCAGTCCCAACCGCACCTAGCTAGCCCAACCCGAGGCCATTCTCGAGCGTCGGTTGGCCCGCTACCGCAACCAAGCTGTTAAAAAGGTGCTCATTAAGTGGCATCGTAAACTTGCAGAAGATGCTACCTGGGTGTTTTATCATGGCATTCGCAAGCGATATTCGTCATTCGTGGGTAAGGGTCTTCCTGGGAGGGGAGTGTTGATGCATTCCTCATACGGGTCGACGCTACTGGTATTCATATTGCAACTCTGAATCGCATTGCAGCGACCCGACTCCTAGGGGTTTCCATAGGTTCGAGCTTGGACCTACGAGGAGAGGAGGAAGGGTCCGATGAGGTCCAAGCGTCTTATGCTATCCCGAGACAGAATAATAATTCTGCACGGGGCTCAAATTACCATTACTTAGTAGTTTTTTCCTAGTGAGATCTTATATGTTGATTTCCCTTTTTACCCCTTCTCTATAAATAATGTAATGGGAGGCTTGAGTTGAGTAATGAGAAAATATCTATCTTCTTCTTCTTATTTCTTCTTCTCTGATTTCAGTTTTTTTTTTTTTTTTTTTTTTTTTTTTTTTTTTTTTGTTCTTCATTTGCTTTACATTTCAATCTATAATTGCAACTTTGAGGTTTTTCCCATACTAGTAACTGGCCCTTGATAGCCTTGATGGCAATTAGCATAGTCTTTCTCTTTCTTGCATTATAGTATAGCATCCTAGGCTCTTGATCTTCTTCCTACCTAGTATAAATAGGTGCATATTTTGTGAATAATATCATTAAATTCTCCCATTTCATGTGTTCTTCCTTTTATTTGTGTTTAAGTATAAAATTTGTTTTAGGTTTTAGTTTTAACATGGTATCAGAGCGGGTTTCTGTCTAAAAGAGTTGCTCTTGTTTTGGGTTGTACCTCTTGTTTCCTCCATAAAGCTGTCCCTTTCTCTTGTCTCTTGTCGTTTATTTGTGTTATTTTGTATTTTATAATGGAAGAAACAAATTCCAGTCAAACTATTGCACTTGTTCCTACTTTAGGGGGGAGTTATAGATGTTAATTCTCCGTATTATCTTCATCTCTGGGATCATCCAGGGTTGGTTTTCATTCAAGATATATGAACCAGTCTTAATTATCCTTTATGGAGACGCTTTATTTATAAACTGTTTAAGGCTAAAAGAAAAATTGGTTTTATTGACAGTACTATTGTAAAACTAGACGAAAGTTCTCCGAATTTTAAAAATTGGAGCACTTGCGATTTCATGATGTCTTCATGGTTTTCTAACTCAGTTTCTAAAGAGATCAGTGATAGTATTTGCTTATTTTGAAACCTCATATGATATATGGTTGGATTTGCATTAGCGTTTCTCTCAAGGAAATGTTTCTCATATTTATGAAATAAAGCGCGAGATTTCACATTTAAAACAAGAGAACATGCCCATGTTTGCATATTTCACTAAATTAAGGTTGTTATGGGATGAGCTCTATACTCTAGTGGCCATTCCTCCATGTATATGTGGTTTTGCTCAAGCCTTTGTGGCTATTCTAGAAATGGAGATACTTCTTGATTTGTTGATGGGTTTAGACCTTTCATTTTTTGACGTTCATTCCTGATTAATGAACACCGAATCTCTTACTCTATTGGTAATTACTCAATACTTTGTCAAGGACTGGTAATGTTGTTTCCGCAGAAGCGACAAAGGGAGCGATGTGGAGGGAGGAGGTGGCTCGTTTGTGCCAAACGGACCACTCCCGAGGCGCAATAATTGTTTGTCTTGTACTCATTGTAAACGACAGGGTCATGCAAGAGATTGTTGCTACGAGTTGGTAGGATATCAAGTCGGAAGCAACGAGCTCCTAGTGGTGGCTACCGCACTACGCTACGCAGCAGAATGTTCCATTGCTGCTTTTGGTAGCCAGTGGGTTGGCGGAAGGAGGTCCAGCCGAGAGCCCCGTGGTGGGTCTTTCCTCTTCTAAATATTAGCAGTTGTTGACTCTCTTTAGCCTTGAGAGTAGTTCAACTTGTGTCGACTTGACATCTCATGCATCATTTAATAATAAATGTGTGGATTATTGATACCGGTGCATCAGATCATGTTGCATCTTCCGAATTCATTTTTGACAACATTTATGTTAACACTGATCAGTCAAACTCTCGAATGGGTCCACTTTACTTGTGTCTCACATTAGGCGCAGCACTATTTCTAGTACTCTTGCACTTGAGAATATTTTGCTAGTTCTAGGATTTCATTGTAATTTACTTTCTGCAAGTAAGCTAACTAGAGATAGAAATTGTGCATTGAAAATTTTCCCTAAATTTTGTGTTATACATGATCTACCATCAAGGAGGCTAATTGGAGTAGGTAGAGAATGAGATAGGCTATATTTCTTAGAGACCAATCTGTTCCAAGGGCTGCTCATATCGGAGGTTCTGCTACAAAAGCTGTTTTATGGCATTATAGGTTGGGACATGTCCCATTTTCCAAGATGTCGAGTTTTGCCATTTGGATTTTAGAATTAATGTTGATGTAGTTTGTGATTCGTGTTATCGTGCCAAATAGACTCATTTACCATTTCCTATTTCTCTTACTAAGACTGGTGCTTGTTTTGAATTGTTTCATTGTGACATATGGGGACCATTTTGCACTTTATCTATAATTGGTGCTCGTTTACTATTCTTATGGATTTTTGTCATTTAGTATAAACTCAGCACAGTTTGTAGGTGAAACAAGTTCGAAGCGATAATGGTCAGGAATTTCTTTTCAGACCATTACTTGAATTTTACATAAGCAGAGGGATATAGATTCCAAATTTTTGTAATGACACAGCACAGCAAAATGGGGTTGTGGAACGAAATCATTGTGATCTTTTAAAAGTAGCTCGCGCTCTTCGGTTTGAGGCAAGCCTACCTGTCCGATTTTGGGTAAAGCGTGTTTTGATTGCTACATACTTGATCAATCTCATGTCTACACCATGATTACAAAATCAAAGCCCCCATGAGGTATTACTTGGTAAAAGACCTTCTTAAAGTCATTTGCATGTTTTTGGATCTTTGTGTCACGTTCATGTTAAAAATCGTACTAAGGATAAGTTTGGACATCGTGCTTTGTGTCACGTTCATGGTATCTCGTGATGTAATATTTCATGAACATAAGTTTCCCTATATTGAGAGGCAGGAATAAAGTGTCACTCAAAATGATCACGTTGAATTAATGAGATCTGTTGACGATGTTGTAAGGGAGGCCAAGCCTCCTATAATGGCTGAAGCGGTGCTGATTCGAGTGACGGACACTAGAATAGTGTTGGTCACACCGAATAGAACAGAGAGGGGGAGCAGTAAGCCAAGGCTAATTCGTGTAGGCCCACATGTGTTCGTTCAATGTTGGTTGAGTGTCAAGATTATACTTGTGCCATTCCATCCTCTATAGCCTATCCTCATGCTACCGCTCCTTCAACCAACTTAGGTACGGGTTATCCTTTGTCAGATTTTGTGTATAATGCATAATTTACCAACTCTCATTTGGCTTTGCTTAGGCATCACTTCTAGTGATGAGCTAAAGAATTTTGCTTAGGACATACAATTTCAACATTGTAGAGAAGCTATGCAAAAGGAAATCAGTGCTTTGGAGCAAAATAAAATATGGCCTTTGGAACATCATTTCCTCTAAAAGCGTGCCACTGATTCAAAATGGGTGTATAAGGTGTAACTGTAGGTCTAATGCTACTGTAGAATGTTATAAGGCTCGCCTTGTCACTAAAGGTTTTCACTCAAGTTGAAGGAGTGGATTATCATGATACATTTGCACTAGAGGCTAAACTTGTGATCATTCGATGTGTTTTAACAGTTGCAGCAGCTAGAAATTGGGTTGTACATCAGTTGGATGTTAACAACACTTTTCTGCATGGTGATTTAGATGAGGAAGTTTACATGAAACTTCCATAAGGTTTTGAACAACACCATTTGGGTAAAGTTTGTTGTTTTAGTAAGTCTCTTTGTGGTCATGAAGCTGGAATAAAAAGTTTACCTCGTCCCTTATAAGTATCAATTTTAACCGGTCGAAGTCGGACTATTCGCTTTTTACTTTCTCTATTAGTGTAGTTACAACTTTACTAATTTATGTTAATGATGTGATAATCACTGGTATTAATCTTGAGCACATAGAGAAAGTAAAGTCGTTTCTAAATCATTAGTTTGGTATCCAGAACCTAGCAGTAAAGAAACTACTACACACTAGAATACTAGAGCAAAACAAGAGCCTTAAACGCGCAACAAAGAGTAGAGGGATAAAGACATTTGAAAAAACCCGACTTGACAATTCGAAAATCCCCCAGTAAAAAGGACCAAAACCATAGAAAAACTCACCCATTTTGTACCTTCCCCTAAAGGATCAGGATACTATATTTAAAAATTACTCGTCCTGATATTTGTTAACCCCTCCTGTCAATAGTGCATATGCCCCATAGATGAGATTAACAGAGTGGGAGAAGGCTAGATTGTGGGGAGCTTAGACATAATGATGCCTGTCAATACCCAAAGCGAATGGTTTGTTATAGGTGGTGATTTTATTGGCATTTGGGCGTGACTGCAAATGGCTACATGTCCTACCATTGCAGCCGGATTCTAAATCCATGATTTTCCTTAACCTACAAGGATTCTTCTTTATAAATGCCTTGCCTTGGTAAATCTTTCAATGTATAAAATTCACAAAAATTCTCCTTCTTCTTCACAGCTGCTTTCTCTCTCAAAATAATTCTCTCCTTCATTTACTAAGCAAGTAATTACAACAAAATTGACCTTAGGTAACACTTAAATTATAACATTTGTTGAAAATGTTGCCATAGATAGTGTTCAGGTAACAATTTGTTTATTGTTGCATTTGTTTGGTACCTAATGCAACACTTAAAAAAATTGTTGCATAAAGCCATATTATAGGCAGCACTTTTGTAAAGTGTTACATTTGTTTGTATTTTGCAACACTTTAAATCCGTTACCTAAATTAATCAATTTTTAAATATTTTATGTTTCTATCATAGTTGCAGGAAACTCCTAAAATGCTAACACTCCACGCTTCGAAAATGTGATTATGCATTTTAGCGTCAGATTCACGTTTCCTACGCGTATCAAACACGACGAAAACACGATTCGAACAATCATGGGAGCATTTTGATAAGAAAATACTATTAAACGATTTGTAGGTTAAGTATATCACCTGATTTTAAAGAATCATTGAATTGCATGGACATGTTGAAGTTAATTTTCTAGATCTTATTCATTGGAGTATTTGGATTTCTTGATTATTGCTTAATATTGACTTTGTTTTGATATTTATACTTCAACGGCTCAATTAATAACATTTTATTATTTTTTTCTTGTATATTTAATCTATGGTAATATAAGTGCTCCCTCAACACACCCAACCTTAGAAAAGTTTATGACTGCCCGCTCTCCTGCTCGCACTTCTGTTTCCACTCCTGCTTCGTGCAACTGTGGTTTTGATACATGGGAACAAAAATAGTTTTAAGATCAAAATTTTGATGGTAATTTGTATATTAATACTGTGAGATTTTGTGTATTAATCATTGTATACAAACTTTATGAAATAGTGTTTTTGTCCAAAAGTTACACGTGTTTAATTAAACAATCAAAATTACGGTGTCTACGCGGACAAAAGTTGTCACTATTTGTTAGTAAACTCATAATCCTCTTGCTTTTGCCCTCATCATGCACGAGTTGTAATATTGTGACATTGTTAATAAAACTATTTTACCTTCTTATACACCACCATTTAGACTATTTTATTGAACATATTTTACTTTTCCTCAGGAACAACTTTCCTTTTGGGCAACCTCCAGAAGGGGGAAGGCTGCGTACATCCACCCTCCCCAGACCCCGCTTTTGCGGGAGCCCTTGAGACACTGGGTTGTTGTTGTTGTTGTTGTTGTTGTATTGAATATATTTCACTTTGAACTAAAATAATATTTAACAAAACTTATAGACTAAAAAAATTAATACACTGAATTTTTTAGAATACTAATTTACAATTTATAAGTTTTTATTAAAAAAATTTAGTTTACGCAAAAATAATATTTCTAGCAAAACTTATGGACTAAAAAAACAGTCACACTACATGGCCAAAAAGCTTTGCAAGAATTAAAGAGAACTTGGTAAGGATGTATAATACATATGCGTTGTTCTAATTTTTTTGATCTTTATATGATTTATATTAATGGTAATCATTCATATTCTGATACCCTACTTTTTGTGGGAGCCGCGAGGCACTGGGACTGTTGTTGTTGTTGTTGTATTCATATTCTGATGCAGCAACAAAAAGATGAAAACAAGATGCCGCCGTCTTGAAGAAAGTTGTTTGAGGTTACGCATAAAAGGACCGAAGGAAGGTCTTATGATACCGAATACGAAGATACTCAAAAATAAATTTTAAGAAGCATATTTTGCAATATATTATGCACTAAGATATATACTTGGTCGGACTTCCCCCCCCCCCCCCCCCCCCCCCCCCCCCCCCCCCTCTTTATTTATTGTTAATTTTTGGCTTCTAAATAGGAAAGGATGAAGGTACTTGAATCGAAATCGTGAATCTCAACAAAGATCATGATATTTAGACGAAAAATTCTTTTGATGGAATCATGTCCAAGGAAGATAATGGATGCAAACGATTGTGTTTTATGGGAGGGTGTGACTCAAAAGCAGCTGAAATCAAAGAATATTAGGGCATCTGTTGTTCCTGTGCCCCAAGAGCTTGTTCAGTCAATAAGAGACACTATGGCAGAGGAATTACAAAAAGACTCAGAAGCTCAAAAGTCGAAATGGCGAAAGAGGTGATTGCAATAGTTTTGTCAGAAATACAAGATGTCCTTGATTTGAACATCACTAACATTGTACAACAAACGGTTACATTCTCTCTTGGTCCTACAAAATCTAAACAGATATGACTTTATTTACTCATAATTTATATTTATTGAAACATGTTTTTTCAAATGAAACTAGAAATATGCTTATATCAAAATTAGGTACTCCTTTTGTCTTTGATATTCCAACTACATTATAAATCTAGCATGTTAAACTATAAAGGAAATGGATATTGTCGTGGTAAAGAAAAATATTGTCAGACGGGGATAAGTGGATTATGATGGAATCACGCATCCTTTGGGAGTGCAAAGTTTGAAAATCTGTTTTAAAATTTTGAGTTAGAATTAAAGGTGGGTGACAAATGAGGCATGTTGGGTGTTGTGTTTTTTAGTTTCTGAATTTGGTTTGTTTCTAATGTTTTTAAGTTTGTCCAAAATTCCATGTGGGTTTAGGGAGAAATTTAGCTATAATGACAGATGTTTGCTGCAAGTAAATTGGGTATAAAAGTTTTGGTGGTTTTTTTAATTTTTTGACAATTCACAGCCAGTCTAGGCAGGTGATTGTAAAAATTCCAAGCTTTGAGTTATAGGGTTGGTGTTAGAAATCCTTTCTATTGGATTTTTAGCTTTTGAATTTTGTTTGGTTAGTGTTAATTGGCTTTTTTGAGGAAATATGTGTTGCCTTTTGAATCGTAACTCAATTTTAGATTTTAGGTATTGCTCTTTTGGTGCTAAATTTGCTTGTGAATCTATTGTTTTGAGCTCCCAAGAATAAGCTCTATTTGGTGTTGTTTGATTTGGATTTTGGGTTCCCCATATTGTCAATTAGTGTAAATTCAAGTTAATCTAGACCAAAAGCTGAAATAGATCTGAGTTTTGATATGCAAGTCTCTCTCTCTCTCTCTCTCTCTCTCTCTCTCTCTCTCTCTCTCTCTCTCTCTCTCTCTCTCTCTCTCTCTCGTCAAGGCTTTTCTCTTGTACATTATTTTTTTGGGGTTTCACTAAATTATCTATTATCTTTCTGTGAGCAAGTATACTAATTACTTCTTTTGCTTGTTTCTTATGTTTGTTGTTTCTTAAACCTTTATTTAATGTAGCTACTTCCAAATATCTTATAGAAACATGTTCGATTTTATAATAGTTTAAGCATGATATAATATAATAGTTTGTTTATGAAGTAGATTTTGATACGTGTGATTTTAACTAATCTATAATAAGTGTGTCTTAAGTTTACATTATTCTCCTTCTTTTTCCTTTTTTTGTAGGGGGATGACTCTTTATCACAAGGTGCTGAATAGAGTTTTAAGTTTGTTCCATCCGAAGGTGTTTGAATATCAAGTTTATTATTGGATTTGATAAAACTTTGTGGTTTGGCTAAGATTTGTATTTTGGAAACTTCATTTTTTTGCATATTCCCATTGTAATATGTAGTTGGAGGTACTCGGAAACAGCCTCTGTTCAGAGTAGCACCCTGAAGGGGGAAGGCTACGTACATCTACCCCCTCCCAAAACCCTGCTTATGCGGGAGCCCTTGAAGCACTGGGACGGTTGTTGTTGGTGGTGATGGTGGATTATTATTGTGTATTTTGGACAAGGGTATTTTGTATTTGGATTTAAGTTGGACAATTTACCTACATGAATGTAAAATATTAGGTATGCAACAAAAATTTGCATTGAGCTCATAATTGTTGAGATCAATCTTTTGCCAATGATAAGAAATATGTATCAATGAAAAGTTGTTACATAAAGTCCTTAATTGAAGTGTTACCTTTGTAATAAAAGTTTGTTACACAAGTCTCTATGAAATTATTATATTAGCTATGCAAATTTGTACATATGGTCTTTAATCACATTGTTATACTATGTTAAAAATTGTTATAATATATCTCATATAATTGTTACCTAAAGTTTTCTCAAAACTTTTACATTAGATACAAAGCTATGGCAACACTATTGAAACTGTTACATTAGGTTAAAAAATTCGTTATATTAGGCTAATGTAACACACCTCTAAAGTAACAGTAAAAAAAGTGTTACATAAGATCTTAGGTAACAATTTTTCGACTTAAGGTAACAAATTTTATGTGTTACACACGGTCATATTTGTTGTAGTATTAGTGCGCACTCCAACCCATCTCTCCGGAATATATTGCTGAGGTAGGTGCCGTGTTAACCCTGGGGGTTGAAGTGACGTTCCTCCCATTGTACCTTGTAGGGGCATAAATGACTCAGGATAGTGGATTCTTCACAGCACAACAATTCTTCGCTCAATTCTTTACTATGCCTTTTATCTTATTCATGCCTTCGCTTATGTCTGTTGTTTTATTCACTTGTCAACTAAAGCTTGAGGCTTATGCTTCTCTAGCTTGAGATTGTTTTTGTTCATCTCAAATCTAATTATTTAGAGTATAAGCTTAATTATGTGAAAGCGTGAGATTGAATACTATGGAGATAAAGTCATTCATATCAAGATTGGGTTTATACAAAGGTCAGTATATTCCTTACTTAAACTTAATTTAAGTTTTTGAGTTCCTTTGTTTATCCTGATATTGGATTTAGAGAAGATGTATGCCAGAGTGCCGAAATTTAAAAAAAAAATTATTGTTAGTGAGTTTTATGAAATCAATACAAGTATCACACCCTACCATAGAATAATTAGTAAATATATCGAACTATGTCTCATTGATCTCCTAACTATAACAATACGATTGAACCTAGATTATGTCAACTTGCACATAGAACTACAAAATGAGCCAAGTACTATAACGGTTATTTTCTGAATGGGTTTAAGTTTCACACAGTCGAATTTGGTCGAATAAAGTCGACGATAAATAGTGGAGTATGTGTGAAAGGGAACTCTAAAGATACTGATGGAAATGATTATTATGGCATGTTGGTTGAAATATTGGCGTTAAAATATTATGGTTCCAATAAAGTTGTATTATTCAAATGCAATTGGTACGACACCGTGCCTGGAACAAGAGTACACCCTCGCATGGACTTGTTGAAAGTCAGCTGAAGCCTAGACGTAATTGCAATGATTAGTTTAATTGGCATGTCAAGCTCAACAAGTGTACTTTATACCATATCCTTCTAGAAAACACAAGGCACCTGAATGGTGGGTTGTGTGCAAAACAAAAGAAAGGGCTACCTATGACATCCCTTAAACTAGTTTTGTTGCTGAAAATGAAATTTTTTTTTACTAAGAAGACAAAATTTCAACCTTAATACCGATCACACCCACAACCGAGCTTGATGATCCTTCAATTGTTGTTGCGGGAGAAGGTGAAGAAGTGGATCCTAGTGATATTCCTATAGAGACAACAAGAAACATTGAATAGGAAGGAAAAAATGAATGTAACTCAAATGAAGAAGAGTATGATCAAGATGATGAGGTCCACAACGATAATGAAAGTGAGAAGGCGATGATCGTGGTGACGATAATGAAGACAATGCCGATAGTGATGGCGACAACGAGAGAGAACTTAATAACGATGATGATGACAATGCTGAATGATGTTGATTCTAGACTATTTTTGTATGTTTTAACTTTATTTTTGTTTTCATTTTATATTAGTATTTTATGATTATTAATGCATTACATGTTTTATTATTATAATTGTATTACTCTATTTTTTTCATGTTAATGTATTGTGGTTTGTTATGTTAACATATACTACAGATAAAATGTCTCATAATTGATCTGGTGTTAGCAGGGGTGGTTCTGGACAACAAGAGGGGTCTGGATCCGAAGGGGAACCTAAACAGCCTCCGATAAATTTAAATCCCTTCATGGTGAATTTACAGCTAATATGATGGCACAACATTGGGCCGCATAGATTATGAAGGGTGCCGGATTGAGTTCATCCCCTACCACCGGTCCTGGTCCTATGATGGCATAGCCCTGTGATGTCTTCATCTATGAGGGCTCACGCAACAACTCTTAGTTCACACAGTAGGTCCTACTTGCTCCCCTGCCCCCAACACTTGCCCCATGATGGCATCATCATCTATGGCACCTAATAGTAATCGATGCATACTTACTCTGCAGTGGTATTATGGGATGCCCCCTCTCCATAGAGAGGGAACTCTATTTAGTTACCACCCTGCACCTACTCAGCAAGGATAATATGGGATGCCTACCCTCCTCCCCACCCCCAAAATTTTGCAGATGTCAATACAGCTTTTTATCAGCTT
This sequence comes from Simmondsia chinensis, assembly GCA_018398585.1. Taxonomy (NCBI): domain Eukaryota; kingdom Viridiplantae; phylum Streptophyta; class Magnoliopsida; order Caryophyllales; family Simmondsiaceae; genus Simmondsia; species Simmondsia chinensis. The sequence goes on along the minus strand of JAGTTD010000008.1, from coordinate 32,543,532 downwards.
ATACCTCATCAAGTTGCGTATTATGGGATGGTCCCCCCATATTATGGAGAGGACCATCCATTTTCATATCATTTTAATGAATCATGACCGACTCCTTCTCAAGTGGGGTCCTACGAGAAGCCATCCCCCTCTTAGTATGGAGTTGCGGGACCTTCATCTGAATTACCCATGATCATGCAACACCTCCATTCCCATCATATCATCCTAACAATCCTAGTGCTCATAGATACATCAACCTCAATGAGATTGGGTAAGTAATTCAAACCTTATTTGTCAATTACATTTTAAACTAAATATAAATTAAATAACCTTTTATATTTTTTGATATTCAACAATTTTATTGTTATTAAGTTTCAGAATCTATTTCAAACCTCATTATGGAACATTTCAAGGCACATGGAACTCATATAATGATTTCCTTGAACATGTCCAACAAGCACTATGAAAGAGATTTTCAGTATGAAAATAAGTTTAACTTAATATCATAGTTGTTTATCTTTTTATTTTTATTTTATGATATTGATACTAATAAGGTCTATTTTATAACAGGGGGTATATTGTTAGCCTTCAAGGCTGAATAAAGCCATGCAAATTTCGTTTGTACATGAAGTGAGGGAACGCCTCAAAAATTTGCTGCAGAATGCGAGGAATGTTGAACATGAGGTTCATCCACCTGCTTGGATAAGCCCTAAATATTGGGACGAATTAAATAGTAAGTGGTGCAGTTTAAATTGGTTGGAACTATCATAAACAAAGAAAAATTATGGAGACATAGAGGAACATGTTTGCTTAAATAAACATACAGGCAGTGCCACAACTTTTTCGGAACATAAAAGGAGAAAGGTACATAATTTATGTTTTATATATATATATATCCCTCTGGTACATGGCCTAACGCCGGTGGCCAACCACATCATATGGGTTCGATCTCTACTAGGGACTTGCTGCTCCTCTTTATGAGAAGTTTAATGGGATTTGCTCTCCGACATTACCGATGTAATGAAAAAATGTATTTTTTTATATTTTCGTATATTGTCCAATATTATTTATGTATTTTTAAATTTATAAATTTTTTATTAAATATTATGTTCAGTTTGGTTTTGTAGGAGAGAAATGGGTAGGAAAATATATGAGGTAGAGTTATTTGAGCTGACTTGTGTTAATAAAAAAGAAGATAAAAAGGGTTAAGGAAAGTTGCAGTAAGATTTAATATAAATATACATCTTATATTATTTTCACAATTTGTATATTCATAATTTACATTTACTTTTTTTTTTTTTACAAAGCAATACGAGGAAATGTGGCACGGATATGGAGAAAGCCCCTTCCGACCGGATTTTAAATTAAATGCTTGGACAGCTGCGACCGGATCCAAACCTTTGAGAGATCATATCTATTTTCTCACTTAAAGGATGGAGGCCTCTCGATGGGCACATTCAGAGTCTTATGCTCGGTTTAACTCATCAAATCTTGAGGCTAAAGTTGCTGAGTTAAGGAGTATTGTGGGTGATTTGCGAGAGATAATTAGAATGCTTTTGGGAGCTAGACAAGGATATCTATCTCAAGATGATCCCATCGGTCAACCACTGAATCTTTCTAATTTTGATGATCTTGCTCAAGATAGGTAGTTATTTTAGTGTTTGTAGTTTTATATGGTTATATATACATATAAAAGCATATGTATGTAAGTATTTAGTATGTATTAGTTATTTCTATTTTGAATTTTGAATTTTATTTTTATTGTACTTTTCTTATAGAAAAATAATATTACGATCAACATGTATTATATTACATATTATTTAAAGTATAATTTTTATTTAAATATAATACGCAATAAGTGGCAAAAAATTAATATGAAATACAACAAATTGATGATATAAAATTATATTTACTTAAAAACAATCTATGAGTGCTGCAATAGCCAGAAAAACTGTCACAAATTTGTGATTGTGGCAGTTGTCACAACATTCTGATGGCTGCCACGGTCACAAATTTCTGACTACCCGGGCCATCGCAAAAGCTTTTACAAAGCTGTTTTAGAACCTTCACAATTCTTTTGCAATCATTTGTTTTTCAACCATTATTTTACTGTTTCAAATTGGTTGCTAAGCCCTTTTATGATGGTTTTTTACTGCCTTGTGAAGGTTTTTACCGTCACAAATTAGGTATTTTCTAGCAGTGTGACTTCAAGAGAAAAGTAAACACTTTGCTATCGATTACTCGTTTGTACGTGAAAAGGTGGAAGCCAAAATTTTTTGAAGTGTTGCATATCAAGTTTGAGCTGCAATCGGCAGATATGTTCATCAAATCATTACCATCTTTTAAATTTCTTCTCGCAATGTCCAAGGTTGGAGTGTGCAATGCATTGACTTTTTTTCTCTCTTGAAGGTGAAGATTGTGGTGGGATTACCCAAAAGAAGAAGAAGGTTTGTAAGAAGAAGTCAGGTTTTGCTTTGTCTATCATCAGATTTTGACGTCATTATTTCTCTGTGGTGGATTTCTTGAGGTGGGTGCGAGCTACTTATTGTCAGGAGTACTTGAGGCAAGTTCGGAAAAGGCGTGGTCCTCGAAGTGTGACTGAAGTCTTTGATTGTTTAGTCTACTAGATGTTCAATCATATTAGAGGATGAGGAATGGGTTTGGTTTGTATTCATTTTGAAGTGTTAGGTTAAGTTTTGGTGTTTGTTTTTATGTGTTATATGACTTAGTGCCTTAAAAGTTTCTGCTTGTGGTGATTTTACAAAACAATATCTGAAAATTTAAAATTACCAAAACAATATGCAAAAATTTAAAATTACTAATGCCCAATCAGCAATTAACATGGCCCACTTAACACATAAGTAAGGGCAAAAAAGTAATTTGCTTGTAATTAAAAAAAAAGAATTAGGTGCCATGGAATGATGGGAGAGCACGATTTTAGAAGAAGAAAAATGTAGATGGTTAGTTGAAATTAATTAAAATTGTGATATGATTTGATAGTTATTAATTAAAAATTAAAAAAAAGTATCATGTGTTAATATAATGTGTATTATACATATATTTAGTTTTATATTAGATTTGGATAAATTATATTTTTGAAATTGATATTATATAAATATTATTATTGTATGAAAAAGTAAAAATGGACAATATATTATCATGAAATGACTAAAAAAAATAGTAAAAATATTTAACATGTCTTTAATTGGAATAGTTTGGCACGTTAAACATTTAAAATTATACCTTAAAATAATTATTACGATTTTTCTTAACAATTATATAACCTCAAAAAATTTATTTAAAATAGGGTTATTAACGCCAATGATCTCCGTACTTTACCTGTTATATCAATTTAATTTCTGTCCTTTTAATTATTTTAATTTAGTCTTTATACCATAAAAAAAATATGTCACTTTCTTCCGCTCTAAAATTTCCATCCAAAATTTGACGGAAACTGTTGCACGTGATGCTAGCAAAATTTAAAAAAAAATATTCTTAAATGAAATTTGACAAAAATCAGAGACCCACAACTCTTTGCGACCCTTCGACTTCTCTCTCTGACCAGCCGGCTTCGGTTTCTCTATCTGCGTTGCCGTCAATGGCTCCAGTGCTACTTATCGGAACCAAGAACGTCGTCTCCGGCTTAGACCACCACCGATGCCCACCGACACTCCAAATCTCACTGACCGCCGAATGGACTACCACCACCGACAAAGCTTCAACTGTCGCTGCCGCCTCAGATCTTAACATGGGTCTTTGCCCACATGGCCACCACCGCATCTTCACTTACTGTCATCGTTAATCGTCGGGGGTTCTCTAATGGGGGAGGAAAGTGTTGGGAAAATAAATAATGATATTACCTCAATGGCGTGGAAATGAAGAATTACCGATGAAGTAGAGCCGAACAAGGCACGGATCACGCTATCTTTAAGACAGTTTCCACGCTCCTACAGATAAACCCAATGCAGTACATGACTAATAATGCAGGTATTTTAACGTCCCTCATGACTAATAATTGAGGTATCCTAACGTCCTTGTCTCCATATATTGGGTTTGATAAAATTTTAGTTGGTAATGGTGCTTGCCTTCCTATTGCTGGTACTGGGTCTTGTTTCATATCTACTCTTGCAAGTCAATTTATTCTAAAGAACGATCTTTTTGTTTCTGGTCTCTCTAAAAATTTACTTTCCGTTCGTCGATTTTGTTCAGATAACAATTGTCTTCTCAAATTTGACTGTTTTGGTTTTTCTATCAAGGATCCCAAATTGAAGTCAACCATCATCCGTTGTGTCAGTCCATGACCTCTTTTTACAGTACCAGGATCACCACCTCTCACTACATCGTTCGTCGCTTCACGAGTCTCCTCTTCTCTTTGGTACCGTCACTTAGGCCATCCAGGAGAGCCAATTTTGACATCATTAGCTAAGCATAAATTTATTTCCTGTTCCAATCCTATAAAGTCCAGTTTGTGTCATGCTTGTCAATTAGGCAAGCATAGTCATTTGCCTTTTCAGAAGTCTATTTCTAGTACTACGCGTCCCTTTGACATTATTCATTCTGATGTATGAACATCGCCTGTCTTTAGTTTCAGTGGTTAAAAATATTATTTGTTATTTTTGGATAATTATTCTTATTTTGTGTGGATTTACCTGATGCGCTCTAAATCCGATGTGTCTGATTTGTTTCTCCAATTTCGGGTGTTTATATTAAACCAATTTGGTGTGGAAGTAAAACAATTTCAGTGTGATAATGGGACTGAATATATTAACCGTGATTTTAATGCACTTTTTGTACAACGAGGGATTCTTAGTTGGGTCTCGTGTCCTCACACATCCCAACAAAATGGGAAAGCTGAACGTATGCACAGAACTATTGGAAATATGATGCGATCTCTCCTATTTCAAGCTTGTATGCCTCTGGAGTATTGGGTTGAGGCCTTTTTGGCTGCTATTCATATTATCAACTTATTACCCTCCACAGCTATTAAGAAAAAGATCTCATATCAACGTTTACATAAACAAAAGGTCCATTATGATCACCTTCTTGTCTTTGGATGTGCCTACTATCCTAATTTGACTGCTACTGTTCCACATAAACTTGCACCTCGGTCTATTTTATGTATTTTTCTAGGGTATTCGCCGAATCACAAGGGGTACAAATGCTTAGATCTTTCCACTAACAAAGTCATTATTTCGAGATACGTTGTGTTTGATGAAACAAATTTTCCTTTGGGTACTTTTTCGCAGGAAATGATGACTCGTCTTCATCAGGGGATCTCATCACCTCTTGCTTCTTCCCCTTTCGCCGATACTGCTCTAGTTCCGCCCCCCCCCCCCCCCCCCCCCCCCCCCCCCCCCCCGGGCACTGCTTGCTTCCGCACCGGCTTCCGGTACTTCTGGTGCTACGAACTCGGTCGAGGCTTCACCGGGCCATGACCAGCTGCCCGGTTCGCCACCTGTACCCGCCCCGGGGTGATTCTCGATCCCTTCATTCTATGGTCACCCGTTCTAAAGCTGGTATTGTGAAACCTCTTCTTAAACCTTCTATGATTGCTCATTCTATGTTGCTCGAGGTTCCCTTCTCCTATAAGCAAGCAATTACAGATCCAAATTGGAAAGACGCAATGCTTGATGAATATAATGCTCTTATTCGTAATCACATATGGGATCTTGTTCCTCCACCTGCTCATGGTAACATTATTGGTTCTAAATGGGTTTACCGTATTAAGCAAACTTCTACAGGTGAGGTTGAATGATATAAGGCTCGCTTGGTTGCACAAGGTTTCACACAGAGGTACGGTATTGATTATGGTGAAACTTTTAGTCCTGTTGTTAAGCCCGCTACAGTTCTCGCTCTAGCCACCTCTCGCTGGTGACCCATTCATCACCTTGATGTTAAGAATGCTTTTTTGAATGGATATCTTAATGAAGAAGTTTATATGAAGCAACCTCCTGGTTTCCTCAATTCACAGTTCCCTGATCATGTTTGCAAGTTAAACAAGTCTCTTTATGGTCTGAAGCAGGCACCCCGGGCATGGTATACTTGCTTTGCTACCTTTCTACACACCCTTGGCTTCACGGGCTGTAAGTCTGATTCATCTCTTTTTGTCTTACGTCGTGGAAGTGATATGGCCATATTGTTAGTTTATGTGGATGATATAGTTCTTACTGCATCCTCTCCAGCGCTTCTTCAAGCTATACTTCGTTCTCTACGTTCTGAATTTGACATGATAGATTTGGGTCGCCTTAATTATTTTCTTGAGATCTCAGTTACTCACTCTTCAAGCGGTCTTTTCTTATCTCAGTCTAAGTATGCTCACGATTTACTTGATAAGACCAACATGCTTTCCTGTAAGCCTGTGGCTACACCTACAGATTCCATGTCCAAACTTTCAATAGATGATGGTGACCTCATGCCTAACCCTACCTTGCATAGATCTACGGTTGGTGCTCTTCAGTATCTCATTTTCACTCATCCCGATATCTCTTATGATGTGCAACAAGTGTGTTTGTTTATGCATGCTCCGTGTTTACCTCATTGGATGGCAGTAAAACGGATTCTTCGGTACATCCGGGGCACCCTTGATTATGGGTTGACCGTGACCCCTTCTTGTGTGGACCAACTTGTGGCATACTCTAATGCAGACTGGGCTGGCTGTCCTGATACTCGACGTTCTACCTCTAGGTTTTGTGTTTTCTTGGGAGGTAACATTATTTCTTGGTCTTCTAAATGCCAGCCTACAGTTTCCCGCTCCAACCCCGAGGCCGAGTATAGGGCAGTAGCCAATGCCGTCTCTGAGTGTTGCTGGCTTCTCTCTCTTCTTGGTGAGCCTGGTCTTCTTCTTCCACGGGCTACTTTACTCTATTGCGACAATGTCTCGGCTATGTACTTGTCCACAAATCCTGTGCAGCATGCTCACACCAAGCATATTGAGATTGATATTCATTTTGTTAGAGAACGCGTCCACATGGGTCTTGTTCAGGTTCTTCATATTCCTTCGTCGCAACAGATCGCTAACATCTTTACCAAAAATCTCCCGCGGCAATTCTTTCTTTTATTCAGACACAACCTCTGCATTCGTTTATCTCATGCTTCGGTTGAGGGGGGATGTTAGAGTATATTTGTATAGTGGGTTATATTTGTATATAAATCAGGCCTAATGGGCTTTCCATATTTGTAATTAATATTCTCTGTAAACATTATAAATATACGAGAGGGCTCCTATTCTAGGGGTACCAATTATTCCCACACTTACGTTTCTACAGGTATAACAGCACGCCGTCCCCAAAATACAACGCTCAGCAATTGTAGTCACTTTTAGACCCTGCACCTATCTAAGAGGTCAAAACTACACTATCCAAACATCCTTAAACCAAAAATTATAAAGAGGGGAATTATGGAACAAGTAGAAAATGATGAGTAAGATAGGAGAAATTATTGTATACAAATACAACATTCTAAACCCCTATTTATAGGGTAGAATTAAGAGTGTCAACAAATCAAAATATTAATACCATATCATCAGCTTTAGTACGCATAGCCTTCAAATGTTCAAAATTTTAACTTTCTATACTGTTGGCATTTAAAAATAATAGATTGGGCCTTCAATGTTAATATTGACCCAATTAAGATTATTCTCCTTGCACAACGTTAAAATTTTTCAACTTTATTAATTTTCTTTTTTCTTTTCCTTTTTTCCCCCCAAAAGAACTTGGTATTATTAATATTATTGTTATTATTTAGTATAGCAAACAAATTTTTATTAAAAAAAAAAAACCAACAATTCCCCACCTTTTAATAAAAATTTGGATTAAACAGAACTTTCATACTTTATAAGGGTGGCCTCGCCTTGAAACCCTTGCTAATATTTCAACAATTCTCGTACTAGAGTTAGAATGGACTTAGCCTTAAAACTTTAACTTCTTGAAGGCACGTAGAATGCATCATACATACGAAAGCTCAAGGTGTATATCAGTTTTGGAAACTCGCACATTATGGCCTTGTGCATTACCTGAATTTCATGAGTGCTCTAAAGAACTTGCCTGAATTCTCATAAGAAGCAGCCTTTACCTCTACACCCATATAGGTGGGTCCGTCAAGAATGTGCTCGTGGCCACACATCCCACCCGTATGTGCTACAGGCCATATTAAGAGCTATGTTAGCTCAACCTCAATTATAGCCACAAGTGAGCATGCTTGACACCATAGGGATGAACTATTAATTAGTTTCAAATACAAAGCATGCTATCCGAGTTACTCCATGATTTGTTTGTCCCTTTTCAGGGTATCCTCATGGGCAACTTATTCCTCTTTGGGCTTCAGCCCCATCCCTCTCGATGTCATCCAGATTTTATCTCTAGCTAGAGCTTTTGTTAGCAGGTCAGCAATGTTATCGTGTGACCTCACATGGACAATACTTACGGCACCGTTAGTAAGATGGTCTCTTACTATACTATGTTTTCTCCTCACGGGCCTGGATTTTAATATTTATTATGCACCTGTCCAATCGCCGCGGTGCTACCACAATGCAATAATATAAATGGCACTGGTTTCTCCCACATAGGGATATCATGCAACAAGTTTCTTAACCAGTTTGCCTCATCACATGCTATAAATAAAGCAATAAGCTTTGCCTCCATTGTGGACTTTGCTATAATAGTTTGCTTTTTTTATTTCCAACTTATTGCACCACCACCTAAGGTGAATACATAACCACTAGTGGACATAGCGTCTCCAGTGTGAGAGTTCCAATCTGCATCACAAAATCCTTCAACTACAACTGAAAATCTATTATAACATAAAGCATAATTCATAGTCCTTTTTAGATATCTCATTAAGCGATTAGTAGCAGTCCAATAATGGAAGGACGATTTATGCTTGAACCTGCTCAAAACACCAACTGCATAAGCTATATCAGGACGTGATGTATCAGTTGCATATCTGAGGCTACCAATAATTTTAGCATATTCACTTTGATTAATGATATCCTCCTTTTCAGTGGGAACTAAGTTAAGATTCGGATCTAATGGTGTGCTAGTAGGTATACAATCAAAGTATTTGAATATTTTCAAAATCTTCTCCACATAATGAGATTGATCAAGTAAAATGCTATTACTAAATCTATTTAATTTCATACCAAGGATAACATTAGCTACACCCATATCTTTCATGTCAAAATTCTTTTTGAGCATAGTCTTAGTAGAATTTATAACATCTAGATTAGTGCCAAGAATAAGTAAGTCATCCACATATAAACTGATCATCACATGAGAAACAACGGACTTATAGTAAATACACTTGTCATGCTCATTTATTCTAAAGCCATTATCTACTAAACAAGCATCAAATTTTTCATGCCATTGTTTAAGGGCTTGTTTGAGCCCATTTAGAGATTTTGTTAATTTACACACTTTATGTTTGTTACCCGATTCTATAAATCCTTCAGGTTGGTCCATGTAAATTTCCTCAACTAGGTCTCTATGTAAAAAGGCCGTTTTTACATCCATTTGATGTATTTCTAAATTATGTACAGATACTATGGCGATTAAGACTCGAATAGAAGACACTTTTGCTACAAGAGAATACTTATAAAAGAAGTCAATATCATCTTTCTATGTGAAACCTTTTGCTACCAACCTAGCCTTGAATTTGTCTACGGAACCATCAGGTTTACGTTTTCTTCTAAGTACCCACTTACACCCTATAATTCTACAACCTTCGGGTAGATCTACTAGCTTCCATGTTTTATTAGCATGTAATGAGTCCATTTCGTCATTAATCGCTTTTCTCCAAAATTCAGAATCAGTTGAGGTGAGAGCTTCCTGTATAGACCTAGATTCATCCTCGACCAAACATATGACATATTCAATAATAAGAGGATGTTCTTGTATATTATAATGTAAATAGTCAGGGCCAAAATCCTTTTGAATCCTAGGTCTTTTACTTCTTCTAGGTTATAAGGACGAAGAATCAACTGAAAACGAACCATCAAGTTCAACCGCTGAGGTATTTTCAACATGTCCATTAATTTCAGTTTTAAAAGGAAACTTGTCTTCATGAAATATAGCATCCATTGTCTCGATAACAATATTATCCTCTAAGTTCAAAAACCTGTATGCTTTATTATGAAAGGCATATCCTATAAAGACACACCTTATAGCTCTCTCTCCTAATTTGGGAATTTTGGGGTCTGTTTTCCTAGCAAAAGCTAGACAACCCCAAACCTTTAGGTAGTTCAAATTAGGTCGTCCCCCTCTCCATAATTCATAAGGCGTTTGGAGTATCTTTTTTTGAGGTACTCTATTAAAAACATAGTTGGCAGTGGGTATTAGCCTCCCCCCTAGGTGCACTAGTGCTAACCATCATAGCATCGCTGTAGCCAATTAGTGTCCTATTCTTTCGCTCAACCATCCCTTTTGAGGGCGGGGAGTCAGAGGAAGTGACTTCATGTACTATCCCTTTCGACCGAATAAAATCTATTAGCCCTAAAGTTTCATATTCCCTACCTCTGTGAGTTCTAAATCTTTTAATCTTTTTATTAAAACGATTTTCTACTTCTTTCACAAAAGTTTCAATTTTTCGAATGGCTCACTTTTATTTTCAATTAAGTAGACATATGTGTATCTGGAGAAATCATCAATAAATGTTACAAAGTATCTTTTACCCCCATAGGTTAAAATTCCTTCAAATTTGCATATGTCAGAATGAATAAGTCCTAATAATTTGGTACTCCTATGAACTGACTTATGAGGGCTTTTACTAATCTTGGTCAAGCTACAATTTTCACATTTTTCAAACTTATTGCTAACTTTAGGAATTAAACCAAGAAAGCACATAGAGTTCATATACTTGCTATTACCATGACAAAGATGAGCATGCCAAATATTCGCACAAGAAACAATATAAATGGAAACTGAGTTATCTCTATTCATTTCAATATTTAACTTAAACATACCATCACATGCATACCCATTTCCAACAAAGACATTATTTTTTTTGATCACATATTGGTCAGACTCAATTGTTTGTTTAAAACCCACTTTATTTAGCAAATATTCAAACATTAATTTTTTGCGGATTTCAGGGGTATGCAACACATCCTTAAGGGTCAAAAACACGTTCAGAAGTAAATTTAATTTCAGTTTCACCAATGACTAAAACTTTGGTTGTGTGAGGGTCACCAAGTAGAACCTTTTTCTCAACCTCTATGGGGGAATAGGTCATAAACAAATTTTGGTCATGACATACATGTCTAGAGACACCTGTATCAGCACACCATCCATCATAATTTTTTAACAGATTAATTTCTATTAACATGGCCACAAGTGGCTCTCCGGTCACATTAGCTTGAGGTGTGGGTCCATTTTTCTAAATTGACAATCTCTAGCAATATGACCCATTTTTCCACAATTGAAACAAGCGACATTGATATGTTTATGCTGCTCTTGACTATTAGGTGGTTTGCCTTGTTTTTTTGACCCTTGACCGAATTTAGAACCATTTCTAGGACCATTTTTACGAGGTCCATTATATTTTATTCCATTCTCCTTAGGCTTGAGATAGGCATTGGATTTGTTATTTTGACCTTAGAAGTGTTTTCATTAGTAGAAATAAAATTTACCTTACTATGATCTTCATTAGTTACCCCATTGTTGTCTTGTTTTCTCGCTTCTTCTTCACATTATAGTCGTACCATGAGACTCTTGGTTGTTAGCTCCTTCTGTTTTGTGACGAAGCCTTTTCTAGAATTCCTTCCAAGACTCTGGTAGTTTGTCTATTGTTGCAGCTACTTGTATTTGATCACTATTTTAACACCTTTAGTTTTGATGTCTTTGGCAAGATTGAGGAGTTCTCGTATTTGTATTTGGATGGATTTGTGAAGGAAATTGTACTCAAGAACTAGATACGATTTAAATACTAAAACAAATATGAGAAGTAAACGACAAGGTAAAAGAGAACAAACAGAGAAGACAATGAATTACGTGGAAAACCCTATTCAATCGAGAGGGGGAAAAACCATGGGCGGAGATGGAGAATCTTTATTGAACGAAATAATAAAAGACTTACAATTCACTTCCTCTCTCTCTAGTGATGGCATTCTCTCTTTATTGGATGCTTAATGACGAAACCCTCACGTCATATTTATACTCAGCATAAACTAGGTCACGCATGTTTCGGGTCCCGATTGATCGGCATCTCCTGATCGATCGGGCAGATCGTTCGGTACTTCCCTATCGATTGGTGAACTTTCTGCAGCCTCTTGCTTTCTGCATACTTCTCAACCGATCAGCAATAAGCCCGATCGATTGGCGTACTCACGGTAAGCCCCTTTATAAATACAAGGAATTTGTGACATAACCTAACAAATCTCTAACTTGACTCAAATTACTCATAAAAAGAACTTCTCCACCTTCTCCAACAAACACCCCTCAAGGGGTTAACTCAACAAAACAGAAAATCCAACCAAGTCCAAGCAATGCTCGAACTTGCTGCTAGGTAGAACCTTAGTGAACATGTCAACGGGATTATCAACAGTGCCAATCTTCTATAGTTCAACCTTGCCCTCTTCAATCAGATCCCGAATGAATGTTTAACATCTATGTGCTTTGTCCTGTCATGATGGGTCATCTGATCCTTGGCTAAATGAATTGCTGACTGAATATCATAATAAAAGACAACTGCACCCTGATCAAAACTAAGCTTACTGATTAAGCCCCTCAACCACACAGCTTCTTTAAACGCTTCTGTCACTGCCATATACTCTGCCTCTGTAGTTGATTGTGCTGTAACTGACTGTAAATAAGCTCTCCAATTGATAGCACAACTACCAAGGAAAAAGACATAACCTGAGGTAGATTTCCTCTTATCAAAGTGCCATGTAAATAACTGAGAATCCATTTAACAGCTTGCCAATGCTCTTTTACTAGATTCGCCATACATCTGCTCATCTTGCTAACAGCATGTGCGTTATTTGGACGTGTACACACCATAGCGTATATGATACTACCAACTGCACTGGAGTACGGGACCTGTGACATGTTTCTAACGTCTTCCTCTATCTGTGGCAAAGCTAATGCTGAAAGCTTGAAATGATCTACCAAAGGAGTGCTAACTGGTTTAGTATCTTTCATATAAAAACGATCCAGAACTTTCTCAATATACTTCTCCTGAGACAAGTATAGCTTTCCTGCTTTTCAGTCCCTCTTGATTTCCATACCAAGTATCATCTTGGCTGCTCCTAAATCTTTCATTTCGAATTCACTCTTCAACATAGCTTTCAGTTTGTGGATATTAGACATATCTTTAACTGCAATTAACATGTCGTCAACATATAAGAGAACATAAATGAATGAACCTACACTAGTTTGTCTGAAAATAAACACAGCTATCATATTTGCGCTTAAAGAACCCATGACTGGTCATGAACTGATCAAACCTCTTGTACCACTGTCTTGGCAATTGCCTCAAACCATAAAGGGACCTCTCCAACAAACAAACATGGTCTTCTTTTCCTTTAACAACAAAGCCTTTGAGCTGATGCATGTAAATACTATCTTCTAGCTCACTATGTAGGAATGTAGTTTTCACATCAAGTTGCTATAATTCTAATTCATGCATGGCAACTAGGGCAAGTATCGCTCAAATGGAACTAATCAATACCAAGTACCTGACTGTAACCTTTGGCTACCAATTGAGCCTTATACCTTGCATCTTCAACTCCTGGAATGCCTTCTTTTCTTTTGAAGACCCATTTACAACCAATTATCCTCTTCCCTGTTTGAGGTTTAACAAGCAAGTCTGATTCTTTTGCAAAGATTCCATCTCTTCGTGCATTGCCATCAAACACTTTTCTGAATCAGTTCTAGACACAGCTCCTGAATAGGTGGAAGTCTCACTATCTTCCATCGTCTCAGCCATCGTAAGAGCATAAGCTACCATCTCTTCATAACCATAATGCTGTGGAGCTTTAGTTTGTCTCTTCTGTCTTCTACTAGCAATAGTATATTGCTCCACCTGCTGATTGGTTTCAACCACTTCATTTCTTTCAGAAATCAATATTGGAGGTGCCTGTATACTTTCTGTGGATTCATTCTGCTGCTGAACTATGCTACCCAACTGTAGCTGAACTATCTCTACCATCTGCACCTGAATAGAATCACAAATAACAGAAGACTTCTTCTGTGGATGGAGTAATGAAGACTCATCAAACGTTACATCTCTACTCGTTAGAAATTTATGAGAATTAGAATCCCATAAATGAAATCCCTTCACACCTGAAGTGTAACCGAGGAAGGTACACTTCTTGGCTCTAGGCTCGAGCTTTCCTTCAATAACATAGCTTTTAGTTTTCCCTTAAGCTTATAACAATATTTCTTAGTATGCCCTTTCTTATGACAGTAATTACAGGCTATGTTTTTATGTCTAGATTTAGATCTAGACTTGTTTCCACCATAATCAGATCCTCTTATTTCAGTTCTTCCTCTCACAACCAAACCACTTCCCGAGTCATAAACGAAGTCAGATAACTCCTTATCTACTCTTTTTTTACTCAGTAAATTTTTTTTAACCTCATCAACTGTGATAGATTTTCTACCACCATAAATCATGCTTTCAACAAAGCCTTTATAAGAGGTAGAATACAACAATAACATAACTTGATCTTCATCCTTAGGAGCATCATTAAGCTTTTTAACTCTTGAATAATAGAGTTAAATTCATTAATGTGATTCTTAAGAGACGTAACCTTCTGACATACAAAAGGTGAACAATCGTCGTTTGACTGAAAGTTTGTTGGAGACAGACTTAACGCAGAACATCTCCTGTGATTTCTCCCACAACTCTTTAGCGGTTTTCGCTTCCAAAACTTCTGCCAAAACGTCATCGGTAAGACATATCTGAATAGCGGTGAGAGCCTTTTCGTCTAACTCCTCCCATTGTCCTTCTAACATACTCTCTGGCTTCTTCTCTTTCCAGTCCAAAGCTTTCTTCAAGCCATTCTGAGTCAAGAGGCCCTTCATACGAATTTGCCATAAACTGAAACTCTCTTGACCACTAAACTTCTCAACTTCAGATTTCACAATGGATGTCATAGTACCAAATTGAACAACTAGGGCTCTGATACCAATTTGTGAAGGAAATTGTACCCAGGAACTGGATTCAATTTAAATACTGAAACAAATATGAGAATTAAACGACAAGGTAAAAGAGAATAAATAAAGAAGATAATAATTTAATGGAAAACCCTCTTTAATCAAGAGGGGGAAAAACCATGGGCAGAGATGGAGATCCTTTATTGAACAAAATAGTAGAAGAATTACAATTCACTTCCTCTCTATCTCTAGTGACGGCGCTCTCTCTTTATTGGATGCTTAATGACGAAATCCTAACGTCATAGTTATACTCAGCGTAAACTAGGGTATGCGTGTTCCAGGCCCCGATTGATCAACGAGCTTTCTGCAGCCTCTTGCTTTCTGCATACTTCCCAATAGATCGGTAATACCCCTGATCGATCGGCATACTCATAGCAAGCCCCTTCATAAATACAAGGAATTTGAGAGACAACCTAACAGGATTTATCCTCCACTATTTGGAACCGAAAAAATTTGCTTCAAGCGTACTTTTTAACCCCAGCTTGTTCAGTATCATATTTTTCCTGTAGTGCCGTCCAAATTTCTTTTGCACTTTCATAGCTAATGGAATAATAATCATAAAGATCATCGGAAAGACAATTGAGAATATAATTTTTACAATCCTCTTCATCATTTTCCTATTTTTTCTACCAAAGTAGCATGTTCCTTTTTTTTCCTCATCATTCATGTTATTGACAACCTTCTCATTAGGGTCATCATTATTGAGAATCCACACTACCTTCATAAGTTTTAAGAAAAATAGGACCTTTTTTGCCTATTGTTTGAAATGCTCACGGGCAAAGCGAAAAGGCTTGTTAAGATCATTGGAGGTGGGTGTGGCAGAGGTAGTATTGGCAATAGTGACATCCATGGGACCGTCTTAAAATTGTTGGGAAAATAAATAATGATATTACCTCAATGGCGTGAAAATGAAGAATTACCGATGAAATAGAGCTGAACGAGACACGGATCATGCTCTCTTTAAGACGGTTTCCACGCTCCTATGGATAAACCCAATGCAATAGGTATAACAGCGCGCCGTCCCTAGGATACAACGTTCAACAATCGCAGTCACTCTTGTTAGAAAAGTGATACAAGCTAAATCCAAATTAGTAGGAAAGTGGTATCCCATTTGGTAAATACCCCATCCCACATTGTGAATACAAAATAAAGGCTCCTAATCCCACATTGACAATTTAAAGGAGGTAGTTAGGTTTATAAGGGTATATGTTTTTAACCCATTTGAATTAAGTCTTGGGTGAAGGAATGGTGGAAACCACACGCGCGCGTGCCGCCCGCCGCGCCATGCTCGGGCGAGGGTGTGGGTGATATTTTTCTCGTCGGGTATATTTGTTTTGCGAAAATTTACGATAACTAGATGTTGGGCTCGTTTTTAATGCCCGAAAAATATTAATAGCTGTTGGGATCCATATCAATGCAAATGAACCGTTACTAGTCGTTGGGAGCACCACATTAATCACCATTATTTTAGTGTTTATTCCCGTTGAGCTTGAGAATTAGTATAAATAGGTTGTTTAGCTTAAGTTTATCATCATCTCAAAAACATAGAAAAGCTCTCTCTTCCTCCTTCTTCTCTCGGCCTCTGTCCCTTTCTTGTCGAGCATTCCGGGCAAAGTTCTCGTTCTATCCTACTCGACGATTAACGATTGCACGTTAATAGTCGGACCGTGTTAATCCTAGAGGACAGCCGCCGACACCACTGTATGCACCGGAGCAGCGGCGAAATCGTCTTTTAGGACAGTGGTATTTCCCACGGCACAGTATCTTCGGTATTTTCTAATCTACTCTCCCTCTTTCGGTATTATTTGATTGTTGTGTTCATTATTTGATTGCGTCTTTTCGATTTATTTTGCTGCGATTTTATTTTACTACATTATACCAGATCTCACACTGCATTGTACTATTTTTGCAGTTAAAATTCACTGTAATTTTCAGTTGACATTCGTTGTATTTTTCAAATAACATCAGCACTATTTTTCGTATTTTTCTTGTAATTTTCGGTTAATTTTACTGTAATTTTCAGTAATGTTTATTACCGTATTATACGCAGTATTGTCTTTGTACACACTTTATTTTCAACAACACTTAGACCCTGCACCTATCTAAGAGGCCAAAATAGCACTATCCAAACACCCTTAACCAAAAATTAAAGAGGGGAATTATGGAACAAGTAGAAGATGATGAGTAAGATAGGAGAAATTCTTGTATACAAATACGACATTCTAGACCCCTAATTATAGGGTAGAATTAAGAGGGTCAAAAAATCAAAATATTAATACCATATCATCAGCTTTAATACACATACCCGTCAAACGTTCAAAATTTTAACTTCTATACCGTTGGCATTTAAAAATAGTAGATTGGGCCTTCAATGTTAATTGTGACCCAATTAAGATTATTCTCCCTACACAACGTTAAAATTTTTCAACTTTATTAATTTTCTTTTTTTTTCCCTTTTTTTCCTAAAAGAACTTGGTATTATTAATATTATTGTTATTATTTAGTATAGCAAATAAATTTTTATTTAAAAAAAAAAAACAACAGAAAGTGACAATGGGGAGGGGCTTCTCTGAAATATTACGTGCATTTAAGGAAACTTTTTTATAAAAAAAATTTGTTTAAAAAGCCATGTGTAAGCTTAACAATTTCCGTGAAAATTGGATGGAAATTTCAAAGAGAGACTAAACTGACACGTTTTTTTATAGTATAGAAACTAAAACAATTAAAAGTACATATTTTAAATTGACATACTATGCAAAGTACAGGAACCATTGGCGTTAATAACCCTTTAAAATATTATATTGCCCATGATAATCTTAGCATTTCTTTAGTGTTTCTAAAGGCCATTATTGTGTTATGTATATATTTCATGTACGAATAATATTTCTTTTTTCAATATGAAATAACTATTTTTTTAAAATAACAATTTAAAAATATTATTTTATTTCAAAGAAATAAAAAGGAATGTCGACACTATTATACGACAAAAAGTTACGAAATGCGAGGTTATGTCACAACAAACTGCTATTTTTCACAATGAAATCAAACTTTTTACCACAAGAATGATACTTTTGTCGGCTTAGATGGTACTTTGGACCATAAAATGGAACTTTACTTTTTACTATATATATATGCTCATAATATTTCTCACTTAAAGACTAAGGAAATTAACTTTAAAATTAATAATTTATAATTAGTACTGTATTAAAAAATATAAAATATTTGACACGAAGACCCAAGGTATTTAATGACTACACATAAGGATCAAAAAATTCATTTAGAATATTATATTTATTTAGTATTTTTAAAGTCTATTAACGTGTTATATATGTATTTCATGTGCAAATAATATTTCTCTTTTCAATATGAAATAATAATTTTTAAAATATCAAACTAAAAATATTATTGTAGTTAAAAAAAGTAAAAAGAAACGTTGGTACCATTAAACAGCAAAGAGTTAGGAAATGTGAGGTTGTGTCATGAGAAAATACAAATTTCAAAACGAAATTGAACTTTTCACCACAAGAATGTTACTTTTGCAGGTTTAGATGGTACTTCTGAGCGAAAAATGGAACCTTCTACCATAGCAATGGAACTTTTGAGCACTCATATATATACTCATGCTATTTCTCGCTTAAAGATTAAATAAATTAACTTTAAAATTTAATAATTATAATTAGTACTTTATTAAAAAAAGTATACAAAAATGATAAGACAAGACCTATATCATTTAATGGCGGCACATAAGGATCGAAAACTTCATTTAAATTATTATTTTATTTAGCATTTTTCAAAGTCCATTTATGTGTTATATATGTATTTCACGCGCAAATAATATATATTTTTTTTAATATGAAATAATCGTTTTGAAAAATAACAATCTAAAAATATTATTTTAGTTAAAAAAGTAAAAAGCAGCGTTGATGCCATTAAACGGCAAACAATTATAAAATGCAAGGTTGTGTCATAACAAAATGCTTTCACAATGAAATGGATCTTTTCACCACAAAAAAGCATACTTTTGTTGGCTTGGATGGTACTTTTGAACAAAAGAATGGAACTTTCCACCATAGCAATGCAATTTTTGACTACATGTATATGCTCATACTATTTTATTACTTAAAGATTAAGTAAATTAACTTTAAAAGACAGGCTGTCAAAAATCTGCAATGGCAAGAGGCCATGGCGGATGAATTCAATGCTCTAATACTAAACAACACTTGGGACCTCGTCCCTCATGAGCCCACTAAAAACCTTGTAGGAAGAATTTGGAAGTACAAAGTTAAATATAAGATGGATGGCTCTATTGAATGGTTCAAGGCTCGCCTAATGGCACAGGGCTTTCGCCAACGTGAAGGCCTTGACTACAAGGAGACCTTCAGCCTAGTAGTTAAACTGTAATACTTGGTCTAATTAAATTGAAATATGTATTATAATATATGAAACCCGATTTAATTGAATTGGGCTAAGTATTATAATACAGTTATAATTCACTATTGTTTCAACTGTGCCACAAATAAGCAAAATAATGGGCTAATTTTGGAAGTGCCCAGTAGTAATATTAGGGTTATAAATTTATATTTATAGAAGATAAGAAGGGTTTAAACCCTAGTTTTTTGTCGCTCTTTCCCCTCTCCCAATCTCTCTCTCTCTCTCTCTTTAGCGTCAATTGTCAATCCCGACTACTCTTCCTTGATAAGTTTTTAAAACTAATTCGTAATAGAAGTTCGAATATCGAATATAAGTATACCACTTCCCCTACTTGTTTGTGAATTATAAAATTGTTTTATATGACTTGATATATAAGACTTATGTTTAAGTGATTTATTATTTTTTTAAAATAGGGTCCGGCATATGTGTTTCTTTGATTGTGTGATTACTACTCTTATGATTTGAAATTAGCTGATTCATATGTTGATTTGATAACAAAATATGTGAATTTTTGTAAGAATTATGTGTTTGAATGATTGTCTGTATACTACTCTTATGATTTGAAATTATAGTAATTTATACATTGATTTAATGATAGAGTATGTGAATTATTGAAAGAATCTATACTTGAGATAA
The DNA here is from genome assembly GCA_018398585.1 of Simmondsia chinensis. Lineage (NCBI taxonomy): Eukaryota > Viridiplantae > Streptophyta > Magnoliopsida > Caryophyllales > Simmondsiaceae > Simmondsia > Simmondsia chinensis. The sequence goes on along the minus strand of JAGTTD010000008.1, from coordinate 32,523,337 downwards.
TGTGGATGAAATTATTGTGAATATGTTGAAGCTATATCGAATTTAACCAATTTAATGAATTCTAAAAAGGAATTGTATGATCGACGAATTGAATTCTAAAAAGGCGTGTGTCACCAACGAATTCAATGCATTCTAAAAAGGCGTGTGTCGCTGATGAACTGAATGTATTCTAAAAAGGTGTGTATCGCCGACGAATTGAATGCATTCTAAAAGAGCGTGTGTTGCTCACGAATTTGATGAATTCTAAAAGGGCGTATGTCGCCGATGAATTGAATGTATTCTAAAAGAGCGTGTGTCGCTGACAAATTGAAAACATTCTAAAAGAGCGTGTGTCGCTCAACGAACTAAATGCATTCTAAAAGAGCGCGTGTCGCCAACAAATTGAATGCATTCTAAAAGAGCACGCGTCGCTCACGAATTTAATGAATTCTAAAAAGGGCTGCGTAGCTGACGAATTGAATGTGTTCTAAAAGAGCGTGTGTCGCCGACAAATTGAATACATTCTAAAAGAGCCTGTGTCGCTCAACGAATTAAATGCATTCCAAAAGAGTGTGTGTCGCCAACGAATTGAATGCATTGTAAAAGAGCATGTGTCGTTGATGAATTCAAGGTGAATTATGCAAAAGCTGATATATGGCCCTGTTGTGGGGTATAATATCGACCGAAATCTCCGATTAATTTGTGAGTTTTAATGATAAACTTTTGTGAAATAAATTTAAAATAATATGATGTTTTATGTCTCTTGTGATATGATTATAGAGGATAAATTGGATTTTCTTGTTTACATTGAATTCCTTCTTTTTTTATGTTTTAAATAATATGCCTGATCTGGGTAGAGTGTGTGGTGTACTTGCTGAGCGTGTTGTTTGCTCACCCAATTCCTTTACTTTCCAGATTAGTAGCCCATGGTAAATTCCATAAGGACAAGAAAGACAGAGCAGCTTTCTATATTGAGAATTAATTTAATTTTCATAGTTTAAGTATTAAATAAACTTTGTAGTAAGACATTATAGACTATATGAGATATTGTAATTTTGACCTTTCGTACTATTAGTTTTAAGTCATTTGGTGAGGTTGTATTTGGATTTGATTTTCATATATGTTTTGGAACTTTTATGAAAATTTGAGGAATTGTGAATAATAAAGTTTTCAGGCTTCATACTATGATGAGGGATTTCATTATAGTATGACAGCGTAGCACCCTTTTAATTAAGCCTATTCGGTATAATGTTTGGGGGTGTTACATAACCCTCTACCATATGCTTTATATTAACACTAGCTATTACATACAACTAGCCCTTACGACAGTTGGATGTTAAAAATTGCGTTCCTACATAGTTACTTACAGGAAGAAGTTTATATGAGGCAACCTCGGGACTTCATACACCCCAAATATCCTAATCATGTGTATCACCTCAAGAAAGCGTTATATGGACTCAAACAAGCACCACGAGCATGGTTCCAACTATTTAGTGCCTTCTTACTTAGTCTTGATTCTATCTGTTGTCAGGCTGACCCCTCCTTCTTCATCCACAAAACTAACACCCACCTTACGTGTCTACTCTTGTACGCGGATGACATTATCCTCACAGGCACTGATACCTCTCAATTAAATAACCTAATAGCCTCCCTTTCTCAACTGTTTGTAATGAAAGATCTAGGACCCCTACATTTCTTCCTTGGCATTGAAGCCAAACGTCATCCCAGTGGCATGTTCCTTTCCTAACACAAATACACCATGGACCTTCTCACCAAACATAATCTCCATGATGCCGAACTCGTTAAAACGCCTCCCCGAGCACATCTCTCCTTGAGTGAAGGGGAATCTTTATATGACCCCACCGAGTATAGTAGTGCCCTTGGGGCTTTGCAATACCCCATAATGACACACCCTGACATTTGCTGCGTTGTCAACCTTGTCTCTCAACTCATGCACGCCCGCCGTTCTCACCAATGGCAAGCAATCAAGCGCATCCTTCGGTACCTTAAGTCCACTCTGACCACGGCTTGTCGATTGTACCCTCCTCCTCCCCCATTGTTGCTGCCTTCGCTGACGCTAACTGGGTTGGCTGCCCCACCACACGCTGCTCCACAACTAGCTATGTCTTCTACCTTGAGCCCAACCTCATCTTTTGGAGGGCCAAGAAACAAGCTACCGTGTCCAGATCCACCACCAAGTCTGAATACAGGGCAGTGGCACAAGCTGTTGCTAAAAGTGACTAGGTCCGAGACTTGATGCGGGATCTCGGCCTCCTTCATCCAGGTCCTATCATCGTCCACTGTGATAATGTTTTAGCCTCCTACTTGGCTGCGAATCCTGTCTCAAATGACAAAAGCAAACACATTGATGCCGACTTCCACTATGTTCGAGAAAAAGTTCTCAAAGGTGACCTCCAAGTCTGCTACATGTCCACAACAAAACATATTGCCAACATCCTCACCAAAGGTCTAGCAGCTGATCGCTTCCTTCAATACAAGGCCAATCTTCGCGTTCTACCTCCCCGCTCAGATTGAGGGGGTCTATTAGAGGAATATTCTAGATGCTCCTATCACTCATGTATACTAGAGGAATATGCTAGATTAGATGCCTCTACCATTTCACTTTCATGCCCCTTGTTCTAGGTTAACTACATGGGCAAAAGGTGTAATAGTTCTCCTTATTTTTGCCTATAAATAGGCTCCCATATACTCTTCCATTCTTCATTCAAATACAGTTACTTTTATTCTTTCATATAACCATGGTCAATTGGTTATAACCTGAATAACAATCAAACATACAGAATTAACGTAAGATTTAAGACAACAATATTACTTCCTATTTCAAATGATAGCAATACAACATATCAAATTGGTAAAAATATAACAATGCATCGCAAGGGGTAACACTAGTATATATAATACATAAATTATAATATAAAATGAATTATAAATGTATTTATTTGATTAAATATGTGAAACGGTGGCAAAGTATAACACATGAAAATGATGCGAGTCAAACCCATATCATGACACGGGTCATCGATATGAGTTGAGCTGGGTACAAGTTTGGCAGAAAAAGATGACTCGCGACTCAACCCGTTATACAGGCCGACCCACCACTCTTGTGGTTTGGTTCAAGTCATGTCATTTTGATTGGCCCCGTTTACGTATTTTAGTATACAACTTTTGAAATAACTTTTTAGTCTAAAAGTTCACGTATTTAAGAAAACAGTCATAAATCTTAGTGTGTTATATTACGACCGTATCGCTAATTATCAAAAAAAAAGTAAGAGCTTTATATAGGCCCCTTGTCCAACTCTCATTCATTGGAAATGTCACAACATTGCAATTTCAGGTGTGGTATGAGGGGAATAACAAGTTTTTACATCCTTTCAAATCATTATTGGATTATTTTGTTTAATAATGTGGCTTTGAATTGAGAAATTATTTATAAATTTATGAACTAAAAAAATAATATACTAAAACTTGTATCATTAATATGTTATTTACCTTTGATTAAAAAAAATGTAATTTGACCTGTAAATATGACGAAAGGGCTAGAGTCAATAGTTGTTATGAATTACTTCTGATTTGGCACATGTAGTTGAAATCGGATTATGGAATTACAATTTCAATTCTAATTCTGATGAAATTAGAATTCTGATTGCATTAAAATTTTGTTGTTTAGTTCATCAAAATAATTGGAGCCCGGAATTATAATTATTTAAAGATTAAAATATTTATAATAATTATATAATCGAGTTCGAATATTTCTAGTTATTATGATCAAAGTAATTCTTTTTGAGTTTAAATTATTCGAGTTTCAAGTCAAATTGGATTCAGTATCGCGTCCAATTATTTATTGTTCAAGTTATCTCGAATTTTCATTTAATCAGGTTAGGTCTTTTTATGCTCGAGTCATCTTAGTTTTGGGACTTACAAATTTCAAGTTATCTTAGGTTGAGTTTGAAATGGGTTAAGTCATTTTGGATTTGGGTCGTATTATGTTTTGGGTCAATTTGGTCGAGTCATTTCCACTTCGACTTAGCTTGTTTATATCACATTCAAGTCAAGTGGTTTTATTTTTTGGATTTGAGTCATCTCGAATTTCGGGTCAATCGGATTGGGTCACTTCAAACTTTGAGCTAAAGTGATTTCGATAAGTTCAAGTCATTCAGTTTGGTGATTACGAGATTTAGGTCAGCGTTTAGGTTGCGTCTAAGTCTTTAGATTTTGAGTAATCTTGAGTTTAGATCAATCAAGTGGATTATTTTAGGTTTTAGGTCAATGGAGTTAATATAGAGTTGCAAATCCTTACTTCCACCCTAAGGAATTGGAAAGTAAGTTTTTCAGTTAAAATCTAATTCTATAGAATTGGGCAATTGTAATTTAAAATTCTACAGGTGAACCAAATAATAGAATTAAAATTGTGGACCCCAAGTCCAATCTCAAGTTTAATTCCATACTCCAAATACAACGTTAGCAAATTTCCGCTTACCAATATATGCACCCTGGAATAAACTAAATGGATTAAATTGGTGCCATCTTCTTTCTCAGTTATTGAGATTCTTCATTTTTACTTTTAACTTTTTATTACCACTTGAATCTTCCAGCACCCCTTTTACCCCATATGTCATGATACCCACCACCTTTGACTACTGCCACCGGTCATTATCATGTTTTTTTCCTATTTATTAGTATTAATTAATTTATATTATTAGCTTATTTTTTATTATTATAGATTAATTCTTTTTTAAAACTATAACTAAATATTTTATTAGGTAAAAATTTATCTTTCTACACTGACCAATAAAACAATTTATTATAAAAATATACAAACCTTAATGAGAAAAATGGATAGACCAAGCTTGCCCCTTAACAGATTTTCGCATCCTAACAACCCAAATACCTTGGAATACATAAATGGACCAAGTTGGGCTTATGTAGTAGATTGATAGCCCAAATATTTACGAAATCCTAGCTAGTAAAGTTGAGCCGGTGCTCCTCTTCTTCAACATACGCCCATTCCCTCTCTCTCTCTGCAGTTGTTTGAGAGACTCTTCCTTTTCACAGTCAATATCTGCTAGTTCGAACTACTCGTTGTGAATCATATATGGCGCCATTTCAGGCTTTATTAAACCGTTTATGGAACTATTGGGAATGGTTGGAATAGGCAAATATTTTGAGGTATGGCTTCTTAACTTCCTACTCCTTTTCTTTGTTCTATTCATTCTTTATCTGTTTTAAATCCTGCAATTAGCATATAAAAATTGGAACTTTCAAAATAGAACAATTAATTTCCTAGATGTATGAAAACTATTAGATTAAGCGGTAGAGATAATTTGAATGTGGGTTTCGTGTGCCTAGGGTTTTGATGTATAAAAATAAGTTTATAAATTTTTAGGCTAGTAGATAGTTGGGAGCTTAATAATTTGAGCTTGAGTTATTTTTCAGTCGAACTTTTATGCTTAAGAATTTGAGTTTTAATTTTCTGCGTGACAACTGGGCGAAGAAATGTAAAAAAAGGAAGGGTGAAAAGAGGTGAAAACGAGATATGTTTTATAAGGAGGAGGGGTTAAGTGTGGAAGACTGGCATAGGCCATCATTAATTTTTAATTGGCATGTATATGTATTTATTAATTTTTAATGATGTTATGTATATGTATATGTATCTACATAAATAACATATACATATACCTATTAAAATAACCATACAATAACCGTTTGCTTTGAGGCATGCCTTGTATCATTATGTCTAGGTCTTCTTGGCTTTCTCTTGCTCTATTAACCCCACTTATTAGTGCAACCCGAAGTGGCACTACTACATAAGGGCTCATATGCCGCGGCTCTAAAACTGTTGTATAAAGCTATGTTTATGCAGCGGTTAGAAAACGGTTGCATTACTTGATAATATATGTCGGTTTTTGCTGCGGTTTGTAAACCGCTGCATTAGGCTGGGTCTATGCAACAGTTTCAAAACTGTTGAATAAACTAGGTCATATGCAATCGTTTTACAAAACCGTTGCTTAAAGTCCAAAAAAATTTGTTTTATACACACGGCAACCAAAATAATGTTGCACTTAAAATTTTTACATAAATTACATATTAGTATATTGAGATATGGCATAATAATTTTTTTGTTCATAAACTTCGTGAAACAATTGAACACTACTTCATAGTTTGTTTATTTGCGATGACTCTTCAAGGCAGGAATAAAAACCGTCACAAATGGTATGGTAATTACCACGGGAAATATCAGTTATCGTGAAATATTAAAACCATATGTATTTTACGACAATGCTTATTGCTCGTCCTAAACTTTGAGTTTCTACCTGCACAAGTTACACTGCAAATGTCCAAAGTGGTGGAAATTTAAAAAAAAAGTTATAATATTTGGGTAAAATCAAATATCTTGAGTGTAATCTTGCCAGACACTTTAGCATTAAAATTATTAATTGAATTAAAAATATATTTTAATACATCAAAAGTATTTGAAACCCTAACTTCGCTGGTCTGCTTCTCCTTCTCTCACTTCGCTGGTCTTCGTTGCTGTTCGCTCGTCTTCACTCTCTGTCTATCATCTCGTCTTTGCTCTCCGTCTCTCACTGTTGTGCGTTTCTCCTCCATTCTCTCTTTCTCTCTCTCTCTCTCTCTCTCTCTCTCTCTCTCTCTATAGTTCATGATGTTTTTGTTAGGTTTTTCTTTTAATTGTATGTAAATTTATGTTATTAGTAATTTACAACCCTAGGTATTGTCCGATTCAAGTTCGAATTTAAGATTATTGTCCATGGCTAAACCATATTTTGAGTAAATTTCTCTAGTTAGTTGCTTTTTCACTATCTTATACAATTCTTTGAAGTATTCCGAATTGTTTATGGAATTTTCATTCAAAAGTTGTGGCTACAGTTTGTGAACAAGCTTGGCTTAAGCCCTGCACTTTTCATATATCGATTGTAAAAGTAGATCTTGACATATTGAGTTTCTTGTTGGCCGGTGATGCTGTTGATTGTGATGTTTTTTATGGGTTAATTAGCGTATCTTGATGATTTTCACACATTCATGACTTCTAGATAGTGGCTATAAGGTGTTTGTTGATTCGTCTCTTTGAATTTTTGAATAGAGTGCACCTATTAAACCTTTTATGTAGTTCCATCGGTGTATTATTCTATACTTATACCTAAATAGCACATTGCTATTTAATATTGGTGAAAAAGACTTAGAGGAAATGCCTATTTTTACCACCCTTGTTTAAGGGGTTATTAAAACTAAAGGTCCATATACTTTACCTATTTTAACAATACCTATTTCAAGTTACATTGCAAAGGTCCAAAGTGGTGGGAAGATGAAAAAAGTTACAAAATTTAGTTAACATCAGTTTTTTTCTAATTCAAGTTCGAATTTAAAGCCCTAGGTGATTGTTCATGGCCAAACCTAATTTTGAGTAAACTTCTCTGGTTAGTTGCCTTTTCACTATCTTTTATCATTCTTTCAAATAAACTGAACTTTTTATGGAATTTTCATGTGAACTTATTACCACCATTTGTGAATGAGCTTGGCTTAAACCTTACACTTGCTTATATTGATTGTCTAAGTAGATCTTGACATATGAAGTTTCTTCTTAGCTGGTGATGATGTTGATTTTTTATGGGTTAATTGGCATATCTTGATTTTTTCACACATTCATGGCCTTTGGATAGTGCCTGAAAGGTGTTTGTTGATTTGCCTCAATGAATTGTCTTATAGAGTGCATCTTGTAGTTGATTCCATTTGGTTTGTTTGTTGCTTTAGTGGAGTTTGGAATCATGTCTTCATATTAAAAGCAATGTATTGCGGTAATTATTCTTAGGCCTATATGTGTTATATTTACTCTATTTGTTTCTCAATCTTTTATGTAATTCCGTCGCTATGTTGCCTTAGGTCTTTTATTTTTTATGATACTAATTGTTCTCTTTTTTTGTGTTTTAGTGTACAAAAAAAAAAAGGAAAGAGGCAAACTTTTAGGAAGATTACATCACGTGGATCAGCTATTTGTAGATTTGGCTCCATAGTAACGACATTGTGAAGGAAGCAACAAGAGAAAAGAGAAAATTTGAGCAACAACAAGGGAAAGAGCTTCAAGGCATTAAGAATAGAGAACATGATGACTTCTCAGACAATGGCTACGAGCAAAATGCTGACTTGGGAGATGATGATAGATTTATCGAGAGCAAGGAAGAAGATGATCGAGTATGCTTACCTTCAAAAGGCCAAAATTCTGTAGTGGCACAAGATCTCAGGGTCCTTACTTGATGATTTCATAACACCGTTGGAGAGAAGTAAGAGAGCTAAGTACATAAAGAGACATCTAGAATCATCACTGGACAAGGCTCTTGACACCGCTAATATGTTAGGTAGACCCCTTTTTTGCCATTTATCATTCATAATTTAATCTTCTGTATCCTTTGGTTGAATCTTGTCATGTTTGCTCAGGATCAGTCCCATGAAAGAGACCAAAGCATGCCCTAAAAGATCAAGGCAGCGGATCTTCTTCACAAAAGCGGGTTAGATCTGAACACATATCCTCACATAGTAGTAGCCATGAAGGCACTCTAGAGAATAATGAAGTCGAAGGTAGTAGTGATAACATTCTTATTAGCATACTTAACTTTGCATGCCTTTTCATGCTAACCTTTCAACTTGAAAGTACTAACATGATTTGAACGCACCCTTATACCTCTTCATGTGCTCATTAATGTTGAAGTGCCTTAGCATATGATTTGTTTTAATATTTTTATGCCTTAAGATAAAATTTAGGATTAGTTATGGGATAGGTTCTTATATTTTGGAAATTGGTGATTGTTGTTGTTGTACATAACTATATGCATTTTGTAACATTCTTGGTCTGTGGTCAAAGCTTCTACTCCAGTAAAGGAGCACAGAGGGAGAACCATGATGAAGCATGTACACAGTAGAACAATGGAAAATCATGTTCCAATCTTTCTAAATGAGCATAGTCAACCAGTCGGTCCAGATGACAAAATATTAGATGAGTTTAGCAGCTTTTTGGGCACCTTGGGGCGGGATTCTGTCATTGCACCTCTAAATTATTTCCATAGGAGAAAAGTGCCGAAGCAGAAGATATGGGAGTATGTAACGGTATGATTTTTCAAATTTCAATTGTTATATCCTACTTTTATGCTTTGTTTTACTTTTTTAAGATGTCCCATTTTGATTGCAGAAGAAGTACATAATACACCCACAAGGTCAGAAATGGGTGATGTCGACTGTGAATTCCGCATAGAAGTCTTTTAAATGTGATGTGGAACGGCATCATTTCAGCAAATTTGTTAGCAATGCAACTCGACTGGCAAATCGACCAACATGAATTCCTGATGATCAGTTGAAAGATCTCTTTAGATATTGGAATTCCTCTGCTGCCAAGGTGTGTGGCATGAATATGTACATTGCATTTGCATCGTTTTTTGTGTGTGGCTAAATTGTTAATGAAAGTATGCCTGAATTGTTGAATTGTTTTTGAGCATGGATAAAATAATTCCTATATGTATAAATTTAGAGAATTGCTGAAATCAACACATGTAATCGAAAGAAACAAAAGTATATGCACACTGCCGGAAAAGAAGCTTTGCAAGGGTCACTTACAGATTGGTAATTCAATTTCTTTTTGACAAATATATCCATGTTTATTTCCTGCATTCAATTTTTGTAGTTGTTTTTAATTGATGTACTCAACTCTTATCTTTTTTACGGACACAAGAAGATCCAAACAAAAAGAAATTGTCATGGAGCAAATTATTCATTGAGACACGGAAGAGAAACCCTATGAAAGAGTATAAAGATCCTATAAAGCTATGTTTATGCAGCGGTTATGTAATGGTTAGAACACTATTGCATTACTTTATAATATATGTGGGTGTTTGCTACGGTTTATAAACCACTGCATTAGGCTCGGTTTATGCAGCAGTTTCAAAACTGTTGCAGAAACTAGGTCATATGCAACCATTTGACATTGCTTGAAGTCCAAAAAATTTTGTTTTGTACACACGGCAACCAAAATAATGTTGCGCTTAAAATTTTTAGGTAAATTACATATTAGTGTATTGAGATATGGTGTAACAATTTTTTAGTTCACAAACTTCGTGAAACAATTAAACACTACTACATAATTTGCTTATTTGCGATGACTCTTCAAGACGAGAATAAAAACCGTCGTAAATGGTATAGCTATTACCACGGGAAATATCAGGTGTCGTGAAATATTGAAACCATATATAATTTACAACAATACTTATTGCTCGTTGTAAACTATAAGTTTCTACCTGCACAAGTTACATTGCAAATGTCCAAAATGGTGGAAAGATGAAAATAGTTATAAAATTTGGGTAAAATCAAATATTTTAAGTGTAATCCTGCCAAAAATTTTGGTAGTAAAATTATTAATTGAATAAAAATATATTTTAATGCATCAAAGGTATTGGAAACCGTAGCATCGCTGGTCTGCTTCTCCGTCTCTCACTTTGTTGGTCTTCGTTGTTGTTCGCTCGTCTTTGCTCATCTGCCATCTTCGCTCTCCGTCTATCATCTCGTCTTTGCTCTCCGTCTCTCATTGTTGTGTGTTTCTCCTCCAGTCTCTCTCTCTCTCTCTCTCTTTATAGTTCATGATATTTTTGTTAGGTTTTTCTTTTAATTGTATGTAAATTTGTGTTGTTTAGTAATTTACAACACTAGATATTGTCTGATTCAAGGTCGAATTTAAGATTATTGTTTATGGCCAAACTATATTTTGATTAAATTTCTCTAGTTAGTTGCACTATCTTTTACAATTCTTTGAAGGAATCTGAATTTTATATGGAATTTTCATTCGAAAGTTATGGCTACAGTTTGTGAACGAGCTTGACTTAAGCCCTACACTTTTCGTATGTCGATTGTAAAAGTAGATCTTGACATGTTAAGTTTCTTGTTGGCTGGTGATGCTGTTGTTTGTGATGTTTTTTATGGGTTAATTAGCATATCTTGATGATTTTCACACATTCATGACTTCTAGATAGTGCCTATAAGGTGTTTGTTGATTTGTCTCAATGAAATTTTTAATAGAGTGCACCTATTAAATCTTTTATATAGTTCCATCGATGCATGATTCTATACTTATACCTAAATAGCATCTTGCCATTTAATATTGATGAAAAAGACTTAAGAGGAAATGAGTATTTTTCCCACCCTTGTTTAAGGGGTTATTAAAATTAAAGGTCCATATACTTTGCCTATTTGAACATTGCCTATTTCAAGTTACATTGCAAAAGGTCCAAAGTGGTGAGAAGATGAAAAAAGTTACAAATTTTAGGTAAAATCAGATTTTTTCTAATTCAAGTTCGAATTTAGAGTCCTAAGTTATTGTTCACGGCCAAACCTGATTTTGAGTGAACTTCTGTAGTTAGTTGCCTTTTCACTATCTTTTACCATTCTTTCAAGTAAACTGAACTTTTTATGGAATTTTCATGTGAACTTATTACTACCATTTGTGAACAAGCTTGTGTTAAACCCTACACTTGCGTATGTCGATTGTCTAAGTAGATCTTGACATATGAAGTTTCTTCTTGGCTGGTGATACTGTTGATTTTTTATGCTTTTATGGGTTTATTGGCATATCTTGATGTTTTTCACACATTCTCGACTTTTGGATAGTGCCTGTAAGGTGTTTGTTGATTTGCCTCAATGAATTTTCTTATAGAGTGCATCTTGTATTTAATTCCATTTGGTTTGTTTGTTGCTTTAGTGGAGTTTGGAATCATGTCTTCATATTGAATGAAATGTATTGCGGTAATTATTTTTAGGCTTATATGTGTTATATTTACTTTATTTGTTTCTCAAATCTTTTATGTAATTCCGTCGCTATGTTGCCTTAGGTCTTTTATTTTTTATGATACTAATTATTCTCATTTTTTTTATGTTTCAGTGTACAAAAAATGAAAGGAAAGAGGCAAACTTTTAGGAAGATTACATCACATGGATCAACTATTTGTAGATTTGGCTCCATAGTAACGACATTGTGAAGGAAGCAACAAGAGAAAAGAGAAAAATTTGAGCAACAACAAGAGGAAGAGCTTCAAGGCATTAAGAATTGAGAACATGATGACTTCTCAGACAATGGCTACGCGCAAAATGATGACTTGGGAGATGATGATAGATTTATCGAGAGCAAGGAAGAAGATGATTGAGTATGCTTACCTTCAAAAGGCCAAAATTCTGTAGTGGCACAAGATCTCGGGGTCCTTACTTGATGATTTCATAACGCTGTTGGAGAGAAGTAAGAGAGCTAAGTACATAAAGATACATCTAGAATCATCACTGGACAAGGCTCTTGACACCGCTAATATGTTAGGTAGACCCCTTTTTTGCCATTTATCGTTCATAATTTAATCTTCTGTATCCTTTGGTTGAATCTTGTCATGTTTGCTCAGGATCAGTCCCATGAAAGAGACCAAAGCATGCCCTAAAAGATCAAGGCAGCGGATCTTCTTCACAAAAGCGGGTTAGATCTGAACACATATCCTCACATAGTAGTAGCCATGAAGGCACTCTAGAGAATAATGAAGTCGAAGGTAGTAGTGATAACATTCTTATTAGCATACTTAACTTTGCATGCCTCTTCATGCTAACCTTTCAACTTGAAAGAACTAACATGATTTGAACGCACCCCTTATGCCTCTTCATGTGCTCATTTATGTTTAAGTGTCTTAGCATATGATCTGTTTTAATATTTTTATGACTTAAGATAAAATTAGGATTAGTTATGGGATAGGTTCTTATATTTTGGAAATTGGTGATTGATATTGTTATACATGACTATATGCATTTTGTAACATTCTTGGTCTATGTTCAAAGCTTCTACTCCAGTAAAGGCTGGAGCACAGAGGGAGAACCATGATGAAGCATGTACACAGTAGAACAATGGAAAATCGTGCTCCAATCTTTCTAAATGAGCATAATCAACCAATCGGTCCAGATAACAAAACATTAGATGAGCTTAGCAGCTTCTTGGGCACCTTGGGGCGGGATCCTATCGTTGCACCTCTAAATTATTTCCTTTGGAGAAAAGTTCCAAGCAGAAGATATGGGATTATGTAATGGTATGATTATTTCAAATTTCAATTGTTATATCCTACTTTTATACTTTGTTTTACTTCTTTAAGATGTTCATTATGATTGCAGAAGAAGTACATGATCACCCACAAGGTCGGAAATGGGTGATGTCGACTATAAATTCTGCATGGAAGTCTTTGAAATGTGATGTGGAATGGCATCATTTCAGCAAATTTGTTAGCAATGCAACTCGATTGGCAAATCGACCAACATGCATTCCTGATAATCAGTTGAAAGATCTCTTTAAATATTGGAATTCCTTTGCTGCCAAGGTGCGTGGCATTAATATGTACATTGCATTTGCATCATTTTTAGTGCGTGGCTGAATTGTTAATGAAAGTGTGCCTGAATTGTTGAATTGTTTTTGAGCATGAATAAAATAATTCTTATATGTATAAATTTAGAGAATTGCTGAAATCAACATACGCAATCAGAAGAAACAAAAGTATATGCACATTGTCGGAAAAAGAAGCTTTGCAAGGATCACTTACAGATTGGTAATTCACTTTATTTTTAACAAATATATCCATGTTTATTACCTGCACCTAATTTTTGTAGTTGTTTTTGTTTTTAATTTACTGATGTACTCAGCTTTTATCCTTTTTACAAACACAACAAGATCCAAACAAAAAGAAACCATCATGGAGTAAATAATCCATTGAAATGTAAAAGAGGAACCCTATGAAAGAGTATAAAGACCTTGTGGAGCCTATAATCGCCAAAATAGTAAGTTTCTCCTTGAGGATGTTTGACATCCGACCGTAATATTTGTTGTATATGAATTTCTAAATTTGACTGGTGAACTATGGGACATGATAAATGTTGATTTTCCAAAATAACACATTTTATAATTTTTATTTCCAAAACGGCATGCGAAAATTTGAGATTACCAAAATAGCACGCTCAGTCAACAGCAGAGGTGGCCCACCATGACACATGGGCAAGGGCAAAATGGTAATTTGTATTTAATTAAAAAAAAGAAAAACGAATGGTGGGTGACGTGAGATGAGGGACCCATTTTTTTAGCACTTTTTTTCCTTTTTTTCTTTTCTTGTTTTCCTTTTGTTACACGAATGATGGGTGACGTGAGACAAGGGGCTTTTTTTTAGCACTTTTTCCTTGTTTTCTTTTTTTTTTTGCCCTTTTGTTAAAGAGAAATGCGGACAATAGTGTGACTTGACTTTGTGACTAATTAAAAAGAAAATTAAGTATTATATATTAATGTAATGTATATTATACGTATATTTATAGGTATTGCTATATATTTAACGTTATATTAGATTTGGATAAAATCATATTTTGAAATTTATATATATAAATATTATTATTGTATAAAGAAATAAAAATAGATAAGAAACCATGAAATGACTGAGACAAAGTAAAAGAAATACTGAACATATCTTTAATTATCGTAATTTCGCACATAAACGTTTAAAAGTATACTTTAAAATAATTATGTTGATTTGTCTTAACAAAGTGTGATAACCTTATATACAAATACCTATAAATATATGTATAATATACGTTATGTTAATATAATATACTTAATTTTTTTTAATTAGTCACAAGTCAAGTCATATTATACTTGTCATCATTTCTCTTTAACAAAAAAAAAAGAAAGAAAATAAGGAAAAAGTGCTCAAAAAAAAAAAAAACAATGGAACCCTTCATTATTGCCTACTCCTCTCACGTCACTCACCATTTATTTTTCTTTTTTCTTTTTATTAAACACAAATTACCATTTTGCCCTTGCCCACGTGCCATGGTGGGCCACCCTGCTGCTACTTGGGCGTGCTATTTTGGTAATTTTAGATTTTCGCGTGCTGTTTTTGTAATTTTGAATTTTCGCATGCCATTTTGGGAATAAAAATTACTAAACGTGCTATTTTGGAAAATTATTGACATTTTTAGTCCAAGATGTTAAATTTTGTAAATTAACATGACATATTGAGGTGACATATTGTTTGTGGGTGATACACTATAGCTGATGCTTGAAATGAAGTTAATCTTATCATCCACTAAGATTTAATTATGAATTTGTTGTAGGTATGAGTTGTTTAGTTGGTTTGAAGTGGTCATCCTAGAATGTGAAAGGGATTTCTTGTGTTGCTCAATTCGTAATTTCATCTAAGATGATGTGGTTAGGTTGCATAAAAGTTGGCTCTAAGTACTATAGAATAAATAGAGTTATTTGCTTTATTGGTCCTTGATGTTTTTAAATTCATTCAAGTGGTTTAATATTGAGTTGGCTTATGGCATGATGTTGTAAATAAGGTTGTAATTTTTTACTTCATTTTTTTTGATCTAGAAAGAAGTTGAGGAACATCAATCCAAGATTGATTTGGAGGGAGGAGAAAATAGCCAAACTAGAGATGCATTTGATGAAGTCATGGGTGATAAACATCCAAGTTGTATTCGTCTATTTGGGAGGGGTGTTACGCAGAGAGATCTTAAAGGGAAGATTCAAGTGGGTGGAGTGCAAGTTCCAAAAGAGGTTATGGAGTCCATGAAGGCTAACATTAAAGCTGAACTGACAAAAGAAGTTGTGAAGGAACTAGTCTCTAAACTTGCCTTAGTAATCCCAAGTTTAATTAATATTGATCTCCATATGCTCCAAACCTCGGCAGAAGGATCACCTGGACATTGTCATAGTGCTAAATGTTGCTGCTTCATCAGATGCTGCAAATGAGGTATATTAGTGCTTTAATTTTATTTTTAACTCAAAAATGATCATATTTCTCAATGTAAAACTAAAAAAATTATTTGTTTCTGCATCTCTCTTGTTATATAAGACCCTAGTACTGCAACTTATGCTCATCTTATATGTTTTTGTTGTCAGGGTGATGAGGATCTCGATAATGTTGATGGACACATGGCTAGTAAAGGAACATAGTGTGGAGTTTGTGGTTATGAACAGTGTACTTGATTTGGTTGAATGTGATGTGCACTTTTGATATTGACTTGGTGGTTATAGACTTTTGTGGATGTAGGACTTTTTTTGCTTTAGTGTGTGGAGCTTGATATATTTTATGGTGTAGACTTTTTTATTAGAAGCAATGTATTTGATTTGGTGGTTTCTTTTGATTATCAACAATGTAAATTGTGTTTGGATTATTAGTGGTTTTGATGTCGGGCAAGATTTTTTGAATGTTTGGATGTAATTAAAAAATTATTGTCATGCGCTTATGGATTGTAGCAAGAGATGCATACAAACGGCTGCATTAGCGATAATAAAACGCTGCATTAGCTAAGAAAATGGATCCATCAGATTAAGAAAACTGTTGCATTAGCTTCAAATAACCATTGCATTAGATATAATAGAACTAATGCTATAGGTTCAAATAATCGTTGCATTAGATATAATAGAATCGCTGCTGTAGGTTCAAATAACGGTTGCATTGGATATAATGGAATCGATGCTGTAGGTTCAAACAACCATTGCATTGGATATAATGGAGCCGCCGCTGGTGGTTCGAACGACTGTTGCATTGGATATAATGGAGCCGTTGCTGCAGGTTCGAACGACCATTGCATTGGATATAATAGAGCCGTTGCTGCAGGTTTGAATAACCATTGCATTGGATATAATAGAACTGGTGATGTAGGTTCGAATAACCATTGCATTGGATATAATGGAATCGCTACTGCAGGTTCGAATAACTGTTGCATTAGCGGACCAAATGCAATGGTTTCTTAACCGCAACTATAGTTAAAAAAACTGCTACAAAAGGCTAATGCCACGGCCATGCATTCAACGATTTAGGAACCGCTGCATTAGAAATAATGCAGCAGTTTTAATCAATTTGCAGCGGTTTTTAACCGTTGCATATGACCCATTATATAGTAGTGCGGACGGGTTGTTATAGTCGGAGATTTTATTGGGCATGTGGATGTGACTGTAGATAGCTATGCGTCTTACCACGGAAGCAGTGGGTATAGAACTGGGATTGATGAATTATTTTAGACTTTGCAGTGGCCTATAAGTTTGTGGTTGCTAACACCTCTTCAGGAAAATGAGAGGAGTAAATCATCACGTATACCCCGGGGGGGGGGGGGGGGGGGGGGGGGGGGCTTGGTAAGAACCAATATTGATTATATACTACCAAGGAAGAGAAATCATAAAGATTATGTGGATTGTAAAGTTATCCTAGGGGAAGATCTATCCACACGACAAAAGTTAATATCAAGGCGAAAAAAGGGTTATAGGAAGCATGTGTACCCAGACACTTGTTCGCGGGATTTGAAGACAGATAAGTATCAAAGCTTTAAGAAAAGAGCAAAAATTGAAAATAATTGTGACTTCGAGGGGATGTAAACCGGATAGCACAAAAGATCAGATGTTCGAAACGAGAAATATTAGGTGAGTAAAGAGGGATGCACCAAATTAGAGACAGTTCTGGTGGTGCAGAGAAGTCCATGAGAAGATTAAGGCCAAATTAGACTATTTTAAGGAGTGGGACTGAAAGGAAGATGAGGAGAAGAAACGAAAATATAAGCAGGCCAAGAAAGAAGTAAAAACAGCAGTTAGAGAGGCATAATACAACACTTTCAAAGATTTGTACAAGAGGTTAGATATGTCGTCAAAGATAGAGAAAGGAGGATTAGAGGCCTAGACTTTGTAAAGTGCATCAAGGGAAAGGCTGATGTGGTTTTAAAATGTTTAAAAACCGTTTATTTGCAAGAGTATGAGCAAGTTGTAGCTGTAGCGGGCATACCGATGTCGTATCCACATGGAATCGGTACAAACTTAACTTCAATGATTAATAAGCAGTTAAACTTGGGGGTTTTGGTTAAAGAATGAATGTTAACTAAGTTTTATGGAATTTAAGAGCAAATTAAATTGTCAAATCAATTAAGGATAGTTTAGAGTATGAATTCGGGTTAGCCTAACTTAGATCCTTTCATGATAGTTTACCACGATAATGACTTTAGCGGTTTAAGTTACAAGCTCTAAACCTGAGTTAACACTTAATTAGGGCTTAGCATAATGAACTAGTCTAAAGGCATAACCCATCTGATCATTGTAAGTGTTGCATGGGTTTTGTCAATAGCACTACTTAATTTCTTTTTCACTCCTAATTAAGTATTAATTTATATAAAAGGTTGTACTCAGGGTTGGGTACAACCTCAACCCTAACCACATGTGTATGGTCTAAGTTACAAGACAAGTCGAATAGCAAATAAACTTGAAACCTAGCTATGATTACAAGCATATAAATAGAAAATCAATCATAATAAATAACTCCCTATGGGGTTGCGAAAATAGCCTAACACAAGTCATTATCAAAGATAAAATATAAATCTAGGACTCGGACGATTACCCATCATTACCCCTAAACAATGAGTCTCCTCTTCTATAGGAGTTTTACACATTACAAAATTTAAAGAGAAAAATAAAGAAAAAAAACTTATGGATCGGTGTTGACTTGACTCGCTTTAATCCCCGGTACTCAAACCACTTGCGCTTTGGCTTTCGAGAAAATCCCCGTCTAATTTGGTAGCTTGGGGAAGGAGGAGAAGAGAGAGAGACAAAAATGCAAAAGTCCCCTAAAAGTAATCTTTCCTCTCCTATTTATACATGCAGTGTGCCCTAGGGCATGCCACGACTGATCGATCGGCTGGCATTAGTAAACTTACTGACATTGGCCGATCGATCGGCACTGTCAACCGATTGATCCGTGGCTAACAGAATAGATCTATTGGCTGATCGATCAGCCCCGATTGGTCGCTCTCTTCCTGAGGCCTTATAAAACTTATTAGGGTCGTCGAATCATGATCCAATGGATCCTTTTTTTCCATATGTGGTCGGGTTTGCAACGTAGTCATCAAATATGTCCAAATTTGCTCGTTCTTCACCACTTTTAAGTTGTCTTTGCTGCTATACATTCCAAGCCTAAATATATATATATATATATATATATGTATTGCAATAAAGTACATATATAATAGTCGAATATAGCATGGGAGTGTGGCATAAAAGATATAAAAGTGAGACATATCAACATCCCCAAACCCAAACCCTGCTTGACAAGCAAGATTCATTTCAAACCAGTTGAAGATGGAAAAAATTCAATCAAGCATGTAGTTGTAGCAATTAACTGTGAAAAATATTTCTAGACATATTTGAGGGAGAACTCAAGAACAAAGAATATTTGTGTAATGATAATATTATATTGTTAAGTCTTCGCTATTTAAGTCTTCCTACTAAGTAAGTGAGTATAAAACTTTCTTCTCCCTCTCTTATTCCAAAACTTCCATATCTAAGATGAATAGTTAAAATAATTGAAGGAATAAGTATTCTAACACCTTACCCCAAATTAGAATAGAGATCTCAAGTCTTTTCTTCTCTCCCTTTTTTTCTTTTTTTTTCTTTTTATTTTATTGGAAGTAACTTATAGTTAGGTGTGTCTCCCTAAGACCCATGTAGCGAGTTTTTGGTCGGTAACTCCCAATCCAGTTGGCTCAAAGAACCAAGTGAAGAGTACTCCTAGAGCCTAATGGCTCGAGTTAAAGGAATCTACAACCTAGGCCGTTATTAGCATGTATGTTAGAAATGTATAACACTCATATTAGGCATTGGTGCTTATTAGGATGACTAATAAAGTTGACTCTTTTTAAGCTTTCCCTGCTTTCCATGTCACGAGGTTTCGAACGGCAACTCCAAATCTGATTGGCTTAGGGTACCAGGTGTCAAAACACCCCTATATATCTACTTGCTCGAGACACAGGGGCTATAAGGGCCAACGAGTCTTCGGGAAGCATGACTCGATCGAACGGGTCATGAAAGGAAACGCGGAGCTAAGGTTTGTGCTCCCCGATTGATCGGAGGCGCAAACCCCCGTTCCGTGTTTTCTTTGGAGACCTGGTCAATCGAGTCATGTTACCTAATCGATCGGTCCCCTTTATTCATCAATCCTTCTTCGCCTTCCCGCTGGAAACTGTAGGATCTTAACCATCAAGCTATTTTTCTTTGGTAAAGAGTCGCCGCCTAGTTTTACCCAAAACTAGGAAAATAACATCAAATAGTAAAAATGACTCCAATATTTGGTCTAACGTGAGATGATGGGTTCGGGGACTATGTTAAGGAGTGGGAAGGCGTTAGGCCACCAATCCCCCTGTTATGTTCTTTATTTCTACCCTTAGTATTATTGCAGTTTAATTGGTAACCCCTCATATCACTTTACGGTGAGGCTGTAGATTAAAAAGTTCTCGGTATACAACAAAGTTGCAAAATAATAACTCATGAGAAACAAAAGAAAAAGAATGTTTTAGAGAGGAGTTATGCGTTACAAAGAGCATATGGAGAACGATTATTACGTAATAATAATATGACAATTAAATTGAGAATTATAGATCATGTACGAGTAAGAAAAACATCATGTGATGAGGGAGTTCAAAAAGGATGCAAAAAGATCATATCCGGATGTATTATCGTGATAGACATTTAACGGAAATGATGCGGATCAGTCGCTAATTGGGATATGATGATTGGGAATCCTTTTAGAGGGTGTATTGGATAAATTAAATATTTGGAGAAATATGGAATTAAGTGATGTGGTGATAGTGGCTGTAGTAATAATGTAAGTACCCATGACTGTGATAATAATGACAATAAAAATAGTAATAGTATGTGATAACAAAAGTAAGAAAAATAAATATTAACGGACAGGTGGGAGGATATGATGAGTTAGTATTGAAAAATGAGAGTGGTAGTGGTGATAGGAAATGATAGGGAAGTATAGTAGATAATTAAATAGTATTGAAGAATAGAAATAATATTGGCAATAATAATGAAAGCAAAAGTAGTAACAGTAGGAATAGCATTAATAGCAACAATTATAGTGATATTAGTAGTAGTAATTACCATAGCAATCGTGGGGGTAATAGTTTGCCCTGATACTACTAGTAGTAATGGTAGTAGTAGTTTGTATTGTTGCTGCTAATAGCAGTATGTCACGGATCGCTTAGTTCTCTATTAATTTTGTGTAATTTTATTATGTCATGTAGTACGGTGGGAATGTTCTAGAAGGCCACAGTTCATTCTAGGCTCTTCTTGGATATTCTTATGAATAATATTTATGTACTTAGTCCAATTTTGTAAGGACGCAAACCTTTGGTGAAGTGCTCGGCATGGATCCGTAGAGGGGCGTGTCCATAGGATGTATTGTAAAATATATATATATATATATATATGTCTTGTATAGGGTAAGATTATATAGAATAAGTGTAAAAATAAAATAAAGTGTAGGGCACTTAGAGGAGGAAGCAAAGGGACGGCCAAGCATGGGAATTTCCCTCCAAAAATAAACATGCATGGGACATGTAAAAAGATGAGTAGGAAAAAGTAGAGACAAAAAGTAAAGGGGTTGGACAAAAAGGGAAAAGGTGGACAGCTAGGTAGACAAGGAAGGACACAAGTACAATGCCTTTTTGTTTTATTGTCTTTTGTACATTTGTCTATAAATATGCAAGTGTAAATAGAAGGGGATCAACAATCTTCCCAACTTCAAAAGAATCTTCACCCATCTTCTATCTCTCTCTCTCTCAACCGCGACTCTCTCGTTGTGTGTGTATGTGTGTTGTATTTCCTTTTTCTTCCAATTAAATTTATTCCGCTGCGTTATTCAAACACTCTTGTATTTTCGGGGTTTGCCTGACTTAGTGAGGTACTTGCCAAGTGAAGCTAAGTGGCATTATGGGACTTAACGAGGGACCATTAGGGGTGAATTTAAGGGCATTAGGAGGCCGTGACATGGGTAAAATGTCATCCCGTGATAGCGTGGTATCAGAGCAAGGTTTGCTCCTAGCCGAGAGTGAAACCGTGAAGGAAAGGAGGATGGGCACATCACAAAAAGAGGAGAAACTGAGAGAAGGTGTGGAGCCCAAACCGTGTGGGGTTGAGTCAAGCAAGGGTAAGGACTGGTTCATCATAAAAGGTACGCTTACTAGCCTTGACAATGGCGGTGTCAACATGGGGTTGGTACCGGGTGAAGATCATGAAGTTCACACAACCGTGGGCACTTCGGGTAGAAGTATTTTGGGTTGTGGGGTCAAGCAACCTAGGCGTCGCAACTGTTTCTTTTGTGGTGAGCCTCACTACGCACGTGAATGTCCAAAAAGGCGAGCACTAGAGGCGCGGGGTGGCTGCACTTGAACAAGAGGCAGGGTCGGATGACGAAGAAGCTTGCACCGGACAGGACATGGACAGCACGCAGGGTGGGGGAGACCTGCGTGTCGCTGAGCAGGTTGGTGCCCAGGACAGTGCCCAGACACGCTAGACAGTGTCAGGCGCACAGGTCCTAGGAACCGGCCCGGATAGTACCCAGGACCGTGCCCAGGCACCACTGACAGTGTCGGGTGCACAGGTCCCAGGGACCAGCAGAGACAGAGACCAGGACCAGACCCAGGGACAACGGACAGCATCGGGAGCAAAGGTCGCTGGATCGGACGAGACACGGACTGCTGCGTTAGGTCAGACACAGGCCCATGTCAGGACAGGGACACAGGGTGCTGCGCGTGTCATGGCGCAGGCCCAGGGTGCTGCACATGTCAAAGAGCAGGCCCAGGGTGCTGCATGTGATAGCACGCAGGCCCGGACCAAGGAGAGTGCACGGGGGTGCACGAATGTCAGGACATATGCCGATGGGACTGCGCATGGGTCTGAGCTGAGGGCACGGGAGTGCCAAACGAACCAGACACGAGCCGATGGGACTGAGCAAGGGTCTAGAACGGAGGTACTTGAGTTTGCCTTGGGTGCACGCATTGTGCATGCCTTGGGGGCTCATGGGGCCAAGACACTTGAGAGTGTGGAAGTCCAAACAAATTTAGGTGATGTTGCATATGGGTCAGCCGCAGGTGTGCATGGGACACAGGCCAAGGGGATCTAAGGGACTAAGACACGGGGGCGTGTTGAGGTCCGACATGGTGCATGTTGGGACGCACTTAGGTCAGCCACGGGTGTGCATGGGGCGCAAGCCAAGGGGACTGAAGTGACCAAAACGAGTGAGCTCGTGGAGGTCATGCGAAGTGCACAACAAGGTGCACAAAGGACAACCGAGGCACATGGGTGTGCCAAGGACCAAGGGCATGCGGGTGTTGCACAGGCCCAAGGTGCTGACAGAACCGAGGCCATGGAACAGGCAGAGGTTCAAGAGTGTGTTGCTGGAACCGAAGCACAGGTTGTGCACGGAGCTTCCGAGAGTGAGGCCTACGTCAGGCTTGGTAGGCCCAGGGCTGTGCAGGTTAGTGCACAGGTCCTGGGCAAGGCCCAGCCTAAGGCACTGGATTCAGAAGACGCTGGTGACAACAGAAGCAGGACATGGGTTGCTGCCCATGGTCGGGCACAGGCCCATGTCGTGACACAGGCGCTGGGAACTGCGCTGGTTCAGGCATAGGCCAGGGTTGCTGCACTGGTCCAAGTGCAAGCCCAGGCTACACAGATGCAGGCCCAGGGTGCTGTGTGTGCTGAAACGCAGGCCCAGGACTAGCGGACCGAGGTGCAGGCACGCGCCAAGGCTGAAGACGAGGTGACATTTACTTTAGCGCAAGGGTGCGCTGGGGTCCGGGAAGGCGCGCACTTAGGTGCGCATGGCTCATCAATGGTGGGGCACTCAAAATTGGGACACGGGGGTGTCAACACAAGGGTGCTCGCTGTTGAGACAAAGGCACTTGATGACATGGGTGCCAAACAAAAATCCGGTTCAAGACATGAAGCGGAGAGGCTCGGGTTGGGCCTTGACAAAGGGGTGAGATGGATGAAGAGAGGGACTTCTTCATCTTGGCTCATCTATGATAGGGGACGTGTAGTGTCAACTTGCACTAAGGGTTGGCACGGCACAACGGGTTTGACGGTGGTCCTAGAAGATGACTTCAAGACGGTGTTGGAGATGGACTTCTTCAATGTCCTAAAATCACTTTCACTTCCGAGGGATGATGTTATGAAGACGACTCAAACTAAGGAGGCACAAAGTGAACTTGAAGCTCACAATAACACAAGACCACATCACAAACTGAAGCAAACACCTTTGGGGGTAAGGGTGGAATTCAGGACCGTGGACCGAGCAAGAGGAGCACATGAGCTTTATTGGAGTGCGCAGGTGCTGCGCATGACAGTGCACATGGTGGGCGTGAGTGTGCTTGGCCTAGGCATGGCGGGGCATGACTTAGGACGGGAGGCACAAAGCTTGGGACTCGAGGCGCTGATCTTGGCATTGGGGGCACAGGGTGTGCGCGCCAATGCCTTTGGGGTGCCAATTGAGGCACAACACTTGGGATGGGGTGTGCATGGGATGCACATCCTAAAACGTGACACTTCTTCCTTAAAAATTTCGAAGTCTGATGCAAAGGAGGCCAGGGCCTACACGCAAAGGACATGGGTGCAGAAGAAGTGTGACAAGCTGGAACTTCCATGGGAGGCGGTTCCCTACAATGACAGGTTGGGACCTGGGACAAGGTCCTCGACCACGCAGAGGCTTAACCAGGATCGGGCCAGGGCAGCGCACAGGGTGCGCTGGGCTGCGCCTGAGCTGTACCGGGACAGAGCTGGGCATGACATGCCCAGGGCCGCACTGGGCGTGTCCAGGACCGTGCTGGGTGTGCCCAGGGCAGAGCTGGGGGTGCCCAGGGAGGTGCATGTGGTGCATTTGATGGTGCACTGGATGCCAAACGGGATGCAAGGGATGCTCACTACAGGGCACTACTTGTATGATGGAGGGCATTGTCGAGACTCAAGATTGGATGCACAAGACTTGTGGTCGGACGTGCCTAACGTGGACTTGGGTGCACACAACTTTTTAGGGAATGTGCACGACACAGGCCGGAGTGCGCAGGGGCTGTGCACAAAGGCACATGACTTGGGCTTGAGTGGGCATGGGTTGCACACGAAGGCTCTCGACTTGGACATAGGTGCGCATGGGTTGCGTATGGCTAGGTGTGACTTGTGCTCGACATGGCATGGGTTGCGTTGGGTTGTGCTTGACTTGCGTGTGAGTATGCAAGGCTTGCACGTTGTTGAGCATGAGATGTGCAAGGGTGCGCATCACTTTTCAGCACAGGGGTTGCTGAAGACCAATCAGAAAATCAAAATGCAGAGGCTTGGGACAAACTGTGGGGAAGCACAGACTGTGAACAGCAAGATCGGGGTTCAAGGATGGAAGAACTTGGGACATGGCTTGACATGGGGCTGGCATGACTCAAGAGGGGCTAGACATCCAAGGGGCTTGAAGATCTTTGCTCTAGTGGAGGAAGCACGGGTGCCCAGACCTTTGCCCAATAAAAACAAACAAAATTCAAGACTTTTGGGGTGCGAAAGCACTCGGGACCGGACCAAGCTGTTGGACAACCGTCTTGCAGCACAGCAAGCAGTGAACCAATGTGTGGAGCTGCCAAAAAAGACGAAGGAACCTGTGGAACAAGATTTGGGACACAGGAACCGAACTAAGTACTTCTTGTACTTGGTGCAATGGAAGGGCCATCCGGACATAAAGACATGAAGAACAAGAGGAAGGCTCAAATAATGAAGAACGGCGTCTAAAGCATTCAAGACCGTCTAACATTGACGAGGACGTTAATAGCTTAGGTGGGGGAGAGTGTCACGGATCGCTTAGTTCTCTATTAATTTTGTGTAATTTTATTATGTCATGTAGTACGGTGGGAATGTTCTAGAAGGCCACGATTCATTCTAGGATCTTCTTGGATATTCTTACGAATAATATTTATATACTTAGTCCAATTTTGTAAGGACGCAAACCTTTGGTGAAGTGCTCGGCATGGATCCGTAGAGGGGCGTGTCCATAGGATGTATTGTAAAATATATATATATATATATATATATATATATATATATATATATATATATGTCTTGTATAGGGTAGAATTATATAGAATAAGTGTAAAAATAAAATAAAGTGTAGGGGACTTAGAGGAGGAAGCAAAGGGACGGCCAAGCATGGGAATTTCCCTCCAAAAATAAACATGCATGGGACATGTAAAAAGATGAGTAGGAAAAAGTAGAGACAAAAAGTAAAGGGGTTGGACAAAAAGGGAAAAGGTGGACGGCTAGGTAGACAAGGAAGGAC
Source organism: Simmondsia chinensis (assembly GCA_018398585.1). Classification (NCBI taxonomy): domain Eukaryota; kingdom Viridiplantae; phylum Streptophyta; class Magnoliopsida; order Caryophyllales; family Simmondsiaceae; genus Simmondsia; species Simmondsia chinensis. The sequence continues at coordinate 32,497,145 of JAGTTD010000008.1, read as the reverse complement.
ACAAGTACGATGCTTTTTTGCTTTATTGTCTTTTGTACATTTGTCTATAAATATGCAAGTGTAAATAGAAGGGGATCAACAATCTTCCCAACTTCAAAAGAATCTTCACCCATCTTCTATCTCTCTCTCTCTCTCTCTCTCCCAACCGTGACTCTCTCTTTGTGTGTGTATGTGTGTTGTATTCCATTTTCCTTCCAATTAAATTTATTCCGCTACGTTATTTAAATACTCTCGTATTTTGTGGGTTTGCCTGACTTAGTGAGGTACTTGCGGAGTGAAGCTAAGTGGCATCATGGGACTTAATGAGGGACCGTTAGGGGTGGAGTTAAGGGCATTAGGAGGCCGTGACATGGGCAAAATGTCATCCTATGATAAGTAGCTATAGTAGTTTGTGTTATTACTAGTGATAGTAGTGGGCATAGTTGTTAAGATCGCGATTCAAATCGCAGAATTGTACGATTATACGATTCTACATTAACCAATCGATCCAAATCGCGTAAAAAAAATTGTACTCAATTAGAATTGGGTCAGAATCGGTAAAATCGCATCAAAATCGCAAAAATCATGATTTTTACACAATTTTACCGATTCAACTTTACCCCCTATACTTTATGCAAGCATGTGCAAATCATGTGATGTTTATAAAGGTCAAAATTAGATAAAGTTAATTGTGTAAAAACCCTAAGTCTAAAACTAAGACCTTCTCTTAGACCTCACTCAATCACTGTGCATTGTTCACATCCTCCAGTGACAGTCCTCCTTCGTCATTCGATTCTGCTGCAATGGCATGCTCCCTCCTTCCACTCCTTCACTGTCCAACCACCATGATTCGGCTGTCTACAATCCAACTACCATGCTCTTCGCCACCTTCATTTTGTTGGACACTCGGCAGGTCCGCCACCATCTTTGTTAGCCAGGCCTCTATGGTATTAAGTCTATCAACTCTCGTCCGTGCTTTCCACCTGACATCCTTTGTCATTTCTCTCATTAAAAGGTTAGTTTCAACGTCAAAACTCAAATAATTTTGATTTTAATTTTTTTTTTAATTGTTATATATTATATTAAGCGCTAACTTTTAATACTAATCTTTTGATTTGATAATTTCTATTAGCTATTAAATTAAAAATCTACTGTAAAGTGTACATTTTTAGGAGGTTTTACCGTTTTAGTACGGAGATTGAGAGTGCAAACTAATGTAATTTTACTCTTAATTCATAGGTTTTTACTTATGTCGTTCAAATGTTTAATTTATACATTTAAAACTTATACATTTCGGTTTCTCTTATTCAATTGCGATAGACTTATAAAATTTTATTTAATTTGTTATTGTAGTCTATATGGCGTCTAATGCAACTTCTCGACCTTCTGCATCTAGAAAATCAAAGAAAAAGAATGCTCCAGGTCAAAGATTAAATCCAAGTTGGGAACATGGATTGAGGCTGATAACAATCCAACAAGGGTCAAACGTCGATATTGTGGAGTTGTTCGCTTTGGTGGCATTTTTCGACAGAAACCGCATCTTGTTGGAACTCGTAATAATGTTGAGCCTTGTCTTCAAGTTTCCGATGATGTAAAAAAGAAGTTTCTAAATATTTTGTAAGTCGCCGTAAATGAAACTGAGAAAAAGAAAAGAAAGTTGCATGATGTAGGAGATGACACATGTAATGAGAATGAGATCAGAGATATAAAGGGAAAAGGAGCAATGAGAGTTTATTTAAGGAGACCAAGAGCTCAAGCAACACTAAATCAAATGATAAGAGGAAAAAAGAGAAGACGCTTGTCAACAAATTGCTCGATTTTTCAACACTGGTGCCATTGCCTTTAATGCTGTGAATAATCCATAATTCACACTTATGGTTGACAAAATTGGAAGGTATGGAATTGGGCTTAATCCTCCCTCTTATTATGAAATTTGAGTCAAATTTTTACAAAAGAAGTTTTATCCACTTTAGAGATGCTTGAAGAGTCTAAGTTAGATTGGAACAAAACCAGTTGTACTATTATGTCAGATAGTTGATCTAATTGGAAATGAAGGTTCATATGTAACTTTCTTGTCAATAGTCCTAAGGGAACAATTTTTTTGGCATCTATTGATACTTCTGATATTTCCGAAACCATTGAGAAGGTGTTAGCCATGTTAGATGACATTGTTGAAAAGGTGAGAGAAGAACATGTTGTACAGTTGTTGCAAATAATGCTTCAAATTATAAAGTGGCCATTGAAAAATTAATGGAAAAGAGGAATATATTATTTTGGACTGCTTGTGCTGCTCATTGCATAGACTTAATGTTGGAGGATTTTGACAAAAAAAATTAGAATCCATGCTGAAATAATAGCAAAAGCTAGAAGGATAACCACATTTATTTATTCGAGAACTGTGCTTCTTGTGTGGATGCGGGAGTTCTCATAGGGCAAAGAGTTAATTAAGCCTGCTATCACCCGATTTGCAACTTCGTACTTGACATTGCGATGCCTTCATAAGCAAAAGGGTGCTTTGCTCACCATGTTTTGGTCAAAAAAGTGGAAGACCAATAGATTTGCCAAAGTAACAGAAGAAAAAAATGCTCAAAAAATTGCTTTCGATACATGTGATTTTTTGCCTAATGTTGTTGTATGTTTATGAGAGGCACTTCCTCTAGTTAAGATACTTCGCATGGTCAATTCCGATGAAAAACCTGCTATGGGGTTTATTTATGAAGCAGTGGATAGGGCAAAGGAGCAAATCAAAGAAAATTTCAACAACATTCAGAAGCAGTAAATTTCTCCTTCATTGAATTAATTATTTCATGCAATTTAGATATTTTATGATTTTTGGACTTTTATTAGTTGTTAATATTTTCATTTTCTTTATTATTAATTTAAGAACCTCCTTCTTTCTTATTTTTGATGTAGCTATGAGCCGATATGGAAAATTATTGACAAGAGATGTGAATCTCAACTACATAGGCCATTGCATGTTGCGGCATACTATTTGAATCCTCACTTTTAATATAGTCCCAATTTTAAACCTAATGCAAAAATAAAAATTGGATTATACAATTGTTTGCAAAAAATGGTTTCTAATCTTGAGGAGACAGTGAAGATAGATTTATAGGTTAATGCATTTAAAAATGCATGGGGACTTTTTGGAATACTAACAGCAATGGCAACAAGAACAAAGAAAAACCCAGGTATATTCCACCCTTTGAATTTTTTATTTTTATTTTTTATTTCAAGTTTGAAAACATATGAAATTTTGAATATTAAATACAACTAGTTGGTGGAATTCTTATAGCGATGAATGTCTTGAGTTGAAAAAGTTTGCTATAAGAATCTTAAGTTGACCTGTAGCCCTTCCAAGCATGAAAGAAATTCGAGTACATTTGAAATGGTGCACACAAGGAGAAGAAACCTTATTCGTCAACAGAAAATAAATTATTTAGCTATTTTTTGATGTACAACTTGAAACAAAGAAATAGACAAAAGAAGAGAGCAAATGTATTCTAACGGCCTATTTCTTTGGATGATATTCCTTTTGATGATGAATGGATAACAGAGAGGGAGGAACCCGTCCTTCCAATAGAAGCAAATTGGTTAGATGTCTTAGATAGGACTAGTCGGAAAAAGGCTAGAAAAGCACTTGATAATGAAGAGGATGTTGATGGAACTGTTCATTTATCCAATTTAAGGGAAGTGGGTAAGTCTATTACCTGTCTTACCACCTTATTATCTCAATAATATGTTGGTCTAACTTCATTACTTTCTTTTAATAATCCATTTGTACTATCTTTTCTTTAAGGCAGAGAGCTAGATTATATGGGGGTATTTGCTCTTAGTGATGATGATAATGATGGTGGTGGGGATGATAATGGTGATAATGAAGTTGATGCGAGTGGATTCGTTGCCTCAAATAATATGGAAGGTTTGTTGGAGATGATGCTACAATTGGGGATGATTCTCTTAATAATAGTGGAAATACGAACACTAGTAATGCAAATGATATTGACGACAGTAACTTCAATTTCAGATGTGACTGTTGATGGTGCTATGAGTTGAGACTTTGAGTGTATATTTTATGTTAGAATGATGTTACTCTTTTTCCTATTTTTGGATTTCAATGTACTGTAAAACTAATGTGTGTAACTTTTTGATATTCTTTATTATATATTTGGGAATCACTATACTAATTTTGTCAGTCATATCCAAGGAGAGGTACCTTGGTGCATGCTCTTTGCAAACGACATAGTTCTGGTAGGAGAGTCCCGTGCAGACATAAACGAGAAGCTGGAGCTGTGGAGAGGTGCATTAGAATCGAGGGGTCTAAGGATCAGCAGATCTAAGACCGAGTATGTGGAATTCAAATTTGATCGCTCCACCACGGACAGCACCGAGGAGGTTAAGATTGGAGCACAAGCCATATCAAGCAAGGAGAACTTCAAATATCTGGGATCCATGATACACCAGAATGGTGAAGTCGATGAGGATGTCAGCAACATGATTAAAGTAGGCTGGCAGAAGTGGAGGATGGCATATGGGGTGTTGTGTGATAGAAAGTTCCCTCTAAAGTTAAAGGGAAAGTACTATAAGACGGTAGTAAGATCGGCTATGCTATATGGGGTAGAGTGTCGACCAATGAAACAAAATCAAACACAGCGGATGAAGGTCGCAGAGATGAGGATGTTAAGCTGGATTTGCTACCTTACAAGAAAGGATAGGATTAGGAATGATGTGATTCGAGGCAAGCTGGGTGTAGCCTCGATAGAGGACAAATTGAGGGAGCAACGCCTAAGATGGTTTGGACATGTTAGCAGAGTACCGACTTCAACCCCAGTCAGGCGGTGTGAACAGCTCAACACAACGATAAGCAGAAAAGGGAGGGACAGACCAAAGAAGAGCTGGCTGGAGACGATTCGTCAAGACCTAATCCACCTAAACCTAAGAGAGGAGATGGCCTTAGATAGGATACGTTGGAGGGCTAGTATTAGAGTAGCGGAGATAGCAGAGTAGAGTAGGGCGGGGAGTGGCAGGTGGTCTAAGTTCCGTAGGCAAGCATAACCTGTAGTGTAACACTCTTAGGCTAGTTTAGACATCGATCTTCTTCCTCTTCTTCTCCTTCCCTTCCTAATTTTTTTTGCCACCACCACCCCCCCCCCCCCCCCCCCCCCCCCCCCGCAAATGCATGATTGATGAATTGATGGTTTATCTGCAGGAACTCAACTACTCTAGGTTGGGAGTCCCCGGAAACAGTCTCCTTTCCTGCCGGAAGGGGTAAGGCTGCGTACATCACCCCCCAGACCCCGCGTTATGCGGGAGCCGCAAGGCACTGGGACTGTTGTTGTTGTTGTTGTTGTTGTTGTTGTTGTATACTGATTTTGTCAGTATAAATTATTTATATACCCATAAAATAAAATCTTACAATTCTCGATTCTATTCTACGATTCCAATTCTGATGACCCATCATCGATTCTACATGGAATCCCAATTTTGACAACCTTGGTAGTGGCTTCTACTGTTACTACGAGTCGTAATAGTAGTAGCAGCTTAAACTGTTACCACTGGAGTAGTAGTAGTAGCTGTATATACTATTATTACAAGTAGTAGTAGTATTTTACTATTACTACCAACAGTAGTAGTAGTAGTAGCCATTTATATGTAAAATACTAATATAATAGTAACAAAATAATGATGATGATGATGGTGATGATAATAATGGAAATAATAATAAGGGTTATTTATATTAAAGGTCCCTATACTTTGTTTATTGTGTCAATTTAATTATTTTGCTTTTAATTATGTCAATTTAGTCCCTGTATAACTCAAAATATATTAATTTGGTCCTTAGAGAAAATTTATGTTAAGTTTTTAATAAAATTTTTTATAATTTGGCTACAAATTGGGTTAAATTGAGTAAACAAATAAATTCATAATAAGTTACTTGCATCTAACATAATTTTACCATTCAAAATTACGTCATTAACATAACTTAAATTTGACCAAAGTATAAATTGACACATTTTGAATTGTTCAGGGACTAAATTGACACAAGTAAAAGTTTAATGACCAAATTGACACAATGGGCAAAATACAAGGACCTTTGGTGGAAATAACTTTAATAATAATATAATAAGAATAGTAAAATGAAAATAATAATTAAATAGTAATAATGACAATAATGATAATGTTAATATTAGTAATAAAGAAAAATGATTCTAGTGTAAGAATAAATGATTCATGAGATGACAAAATTACTTGTACATGGTTCGAGATTGTTAACAACTAGACATGTCTCAATACATGGCAAAAGGTCTTTCAAAACAATAAAAAATTGTCTTAGACAATTTAGGATGCTTAGAGTTGTGATATCATTTTTGTCGCCTGAAAGGCTCTTTGTTTTTGAAATTTAGGGCAACATTGCGTGGTTTGGCGGATTAACTAGTTGCAGCGTAATCTTGTGGTAGGGACTTGTACTCTTTATATGGGCTTTTCGTTTGTGATACTTGTCGTAACAAGTCATATGTGAACTAATTTAATTGCAGGTTGTCTTTTTCAGTGGCTTGGCTGTGTAATTTGTAAAATTTATGGCTATATATTTTTGGATCAATCTAACTAATATAAGTAAGATAAGTTGTATAAAGTCTTTGCTTATTTTTGAGGCTCTGCTATTTCGCATTTCATCCTAGTTATACTTGTGGGTTCTACTATTGTTGAGTGTTATCTTACTTGCTTCGCTCTTAGTTTTAAAGGACGCACATTTATGTGTACTTTTGTTCCTTTGACTATATGAAAGTTTTTGGGACCTCATGATTCATTTCGTTTTCTTCACTCTTTCTCTCCCCCTCTTTTTTTGTTTTTTAATTACCTAAGAATGGAGCCAGGATAGGGACAAGGGAGTGGATCTGGGGTTGGCCAACCTCCTAAAAGCCCTAACGGAGGTGCTCACGAGGCTTTTCTCATCACACAATTTTGAGGTATGGGTGGGTGGCTTTACGAAAATAGAGATGATAACACTGAAAGAACTGAAAGTCAAGATGACTGAGGGATTTGCACATGGGGGCGAAAATAGTAGTGAAAATAGTGATGATGGTAGTACTAATGTGCAACAGGAAATGAATGATGGCAAGGCCAAGGCGGGACCAGAAGATGTTCCTATAGGAGAGTTTGAGGAGTTTTTGAAGGGATTAATGACGAAGGGTCAGAAGAAAATCCTGACGAAGACCCAGAGGAAATTATTGAGGAAGATTTAACCAAGATTTAGCTGGAGGGGCCTATACAGCCTTTGGAAGGGTCCGAAGAAGGCAAGGAGGACGGCCAATTATGTTTGCAGAGGGCATCCATTCTATGGGAAGCCAAAGCATCCATGCAAGGGCACTATCTTCTTTAAGACAGGCCATGTGCTACAGGCGCCGATGTTATATGCCTCCACCCAATCACATACCCAAGTTACTGGGAGCGAAATCGACTGAACACCTATAATATGAAGTCCAAGTACGTGTCCTATGTCTACTCTTCTTAACCTCTTCGGTTAACAATCTTATTCTATTTATAGCAATTTTATTTACGCTTTCTTTATGTTTTCTTTTGGAAATGGGAGGAATTTTCTATAGGCATGGTGTTATACTAGTTTTGGCTTTCATGTCTTAGAAGTTCTCATGTCTCATTGAATCTAACATTTACGTATGTTGCAAGACGTGAATAGTTTCATTCTAATCCGTACACAACCGATTTCAATTTGTTTTTGTTATAGAAGGCTGCTTGGTTCAATTTGGACTATAATTCAAGCAACAGGTTTTGAGCCACTAGTTCATTCTCTAGCAGGTTTTTGTCACAATCATTTCTCATTCACGGCATTGGTTGAGAGATGGTACGATAGTACCAACTCGTTTCATTTTCTCGAAGTAGGGGAGATAATTGTAACCCCTATTGGCTTTCTCATGATTACTTGTTTGGAAGGTGAATGCATAATTTTGCGGGATGATCTTAGTACCGACTGCATTAGAGAACGATTAGGGTACATTCCGAACTTGCAAAGGAGATATATAAGGCTAAATAGCCTTTGACACCATTTTTTACTAGATGAGAACTGGCATTCAGCGGAGCAAGTAGCTACAGCATTTCTGATATACCTAATGGGTAGAGCTCTTTATTTAATTCCAAATGGTCTTCTTCATATGGGGTTCTAGCATTCGTTTGAAGACTTGAGTGATATCAATCGATACTATTGGGGCATCTAGGGTATGCAGCCTTTTTTCACTATCTTGGTCTCGCGTTGCAAAGAGTGGTGAGGTGTCTGGCCAAGCAAATATACACTTTGTAGGTTTTAGCTCCTTGTTCTCTTCCCTTCTTTTATTTTTGTTTGCATACAAAGGAATTTGCTTCTTTCCTTTCCTTTTTTCGGTTATCATTCATTTCCATCATTTTGACATCTTTTTTTTTTTGTTTTTAAGGCATGGACCTATGAGTATTTTTGTGGACTCACACATTGCAAGAGTTGGTCATCCCATTTCCCAACTTCATGGTTGTGGAGTAAGGGTCACACTGGCCGTCTCTGTTCAAGAACGAGATTTCAGAGTCTTGGCACTTATGGGTGTACTTAAACCGCTCTATTCTAGCAAAGGTACTGTTAGGTCATGTTTCGTGAAGATCGAAGTATTATTTGATCTCTTCTTGTTGTGACATCCTCATATGATTATATATATGTATCCCACCTATGATTATATATTTCTTTTTTAGGTTAACTGAATCTATGCACTTGTTTCTTAGAGCCCCCTGTAAGCTACTTGAGCGCTGCGCCTATCGCTGCTTTGAGGATACTTTTCGAATATCCCCTAGGGTTTTACTTCTATCTCAGGGAATGATTTGAACGCCAGTGGATGTATAGGGTGATAGAGCCTAGTATCCCTCCTGATGCACCTCTTGAGATGAGACAAACTCGCTCTTTCGAAAACTAGGATCTGCAAGATTTCTTACTTGGTTTAGACTTTTACTATTTCTGTGTTCCTGGGGATTATGATGCTTTCCGTCGGCAGCGTCTAGCAGGTCATCTTTGTGGGACACACCATCAAGTATGTTATTCTTCTTGTATCGTATCTATCGAGTTTTACAAGGAAGCCCATATAGTCTTGCCCTTGGCTGTCTCAGGTTCGAGTATCAACTGAGGAAGTTTCCATACTAGGAACCATTCAGCCCAGAGGGTATCAAGGGCCTGACTATGAGCCTAACAAACCCAATCTTGCATCGCTTTTGATGGGTGCAGCTGCTTCTAGTTCTAGGGCTCAGGTATCAAGCCTGTTTTCAGGTTTTACAACTTGGCAAGTGGAGTTTAAGGAAGACGAGGAGATTGTGTTTAGAAATTTATTACGCCTTCTTCCGGCTCTTAAACTTCCTAGTTATCTGGAGGTTTTGTTCATTATAATATATTTTTTTTTCAATGTCTCATACCTATATATATATATATGTATATATACATTTTTAGTTTGGAAAATCGTACGGATTGGACCCCCCAGCCCCCTCTTAATGTTTTTTAGACCCCTTTAACCATAAATAGACTCTTTTGGACAAAAATGCCCTCCCACCTCACCCCCCCCCCCCCCCCCCCAATCCGTCCCCTCTCTCTCTCTCTCTTTCTCTCTCCTCATTTAATGCAAGGCAGGCAAAAGTACACTCTTTTGACATTTCACTCTCCTTTTCTTCATTTTTTTTTCCTTTTGAATTTTTTTTTGTCCAAAAAAAAATATATAATTTCCAAATTTGCCCTTTCTTCTTCTTCCCTCCCAGACCTTGTTTAGGCGTGCTTGAAGTAATTAATAAAATCATACACTGGGTATGATTCCTTTTAATGGTGTAAAATGAGCTTATTCAAGTGTATCACAAGAAATTAGTGGTAAAAGACTTATCATACACAATGTATGATAGGTTATAATGGCATAAAATCAACTTTTGCTTTTTGTTTCAAGTAATTAGACGTACAGTTGGATGAAATCGAATCATACACTGGGTATGATGCGTTTTAATGGTGTAAAATGAACTTATTCAGGTGTATTCCAAGCAATTAGTGGTAAATGACTTGTCATACACAATGTATGATAGGTTATAATGGCATAAAATCAACTTTTGCTGTTTTTTTTAAGTAATTAGGGGTATAGTGGTCTGAAATCGAATCATACAATGGGTATGATGAGTTAAAATGGTGTAAAATGAACTTATTCAGGTGTAGTTCAAGCAATTAGTGGTAAATACCTTGTCATACACAATGTATGATAGGTTATAATGGCAAACAATCAACTTTTGCTGTTTTTTTCAAGTAATTACTGTTACAGTGGGCTGAAATCTAATCATACAATGGGTATGATACTCTGAAATGGTCTAAAATGAACCTTTTCAGGTTTTATTCAAACAATTAGTGGTAAATGACTTATCATACACAATGTATGATAGGTTATAATCGCATGAAATCAACTTTTGCTGTTTTTTTTCAAGTAATTAGACGTAAAGTGGGATGAAATCGAATCATACACTAGGTATGATGCGTTTTAATGGTGTAAAATGAACTTATTCAGGTGTATTACAAGAAATTAGTGGTAAATGACTTGTCATACACAATGTATGATAGGTTATAATGGCATAAAATCAACTTTTGCTGTTTTTTTCAACTAATTATTGTTACAGTGGGATGAAATCGAATCATACAATGGGTATGATACATTTTAATGGTGTAAAATGAACTTACTCAGGTTCTTTTCAAGCAATTAGTTGTAAATGACTTATCATACACAATGTAGGATAGGTTATAATGTCAAAAAATTAACTTTTACTGGTTTTTACTTCTAATTACTGTTACAGAGGGCTGAATCGAATCATACAATGGGTATGATGTGTTTTAATGGTGTAAAATGAACTTATTCAGGTTTATTTCAAGCAATTAGTTGTAAATCACTTATCATACACAATGTATGATACGTTATAATGGCATAAAATTAACTTTTTCTATTTTTTTCAAGTAATTAGGGGTAAGTGGTCTGAAATCGAATCATACACTGGGTATGATTCGTTTTAATGGTTTAAAATGAGCTTATTCAGGTGTATTACAAGAAATTAGTGGTAAATGACTTGTAATACACAACGTATGATAGGTTTAATGGCATAAAATCAACTTTTACTGGTTTTTTCAACTATTTACTGTTACAGTGGGAGGAAATGGAATCATGCACCGGGTATGATGCATTTTAATGGTGTAAAATGAACTTATTCAGGTTTATTTCAAGGAATTAGTTGTAAATGACTTCTCATACACAATGTATGATACGTTATAATGGCAAAAAATCAACTTTTGCTGTTTTTTCAAGTAATTAGGGGTAAGTGGTCTGAAATTGAATCATACACTGGGTATGATTCGTTTTAATGGTTTGAAATGAGCTTATTCAGGTTTAGTTCTAAACAATTAGTGGTAAATGACGTATCATACCCAATGTATGATAGGTTGTAATGGTATAAAATCAAGTTTTACTGTTTTTTTTCAAGTAATTAGGGGTACAGTGGTCTGAAATCGAATCATAAACTGGGTATGATGCTTTATAGTGGTGTAAAGTGACCTTATTTAGGTATATTAGAAGTAATTAGCGGTAAAGAGCTTGTCATACACAATGTATGATAGGTTTTATTGGCATAAAATCAACTTTTGCTGTTTTTTTTCAACGAATCAGGGGTACAGGGGTCTGAAATCGAATCTATATACGTGTAGTTCAAGTTTTATTGGTGTATGATGCACTTCATACACGGTATATGATGGGTTATATTTGTGTAAAATCAACGTGTATTTGTGTATTTTAGTAATGTGTATTTAGAAAAAAAATATACATTTTGAGTATAGTAATCCGTACGATTTTCCTTCAAAAAGGCCCTCCCATTCCCCCCCCCCCCCCCCCCCCCCCAACCCGTCCCCTTTCTCTCTCTTCATTTAATGCGCAACCGATTACTGTACTTTAGCCTCTCTCCACTCCATTTTCTCTCTCTTCATTTAATGCAAAAGTACATATTTTTACTTTATGTCATGTAACTTGCTTCTCACTCTATTCCTCCCTTCTTCTCATTTCCCGCCCATTTACTCACCTCTTATTCATGGTATTTGTTACTTTTCTCTTAATCTGAATTCCCCAAGTCCATTTTTCTCTCATTTTTCTCTCAATCTGCTACATTGGGCCCTCGGAAGAAGAAGAAGAAGAAGCCATTTTAAGATCGTGTTTGAAGCTTCGTGCCATTGCTGTAGGTTCAACGTTGAGTCCTTACACACATTTCACGGTTTTCAGATCAGATACTGAAGGTAACATGACCATTTGCTGACATTGTCGTTAACGTATCGTTGTCCTATGAGGTCGGTGTGTTACAAGTCGTTTATGGTTTATGATTGGTTTAAATGATGTATTATAACCTTCTTTTGGTGTGTTTGAACTCATTAGTGGTGTATGATTAGTCATACATCGTGTATGATAGGTTTTAATGGTGTGAAATCAACTTGTTTATGTGTGCTTCATGTAAATAGTGCTGTATGATCTATCATACACCGTGTATGATAGGTTTGAATGGTGTGAAATCAATTTGTGTTTGTGTATGTTAAGTAATTAATGGTGTATAATCAGTCATACACTGTGTAGGATTGGGTTTAATGGTGTATAACCAACTTGTGTTTGTGTGTATTAAGTAATTAGTGGTGTATAATCAATCATACACTGTGTATGATTGGTTTTAATGGTGTATAACCAACCTGTGTATGTGTATGTTAAGTAATTAATGGTGTATAATCAGTCATACACTGTGTAGGATTGGGTTTAATGGTGTATAACCAACTTGTGTTTGTGTGTATTAAGTAATTAGTGGTGTATAATCAATCATACACTGTGTATGATTGGTTTTAATGGTGTATAACCAACCTGTGTATGTGTATGTTAAGTAATTAATGGTGTATAATCAGTCATACACTGTGTAGGATTGGGTTTAATGGTGTATAACCAACTTGTGCAGACGTTTTTTAAGTAATTAGTAGTTTATGAGCAACCATACACTGTGTATGATTGGGTTTAATGGCGTATAACCAACCTGTGTATGTGTATGTTAAGTAATTAATGGTGTATAATCAGTCATATATTGTGTAGGATTGGGTTTAATGGCGTATAACCAACCTGTGTATGTGTATGTTAAGTGTATAATCAGTCATACACTGTGTAGGATTGGGTTTAATGGTGTATAACCAACTTGTGCAGACGTTTTTTAAGTAATTAGTGGTTTATGAGCAACCATACACTGTGTATGATTGGGTTTAATGGCCTATAACCAACCTGTGTATGTGTATGTTAAGTAATTAATGGTGTATAATCAGTCATACACTGTGTAGGATTGGGTTTAATCGCGTATAACCAACCTGTGTATGTGTATGTTAAGTGTATAATCAGTCATACACTGTGTAGGATTGGGTTTAATTGTGTATAACCAACTTGTGCAGACGTTTTTTAAGTAATTAGTGGTTTATGAGCAACCATACACTGTGTATGATTGGGTTTAATGGCGTATAACCAACCTGTGTATGTGTATGTTAAGTGTATAATCAGTCATACACTGTGTATGATTGGGTTTAATGGCCTATAACCAACCTGTGTATGTGTATGTTAAGTAATTAATGGTGTATAATCAGTCATACACTGTGTATGATTGGGTTTAATGGTGTATAACCAACCTGTGTATGTGTATGTTAAGTAATTAATGGTGTATAATCAGTCATACACTGTGTAGGATTGGGTTTAATGGTGTATAACCAACCTGTGTTTGTGTATGTTAAGTAATTAATGGTGAATAATCCATCATACACTGTGTATGAGAGCTTCAAAGGGTGTATGATGAACTTATTTTGGTGTCTTTAAAGTACAAAATGGTGTATGGCTTACCATACACCGTGTATGACAGCTTTGATTGGTCTAGGATGAACCTGTTTTGGTGTCTTTCGTGTTTAGAATGTGGTATCCTTAACCGTAGACCGTGTATGATTGCTTTAAAAAGTGTGTGATGAACTTGTTTATGACTGTAACGCAAATCATACACCATGTATTCTTTCTTAAAGTAGTGTTATTTGTGTATTATGGTTTTAAACCAATCATACACCGTTTTTAGTGGTTTCAATGCTGTACTTTCATTCCACCCTAGTGTGTTTCATGTCAATTTTGCTTTGATATCATGTTTTTTTCTTGTCCACAGTAATGGGTGATGTTGCTATTGCATGCGTTCTGTACGGTGGCTACTTTAGGGAGAGGGCAAAGTACGCTGGTGAAAAATTGGCTTATATTTTTGTGGATGAGAAAACTAACTTCGCTGGTTTGCAAAGGACTGTGGCGGAGGTGATTGGTGCTCAGTTGGATGCAGGTTCAAAGATGCATTTTCAATCTTTCACCGCTGTTCCGGCCGTGCCCTTGTACGATGTCGTTGACGATAGGTCCGTTATGTTTTGGAAGGCACTAGCCAAAGAAGATAGGGCGAAGCATCCTTTGATCGTAACTGTAGAGTCATCTGGTGACAGGAATCCTAGCTTCAATTGGCAACGAACTCCCTTTCAAACAATTCCCGATGTTGACGAGAATAGTGGCCGTTCGCACCCTGAGGTTCCCGAGACTTCTGGTGGATGTATGGATGCGGGGATGGAAGAAGCAGCCCGTGTAGATGCATCTGATGTAGATTTGAACATGCCTACTGTGACGGTTGAGGCAACAGCAACAGGTGGAGACTGGAAAAATTCCAATCAAAGTGCATGGGATAATTTGGACAATATCAATTTATCCCAGGTGCAACCGACTATACCTGATGCCTCACCTCCAGAGGGGCACACTTATGAGCATCGTAATATTTCCCGTAAAGACCCTCTGATTGTTGAACCTGAATTGGAACAGAATGCGGAACCCAGCGGTCAACCGAATGTCCACCCTGATATCCAAGCTGCTGGTGATCCTCGTTCTGATGATGAGGCTGGCTCCGGTGATGAGAGGAGCCGGATCAACGAGGTATATGCGCAAGGCCGGATGGTTGAGGATATTGAAGTCGATCAAATATTTACGACGAAGAGGGACTTGTTGACTAGCCTGGCAGTGATTGCGCTTAGGGAAAAATTTGAATTCAGGAGCTACAAGTCGAACAAATCCTTAACGGTTGTCGGCTGCGCACAAGAGGGCTGCACATGGAGGGTTCGGGCTACGTGTGTAGCAGATGGTGGCTGCTGGATGGTTACAAAAGTAGAAAAGAACCACAACCACCCTAGCGATCTCACCACTGTTAGACATAGGCAGGCAACCAGTTGGGTCGTCGGGGAGTGCGTCCGCAAGAAACTTGTGAACCCCGGGAGAGTGTTCAAGCCACGGGATGTCATAGATGACATCCGAAGTTGCTACGGTGTCGATATCAGCTACAGTGTTGCTTGGAGGGCGAGAGAGTTTGCATACGACAATGTTAGATTGGGTACGGCCGAAGAGTCCTATGCATTCTTGCCTGCCTATCTGCAAGTCCTCAAACAGACTGACCCCGGTGCCACATTTTATTTACAGACAGATGATGAAAGTAGGTTTCAGTACCTCTTCATTGCGTTTGGTGCTTCACTTAATGGGTACCCGGTTTTGCCGGCCGATTGTGAGCATTGACGCAACACATCTGAAGGGAAAGTACCGGGGTGTTTTTTTCATGGCCGTTTGCCACGATGCCAACCAGCAAATTTTCCTGATTGCTATCGGCATCGGTGATTCAGAGAATGATGCATCGTGGCATTGGTTCCTTAGTAGGTTGCAGGAAGTAACTGGGGAGCCTGCTGGCCATGTCATTGTATCCGATAGACACCGAAGCATCCAACGCGCGGTGGAAGAACTTTTCCCTGTCACATTTCACGGGCTCTGCATGTAACACTTGCTGAACAACTTGAAGGCCAAATTCAAGAGCAACAGGAAGCATTTGGATCAGTACTACTACAAAGCAGCCAAAGCATACAACATTCAAGAATTCCATAGTTTGTTTTTCAGTTTATGTTGTGCTGTACCCGGGGCTAAAGATTACTTGGAAGATGTGGGACTGGACAAGTGGACTCGTTCCCACTCCCCTTGTCGTCGGTACAACATAATGACGACAAACATTTCGGAATCCATGAATGCTGTATTGGTCAAGGTACGTGGCTATCCAATTACAGCCCTTGTTGATGAGTGTAGGCTACTGTTGCAGAGGTGGTTTCACGAAAGAAGAGCCAAGGCTGAAGCTTGCATCAGTACAATGTCCCCCGACGTCGAAAAAAAATTACAAGACAGATTCAAGTTAGCAAGAACGATGACGGTAAGCTCCGTACATATTGTCTTATTTTCTCATATTTTTGTATTTTGCATGCACCTTGGTTGTTTGACGCGTTTGTCTATTATTGTGGTAATGCAGATATTGCGAGCTGATGATCATACGTTCGACGTCATCGATGGGGAGAAAAACTTTGTAATAGATATGTCGCTCTGGACATGTACCTGCCGCAGGTTTCAGCTTGAGCAGCTTCCATGTGAGCATGCGTTAGCAGTGGTACAGCACAGTCCTTATGCTCTGTACGACTTGTGCTCGCCATACTACAGTAGAGAATATTGGTACGAGTCGTATAGAGGTGTCGTCTACCCGATGCCACACATAAGTGACTGGCGTATCCCTCGTGATGTAGCTGACATGAATCTTCTTCCACCCGACGTTAGAACCTCTTCTGGGAGGAGGCGGAAGAGGAGGATTCCGTCTGTCGGTGAGGAGCGTGTTCATCAAAGGTGCAGTCGGTGCAAGGAACACGGGCATAACCGATCCACGTGCAAGAATCCAATTGCTCTGCATCCTAATGGCGAATGCACCTCATCCAACTCCGGCCGTCCATCTCAAGTCCCTCCTCCAAATTAACTTATAGTCTTCAAATGTATAAATTTTACTTGTGACATACCTATATAATTTCGTTTTACCATAGGATTTACATTGTACATTACCATAGGATTTACGTTGTATCCAGTGTACTGAAAATTGTCGGAAGGTTGTGATGTGTACGTAATAGGGTAATGAAAAATGTGTATATTTCTATACTGTTGTATATTCCTATAATGAAAGCTGTCAATGAATTGATTTGAAGTTGGTCCCAATTGTGTGTTCTAAGTGGTTGATGTGTTTTTCAAGTGTGTTACGATGTATGTCGACATGCGTGGATGGTGTATCGCCACATGTATCAGTATCAAAGGTAAGTCATACACCACTAAGTAGTTGAAACACACTTGTAGAAGTTGATTTCACACCATTAAGACTTGTCATACACTAAGTATGGTAAGTCATACACCACTAGGTAGTTAAAATACACTTGTACAAGTTGATTTCACACCATTAAGACTCATCATACGCTAAGTATGGTAAGTCATATACCACTAAGTAGTTGAAACACACTTGTACAAGTTGATTTCACACCATTAAGGCTTGTCATACACTAAGTATGGTAAGTCATACACCACTAAGTAGTTGAAACACACTTGTACAAGTTGATTTCACACCATCAAGACTCATCATACACTAAGTATGGTAAGTCATACACCACTAAGTAGTTGAAACACACTTGTACAAGTTGATTTCACACCATTAAGACTCATCATACACTAAGTATGGTAAGTCATACACAACTAAGTAGTTGAAACACACTTGTACAAGTTGATTTCACACCATTAAGACTCATCATACACTAAGTATGGTAAGTCATACACAACTAAGTAGTTGAAACACACTTGTACAAGTTGATTTCACACCATCAAGACTCATCATACACTAAGTATGGTAAGTCATACACCACTAAGTAGTTGAAACACACTTGTACAAGTCGATTTCACACCATCAAGACTCATCATACACTAAGTATGGTAAGTCATACACCACTAAGTAGTTGAAACACACTTGTACAAGTTGATTTCACACCATCAAGACTCATCATACACCACTAAGTAGTTGAAACACACTTGTACAAGTTGATTTCACACCATTAAGACTCATCATACACTAAGTATGGTAAGTCATACACAACTAAGTAGTTGAAACACACTTGTACAAGTTGATTTCACACCATCAAGACTCATCATACACTAAGTATGGTAAGTCATACACAGCTAAGTAGTTGAAACACACTTGTACAAGTTGATTTCACACCATCAAGACTCATCATACACTAAGTATGGTAAGTCATACACCACTAAGTAGTTGAAACACACTTGTACAAGTTGATTTCACACCATCAAGACTCATCATACACTAAGTATGGTAAGTCATACACCACTAAGTAGTTGAAACACACTTGTACAAGTTGATTTCACACCATCAAGACTCATCATACACCACTAAGTAGTTGAAACACACTTGTACAAGTTGATTTCACACCATTAAGACTCATCATACACTAAGTATGGTAAGTCATACACAACTAAGTAGTTGAAACACACTTGTACAAGTTGATTTCACACCATTAAGACTTGTCATACACTAAGTATGGTAAGTCATACACCACTAAGTAGTTGAAACACACTTGTACAAGTTGATTTCACACCATTAAGACTCATCATACACTAAGTATGGTAAGTCATACACCACTAAGTAGTTGAAACACACTTGTACAAGTTGATTTCACACCATTAAGGCTTGTCATACACTAAGTATGGTAAGTCATACACCACTAAGTAGTTGAAACACACTTGTACAAGTTGATTTCACACCATTAAGACTCATCATACACTATGTATGGTAAGCAAAACACTACTAAGTATTCAAAACACTATAATTGCCACAACCATCAATGAAATTGTGTACCAAGCAATATAAATGCCCTTGTTGATTTATATGGATGAGGCTGAGCGGTTGGGTTGGTTGGTGGTTGAACATTGAATGTTCAGGGGGTCATAATGGACTACAAAGCAAGGCATTTAATAACCTCAACTACCACCTACTTTATCATACCCCTCTCCCACGGTTCTCCCCCTATAAAGGGATGAGATGGACAGGAAGTCAAGCATATACGGTCCTCAATATATCGACCCGTTTAAATTCCTAATGTAAGTGGCTCTAGCAGCGGCGGTGGTGGGCCAGTGACAGCTGAGACACAAAGAGAGGTGGCACTTCTACGGGTCATGTTTCATCAACGGCCTACACAGCAATTAGTGGTGTATGATCAATCACACATGGTGTACGGTGTACGATGAGTTGTGATGGTGTGAACTTCATCCGCATGATAAGGATCTTGAACTTTGTATGCATGCAGTGGATGCACTTTACAGACAACATATGCAGAGGGACAACTGTATGTAGTTCCAGCAATTATATATGTCCAGTTTGTCATGCAAATTGTATGCAGGGTTTTAATGTGTGTCAAGTTCTACGTATCATACACAGTGTATGACGAGTTTTATGTATGGTAAAATCACGGGCTGTGCATGTATTTTTAAGTTTGTTGGAAATTATTGGTGTCACACCATTAATACGCTGTGTATGATGAGTTATATGGGTGAAAAATCAAGTTCTACAATTGTGTTTTAGGTACTTAGTGATGTATAACCAATCATAAACGGTGTAGGATGAGTTTGAATGGTTAATAACAACATTTGCACGTGTGAATACATCAATAGGAAAATACAACAACATCGAAATATCTGTAAACTTACATACAACTTTCAATATAATGAATACAATGTAAATCCTTTGGTACAAGTATACATTTTTATTACAACATTTGAAAATACATCAATAGGAACATACAACAACATCGAAATATACAATATTACATACAACTTTCAATATAATGAATACAATGTAAATCCTTTGGTACAAGTATGCATTTTTATTACATACAACTTTCAGTATAATGAAAACAATGTATAATGAATAACATAATTTTATGGACATGCATGCAATTGAAGCCGTTTATTCCTTCCGTGTCTGTACAAGTGTACGGAAGTATACAGCCGCAATTTTCCCATCTGCTCTTGCGTGCATTGGGAGATGCTCAGTCCTTTGGTAAGCAAAAACTCTATGAACTTTACAACAAAAATTCCACAGTCTGACCTGCAGTTAATATTAATACAGATTTCACAGTCAGAAATTGTACATCATTGCAAGTAATGACTATTTTGCATCCACTTCATAACCAAAAGTCCAAATGAACGGAATAGTAAAATTGCATGGGAAGTAGATGTCATACCCCCCTTGTTGTGGACATTCATTCCGTTTGTAAGTTACCGAGAAAGGCTTGCCCTTGAACTGTATGAGGTCCTTTCGGACATCCCAAAAATTAACCAACGCTAGAGCATGTGGAAGCAATTTTGCAATTGGTTCCACATGTTCTAATCTTGCTGCCCTGGATTTGGCGGCGTACAAGGAATCAAATACCTGTATCCGCCAATCATTAAGATGGATGGCAGCAAGGAACCAATGTTGATTAGGTTGATTAATGGGCATGTACATCCGATCCACGTTGTGGCAGCTGACCCCATACGTGGCATCCTCGGCAAGGAACTTAATGATCAACGAATCAAAGTCAGTAAAAGCTGACTCAAGCGGGATTCCACTGTTTTGAATCTGTTTTAGTAGGGGTCCAAATTGAGGAGCAACAGTTGTGTCCGCGCATGTTGCCCTCTGGTCGAATTGCTCTGGCCACTGATGTTTCTTCTCCAAAACGTAGTGCAGAATTACATCCATTTCCTGCGATTCAAAACTAATTAGTTGAGACAAGTTGATTTTATACACATAAATAAGTTCATTTTACACAGTTGAATCCTATGACTAATCATACACCACTCTTTATTCAAAACACACTAACACAGGTTGATTTTACACTTTTAGCATCAACCATACACGGTGTATGACTAGTAATACAACACTTACTTAATACACAATAACATAAGTAGATTTAACACAGGTTGATTTTACTTATTAGTTGACACACGGCAAAACTATCATGATGGGAAACAAACCTCATCAGTAAGCCAGGTGTCCTCGTTTCTCAATCGATACCAAAATTGACCCGTCGTCACAGTCAAAACAGAGAAATCCATTCGTTGATCATTAGGTAACAGAAAGGGGGTCTTCAAATCTCTGTAATATACAACACCAAGCACGATATATAAGCATACCATAAGAAAGATGATTTCAGACCACTGTAACAGTAATTACTTGAAAAACGAGCAAAAGTTGATTTTATGCCATTAAAACCTATCATACATTGTGTATGACAAGTCTTTTAACACTAATTTCTTGTAATAAACCTGAATAAGCTCATTTTAAACCACTAAAACGAGTCATACCCAGTGTATGATTCGATTTCAGACCACTCTAACAGTAATTACATAAAAATAACTGCAAAATTTGATTTTATGCCATTAAAACCTATCATACATTGTGTATGCTAAGTCATTTACCACTAATTGCTTAAAATACACCTGAATCGAATCATTTTACACCATTAAAACGCATCATACCCAGTGTATGATTCGATTTTAGACCACTGTAACAGTAATTACATAAAAAAACTGCAAACGTTGATTTTATGCCATTAAAACCGATCATACATTGTGTATGCCAAGTCATTTACCACTAATTGCTTAAAATACACCTGAATCGAATCATTTTACACCATTAAAACGCATCATACCCAGTGTAGGATTCAATTTCAGACCACTGTACCCCTAATTACTTGAATAAAACAACAAAAGTTGATTTTATGCCATTATAACCTATCATATATTGTGTATGACAAATCATTTACCACTAATTAATTAAAATACACCTGAATAAGTTCACTTGATACCATGATAGTGCATCATACACGGTGTATGATTTTCTTTCAGACACCACTAATTACTTGAAACACACCTAAGAAAGATGCATTCTAGAAACATTTACATACAAATTATCAAAAAGCATCGTGCAAAATCACACTCACTTAGCGACCGTTGCGTGGAAACTTTTGTAAAAATCTTCAAAATCTTCTATGTCTTTGTCGGAGGGAGGCTGGAATGGATTGAAGGGCAGAACTGGCTCCGGTCCAGGATGGGTAATTTTTGCCCGTTTGCTCTTACCCTCCGCAGTCCATTCCTCACCTTTGTACTTGGGGTTTGGCTTGGGGTCCCTCCTCTCTTGCCCCAAACTACACACTGTCTCGGACAATGTCAACAAGTTTTCAACGCCTTCGACATGCGGTGACGATGGTTCCTTGAAGACATTTTCCTCGGCCCTAGATGGCATAGCACATAGCAAAAGTCAATAAGCATCAACATGCATGAAAACATAACAAATTGGGACACTAACAAGGAATCTAGTGTCTTACCCAGTACGTACAGGAGAAACTATTATGGCTTGCTCAATCGGGGATGGATGAGCGGAAGTCGATGAACATAAGTGCGGCGATGCGGCCTGCGCTTGACGGTCTGAGAGCAGCTCCTTAATCAGTGCATCCTGAGCCTCAAACCGTTGTTCGTACATTTGCAGCATTCGCTGGTGCGCTTCAAGCTGCATCCGTATCATTTGCACCTCTTTATCCATCGCTTTAATTCTCTCCATAACCTGCAATAAGTCCTCCAAATTGGCATAATCAGCAAATTTGAATAATGTAGTATCCACACGGATAAAAATACGATTAAATAAACACAAAATAATTCATCATACCGATTGGTCCGCCGAATTGGTTGACGTAGGATACGGGTCCTCCCTGGATGCCGGCAACGGAGGTTGAGTTGCCAATGGTTGTGGCTCCTCACCAAGCTCTGCTGGCATTGCCATAACAGGAGATTGAAACCCCTCCTCAGCATCCTCAGCATAGGGAATGCCTTGTAGTTTAGGCTGACCGACTTTCGCACTCGTCAGTCTAATCGGTTCGGCATTCAATTGCTGATCAAAGGAAGATACATCATATACACGTTAGTAAAAATTACAAAAACACACTTCTAACCCAAAATATATGAAACATACAGTAGTAAAACAATAACAACATAGTGTATTTATTACCTGATCAAATACCGTTGAGAGCAGAGCGGAGTACGGAGCCTTAACGGACATCTTCCAGTTAAGGATCCGCCCAAGAGGTTGGTCGCCAACCCTCACCGCCCCAACCTAGGCAAGTTCTGGAAGGGTTTCCAGGGCAAATATGGAAACCACATCGTAGAACCCGTGGACGGAGTAGGTATTCTCCAAACCGTGGTGCATTCTTGCAGCGAAATCCTTGAGCTTCCGCACCAAGAATTTCCAGCTCAAGGATCCCCATGCAACACGATTGAAAAAGTCCAAATCGTCCACGAGGGCCAGGATGTTCGGGTCAATGCCCGTTCGCTTGTGTTTGGCTAACAGTAGACCCTCGAACAGGTACGCAACAGCAAGCTTAACCGGGTCCTCCATGATGGAGCAGGTTCTGCATGCATCAAAAAGCTGCTGCCTAGTCATCCTCCCCCTCATGCCATACTTGGCAACCAGCCTGTTGGGACCACCGCGTACATCTTCCACACCGGCATATCTCAAGCCGGTGAGAATGCAAAACTCCCTCCTCCCAAGGTGCACTACCTTCCCACCAAATAAGAATGATAACTCCTCGGGATTGGGGTTGGCCACCTGGTGGAGAAGGACAACGTGAATGAGACTATGCCAGAAGCTGACATTGGTCTCACTCAGCCCAAGCAGATGCCCGACATTGTATTGTGAGGCAAGGGCAAGCTGTAATGCAAAACACTTTTAGTTAATATGGTATCATAAATGTCATTGTCAAAAGTCAACATAATTAAAATGGATACAGTGTCAAACCTTGGCTTCGTCGTCCTTCAAGATTTCCTTTATCTCCGTAACAACCTTGGTTGACAAACCTATTTGGTTGATTTGGAGGAATTTCCAGAAACCCCTCGGGAAATTGTAATCAACCTCAACGGTAGGACGGCTCTTCCTACGTGTGTAAAATGCCATCTGAAATAAAAGCAATACACCATTAACTGAACACAAACAGACACACTTTGGTTCTACACCATTGAAACAAATCATACAGAGTGTATGATTGATTATACACCACCACTAATTACTTATAATACACAAACACAAGTTGGTTATACACCATTAAAACCAATCCTACACACTGTATGGTTGCTCATATGAAACATGCAGAAGTTCATTATACCACAAAGGTCGATTTTACGTGAAAAAAAATCATAAAACATGCAGAAGATCATTTTACACAAATAAAAAACACTAATCACAAAGCCACTAACACCAAAACCCTAAACCCTAACAAATACTATGCAATATGTTCAGGAAATGGTACGAAACAAACGGATATTATACATTGGAGCACCAAAACCCTAAACCCTACAAAAATAACTCTTACTCACCTTCGAAAATGGTGATTAAAGACTGGAGCAGCTATAGATCAAGGATGAAGGTGTGAAAACAGAGGTCAGACCCACGGGAACGACAATCGCAGCTGAAGTAGAGGAGAAAGAGCATGAACAAATTCGGAAAGAGGAGAGAGAGAATGAACGGGTGAGAGAAAGAGGAGAGTGACTGGTGGCTTGTAAAACAAGTTGCTTATGGGGAAGACAGAAAGGCGGGAAGGGGTTTTACAGCTGTAAGTAAATGAGGCGAGAGCAGGGGTACGGATGGGATGGCATTAAATAAGGAGAGAGAAAGGGGACAGGTTGGGGGGGGGGGGGGGGGGAATGGGAGGGCCTTTTTGAAGGGAAATTGTACGGATATACTCAAAATGTATATTTTTTTGGGAAATCGTACGGATTGGACCCCCCCAGCCCCCCCTTAATGTTTTTTAGACCCCTTTAACCATAAATAGACTCTTTTGGACAAAAATGCCCTCCCACCTCACCCCCCCCCCCCCCCCCCTCCCCCCCATCCGTCCCCTCTCTCTCTCTCTCTCTTTCTCTCTCCTCATTTAATGCAATCATACACAGTGTATGGTTGCTCATAAACCACTAATTACTTAAAAAACGTCTGCATAAGTTGGTTATACACCATTAAACCCAATCCTACACAGTGTATGACTGATTATACACTTAACATACACATACACAGGTTGGTTATACGCCATTAAACCCAATCCTACACAATATATGACTGATTATACACCATTAATTACTTAACATACACATACACAGGTTGGTTATACGCCATTAAACCCAATCATACACAGTGTATGGTTGCTCATAAACCACTAATTACTTAAAAAACGTCTGCACAAGTTGGTTATACACCATTAAACCCAATCCTACAGAGTGTATGACTGATTATACACCATTAATTACTTAACATACACATACACAGGTTGGTTATACACCATTAAAACCAATCATACACAGTGTATGATTGATTATACACCACTAATTACTTAATACACACAAACACAAGTTGGTTATACACCATTAAACCCAATCCTACACAGTGTATGACTGATTATACACCATTAATTACTTAACATACACAAACACAAATTGATTTCATACCATTCAAACCTATCATACACGGTGTATGATAGATCATACAGCACTATTTACATGAAGCACACATAAACAAGTTGATTTCACACCATTAAAACCTATCATACACGATGTATGACTAATCATACACCACTAATGAGTTCAAACACACCAAAAGAAAGTTATAATACATCATTTAAACCAATCATAAACCATAAACGACTTGTAACACACCGACCTCATAGGACAAGGATACGTTAACGACAATGTCAGCAAATGGTCATGTTACCTTCAGTATCTGATCTGAAAACCATGAAATGTGTGTAAGGACTCAACGTTGAACCTACAGCAATGGCACGAAGCTTCAAACACGATCTTAAAATGGCTTCTTCTTCTTCTTCTTCCGAGGGTCCAATGTAGCAGATTGAGAGAAAAATGAGAGAAAAATGGACTTGGGAAATTCAGATTAAGAGAAAAGTAACAAATACCATGAATAAGAGGTGAGTAAATGGGCGGGAAATGAGAAGAAGGGAGGAATAGAGTGAGAAGCAAGTTACATGACATAAAGTAAAAATATGTACTTTTGCATTAAATGAAGAGAGAGAAAATGGAGTAGAAAGAGGCTAAAGTACAGTAATCGGCTGCGCATTAAATGAGGAGAGAGAAAGGGGACGGGTTGGGGGGGGGGGTGAATGGGAGGGCCTTTTTGAAGGAAAATCGTACGGATTACTATACTCAAAATGTATATTTTTTTTCTAAATACACATTACTAAAATACACAAATACACGTTGATTTTACACAAATATAACCCATCATATACCGAGTATGAAGTGCATCATACACCAATAAAACTTGAACTACACGTATATAGATTCGATTTCAGACCCCTGTACCCCTAATAACTTGAAAAAAAAATAGCAAAAGTTGATTTTATGCTAATAAAATCTATCATACATTGTGTATGACAAGCTCTTTACCTCTAATTACTTCTAATATACCTGAATAAGGTCACTTTACACCACTATAAAGCATCATACCCAGTTTATGATTCGATTTCAGACCACTGTACCCCTAATTACTTGAAAAAAAACAGCAAAAGTTGATTTTATGCCATTACAACCTATCATACATTGGGTATGATACGTCATTTACCACTAATTGTTTAGAACTAAACCTGAATAAGCTCATTTCAAACCATTAAAACGAATCATACCCAGTGTATGATTCAATTTCAGACCACTTACCCCTAATTACTTGAAAAAATAGCAAAAGTTGATTTTTTGCCATTATAACGTATCATACATTGTGTATGAGAAGTCATTTACAACTAATTCCTTGAAATAAACCTGAATAAGTTCATTTTACACCATTAAAACGCATCATACCCAGTGCATGATTCGATTTCATTCCACTGTAACAGTAAATAGTTGAAAAAACCAGTAAAAGTTGATTTTATGCCATTAAACCTATCATACGTTGTGTATTACAAGTCATTTACTACTAATTTCTTGTAATACACCTGAATAAGCTCATTTTAAACCATTAAAACGAATCATACCCAGTGTATGATTCGATTTCAGACCACTTACCCCTAATTACTTGAAAAAAACAGCAAAAGTTAATTTTATGCCATTATAACGTATCATACATTGTGTATGATAAGTGATTTACAACTAATTGCTTGAAATAAACCTGAATAAGTTCATTTTACACCATTAAAACACATCATACCCATTGTATGATTCGATTCAGCCCTCTGTAACAGTAATTAGAAGTAAAAACAAGTAAAAGTTAATTTTTTGACATTATAACCTATCCTACATTGTGTATGATAAGTTATTTACAACTAATTGCTTGAAAAGAACCTGAATAAGTTCATTTTACACCATTAAAATGTATCATACCCATTGTATGATTCGATTTCATCCCACTGTAACAGTAATTAGTTGAAAAAAACAGCAAAAGTTGATTTTATGCCATTATAACCTATCATATATTGTGTATGACAAGTCATTTACCACTAATTGCTTAGAATACACCTGAATAAGTTCATTTTACACCATTAAAACGCATCATACCCAGTGTATGATTCGATTTCATCCAACTGTACGTCTAATTACTTGAAACAAAAAGCAAAAGTTGATTTTATGCCATTATAACCTATCATACATTGTGTATGATAAGTCTTTTACCACTAATTTCTTGTGATACACCTAAATAAGCTCATTTTACACCATTAAAAGGAATCATACCCAGTGTATGATTTTATTAATTACTTCAAGCACGCCTAAACAAGGTCTGGGAGGGAAGAAGAAGAAAGGGCAAATTTGAAAATTTTTTTTTTTTTTTGGACAAAAAAAAATTCAAAAGGAAAAAAAAATGAAGAAAAGGAGAGTGAAAGGTCAAAAGAGTGTACTTTTGCCTGCCTTGCATTAAATGAGAAGAGAGAAAGAGAGAGAGAGAGGGGACAGATGGGGGGGGGGGGGGGGGGGGGGGGGTGAGGTGGGAGGGCATTTTTGTCCAAAAGAGTCTATTTATGGTTAAAGGGGTCTAAAAAACATTAAGGGGGGGGCTGGGGGGTCCAATCCGTACGATTTCCCTATTTTTTTTCCAAATACACATCCCAAAAATACACAAATAAACGCTGATTTTACACAAATATAACCCATCATACACCGTGTATGAAGTGCATCATACACCAATAAAACTTGAAATACACGTATATAAGCAGATTTCAGACCACTGTACCCTTAAATAAATGGAAAAACCTGCAAAAGTTGATTTTATGCTATTAAAACCTATCATGCATTGTGTATGACAAGATCTTTACCGCTAATTACTTCAACTATACCTAAATAAGGTCATTTTACACCATTAAAATGAATCATACCCAGTGTATGATTCGATTTCAGACCACTGTACCCCTAATTACTTGAAAAAAATAGCAAAAGTTAATTTTTTGCTATTATAACCTATCATACAATGTGCATGATAAGTCATTTACAACTAATTACTTGAAAAACACCTGAATAAGTTCCTTTTACACCATTAAAACGGATCATACCCATTGTATGATTCGATTTCATCCCACTGTAACAGTAATTAGTTGAAAAAACCAGTAAAAGTTGATTTTATGCCATTAAAACCTATCATATATTGTGTATGACAAGTCATTTACCATTAATTTCTTGTAATACACCTGAATAAGCTCATTTTACGCCATTAAAACGAATCATACCCAGTGTATGATTCGATTTCAGACCATTTACCCCTAATTATTTGAAAAAAAATGCAAAAGTTGATTTTATGCCATTTTAACGTATCATACATTGTGTATGATAAGTCATTTACCACTAATTGCTTGAACTAAACCTGAATAAGTTCATTTTACACCATTAAAACGTATCATACCCAGTGTATGATTCGATTTCAGACCACTGTACCCCTAATAACTTGAAAAAAAAAGCAAAAGTTGATTTTTTGCCATTATAACCTATCATACATTGTGTATGATAAGTCATTTACAACTAATTACTTGAAAAATACTTGAATAAGTTCCTTTTACACCATTAAAATGCATCATACCCAGTGTATGATTCGAGTTCATCCCAATGTAACAGTAATTAGTTGAAAAAACTAGTAAAAGTTGATTTTATGCCATTAAAACCTATCATACATTGTGTATGACAAGTAATTTACCACTAATTTATTGTAATAAACCTGAATAAGCTCATTTTAAACCATTAAAACGAATCATACCCAGTGTATGATTCGATTTCATACCACTTACCCCTAATTATTTGAAAAAAACAGCAAAAGTTGATTTTTTGCCATTATAACGTATCATACATTGTGTATGATAAGTCATTTACAACTAATTACTTGAAATAAACCTGAATAAGTTTATTTTACACCATTAAAACACATCATACCCAGTGTATGATACGATTTCAGACCACCATAGCACTAATTACCTACAAAAATCTGTAAAAGTTGAATTCATGCCATTAACACCTATAATAATTTGTGTATGATAGGTCATTTACCACTAATTACTTGAAACATACCTGAAGAGGTTCATATTTAACAATTTTAACTCATCATACCCATTGTATGATTCGATTCAGCCCTCTGTAACAGTAATTAGAAGTAAAAACCAGTAAAAGTTAATTTGTTGACATTATAACCTATCATACATTGTGTATGATAAGTTATTTACAACTAATTGCTTGAAAAACACCTGAATAAGTTCATTTTACACCATTAAAATGTATCATACCCATTGTATGATTCGATTTCATCCTACTGTAACAGTAATTAGTTGAAAAAACCAGTAAAAGTTAATTTTATGCCATTATAACCTATTATACATTGTGTATGACAAGTCATTTACCACTAATTTCTTATAATAAACCTGAATACATTTATTTTACACCATTAAAACACATCATACCCAGTGTATGATACGATTTCAGACCACTATAGCACTAATTACCTACAAAAATCTGTAAAAGTTGAATTCATGCCATTAACACCTATAATAATTTGTGTATGATAAGTGATTTACAACTAATTGCTTGAAATAAACCTGAATAAGTTCATTTTACACCATTAAAACACATCATACCCATTGTATGATTCGATTCAGCCCTCTATAACAGTAATTAGAAGTAAAAACCAGTAAAAGTTAATTTTTTGACATTATAACCTATCCTACATTGTGTATGATAAGTTATTTACAACTAATTGCTTGAAAAGAACCTGAATAAGTTCATTTTACACCATTAAAATGTATCATACCCATTGTATGATTCGATTTCATCCCACTGTAACAGTAATTAGTTGAAAAAAACAGCAAAAGTTGATTTTATGCCATTATAACCTATCATACATTGTGTATGACAAGTCATTTACCACTAATTTCTTGTAATACACCTGAATAAGTTTATTTTACACCATTAAAACGCATCATACCTAGTGTATGATTCGATTTCATCCCACTGTATGTCTAATTACTTGAAAAAAAACAGCAAAAGTTGATTTCATGCGATTATAACCTATCATACATTGTGTATGATAAGTCATTTACCACTAATTGTTTTAATAAAACCTGAAAAGGTTTATTTTAGACCATTTCAGAGTATCATACCCATTGTATGATTAGATTTCAGCCCACTGTAACAGTAATTACTTGAAAAAAATAGCAAAAGTTGATTTTTTGCCATTATAACCTATCATACATTGTGTATGACAAGGCATTTACCACTAATTGCTTGAACTACACCTGAATAAGTTCATTTTACACCATTTTAACTCATTATACCCATTATATGATTCGATTTCAGACCACTATACCCCTAATTACTTGAAAAAAATAGCAAAAGTTGATTTTATGCCATTATAACCTATCATACATTGTGTATGACAAGTCATTTACCACTAATTGCTTAGAATATACCTGAATAAGTTTATTTTACACCATTAAAACGCATCATACCCAGTGTATGATTCGATTTCATCCAACTGTACGTCTAATTACTTGAAACAAAAAGCAAAAGTTGATTTTATGCCATTATAACCTATCATACATTGTGTATGATAAGTCTTTTACCACTAATTTCTTGTGATACACCTGAATAAGCTCATTTTACACCATTAAAAGGAATCATACCCAGTGTATGATTTTATTAATTACTTCAAGCACGCCTAAACAAGGTCTGGGAGGGAAGAAGAAGAAAGGGCAAATTTGGAAATTATATTTTTTTTTGGACAAAAAAAAATTCAAAAGGAAAAAAAAAATGAAGAAAAGGAGAGTGAAAGGTCAAAAGAGTGTACTTTTGCCTGCCTTGCATTAAATGAGGAGAGAGAAAGAGAGAGAGAGAGAGGGGACGGATGGGGGGGGGGTGAGGTGGGAGGGCATTTTTGTCCAAAAGAGTCTATTTATGGTTAAAGGGGTCTAAAAAACATTAAGGGGGGGGCTGGGGGGTCCAATCCGTACGATTTCCCTTTTAGTTTTCTTAGTGTTGGTTTTTTTATTCTATTTTTTTAGGCATGCATGTGCACCAAAGTTCTGATAGTCGAGTTGAGCCATCACCATCCTTTAGTTTCCCCATGTTCCTCCTTATACTGACTTTCTTTGAGGTTTGACTATTGCTATGAGCGAGGGTAGCGACCATTATTCACTACTTTTGTGATTATTATTATTATTTTCTCTTTTTAATTGTTGTTTATTTTACCTTTCTTGATGTTTTGTACATGCTGCTTATATTGGGTATTCTCTTCATTCTTATTAAAGTTCATGGAGTTATGGTACCTTATTTGATGTGATCGCAGTCGTTGCTCTATCAGACGTTCAGTCCAACGTCATTTTCGAAAGAGGGGATGCCTCATCTAATTCTAGAAGGCAAGAAAGAAGTGATGATGACAAAGATGAATATATCTGACCTTCATAGATCTTCTCTACACCAAATTCGCATTCTCGTAATGAGTTGTAATTGGCGACCTCTAAGCTTCCTGTTTTTTTTTTTTTTTTTAGTGTATGTACAATCCTATGTTTTCCCCCCTTTCTTTCGTTGTTGTAGTTTACTCTTTCTTTTGACTCAAGGGGAGAGTGTCCCTTGTTTTTTGTGTCGGCATATGCCAAGTTTCATGTATATAAAGCTGCTAATCATAGAAGTGAAATGATTAGGATTTACTATGGTTGATTTTGTGTCAGCATACTAATGTATAGACTAAGATCAAGACAATTGATGCATGACTAATAGTAAAAGTAATGACGTATCTACAGTATCAGGGGGGTTGACACTATTAATTATTCTCACCTAGAGTCCTACATTTCACACACGTTATTAGTTTTTGGGATCAGGTTCACCCACGTAGTGTTTATTCTTTTCGGGAGATAACTAGTCTCAAGAAAGTCTTTGACCAAGCAGAAGATATCCTGACCCACTGTTTTCCACATGCCCTTGATAAATTGGAAATTGAATCCATCATACATCAGTACTTTACTCGAATCATATGCCTACACCGCCTATGGGACTTCTTCCATAGTGGGAATGATTTCAAAGCTCTCGGCCACGGTGGTATCTGGTGAGGGCAATGCCAAATCCCCTAGTTCAAGCCTATGAGCAATATCTCTCCTGTACAAGTTCTACAAATAGCTCATTACGCATTCTTTGATTCTTCTTGGCTGGAGAATAACATCATCACCAACTTTAACAACGGAGATCATTTTCGTCCCTCTATTAATAGAGGCAAGGGCGTGTGATGCGTCTCATATTTACGCATTTTTTAATTATTATTTTAACTATTTTGCACCTATTTAATTATAATTCTACACTCATTTTGGCAATTTTTATGTTTAATAGGTTTGAAATTAAAGTTTCAAAAATGTCAAATATTGGGGCAAATGGGGCAAATTTGATGCGTAAACAATTAAATCAAGTCAATCGAGATTTGGGACAAGAACGTAAAGGCTCGACCCTCACCGCTACAGTACCCGAGCCAGCACTGTTCATCATCTCCTACCTCCATCCCAAGCCCACCAGCCCCGAACCAACACCAGGCCCAACCACCAACGGCCCAGACCTGCATCCTCAAGCCCACAGCACCGACCCAACTTCTCCATCATCATCAACCTCAGGCCCAACTTCACTCTTCACGCTCATCCCAATCTCCAGCCCATCTTCACCCGCACCAGCGCACGTTCAGGCTCACCTTGTCAACGCCAATCTTCAGCCCAGCTCGCTATGGTTTTGTGGCGTCAATTATAAGAGGAGGCGTCTCTGGCTGGTGGTGGACGGCCCCTGTTCTCCTGCTCTTTCTCTCGCCTCTCAGTTTTTTTCTCTCTCTTCTTCGTCCTTTTTCTTTACGTTTCTTCATTTATTATATTTTATTTTTTATTTTTTCGTTAAATTGGAACAAGAGCGAAATTTGCATGGGGATCAACATGAGTTTGTTCAACTCCTGCTTCACCGGATCATCCTTGATGGAGAGCTAACTTGCTCTTTGGGGTTAGATGAAATCTTAGCCTTTACTTTTGTTTACTTTTAATTTGGATTAATTTGATTGTTTACATGAGCTGCTTGGTTGAGATAAATATTTTAAAGCATTATATTTTTATTGTTTATTCAATTGATATGATTATTGAGTTTGTAACCTTTAATTATTGATATTGATATTTATAAATTAATTCTTTGTTCTTGTAGCCTTAGGATTAATTAATCAAGTAATAGTATTAACCGAATTGTTAATTAAAGGCTATCTTCTCTATACTTTAGTTAGATAGGGTCAATATGTGATAATTAACAATACGTTAGGTAGAGCCTATTTTCCTTTTGCTTTAGTTAGGTAGGATCAATACGCAATACTAACAACATTACATTAGTAGGTTGAAGCTTGTAGCCTAAACCACTATCCTTGTGACAATCAATAAGCCCAATTTAAGAGTTAACGCAAAGTAATTGACTAACGATGGATTCGAAACTCTAGGTTCCAATTTAATACACTTTTCCGATTAGAAGTAGATTACCTTTGTTTAATTGTTATTTTCTTAGGTTAATTAATACAAAAACCTCTCAATTTTATTCAAATCAATTTAAGTCATAGAATAAATTCACGCATTCTTAGTCCATGTGATTCTACACCGTCTCGCCCTACACTTCAATTTAGATGTGTTTAATAGATAAGGTTTTATATTAAATTTTGATAGACGTAGAAAAACACATCAAGATTTCGGCACCGTTGTCGGGGATTAGGCAACGTTTGTGATTTTATTTTTATGATTTTCTTTGGTTTTTAATTTTCTTTGATTGTTTTTAATTGTTATTGTCCCGTTCTTTAAAAAATAAAAAAATAAAAAAATATTTTCTTTACTTTTCTTAAAAAGGTTATTTATTTATTTATTATTTTTTTTAAAGCATTATTTATCTTGGGATTTTCTTGCATAGGTTGATTTTAGGATAGTTTATTATTTGTTTTTCTTTTTAAGTGTCTGTTTTAATTGTTTTGTTTATTTAATTTTTAATTTACTTGTTTCGTGTGGTTAATTGTTCATGCACGGGCGTCGCTCTTTGTCTCTTGACCTTACCATATTCGAACCTGAAATTGAAAGAACTTTAAGAGATCTTAGAGCCCAACACTGAGTAAAATCCGTTAGTGCTAACTCTGATTTCGTAATGGCAGACGAACAACAATCACGTGCACTTATGGAGTACTTTACTCCCACCACATACGCTTCACCCTCCTGCATTAGGTTGCCACCCGTAGCCCATCAGTTTGAGCTTAAGCCACATACCATATAGATGCTTCCTTCATTCCATGGCTTAGGTAATGAGAACCCGTACATACACTTGGACAATTTCATGGAGGTTTGCTCAACCTTTAGGATTCCTAACGTTAGTGATGACGCTATCTTGCTTCGCCTCTTTCCTTTCTCTTTAAAGGAAAATGCTAAATATTGGTTAGGCACCTTACCTAGTGGGACGATTAGTACTTGGACTCAAATGCAACAAGAATTTCTTAAGAAATTCTATCCCATTAGTAAGACTAACAGCGCTAGAAGAGCCATTAACACCTTCGTCCAACTTCCTACTGAAGAGTTTCACGAGAGTTGGGATAGGTTTAGGAAACTCTTACGAGCTTGTCCACATAATGCTATCCCTAAATGGTAACTAGTCCAAAATTTCTATTATGGGTTAAACGAGAAGGGTCAACAATGCCTCATGCGGTGGTCAGTTCCTTGGAAAGAATGAGGACGAGACGTGGGAGTAGTTTGAACTTTTAAATGAGAATTCACAACAATTTGCCGCACATGCACGTACCACTAGGTTAAATAGAGGAGTAAATGAGATTGCTCACACCTCCATCTTAGATAAGAAAGTAGACTCTCTTGCCTCTTCCTTAGAGCAGTTAACTTCCCTATTTAAGATGACATTGGCCCCCTCTACTATATCTAATGTGTCTCATGTTTCAAATATACATAGTGCTTGCTCTTCATGTTCTAGTGTCTCTCATTCTATACATGGCTGCCCCTCCGGAGTGGTCAGAGGAACAAGTCAATGCAGCCCAAGGATTCTCACGAAACGACCCATACTCTAACACGTACAATCCAGGCTGAAGAAACCATCCTAACTTCTCCTGAAGGCAAGGAGGAGAAGGACAGTTTATGCCACAACAACAGAACCCACGACCTCAACAACCTAGTATGCCCCGGCCTGTCGGTTTTCAACCGCAAGGGTATGCTTCTAACTACTCTCAACCTCCTAATTTGAGCTCTAATTCGAATTTTGAAGAAAAGGTTTTGAGTGCGCTGAAAGGTTTGGAAGCTAATTCCCAACTCCTCTACTCCCATACACAATCGATTGCAAAGCTAGAAACCCAAATAGGTCAATTAGCTGACACTCTGAGTAGGAGAGATGAGGGAAGACTCTCTAGCCAGGCTATAGAGAACCCTAGAAACTGTGTAAGGCAAAACAACTATCCTCCCCATCAAGAACAAGCAAAGACTATTACAGTGTTAAGAAGTGGGACGGAGGTTGACAATAGGGTGAGTGTTGAGAGTGAAGTACCCATAAGTGGTGAGGGATAAGAGAAGAGCAAGGAAGGGGAGAAGGCAACCGATGAGGTCATGC
The DNA here is from genome assembly GCA_018398585.1 of Simmondsia chinensis. NCBI lineage: Eukaryota > Viridiplantae > Streptophyta > Magnoliopsida > Caryophyllales > Simmondsiaceae > Simmondsia > Simmondsia chinensis. The sequence continues at coordinate 32,461,035 of JAGTTD010000008.1, read as the reverse complement.
ACCCTTCTCCCATTCATAGGACCTCTGATCTTCCTTCCTCATATGTACTTAGAGTACCCTTCCCCCAGGTTTTAGTTGCATGACATCCAAATGGGAAGGACAAGAAGTGGGAAGACATTTTGGAGACATTTAGGAAAGTAAAGATAAACATTCCCCTTTTTGATGCAATTAAACAGATCCCGGCCTATGCGAAGTTCATTAAGGATCTACTGAACCAAAAGAGGCGATCTAGAGCACATCTGCCTGAAAAAGTGTTTTTAGCCGAGTAAGTGAGCTCCATTCTAAAGTGTGACACTCCAGTTAAGTACAAAGATCCTGGTGTCCCCACCATCTCTTGTTCACTTAGAGCCTACTCGATCGATAAAGCCTTACTGGACTGAGGAGCGAGTGTCAACATTATTCCTTATTCGGTTTTTGAGAAGTTAGGCTTGGGAGAGTTGCAACCCACCACGGTGACCTTGCAATTAGCAGATAGATCAACTAGGATTCCCCGTGGTGAGCTGATTAATGTACTAGTGAAGGTAGACAAAGCGATGTTTCCAGCTGATTTTCTTGTACTTAACATGGAATCTTCTAGTCATCCGAAAAGCCATATCCCTATCATTCTAAGTCGGCCTTTCTTAGCGATGGCCAATGCTACCATCAATTGTAGGTCTGGGGTAATGGATGTTAGCTTTGCAAACATGACTATCCGGTTAAATATTTTCAAGGCTTAACGTCACCCACTAGTGAGGATGAGTCAGAGTGTTTTTGTGTGGATATTGCTGATGATTTGGTGGACCAAACACTCTCCTCTACCCTAGTTAGCGACCCCCATATGAGAATACAAAACCTTCTAAAGAGATGCAATGAAGGTTAAACCCGGACATGAAAGAAGTCTTGGGTTGGGAGAAGAATCACGATGTTATGGTTCAGGAGGAAATTGTACTAGGCCATAGGTTGTCTAAGAAGGGTATTAAGGTTGATAGAGCTACGATAGATTTGAATGTGAACTCGCCCCCTCCCTCAAGTGTGAAGCAAGTTAGAGACTTTCTAGGTCATGCGAGTTTCTATAAGGGATTCCTTAAGGATCGTGGGAAGTTGACTAGACCATTGATTAGTGTGCTATCTAAGGACATATCAGTTGAGCTCAATGCGTCTTGGTTGGAAGCTGTTCATAAGCTTTGATCTACACTTTTTGCTGCTCCCATTGGACATCCACCTGACTACTCTCTTCCTCCTGAAACAACGTGTGACACTACTGATTGTGTTGTAGATCTTGTTTTAGATGAGCTCAGTGAAGTTGCTTCTTTGGTTGATGCCATTACTTGATCTTCGTTGGACCCATTGCGTCCGGCTGAAGGCGTAAAACTTAGCGTTCCTAGGAGGCAGCCTAGGTTTTGTTAATTCTTGTTTTAGTTTAGTTTTTAAACTAATTAGTTGTTTCGAGGCTTGTTTTCTCTCTTTTCAGGTTCTTGTGCCAGGCTGAAGGAGTCATATATACACGTCCACGCCGTCCCATTAGGTTGTATTGCTCCATGTCACTTATCTCTTGTGCTTTAATGATTGATGTTGTTGCATTGAGGATAATGCAAGATTTAGGTGTGGGGGTGAGGCTCATTTGCATTTGTATATGCTCATTTTTGGTCAAATTTTTAAAATTTTGAACATCTTTTTGAGCATTTTGAGCGTGCATTATAACCATTTAGCTAGGTTTTCCTTGATCGACACGTATGTTATGATAACAGTGGGATTAGTTGTATATTTCTTTCTCTTAATTCCATGAAATTAAATGATTCTACTTCATACTTGTTAATGAGTGTTGTTGATTATTGTTGATATTAATGGTTTCTACTCATGCCACTCACATATTCACTAAGCACAGGACTTTTATATTGCGGAAAATCTGAAGAATTTGAGTAAACAACCTTATATATCTTGAGTTTTGCAAGCCTGCCCTATTGGCTTATCCTAATCCTTGCCCTTGATGTTATGTAAAGTACTGGTTGGTCAATGTCAATTGTAATGATGAAGTACGTGTTATAAATATAAAAAAAAAAAGGAAGTCCAAAAATGGACAAAAAAGAAAGAGGAAACAAAAAGGAAAAAAATGAAAAGAAAAAGGCAAAAGAAAAAGTGAAAACTGGTGTACATTCATGACAAAGATGTTCTTTTGTGCTATACTGAGGTCGAAATGTTGTAAAGTGGTCACTCATATGCCACTTAAACTTTCTCTATGTATAGGCACGTGTTTAGGTGATTCAATGGTGCGAGTGTACAAAACCTTTATATATTTGGTTGGGAGCAAGAATTTGAAGAGATTCCGTGGCATGAAATCCTAATCACTTTCACCTGTGGATTTAAATTGCTTGAGTAGCCCCTATTAGTTGATACAAGGTTAATGAAATTCTATGACGAGTTTTGAGGTTTAATCATTTGAATTCATGGAATTGGAGAATGCTCTAAATGATTTAATCTTGTCTTGAATTATAATATAGGTATTAATCTCGGAAAACTGGGTGAAGGTTGGGATGGTTGGGGTAGTCCGTCATTGTAGTTTTTATGTTAAATCATGTGCTTTGCTCGAGGACTAGCAAAGGTTAGGTGTGGGGGTGTTGATGCGTCTGATATTTACGCATTTTTTAATTGCTATTTTAACTATTTTGCACCTATTTAATTATAATTCTACACTCATTTTGTCAAGTTTTATGTTTAACAGGTTTGAAATTAAAGATCCAAAAAGTGTCAAATATTGGTGCAAATGGGGCAAATTCAATGCGTAAATAATTAAATCAAGTCAATCGAGATTCGGGACAAGAACGTAAACGCTCGACCCGCACCGCTACAGTATCCGAGCCAGCACTGTTCATCATCCCCACCTCCAGCCCAAGCCCACCAGCCCTGAACCAACACCAGGCCCAACGACCACCGGCCCAGACCTGCGTCCTCAAGCCCACAGCACCGACCCAACTTCTCCATCATCAGCAACCTCAGGCCCAACTTCACTCTTCACGCTCAGCCCAATCTCCAGCCCATTGTCACCCGCACCAGCGCATGTTCAGGCCCACCTTGTCAAAGCCAATCTTCAGCCCAGCTCGCTAGGGTTTCGTGGCGTCTCTGGGTGGTGGTGGACGGCCCCTGTTCTCCTGCTCTTTCTCTCGCCTCTCAGTTTTTCTCTCTCTCTCTTCTTCGTCCTTTTTCTTTACATTTCTTCATTTATTATATTTTATTTTTTATTTTTTCGTTAAATTGGAACGAGAGCGAAATTAGCGTGGGGATCAACATGAGTTTATTCAACTTCTTCTTCACCGGATCATCCTCGATGGAGAGCTAACTTGCTCTCTGGGGTTAGATGAAATCTTAACCTTTACTTTTGTTTACTTTTAATTTGGGTTAATTTGATTGTTTGCATGAATTGCTTTGTTGAGATAAATACTTTAAAGTATTATATTTTTATTGTTTATTCAATTGATATGATTATTGAGTTTGTAACCTTTAATTGTTGATATTGATATTTATAAATTAATTTTTTGTGCTTGTAGCCTTAGGATTAATTAATCAAGTAATAGTATTAACCGAATTATTAATTAAAGCCTATTTTTCCTATGCTTTAGTTAGATAGGGTTAATACGTGATAATTAACAATACGTTAGGTAGAGCCTATTTTCCTTATGCTTTAGTTAGATAGGGTCAATACGCAATAATAACAACATTACCTTAGTAGGTTGAAGCTTGTAGCCTCAACCACTATCCGTGTGACAATCAATAAGCCCAATTTAAGAGTTAACGCAAAGTAATTGACTAACGATGGATTTGAAACCCTAGGTTCCAATTTAATATACTTTTTCGATTAGAAGTAGATTACCTTAGTTTAATTGTTGTTTCCTTAGGTTAATTAATACAAAAACCTCTCAATTTTATTCAAATCAATTTAAGTCATATAATAAATTTACGCACTCTTAGTCCATGTGATTCGACACCCTTTCGTCATACACTTCAATTTATGTGTGTTTAATAGATAGGGTTTTATATTAAATTTTAATAGACGTAGAAAAACACATCAGCGTGGAAGTATTTGGTATTCTCATCCCTCTCTTTAATATATTTACTACTAGACATTTGTTTCCAATATCTGGTTTGCTTTTTGTACGAGCTCCAAATTTGAAAGGTAAGGGCCCTCAGTCAAGCCACTTCGGTTTTATCAAGCAGGAACGATTTGACTTTCAGTTTCAGAGTCTCAATCTATCTGCCCAGCTTACTCATTCTGACTTGCACATGACCAAAAGAGTGCTTGTTCCCGTGTACAATCGGCTTCTTTAGAAGTTTCAACTTATGAGTGGGTCTCACGAGACTATAGCTTGCCCATTCTTCTTTGATCATGTTTCTAAAACTTGATGCTAGAATGAATGACTCTAATAAATATAAGACACATAATATAAAACACAACATACAAATCATAAAATAGGGTAAATTACATTGTAATATCTTAAAGTTTGGTGCATTAATATTTTTAGAGGTGGCCAACATGTTGACCAATGACCCAACCCGTGAGTTCGGGTTGGACCGATTGGTCGATCCAGGTCAGACTCGTCGATACAACGGGTTATGGACGGGTTGAGTCAGCAGAAAGGACAATCTCAGACCTAGTTCGGGCCATGACTTATTTAAGGGACAGGTTTGGTCAAACCGATTCAAGGGTTAGACCCATCCCAAGTCAATATGGGTCTGAACCGGGTGCGACCCAATATGGGTTAGACCTTAATTGACCAAATTTGTTTTTCTACATTAAGCAAAAATAAAAAAATAAAAAATGCAAAATAAATGTATAATATAAAACATAAATAAATAATATCATAATTTTATTCATAAATATTTATAATATACATTATTTATTAACAAATATGATTTTTAACATAAAATGTACAAGTTGTTACGAAAAATAAAATATACTTTTCATATGCTAAAAGTAATATTATGAAAAATAATTTACGAATTTGGTAATATCTGCTAAAATTTTACATTATAATTGTATAAATATACATGTATAAAATAATATTTTAACTTTACTAATAATTTGTTGATCGGAAAAAAAAAAACTTTACCAATAATTTATAAGATTTTTAATATAACAACTCCATGTGATAAATTATAATATAAAAAATGAATTACAAATATTTCTAAATAATTTTAAATTTTTTATTTGATTAAATATGTGAATTGGTGGGTAACATCACTTCATCTATCCAGTCACTTCAAAATATCAGATTTTAATAATTACAGATGAAAATGATACAGGTCAAATTTGTATCATGACTTGGACATTACAGGTCATGGGTCACCAATGTGAGTTGACCTAGGTATGTGTTTGGCAGAAAAAAATGACCGCGACTCGCCCCATTGCAATGGACAGGTTGACCCAATCCAACCTCCCATCTCGGCGGGAAGGGTCGTGTCATTTTCATTGGTCACCTTTGAATATTTGAGCTTTTTACAGATGATATAGTGTTGGTAGGAGAGTCGCGGAACGAGGTAAATGACAAGTTGGAACTGTGGAGAAGGGCACTAAAGTCGAAGGGCTTACGACTAAGTAGAGCCAAGATCGAGTACATGGAACTCAAGTTCGATCCCGCCACCATGCCTAGCCTAGAAGATGTCAAGATTGGATCTGAGGCCATACCAAAGAACGAGAGTTTCAAATACTAAAGGTCCATGATACAACACAATGGCAAAGTTGACAAGGATGTCAACAACCGGATTAAAGTGGGATGGCATAAATGAAGAATGGCCTCCGCAGTACTTTGCGATAGAAAGTTTCCCTTAAAGCTAAAGGGAAGATACTACAAGACGGTAGTGAGGCCGGCCATATCATATGAGGAGGAGTGTAGGGCAATGAAACAACAACATACATAGAAGATGAAGGTGGCAGAGATGCGAATAGTGGGGTGGATGTGCAGACACACAAGAAGGGATAAGATCAGGAACGACATCATAAGAGGCAAATTGGGCGTAGCCTTCATTGAAGATAAATTGAGGGAACAACGTTTGAGGTGGGTCGAACATGTTAGAAGGAGACCGATCAACGCTCCAGTCAGGAGATCCGAACAGCCCCATACTACGCTAGGCAGGAGAGGGAGAGGCAGGCCAAAGAAGCGATGGCTGAAAACAATCCGACAAGGCCTCACCCATCTGAACCTTTGGGAGGATATGGCCTTAGATAGAGCCCATTGAAGGGCTAGCATAAGAGTAGTAGATGTAGCAGTTTGGAGTAGGGTAGTCTAGCTTATTAGTGCCAGGCCTTTGACTTTCTCTTAGCGCATTTATGTAGCGTACTTGCTTTCATGATTCGCTACTTGCCTACTCACTATTTGACTTCTGCTTAGCTGCTTATCGCCAATTGGTATTTTATCTGCCTATTAGTTGTCTAGTTGCCCAACATTTGGCTTGCTTTAAATTTGTTTGTATTGCTTGCCTTGTGTTTTGCCATGCTCATGCTTTGTTGCTCTCTTACTGCCAGGCCACCACGCTTTATATTGCGGACTAGCTTCTCAGGTTGGGGGTCCTCGGAAACAGTCTCCCTTCAAGGTAGCTCCCAGAAGGGGAAAGACTATGTACATCTATCCCCCCTAAACCCTGCTTTTGCGGGAACCCTTGGAGGCACTGGGTGGTTGTTGTTGTTGTTGTGGTTGTTGTACCTCTAAATATTTTAGTCCCCAAACTTTTTTGAAATAATCCAAATCGTAGAGCGCAAGAGTGTAAAATATGCCTTTTATTCAACTCTTATTCTAGAAGTGTCACAATACTATAATTCGTGTGTGAGATGACTTGAATAACAATAAGTTATACACCACTTGACATCGTCGTTTGAACTGTTTTATTAAAAATGTAACTTTTAAATTAAAGAATTATTTTATAAAATTTATGGACTAAAAAAGATACACCAAACCTTATAGTATTAATATGTAATTAAAAAATTATTACTTAGTTATCCTGAAGTTTGATCATTTATTATTTAGGCACTCTAATATTTCAAAGTATACAACAACGTACCTTGAGCTTTAAAAATTATGTCACTTCGATAAGTTGGAGTTCTAAAATTTTATTAATCAGATATACTAAAGTTTTTTTCGATAATTATCGATATAGCTATAGTACAAACAGGGAGCTCGTCAAAGCGAGCTTTGGCCACCCCGTAAGCGGAAGTGGGTACAATAGAAATGTCAAAACAAACAGGAAAAAGGACAACGGGACAGGCACAAAAATCAAATATGCTAAAGTGAAACATGTTTCCGTTAATATATAAGTATATTCATTATAATTTGATGATATTTTTACAAAACTGGTTCATATAACATATGATTTTAATAATATATAGATAGTTCACATGTGCAACATTAGCTTTTTTTTCGTATAAAATTAATCTAATTTTCACAAAAAATTTATCAAATTAGGATGCTTATATGATAGAAGTTCAAAATTTTATGATACCTCATTACATATATTAGAATATTATATTACTTAAATAATAAATAATTAAATATTTGGGTACCTAATCATAATTTCCTTGTGTAATTTACACCGTAAAATACGACGAAAAGGTCAGAATGTTATGTTACGGATTAGTAAGCAGATTTCCGCGTACAACCAACACTGGCGCGTACACCTGGGATTGGGGATAATGAACTGGATCAAATTGGGCTGACCTTTTTGGGCCATCAGAGTAGAATTAAAGGCCCAAATACTTGTGTACTAGTGCACCCTTCAACTCATTTGTGAAACCCTAGCTATTAAAGTTGAGACGGTGCTCCCCTTCTACGTACACCCCTTCTCTCTCTCTCTCTCTCTCTCTCTCTCTCTCTCTGCAGTTGTTTGAGAGATTCTTCATTTTTACTATTACTTTCTGGTTGTTCGATCTACTTCTTGTGAATCATAAGAGAAAACTATGGCACCATCTTCCGGCTTTATTGAACCGCTTATAATGATACTGGGAATGGATGGAATAGGGAAATATTTGAGGTATGCCTTCTTAACTTTCTACTCCTTTTCTTCATTCTATTCATTCTTTGTCTGTTTTTAATCCTCAAAATTAGTATATAAATTGAAACTTTCAAAATAGAACAATTAATTTCCTAGCTGTATGAACACTATTAGATTGAGCAGTAGGGATAGATTGAATGTGGGTAGTGATGTGCCATGGAGAAAATCAAATATTTATAGAAATAAGTTTTCAAATTTTTGGGCTAGTACTTATTTGGGAGCTTAATGATTTGAGTTTCAGTTATTTTTTAATTGAACTTTTATGTTTAAGAATTTGAGTTTTAATTTTCTGCGTGACAACTGGGTGAAGAAATGTAAAGAGGAAGAGGGGAAGAGTGAAAAGAGGTGAAAAGGGGATATGTTTGATAAAGAGGAGGGGTAAGGGAGAAAGACTCGTATAAGCCATCATTAATTTTTAATTGGCATGTATATATATTTATTAATTTTTAATGATGTTATGTATATGTATATGTATATGTGTATGTATCTACATAAATAACATATACATATACATGCCTATTAAAATAACCATACAACCACTATTTGCTTTGGGGCATGACTTGCATCATTATGTCTAGGTCTCCCCGGGATCCAGCCTTCTCCTACTCTATTAACCCCACCTATTAGGCATATGGGCGTGATTGCAGATGGCTATGCGTCTTACTGTGGAAGCATTGGGTATAGAACTAGGATTGATGAGGGTAAAATTATCTTGGACTTTGTGGCCTATAAGTTAGTGGTTGCTAACACCTCTCAAGAAACGGGAAGAGCATATCATCACGTATAAAAGTGGTGGGACAAGAACTCATATTGGTTATATACTAAGGAAGAGAGATCATAAAGATCATGTGGATTGTAAGGTTATCTCCGCCTTGTCCATGTCGTAATTTGGCGGAACACGCTTATATAACAATTGACGACAATGGGTAAGTATTAAACTCTTAATTGGTAATGCATTTTAGTTTTCTACAACAACAGTCCCAGTGCCCAAGGGCTCCCGCATAAGCAGGGTCTGGGGGGATGGATGTACGCAGCCTTCCCCCTTGTGGGTGCTACCCTAAAGGGAGGCTGTTTTCGGGAACCCCCAACCTGAGAAACGTGTCATCATGGGAGCACAGTAGCGTGGAAGTGTGAGAGAAACATAGTATTAGAGCAATACATAACACTAGCCAAGCGTAACGAAACAAAACTCAAAGGAAGGTAACTGTAGGTAAATAGTCGGCAAGTGGGCAAGTATGAAAGTGCTCAAGTACACAGATAAGCAAATAAGGACTCTAATACGTGCTCTAAGGAGGAAGTTAAGACGCTTGGAAACACTAGAGCAAGCACTAAAAGATGCACTACTCTAAGCTACATCGGCTACCCCTATGGTAGCCCTCCATCGAGCTCTATCTAAGGCCATCTCCTCCCTTATGTTTAGGCGGATGAGGTCATGTCGGATCGTCTCCATCCATCTCTTCTTTGGCTTGCCTCTCCCTCTCCTCCCTAGCGTAGTATAGAGTTGTTCGCATCTCCTAACTGGAGCAGTGGGCGGTCTCCTCTTAACATGATCGAACCACTGCAAATGTTGATCCCTTAATTTATCCTCTATTGATGCCATGCCCAATTTGCCTGTTATGACGTCGTTCCTGATCCTATCCTTCCTTGTGTGTCCGTATATCTACCGCAGCATCTTTAGCTCTGGCACCTTCATCTTCTGTGTGTGATATTGTTTCATTGGCCAACACTCCACCCCATAATACATAGCCGGTCTCACTACCGTCTTGTAGTATTTCCCTTTTAGCTTTAATGGGAAAGTACCGCAGAGGCCATCCTTTATTTATGTCAGCCTACTCTAATCCGGTTGTTGACATCCTCGTCCGCTTCGTCGTTGTGCTGAACCATAGAACCTAAGTATTTGAAACTCTTTTTTCTCTGTATGGTCTCAGATCCTATCTTGATGTCTACTATGGTAGGCGTGGTGGAGGGACTGAACTTAAGTTCCATGTACTCAGTCTTGGATCTACTTATTCGTACACCCTTTGATTCCAATGCCCTTCTCTACAATTCTAGCTTCTCGTTTACCTCTTCTCAAGATTCCCCTATCAAAATTATGTCATCTGTAAAAAGCATGCACCAAGGCACGTCTTCTTGAATGTGCCTAGTGAGCTCGTCAATAACCAGGGTGAGCAAAAAGGGACTCAAGGTCAATCCTTGGTGTACCCCGATTGTTATCGGAAAAGCTTCTGACTCTCCTTCCATTGTACACACATTGGTTTGTGCATCATCATACATGCTTCTAATGGCCTGGATATAAGGCATTGGAATGCCTTTCCTATCCAAAAGCCTCCATAGGACCCCTCTTGGTACTCTATCATAAGCATTTTCCAAGTCAATGAAAACCATGTGGAGATCCTTTTGTCTCTCCCTATATGGCTCTATCATCCGCTTTAGTAGGTAGATGGCTTCTATTGTTGATCTCCCAGGCATAAATCCAAATTGGTTCTCAGACACCTCTGTGTGTTGCCGTAGCCTCCTCTCTATGATTCGCTCTCACAGCTTTAGGGTGTGACACGTTAGTTTAGTACCCCGATAGTTGACGCAACTTTGAATGTCGCCTTTGTTCTTAGAGATCGGGATCAATGTGCTCTTCTTCCATTCGTTAGGCATCTTTTTTCCCAGAAGGATTTGGTTAAATAATTTAACCAGCAAACAGATGCCCTTCTGTCCAAGGCACTTCCATCCAATTGTTTTACTCCTTCCATGCCCTTCTGTCCCTCCTCTCTTGCTCCTTCTCATATGGAGCAAGAGAAGAGGGACCTCAAGCCAAATCCCAAGTACAAAGGTGAAGAATGGACGGCGGAGGGTAAGAGCAAACGGGCAAGAATGGCCCATCCTGGACCGGAACCGGTTCTACCCTTCGATCCATTCCAACCTCCCTCCAAGGAAGAAAAAAAAAGAGTTCGAAGATTTCTATAAAAGTTTCCACGCAAAGGTTAAGAAGTAAGTGTGATTTTACACTATGCTTTTTGATTATCAGTATAGAAATGTTTCCAGATTGTAATTTTCTTATGGGGTGCTTATATATCATGCTTATTATTGTATATTATAGAAATTTGAAGACTCCCTTCGAGTTACCTGAGGATCAACGAATGGATTTCTCTGTTTTGACTGCCAGTACGGGTCAGTTTTGGTATCGGTTGAAAAACGATGACGCCTGGCTTACGGATGAGGTATGTTCCCCATCATGATCCATTTGGCGTGTGATTACTGTAAGTGGATCCCATTATTTTTTGTTGGTGTGTCAACTAATTAGTGGTGTATGATGAACAATACACGGTGTATGATAGGTTTTAAGGATATGAAATCAACTTGTACAGGCGTGTTTCAAGTAATAAGTGGTGTATGATCTATTATACACCGTGTATGATATGTTTTAAATGTGTAAAATCAACTTGTATAAGTATGTTTCAAGTAATTAGTGGTGTATGACTTATCATACACCGTGTATGTTAAGTTTTAATTATGTAAAACAACTTATATAGTTATGTTTCAAGTATTTAGTGGTGTTTGACTTATCATACATGGTGTATGATACGTTTTAAATGTGTAAAATCAACTTATATAGTTATGTTTCAAGTAAGTAGTGGTGTATGACTTATCATACACGGTGTATGATGAGTTTTAAATGTGTAAACTCAACTTGTATAAGTGTTTTTCAAGTAATTAGTGGTGTATGACTTATCATACACGGTATATGATGAGTTTGAATTGTGTAAAATCAAGTTATATAGTTGTGTTTCAAGTAATTAGTGGTGTATGACTTATCATACACGGTGAATTATGAGTTTTAAATGTGTAAAATCAACTTGTATAGGTGTGTTTCAAATAATTAGTGGTGTATGACTTATCATACACGGTGTATGATCAATCATACACTGTGTACGATACGGTTTAATGGTGTAAATCGACTTATGTTATTGTGTTGCTATGTTCCAAGTGATTAGTAGTGTGTGTTGTGTTTGAAGTAATTTGTCTCACATTGCAGGAAATGGATGTCGTTCTGCACTACATCATGCAGAAGAAACATAAGTGGCCAGAGCATTTTGACCAGAGGGCAACATGCGCAAATACATCGGTTTCTATTCTATTTGGACCCCTATTGAAACGCACTCAAAACAGAGAAATCCCCATCGAATCAGCTTTTGACAATTTTGATTCGTTGATCATTAAGTTTCTTACCAGGGATGTTAAATATGGGGTCCTCTGCCACGACGTGGATCGGATATATATGCCCATCAATCAACCTAATCAACATTGGTTCCTTGTTGCCATCAATTTTAAAGATTGGCGGATAGAGGTAATTGATTCCTTGTACTCCGCCGCAGCCAAGGAATCAAGATTAGAACACGTGGAGCCAATTGCAAAATTGCTTCTATATGCTCTAGATATGGTTAATTTTTGGGACGTCCGAAAGGACCTCATACATCTCAGAGGCAAACCTTTCGTGATCACTTACGACAGGGATTCATGTCCACAACAGATGGGGTATGAAATCTACTTCCATTGCTGTTTTACTATGTTTATTTTTTTTAGTTATTAAGTGGATGAAAATAGTCATTACTTACAATGATGCCTAATTTCTTATTGTGTCATCTGTATTATGATGAACTGCAGGTCAGATTGTGGCATATTTGTTGTAAAGTTTATTGAATTTTTGCTTACAAATGGACTCAGCATCTCCCAATGCACGCAAGTGCAGATGGGGAAGTTGCGGATGAATACCTGCGTATACTTGTACAGGCATGGAAGAAAGAAACAGATGAAAATGTATACAAGTGAATAAAATTCTGTGATGTGTATATGTTATTGTATATTACCATAGGATTTACATTGTAATCATTGTACTGAAAATTGTTTAAAGGTTGTGATGTGTATGTAATAGTGTATATTTTCCTATGGTTGTATATTCCTGTTGACGTATTTTCAAATTGTGTAATGAGAATTGTGAATGAAGTGTTTTGAAGTTGGTCCCAATTGTGTGTTCTAAGTGTTTGATATGTTTTTGAAGTGTGTTATGATGTGTGTCGGCACACATTCTTACCGAACAGGGATGCAGAGGTGTGTGTCGACACACATCCCTGTGTGTCGACACACATTCTTGCAGACCGGGGATGCAGAGTTGTGTGTCGACACACAGGGATGGTGTGTCGACACACATTCTTACAGACCGGGGATGCAGAGTTGTGTGTCGACACACATGGTGTGTCGACACACATTCTTACAGAACAGTGATATATCCCAATATTTACGTCAATCACACCTATATAAGTTCATTTTACACCTATATAAGTTCATATTAACCCAATATAATCCATCCTACACTAATTATTAATTGAAAAACACTTATGAAGGTTGAGTTTACACCATTACACCAGCAAAACTTGAAAAATACATGCAAAAGTTGATTTTACACCCATAAAACTCATCATACACCGTGTATGATTGATCATACACCGCTATTTACTTCAAATACACCTATATAAGTTGATTTTACACCAATATAACCCTTTATACACTCATACACCTATTATTAATTGAAAAACAATTATAAAGGTTGAGTTTACACCATTACACTAGCAGAACTTGAAAATTACAAGCAAAAGTTGATTTTACCCATTAAAACTCATCATACACCGTGTATGATTCATCATACCATACTAATTACTTGAAACATATTATAACAAGTTGATTTCACACCATTTAAAACTATCATACACCGTGTATAGTGAACAGTTGCAGGAAATCCTTTATACATTTCTTGACGTTATACATAATTTAAAGGTTTATTAGCTAGGGATACAGGGTACTGATATTAGCCTGCATGTAACTTTAAATTTTCCTGCAAACAATTTGAAGGACATATTTCAAACACACCTACACATGTTGATGAATCATAAAGGGTTTTGCTTAATCACATAATTCCTTTAAAAACACGTTTAAGCAAAACCCTTAGCGAATCATGATCAGCTGGAGAAGCTAATCATAGGGAATTAGCATGTCTCCACTCATCAGTAAAATGGCTGAGGAACCGATTATATTCAGCAATAAAACATCACATCCTTGACATTCTCCTTGATCTGTGGAAGTGCTCCCACCTCCTTGATTAGTAAGCTAGATGTTGTTGATTTTCAACCGATACCAAAATTGACCCATCGTGGCTGTCAAAACAGTGAAATCCATTCGTTGATCCGAAGGGAATAGAAGGGCAGTCTTCAAATTGAGGAACCACTTACATTAGTAATTTCAACGGCTATATGTAGCACGAAATTGATGAAACGTGGATGCTTGGCTTCCAGTCCAACTCCTCCATTTATAGGTAAAAGCATGCAAGGTACAAATACACGGGGAGAACTGTGGGAGAGGGGTAGGATAAAGTAGGTGGTAGTTGAGGTTATTAAATGTCTTGCTTGGGTGTCAATTATGATCCCTGAACATTCAATGTTCAACGCCCAACTACTCCAATCGATCAGTCTCCTCCATTCAAAACAACAAGGGCATTTGATAATACACAACCTCACACCAGTTAATGTGATATGGATAAAACAAAACTGTCATTAATAGTGCACGTATATTAATAGTACACAGTGTATGATTGATCATATACAACTAAATACTTCAAACACATTAAAACAAGTTGATTTCAAACCATTTAACCCTATCATACACCGTGTATGATTCATCATACACCACTAATTACTTAAAACATACCTATATAAGTTGATTTTACACTATTATAATCCATCATACACCGTGTATGATCTATCATACACTATACAAGTTGATTTTTCCCCATTATACCACTAATTACTTAAAACATACCTATATAAGTTAAATTTACATCATTAAAACCAATCATACACCGTGTATGATTGATTACACACCATTAATTACTTGAAACATATCTATATAAATTGATTTTACACCTTTATAACCTATCATACACCATGTATCATTGATCATACACGACTAATTACTTGAAACACACCTAGAGTATTTCATTTCATACCATTAAAGCTTACCATATACGGTGTATGATAAGTCATACAGCACAAATACTTGAAACACACTTGTACAAGTTAATTTTACACAATTAAAACTTATCATACACCGTGTATGATAAGTCATACAGCATGAATTACTTGAAACACACTTGAACAAGTTGATTTTACACAATTAAAACTTATCATACACCGTATATGATAAGTCATACACCACTAATTACTTGAAACACACTTGTACAAGTTGATTTTACACAATTAAAACTTATCATACACCGTGTATGATAAGTCGCACACCATTAATTACTTGAAACACACTTGTACAAGTTGATTTTATACAATTAAAACTTATTATACACCGTGTATGATAAGTCATACACCACTAATTACTTGAAACACACTTGTACAAGTTGATTTTACACAATTAAAACTTATCATACACCATGTATGATAAGTCACACACCATTAATTACTTGAAACACACTTGTACAAGTTGATTTTACACAATTAAAACTTATCATACACCGTGTATGATAAGTCACACACCATTAATTACTTGAAACACACTTGTACAAGTTGATTTTACACAATTAAAACTTATCATACACCGTGTATGATAAGTCATACACTACTAATTACTTGAAACACACTTGTACAAGTTGATTTTACACAATTAAAACTTATCATACACCGTGTATGATAAATCATACACCACTAATTACTTAAAACACACTTGTACAAGTTGATTTTACACAATTAAAACTTATCATACACCGTGTATGATAAGTCATACACCACTAATTACTTGAACCACACTAAAACAAGATGATTTCACACCATTAAAACCGGTCATGTATGATTGATCATATACCAAATTTTTTTTTATTACAATGTAATTGCTATTAATGTCAATGAAATTGTGTACTATTAATATACGGGCATTATTTTCAATAGTTTTGTATTATCCATAGCACATTGACTGGTGTGAGGTTGTGTATTATAAATGCCTTTGTTGTTTTAAATGGAGGAGGCTGACTTGTTGGGGGTTGAACATTGAATGTTCAATGGTCATAATTGACACCCAAGCAAGACGTTTAATAACCTCAACTACCACCTACTTTATCCTACCCCTCTCCCACTGTTCTCTCCATGTATTTGTGCCTTGTATGCTTTTTCCTATAAATGGAGGAGTTGGACAAGAAGCCAAGCATCCACGTTTCCTCAATTTCGTGCTACATCTAGCCGTTGAAATTGCTAATGTAAGTGGTTCTAGCAGTGGCAGTGGTGGGCCAGTGACAGCTGAGAGGCAGGGAGAGTTGCGGGCACTTATACAGATCATGATTCATCAAGGGTGTTTCAAGTAAATAGTGGTGTACGTTCAATCATACATGGTGTACGGTGTATGATGAGTTTTAATGGTGCGAAGTGCATCCGCATGATAAGGATCTTGAACTTTGTATGCATGCAGTGTATGCACTTTACATACAACATATGCAGAGGGACGAGGGGCATAGACTCTTAATCTCAGGTTACAGAGGATTCAGAGACTGTCATGCTTTCAGGTATGGCCAACAGAGTCCCATTTTCACCTAAATTAAAGTGATTATCAAAAGTGCGTTTCAAATTTGTTATGTAGTTTGGGATACTTATGGTTGTTACTTGGATGCCTGGGCATATTACAAATATAACCCTCGAACACTTCAAATCAGACTGAAAGGATGTATCATACGCGTCCATTCTTTGTGTTATCAGAAATTCATTATAACTATTGCCTCATATTTCATTCCAATGATGATGCTCAGTTTACAATTACATCTTGTTTAGCTTAATCTTACCATTCAAATACATACTTGGTTCAGGGGCATTGCTTTGGTTCAATTCCTCATAGCTGGAGATCCGAACAGAAAACTGAAGAAGTCAGTTGCTGAGTTAAAGCAATACAACGAAAGAGGTCCTGACGACTGCAGAAAACTCGTGATGCAATATTACTTACAACTGTTTAAGATATGCCAAAAGAATGAGGACCTTTTCTTTTGTCCCTCGTCACTTGATCGGGCTTATAGTTGAATCATGACATACGATGGGTTATATAGGTGTGGTTGAAGTAAATAGTGGTGTATGATCAATCATACACGGTGTATGATGGGTTATATTGGTGTAAAATCATCTTCTGCATGTTTTTTTTCAAGTTTTCTGGAATAATGATGGAAAATCAACATTTATAAGTGTGTTTCAAGTAATCCCTGTGTGTCGACACACACCTCTGCATCCCTGTTCTGTAATAATGTATGTTGACACACCATCCATGTGTGTCGACACACATCATAACACACTTCAAAAACACATCAAACACTTAGAACACACAATTGGGACCAATTTCAAAACACTTCATTCACAATTTCATTACACAATTTGAAAATACATCAATAGCAATATACAACAATATGAAAATATACAATATTACATACACAGCACAACCTTTCTACAATTTTCAGTACAATAATTACAATATAAATTCTATGGTAATATACAATAACACATATACATCACATAATTTTATTCACTTGTATACATTTTCATCTAGTGGTGTATGATTAATCATACACCGACAGTAGCAACTAAAATTTATACATTTAAAGAATGTAACTTAACTCGGAGGAGGGACTTGAGAAGAAGGACCACCGGAGTTGGATGAGGTGCCTTCGCCACTAGGACGCAGAGCAATTGGATTCTTGCACGTGGATCGGTTATGCCCATGTTCCTTGCACCGATTGCACCTTTAATGAACACACTCCTCACCGACAGACGGAATCCTCCTCTTCCGCCTCCTCCCAGAAGTGGTTCACATGTCGGGTGGAAGAAGATTCATGTCAGCTACATCACGCGGGATACGCTAGTCACTTATGTATGGCATCGGGTAGACGACACCTCTATACGACTCGTACCAATTTTCTCTACTGTAGTACGGCGAGCATAAGTCATATAGACCATAAGAACTGTGCTGTACGACAGCTAATGCGTGCTCACAAGGAAGCTGCTCAAGCTAAAACCTGCGGCAGGTACATGTCCAGAGCGACATATCTACCCAAAAATTCTTCTCCCCATCGATGATGTCGAAAGTATGATCATCAGCTCGCAAAATCTACATTGCCAAAAGAATAGACAAACGTGTCAAACAACCACGGTGCAAAAAAAATAAAAAAATAAAAAATAAATTAAACAAAAAACCAACAAAACATGCACGTATCACCAATAAATGTCCAAGGATTATTTGATTTGCACAGCAATGAGTTGATTTTACACCCCTAAAACGTATCATACATGGGGTATGGTTAAACATACGCCACGAAACACTTGAAGGGCACCAATATTAGCGGATTTCACACCGTTTCAAACTTGTAACATACCAACACAGGTAGATTTCACACCATGTTAAGCAATCATACATTGCATACCATTGAAACCTGCCTTACACCCCTAAGTACTTAAACATGCTATAAACATGCTTTGTAGTAGGGATTAAACATGACAATATGTACGGAGCTTACTGTCATCGTTCTTGATAATTTGAATCTGTCTTGTAATTTTTTTCCGACGTCGGGGGACATTGTACTAGTGCAAGCTTCAGCCTTGGCTCTTCTATCATGAAACCACTTCTGCAATAGTAGCCTAAACTCATCAACGAGGGCAGTAATTGGATAGTCACGCACCTTGACCAATACAACAATCATGGATTCCGAAATGTTTGTCGTCATTATATTGTACCGACGACAAGGGGAGTGGGAACGAGTCCACTTGCCCAGTCCCATATCTTCCAAGTAATCTTTAGCCCCGGGTACGGCACAACATAAACTGAAAAATAAACTATGGAACTCTTGAATATTGTATGCTTTAGCTGCTTTGTAGTAGTACTGATCCAACTGCTTCCTTTTGCTCTTGAATTTGGCCTTCATGTTGTTTAGCAAGTGGTACATGCACAGCCCGTGAAATGTGTTGCGGAAAACTTCTTCCATTGCGCGTTGGATGCTTCGATGTCTATCCGATACAATGACATGGCCAATAGGTTCCCCAATTACTTCCTTCAACCTACTGAGGAACCAATGCCACAATGCATCATTCTCTGAATCACCGATACAGACAGCAATTGGGAAAATTTGCTGGTTGGCATCGTGGCAAACGGCCATGAACAGAACACCCTGGTATTTTCCCTTCAGATGTGTTGCGTCAATGCTCACAACAGGTTGGCAAAACTGGTACCCTTTCAGTGAAGCATCAAACGTAATGAAGAGGTACTGAAACCTGCTTTTGTCATCTGTCTGTAAATAAAATGTGGTACCGGGGTTAGTCTGTTGGAGGACTTGCAGATAAGCAAGCAAGAATGCATATAACTCTTCGGCGGTACCTAATCTAACATTGTCGTATGCAAACGCTCTCGCCCTCCATGCAACATTGTAGCTGATATCGAACCGTAGCAACTGTGAATGTCATCTATGACATCCAGTGGCTAGAACACTCTTCGGGGGTTGACAAGTTTCTTGTGGACGCATTCCCTGACGACCCAACTGGTTGCCTGCCTGTGTCTAGCAGTGGTGAGATCGGTAGGGTGGGTATGATTATTTTCAAATTTTGTAACCATCCAATACCCGCCATCTGCTAGACAAATAGCCCGAACCCTCCATGTGCAACCCTCTTGCACACAACGAACAACCGTTAAGGATTAGTTAGACTTGAAGCTCTTGAATTCAAATTTTTCCCTCATGGCAATTACTGCCAGGTTAGTCAACAAATCCTTCTTCGATTTAAATACTTGATGCACCTCGATTACATCAACCATCATACCCTGCCCATATAACCCATCAATCCGACTACTCTCATCACCGGAACCAACATCATCGTCATAGTGAGGATCAACCGTAGCTTGGACGTCGGGTTGGACATTCGGTTCCACTGCAGGTTTGACAGTAGGAGGTGATGTACCCACTTCAGGGCAAATATTTTGCTGGGCACAAATGTGCCCATGTGGAGGTGATGCGTCGGTTGTAGTCGATTGCTCATGGGATAAATTTATATTATCCAAATGATCTCACGAACTTTGATTGGAATTTTCCCAACATTCCCCGGTCGCTGTCGCTGTAGGTATGTCAAACTCCAGTTTGGATGCATCTCCACGGGCTACTTCTTCCATCTCGATGTTAATACATCCACCAAAACTATCAGGCACCACAGGGTCCAAACCACCATTGCTCTCGTCACCATCTAGTAATGTTTGATTAATACTCCGTTGATCTCCAAAGTAAGGAGTCCTATCAACCGTGGACTCAACAGTAACAAATAAGGTATGCTTAGCCATATCTTTTTTTTCCAGTGCCTTTAAAACCATTACTGATCTATCATTATTGGCATCATACAATGGGATGTCCCGAACACCGGTACGAAGTTGTAATTGTATCCACCTGAACACCCATCAACTCCACCAAAGTCCTTTGCAAGCTAACAAAGTCAGTCTTATCATCCAAAAAAACAAAATCCAACTTTCCACCAATATATTCTGCCCTCTCGTTAAAGTGTCTACCATGCCGAAAAATAGCAACATCTGCCATTACTGTGAACACGAAAGTAACATGATATTACACCATTAATTACATGAGACACACCAAGATAAAATAAAATAACAGCATTTAAATCATTAATACACGGTGTATAATTAATTATACACCACCATTATACCAGTAATTACTTGAAAAAACCTGCAAAAGATGATGTTATACCATTAAAACCTATCATACACCGTATATGATAAAGTCATACACCACTAATTACTTGAAACGTACCTACATAAGTTGATTTTACACTATTATAATCCATTATACACCGTGTATGATTGATCATACACCACTAATTACTTGTAACATACATATATAAGTTGATTTTACACCATTATACTTGTAATTACTTGAAAAAAGGCAAAAGTTGATGTTATACCATTAAAACCTCTCATACACCGTGTATGATAAGTCATACACAACTAATTACTTGAAACATACCTGCATAAGTTGATTTTACACTATTATAATCCATCATACACCGTGTATGATTGATCATACACCACTACTTACTTGAAATATACATATACAAGTTGATTTTACACTATTATACCATTAATTACTTGAAAAAACCTGCAAAAGTTGATGTTATACCATTAAAACCTATCATACTCCATGTATGATTGATCATACACCACTATTTGCTTGAAACATACCTATATAAGTTGATTTTACACTATTATAATCCATCATACACTGTGTATGATTAATCATACACCACTTATTACTTGAAATATACATATACAAGTTGATTTTACACTATTATACCACTAATTACCTGGAAAACCTGTAAAAGTTGATGTTATACCATTAAAACCAATCATACACCACTATTTACTTGAAACGTACCTATATAAATTAATTTTACACTATTATAATCCATCATACACTGTGTATGATTGATCATACACCACTAATTACTTGAAACATACCTATACAAGTTGATTTTACACCATTATACCAGTAATTACTTGAAAAACCCCTTAAAAGTTGATGTTATACCTTTAAAAATTCTCATACACCGTGTATGATTAATCATACACCACTAATTACTTGAAACACACCTAAATAAGTTGATTTCACACCATTAAATACACGGTGTATGATTGATCATACACCCCTAATTACTCGTAACATGCCTAAACAAGTTGATTTCACACCATTTAAACCTATCATACACCATTAACGACTTGAAAAACACCAACACAACATGATAATACACCATTTAAACCAATCATACACGGTGTATGATTAATCATACACCATTAATGAGCTGAAACACACCAAAAGAAAATTATAATACACCATAAATGACTTGTAACACACCAACCTCATACGACATGGATACATTAACGACAGTGTCAACAAATGATCATTTTACCTTCAATGTCTGATTTGAAAATCGTGAAATGTGTGTAACGACTTAACCTTGAACCTACAGCAATGCCACAAAGCTTCAAACATGATCTTACCAGGCCTTCTTCTTCTTCTTCCGAGGGCCCAATGTAGCAGAACGGCACACTAGGACAAAAAAAAATGGAGCTTGGGGAATTCAGAATGAGAGAAAAAGAAAAAAGGAGGAAGAATGAGAGATAAGTTGAGTTAAATGGGCGGGAAGTGAGTAGGGAGGGAGAAAATGAAAAGCAAATTACATGACATAAAGTAAAAATATGTCCTTTTGCATTAAATGGGGAGAGAGAAAATGGAGGGGGGAAGGGGTAAAGTTAACAGGTGGGCTGCATAACATTAAATGAGGAGAGAGAGTGGACGGGTGGGGGGGTGAAGTGGGAGGGGTATTTTTGTCCAAAAGGGTTTATTTTGGGTGATGAGGGTCTAAAAAAGATTAAGGGGGGGCTGAGGGGTCTAAATCGTACGATTTCCCAATCTTTTTCCAGCTCCCCTCTTCCTAAACCAACCCTTTTGGACAATTTTGCCCCTTTCACTTTATCCCCCCAACGCCCACTCTCTCTATCTCCCCTCATTTAATGCAAAAAACCAAAATTTATTACTCACTATCCCTTCTCTTACCTCCCGTCCGTTCTCTCTCTCCTGCAAAAATTTTTTTGCAAGACACTCTCTCTCTCCTCTAACTTCGATCCCGTTCATTCTCTCTCTCCTCTAACTTCATCTGTGAGACTCCTTCCCTTCCGTTGTGACCCTCTAGCTGCTCTATCTTTCGCAAGACGCGATCGCCCAGCGATTTCGTCTGTTTGCTCACTTCATCCTTGCTCTCTTTGTCGATCTCGGGTTTAATCACCATTTCCGAAGGTGAGTACCGATTTCCAAAATTATTTTTTTAGGGAAATGTATATGCATTTGTTTCATGTGTTGCATGGGCATAGTATTTGTAAGGGTTTTTTTTTTTGGGGGGGGGGGGGATCGGGTTTTGCTGTTAGTGGCTCTATGATTAGTGGTGTATGATTAATCATACACCATGTATGATAGATTTTAATAGTGTAAAATCAACTTGTGTTAGTGTTTTTCAAGTAAACAGTGGTGTATGATTAGTCATACACCGGGTGTGATTGGTTTGAATGGTGTAAAATCAACTTATCTAGATGTGTTTCAAGTCATTAGTGGTGTATGATTAATCATACACTATGTATGATTGCTTTTAATGGCGTAAAACCAACTTGTCTAGGTGCGTTTAATGTAAATAGTAGCGTATGATCAATCACACACCGTGTATGATAGGTTTTAATGGTGTAAAATGAACTTGTGTTAGTGTGTTTTAAGTAAACAGTGGTATATGATTAGTCATGCACCGTGTATGATTGGTTTGAATGGTTTAAAATCAACTTGTCTAGATATGTTTCAAGTCATTAGTGGTGTATGATTGCTTTTAATAACTTGTCAAGGTGTGTTTCAAATAAACAGTGGTGTATGATCAATCATAGACAGTGTATGATCAATCATACACCGTGTATGATAGGTTTTAATGGTGTAAAATCAATTTGTGTTAGGGTGTGTTAAGTAAACAGTGGTTTATGATTAATCATACACCATGTACGATAGGTTCTAATGGTGTAAAATCAACTTATGTTAGTGTGTGTTAAATAAACAGTGGTGTATGATTAGTCATACACCGTGTATTATTTGTTTTAATGGTGTAAAACCAACTTGTCTAGGTGTGCTTCACGTTATTAGGGGTGTATGATTAATCGCACACCATGTATGATAGGTTATAATGGTGTAAAATCAACTTGTGTTAGCATATTTTAAGTAAATAGTGGTCTATGATTAATCATACACCATGTATGATTGGTTGTAATGGTGTAAAATCAATTGTCTAGATGTGTTTCAAGTCATTAGTGGTGTATGATTAATCATACACCGTGTATGATTGCTTTTAATGGTGTAAAACCAACTTGTCTAGGTGTGTTTCAAGTCATTAATGGTGTATGATAGGTTTTAATGGTGTAAAATCAACTTGTGTTAGTGTGTTTCAAGTAAACAGTGGTGTATGATTAGTCATACACCGTGTGTGATTTGTTTGAATGGTGTAAAATCAACTTGTCTAGGTATGTTTCAAGTCATTAGTGGTGTATGATTAATCATACACAGTGCATGATTACTTTTAATGGTGTAAAACCAACTTGTCTAGGTGTGCTTCAAGTAAACAGTGGTGTATAATCAGTCATACACTGTGTATGATTGGTTTGAATGGTGTAAAATCAACTTGTCTAGATGTGTTTCAAGTCATTGGTGTTGCATGATTAATCATACACCGTGTATGATAGGTTATAATGGTGTAAAATCCACTTGTGTTAGTGTGTTTTAAGTAAACAGTGGTCTATGATTAATCATACACCGTGTATGATTGGTTGTAATGGTGTAAAATCAACTTGTGTAGATGTGTTTCAAGTCATTAGTGGTGTATGATTGCTTTTAATGGTGTAAAACCGACTTGTCTAGGTGTGTTTCAAGTCATTAGTGGTGTATGATTAATCATACACATTGTATGGTTTTAATGGTATAAAATCAACTTGTGTTAGTGTGTTTCAAGTAAACATTAGTGTATGATTAGTCATACGCTGTGTATGCTTGGATTGAATGGTGTAAAATCAACTTTTCTAGATGTGTTTCAGGTCATTAGTGGTGTATGATTAATCATACACCGTGTAGGATTGCTTTTAATGGTGTAAAACCAACTTGTTTAGGTGTTCAATTAAACAGTGGTGTATAATCAATCATACACTATGTATGATCAATCATACATAGTGTATGATAGGTTTTAATGGTGTAAAATCAACTTGTGTTAGTGTGTTTCAAGTAAACAGTGGTGTATGATTAATCATACACCGTGTATGATAGGTTTTAATGGTGTTAAATCAACTTATGTTAGTGTGTGTTAAGTAAACAGTGGTGTATGATTGGTTTTAATGGTGTAAAACCAACTTGTCTAGATGTGTTTCAAGTCAGTAGTGGTGTATGATTAATCATACACCGTGTACGGCAGGTTTTAATGGTGTAAAATCAACTTATGTTAGTGTGTGTTAAGTAAATAGTAGTGTATGATTAGTCATACACCGTGTATGATTGGTTTTAATGGTGTAAAATCAACTTGTCTAGACGCGTTTCAAGTCATTAGTAGTGTATGATCAATCATACACTGTGTACCATAGGTTTTAATTGTATAAAATCAACTTATGTTAGTGCGTGTTAAGTAAACGGTGGTGTATGATTAATCATGCACCGTGTATGATTGATTTTAATGGTGTAAAATCAACTTGTCTAGGTGTGTTTCAAGTCATTTGTGTGTTTGATTAATCGTACACCGTGCATGATAGGTTTTAATGGTTTAAAATCAACTTGTGTTAGTGTGTTTTAAGTAAACAGTGGTGTATGATTGGTTATACACCATGTATTGTAGGTTTTAATGGTGTAAAATCAACTTGTCTAGGTGTGTTTCAAGTCATTAGTGGTGTATGATTAATCATACACCGTGTATAATTGCTTTTAATAGTGTCAAATCTTTTTGTGTTTGTATGTTTTTAGTAAACAGTGGTGTATAATTAGTCACCGTGTATAATTGCTTTTAATAGTGTCAAATCTTTTTGTGTTTGTATGTTTTTAGTAAACAGTGGTGTATAATTAGTCATATACCATGTACAATATGTCTTAATTGTGTGAAATGAACTTGTCTAGGTGTGTTTCTAGTCATTAGTAGTGTATGATTAATCGTACACCGTGTATGATTAGTTTTAATTGTGTATCATGAGTTTTGTGATTGTTGTTTTTCTTTTATTTCAGATGGCATCTGAGACACGCAAGAGGAGCCGAGAAGAAGTAGAGGTTGATTACATTTTCCCTAGGAGCTACTGGAAATTCCTACAGGTTAACCAGATAGGTATATCAACCAAAGCCGTATCGAAGATTAGGAAAATCTTGGAGGACGACAAATCCAAGGTTTGACACAGTATCCATATGAATTGTGTTTACTTTTTACTTCTACATTTATGATCCTTTATTAACTAAGAGTGTTTTGCATTACAGCTTGCCCTTTTTTCAAAATACAATGTCGGGTATCTGCTTGAGCTGCATAAGACTAATGTCGGCTTCTGGCATAATCTGATTCATGTTGTGCTTCTCTGCCAGGTGGCCAACCCGAATCCCGATGAGTTATCATTCTTGTTTGGTGGGAAGATGGTGCGACTCAGGAGGCGGGAATTTTGTATTATAACCGGCTTGAAATATGCCGGTGTCCAAGATATAAGCGGTGGTTCCAATAGGCTGATTGCCAAGTACAGCATGAAGGGGAGGATGAGTAGGCAGCAGCTACTTGAAGCATGCAGTACCTGCCCCATTATGGAGGACCAAGTTAAGCTTGATGTTGCTTACTTGGTCGAGGGTCTACTGTTGGTCAAACATAAAGGAACAGTCATTGACTCCAACATCTTGGCCCTCGTGGACGATGTGGACACTTTTAACAATGTTGCTTGGGGATCCTTGAGCTGGAAGTTCTTGGTGCGGAAACTCTAGGATTTTGTAGTAAAAATGCAACACGGTTTGGAAAAGACCTTCTCTGTCCATGGGTTCTACGATGTGGTTTCCATATTTGCCACGGAAACCATTCCAGAACTGGCCGAGGTTGGGGTGGTGAGGATTGGCAATCAGTCTCTTGGGCGGATCCTTAACTTGAAAATGGGCAAAAAGGGTTTGTACACCGCTCTGCTGTCAAAAGCGTTTGATCAAGTAATAATACATTTTTTTTTTACTATTTTACCATTAGTCGTTTGATATCAGTTGCATTAGAATTACTATTTGGTACTTTTATTAACGTTCATATGATGTATTTTTTTTTCAGCAATTGAATGTCGAACCGATTAGACTGACTAGTACGGAAGCTGGTCAGCCTAATCTACAAGGCATTCCCATTGATGAGGATGGTGAAGTGGGAGTTCAAACTCATGATGGGGTAATGCCGGCAGATCCTCTCTTTGATCCAGAACCATTGGCTACTCAACACCCCTTGCCCACATCTCACTATGAACCATCTACTACGTCAACAAATTTGGCATTGCAATCGGTATTCACAATTCGTTTTGTGTTTATACAATTGCCTTTATTCTTGTACGTATCATATTAGTTAAATTCAGTTTTATGACGATTTGAAGGACATACAGTAGGTTATTGAGAGACTTGAAGCGATGGAGAAAGAAATGGAAAACATGCGGCAAATAAATCTGCAATTTGAAAGCAGACTTGAAGAACAACAGCAACGGATCCAGTTAAATGAGAGCACTATTCAAGCGCAAAAGGATCAGTTGCAAGCATCTGAAAAAAGGTTTGAAGCTCATGAGGCTAAGATTAAGAAGCTTTCATACGTATTGATGCACGTCACAACTCCCCATCATGATCCATCACCTTCATCTCCTCCATCCCCTGTTGAAACTCTACAACAAGCAATTATTATTGCTACTCCACATACTGTGTAAGACACTACGGATCTTTGTTATTGTCCCAATTCAGTGAGTATGTTTTCATGCATGTTGAAGTTCATTCACCTTGATATTTGTTCTGCCAACCCAGGGATGAGGAAAATGTCTTCAAGCAACCAATGTCAACACATTTGGATGACGATGCTAGCTTGGTGAAATTGTCCAAGACACTATGGGAATTGGGACACCAGAGGAGGGGCCCCAAGCCAAACCTCAAATACAAAGGTGATGAATGGACTGCTGAGAGTAAGAGCAAACGGCCAAGGAAGACGCCTTCTCTACTAGAGCTGGTTCTACCCTTAGATCCATTCCAACCTCCCTCTAAAGAACCAAAAAAAAAAAAAAAAAAAAAAAAAAAAAAAAATAGTTCGAAGATTTTTACAAAAGTTTCCATGCAAAGGTTAAGAAGTGAGTGTACAATAACACTATATTTTTTGATAATCAGTATGGAAATATTTTCAGATTGCAATTTTCCTATGGGATGCCTATATATCATGCTTCTTATTATATATTATAGAAATTTGAAGGCTCCCCTCCTGTTACCTGAGGATCAACGAATGGATTTCACTGTTTTGATTGCCAGTATGAGTCAGTTCTGGTATCGGTTGAAAAGTGACGACATCTGGCTTACGGATGACGTATGTTTGCTCAATTTCCATTTAGCGTGTGATTGCTGTAAATGGATTCCTATTATCTTTTGTAGGTGTGTCAACTGAATAGTGGTGTATGATTAATCATGCATCGTGTATGATTGGTTTAAATGGTGTGAAATCAACTTGTCTAAGTGCGTTTCAGGTAATTAATGGTGTATGACCAATCATACACCGTGTATGATAGGTTTTAATGGTGTGAAATGATATTGTATAGGTGTGTTTCAAGTAATTAGTGGTGTATGATCAATCATACACCGTGTATGATAGGTTTTAAGGGTGTGAAATCAACCTATATAGATGTGTTTCAAGTAACCAGTGGTGTATGATCAATTATAGACTGTGTATGTTTGGTTTAAATGGTGTGAAATCAACTTGTATAGATGTGTTTCAGGTAATTAGTGGTGTATGATCAATCATATACCGTGTATGATTGGTTTAAATGGTGTGAAATCAACTTGTCTAGGTGTGTTTCAGGTAATTAGTGGTGTATGATCAATCATACACCGTTTGTAATAAGTTTTAATGGTGTGAAATGATCTTGTATAGGTGTGTTTCAAGTAACCAGTGGTGTATGATCAATCATACACCATGTATGATAGGTTTTAAGGGTGTGAAATCAACTTGTATAGGTGTGTTTCAAGTAACCAGTGGTGTATGATCAATCATACACCGTGTATGATAGGTTTTAATGGTGTGAAATGAACTTGTATAGGTGTGTTTTTAGAACTAGACCTTGCAAAAATAGATCCAACCACCCCAATAAGCTATGTTCAGAATCACTGCAACTCGAGACCAACCCTGCTACATCCTCCCAAGCCACCACAAACTATGAATAGAAAATCCAAAGAAATAAAACTTCAACATTCAATCCAAAGCAATGCAAAAAACACATTAACCTTGTTTTCCCTCTTCGTCATAGTTGCCATTACAAAATCTACCCGCTCACATACAGATTTCAAGCTTTGTTTTACACGAACTTCCTATTTTTCTCTTGCTTTTGAGCCAAGAGAGAGCGTTTCACACCAGATCGAGGCACTTTAACGCCTAACCCATATGTCTTCGCGTATCCATTTTTGTCTTCTTCAACAACTTGTACAAAGATTTTTTTGCGTTCCTTAACTCGTGTTGCCTCATCAAGATCCCGTAGAAGCTTTTCTAATCATCTATCAATCTCAGCCTGATATCATATTAATAAATAATGACCTTAACTTTTAGAAGTGACATGGAAAAAAATTGAATTACCAAATAACTAAAGATAAACCATACTAGAGCAGTAGCAGATCTAACATCAAGTTTGGATAAAGATTTTGGCTGATGTGTTTGCTGAAACATGGTGAGCTCATCTGGTTCTTTCCCATCAGTTATCAACTGTACACACATATGACTTGTACTTTTTAATAAAAATTCTGCAAAAAACAGACCTCATTATTCAAAGCAAACTAAGAGACTAAACCAATCTTCTTATTGCGTCTTCTAGCAAGTGTCTTAGTGCCACAATAATGCCTCTGATTTGATTTTTTTGATTTGTGATGCCCCTCTCGCGGCGTTGCTAAACCCAAAACATGACAAGTGAATAATATGTAACAGAATATATTACGACAATATGCTTATGGAAATATATTAGTATACTGTCCTTTTGGAGTAAAGCAAAATTCGACAAAATTCTATCATTGTGTAACAGGTGTACCGAAAGGCCTATTCTTTAAAGCTATATATTTCATCTTTCCTTCAATGAGTTTGTTTCTCCACGAACATTTGTTACTTCTCCACGATTGACTCATCTTTGATTTCACCCTTTCATATGGCTCTTTTCCTTCGGGAAAGTAATATGATTGCTATATGCAAACAAAAAGCTATTAGCATCTATACTTTATTGGCATATTTTCTCATTCCACAATTATTATATATTATGACCGATGATGCTAAGTCCTTTAAATTTACCTAATAAGTATAAAATACATTACCTTTACTACTTCCCATACGTGATCCACCATTCCGGCACACTTGTCCATTCCTCAACATTGATCGGCAATGTTCTAGGATCACGTGCGTAAAATCCTATTAAAGATGACATTTTTCGTTGTGAATCTGCACATGGCTGGCCATGGTCGTTAACATCTATAAAAATTGGTTCCTTTGGGGTGTGCATTTTGTTTCTTCCCCTCCTCTTTATAGATTGTTGTAATCTTACAAATTTAATGTAGTTGTTTTAGTATACTTTTAAACCTATAAGATTACTCATTTTCCACACAATTTTGTAACATAACCTGAATCTTGACCATCATTGGTTGCTTGAGTTTCTCCTCGGGATGATGTAGGAACATGACTTTCAGAACCTATATAAATGACAAAATCATCATAACAGATCAAAATCCTTTTCAAATGCGAAAAAAAAAAATCATTAGAGAAAATAATTGAATTGTAAAATAATATGTATATTAAACGAGAAACTACATAAATGAGATTGCTTAACGTGCTCCCTCGGAACTCCCAACATGTCCCTCCCCTTGAGGACAAACGGTATCACCGCATTCAGAAGCTTAAAGATGAGAAGCATTATAATGTAGTTAGAAAGCACGATAAAAATATAAATAGATGAAGATCAAAAGAGCCAACAAATAAAACACCATGTAGAACATCTCATCATACAGGGTTTCATTTTGTGAAAGAGATGCTTAATGGACATGACAAATGGTGTCATGAAATGTTTAGAATGGTAAAATATGTTTTCATACCTCATGTACAAGCTACAACAACAATACTGTTTAGAGCCAATAAGGAATATGGGAATAGAGGAGATGGTTGCTATGTTGTTGATGGTGGTGAGGCATGGAGTAGGAAATCAAATGATTCATGAATGGTTTTTCAACACAAAGTGAGACTATTAGTAGGCATTTTCTTAAAGTTCTGGTTGCATGTTTGATGATCACTAGTGTTCTTACCAAGCCAAAAGATTCTTACTTTCATAACATCCATACCAAAATAAGAGGAGATGATTGATATTGGCTGTATTTTAGGAATTGTATTGGTGCTATTGACAGCACACATGTACCTTGTATTGTTCCTTCTAAGGAGTACGTTAAATACATAGGTAGAAAATGGTTTACTACACAATATAATGGTTGCATGTAATTGGGACATGTGTTTCACATTTGCTGGCCTGAATGGAAAGGTACTACATGATTCCAGAGTCTTTGACCAAGCACTTAGTTATAAATTTTAAGGCAATGTGTTTTTTTGTTTTTTAAATTTCATATGGAATTTAATATTAAATTTAAATATGTTTACTTTGTGTGTTTAGAGTAATATTATTTGGTAGAGGTTGAGTGACTTAGTTATATTTGTTATGTAAATGTAGATAAAGAGTGCCCAAGACTCTGAAAATAGAAGTGGGTTGACAATGCCTCATCGTATTGGAAGCAAAGCATTTAAAGATACCATTTATGGAGATCTAGTATGTGGAACATATTTTTATTTGCTTAATAATTTTAGTTTAACTGCATTGCTTAACAGAATTTATTGTGTTTAATTAGGGAGGTAAGGATGGAATGGAGTCTAATATTGCTGAAGTTTTTAAATCGACAAGAAAGAGGAAAAATGGAGAATTGGAAAAGAAAAACCAAAACAAATATGTATGTATGTTATAAGACTTAATTTCATGAAAAATAATCATCTTGTCTTTTGAAATTTTCACTTTTGACATCTTATTATTGTTTGGCTAATTTATTTGTTGTAGGTTGAGATTGTGCGAGAGTTTGAAAAAAAATCCTTCTACATCTCGATTGGAGTTAATAGAGAAATGTTTTGGAGCCCAAGATTGTGATCATGTAATCTGTTCTGGGTTTGGTGTGAGGCCTAAAGATTTGAGGGCGCTTAAATCTAGTACGGTTGACCTAATGCGGAGCTTAAGGAGAAGAATGAACGAATTGATACTCTGACAAATCGTGTGGATAACATAGAAGCCAACCATCGAAATCAGATAAGTGAAATACAAACTATCTATCAAAGAGATATAGAGAAGTTGCAGGTTTAGGTAAAAATACTTACTGACTTGGTGCTTCGTCAATTTTCTAGTGGTAGCTAATCTTCTTCTGAATGTGATCACCAGTGAGTATTATTTATGCAGCCATTGTAGTTTCTATTGAAATTATAATTTGAGTTTTGTTTGGTTCAAGCTAAACTTATAGAAGGCCTTAATTGAGTGTAGCTTCATGTCTAAAGCTTCTAAAATTTTCCCATTTTGTAATGGATCCTTTATGGGCATTATTGTCAATGGGTGGTGACTTGAGATGTGGTTTGGTTTATGCATTTATTTTTTCTTTTTGTTTTAGGAAACGTATATTATATGAGCTTAACTCTTGTTATAAACATATGTTTTGTAGGGTCATGAGATTAAAGAGCAAAGAATGGAAGATTGTCAATCTTTTTGATCTTTTGTCTACTTAAAACTTTGAGGCAATCACAAGTTGATACTTTTGAATTTTTGGGCGAATTGAAAGATTTTATATGTTGATATACATGAGTTGTATGATTTTGTTCTCTAGATATACATGAGATTAACATACATGAGTTGTATGTTGATTTTTTAGGCGAATTGAAAGATTTTTTTATGTTGACATAAATGTTGATAGTTTTGATTTTTTAAGCGAATTGGATGCGACATTGATGATAGATAAATTCTTATTAATGTGCATGTAGTTATGACACATAATTTTGTCGTAATTGACATGTTATTTATGATAGAATAACAAAATCATCCCTAATGTATATACAATTACGATGAAAAGAGTAATAAAACTATTGCTGGTGTCTATACAAATATGACGAAGAAATCCATCATAAATGTCATGTTATTTACGACCAAGTAATTCACCATCACTAATGCTTATATAGTTGTGACGGAAAGTTCTGTCATGAGTAATATGTTATTTACGATTTAGTAAACAATCGTCGCTAATGTTTATGTAGTTGCAACGGAAAATTCGGTTGTAAGTAATATGTTATTTATGATAGAATAAAAGACCATTGTTGGTATTTATACATTGGCGATTGGAAACAAGGTCGTAAATAATATACTATTTATGACGGACTAAAGAATTGTTGTAAATGGTTACCTTATCATTTACGACAAAGTTGTCGTAAAAGACTTGTAGGGACGAGGCCTTATATGACAGTAGAGATATAGGTCAAATAATAATAGATCATTTTACGGTAGAAAAGTGGATCTTTTTGCAAAGGATTTTTCCGTTGTTATTGGACAGTTTTCTTGTAGTTAGGGATGGCAAAGGGACGGGGAGGGTTTGGGGGGTGCCTCCTCCATACTCGTACCCGTCACCTAAATCTTATACCCGGCCCGTCCCATTACCCGCCACAGGTATGAAGTGGATACTCATATCCTGTCCCGACGGGTCCAAACCCATACCCGGCCCGTCCCATTACCCGCCTCATTACCCGCAGGTATCCAACGGGTATCCATTACCCTCCCCGTACCATTCCTAATTTGCGTAAAAAATAATTATCTATATTTGCCCATATTAGTTATTTAATACTATTTTTAAAAAATAGTTATATCTTTTTATAACATTGATAAATAATTTGGGTTAATGAATTTAAATATGTAATTTTTAATTTGAAGATTAATTATGTACAAAATAAAGCGGGTATGTTAGGTATGAGGTGAGGTGGGGCGGGGTGGGTACAAAACTATACTCATATCCGTCTCATACCCTTGACGAGTATGGGGCGGTTACACCTAACCGGTACCCAGTACGCGTCCCACTTATACCCATATCCGCCCCTTTGCCATCCCTACTTGTAGTTAGTTATCATCTTCTTGATTTTTTACGGACAACTGGTTTCAGAAATGTAAATGAGGTTTTCAACTATTACTACTCTAGCTTGAGATGCACGATAGAAAAGAACATTTTAAGCATGGGAAAAATAGATTTGCCATCTTGTGTTCAATGGCATCATTCAAGGTCGAAACTCAAGTTTATATTGTTTCAGCAACAATAGCTATACATAATTTTATACGGCAACACACGTCCACTGATATTGACTTCAACCATTATGCTACTGTTGCTGATGAAGTGCTAGAGACTGAGGAAGATAATGAGAATCCTGACCTTCCCCAACAAACGCAACAAAGATCTTCCACTGAAATGGATTTGATTTGTGATATAATTAGGGATGAGATTGTAGAGCGTTAGGAAATGTATGAGTTCATTATCTTTGTTATTTTAACTTTAAAAATATTAAATATGCTATTGCTATGCAAGTTTGAAATATATGAGTTCATTATATTTATTACCTGTATTATATTTATTTTTTAAATAATATGATATATATTATTATATTATATTTACATAATATATATATACATTTTAGGTTTTTAAGAAATAATACAGAATTATGAGTAAAATAAATAAAAATATTAATAATTTATTAT
The DNA here is from genome assembly GCA_018398585.1 of Simmondsia chinensis. Lineage (NCBI taxonomy): Eukaryota > Viridiplantae > Streptophyta > Magnoliopsida > Caryophyllales > Simmondsiaceae > Simmondsia > Simmondsia chinensis. The sequence goes on along the minus strand of JAGTTD010000008.1, from coordinate 32,426,337 downwards.
TATTTTATAAAAATTTTAAAACCTAAAATGACCAGCATATACTAAATGAAACTGTTTAAAATTAATTCTGCATCCAAGCACTACTGCCAATGTTCTTTTTGGTGATTCGACCTTTTCTTAAACAATGGCTAATCTCTAAAAATAATAAAATAAGCAATTTTAACTGGTTGGGTCAAACACAAACTATTTCTTTAAAATAGTACTTTTTACAGAAGTATTTTTACAAAAAATACATTAAAAAAATAACTTTTTTAACAATAATGTCAAACAGGCCCAAGTCCTTTAATATGGTTTTCCTTTTTCAAAGGCTTTTGTTGGGATAAGGTGCTCCTAAAGCTTCTTTATTTGAGTAAAAGCAAATTAGGTATTTTGGTCAAAAAAGTTATAACTTTTGCTTTTGCTTCTGTTAGAAGAAAAAAAAAATATATTATTTTCTTATTTCTACATAAGTGCGAAAAACAACTATTGTTGGCATTTAAAACATTTTTCATTCCAAGCTAAGCACTGTTAAAACTTGAAAAATGTCTTCTTTTTTTTTCTTCAAAAAAAATCCATTTTTACTAGAAACATCCCGCAATTTATTGAATTTTAAATCAACTTGGTCCTTAGTTTTGTGAAGGATTTTAACATATTTATTTGAAAATATTTGATAAAATTAGTTTCTTGGTATTCTAATTGACCTGTAGCTTAAGCCTAAACCAAATTACAAGACAAGCTCAAATTCAAATAACATTCAGTCAATCACAAATAAGAGTCAAACCCCAATTAAAATGACTTCCAAATCAAAATCTAAGTTCAAATGATTTCCAATTCAAACTTAAACCTAAGCCAAATCATAGTCCAACATGACTTCGAAGTCGGACCTAAACCAAAGTCAAGAACAAAGAAAGGAATGAAAATTAGATGATCTTTCAATTGAAAAAAGTTACATATTTATAGTACTAACCTAGGCATCCATAAAAGACTAAAAATCTAGACAATACACAAAAACTCTAATGAATACTCTAGTAATGGAGGAGGCGGTTTTGGGAGAGGAAGAGGGAAACAAAATGCTACTTCAGTAAGTAAATACAACTATTGTGGAATGATGTTAAACAAAGCAAAGCCCACAAGGTCCAAGTATGCCAAGCTTTGCAATTAGTAAACAAAAACAGGCTCATCCACAAACACGAGGCCTCAGCCTAAAAGAGCAAATCGTGAGGGAGAAGGAAAATCTAAACTAAAATATTCTTTTGCACTATCGATGGACTTAAGAGTTCTTTTCTTGATGTGTTTGAGGCCCACGTTCCTTGATATGCACTTCAAATTGCCGTCTCGAGCTTGGAAATCACCTTTCTTATAGCCTTTCTGGTAATCCCTCGAGCTTGAGGCTCTTTAGCCCTTTCAGCCATCTCAAGAAGTTGTTGCCCAAAGGCTATAAGTTATCAAGTAGCTGGACTCGAGACACTATTATTTCCATATTTAGAGTCATATAAGCAATTTTAAAATATATACCTTTAATTCATACCTAAGGGTTCTTATTATGCATTCTTACCTTCTCATGAAAGTTACAACCTACACACGCGCACACACACGCACACACACGCATATACATGTGTGTGTGTGTGTGTGTGTGTGTGAAGGTGTCAGCTAACTCTAGTGAAGTCTCTAAAGGAAGTATGACACCTGAAGGTTGAGGTAGTTCATTTGTGAGCCTTAACAAGCCTAAGCAAGCAATTTTTAATACAATCTATTAAGTTAAATATGTTGATATATTTTCAAAATATGTATTAAATGTTTGTTTAATATGTGTATTAGATGCGTTTGAGATTGTCCCGGTATTTGTTGAAGCGTTTAAAGCTTGTTTGGGGTATGTGTCGACACATGGACTATGTGTGTCGACACACAATCCAACTAAACAGCAGGGGAGCAGCTGTGTGTCGACACATAGCCCTTTGACAAAAGCGCACGGAGGCACTTTGTGTGTCGACAAATAGGAACTATGTTTCGACACACAGATCTGCAGTAAGCCTGTGTGTTGATGTGTGTCGACACAGTTCCTATGTGTTGACACACAGCTTCAACACACGAGACAGTTTTGACAGTTTTTATGCGAATTTTTCCCGGTTTTTGGCTATTCTTTTTGCAATATTTTTGGGACATCTGAAGGCTTATATATGCATGAATTCCCCCTAATTTAGAGATGCTTTTGAACATAAAAGATTGAGAGAGAAGTTTGGAAGAGTGTTGAGAGAAAACTTTGAATGTGTGAAAGTTTTTCATAGTGTTTGTGTTCTTGTGAAAATAAAACATCAATCTCTCTGCATCTCACTCAGTCTCTCCCTTGACACACTCTCATTTCATATTTGGTGGTTGTTGTATCCTCGAGGATATTTCGTATACCGAAATAAACCTTAAGGAAAGTGATTACATAACCTCAACACCTGAGATCTTTTGGTTTCCCAATTGCAAGGATTTTGCAAGATATTTGAAGATTTGTTCTAACAATATTAAGGTTTATCTTCGTTAATTGAAAATGGCTTCTTCATTTTTCGTGATTTGATGGCGAACCATGTGAGATTGGAGAAAGTGATGAATGGAGAGGTTTGGGATCTTTTCTCAGATCTTTCATTTATATGAATTGCTATAGATCAAGGTATGTTTTCTGATTCTAATATGTCAAAATCATGAAGTTCTAAAATGCCTAAGAAGTAGTGTCTAATGCATTGGTTTTATGCATGAAGGTAATCTTACTTGTGGGATTGTAATCCCTATGTTTGAGAACTCATGATGTTCGATTTAGGCATTGTTTTGATGTGTCATATATCATGAATGTTGATTAATGATGAGTACACATGTGAAGATAAGAAGAAACGAAACAAAAGTCAGTGGGTGAGTGGGTGTTTTTTTTTTGACAATTTCATATGATTATTTTGCATATATGATATTGGGTGTAGAGAGAAGAATCTCTCTTGAATTTGCGCGAAAGCCTTGACGTAAACTACCACTATGGCAAGTAATCAATTCCAATGACTTGTTAATTTCATTGATGGCCATGAAATGTAATAAAAATGGACAAAAAATGAGTGAAATCATGAAATTATGAGATTCATGTGAATTGTTGTGCAATTAATGGAGTTTACATGTGAAATCAAAACCAAATCAAGAATTCATGATAATTTTCAACTTGGGGACCATTTTGTTGTGGCTTGCATCATGGATTTAAGATCAAGTGCACTTGAATCAGATGGGTAGTAATTAAATAGCCACATATATATAAACTAAATGACATGAAGTTTGCTTCGGTGAAGTTCGATCCTGTGTGTCGAGAAGATTAATATGCGGTGTTTAGTTATTGAACTATGTAATATCATGTGCATGGTTTACAATGAAAATAATATATTAATTAAGTTAAAACATGGTGGTTATAATCTGGTAAAAATCATGAAGAATATGGCGGTCAAAGTAATGCATTAAATTAATTTGGATGATGAACAAATTAAATTATGAATACATACTTGTTATAAGTTGATTATATGAAAAACTTGTTTTGGGTGATTGTTAAAACCAGACGTCAAGGCAATGCTAAAAGGAATATCATTGTTTAGCGTGGTTGTTGAAACTAGACGCTGAGACGATGCCAAAACTAATAATAATAAATAAGTGAATAATGTATGATTTCATTAAATTGAGGTTGATGCATCATAAACATGATTTGTGTAACCATATATGCTGATGTGGTTATCCGGTCCTTACGTCCATGAACTTAAATGCGATTGTGAATTTTACGGCTTTGTTATTTATGAACATGAATGCTGTTTGTATGCTTGATAAGTGAAAGTGACGTGAATTTGAATGGAATTAGTGGGTCATGAAATATATGGTTATTATATATATGATGATCCCTAATGTGACTGATATAAAGAAATTCAAATTGGAGTTCATGACTAAGGATGATGAAAGATGTTGTATAAAGCACTTAAATTCATAATTTCATAATTGACCACATATCTCAAGTGGATTTTCCAATATTGTTGGATGTAATGTTTCAATGGAAACTGGCATGCGGGTAGAAATTTGATTACTCATCATGATTAATGCAGTTGAAGTAACACTTACTTGTACTTAAGGGCGTATGTGTATGATGATTGAGTTGTTGGTTAAAATGAAGTGTATTTATATAATGAATATGAAGATGCTCAAGTTGAGTCTAAGTCATATGCAGTTGTTGCATGGAAAATAAGATTACTGTGTGATGTTATATTCACATGTTAGGATGTTGTTAGTCATCAACGTGATAAATTTAAAGAGTATGTAAATATTGAATTTTGATGACTCTTATATTACCCATAAGGTTTGATGCATTAAATGGCAAGTAAATTCGTTGATTGAATTATGGGTGAATTGAACATCTTAAGATATAAATGTAAATGAGTACATTGAATGTAACTTCGAGTCTTTCATTGATCTTGAATGATGCATTGGGATAATGTGAAGTAAAGTATTTTATGATGAAAATCATATTTGAGGGTATATCCTTGGAAAGACTCTAGAACTTTGAAAGAGTAAAAGAGTATGAAGAGAGAAGTCCTAGCGATCAGACTTCTATATTTCTAGAGGAATGAATTAGAGATAATATGAATGCCAAAGTTCAATATTATTGTGTCATCGATGGTGATCCTATGATAAGACTATAAAGTCTAGTGATGTTACCTTCTGAAAAGGGTAATTAATGAATCCGAAAAATGCATTTGGCTAGTTTGACAAAAACAGAGGATTTGTTGTATGAATGTATATTGATTACATGTTGAAATTTGGTATGAATACTTAGAACCAAATGAAATATTTCAATAGTAGAATTGGAATTTGAAAAGGTTAGATGTAGCCTTGGTTGTTGGATAGCTAAGTGTATATTACTAGCTACGTAAGTAAAGGTAACTGGCACGTAGTATATGAGGTATTGGAATGACCATAAGTTGTGGTGTTATTTTAATGAATACTCTTCTATTTAGAAGAACACTTTGGTTCCAGTTGAAACATCCGATAAGGAGGACTACGCTCCTAAAGCGAGTAAATGTTATAAGTGGTGGGGGTGTTGTTCCTTGAATTTCAAGAAACTGACACGTATTATTAATTCTACTGTGGTTATGAATTTATTGCTCTGGTTTCTTCTTGTAAAGAAACAAAATGATTAAAGGATCTTGTGTTTAAGATTCCTTTGTGGCCTAGGCCAATATTTACTATTTCTATCCATTGTGATAGTGAGACGTGCTTTTAAATGTATAAGAATGAGATGTATCACTGAAAGTTCGGACACATTAGTGTCAAATATAGTTAAGTGAAATAACTTGTGAAAGATTGAGTGGCCACTGTGGACTTTGGAAATGTAAGTCAGAATCTAGTAGATCTCTTATTTAAAAACATTGCAAGAGATTTGATAATAAATAAATGAAGGGATAGTGTGAATCTTGTCATTATAGAGAGAGACTTGTCATCTATGTGACTACAAGTACTAAATAAGAATTTTCCATCCTGAGTGTGAAGTGCTTGATTCCTGCGTCAGAGATTTTAAGAGGATGAGCTAATTGTCACGGGACGGTTTTTGATACCCTTGGCAAGCCCGCGCGCCACTTAACTTCACTTCGAAAGTCCCTGCTAAGTCAGACTACCCGATAACCTGGAGGTTATGTTTATGTGGAATGATATAATGCGGAAGTATTTAACACAAGGAAAGCTTTTTGAAAGCAAGAGAAGATATTAGGGACACAAGTATAATGGATGCTTAGAACAATATAGAGAGAGTTTAGAATAATTGGGTTGGGTGATGGTCACCCTTGGCCAAATGCCACTTCTCTTATTTGTACTCAAGCATATTTACAAATAAAGGAATACATCTCTTCACCAAAAGACATAACTCTACCTATGTACATGCACTACACGGATGGGACACAACTCTTCATGCCAACCGTGTACAATGCATCCTAATCTAAGTACATTAATTTAATGAATCAAGGATGGGACATGTCCCCTTAGAGCAAGCCGTGTCAATGAACCAAGTCAAGGTTCATTGGACACATCTCTACTTGTCAAAGGACATGCCTTTATGGAAGGGACGTGACCCCTCATGAGGCCCACGCACTTGGACCATGTCAAGGACCCAAGGGATGCGTCTTTCCATGCCAAGGGACACGTCTCTCCCACACACATGCATCTAAAAAAGGAAGGGCTATGTCCATTCCCAAAGGCCCATGTGCATGGACCTTGTCAAGGCCCCATGGGACACGTCCTTTGCACCAAGGGACATGACTCTTCATACATACATGAACCTAAACTCAAAACACACGCATGAATATTCTTGAAGGCACTAGCACGTCCTAGGCCCTTCTAGAATATTCCTAAGTACAAGGCCTACTTAAGTAAAAATCCTACTAAGATAGGCGGTCCATGATACTCTCCCCCACCCAAGCCATTGACGCCCTCGTCAATGTCAAGTGGCTTTGAATGCCTCAAATGCCTCCCGAAGCTTTAATGTTTGGAAGGCCCTTCCAATGAACCAAGTACTCCATGTACTTAGCCCTTCCCCTGCGTCCCATGTCTTGTTCAACAAGGTCATCAGTGTTGGCACGCATCAAGTGCCTCAAGTTCAGCTTGCCCCGGTCTTGTAGAGGTTCTAGCGTCTGTGGCCCACGACAAGCATTCTTTGACTATGCCATTGTCCTAAACCTCCTCGTCTCCTTCTGCGGTGCAATCTTGAACAACTCCCGTGTTGCAAAGTGATGCACAGCCATGCGCATCCCATGCAAACTAGCTTGCAACCCATGTGCACTCTAATACAAGTCATGCGCACCCATGCCTAGGTCGTGCGCATCCAAATACAAGTCATGCGCATCAAACCCCAAGTCATGCGCATCCAAATGCAAATGATGCGCAGCCTTGCTCAACCCATGCCCAGTCTTGCACACCCCATGCGCGTCCTCTGTCAGCCCAGGCGCGACCCAACGCCCCACGTGTGCTGTCATGGCCTTGTTTTGGCAGAACTTCATTGTGGCTGGAGTCCCTGTCCCAGGCCCCAACCCGGTGTTGTTGTCAACTTCCCCCCAGGGAGGTTTAAGCTCATCCCACTTCTTCTTTTGCCATGTCTTTTGTGTATAGGTCCTGACAATGTCAAGTTCTTTGGCGTTGTCTTCCACCGCATCAGACTTCAACAATTTTATGGAAGAAGTGTCTTCTGTCAGGATGTCCATCTCATGCCCATCCCATTTTAGGCATTGCGCCTCAATGCGCACCCCAAGTGCATTGGTGCGCACTCCATGTGCACCCAATGTCAAGTCTAGCGATCTAGGCCCCAAGCATTGCGCACCCAACCTTAAGTCATGCCCTCTCATGCCTAGGACGTGTGCATCCATGCACACCCCATGCACTGTCATGGGAAACCTCAGCATGGCCCAGCGCAGTACATGTGTGCCCTTGACTTGGTCCACGATCCTGGATTCCACCTCTGCCCTCAAAGGTGATTGCCTTGGTTTGTCTAGTGGTTCTGCGTCTTTATGAGCTTCAAGTTCACTCTGCGCTTCCCTAGTCTGAGTCATCTCCATAATGTCATTCATTGGAAGTGAAAGTTGTTTTAGGGCATCAAAGAAGTTCATCCCCAACACCGTCTTGAAACCATCTTCTAAGACCACTGTCAGACCCGATGTGCTATGCCAACCCCTCATATGAGATGACACTGCACGTCCCCTATCATAGATGAGCCTGGATGAAAGAGACCCCGTCTTCATCCATCCCACCCTCTTGTCAAGGCCTAATCCGAGCCCCTCTACTTCTTGTCTCAAACCGGAGTTGTGTTTGGCACCCGTGTCACAAAATGCCTCGGTCTCAGCAGCATACACCCTTGTGTTGATAGCCCTTTGTCCCCCTCTTGAGTGCCCTACTGTTGATGAATCATGCACACCTAAGTACGCACCTTCCCGGACCCCAATGCACCCTTGCGCCAAAGTCGCCGTCATCACGTCCTGAACCTTGGTGCTTGCCCGCACCTCGGTTCCCTGGTCTTGGGCCTGTACCTCAGCACACACAACACCCTGGGCCTGTTTCTGCATAACCTGGGCTTGCGCCTGAACCAGCGCAGCACCCTGCGCCTGTGTCATGACATGGGCCTGCGCCCGAACCTGCGCAGCAACCCATGTCTTGCTCCTGTTGTCACCAGCTTCCGAATCTATTGCCTTTGGTTGTGCTTGGCCCAGGACCTGCGCACTGACCTGCGCAGCCCTGGGCCCACTAAGCCCAACGTAGGCCTCACTCTCAGAAACTCCGTGCACCACCTATGCGTCGGTTCTAGTAACACAAGTCTGAACCTTTGCATGCTCCATTGCTTTGGTTCTGTCAGCACCTTGGGCTTGCGAAACTCACACATGCCCTCGATCCTCAGTACGTTCCCATACCACGGTTGTCCCTTGTGCTCCTTGTTGTGCACCTTGCTTGATCTCCACGAACACGCTCGCTTTGGTCACTTGGATCCCCTTGGCCCGCGCAATGTGCGCACCCTTGGCTGACCCAAGCGCACTCCAACACGCTCCAAGTTGGACCTCAGTACACCCCCGTGCCTTAGTCCGGTAGACCCCCTTGGCCTGTGCACCATGTACACCCGCGGCTGACCGACGTTCCTCATCACATGTATTCGTTAGGACCTCCACACTCTCAATTGTTTCATCCCCATGAGTCCCCAAGGCTTGCGCAATGCGCGCATCCAAGGTAAACCTGTGTGTACCCTCTCGGACCTTCTCACCTCCTTGCACCTTGGCCCTTTGGACAGGCTCACTGTCCGTACTACCCCCTGGGGCCTGGGCCTGGGCCTGTGTCTGGACACGCCCAGCACCCTGAGTTCGCGTCTTTACGATCTGGGCTTGCACCCTGTCATGCGTAGCACCCAGGGCCTGTGCCTGGACATGCGCAGCACCCTTCGTCTGTGTCCGGACATGCACAGCTTTTTGTGTCCTGTCCGTGTCAAGTCTTGGAACTCCTGGGACCAATGCACCCTGCAGTCCGTTGCGTCTGGGCACCATCCTATGTCCTGACATGGGCCTGCGTCTAAACCAACGCAGCAGCCCGTGTCCCATCTGGCCCTGGGAACCGTGCACCCGGCACTGTCGGTTGTGCCTGCGCAAGGTCCTGGGCACCACAATGCATGGCACCACGCAAGTCTCCCCCAACCTGCACGCTGCCCGCAAATGGTCCTGTGCAAGCTTCCTTGTTATCTAGTCCTGTCCCTTATTCAAGTGTAGCCACCTGCGCCTCCAATGCCACCCTTTTTGGACAGTCACATGCGTAGTGGTTCTCTCCACACAAGAAATAGTTATGACGTTTGATTCACTTGCCCCCAAATCCCGCAGCACTTTCACACAAAGTGTCCACGGTTTCATGGACCTCTTGGACCACACCCGATTCCAACTCTATCTTGGCATCACGCACGCCAAGACTCGTAAGCGCACTCCGCCTCATCCGTGGGTCCTTACCCTTGCTTGAAAATTCTCCACGTGTCTTAGGACATTCTCTTGGTTATTCCTCCACAACTTGTGATTTACTAACGTTCCCATCTTTCATAGCAACGCTTCTTGCCATTCTCGTAACTGCTCTAATACTAACTGTCATGGGACAATTTTTGACACCCTTGTCAAGCCCGTGCGCCACTTTACTTCACTCCAAAAGTCCCTCGCTAAGTCAGGCTACCCTATAACCCGAAGGTTATGTTTATGCGGAATAATACAATGCGGAAGTATTTAACACAAGGAAAGCGTTTTGAAAGCAAGAGAAAATATTAGGGACACAAGTATGCTTAGAACAATATAGAGAGAGTTTAGAAGAATTGGGTTGGGTGATGGTCACCCTTGGCCAAATGGCACTTCTCTTATTTATACTCAAGCATATTTACAAATAAAGGAATACATCTCTTCACCAAAAGACATAACTCTACCTATGTACATGCACTACATGGATGGGACACAACTCGTCATGCCAACTGTGTACAATGCATCCTTATCTAAGTACATCAATATAATTCTAAGTGCATTAATTTAATGAACCAAGGACGGGACATGTCCCCTTAGAGCAAGCCGTGTCAATGAACCAAGTCAAGGCTCATTGGACACATCTCTACTTGTCAAAGGACATGCCTCTATGGAAAGGACGTGACCCCTCATGAGGGCCGCGCACTTGGACCATGTCAAGGACCCAAGGGACGCGTCTCTCCATGCCAAGGGACGTGTCTCTCCCACATACACGCATCTAACAAAGGAAGGGCCATGTCCATTCCCAAAGGCCCGCATGCATGGACCTTGTCAAGGCCCCATGGGACACGTCCTTTGCACTGAGGGACATGACTCTTCATACATACATGAACTTAAACTCAAAACACACGCATGAATATTCTTGAAGGCACTAGCACGTCCTAGGCCCTTCAAGAATATTCCTAAGTACAAGGCCTACTTAAGTAAAAATCCTACTAAGATAGGCGGTCCATGACATAATGCTCTTAATGGATCTGGTTTTAGAACTTATTGAATGTTACGTCGCAGGGACATGATCGATAAGGTCCACCTTAGTGTGTGTTGTAGTTTGGCCTCTTCAAAGGGGTGATTTTGACTAAGGGTTTGGCCCTGAAACACTCACAAAGGGTACAGGACACAAGGCCATAAATGTGTCTATCTGGGAGTTGTAGGGTACATCTTGGGCGTGATTAGATAGTTAGTTAGTCAAATAGGTTGTATGGTTCAAAGCTTGGTCTATCATTTTCGATTCGATTAACTGTATGGTCTTTTAACTAGCTGGGGATTCAATCAGGAGATACCCTCGTTGATGCACAATAAGGCGTCCTTTATTCGAGATGTTTTTAATTGAGATTGATTGTATTTTGAAAATAGTGGGGGAATATTGATGTATTTTCAAAATATGTATTAAATGTTTGTTTAACAATTGTATAAGGTGCGTTTGAAATTGTCCCAGTATTTGTTTAAGTGTTTAAAGCTTGTTTGGGGTGTGTGTCGACACATGGACCATGTGTGTCGACACACAATCCAACAGAACCGCAGGGGAGTAGCTGTGTGTCGACACACATGGTCCGTGTGTCGACACACAGCCTTTTACAAAAGCGCACGGAGGCACTCTGTGTGTCGACACATAGATTTGCAGTAAGCCTGTGTGTCGAGACACAGATCTGTGTATTGACACACAGCTTCAATACACAAGACAGTTTTGACAGTTTTTGGGCAGTTTTTTCCCGGGTTTTGGCCTTTTTTTGCAATGTTTTTAGGACATCTTAAAGCTTATATATGCATGAATTCCCCCTGATTTAGAGATGCTTTTGAACATAAAAGATCGAGAGAAAAGATTGGAAGAACGTTGAGAGAAAACTTTGAATGTGTGAAAGTTTTTCTAAGTATTTGTGTACTTGTGTGTTCTTGTGAAAGTAAAATATCAATCTCTCTACATCTCACTCAATCTCTCCCTTTATACACTCTCATTTCATATTTGGTTGTTGTTGTATCCCAAAAAATATTTCGTATACCGAAATAAACCTTAAGAAAAGTGATTACATTGCCTCAATTTTTGAGATCTTTTGGTTACTCGGTTGTATGGATTTTGCAAGATATTTGAAGATTTGTTCTAACAAAATATGCGCAATTGAGTTTAGTTTGAGCCTAAATGAGTCAAATGATTCTTTATTGAGCTTAAATGAGCCTAAAAGATGCAAACTATGGTCATAGAATCATTGATAATTGGATGAAAATACTTATTTTTCGTAATCAATTGAGTAAAAATTCATGAACTAAAAAATAATTTTTACGAAACCTTAGAATTCCAATTTAGTTTTTCTTTCAACAAAAAAATTGTTTCCGCCTAATGATGCTCATTTGTTTATTTTAAAAGAAAACATGTTTCACTAACCATCGTATGCCTTTTTATATTCAACATAAACTCGGTGGGATCACAATTGGACCGATAAATACATTGATGATTTGGAATGGTGATTTCCTTCATTTTACAAGGCAATTCATTTTTCACCTTCTAAAGGCGCTAGTTAGGGTTTACAATCGAGGAATAAAAGCTTATATTAACTCTAGAAATAACAATTCTATTACTGCAAATATACCTTCGTCTCCCACAACTACCAACCATAATATTTATGTTGGAAGATGATAATTGATGATGGATGAATTGCAATACCAACTGACTTACAAACCTATAATGAATTAATTGGCTGTCGATTGTGTCACATTAAAAACCTCGCTATAATGATGCCGGTTTTACTGCCATGGTAAATTGAACTACGGATATTAAAAAACACTCAAACCACAAAGAAAATACTCAATTTAATTAATAATTTTAATTCAATAATTTAATGAATTACATGACTCGTTCCAAGGGTATTTACAGTTAAAGATTTTATCCACGTAAATCGTAAATGATAAAATTAATGTTAAATTAACCCTTACTGAAAATATAAATATTAACTTGAGGATATATTCTTTCTAACAATAATAAAACTCTAAAATAAAGCTAAACTACATATAGAAATTAAGCCAACAAGATTGTCAATTTGCCATTTCGTATAGATAAATAATTTTGTCCTTTACAATGTAAACGTTATAATAATACTAAAATCAACCCTGTCATTAATATATCAAGCCGAAGTTATCATATATATATATATATATATATATATATATATATAAGATAGCGTTCTTATAAGTGAATAAGAGCGCGAGATGGACGAATCTTGTCCTTCCATTATAATGAACGGCCAAGGTTTGTTGAACAATAAAAAAAGAAAAAAAATTATGGCCCATACCCCTTTATTACGGCAGAAAGAAAGAAGAGGTAAGGAAGGAAAATTATTATTATTTTTTTTAATATTCAACAAATCTTGGCCGTAAATTATTATTTTTTTAATGTTCAACGAATCTTAGCCGTCCATTACAATGAAGGGCCATAATTTTCCCTTTTCTCGCTCTCACTATTTTATAAGAATGCCACCTATATATATAAATATATATATATCAAATCGTGTGATTTGGATTAAATGGGTACACCTGGGAAAAATTACATAGATCAAATTGGGCTTGTGTGGTTGGGCTTCAAAGCCCATATATTTGTGGAACCCTAGCTTGTAATGCTCTCGCTTATAAATGCCTTGTCTTCTTCTCTCTCCCCGCCACTATGTCTGTTTGAGAATTCTTCCTTTCACTATCAATTTCTGGTGCTTCCTATGGCACCGTCTTCGGGCTTTATTGAAGCACTTGCACTGCTCTTGGGAATGAATGGAATAGGCAAAAAATTTAGGTACTTCTTTTCATTCTATTAATTCTTTGTCTGTATTTAATCCTCAAATTAGCATACAGAAATTTTGAAAAATTTGAAAATAGAGCATTCCATTGTTCTGTTTGGGGCATGAACGGTAAATCAGAGATTACCAAAGAAGACTTAAAACATTAAATTAAGAGAGGTGTTGTTGATATGGTAAAAATTATAATTGCTAAAGTAACTATATAACTTAAAAATAATGAGAGCTGCTAAATTGCCTTAAAAATTGTGATTTTCCTATATTAACAATTTTGCCCTAATAATAATATTACCCTAAATTAAACCCTAGTTTCACCCACTGGTTGCTCTCTCCGGTGGTGCTCCACTTGTTTTGGGTGTTTTGGGTGAGCGGTGGACACCAGCGACGCTGTCAGTTGTGGGACGGGGCAGCAAATGACATTTTTAGGAAGCAAGCAAAAATTTCAGACTTTTTTTAGCAAATTGGCATAGTTTGAAAAAATAATTAGCAAATTGGGATACTTCAACAAATATTTAGCAAAATGACATTTTATTGTTTATAACCCGCTGTTTCAAAAGGATTATAAGAAGTTGGAATGTGTTGTTATTATCGTAAATTTTTAGTTTTAGTTTTGATTTTATATTCTGATGTCATGTTTCCTTTGTAGAGAATTATTATTTTTGTAATTTTATTAGATTAGTTTTATAAATATATTGGAGCAAAAACTAACAGAAGTTAATGTTGTTAAGATGAAAGTATAATATTGTTAAATAATTTATTGTAGAATAATTTTTAATGTAATTAATCAATACATTGTTAGGTAATAGAATGTAAATTTTTATTTGTGAAATATATTTTTTAAATAATTTATTACGTAATTACATTAATATATACGTAATAAATGTAGTTCATATTCTGTATATGTATTATATAAATTTTTAGGAATACTATTAATTCACCCAATAGTAAATTGTTAGAGAAATTATTATGTTATATATTTGTACGATATATTTGAATACACTCATGATTTAGGTAGAATCTTTAATTATTTAGACGTACTTCTTAAAATGTTAGAGAACTATTTTTTTAAATATATAATTATCTTTTAAATATTTATAATATGTTTACATATTTAAAATAATTTTGAAATATTACAATTAAATTAAAGTGACATACGATTTTTTTAAATATTTAAATTTGATTTTGTAAACATTTCTGATTTTTAAAATTATTGTACATATATATAATAATTAATTAAAAGTAAAATTTGGATATTTAAGATATTGAAAGTTTGTATGCAATATCAAAATTATTTTAAAGTGAAATTCGAGCCTATGTAATATCAATTTAAAATTTAAAATTGATATATATATATATATATATATTAGTTTCTACGTTGTGTAATTTGTTGTTAAATAATTTATTATGTAATTAGCTAATATTGTATGTAATAAGTGTAGTTAATATTTTGGGTAATTAAGTTACTGATTTCGTTAATTTTATTTTTGGGTAATCAATCTAGAAATTATGGCGTGCAACGTAGTCACAATGTTGTGTTATTATGATGGAAATATGGTGCGAACTGCTGATGGTGTTAATTACACGGGTGGAAGACAGTTTGTATTCACAGCATGGTTTGGAATTTCTCTTTCGGAGTTGAAGGGAATGATGTATGAAGCCATTGGGTGCGATAGTAACAGAATTGATATTGTGATTACATGGAGAATGTTGTTGTCCCAAAATCCTGTGCGATATACATCTATTGAGATCACTTCTCCAGTGGCTTTGAGATTCATGTTCGAACTGGTTTTAAGAAGTAGGGTGACATTCTAGAATTATATGTGAATGCTATGGATGTTGCAAGCAGCTCTCAATAGCATGTATCGCATTTCAATTCGAAGCTGCTGGCCCGTCCAGAAGTCCCGATGTGGACATTTCATTAGTACATAGAATGCTTGCGAACGAGAATAGAAGAATATTTGATGGGGCGTAAGCCAACAATGATTCTGAGGCATCGGATGATGATGCAGATGTTGGTATTGACGCTTGTGAGAATGAGCCAGATAATGTGGACGGGCTTACAGTATTCCAAGCCCCTATTCCCGAGTTTGGAGATGTTTCCTGGGCTGACCAGTCAGTCTATTCTGAATGGAAGGAAGATAGCAGACATGGGTCAATAGGATCTGGTTTTGAGGAGGGACAACTGTTTCAAACGAAAGAGGACTTAGTCAGTGCAGTGAATTTCTGGCACATTAAGAATAAGCTGCAATATATGGTGTATAGGTCGAAGCCTCATTACATAGCCCTAAAGTGCATACAAGCACCACAATGTGAGTGGTATCTGCGTGGGGGGCTGAAACAGAGGATAGGCCAGTTTGAGATATCAGTTTTGAAGGGGCCACATACATGTTCCACCACTATATTGGCAGAAGACCACTGTCACTTGACCTCAAATTTTGTTGCGGATATGGTGTTTCCTATTGTGTCTGCTGATATGAAGATTAACATTATTCAAGTAGCAGTGAAACAGCAGTATGGGTACAACATTTCGTGTTTCAAGGCGCGAAAAGCTAAGCAACATTTCTGATGCTCCCTAAGGTGCTCACTGTGTTGTAGCAATCAAACCCGGCACTGTTGTCGACTAGTAGTTTAAGAGTGAAGAGGCAGGGGAAGCATTGTTTCGCGGAGTTTTTTGGTCATTCAAGCCCTTCATAGAGAGTTTCAAGTGTTGTTGTCTATTGATCAGTGTGGATGGTACCCATTTGTATGGGAAATACATGGGGAAATTGCTGGTTGCTGTCGCATTTGATGCTAACAACGTTTTGTATCCATTGTGTTTTGCTGTGGTGGACGAGGAGAATGCACTGAGTTGGACTTGGTTTCTGTTATGTCTACGGACCTATGTGACAGGCGAGCGCTCCCCAACGCGTATAATATCTGATTGACGTGATGGAATCAAGCGTGGGATGTCAATCATTTGGCCTGAGCCTGAAAGGTGGCATCGGTACTACACTGGACACCCAGTTAGTAACTTCAACCACAGATTCAAAAATTATACACTGAAGAAGAGGTTGAGTGTGATGGAGAGGGAACCTCCAGGAGGAAGTTCGATGCTATGTATGATCATTTGATCCACGTCAATGATGAGGTCGGAGATAGACAGAGAGCAAAAAGAACGTTGAGTGCTTTCGTATGATGGTAGTTATCGTAATAGTAACATGACCATTAATATATCAAAAATGTTCAACAGTGTTTTGAAAGGGGGACGAACACTCCCAGTAACCACCCTTGTGGAACTGACATTTTTTCGATGCAACAACTACTTCGTTAGTCGCAGAGCTCTTGCCAGGGAGTAATTTTCACAGGGTTTGCTGACTACAACAAAATTGATCTTAGGTAACACTTAAGTTGTAACATTTGTTTAAAATGTTACCTTAGATAGTGTTTAGGTAACATTTTTTTATTGTTACATTTCCGTGGTACCTAATGTAACGCTTCTAAAAAACTGTTGCATTTGTTTGATATCTAATGTAACACTTTAAAAAAATTGTTGCAAAAGCCAAATTATAGGCAACACTTTTTGTAAAGTGTTACATTTGTTTGTATTTTGTAACACTTTAAATCCATTACCTAAGCCCATCAATTTTTTAATGTTTTATGTTTTGATACATGAAAATCAAATTAGTTTAAAGATCAAACTTTGATGGTAAATTACATATTATTATTGTGAGATTTTGTGTATTAATTATTATACACGAACTTATGAAAAGGAGTTTTTGTCCAAAAGTTACATATGTTTAATAAAACAGCCAAAATTACTATCTCTACGCTTGCAAAAGTTGTTATTTGTTAGCAAACACACAATCCTCCAGCTTTTGCCCTTATCACGCACGAATTGTAATATTTCGACACTGTTAGTAAAACTATTTTACCTTTTTATATACCGTTATTTAGACTATTTTATTAAATATGTTCTATTTTGAACTAAAATAATATTTTAACAAAACTTATGGACTAAAAAAATTTATACACTAAATTTTAGAATATTAATTTATAATTTATCAAATTTTATTAAAAAAAATTATTTACCCAAAAATAACCTTTCATTTATAAAATTTTATTAAAAAAAATTATTTACCCAA
Source organism: Simmondsia chinensis (assembly GCA_018398585.1). Classification (NCBI taxonomy): domain Eukaryota; kingdom Viridiplantae; phylum Streptophyta; class Magnoliopsida; order Caryophyllales; family Simmondsiaceae; genus Simmondsia; species Simmondsia chinensis. Next base: position 32,408,901 of record JAGTTD010000008.1, on the reverse strand, counting down.
AAATAACCTTTCAGCAAAAATTTTGTTATTCCTGCCTAAACCCCTTCAATAAAAAATAAAAAATAAAAAATAAAAATAAAGACGCTTGACCCTTCTTCAAGTCACCAACTCCACCCCTCTCTCTCAACACTCTCCCCCTCTCTGCTCGCCGTCTCTCTCTCTCTCTCTTCGTGTTCTCATCCACCATCGCCGGTGGCTAGTCGTCCTCCATCGCCGCCATCCACAGTCCTCTCTCTATCTGTTCGCACCTCTCTCTCTCTCATTTTTTTTGTTAATTTTTCCTTTGATTTTTGTTGATTTTTTATATTGTTGTTGGTTAGGTCTCAAAATTGAACCCTAAATATTGTTTTGAGGTCAAAAAATTCGAACCCTAGACGCTGATTTTTTGTTCATTTTCTTATTAGTTTTTCCTTTGATTTTTGTTGATTTTTCATGATATTGTTGGTTATGTTTCAAAATTGAACCCTAGACATTGTTTTGAGGTCAAAAAATCTAAACTCTAGATTTTTTTTGTTAGTTTTTCCTTTGATTTTTGTTGTTTTTCATGTTATTGTTGGTTATGTCTCAAAATTGAACCCTAGACATTGTTTTGAGATCAAAAAATTCAAAATCTAGATTTTCTTGTTAGTTTTTCCTTTAATTTGTGTTGATTTTTTATGTTATTGTTGGTTATGTATCAAAATTGAACCCTAGACATTGTTTTGAGGTCAAAGAATTGGATAAAATGGCTTCTAGTTTAGGGTTTTATGCATTCGATAGAGAAAGGGGAAGGAGGAGTCTTGTTTGGCTTCTAGTTTTCTTTGTCAAAATAGAGTTTTTAAGAAATGCAAAAACAAATATTACATAACTTTATCTTCTCATTTTTAGTATCTACTTTGAGTAATTTTCTTTAAGTTTTAGCAAGACTTACTTGAGATAACACATAATCCAAGAGTAATATGCATTATGTCTCTTATGATTGTTTTGAAGTGTTTCATTAGAAAACATATAAATTGGATGATTTTTATTTTCAGCAAATCTTAAATATGAGAAGTTGGATGAACTTGCCTAGATACAGGCCCGAATATGTTAAAGCAGTGGAGGAATTCGTAAAGGATGCAACAACCAACAACTATAAAATGCGTTGTCCGTGTAAGAAGTGTAAAAGACGCTTCCTGATTCATATATTCGTCTTGTTCTTGTTAACCGCAAGCCTGTGGGAGTTGTTCTTCGCTGGGCTTTTGAGTCTGGTAATGAGAAATGGGAGCGTTGTTTAGTGGGTCGTTTGATTGGCACGGGACTTGCATATTCACGTGCCTACGAGATCGCTACTTTCCTATGGGGTTCGAAGGGTCTCGAGTGTGTCCTTTCTGATGGAGAGGTTTACTACTTTCGGTTTAGAACTAAGGCTCAGGCTGAGAGTGTTCTTATGGGTGGTCCTTGGTTCTTCAAGGGCGTATGCATGTCGCTCCAACTTTGGAGGGAAGGTATTACGTTGTAGAAGAATTGTCGCACCGCCCCTGTTTGGGTCCGTATTTCTGGGCTTCCCCTGACTTTATGGAAGCCTATTGGGATCAGTGTTGCTTGTAGTACGATTGGTCGACCTTTGTTTATGGATAAGGTCACTGCTGATTGCACTCGTCTTGGTTATATTCGGGTCTGTGTTGAGGTGGAGGCCACGGGGCCTGTACCTAAGGAGACCTCTATTGATGTGAATGGGACGCTCTACAAGTTACATATTGTGTGTGAGGCTATGCCGATACGTTGCCCAACTTGCTCGATTTTTGGGCATGACTGTTCACCACTTGGGGCTCGTGAAGTCCCTAATATGGTGGCACCGGTTCTTGGGGGCAAAAAGAGGAAGAAAAATAGGAAGAAGAAGGGTGCTGGTGTTGGTGCTGGGGTTGACGTGCCGGTGGCCTCGCCGGAGGATGGCGGGGCTGTGGTGGCGCGTGTTGATGGTGGGGGAGTGGTGTTTCGCCCGGTTGCTGGAGGGAGACGAGGGGAGGACCTTGCACATGTGAGGAGGAGGGGGGGTGCACGTTCCCCCCCTGCCCGGCCCAACTCTGGGACAGGCCTGGGCGGTGTGGAGGCCCCCGCTCTAGTCCACAATGGGCCTGACGTGGAGTCTCCCGCGGTTCATGAGCCCGTTTGGGGCCTCGTGCTGTATCGAGGGGCCCACGGCCCCTTGGCCCATAAAGGATTTCAGTTACTAACAATTACTATCAAAGTCTCCCAACTGTCAGGTAGAGAACTCAAAAGGAATAAAGCATGTAGCTCATCATCAAGAGTAATTTTCATGACATTCAAGTGGTAACATCTTGAAGTTCATTCAAGTGTTCAGCCACTGATCATTCCTCTTTTAATTTCAAGTTGACTAACTTCTTAATCAGAAAAGCTTTATTTCACGGAGTCTTTCTCTGATATCGACTCTCTAAACTTCTCTATAATGTCTCGGCATTAGTCTCTTGTGATATATGGTGTAAAACACTGAAATCTACCCACTGTCTAATTGTCCCAACAGTTTTTCTATTCAGTTTCTCCCATTCTTTATTTGACATTTTTTCTGGTCTACCACTATCACCCTCAATCGGGTCATGTAAATCCTTACAATAAAGTAGGTCCTCCATCATTGGCTTCCAAATTGAATAATTTTTATCGGTCAATTTTGTCATACCACTAATATCATCCATTATTATTTATCCTAATAATAAACCCTAGCTCTGATACCACTTTGTTGGGGTCTAGACACCTAAACTGACTTACCAAAAAAAAAGGTCTGGACACTTAAAACCAATTCCAATTGACCACTCAAGCCAATATCAATAATAGATATAAATCACAAGCACGCCAATATCACCAAATATCAACGACAAAATAAATATGCGGAAATAAAGTCAACACCAGATATAAGAGTAGAGGGAAAAACCCCGGGGTAAACTGACAGCAAAATCCACTATAGAAAATAGCACTTACAACGTTTATAGTTTTAAGATGTTTGCCCTAACTTGTAACCTATAAGCAAATTGAGCGATACAAGGATTACCTTTCCAGGCTAGAAAACAATTGATTCTCCCGATCAATTAACTCTAATCAATGCCTAAAAAACCCGCTCCTAATTGCTCCAAGATTGAAACCCGATCTCACCATCATCGTCTCGTTGCGTCCCGAAGAATTCCTCTCGCCTTCTATTTTTGTACTTGATGTGCCGCCGCCCCACTCTTTCTCAAATTTTGAGTTATTTGATGTGCTCCATAATATATATATATATAGAAAATTTTGCGAGAATATAAGAAAATTAAATTAAAACTGTTAGATCTTAAGTAAGATTGATCAATGGTCCTAATTAAATCCTTATTTCTTTACTCTCTTCTCCCTTTAAGTCCCAATTTCTTAACTTTTTCTCTCTCCTCTCCTTCCCTTTTTAACCTTTCATCAATTTTTTTACTCTATCCTTTTTTTACCTTTTAAAATTTTTACCATTATCGTATGGGTTGAGGTCCAAAACGTGATTTATTAGGTATAATTGTCTCAATTTGATGAAAATTAGTGTTATTATTTGGTAATAGGTTAAAAAAGAGAAAATAATTGGTGAAATTTTAAAAATAAGTGAAGAGAAAAAAAAAATTTGGGGTAGGGAGGAGAGAAAAAAAATGATAAAAAGCTAAAAAAGAGAGTAAAAAAATTAATAAAAGATTTAAAAAAGAGAATAAATATAGTTAAAAAATTGGGATGTAAAGGAGGAGAGAGAGTAGAAGAAATTTGGATGTAAATATAGAAAAGGGGAGGAAAGCGAAAAAAATTGGTAAAATGTTAAAAAGGAGAGGAGATGAGAGATAAAAAGTAAAAAAATTGGAACTTAAAGAGAGAAGAGAGGAAAGAAATAAGGATTTAATTAGGACCGTTGATCAATCTTATTTAATATCTAACGGTTTAGATTTAATTTTCTTATATTCTCACGAAATTTCTATTCTCATTCCAGCCGCTATATATATATATATATATATATATATATATATATATATATATATATATATATAACTCTAATACTTGTTTAAACGGGCCATAAAAATATGGACTGAACCATGATACATATTATTTACCCCACATAATGGTATCTTACCAGCAACTTTCTTTTTATATTAGCTAATAACTAGTTATTGTACATTAAGTTGTTGCAGCAAAATTGAAAGTTTAGAACTTGGATTCCTTTGTTAGAATGTAACCATTTTTTCATTATTGATAGGTTCCTAACAATTATAAATGAAAAGAAAAAGAAAGGATGAAGAAAGGAACAAATGTAAAAACATGGCAACTCTCCAACCCAAACATAAGTTATCCATTGAAAATTTTCATAATCGTGAAGTCAGGGACCATGTAAACGAATTTTCTCTAACTTTTTTTTTGAGGGTAAAATGGATGCAGACGAGAAAGACGACATGTTTGTACCAGTCTTGTTAACTTAAAAAGTGTTTTTTAGTTTATATTTTTATTTGTATTTGTAGATGTCTAATTTAGAATGCCAAAATTTAATTATAGTGACAATGCCTTGGGACAAATTTCATGATGATAATCTCAATTTGAAGCAATATTGGAAAGAATTATTAGATCGTATGTGATATTTATAGGAAAAATTGTGAGCGGACTTGCATAGATTTGAGATTTTGAAAATTCCAAAGATAAAAAAAAGTAGCCATCACCGCCTCCTAATATTACTGTGGAGCACGCCTTGAAAAAGGTCTTAGTCGACTACCTTTATAAGAGTGGGATAAAGATAATTTGGTGCAGACTATAAATAGTCATTATGGATCTGAATCATTTTTTGTAACTATTCCCTTTTTCGTTTATTTTATGTATTTTTGTTCATGGAAATGTTAACTTTTTAATATTTGAAATATGGAGAAGGAATGCTAGCAGCACAAAAAGTAGGGTTGGGCTTTTCGAGGAACTAATTCATCGAACCGATAGCAAACCTCTGTCAGAGAAAATAGAGAATTGGAGATGAGAAAAAAGAAAAGATATTTCATTAATTGTTGATTGACTATCCAATACAATGCTTTACAAGTACTATTTATATTTTAAGAATCTAAGTACAATCTGAACAGAATTGAAAAATGTCTATAATAACCTGAAAAATCTAGAAATAGATCTAACAACAAAACACAATCTTAGGAACGTGCGCTAGGGTGCCCCAGCAGTGACCCTGGACTGTCCTGATAGCATGGGACATGAACTGGGACTGCTGGGTACAACTATGACCAAGACAGTGTCACAGACACGGAGGGAGGGTCCCTCACTGTGACTTGGGACGCGGTTGACAGTATGGCAGCGAACTGAAGTGGCTGCGACTTAGACACTGTCACAAGCGTGTGCACTAGTGTGCTCCCAAGCTGTGACATTGCGCTGGGCTATAGGATGGGTGAGCAAGCTGTCAAAGGGTTAGATTCATAGAGTGCGTGCATCAAGGCCCTATTCTATTGTGCCAATCTATGTTACTACTTTGTCTCGGCAAGGTGCATGACAATGTCCCAACGAGGTGTGTGACAACCTCACTGGCAGATTATTAGAGATATGGTATGTAATTGATATTTTTAAACTTTTGTTTGCAATTTTTTTCTCTCTAGTGAACAACCATGTAAACATTAAGACAACAAAATAATTGAAGAACACTTAGAATTGATGGGAAAATTGGATGAACTTTAGACCCTAGTAGCCATACCACTGTGTACGTGTGGATCCACACATGCTTTTGCAGCTATACAGGATATGGAAAGATTACTTGATTTTTTGATGGGCTTAGACCCATCACTTTCCATAGTTCGATCTCAATTGATAAACACCAAGCCATTGCCCTTAGATTCTAGTGCTTATTCAACACTTTGTCAAGAGAAAAAACAACAAAGTGTTACATCGCCCTTATTGCTAAAGGGAATAGCATGGATGTGGGGAGTGGCTCATCATTTTCTAATGGGCCATCACCCAAACGCAATAATCGTATTGCTCTTATTGTAAGAAACAGGGACATTCAAAAGATGGTTGATTTGACTTCGGGTACCCGACTGGATGGAAGCAACGCTATAGCAGTAATTGAGTGGCTATGGCTGCCGTACAGAGCCGGCAGCCGCTGCTGTTGCCGACGCTCAATGGCGTTACGACCGAGGCACGCAACAAGAGCCCGATCATGGGTATTTCAGCCGCCCAATATCAACAATTGTTGGGAATCTTAGCCCAAAAAAGAATGCTCCTTGTGTAAATCTAACAGGTCAAGGGTCGTTTGGTAATAATTTTCGGATTATTGACACGAGTGCAATAGATTACACGGTCTCGTCATGGCTCGCTAATTCTGTCTCCAGAGAAATTAACGCTAGCACTGCGTATTTTGAAACCTCGCGTGATATTTGGTTAGATTTAAATAAGCGTTTCTCCCAAGGAAACGTTCCTTATATCTATGAAATCAAACGCGAAATTTCACATTTAAAGCAAGAAAACATGTCAATTTTCAACTATTTTATCAAATTGAGGGCTTTATGGGATGAACATTATACCCTAGTAGCCATACCACAGTGTACATGTGGATCTGCACATTCTTTTGTGGCTATACGGGATATGGAAAGATTGCTTGATTTTCTGACGGGCTTAGACCCATCGCTTTCCACGGTCCGATCTCAATTGATGAACACCAAGCTATTGTCCTTGGATTTTATATTGCATGATGTTCAAGTTAACATGAAGATCAAACCCGTTAGATTGTCGAATGGCACATGTTTGCCCGTTTCCCATATCGGACGTGCTAGAATCACGGATGATATCATTCTTGAGAATGTATTACAGATTCCGGGTTTTCATTGCAATTTATTATCCGTAAGCAAGTTAACTACAGATATAAATTGTGCATTAATCTTTTTTTCAAAATTTTGTCTCATACAGGACCTTCCATCGAAGAGGCTGATTGGAGCAGGTAGAGAGCGAGATGGGCTATATGTGTTGAAGAGCTCCGTCGTTCCCAAATTTGCTCATGTTGAAGGTGCCACCAATAGGGGTATTTTGTGGCATCGTCGGTTGGGGCATGTCCCGTTTGCTAAACTATCTAGCTTTTCCAGTTTGGATATTGATATTGATTTTGATGTTGTTTGCGATTCATGTCATCGGGCCAAACAAACACGATTGCCCTTTCCTCTCTCTGTTAGTAGAACTACTGCTTGTTTTGAGTTGCTTCATGTTGACATTTGGGGTTCGTACCGTACTTTATCAATGACAGGAGCACATTTCTTTCTCACGATTGTTGATGATTTTAGTAGATGTACTTGGGTATACTTGATGCGAGACAAGTCTCGGTCTCACAAAATTCTCACAGCTTTCTGTGAATTGGTACAAACTCGGTACAATTTGCGTGTTAAACAAGTTAGAAGTGATAATGGTGCAAAATTTCTCTTTGGGCCATTGCTTGATTTTTATGCAGGAAAAGGCATCCAAGAACAGAATTCGTGTAATGACACTGCCCAAAATGGGGTTGTGGAAAAGAAGCATTGCCATCTTCTTGAAGTTGCTCGAGCAATTCGATTTGTAGCGGGTCTCCCTATCCAATTTTTGGGAGAATGTGTTTTGAAGGCGGCTTAATCAATCTCATGCCAACACCTCGGCTACAAAATAAGATTCCCTACGAAGTGTTACTTGGTAAAATTCCTTCATATGAGCATTAGCGTGTTTTTGGTCTTTAGGTTATGTTCATAACAAACATCATAGTAAAGATAAATTTGATAGCTGGGCAAATCGTGGTATTTTGGTTGTTTTCCCTTATGGAAAGAAGGGGTATACGGTTTATGATTTAGACAACAAGAAATTTGTCATTTCTCGTGACGTGATTTTCCATGAAAATGTGTTTCCATATCTTGAAGGGAAGGAGAATAGTGTTTCTCGTAATGATGTCTTTGATTTAATACGCTATGTTGAAGATGGCGACTTACTAGAAACTCGTGGGGCGAGTGTTTTGCAAGACACAGCAGCACCGTTAAGTGACGGTGCTGCAGGTACTAACCGAACACTGTTCGGTCAGGGTAGTGAAGAGGGGCAGGGTAGCACCGGGTCCAGGAGGCCGAGTTGTGTTCGCTCCATGCCTGCTAAATATCAAGATTATGTGGTTGATGTTCCCTTTTCCATAGCCCATCCTTGTGATACCCCTTCGTCAGCTGACTTAGGTACAGTCTATCCTTTATCAAATTATGTGTCTAATGCATGATTTACTAACTCTCACTCAGATTTGCTTTAAGCTATCACCTGTAGTGATGAGCCAAGAAATTTTGCTCAGGCTTTAGAGTCACAACAATGGAGAGAAGCAATGGAAAATGAAATTTCAGTGTTAGAATAAAACAAGACTTGGACTCTAGAAGAGTTACCCCGGGGAAAGCATGCCATTGACTCAAAGTGGGTCGACAAGATCAAATACAAATCTGATGGCACTATAGAATGGTACAAGGCAAGACTAGTTGCCAAAGGCTATACCTAGGTGGGAGGTATAGATTATCATGATACGTTTGCTCCCATTGCTAAACTTGTGACAGTTCATTGTGTACTTGCAGTTGTGGCAGCAAGAAATTTGATAATACATCAATTGGATGTAAATAATGCTTTTCACTATGGTGACCTAGATGAGGAGGTTTATATGAAATTGCCTCAGGGTTTTGAAAGAAAACATGTTGGTAAAGTCTGTCATCTTCGAAAATTGCTTTATGGGCTTAAACAAGATTCACGTAATTGAAATCAGAAATTTACGCTTTCTCTCATTGATATGGGTTTTGTTCAATCTAAGTCGGATTATTTGTTGTTCACTTTTAACAAGGGAGCATTGTATACCACAATTTTAGTGTATGTTGATGACGTCATTATTACCGGAAATGATTTAAAACACATTGAAGAAGTGAAGTCTAGTCCAAATGTCAAGTTTGGCATTAAGAATTTAGTTCCCATTAAGTACTTTCTTAGGATAGAAGTGGCACGTTCTCGAGATGGGATGGTTTTGAATCAACGAAAATATGCCCTTGATATTTAAAGTGAAACTGGTCTTCTAGGGGCTAAACCAGTTTCTACCCCCATTGTTCAAAATCACCATTTAAGTGATGAAGTAGGTGAGACGATTGAGAACCCGGGTCAGTATAAACAGCTTGTTGGAAGGTTGCTTTATCTTACTATTACTTGTCCTGACATTTGTTATGCAGTTCGTATACTCAGTCAATTCATGCATAATCCACGGGTACAACATTTGGAAGTGGCTTTTCGTGTTCTTCGATATATTAAAGGGGCACCCGGTCAATGAATTTTTCTTCTGCATAACTCTAATTTAACCTTTGTGCATACTGTGATGCTGATTGGGCAGGTTGTCTTACAAGTAGACGATCCACAACAGGGTTCGTCCTGTTTCTAGGAGAAGCTCCGATATCTTGACATTCAAAGAAACAATATGTTGTTTCTTGTTCCTCCGCAGAAGCGAAATATCGTGCCATGGCCACTATAACTAGTGAGCTGGTTTGGTTAAGACGCTTACTAGTTGATCTTGTTATTGATGTAAGGAAGCTGTTGAAAATAGTTGTCATTTTTTCTTTGTATTTTTCTAGTAGACTTTAGTACTTCGTATTTGTACGCATTTATATTGTACTTAGCATATTCTTTTATTCCTTTTCTAGAATGATCTATGTAATTAGTGGGTAGGTAGCTTTTACTCCATCTCTTGCTCTCCCCTCCCAACCGGTAATTACTAGGATTGAATTCTAGATATTTCTTGTTATTTACTTCATGTAACTCATAGCTTAGGAAGGTGATAAGTTGTTCTATGTAATAGTATAAATAGGGGTAGCCTTGTTCTCTTTTATCATCCAAAAAAAAAATAATGTAGTATACAATTCATCTTTCCGTTTACTTTGTGTTTTTTTAGTTCTTGTTTTTTTTAACATGGTATCAGAACAAAGTACGATCTTGCGTTAAGTGTTTTGCTTTTCTTCCTTGTTGGTCACGGCTTAAGCACCTTGGGTGCTATTGTGAGTTACACTTCTTCCCTCTTGCTTTTTGTGCCTGTTTTGTGTTTTGATTTATTAAAATATGGCGGATGTTAACAATAACGAGTCTACTCAAGCTGATATTAACCAAACTATCATGCCCGCTCTCCCGACAGGGGGAGTTATTGATGTTAACTCACCCTTTTACCTACATCCCTCGGATAATCCGGGTTTAATATTTGTTCAAAACACTGTAACAGGACCCAATTACCCTTCATGGAGAAGGGCAATTCTTAAGGTTTTTAAAGCAAAAAGGAAAATTGGTTTTCTTGACGGCAGTATTGTCAAACCGGAAGAAGATTCACCAGATTTTGAGACTTGGAGTGCGTGTGACTCCATGGTTGCAACTTGGCTCTCGAATTCTGTGTCAAGATAAACGAGAGTATCACTTACTTAGAAACTCTGCATGACATTTGGCTAGATTTGCATGAGAGATTTTCACAAGGCAACGTCCCTCGTGTTTATGAATTAAAACGCGAGATTTCGCACTTGAAGCAAGCAAATTTACCCATTTCAACCTATTTTACTAAGTTGAGGTCATTATGGGATGAACTCTATACACTAGTTGAGATCCCACCATGTACTTGTGGTCATGCAAAGGCTTTTTTGCAAATTCGTGATATGGAGAAATTGTTGGACCTTTTGATGGGTCTTGATTCATCTTTCTCAACTATTCGTTCACAATTGATGAACGCAAAGCCTTTAACATCTGTTGGTAGTGCATATTCTGTGTTATGCCAAGAGGAGAAACAGCAAAGCGTAGCAGCGGGTTCGGGGGTGATACCGGATGCCGCCTTTTGACAGCCAAGACCACCGAGGGTGGCACGGCTCTTGTGACGGGAAACCGTCGTACTTATCATTTTACATGTGCTCATTGCAAGAAACAGGGACATTCCAAGGAGTGGTGTTTTGAGCTAATTGGGTACCCACCCGGTTGGAAGAACAAGGGGCAGGGTAACGGATGCCGAGGGCTGGTCGCCACACCGGCAGTAGCTGTGACCGACCCACTTGGTGGAGAAGACAGCCCCATCTCGGGACTGTCAGCACAACAATACTGGCAATTGGTGTCTCTTCTTGGTCCTACTACGTCCTCTCCTTGTGTTAACTTGACAGGTCAAGTCTTGTCATTTCATGAGTGGATAATAGATACAGGTGCTACAGATCATATGGTGTCTTCTCTTTCCGTTATGTTTGACGTCAAAATAAACAATTTGTTTGGCCCAGTTAAGTTGCCTAATGGGACCTCGTTAGCAGTAACTCATATTGGAAAAGTCAAAATTTCGGAAAATATCACTCTCCATGATGTGCTCTACGTGCCTAGTTTTTGTTATAATTTGTTGTCAGTGAGCAAATTAACTCAAATGGGAAAATGCACATTAACGTTTCATCACAATCTTTGTTATATACAGGACCTTCACTCGAGGAGGCTGATTGAAGCGGGTAAGCAGCGAGATGGGCTATACTTGTTGCAAGCACAAACCGCGGGTGGATCGGTTTTCTCGGCTCAATTGAATAAGGATGCCGTCTTGTGGCATCGACGTCTTGGTCATGTTTCGTTTCAAAAGTTGTGTGTTTTTCCCAATTTGAATGTTAAGAAAACTGATGTCATTTGTGATGTTTGTCATCGTGCTAAGCAAGCACGCTTGCCTTTCCCTTCGTCTGTTACCAAAACTCGTGGTTGTTTTGACTTAATTCATTGTGATATTTGGGTCCTTATCGAGTTTTGTCTTTAACTGGTGCTCGGTATTTTCTCACTGTTGTCGATGACTTTACTCAGTGCACTTGGGTTTTTCTAATGAGGGAAAAATCCCAAGCACATCAGATACTCATGGATTTTTGTCGTATGGTCAAAACACAATTTGGGTTTCAGGTCAAACAAATAAGGAGTGACAACGGGCAAGAATTCAAGTATGGGCCGCTATTGGAGTTTTATACGAGTCATGGGATCCAATTCCAAACCTCTTTGGTTGGACTCCGCAACAAAATGGCGTAGTTGAGCGGAAGCACAAACACCTTTTGGAGGTGGGTAGAGCACTTCGATTTCAGGCAGGATTACCTAAGAAGTTTTGGGGTGAATGTATCTTAACCGCGGCTTATTTGATAAATTTGACTCCCTCTTTAGTTCTTCGTAATAAAAGTCCATTTGAAATACTTTTTGGGAAATTGCCCGTATATAATCATTTACGTGTGTTTGGGAGCTTATGTTATTATCGCACGAAGGATAGGAGTAGTGATAAGTTTGATGATCGGGCGGCATCGGAAATTTTTGTTGGTTATCCACATGGGCAAAAGGGTTATAAAATTTACAATAGGGAGGAAAATAAAATTGTTATTTCAAGAGATGTTCATTTTTACGAAAAGATATTTCCTTTCCTTGAAACCCGAGATGCTAGTAGTGAACACATACAACGAACCCCAGGACTACTTGATTACAATGAAGGGCCGGTGCCTCAAACACCGACCCCCGCTGTTCAGCCGGTGCCAACCAGCACCGAACCAGCAGCCGCTGGTGCAGACAACCCACCCGAACCAGCAGTGACTGGTTCGGTCAGTCCTCCAGCAGCCAAGGTCGAATCGGTTAAGATTTTGGATACTTCGAGATCACAGGTTGGTGAAGAGGGTATTTTGGGTAACAGAAAGAGCACTCGTTTGCGTTCAGCACCTGCAAAATTGCAAGACTACATTTGTGATGTTCCGTCTTCTATAGCCCATACTCCTGCTTCCTCTCCTACAGCTAATTCGGGTATAGTGTATCCTATTACGAATTTCATCACTAATGTGCATTTTTCTAACGCTCATTGCCACATTTTAAATGCCATCACATCTTGTGATGAGCCAAAAACTTTTAAGCAGGCAGTGGAGCACAAACATTGGAGGGATGCAATGGAGAAGGAGATCCGTGCCTTGGAGGAAAATAGGACATGGACACTAGAAGACTTACCTATGGGTAAGAAAGCTATTGACTCGAAATGGGTCTATAGAGTAAAGTACAAATCAGACGGGTTGATTGAACGATACAGAGCGAGGTTAGTAGCTAAGGGCTACACGCAGATTGAAGGTATCGATTATCACGACACTTATGCTCCTGTTGCTAAATTGGTTATAGTTCGATGTTTATTAGCAGTCGCCGTTGCTCGAAGTTGGATAATACATCAATTAGATGTAAATAATGCGTTTTTACATGGGGATTTAAACGAGGAAGTTTACATGAAGCTTCCACAGGGTTTTGAACAACAGCATAAGGATAAAGTTTGTCGTTTACGAAAATCTTTGTATGGACTTAAACAGGCCTTACGCAATTGGAATAATAAATTCACCTCAACCTTGCTAGGTATCGGCTTCAAACAATCCAAGGCAGATTATTCACTTTTCACATTTCATCGTGGTGAGATTTTTACTAGGGTTTTGATTTATGTTGATGATGTTATAATCACTGGTAATAATCAAGATCACATCACTAAAGTGAAGGACATTTTGAATGATACTTTTGGAATAAAAGACCTAGGACTGATAAAATATTTTTTAGGGATCGAGGTTGCTCGGTCTCCAAAAGGGATGGTCTTGAATCAACGAAAGTATACATTGGACATTTTAAGCGAGGCCTGTTTATTGGGGGCCAAACCGGCTTCTACTCCCATAATTCAAAATCACGGTTTAGCATATCAGGTTGGGGATAAGATCCAGGATGAAGGTCAGTATAGAAGGCTAGTTGGGCGTCTACTTTATTTGACAATAACTAGACCGGACATTAGCTATGCTGTTCGTATTTTAAGTCAGTTCATGCATGATCCTAGAATTCCCCATCTTGAGGCTGTTATGCGGGTTTTGCGATATTTGAAGGGGACACCGGGACAAGGGTTTTTCTTACCTTCTGACAGTGATTTTTGTTTAAGGGCATATTGTGATACATATTGGGCTAGATGCCCGACTACAAGACGTTCCACGACAGGTTTTATCACCTTTTTTGGTGGGGCGCCAATTTCTTGGCGTTCCAAGAAGCAAAGTGTGGTCTCACGTTCTTCAGCTGAAGCAGAATATCGGTCCATGGCAACTACGACTAGTGAGCTCGTGTGGTTGCGATATTTATTAACGGACCTCTTGGTTCCTATTGACTATGCTTTTGTTTTATTTTGTGATAATCAGGCAGCTCTTCACATTGCCTCTAATCCCATTTTTCATGAGCGTACAAAGCACATTGAGATAGACTGTCATTTTGTTCGGGACAAGCTTTTGTCCAAGGAGATTGTGACCTCTTTTGTTCGCTCGTCAGGACAAGTGGCAGATATTTTTACTAAAGGGCTCGGTTCAACAGAGTTTACCGCACTCCTTCGCAAGTTGGGCATCATAAATTTACATGCTCCAACTTGAGGGGGAGTGTTGAAAATAGTTCTCATTTTTTCTTTGTATTTTTCTAGTAGACTTTAGTACTTCGTATTTGTACGCATTTATATTGTACTTAGCATATTCTTTTATTCATTTTCTAGAATGATCTATGTAATTAGTGGGTAGGTAGCTTTTACTCCATCTCTTGCTCTCCCCTCCCAACCGGTAATTACTAGGATTGAATTCTAGATATTTCTTGTTATTTACTTCATGCAACTCATAGCTTGGGAAGGTGATAAGTTGTTCTATGTAATAGTATAAATAGGGGTAGCCTTGTTCTCTTTTATCATCCAAAAAAAAAATAAAGTAGTATACATTTCATCCTTCCATTTACTTTGTATTTTTTTAGTTCTTGTTTTTTTTTACAGAAGCCGGCTATTTTATTTTGTGATAATCAAGGTGCTCTTCACATAGCCTCGAATACGGTCTTTCATGAGAGAACAAAGCACATAGAGATTGGCTGTCATTTTGTTCGGGAGAAGTTGTTTGCAAAAGTTATATTGACTTCGTTTGTGTGCTCATCGGGACAAGTGGCCGACATTTTCACCAAAGCTCTTGATTTTCCAGCATTTTCTTCTCTCCTTTGCAAGTTGGGCATTGTAAATTTACATGCTCCAACTTGAGGGACAGTGTTAAAAATGTATTTCTATATTTTATTTAATCATGTATTTTATATATATTGTACATTTAGTATTTTAGTTTCTTAAAAGTAAGAACTCCACATGTGAGTTAAAAATGTGAATCCCACATAGGGGAGTTGAGAGCAAAGGGATCAATTTATAAGACTAGTGGGTTACTCCACCTTTTGCCAATTGGTTTTAGGATGGAACCCCACTTGGTCTTATATGTGGATCTTGTATGTTCCGACTTCGTGGGTTGAGCCTAAAGGTCCAATGAAATATAACATAATATCAGAGTGGGTTGAATATCTTGATCTCTTATTTGTTGCACTATATCCTCGTAAAGAGGAGTGCATTTGAATTTGTTGTACCGAGGGCCTCTCCAATTTCAATTAGATGGGAGAAAGCGAGTGGTGCATTTGTCATAGACTCACATATGAGGGGGATCTTAAAAGTAAGAACTCCATATATAAGTTAAAAATGTGAATCCCACATAGGAGAGTTGAGAGCAAAGGGATCAATTTACAAGACTAGTGGGTTACTCCACCTATCGCCAATTGGTTTTAGGATGGAACCCCACTTGGTCTTATATGTGAATCTTGTATGTTCTAACTCCGTAGGTTGAGCCTAAGGGCCCAATAAAATTTAACACTAACGAAAATTTGATTGTAAAACTTGTTCAACAGATTTATGTACAATTTAAATAAGTAATTATTTGTTTTCATATTTACTTCATCGGTTGCTAAATCCACCACATGCTTGTAAGGCAGAATTGTTAATGCCATTAAAGAGGATTCCGCTTTGTCAAACATTGAAGTAGTAGAGAAGGTCTTCAACAAAGTTTAGAGAGTGGTTGTGTGTAATAATATAGTCTAGGGGACAATTTTAGGAAATTGAAAGCGTATGAGAGTAAGTTGTTTATAATTATACAATTTAGGAGATGTGATGTATATAATTAAAAGCGTAACAGATTTCTCATATTTAATAAGAATGTTCGGGAAGTGTTGTTAATTTGCTCTTTTTAACTTTCTCATCCATTTGCTTCGAAGTACCAGAAAGAGGCCAAAACCTTCTCAGTAAAATAAATATATTATATATTTTTTTTTAATTTCAATTTTGGAGCTTTGAAGTGCCAAGAAAAAGTGATGGTAAAATTTGGCAGCGTTTTGGCTCTGACGCCCCTGATTTTGGTGCTTTGTCCAAGCGCTAGCTTTGGTTTACAACTGGGTAGAAGTGTCAAGAAGGAAAGAGCAAAGAGGGTAAGGGCAAGTATTCTAAGGATATAACCTAGTGGTAGACAATGTTGACGGCTAACAATGCCACCTGGGTTTCGATTCCCCACTTGGACTAAGGCAGATTCTCATTTATAGGGATGTAAATGGGATTCTAAAAAGTTGCGGGTAAGATATTAGCCTATCATTGTCTAGATATGTTAAATAAAGAGAGGTAAAATGGTAAATGGGATACTCTTGTTTGATAATTGGATAAAGAGATGAGAATAAAGAGAGTTATAATTACAATATAGAAAATTGTCCAAAATTTTTTTAATCTATATTTTACTGACCTTTACTCTCCAAATTAGAGGTCAAAGGAAATGAGGGCTAAATTTACCCACTATACCCCTTACAACCCCATCCAATTTATTGTTATACTCTTCTTGAGTTTGCCAATGGCTATTGTTTGAAATTGAAAGTATAGGGGGTGTGTTTTGTGTAATAACAAAGTTTATGGGTTATTTTATGAAAATTAAAAGTCAAAGGAGTGTGATGTGTTTAACTATAAAGTTCAAGGGATAGCCCCTCCGAAAGTTGAAATTCTAGTTTGGCTGGCATTAGGGATGACAATGGGGCAGGTAACACCCGCTACCTGCGGGTACCCTCTGCCCCCGAGTTTCCGCCCCACTTGGGACGGGTATGGGGCGGTATGGGTATAGTTTTGTACCCGCCCCACCCACCTCATACTCACTATACCCATTTCATTTTGTACATATTTAACCTTCAAATTAAAAAATACTTGTTTAAATTGAATAGCCCAAATTATTTATCAATGTCATAAAAAAATATAATTAGTTTTTAAAAATAGTATTAAATAACTAATATGAGCGGGTATAGATAATCGTTTTCCATGCACATTAGGAAGGTTACAGGGCTGGTAATGGATACCCGTAGGTAATGGGGCGAGCATGGTATGGGTTTTTACCCGCCGGCGTGGGTATCGGATTCACTTCATAACCGTGGCGGCTAATTGGGTAGGTACGGGCATGGAAGAGGCATCCCCCGTGCCCGCCCTGCCGTATTGCCATCTCTAGCTAGCACTTTCGAGACGATTGGACACAAAGAACCGATAGATTAAGCTTGGCATTCTTGATTTGAATAATAATTTGTTCGTGCTTCGTGGCAAGGATGATCAAGATATTGATCACCTATTTGTAAGATGTAAGAAAAAAGTTGGATCATTTGGTGTAGGGTGCTAAGGTGTGGGGAATACAACTTGCATTGCCTAGATCAAGAAGAGAGCTGTTTGATCAGTGGACTTTGGTTTTTGTTGTGGAAAAATTTAATAAAAAGGTGCAAATGTCACTATTATTTACCATGACTCGGCTTCTTTGGTCCAAAAGGAATAGTATAATTTTTTGAAATGAAGAATGGGTGGAAGTCGAGGTTTTCTGGAGCATCTCAATGAGGGTGGATTTTTGGGCTACAGCATGGTGTCATGATGAATTGTATTTTTGGCCAGCATTTTTTGGAGGGGTGGGATGTATTGATCTTGTTTTGTGTTTTTCTTGTGTTGCTTTGTTTATTTTGTTGTTTGTGTGTGTTTTTTGTATCGTCCTTTTCTGTCTGTGTACTTTGCATATTGATGGGCATGTAATCAATTATAAAAAAAAAAGTTAATTTATGAAATTGAAAGTGTAGAGGAGTTGTTGTGTTTAATTCTAAAGTTCAAGAGGTTTTATCATATTTTGTCCTATTAAATATTTAAAGATACTTTCAATGTTTAAAAAATAATACTTATTATATTTTTCAAATATTTAAAATATAGTTTTAAATATATACTATATTTCTAATGTTAATAATTTTTAAAATAAATTTAATGTATTCTTTAAATATTTAAAATATTAAATTTTAAAATATTCAAATTATTTTTTAATCATTTAAAAATGTATTACATATTTATCAGATTTTTCAATATATAAATATTTCAAAATTTTTAATGTTATAATGATTTTATTTATTTATTTTTTTTTTTGAGTGACTTGGCAATATAATTCAAGTGAAACCTAATGAATTTGGGGGAGCGTATTTGAAAAAAAAAAAAAAGAAAAAAAAAAAGCAATGAATGTTTAAGGTATCTTAAAAGTATTTCAAAGCCTTATCGTACTTGAAAATATATAACAAAATTTGAACATGAACTAAATTTCTTCAAAATTTTTAAACCTTACGTTCCCATTTTATATATGGGAATCCTAGATACATAGGTGATAAAAGATGCATGCAAGACATCTTAAATTTTTAACGGAACTTTACCAAGACAGCTCACTAGAGAATTTCACATAGCCCAAACGATACAAGAAAAAAAATATTAAGTTAAATAATAGTTTTTCTTTTCAATTCTATTTATCCCAACCAAAACAAAAGGAAAAAAAATGATCTCGAGAACTTGCTTTTCTCTCTCGACTTCCAAACAAGGGGAAAAAGTTATTTTTCCCTATTTTTTCTCTCTTGAACTTTCTTTCCTCATATATTTCTTTTCTTCAAATTTTTTTAATTCAAACGGAGCCTTAGAAAAAAAATTCTTCTACGTGAAGGGTTTGATCCACGGTGGTTTGATTTGGTTTTGTGAGTTTTTGGTCATTTGTTGGGAGTGGCTTTGTTTGTTGCTTCTTTTTTCTTTGATCTTGTTTTGAAATTTGCTTGTTGTGGTGTGTTGTTATGCTCCCCATTGAGAGTCCCGTGAATTTAGCTGCCTATCTATGCATATCTTTTTGATAGTAATGGTATTTCCCGCTCGTCTTTTAATATAATAGAGAAAAATACACTTGAAAAAGTTGGAAGCAAACATAGTCATTGCTTGGTTTATTTGAATCCCTATTATATCAAGTGTTTGATTATTACTGTTAGGTTATGTCTTAAATTACTTGTTTTATTTTTATATGGGGCTGCCATGGAGTCACCGATCGATCGGGAGGGAAAGCCGATCGATCGGGTGATTTAAGGAAAGGATTCGGATTTTTGGCCGTGAAGGGGCCGATCGATCGGCAGTGTCCGATCGATCGGGACCCTCCCGATTGATCGGGAGTCGTTTTTTCCGCCGGCCCTAATTATTTTCTATAAATAAGGGTTTAGGGTTTCGGTATTTGGTGAGAGGTTTCTCCCATTCAGATCCAATCAAAGAGCGTGTGAGCCTCCATAAAGAAAAAGAGGTGACTTCGTAATTCCTCCAAGATATTCGAGTGCTACGGGAGTTCAGAGGGAGTGATTATAATTCTTCCATATATCTCGTTCTGGGAAGTGTCGTTGTAATTCTTCCGTTCAGTTAATAAAGAATCTCCATCTCCGCCCGTGGTTTTCTCCCCTCTCAATTGTACAGGGGTTTCCACGTAAATATTGTGTGTTCTTGTTTTGTTCTTTCTTTCTCCATATTTGTTTACTTCTCGTTTTGCGTGAGTTATATTATTTGAATCGAATCAAATTACCAGGTTTACGCTTCCATATTAAGTTTTCTCTTTTCAAATTGGTATCCGAGCATACTAGATTTGTTTAAGTTTTCTTCTCAATTACCTTTACTAATTCCCCATTACGTAAATCATGCTATATGTGGCCAATATATATGTACGCATGTCACCCGTGTATGTGTGTGTGGGGTAGCAATATTCTAGTAAAGAAACACTACGTAAGGCCAGACCCTCAATAGTCAAGCCAGGCCCAAACCCTAACATCACACCCCACTCGTGGCCAGACCCAGTTGGGGTCTTCCCTTCTTCAATTGATCGCTTCCTCATCTCATCCATCATGAACAAAACTCCAACACTCGACATGTTCCCATACTCACTTAACACATAACGAGCCACCTTAAGCTTATCCTTCTCGAGGTCAAGCTCCACCTCAATGTCATTGAGGGTTACTGGTCCACCATTATGGGCTATCCAGAAGATGGAGTTCCAATCACTGGTTCAAAGACCTTAACTAGGCTCTCTCTTATGTTCTTGGATGTCAAGCAAGGCAGGTCCCTTTGAAGACGGAAAGTCTGGCCCATTTGAATAATCTCTAAAAATGCTGCTCTCGATGTATCAGGGATAGTCAACGGCATCCCATAAACAAGGTGCAATACAGGTCGTTCAATGGATAAGTCAGGGCCTGCACCCACAATGATTGTGGCTACACCATCACCAAACAAGGCTTAACCCACTAAGGAGTCAACTTGGGTAGCACTGGGTCCATGAAAATTGACTGCAGTGATCTCTACACAAACAACTATAGGACGCGAGCCCCACAATTGTTTTCAGCTATGTCCTTGGCATGGTGGAGGATGTGGGGTCCAGCGTGGCAGCCAATTCGGTACATGGTGATCCGTTGGCTAGAGGTGGGGAGGTCGAGCACCTTGGCTAAGTTGTAATCTGCACCAGGCATAGACAAGGCCAAGGTGTTGTAGACTAAGAGGTGGGTGATCCTCGACTTGGGTTGGCCTCACTCCTTTATCGCCTTTAATGATGCTTCCTTTCCAAACTCTGGTAAGTATTTCACAGTCATTTCTTGACATGCATCAGCCGATGAGGTTCCATAGGTTAGCATACTAAGGATTTCTTCTATCAAGTAAAAGTGCCACTTTGTTATCATTGTTTTATCACCTGCACTTAGCCATGAATTACCAAATGAACAACAATTTTGTGCACCAAAATGTACAAAGTGGATGTGATGCATTCTTTATTATATTTATAGACTATTGTAACATTCTCTCATCATTTAGATGTCAGAGAGGTTCCCACACAACACATTAGATTTCAAAAATAACTTCGTTGGAGATGAAAATTCTACATATATGATCCAAAAATTAATATTCAATGATTGCGTAATGCCTATATCTATTACTGTGAATACTTAATGAATAGCCTAATGGTTAAAACACCTCATTTTTAGTATATTCAAATATTAAATAACATTGACACTTTTAGACTGACTAGTGAAAATTATCAATAAAAATATTAAAGTAAAGGTTAGTGATATAGAAAAATAAAGTTAGAAAATATGTTACGGATTGAGGATAGCATGCTTTCACTAGTCATGCAAAATGATATGGCATGATAGTAATTAAGATTTGATCACTATATAAAGATTTTATTAAGATTTCTAAATTGGACATGATACGACTTTATCAACATTTAACTAGAACTTAATAAGATCTAGCATTTCAGCTAGTTGAATATTTTCTATGCGTAGCCATATATTAAAAAATCGTAAATTCAAAGAGATTATATTATTGATATTGAAAAAAAAAAAAAAGATAACTCTATTAAATTGTCACCTAAATTTAATATGCGAGTACATGATAGAAAATAGAGATAATAAGCATACATGCATACATATGCACTTGAATTTTTCTTTGAAATCAGTCATGTGCTCGCTAATGGTGACCCTAAAATAGTAATTAGAATACTCAGCTTGATAAATAAAGTTCGGAGGGTTAGCTCTCCCAATAGCCAGAACTACAGCTGCAATGTGTGCTTTTTGGGCCTCTCTAACTTCATGTACTTTCTCCATTTTTTTTTTCTTTCCAAACTTTTTATGAAAATTCAACTTTGATTTTGTGTGACTGATGTGGTTGTACTTGTGGGATTGCTTGCTCTATTTATAGGGGAATGGATGAGATTTGGTTCAAACAGTCAATGCTCTTGTTAATTATAGAGGTAGACAAATTAATGAGGTTCTTTGTTAATTAAATTTCTCTACACTAAAACAAGTGGAACACGTTTATAGGAAAAAAAAGTGTTTTTTTTTTTTTTTAAATAGATTTTTTTTAACAGAAAATCTCTTAAATTTTAGGTACAATTTCAAAAAATCACCTATATTTTTTTATTTTTCAAAGTCACATCTAAATATTATAAATTCAATGTCACACGTAATAGATATTAATGTAACAAAAATAATGTGCAAAATACATGCATAATAATTTTTGAATATGCTTGTCTTTTAGATATACATAATAGATCTTAGATGGAAAAATACGTAAACTAATAATAATAAGTCTCTTTAGTTTATTCTCAAATTATAATTGGTTGTTAATTAGGGTGAACTCTATTACGCCTCAACGGTTCTAAGCGTAGACAAATGCGTAAAATAAATGCCAAAATGTTAGATTAGAATAAATAAATCTTAACATGTAGAGTGTTTTGTAGTGATATTAATAGAAAAAATGACATATATATATATATATATATATATATATATATATATATATATATATATATATATATATATTCTTGTGCTATTTTGCATCAAGTAATCTCATTTGACATTTAATAAGTACAAAGTATACATAGCCTTTTTTAATCTTTTGACATGTTAAAAGTTTGTAAACTATTTCTAATTTTTTTATGGGTGTGATGGTCGTTTTTTTAATTTTTGCGTTCATATTTCGTGGTTGATATATTTAATGGGTGTTATTTTCTTAATTTTATTCATACCTTTTTTTGGTAAGACATAAGTGCATCTTGAAACTATGTTACAATTGAAGTATGGCTTTTCTTTTTTAATAAGTAAGAAAATAATAGTAAGGCATCCTTCCGTAAAACTACTTTAAAAAAATGTATAACAAGAATAGATCGTTTCATTTTTTCAAATTAAATGATTCAAAATTTTATTGTCTAAACAATTTATATTTTTCAAATAAAATGGTTAGAATTTTTTTTCATGTTTTATATGTTTATGCATTTCCATCACATCTAAAATACATTTTTAGTTAAAAAGTTTTATGCATATATTTTAAACGTCGTTTTGTAACGTTGAGACAAGAAAATGAAAAATGCTTTCATTTGAAATCTTTTAATGTATTGGAATATTTTTGATGATGAATATCGACGTCTCATTTTCTATGACAATTATTCTAAATTATAACCAAATTGTCGGAAGACCGTATTCTTCTTGAACATTTTGAATAAGAGATCTCAAAAATAAACATTCCCTACTCTCTTCAAGAAGTGCAAGTATTTCAGTATGATTTGAAGAAGTTACTACTATTGTTTGTTTTGTGGATCGCCAAAATATAGCAATATTATTGTAGGTAAATAAATATCTTATTTGTGAATGACTTTTATGTGGATTATACAAATTTTCAACATCTACATATCCAAACAATCTTGGATTTGATTTATCAAATAGAATAATCTCATATCAAATGCACCACGAAGATACCGAGATATATATTTAATCCCATTGCAATGTCTTGAGGTAGGAGTTGAGCTATATCTTTCTAATAAGTTAACCGAAAAGGCTATATTTGGTTTCGTGTAGTTAGCAAGATACATCAGCGCACCTATTGCACTTAGATATGACACTTTAGGACAAGGAGTTTCTTCATTGTCCTCTTGAGGGCGAAAAGGGTCCATATTTACATCAAGGGATTGGACGACCACTGGGGTACTAATTGGATGTGCCTTATTCATGTTAAAACGTTTTAGAACTTTCTTTGTATAAGCAGATTGATAGATTAAAATTATATCAGATAAGTGCTCTATCTACAAGCCAAGACAATATTTTGTCTTTTCGTGATCTTTTATCTCAAACTCTTTATTCAGATACACAATAACTTGTTCAATCACTTCAAGAGTTCCTATGATGTTTAAATCATCAATATAGATTGCAATGATAGCAAATCCAAAATTCAATTTTTTACCAAAAACACATGGGCTCACAGGATTGTTCACATATCCTTCTTTCAAAAGGTATATACAAAGACAATTGTACCACATTCACCCTGATTGTTTTAATCCATACAATGATCTCTGCAATTTGATTAAACACAGCTCTCGAGGTTTTGAGTTATATTCATCTGGCATTTGTAATCCTTCACAGACTTCCATATAAATATCATTATCAAGTGATGAATATAGATATGCTGCTACCACATCTGTAAGACGTATGTGGAGTTTTTCACTGATTGCCAGGCTTATTAAGAATCTAAATATAATTGCGTCCATTACTGGTGAATATGTCTCTTCATAATCAATTTCTAACCTCTTTAAGAAACCTTAAGCTACAAGCAGTGCTTTATATTTGACCTCCTCATTCTTTTCATTTCTTTTCCATACAAATACCCACTTATAGCCTACGGGTTTCGTGTTTTAAGGCATTGGGATTACAGGTCCAAAAACTACAAGTTTCGCAAGTGAATTTAATTCTACCTGAATTGCTTCTTTCCATTTCGGCCAATCATTTCTTCTTTGACATTCTTTAAAAGATTTAGGTTCAAGATCTTTACCTTCTGTGGTCAAATCAATGGCCACAGTATATGCAAACACTTGATCAACAATTATCTTAT
The DNA here is from genome assembly GCA_018398585.1 of Simmondsia chinensis. Taxonomy (NCBI): domain Eukaryota; kingdom Viridiplantae; phylum Streptophyta; class Magnoliopsida; order Caryophyllales; family Simmondsiaceae; genus Simmondsia; species Simmondsia chinensis. Next base: position 32,384,339 of record JAGTTD010000008.1, on the reverse strand, counting down.
TTTGGTTCCATCATATGCCAGTAATAGCATAGTTTATCGAGATGTTCTCATTCTCGATATTTTTGTCATTTTCACAATTCTTAAATACTTGATATCCTCGAGGAATCAGTTCATCCTCTATATCTTTTTCTTGGATTTGCATTTGTACCTCTTTAGGGGTTTTAATAGAGGAGTCTACTTGTTTATTTTGCTTCATTTTCTTTCTTAGATTCTTATCTTTAGAACCAATAGGTCTACCACATTTCTGTCGTGCGGTAGACATACTTGTCAATGTCTAAGAAGACTGTCCATTTGGAATATCAATTTGAATAAGAGCATTCATAGCTGGAATATGTGACTTGGTCACTCTTTTTGTATCAACAAATGCATATGGTAATTGGTTTATAATATTTTATAAATGAATAATTTTCTGAACTTCCAATTCACATTGATTTGATGATGGTCAAAATTTGATATTGATGATGCATTCCACACAATTTCACGCTTTTTCAACTTTAATTATTCTGCCCTAATTCTGGAAACATTATTTCGCCAAACTTACAATGTACAAACTGTGCTGTAAAAATATCTCCCGTCAATGGTTCAAGATATTTTATAATTAACGAGATTCAAACCCCACATAAATTTCAAGTCTCCTTTGTGGACCCATTTTTGTGCGCTGGGGTAGAGCAATTGGAATATATACAGCTTAACCAAAAATTTGTAGATGGGATATATTTGGTTGTTGACCAAAAACAAGTTGTAGTAGGGAGTATTTATGATAAGCAGTTGGCATGGCAAGAATCAGTGTTGTAGCATGTAATATAGCGTGCCTCTATGCAGAACTATTAATTTTGTTTTCATGAGCAATGGTCTAGCAATTAGTTGCAGATGTTTAATCAAGAATTCTATAAGACCATTTTGTGTATGGTGGTGAAACATAGGGTCCTCAACTATAATCTCAATTAACATACAATACTCATTACAAGTTTGGGATGTAAATTCTCTTGCATTATCAAGACATATCCTTTTGATCGTGTAATCTGAAAACTAAGCCCGTAATCGGATTATTTGTGCATGGTTCTTTTCCTATTTGGAACCAGTTAGGATGGTTCATTTAATATTATAAGGATTAAAGGATATCAAAAGCCCAATTCTTTAATTCATGTGCAATCATACATGAAACATATAGTACGATATTTTTTTCTCTAGTTGCTCAAAATAACCTTTTCTTAGAATATATAATGCCACACCAATCATTAATTCCATACTACTGATTTGAAGTCCACAATATTCAACATCATTAGTGCATATCAACGGACTAAATAAAGCACAAGATTAACGTCAACATCTCTTTGTTTGAGTTATAATTTGTGATGCATTGATCTTTTCTAAAACATATTGCTCTAGGTGAGCCCCACTATTTCTAAAGTTATAGGAACATATTATCATAGATTCTATCATGACACAGTTGTTTGAGTCTAAAATTACTTGCATCACTTACATACTTATTGAATAATATTCAAATCAAGCATTCAATCACATAATTACCTTTCTTTGTGCAGGAAATAGTTCCTTTTTTACGCATATATATTTTCATTCAAATTGTGACCCAATGAAATAATTAGAACCAAATGTGAGTAAGGTAGGTTAATGAACCACCAAATCATGCATACATAGAAAAGCTTTAATGTACTCCATGGAATTTTCAAAGTCTAAGAGTTCAGAAAGAGATAGACACTCGTAGGCAAAGTGTACACTCAGTTTTCCTCTTTGTTCAAAGCCTAAAAGTTTAATCCCTAAAATTTTCTTCTAAATTCTCCAGTTTTATGGAATTTCATGTACAAAAGTTTGAGCATTGTGGTATATGGATTTCATACATGATTTGTCATAACAAAGTTCTTACTAATGCACACATCTAAACGCAATATCCTATATAGTGTGAATTGTAGACGAACAAGCATGTGTACAACTACGTATCAATTTCTACCAATGCTAAAATTAGATGAGGCATATGGTGTTGAACGGATTTTGACAGGCTCTTAAACTTGATGATACACCAAGTGAACACCAATAGCCTCTTGCTTTATATACCATTTCTTGCTACGACACTCTATAAAATTGTTTTTTGTTGAGAGGGCGAATACTCAAATTGATGAGCCATCCGTCTTAAAATTATTGGATAAAACAGTAAAAATATTACGCAAAGCATATAATAAAGGAACGATATTACCTGAAAGCATGGAAATGATGAACTACTGATAATGTATAACCGATGATGTAGCAACCGAGCGAGGCTCGAATCACGCTCTCTTTAAGACAGTTTCCGCGCTCCTACGAGTAAATTCGATGCAGTAGGTATACAGCACACCGTCCCCTGGTTACAACACTCAGTCCATACTGTCACTCTTAAATCTTGTGCTAGTCTAAAAGGCCAAAACTTCGTCCTACACTCTTAGTCCAAAAACTTCATATAAAAAGGGAGTAATTTTAAAAACCAAGATAAAAGTTATACGAGAAGAGTGACAATCTTGTATATATAATTCTCAAGATTCATACGTATTTTATACTAGAGTTTGTCCAAAATTGGCATTTAATTGAGCTAATGCATTTAGCCGTTGAAAACATCATGTTAAAAGCATAAAATAACATCAAGCATTAGAATATTCAAATTTACCCGTTAATGCCATGCCATGCCATGCGTTATATCATCAGCATAGGTATACAACAGTATTTAACTTTTGAAATTTTAAAATTTATTTATTTTTGAAAGAAATTTTATTAAAATATTCTTACACCTGTCTTGAACTTTACAAGTGTCACGATGTAAATATATATATATATATAAGATAATCTTGATTCTAGTTGTAAATCTTTTGATTCTAAAAGAGATAATTTTGATTTTGTTTCTAAGTCTTGATATTGTATTATTATTAATTCTATTTATAAATATTTAATTTGTTCTTTTAGATAATTGATTTCTCTTTGTAAATCTCCAGTTGAAATTTGTTGGAATACATTTGTGTGGGATATTTTTCAAATATTTGTTTCAAAGATTTGGGTTGCTTTGGTCGAGTTATCTCTTGCGCTTTAAATATAATTTCTTTTAATTTGAGAATATATTCTTTACTAATTTCTTGATCTTGAATTTTTCTACTATATCTAAGAGGTCTTCTTTGTTTGCTTTTGTTAATATGTTAATTGTTTTAATTTTGCAGGGACATAAATCTTTAATTGATTCAGATGATGTGTCTTCATTGATTGTATCTTCTTAAATTTCAAATATGTGTATGTATGTATATATATATAAATATTTTACATAATTTTTAATTTTTTAAGATATTTAATAATATTTAATATTGACCATAAAAATTATGCCAAAAAATATCTAATATTTACATCAGCTTCAAAATTTGTCTTCAACATAATCTTCTTTCTTGCTCAATTGTCATCCACTTCCGTTGGATTTTGTATCTTTTTTTGAATGCTATATATATGGGGTCCACTATCTTATCCATTTGCCGGATATTCACTTTGAAATTATTAAAAACGATCCTAAATTTTTATCGTATTAAGAAAAAGGACCCTTTTCGGCCACCTGAACCCTCGGAAAAATAGAAACACAAAATTATCCTTAAACTAAACGACGTCGTTTTTGTCTGAGTCTTCACACTTTCCAAAATGATGTCATTTTGGTTAATATAAATAAAAAACTAAAAATTTGCATTTTATAATTGGGTAATTTAAATTAAAAATATATTATTTTGTTCAAAGGCTGGTCGTCTTCCCGATCGGTTGCTTTGCCTCAGTTAAAATCAAAAAATTAAAGATAATACTCTAAAATTAAATAAATAATGATTAATCATAACATTGTAAAATTAAAAATAAACAGACTAAAAAATATTATTGTATAAAGTAAAATTAAACAAAAAAGAGTTAAAAAATGACATTTGAAAAAAATATTTTAGACCTACCGCAGTAAATTAAGCTTAAAAACGACACTGAAAAATATTTTGAAAAAGCTCAAAGAAGCTTTCAATGGTTGAATGAAGAAAAAAAATAAGGAAGAGGAGGGAAAATGGAATTATGCATTTGAATTTTAAAAAAGAGGTAAAACACTTGAGCATTTAAAGAAAGAAAAGGTCAACATTAATAGTGGAATGAAAATAATGAAGAAGATGAAGTAGAAGAGGAATTCTCATTCACTTCTTCTATCTCTCCTCTTACATACTCACTTCATTGTTATTGGTTGTCGTTGTATTCCCGAGACTATGTCCTACGCTGAAATAAGGCTTAAGGAAAGTGATTACACGGCTTCGACACCGGAGATCGCTTGGTTACCTGTTCTTGCAAGTTTTGCAAGTGTTTGCACCAACAATCCCAAGACTTAATTTCAATTTGTGATCTTGGTTTGGTATGGCTTCATCATTGAGAGAAATGACAGCCAATTTCGTGAAATTGGATCATTTTGATGGTGGTAACTTCTGCCGATGGCAAAGGAAGATGCACTTCTTGATCAGTACCCTGAATGTGGTGTATATTCTGAATACACCATTTTCTACACCCGCTACTGAGGAGGAGGAGACGCTGGCCGAGCAACGAGCCCGGTTGAAATGGGAGAATGATGATTACATCTATAGAGGGCACATACTGAACGGAATGACAGATGCCCTCTTTGACATCTACTCCAACGTGACTACTGAAAAGGAATTGTGGGACGCTCTAGAGGCACGCTACATGGCTGAGGATGCCACAAGTAAAAAATTTTTAGTTAGTTTAATAATTACAAGATGGTTGATGAACGTCCGGTCATGGAGCAATTCCAAGAAATTGAAAGAACTTTAAATAACTTTAAACAACATAGCATGAATATCGACGATACTATCATTGTGTCTTCTTTGATTGACAAACTTCCGCCTTCGTGGAGGGACATTAAGAAAAGTCTCAAACACATGAAGGAAAATATGTCAATCAAAGAGTTGGCTAACCACTTGCGTATTGAGGAAGGTTATAGGTTAAAGGACAACAACAAAGATCTCCCCGGTGATGTTGGAAAAATCAATGTCATAGAAGAAGGCTAATCAAGTAAAGGAACCAAGAGAACCAGACACTTCCATAAGAAACGAAACGACAAGAAGGCCGAACTGGTCTGTTGGGAGTGTTAGAAGCCCTGTCACTTTAGGAGGGACTATTTTCACCTAAAAAACAAGAAAGGTAAGGGGCTTGATCATCACAACAAAAATTCGAACAATAAGTTCGTAGCGATGATATCGTAGATCAATATAATCTAGAGTGATGATTCTTTGTGGGTTGACTCGGGGGTCACAAAACATATTTGTAAAGACGAGGGGTTCTTCAAAGATTTAGAACCAATAGACAATGGAACTGTATGGGCAATGGAGCGAGTGTACCGGTTAAGGGTAAGGGAAAAGTTGACTTACTTTTTACTTCCGGGAAAATCCTTACCCTAACCAATGTATGCTTCACCTCGGATGTTAAGAAGAATCTTGTGTTTGGTGGCCTACTGAATAGATTCGGGTTCAAGTTGGCCTTCAAGGCCAACAAGGTTATTCTGTTGAAGGGGGGTATCTTTGTTGGCAAGAGATACCTGTGTAATGGAATGTTTAAATTAAATGTTGATAATAAAATTGCTAGTTCAGTTTGTATGCTTGACCCTTCATATTTATGGCATCAACGATTACGGCATGTGAATTTCCGTAGGATGAATGAAATGGTTAATTCATCGTTGATGCCAAATATTGATAAAGTGGATGGCAAATATGAAACATGTATAACGAAAATAACAAAGTTACCTTTTCCATCGGCTCAAAGAGAAACAAATTACACTATGAATTAGTACATAGAGATTTGTGTGATATTAAAAAGTACTCTGACCATAGGAGGAAAAAGATACTTTATAACTTTCATTGAAGATTGTTTGAGATTTTTCTATGTATATCTAACCAACCATAAAGACGAGTCACTTGAGAGATTAAAGGCACATAATGCGGAAAACAAATTACACTATGAGACCTTCCTCAAACGGCTTAGATCAGACCGTAGTGGGGAATGCTATGATCCCAAGTATTTCAAAACCACGGGTATAGTGTATGAGGTCACATCACCTTATACGCCATAACAAAATGGCATGGCTGAGAGGAAAAACCGGACTCTAACTGAAATGGTTAATTAAATGTTATCCTATTCCAGTCTCAGGGATCCTTATTGGGGTAAGGCTGTGTTAATAGCCTGTCATATACTAAATCATGTTTCAAACAAGAAAAGTAAAATAACCCCATATGAACATTGGAACAGTCGACCCCCAAAGTTAAGTTATCTTACAGTGTGGGGTTGTAGGGCAGTGGTTAAAGTCCCTGATCCTAAACATAAAAAGTTAGGTGAGAGGGGCATCGATAGTGTATTTGTTGGATATGCATCACATTGCAAGGCGTATCGATTCTATGTAATTAAGTCAAATGCTTATATCAATGTTAATGCGATAATAGAATCGAGAGATGCCATTTTTGATGAGAATCGATTTACCTCTATTCCTAGACCAAGGGATTATGTACCAGTTGGGAATGGCACTTCAGTGTCCTGTGATGGTGATCATCATGAGGAGGAACAAATCCTTGAGAATGCTCTATAACTCCGAAGGAGTAAGAGAGCGAGGAAAGAGAAATCTTTCAGGTCGGACTTCCACACGTTTTTGGTAGAAGGTTCGAGTAATGATATGGACCCTGTAACTCCATATTGTTGTGTCATGGAGGCAAATCCCATGACGTTTGATGAGGCCATGAGGTCTCATGATGCCTCTTTTTGGCAAGAGGCTGTGAATGCTGAGATGGATCCCTTCATGGGTAATAATACCTAGATATTGGTGCCACGAGGTAATAAGCCTATCGAGGGTAAATGGATCTTCAAAAAGAAGATAAAAGCCAATGGAACTACAGATAAGTTCAAAGCCCGATTGGTGGTGAAAGGGTTTACCCAGAAACATGGGTTGGACTGCTTTGATATGTATGCTCCTGTGGCAAGAATATTGACTATAAGAGTCCGAATAGCTCTTGCCTCGATTTATGAGCTAGTGATTCACCAAATGGATGTCAAAACGGCATTCCTAAATGGTGAGATAGAGGAAGAGGTGTATATGGAACAACTGGATGGATTTGTTATTCCTGGCCAAGAGAGAAAGTATGTAAACTCATACATTCTCTGTATGGGCTAAAGCAAGCCCCAAAGCAATGGCATCATGAATTTGATCAGGTTGTTCTAAACAACGGATTCGTTATAAATGAATTGAATAAATGTGTCTATAGCAAGTTCGATAATGGCAAAGGATTCATTATATGTTTGTATGTCGATGACATGCTGATATTCAGTGGAGATATAGAACAAGTGGAGAAAACAAAACAGTTTCTCTCGATGAACTTTGCTATGAATGACATGGGTGAGGCTGAAGTAATCCTTGCTATAAGGATTGTAAGGAATGGAAACGTGATTTCCTTGACACAGTCTCACTATATTGAAAATGTGTTGAATGGATTCAACTATGGTGCTTGTGCACTGATGTCCACACCAATGGACCCTAGTGTGAAGTTAGTACCGAATGTGGGAACTCCAATATCAAAATTGGTGTATTGCCGAGTCATTGGATGTCTCATGTATGCCATGACTAGTACGAAGCCTAATATAGCCTTTGTTGTTGGAAAGCTTAGTAGATATACTAGTAATCCAAGTAAACTACATTGGCATGGGATATATCGAGTACTGAAGTACCTTAGAAAACCATGGATTATGATATTTCTTATTTAGGGTATCCTCCCATTTTGAAGGGGTACTCTGATGCCAGTTGGATCTCCTACATTGGAGATCATGCATCCACAAGTGCATGGGTATTCTTGCTTGGTAGGGGTGCAGTTTCATTAGGTTCCAAGAAACAGACATGTATACTTGATTCCACGATGGCGGCAGAGTTTATAGCTCTTGCGTCTGAGGCTAAAGAAGCCGAGTGGTTAAAGGATCTCTTGTGTGAGATTCCTTTGTGGCCAAAGCCAATCTTATCGATATCTATCCACTGTGATAATCCGGCTACGCTATTAAAAGCATACAGTGAGGTGTACAATGGAAAGTCCAAACACATAGGTATAAGACACAGTATTGTAAGACATCTTATTCGAGAAAGTGTCATCACTGTGGACTTTGTAAGAACAAGTCAGAATCTAGCGGATCCGTTTATGAAAGGCCTAGCTAGAGACTTAGTTTTGAAAACTAGTGAAGGGATGGGGTTGAAACCTATCATTATTAGTCACCCACGATAGGCCCTCAACTTGACTCTTGGTCAGACGTCAGGTCTCGGGTTCAATGAGAGAGGCTTATCATCTGTGTGACTGCAAGTACTAAAAGAGAATTTTCCAATCCCGTGTGAGAAGTGCTTAGTCACCTGGGTTAGAGATTCTAAGAGGATGAGCGTGTGCTCTTAATGGACCCGAATTTATTTTATTATTGAATGTCGCGTAGCAGGGACTTGATCAGTGCGGTCCATCTTAGCGAGTGTGAAGTTTGGCCACTTCAAGGAGTGATTTTTGACAAAGGGTTTGGCTCTGAAACACTCGCGAAAGATACAGGACACAAGGCTTCATATGTGTTGATATGGGAGTTATAGGGTGTGTATAGGGAGTATGTCTTGTGCATGTTGATGTGTTCGGTTAATCAAAGGGGTTGTATATTTCAAAGCACGGTCTACCATTTTCGGTCCAATTAACTGTAAACGTGTCTTCACTAGCTGGGGGTTCAATAGAGACACCTTCATTGATGCACAGTAAGGCCGCCTTTAATTTAGAGACGTTGTATGTGAGAATGATTGTATTTTGAAAATGGTGAAGGAATGTTGGTGTACTTTCAAAATAAGAATTGCTAATGAAGTGTTTGAGATTTGTCCCAATGTTGTTTGATGTATTTTTTACTTGTATGGAATGTGTGTCGATACACAAGACTCGTGCGTCAACACACAATTTTATAGAACAAAAATATAGTGGCCGCGTGTCGACACACAAAGCCCGTGTGTCGACACACGACTTTACAGAAGTGCACAGATGAGAGCTGTGTGTCGACACATAAGACCTATGGGTCGACACACAATCTTACAAAACATTGAGTGTCGAACTGTGTGTCGACACACAGCCCTGTGTGTTGAAACTCAGCTTCGACACATAAGGCGAATTTTACTGTTACTCTTGTTGAAAAAATAATACAAGCTAACCTTTAGTTTTATGGGGGAGTTGTATCCCACGTTGGAAAAATAGTATGGGTGATTCTTTTCTTAACGGATATATTTATTTTTCAGATACTATTTTAACCGCATCTATTTTCTGATCATTTACTGTTACTAGTTGTTTAGGGTCGTTAAATTGTGACCGTTGGAAATTTATTAACAATATAACAATTGCAATTTATTACATCCGTTTATAGCCGTTGGAATTCATTATAGCCGATGACTTAATGCATGTTATCGTTTATAGCCGTTGGAATTTATTGCACCGGGTTTTTTTTTAATGCTTGTTACCGTTTTCTATGCTATATATACACCATCAGCTATAACAATCAAAATAAGCACTCTCATCCTCTATTTGACTCATCATTCTCGGTTTCTCTCTCTCTCTCTCTCTTATACCCAAAATTTTCACAATTTTAATATTCATCATAATATTGGATAAAGTCACATGTTATAAGGCAACTCTTATTGGTTATAAGTGAACCCATACATATTGGAATATATTAAGTATAAAATGGGCTCATTATCATATCATGTAAAATTAAAATGGGCCACCTCTTGGTAACATAAGCCCAAAGCAAAACATTAACCCATATATTTTAACTAAGAAAAAAAAAAAAGAAAGAAGAAAAAAAAGGCAAAATTGAAAAGAAAAAAAAAAAAAAGAAGAAGTGAAAACCGATTAAATATGGGTGCTCATGCTGAGAGTCAGTTCCGAAAATAATGCTTAAAAATAAAAAAATAAAAAAAATAATACTGAAAAAAAAAAATTCCAAATCTACTGCTGAACCGCGTTTATAAAAGGCGGTTATAGTAAACCGCGTCAAAGAAACGTGTTTCAACTAAAACAAAACCGTTTGCCATTTTTATACTAAACCGCATCACCAAGACGCGGTTATAGTTATGAAAAACCGCATCTTTACCATGCGGTTTACTATGAAGTAAACCGTGTTCTTGGGACGCGGTTTATGTGTGTTCCCCCTCCCCTCTCCTCGGCTGTCACCGCCTCACTATAAAACCGTGTTTTATTAACACGGTTTATACATAAACCGCGTTTTTGTAATGCGGTTTATTTTATTGTGAACCGCGTTTTGTGAATGCGGTTTATTCGAATATAAACCGTATTTTTTAAACGCGGTTTAGTATAGCCGTATTTTGTAAACGTGGTTCAACAGTAGATTTGGAATTATTATTTTTTCAGCATAATTTTTTTTATTATTTTATTTTTCAGTATTATTTTTGGAACCGACTCTCATGCTGATGCATGCCCCCAAAATTAGGAAAGTGGGTTATAGGAGAAGTTATCTTAGTGGAGTCAATACAATTTAAAAAAAAGGGAAAAACATAGCATTTAGCAAAAAAAATATACAAAGAGAAACATCATAGAGTAGAGAAAGAGAGAGAGAGGGAGAAAGGGAAGTCAAAGTAAAAATCAACAATTTGCAAGAAGCTTTAATTGTGGATAAGTGATATATGATTTTTTTATTTTGTTGAATTCTTAGCTTATATTTCTTAACTCCTAATTTCATCTTTTTACTTTTGATTCTGAAAAATTGTATCTTTCTAAACTATGAGGAAGACTTGATTTTCTTCTAATTTTCTACACTCCATTTCATAAAATAAAAATTTAAAAAAATGTGAGTTAGATTAAAAAAAATGTGAGAGAAGGCAAAGAAGGGAGGAAGAAGATGAAAGAAACAGAGAGGAGAGATAGTTAATTAAAATTTTTTTTTATTTCTCTCTCTTAAAATTAAAAAAAAAAAAGAAATTTATTTTTAATACCTCTTTTAAATTTTAAAGAAGTGTTTTAACAATGATGTATTGAAAAATCTTATATGGGGGTAGTCTGAAAGGGTAGTAAATTTTAACCCATAATGAATTGAAAAATCCTACGTAGGGGTGGGCCGAGAGGGTAGAAAATTTTGACCCACGGTGGATTGAAAAATCCTACGTGGGGGTGTTTAACCCAGGATGGATTGAAAAATCCTATGTGGGAGTGTGCCGAGAGGGTAGTAAATTTTAACCCACGATGGATTGAAAAATCCTACGTGAGGGTGTTTAACCCACGGTGGATTGAAAAATCCTACATGGGGGTGTTTAACCCACGATGGATTGAAAAATCCTATGTGGGGATGTGCCGAGAGGGTAGTAAATTTTAACCCACGGTGGATTGAAAAATCCTACATGGGGGTGTTTAACTCACAATGGATTGAAAAATCCTACGTTGGGTGGCCCGAAAGGGTAATAAATTTTAACCCTCGGTGGATTAAAAAATTCTAGGTGCGGGCGTTTTGACCCACTATTGATTGAAAAATCCTATATGGGGGTGGCCTGAAAGGGTGGTAAATTTTAACCCACATCTGAATTAAAAGATCATACATGGGAGTTTTAACGGATTCCGATTGATGATGAAGCTTAAAAAAAAAGGATTTTCAAGTTGGGCTTAATTCCAATCAAACTCTTCCGAATTTGTGAATTATGCTTAACAATTTTGTAAAATACCTTCTTATTTTTCTTTAAGAAAAAAATTAAAGTAAAAAAAAGGGAGGGGTGGTACTGCTGTACCGTACCCCCTCCCTAATTTTTTTTAAAAAGAAAAAAAAAAGAAAAGGATAAGAGAAAAAAAAAAAAAAAAGAAAAGAAAATGAAAAATGAAAACAATTCAGGAGAAATGGTTAAAACAGAAAATAAATAAAAAAATACACACACACACACATATATATATATATATATATATATATATATATATATATATATATCAAATGTTTCAAGTGTTTTAGCCAGACCGTGAATGAGATGCAGTATGCAGATCTTAAAATCCAATTTTGAAAATTCTAATGTTCTATTTTTTTTCTAGAACTACGTTGACTTGATCCCGAAGAGGGTACGTAGGAAACCCGAGATTAAATGACGGGTGCAGTCACAGCTAAGGAAAAAAAAATATCAAACGTAAAATGCCGGTCTCAAGTGGTTTGTCTAAGAACAACCTAAAATTAAGGTTGATTTGACCAGGATACAAAATGACATAAAAGAACTTGAGCTCGGGGTTCCAATGAAGTATACCAAAAAAAAAAAAAAAGAGAGAGAAGAAGAAGAAATATAAATGTGTTGGACATAATATGCTTTAATTAGCTACATGGGATCCAACATCTCTAAATTAAACCTAACACAAAATCGAACTACGAACAGCTTGATCCCTTAAAACGGTACGTGGGCAACCTATTTCAGGTGCAGCCCAAATAATAAATAAATTCCTTTTTTCTCGAGGGATTAATATTAAGTCAATATTCCAATTAGTTGACTTGACTCGATTTGACTCAGGCAACCTAAACCAACTGACTTTTACGTCCAACACAAAACAAAATGCCTCTAATGCCCGGTCCAAACTCAAAACAACTTCCTTGTCAAGAGCTAAATTCAAAAGGACTCCCATGTCAAATCTAAACCCAAATTAAATTTCATTTTGTGCCCAAATCTAAATTTACTGTTATCAAGCTCAAACTCAAATTCAAAATAACCTAAACCTCAAATTGACTTCCATGTCACACTCAAACCTCAAATTAACTTCCATGTCACACTTAAACCCAAATTTATGCCAAACTCAAATACAAAAGGAGCTTCTATGCCAAATTTAAACTCAAAATCAAATTCCTAAGCCAAACTGACTCCCATTTCAAGACCAAATTTAAAGTAAATCCCACGTCAATTTCAAATCCTAAATGCCAAACCTAAATCAAGATGTCCTCCAAATTAAATTCAAATTTAAATGACGTTTCTATCAATTTTAAGCCTGAGTAAAACCCTAAATCCAAATCAATATAAGTCAAACCCCAAATCCAAATCTATACGAGTCAAACCCCAAATCCAAATCAATACGAGTCAAACCCCATATCCAAATCAATACGAGTCAAACCCTAAATCCAAATTAATTCCAGATAAATTCCACGTCAAACTCCAATTCAAATAAATTTAAATTAAACCCCGACATAAAAAATAACTTCCCGGTCAAACTGAAACTCGAGACTACTTTCAAGCCAAATAAACGGAGATTGCTTCCAAATTCAAACCAAATTATTTTTCGACCAAACCAAAATCCAAATTTTCAAACCAAGTCCAAATTCCCAAGTCCAAGCTAAAATAAAACCAAATCAAGTCCAACATGATCTTCAAGTCAAACCTAAACCCAAGCTAAACTCCAATCCAAAAATACTTCCAAGTCAAACCTAAATCCAAAATACCTTTTGAGTCAAACCTAAGTACAAATGACTCCTAAGCCAAGACTAAACCCAAATAACCTTCAAATTGAACCTTCCAAAATACAAATAAACCTCAAACGTCTCTTGTGGACTTAAACCAATTAATCGTCTAGTCACCTAGTCGATTGATTAAAACATAAACATACCATCAGTCGGAATCAAAGGGTATTCTCCTAAGGGATATGTAATTAAGGGTGTACATCACCTTGGATAGGGTCGTTTCCCAAACTAATAAAACCTATGTACACCTTGTATATAGGGAAATTCATGTTTTGCACTTCCATATTTTTGCTCGACATAATTTTTGGCATGCTCGATGGGACCCTATTCTCCTTTTCATCTCCTATTAAACTCCAATTTCCACTAACTACTGGTGTAGTGCTATGCAGGAACAATGGCACCACAAGCCTCAATCACGTTTAATGAGCTCTCGGCCACTCTCATGGTCAAAAGAGGGCTTATCCGCAAGAAGAAGAACTTTGTAGTGCTTTGCAATGTGGGACAAAATTTGCTTGCAGCTAAGACCCCGTTGAAGAATTCCATGGAATTGCTGAACAAGGTGGATGAGACGTCTGTCTCAATGTACGCTACGATCAAGCCAACATTCCAAAAAAGGAAACAAAGATACCAAACGAAATGCACGAAGGACGGCGAAGTGACAAACTAAGAAGGCCAATCAAAAAGTTGCACCTAACTTCGCCTCGAAGCCTGTGAAAGCAACTCCGAAAAGGGTCCCCTCAAAGAAATCCATTGTGAAGAAATCCGCTGAAGAATCTGTCATCAACATTGTGAAGAAATCCATTGTGAACCAGATTTACATTGGCTCTATCCCAATCATTTTGGGGCTGGTCGAGCAAATCATGGTCACCTCCTATGCTGAAGAGGATGTCCAGCCAAATATTAAGAAGGTTAAAGCCTCCATGCCCCCAAACCCGGAACCAGCCGATGCGAAGACAAAGACACTCCAGAATCAAAGGAGTATTCTTCCTGAAGCTTCTGAGAAAGGGGAGAGGAGCATGTCAACGACATCCAAGGGCTCTAACAATTCGAGTTCTAAAAGAGTGATGTCCTTGAAGGAGGTGAGATCTTATACAGGCCCGATCACTCGATCCATGAGTAGGGCAATGACCTATGATGAGATGGTATCGGCAAGCCAAATGAAGCCGATCGGCCTGATGGAGGACACAAATTCTTTGGTATATGAAGACATTAGTTCTCTTTCCATCGAAGAGGATGTTCTGAGGGAGTTTCAACAGAATTTGAAATTACAAGACCAGTCAGACAATATGCCAGTTTTAGTAACTGGAACTACAAGCATAGAAGAGCAGTTGCAGGAATTGCAATGAAAGCTCGTTGAGAAGGAGGCCGAAATTGCTACACTCGCTGCACAAGTAGCTAATCAAGCTAGTGCGTCAGCATGAACGCCGTAGCCACAAGAAGAGGTTCAAAGCCAGCAATCCGAGTTGACACAACAGAACATTAAAGCCATGATAGCTGAGGGAATAAAAGAATACCAAGCTTCCATAAACCCGCCTGTCTTGGGTTATCAAAATCCATATCCCGAAAACTATGATACAGTGCCGTTCCCTCATGGGTATCAGAAACCGAAGTTCGAAAAGTTTAATGGAGTGAATGGGTCACTACATGAACATTTGGCCCACTATCATTCTGCATGTGGCGAGACAGCCTTGAGTGATGCCTTACTGATAAGGCAATTCGTCCAGTCCCTAAAAGGATTAGCATTCACATGGTGCACTCAGTTGCAGCCCAGGTCAATCCAGACTTGAGATGATTTGTAGAAGGCGTTTCTAGCTCCGTTCATGAGTTCGAAGAAGAAAGTGTCGATAATGGATTTGGATTATGTTGTTCAAAAGCCAAATGAGAGTGCAAACGACTTCATTACACGATGGAGGAGCTTATGTCTCCAATGTCCCTAGAAATTGAGTGAACACTC
This sequence comes from Simmondsia chinensis, assembly GCA_018398585.1. Lineage (NCBI taxonomy): Eukaryota > Viridiplantae > Streptophyta > Magnoliopsida > Caryophyllales > Simmondsiaceae > Simmondsia > Simmondsia chinensis. Next base: position 32,368,876 of record JAGTTD010000008.1, on the reverse strand, counting down.
TACGGTTCAAATATGTGCCAACAACCTCGAGCCAGAGGTAGCTACATATGCCCTTACTGCAGAACCTCAAAGTTTTAATGCGCTCGTTACAAAAGTTTGTAATGTCGAGAGACAAATCTTTCGACAAAAGATCGCATCTCATAAAACTCGGACCGTTGTCGAAAGGAAGGGAGAAAATAAAAAGCCAGCAAAAAAGGGTGAGGCTATGGCCACCTTTATCGAAAAAACTGAGAAAGCCATTAATGTTTTGGACAGAAAAAATGATAAAGGTAAAGGGAAGTAGGTTCAGAGGCTCACTCTTCGAGAAAGAAAGGAGAAGAAGTACCCCTTTGAGAATGACGATGTGCAAAGTATTTTCGATGAGTTGATTGCAGCAAAAGCGATTACCCTTCCTGATTCAAAACGTCCAGATGAAGCTGACAAGATTGACAACCCCAAGTATTGCCCTTACCATCGGATTGTAAGCCATCCGATTGAAGAATGTTATGTTCTTAAAGATATCATCGAGGTTATGATCAACAAATGGCATATTGAAATTGAAGCCGAAACACCCTCCAAGGGGGCAATGGCTTCGTCCAATGCAACGTCATGTGTAGAGGATGAGGATGGTGCTTAGTTACCCCTTAAAGAGGATAATATACCAACAGTTGAGTTACCCCCTGGTGCCATACAGGTCCATTTCATTTTTGATGGAGAAGTCATGGTTCAATGGGCCTATCCTGACATGCCTCGTCCTGGAATTGCCATACCCAATCTTTACGAACTTATAACTGAACCGAAAGCTTGAGATTCTAACCTTGAAGACGACGATGATGAGTATGAGTGGAAGGCCTGTTTTAGCAAGAGAATATTCAGAAAAGACATCGGTCAAAGCTCTAGTCCGTCTGGTGTAAAGATTTGGGGGCAAATTCCTCCTAAAAAGAAGAACAAGAAGAAGAAATCCAAATCTTCCAAGAAGGCAGAGGTGACCTCAGACGAGGAATATGTTCCCCCCACTAGGATCCCTGTAACTTTGAAGGACTACTTCCCAAAGAAGTTTCTTGGTGAAGAATCCTCGAGTGATGAAGATGAGGAACCGGAATGGATAACTCCATGTTACATGTTGTCTTCCGAGGAAAAAGAAGAAGTCGAAGTGGTAAACCTTGAAGCTGATCAAATCACTGTTCATTCAGGTCTCCAACTATTAGCACCAAAGCCAATTGAGGAGAGCAAAGAGCCTACACAATCAGCAAGACAAGTAATAACATCACCTCATGTTGAGGAACAACCATATGGGCAGTCAGGACAGGCCCTGCTAGCGGATGAGAAGGCACTTCCCGTCGAAGATCTTTCCATTCCGGTCCCTCCGATTTTAAGACAAGCACCATACCATGAGAGAGTTCGATATGATGTTCTTACTCATTTAAAACGAATCCCTGCTCGGTTGAGTATCTATGATGCGCTCCAACTATCTAAAGAGTTGAGGAGGGCACTCATCCAAGCTCTGATGGACCCCGATGACTGCAAAAGTGAAGTTGATCAGGTTGAAATTGACAACACGTCCATGATCAATAAATGTGCTTCTTGCATGGCATGCATCACATTCTCTGATGAAGACCTCCAGCTCGGGGCTGAACATCATAACATGCCACTTTACATAATAGGTTTGATCGGAGATAAAATCTATAACCGAATCTTGCTTGACTGCATTTCCGCAGTTAATCTTCTCTCTTTAAGGGCACTACGAGCTATGGGGTTAACGTCAAATCAATTATCCCCTGCCCTGCTCACAATCCAAGGATTCAATCAGGTACGGCAAAAAGCTTTGGGTACTATCGCATTGAAAGTAGAATTTGGTGAACTTTATGGGGATGCCCTCTTCCATGTTATAGATGTAGACATGTCCTACAACACCCTATTAGGATTACCTTGGCTCCATAATAGCAAGTCTATAATCTCGACACTTCATCAGTGCCTGAAATACACAGATGAAAATGGGGTTGAAAGAACGATTCACGGAGATGCCAAGCCTTTTCACGAAGAAGATGTCAATTATGTTGATGCTAAGTTTTATTGATCAACCAATGGTACACTCATGAGGGGGAGCATTAAAAAAGGAAAAGGAAAGATTCTCCATGTGCAGCCTTATCTGAATTCCGTTATTCCTCAACAGGTTGATAGCTCTGATTCAAGAAGTTCTCATTTTTGTGAAGTAGAGACCTCAAAGGCCTCTCAGTCCAAGGCATCTTTTAAGTACGTCTCGAAGGATAAAAGGAAAAGTGGGTAGAAAGCCTTGACTCCAGTTGAGGAGATTATGAACACCCTCATGACAAGCTATACTTGTCCTCTACGAAGAATGAATCAGTCTATGCCCAATACGGGTATGGTCATCTCTACCTCCTTTCGAGGTCCAGAAAGAGCTCGTCGGAGGGTGGTATTTAACAATGATGCATCCACATCTACCCGCTCACGATTCAGGGTAAGGGCGAGAAAGCTTTGTGCCAAGAACATCCCAATTGATGGGGGAAGAATGAATATAGGTGAGATTACAGATCTCGAAGTGCCTCCTTCCGTTGACATAACCGACAGTTTACAGATTTCACATGAGGGCAGAGTTCTTAAGACGTATGTTGCTGAGCCTATGACTTTGACAGCACGAGAACAAGAAATCTTCAAAGAGAATGAGCCAGCTCCACCTCGTATCTCAACCTTTCAGAGATTGGGAAAACCTTTTGGGCAAAATTCCAAAAGGATCAATGTGAGAAAAGCCAAGGGTAAGGCGCATGTTGCCGAACCTATGATTTTGATGACAACTAAACAAGAAACCTTGAAAAATGATGAGCCGACATCTTCTCGTGTCTTAGTCTTTCGAAGCTTGGGAAAACCTTTTGGGTCAAATCCTAAAAGGATCAAGATGAGAAGAGCTGAAGGATCAGGATTTCAAAGGTTGGGAAAACCTTTTGGGTCAAATCCTAAAAGGATCAAGACGAGAAGAGCTGAAGGATCAGGATTTCGAAGGTTGGGAAAACCTTTTGGGTCAAATCCTAAACGGATCAAGATGAGAAGAGCTTAAGGATCGGGACTAAGGAAGAAGAAATGGCTAAAGTCTATTATTCTCAAATGTGACGACTCTGATTATGAACAGGTCGCACAAGTTAACGTTACATCCATTTCGTACAGCACAGATTACAGGGGATTTGAGTCTTATTCCCATCTTAGCTTGTCCCGAGGTGGACTAACATGTAACGTCATTCATGGGGAGATTGCATCCAATGAAGAAGGTCAATCTCAACAAGAAGACCAAGTGGCTCCAAATGTCCAAAAGCATCCACAGGATTTCATTGAGCTAGTTGAGCTAGCCCCACGAAAACTAGAGGATGGAGGCCAAGCAACTGTGGACGAGCTTCAAGATATTAACATTTGAACTGATGAGGATCCGAAACCAATCTTTGTCAGCGCCCTACTGTCTCCCGAAGAAAAAATGCAATATGAAAAATTGTTGCGTGAGTATAGAGATGTGTTTGCCTGGAATTACCAAGATATGGCAGGTTTGGATCCAAACGTGGCTGTGCATAAGCTGGCCGTATCCAAATACACAACACCAAAGAAACAATCGCTGCGACGCTCTCAACCCAAGTGAACTATCTAGATAAAAGCCGAAGTGGACAAACTAATAGAGGCTGGTTTTATTCGTGAAGTCCAATACCCATCATGGCTCGCGAACATTGTGCCTGTGAGAAAGAAGAATGGGAAACTTCGTATTTGTGTGAATTTTCGAGATCTAAATGACGCGTGCCCTAAGGATGAATTCCCGTTACCAATCACTGAACTCTTAGTAGATTCTGCCACTAGGTTTAGTGCGTTGTCATTTATGGATGGTTTCTCTGGTTACAACCAAATCAAGATGGACCCAGCAGACGAGGAGTTAACTGCTTTTCGCACGCCACAGGGAGTTTACTGTTACACTGTGATGCCTTTTGGTTTGAAAAATGCTGGTGCAACCTATAAAAGAGCCATGACTATCATCTTCAACAACATACTACATAAAGTTGTTGAGTGTCACGTTGATGACTTAGTTGTGAAGGCCAAGAATAGAGAGAATCATCTTGATGACTTATGAGCAATATTCATACGGCTTCGAGATCATCAGCTAAAGATGAATCCATTAAAATGCGCATTCGGAGTCACATCTGGAAAATTTCTCGAGTTTGTGGTCAGAGACCGAGGGCTTGAAGTCGACCCCGACAAGATTAAAGCGATTGTGGAGATGCCGCTACCAAGAAATTTACGAGAACTCCGTGGTTTGCAAGGAAGACTAGCCTACATCAGAAGGTTCATTTCCAATTTGTCAGGAAGATGCCAACCTTTCACAAGATTGATGAAGAAAGACGTCGCTTTTGTTTGGGACCCGACTTAACAAAATGCATTCAACAGCATCAAAGAATATTTGCTGATGCCGCCTATCTTGATGGCACCTGTTCAAGGAAGACCTTTGATATTGTACACTGCAACATTGGAGCGATCCCTTGGAGCGATGTTAGCACAAAAGAATGACGAAGGAAAAAAAAATGCCCGTTATTATATCAGCAGAACGTTGGTGGGGACAGAACACAACTATTTGGCCATTGAAAAGAATTGCCTAGCATTGGTGTTCACTGTGCAGAAATTAAGACATTATCTCATATCTCATTCGGTTACCTTGATCTCGAAGATTGACCCGCTGAAGTATATATTGTCGAAAACAGTGTTGTCATGGCGTTTAGCTAAGTGGGCAATGTTGTTAGCCCCATTTGACATAAAATTCGTGCCACAAAAGGGAATTAAGGGGCAAGCTATAGCTGACTTCGTGGCAGCACATCCCGTTCCTGATGACGAACAATCACCAGATGGCTTGCCAAGTGAGGAGGTACTTCACGTAGAAACGATACCATGGCAGTTGTATTTTGATGGAGCAACAAATCGAAAGGGGGCAGGCGTAGGCATTGTTTTTATCACACCCTCTGGCAGACTTATTCCTTACTCATTCGCTTTAACGGAACTTTGCTCTAATAATGTGGCTGAGTACGAGGCGCTCATCATTGGTCTCGAAATGGCCATAGAGATGCATATTGATTACTTGCAAGCGTTTGGTGACTCATAACTGATTGTCAGACAAATAAACGGTCAATATGAAGTTAGAAATGAAAATTTAGTGCCTTTGTACCAAAAAGCGAAATATTTAATGGGCCAGTTTTATGATATTGAAGTATCACATGTGCCGAGGTCTGAGAGTGATAAAGCTGATGCCCTTGCCAAACTGGCCGCTTCATTAACTCTATCTACCGAAAGAGAAATTCAAGTCACTATTGAGGAACGTCACCTGCTGATGCCAGCAATGGAGTGTCTAGACCAAGTGGAGATAATAAACTCAATCTCCGTTGATGAAAACAAAGAAGAGTCAGATTGGCGACAAACTTTGATTAAATATTTTGACACGGCATTCTACCTATTGATTCGAAGAAGAGGACGGAGATAAGAAGACGAGCACCTAAAATTGTGTTGAAAAATGACACTTTACATCGAAGGTCCTTTGATGGGATTCTACAGCGGTGTTTGTCTAAAGAAGAGGCCGCCCTAGCTCTCAAAGAAACACATTCTGGCGTATGTGGTGCTCACCAAGCCGAACCAAAGCTTGCTGATCAAGTCAAAAGGTTAGGCCATTATTGGCCGACCCTGGTGCAGGATGCAATGAAATTCTCAAAGACCTGCCAAGCTTGTCAAATACATGGAGATTTTATTCACCAACTACCACAACTTGTACACCCAAGTGTGTTGTCTTGGCCCTTTGACACGTGAGGCCTTGATGTCATGGGTCCATTTAAGCCTCCGTCATCCCGCCAGCATCAATATATACTTGCAGCGACGGATTACTTTTAAAAGTGGGCCGCAGCTATTGCACTAAGAGAAGTAGGGGTAAAAGAGGTTGCAGATTTCATTTGAGTTTAGTTGATCTACCATTATGGAGTCCCGTCGAAGATAATCTCCGATAATGCTCTTTATTTCAAAAGCCAACCGGTGGTCAGATTGTTCGAGAAGTACAAGTTAAAACACAGCTTCTCATCAAGCTATAATTTGTCATCCAACGGTCAAGCCGAAGCATTCAATAAGGTGCTTTGCAAAATCCTCAAGAAAATGGTCTTGAAAACAAGAAGGGACTGGCATGAACGATTACCTGAAGCTCTATGGGCATACTGAACTACAGTCCGAAATGCAACGGGATGCACGCCTTATAGTTTGGTATTCGGGTCCGAGGTAGTTTTGCCTTTGGAAATACAATTGCCTTCTCTAGGAATAGCCGTTCAGCTCACTGACCCAGAAGAAAATGTGAAGATCAAGCTAGCCGAGCTTGAAGCCCTGGATGAGCACAGATTAGCTACTCAACAAAGACTTGAAGTCTATCAAGCTCAAGTTGCTGGTGCATTCAATAGAAAGGTGAAGTTTAGCTAATTTTCTGTTGGTGACTTAGTTCTCACAGTCAGGCGGCCGATTGTTATAAACAGGAGGGCGCGAGGCAAGTTCGAGCCGAAGTGGGAGGGACCGTACATTGTCACAAAGGTCTCTCTGAAGGGTGCTCATGTACTGTTAAAGCCTGAGGGCGAAGTTGTATATTCTTGTGTCAAGGGGAAATTTGTGAAGAAATTCTTTACTTAGTCCAATGTAACAATAAAAAAAAAAAAAAAAAGTCTGGACAACTGAGTTGTAATGGACTACGGAAGGCTCGATCCCTTAAAAGGGTACGTAGGCAATCTAGTCATGAACTAGATCCAGCCCCAATAATAAATAAATTCCTTTTGCCTTGTTAAAATCTCAGAATGGCAGTAAGCCAACAAGTTAAACAGGCTCAACTCGACCCACATAACCAAATTCCTAATAAATTACATGACCAATCTATAGAGTATGTCGAAACAACACCCTAATGGCCCCCCAGTCAAGCCCAAACTCAAATGGATCCTAATTCAATCCCAAACTATAGACAAAATAAAGCATAACCCAACAGCTCAAATGACCAAACGACAAACAAGTGACTTCAATCCATCTCCAGAACATTTCAAACCAAAAAATCCCATTGACCATCAAGTTAAGTTCATCTCCAGATGAATTCCAATTCAATCAAAACTCCAAAAAAAAAAAAAAAAAAAAAAAAAAGAGGAAACCGAACCTTGCCAACCTCACACCAACTTCAAGACCACCCACTCTAAAGTTTTCTATGTAACTTGTGGGTGGTTATGGTCACAAGACCCCGAAAACAAAATACCCATTAACTTGAGTCACTCATGTAGGTGTAGCAAGTTCAACCGCAAAGTCGAGCCCTGCCCGTGTTCAAATCTTCACAAGCACAATGCTCGAGAGGGCAACTGTTATACCCAAAATTTTCACAATTTTAATATTCATCATAATATTTGATAAAGCCACATGTTATAAGACAACTCTAATTGGTTATAGGTAAACCCATACATATTGAAATATATTAAGTATAAAATGGGCTCATTGTCATATTATGAAAAATTAAAATGGGCCACCTCTTAGTAACATAAGCCCAAAGCAAAACATTAACCCACATATTTTACTAAGAAAAAAAAAAGAACGAAGAAAAAAAAAGGCAAAATTGAAAAAAAAAAAAAAGTGAAAACCGTTTAAACATGGGTGCTCATGCTGATGCATGCCCCCAAAACTAGGAAAGTGGGTTATAGGGGAAATTATCTTAGAGGGGTCTATAAATTAGGTCTTAAAGCTAAAAAAAAAAGGTGGGAAACATACCATTTAGCAAAAAAAAAAAAATTATACAGAGAGAAACATCATAGAGTAGAGAGAGAGAGAGAGAGAGAGAGAGGGAGGGAGAGAGGGAAGTCAGAGAAAAAATCAACAATTTGCAAGAAGCTTTAATTGTGGATAAGCGATATACGATTTCTCTATTTTGTTGAATTCTTAGCTTATATTTCTTAACTCCTAATTTCATCTTTCTAATTTTGATTCTATTTTCTCTACACCCCATCTCAAATGGGTTTTACACTCTTCAAAAAAAAATATTCTTTTTAATGAAATTCAAAAAAAAAAAATTTGTATCTTTCTAAACTATGGGGAAAACTTGATTTCTTCTAATTTTCTACACTCCATTTCATAAAAACAAAAATTAAAAAAAAAAAAGTGAGTTAGATTAAAAAAAAGTGTGAGACTGCAAAGAATTGAGGAAGAAGATGAAAGAAACAAAGAGGAGAGAGTTAATTAATTTTTTTTTATTTCTCTCTCTTGAAATTAAAAAAAAAAGAAATTTATTTTTAATACCTCTTTTAAATTTTAAAGAAGTGTTTTTAACCCATGATGTATTAAAAAATTCTATATGGGGGTGGTCTGAAAGGGTAGAAAATTTTAACCCACAGTGGATTGAAAAATCCTACGTGGGGGTGGGCCGAGAGGGTAGTAAATTTGACCCACGGTGGATTGAAAAATCTTACGTGGGGGTGTTTAACCCACGATAGATCGAAAAATCCTACGTGAGGGTGGCACGAGAAGGTAGTAAATTTTAACCCACGGTAGATTGAAAAATCCTACGTGGGGGTGTTTAACCCATGATGAATTTAAAAATCCTACGTGGGGGTGGCCCGAAAGGGTAATAAATTTTAACCCTCGGTGGATTGAAAAATTCTAGTTGGGGGTGTTTTAACCCACTATTGATTGAAAAATCCTACATGGGGTGGCTTGAAAGGGTGGTAAATTTTTGACCCACATCAGAATTAAAAGATTATACATGGGAGTTTTAACGGATTCCGATTGATGACGAAGCTTAAAAAAAAATGGATTTTTCAAGTCAGGCTTAATTCCAATCAAACTCTTCCGAATTTGTGAATTATGCTTAATGATTTTGTAAAATACCTTCTTATTTTTTTTAAGAAAAAAAATTAAAATAAAAAAAGGGAGGGGTGGTACTGTTGTACCGTACCCCCCTCCCCTAAATTTTTTTTAGAAAAAAGGAAAAAGAAAACTTGAAATGTCAGTCTGAAGTGGTTTGACCAAGAACAACTTAAAATTAAGGTTGATTTGACCAGGGTACTGATACACTTGATTTTTACATATTTTATTTTTCATTCCTGCCATATATTCGGCCTCTACATGTGTGTTTTTGTTGTACTCTAGGTACATTTTGGCTTAGAGTGCAACGGAGCAAACAAAGGTTGAAAAGTGGAAGATTCAAGCGTAATTGAGGCATAATTGAAGACTAATTTGAGAAACCCGGCCGCGTGTGCAAAATAAGTATCATCGGGTCAAGATTCGGTCAAAAAGAGTTTTTCCTTGGGTGCGTGAATCGATTGACCATGCATTTTGGCAATCGGTCAAGCTTAAAACGAGTAAAAGGATAAAAGAAGGGTATTTATGACCCAATATTTTGCTAATCTACTTATGTAACCACTTGGGTCACGTAGATCACTTCGAGAGCTTCGATTTGGTATATAATTTGGCCCAGAACGCATTACGGATCAAAAGTTACGCTCGTTTTAAGTTAATAGTGCAAGCTCCTAAGGGGACGTTGATCGATCTGTTTGACCACCGATCGATCGGGGATAGCACAGGACCAACCCTAAAGCACGCCCCATGTATAAATATAGAGGGGGAGACCTAATTTCACATCTTTTGCCACGCCTCCTCTCATCCTCTCCTTCCCGAAGCCGCTTCGAGATCCAAAGGGTTCTCAAATGCCGAAGCGCAGGTGGTTGGAGTACAAGGGGAATCAAAGCAAGGATCAAAGTCAACATCAATTGGGGGAGTTTTCAAATCTTAGTTCTATCATTATTGTTTTCTTTATTGGATTTCATGATGTTTCGAACTCCTATGGAAGAGTAGACTTTTAGTTTAGGGATGAAGGACAGGTAGCCGTCCGTATCCCAGATTTATAATTTATTGTAAACAATGGTTTTGTTATGTTATATACGCATCACTGGGGAGAATTTATGATCGTTGTTTGGTTTTCTTTCCGTGAACTTGTAGCCATGTTAAGATTTCCAAATTATTAGCATTAGTTTACGAGCTTGTAGCCTAGACCATAGCATAACTGGTTTTCACGCGTGGTTAGGGTTGTGGTTGTACCCCACCCTAAACACAATCTTTATACAAATTAATATTTGGTTAGGAGTGACAAAAGAATTAAGTAGTGCTAATGAGATAACCTATGCTTCATGTAGGAGTGATATTAGACTAGTTCATTACCCGAAGCCCTAATTTAAGTACTAACCCAGGCTTAGTGCTTGTAGCCTAAGCCTCCTAAACCATTGTCATAGTGGAATATAATGATGGGATCCGAGTAATACTACCTTGAATTCATTCCCTAAACTAACCTCAATGAATTGACACTTTTAGTTTATCGTCATATTTGCTATTTTAGTTAACAAATCTTTTAAACCCACTCAAATTTCGATTTCAACCGCACGTTAATAACAAAATCCAACCTAACTCCGATTCCCTGCAGATACGACCCGTATACCCGATTTAGCTACGACGATCTCGTACGCTTGCAAGTAAACGGTTTTAAAACATACATTTAAAACACATCAAGTTTTTGGTGCCGTTGCCGGGGACTCGGTTTGCTAAGTTGGAATTTAAGATTAACGGACTTTGTTTCGTTTGCTTTTTGTTTATTGCCTTGAGTAATTTTTCATAGTTATTTTTCTTTTTCTTGAGTCATCAGTCGAGGTCAGCGTGGATCCATCCTAGCTTCGATATTGCATGCACGGTAGACGTTCGCTTGATCCTAAATTGTTACCTTACATCCCCGAAATTGAGTGGACTTTGTCTACCGTGAGGCGATTAGAAGCGAGTGAGAGTACACAATGAACCATGGCTAATAACGAACTACGTGCTATTGGGGATCACTTCATCCCCAAAACGTACGTTGCGCCCGCTAGAGTTGCGTTACCTGCTGTGGGTAACGCCAACTTCGAACTTAAACCTGGGATTATCAACATGCTTCCCACATTTTATGGGAAGCAAATTGAGAGCCCATACGAGCAACTTGACGCATTCCTCGAAATATGTAAAACCTGTCATTATCAAGGTGTCTCGAATGATGCGATTAGACTACGTCTTTTTCCTTCTCGTTAAAAGATGTGGCTAAGAGGTGGTTTAAGTCCCTACCCAGGGGTGAAATCACCACTTGGAATGACCTTCAACAGCGTTTCTTAGTCAAGTTTTTCCCTAAAGTTAGAACGATGGCTATTAGACGCGCTATAAACAGTTTTGAACAAAAAGACCAGGAGCAGTTTCACGAGTGTTGGGATAGGTCCAAGGAACTTCTTAGAAGCTGTCCCCACCATGGGTCACCTAAGTGGGCTCTTGTCCAAAACTTCTACGATGGTCTCAGTGCATCAAACAAGCAAATGGTAAATGATTCATGCGGGAGAGCATTTAACCAACAAGGCAAGGACTAGGCCTGGACGCTTTTCGCGCCTCAATGAACATTCCCTCGACTAAGCCTCTTCTGCGAGGGTGGTTAGGGGAAACACGCGTGGTGTCTACGAGGTAGCACCCCAAGATGATGTTAATTTAAGACTAGATGCACTTAGTAGAAAGATGGACAAGATGATGAGTTTAAATGCAAATCCCACTAATGTGCATCCAGTTAATGCAGCCGAATCATCATCTGAGGGTATTACTCCATGCAGTATTTGTTTAGGAGAGGATCATTCTGTTTTTGAGTGTTTATATCCGTCACAGTTTCCCAAGTATGTGCAGGACCAGGCTTATGCAGTGCAGGAGTACTCGAGGAACAACAATCCGTACTGGTGGACATATAATCCAGGGTGGCGCAACCATCCCAATTCACATGGAAGCAGAACACAAATCAGAACCCAGCCATGAGACAACCAGCACCAGGATTTGCAGGTAAGGCACACCCTCCTAGTTTCCACGGAGGGCAAAGGTATGGCTCTTCCTCTCACCCTCCAGTTCCTAATGCTAATCGAGCACCCGAACCTCCGAGCTACACTTCTCAGTTTGAGGAACGTATGCTCCGCTTTATGGAGGAAAATGAACAATTGGTTTACTCTCATTCACAGTCGATTTCTAAGTTAGAGAACCAACTAGGACTGTTAGCTCAGGCCATGAACAGGAGAGAGGAAGGGAGGTTACCCTCCCAAACTCTCGCTAATCCCAGGGGAGCAACTAATCCTAACCTTAGCCAGGTCACTCATGAGCAGGCTAAGGTTGCCTTAGCCACGGGTGAGGATGATTTGAGAGAAGTAGAGATAGAAGTTGAGCGGGAGGATGGAACTCCAAACCCCATTACTAATAAGGATGGAGTGCCCACACCTTTGCTGGGCTCATCTCCCGAACCAATTGTTCCTTTTCCTACGGCTCTGTTAGGACCGAAAAGGAAGGACGACCCAAGGAGAGATGAGTTACTGAACTTATTTAAGGACGTGAAGATCAACTTACCGTTGATCGAAGCTATTAAACACATCCCTATGTATGCCAAGTTCCTCAAGGACCTTTGCACCAAAAAGAAGCGCGCGCAAGCGCATATCCCGAATAAGGTTCGGCTCACCGAGAAGGTGAGCAGTATTTTAGTATCAGGCGCCCCACTCAAGTTTCAAGACCCCGGGGCTTTTACAGTTCCATGCATCTTAGGAGAGCGTTACACTAGCAGAGCCTTGCTAGATCTAGGAGCGAGTGTAAACCTCATCCCTTACTCAGTTTTTTGGGAATTGGGTATCGGAGACCTTAAGCTAATGAATGTTACACTTTAGTTGGTTGATAGGACAGAGCGAGTACTTCGTGGGATAGTGGAAGGTGTACTTGTCAAGGTTGATAAGTTTATCTTCCCTGTTGATTTTCTCGTCTTAGATATAGACCCTACTCCTAGGCAAAAGCACACTACTCCCATTATTCTAGGTCGACCGTTCCTAGCAACGGCCGACGCTGTGATTCATTGTAGGATGGGAGTGTTGGAGGTTTCTTTTGGAAATCTCAAGGACAAATTGAAGGTCTCGATTTTTGTTCGACATCCTGAGACTGAGGACGAGTTGGAATGCTATAGGGTTGATGATATTGACCCTTTGGTAGAGCTGGGTAAACCCGATTTTACTAAAAGTGATTATTGTAATAGTGTCCCTGTTTGTGTCGATAGCTGTACTTCATCACCCATACCCAGTAGGCTAGAGATTTGCTACCTGTATGCCTGTAATGTTTTCCTCCTTGCTAGTCACGGGTCTAAAAACTTTGTTGGGTTTGGGGATCATCCCTACTGGGTCAACCTTAGTTCTACGGCAGACACTGCCTCGGATTTTGGTTGACATTGTGCTCTAAACTGCGTCCGGCTGAAGACGTTAAACTTTACACTCTTGGGAGGCAACCCAACCTATCTTTAGTTTTGTTTTATTTTATTAATTATTATTTTTTTTAGCATGAACTCTCTTTCAATTGCAGATCCGTTTATTATCCCTCCTATGATAACTTTGTTTCTCTTTTACTTAACACTTGTACGCTCTTTATTTCTAACACTACTAACAAGTCTGTTTAGAATCATGTCTTCTATGTCTTCGATTTTAGCTTGCTACCTCCATCTTTCTTCTTTGGATTTGCTCAACACATGTCGCTGAATATGTCACACCTCAGGTCGTCTCTTTCCTTTCCTTGCTTGAATTTATTTTTGTCGATTTGCATTGAGACAATGCAAGGTTTGGGTTTGAGGATGGCAGATGAGAGCGAACTTCTGTTTGTCCTTTAAAGCTTCATTTGGCTTAAATTAGCTACATTTTTGAAGGCATAAATGAGTCTAAGGTTTTTTGTGACCCTTTTTGTCGACTAGTTGTGAGATGTACTTTAATGATTAGAATGTTTATGAGATGAGATTATTGTTAGATCAGACTTTTGAATCCATATTTTTGTCTTTTAACTAGTAAGTGAGATTATTACTTTTCACCCTTAATCTTGTGGCATATCCTACTATTTGGGTCGAAATAATGGTAATAACTTTAGGAATAGGAATCCACTATTCTGCTTCTAACAATGTTGAAATCAATTTTACATTTCTTTATCTTGAGTAACCCAAAAAAATAGAAAAAAAGTGACTAGTTGGTTTTTGTAGCCCCTGTGTCTCGAGCAAGTAAGCTCATAGGGGTATCTTAAAACCTGGTACCTTGAGCCAACTAGGTCGGGAGCTGTCCGTCGAAAGCTCGCTACATGGGCCATAGGGAAAGCTTAAGAAGAATCAACTTTGGAGTTCCTAAAATAAGCACTAATACCCAAAAAAGGTGCGTGCTAACGGATTAGGTTGTGGGTCCTTAAGACTCGAGCCATTAGGTCCGTAGGGGTCTCTTAAAACCTGGTACCTTGATCCAACTGGATCGGGAGCTGTCGGCCAAAAACTCGTTACATGGGTCTGAGGAAGACACACCTAACCAAGCGAAAAAAAAAGAAAAAGAAAAAGAAAAAAAAGAAGGGAGGAAAACAGGAGAGAAAAGAGAAGCATTTTGATTTCACTATTGATTAGCGATGAAGGGTTAGGATAACTTGTTCCTTTACTTATTACCTTTATGTCTTCTTAAAGTTGGAGGGTTTTGAAGTAAGACGAAGGGGAGAGAAGTTCTAAGATCACTCACTAGTAAAAAGACCTTAATGACGGAGACTTAAGTTAGAAGTAGTGCAATAATAACGTCACATAAAGATTCGCTACTCTCAAGTATAGTCTCAAATATGATTGAATAATAATTTTTACAAGTGACCTTTGCGGTTAAATGCCTGAATCGACTTTTCTGCCAGTATCTAGTTTAAATTGAATCTTGCTTGAGGACAAGCAAGGTGTGGGCTTGGGGATGTTGATGCACTTAATTCTTACATATTTTATTTCCCATTCCTGCCATGTATTCGGCCTTTACATGTGTGTTTTTGTTGTAATCTAGGTACATTTTGGCCAGAGCAAACAAAGGTTGAAAAGTGGAAGATTCAAGCGTAATCGAGGCATAATTGAAGACTACTTTGAGAAATCCGACCGCGTGTGCAAAATAAGTACCCATCGGGTTAAGATTCGGTCAAAAAGAGTCTTTCCTTGGGCACGTGGACCGATTGACCATGCATTTTGGCAATCGGTCAAGCTTAAAACGAGTAAAAGGCTAAAAGAAGGGTATTTATGACCCAATATTTTGCTAATCTACTTATGTAACCACTTGGGTCACGTATATCTCTTCAAGAGCTTCAATTTGGTATATAATTTGGCCCATAACTCATTACGGATCAAAGGTTACGCTTGTTTTAAGTTAACTGCGCAAGCTGCTAAAGGGGCGTCGATCGATCGAGGATGGCACGGGACCAACCCTAAAGCATGCCCCATGTATAAATATAGAGGGGGAGACCTAATTTCACATCTTTTTCCATGCCTCCTCTCATCCTTTCCTTCCCGAAGCCGCTACGAGATCCAAAGGGTTCTCGAACACCGAAGCACAGGGGGTTGGAGTACTAGGGGAATCAAAGCAAGGATCAAAGTCAACATCCATTGGGGGAGTTTTCAAATCTTTAGTTCTATCATTATTGTTTTCTTTCTTGGATTTCATGATGTTTTGAGCTCCTATGGAAGAGTAGACTTTTAGTTTAGGGATGAAGGACGGGCAGCCGTCCGTATCCCAGATTTATATTTTATTGTAAACAATGGTTTTGTTATATTATATACGCACCCTTGTGGAGAATTTATGATCATTGTTTGTTTTTCTTTGCGTGAACTTGTAGCTATGTTAAGATTTCCAAATTATTAGCGTTAGTTTACGAGCTTGTAGCCTAGATAATAACATAACTGGTTTTCAAGCGTGGTTAGGGTTGAGGTTGTACCTAACCCTAAATACAATCTTTATAGAAATTAATATTTGGTTAGGAGCGACAAAGGAATTAGGTAGTGCTAATAAGATAACATATGCTACATGTAGGAGTGATATGATAGGTTATGCCTTTAGACTTGTTTATTACCCTAAGCCCTAATTTAAATACTAACTCAGGCTTAGTGCTTGTAGCCTAAGCCTCCTAAACCTTTGTCACAGCAAAATATAATGACGGGATACAAGTAATACTACCTTGAATTCATTCCCTAAACTAACCTCAATTGAATTGATACTTTTAGTTTATCGTCAGTTTTGCTATTTTAGTTAACAAATCATTTAAACCAACTCAAAACTCGATTTCAACCACTCGTTAATAACAAAATCCAACTTAACTTCGTTCCCTGCGGATACGACCCGTATACCCAATTTAGCTACGCCGATCTCGTACGCTTGCGAGTAAACGGTTTTTAAATGCACATTTAAAACACATAAGGTACAAAATGACATAAAAGAACTTGAGCTCTAGGTTCAAACGAAGTATAAAAAAAAAAAATAAAAAAAAAAAAGAGAGAGAGAGAGAAGTAGAAGAAATATTAATGTGTTGGACATAATATACTTTAATCAGCTAAATGGGATCCAACATCTCTAAATTAAACCTGACAAAAAATCGAACTATGAATGGCTTGATCCCTTAAAGCAGTACGTAAGCAACCTATTTCAGGTGCAGCCCAAATAATAAATAAACTCCTTTTTTCTCATGGGAATAATATTAAGTCAATATTCCAATTAGTTGACTCGACTCGATTTGACTCCGGCAACCTATACCAAATGACTTTTACGTCCAACCCAAAACAAAATACCTCTAATGCCCAGTCCAAACTCAAAACGACTCCCTTGTCAAGAGCTAAATTCAGAATAACCTAAACCTCAAATTGACTTCTATGTCACACTCAAACCTCAAATTGACTTTCATGTCTTACTTAAACCCAATTTTATGCCAAACTCAAATATAAAAAGAGCTTCTAAGCCAAATTTAAACACAAAACCAAATTCCTAATCCAAACTGACTCCCATTTCAAGACAAAATTTAAAGTAAATCCCACATCAATTTTAAATCATAAATTCCAAAACTAAGTCAAGGTGTCCTCCAAATTAAATTCAAATTTAAATTATGTTTCTATCAATTTTAAGCCTAAGTAAAACCCTAAATCCAAATCAATATAAGTCAAACCCCAAATCCAAATCAATACGAGTCAAACCCCATATCCAAATCAATACGAGTCAAACCCTCAATTCAAATTAATTCCAGATAAATTCCATGTCAAACTCCAATTCAAATAAATTTCAAGTCAAACCCCGATATAAAAAATGACTTCCCGATAAAACTAAAACTCGAGACTACTTTCAAGCCAAATAAACGGAGATTGCTTCCAAATCCAAACCAAATTATTTCTCGACCAAACCAAAATCCAAATTTTCAAACCAAGTCCAAATTCTCAAGTCCAAGCTAAACTAAAACCAAATCAAGTTCAACATGATCTTCAAGTCAAACCTAAACCCAAGCTAAACTCCAATCCAAAAAGACTTCCAAGTCAAACCTAAATCCAAAATACCTTTTGAGTCAAACCTAAGTACAAATGACTCCTAAGCCAAGACTAAACCCAAATAACCTTCAAATTGAGCCTTCCAAAATACAAATAAACCTCAAACGTCTCTTGTGGACTTAAACCAATTAATCGTCTATTCACCTAGTCGATTGATTAAAACATAAACATACCATCAATCGCAATCAAAGGGTATTCTCCTAAGGGAGATGTAATTAAGGGTGTACATCACCTTGGATAGGGTCGTTTCCCAAATTAATAAAATCTATGTACACCTTGTATATAGGGAAATTCATGTTTTGAAAATTCCATAGTTTTGTTCAACACTCTCACTCAATTTTTCTCTGTCTCCTCAAATTTGGGCAAAGTTTAAGGCACTCCTACCTAGAAATTAACGAGTGCACGTTAAGAGTTGGATCACGTTAATCCTGGAGGATGGCCGCCGGTTATATTGTGTGCATCGGAGCAGCGGCGAAATCATCTTTTACGATAGTGGCCTTTACCACGACGCGATATCATCGTTTTTATAAGATCTTTCTAATTGCTCTCTCGTAGTTTCAATGTGCGTTGATATGCTTGAAAATTAGTCAATTTTTAAACAATTATTGGATTGCTATGTTTAGATAATTATTTCTGAATTTTTTGCAATTTTTTCGGTATTTTTTTGGCTGTTGTATTTCTGCATTTTTTACTGTAGTATTTCAGTATTCTCGCAGTATTTTTCACTGTGTTTCACTGTTATTTGTCAATTTTTTCTAACAATATAAAAACGAATATGTATATCATAGCAATAAGGATTCCATCCTTTACACATACAAAGAATATTTATATGCGTGATTGGACTAGATAGATTTAAAAAAATTGAGAATGTCTACATATTAATTAATTTAATGAGATCTTTTGTTGAATTTATAAGACATATCAAATTAAAATTTTTGTATCCTCTTGATATTTCTTATGTAGGCCTTGAAAACGTGGGTAGGTTAAACATTATACCTAAACTTCAATGAGATTGGCATTTATACATTAAAGTAAAGGGTGAGCTTGTTATAATGAAATAAAAAAAAATGTCGGATAATTGCCTAGCTCGGATATCACTGTTGGCGGTTCCAACAGCTTTGCCCTCGATGTGGCCACAACATAAAATTAAAATAGGGAAAAAGATCACAAAGACCACAATTTATCAAATCCGAAGCCTCGATAATGGTGTTTCTATGCGTGGCGGTCAAAGCCATACCCATCGGCCCTTGATGGTGGCGATGGTCTGCCGCCTATGGTAGCCGTGTATTAGTTGGGGAGAGAAAGTGGCGCATTTGAGCTCTGGGTTATATTGCTATTTGAGCCCAGTTGGGCCCTATCTAATATTAGGGAAATCGTACAAAATAGACCCCCAACCCATTCTTTAATCTTTTTCCAACCCCTCTTTCATAAAACCAATCTTTTTGGACCATTTTGCCCTTTTCAATCTATTCCCTCCCGTTCATTTCTCTCTCTTCTCTACAATACTCCTCATTTAATGCAAAAGGATTAATGTTTTACTTTTTATTAGTTATGTTGCTTTTCATTCTCTCTCTCCCTTCTGTTTCCAGCCATTCATTCTCTCTCTCCTTTCACTGTATTAACCATTTGTCTTCCTTCTCTCATCTCTCATTCTCTCTTCGTGCTTCTTCTTTTATTTTTGAATTCCTGAGCTCCATTCTTAACGTCCTGCGTGATTCCTTGCCCTAATTGGGCCCTTGGATAGTTGTTTGTGGTGGCTTTGGAAGAAGAAGAAGGCTTTGTAAGAACAGGTTTGAAGGATTTTGGCATTGCGGTAGGTTCAAGGTTAAGTCATTACACATTTCACGGTTTTCCGATCAGACATTGAAGGTAAAATGATCACGTCATGCATTGGTCGTTAATGGATCTCTATCATATGGTGTTATTGTGTTTTAAGTCGTTTGTGGTATATGATCAATCATACACCGTGTATGATTGGTGTAAATGGTGAAATATCACTTTTTATTGGTGGTTTCAAGTCTTTAATAGTGTATGATTAATCATACACTGTGGATGATTTGTTTAAAAGGTGTATTATCATGGTATGTTGGTATGTATTAAGTCATTAATGATGTATGATCAATCATACACCATGTATGATTGGTTTAAATAGTGTATTATCATGGTATGTTGGTGTGTATTAAGTCATTAATGGAGTATGATCAACTATACACCATGTATGATTGATTTAAATGGTGTATTATCATGGTATGTTGGTGTGTATTAAGTCATTAATAGCGTATGATCAATCATACACCGTGCATGATTTGTTTAAATGGTGTTGTATCATTTTGTGTTGGTTTGTTTTAAGTCATAATGGTATATGATCAATCATACACCGTGTATGATTGGTTAAATTGGTGTATTATCATGGTACGTTTGTATGTATTAAGTCATTAATGGTGTATGATCAATCATACACCATGTATGATTAGTTTAAATGGTGTAATATCATTTTGTGTTGGTGTGTTTTAAGTCATTAATTGTGTATGATCAATCATACACCGTGTATGATTGGTTTAAATGGTGTAATATCATTTTGTGTTGGTGTATTTTAAGTCATTAATGGTGTATGATCAATCATACACCGTTTATGATTGGATTAAATGGTGTATTATCATGGTATGTTGGTGTGCATTAAGTCATTACTGGTGTATGATCAATCATACATCGTGTATAATTGGTTTAAATGATGTAATATCATTTTGTGTTGGTGTGTTTAAAGTCATTAATGGTGTATGATCATACACCATGTATGATCGGTTTAAATAGTGTATTATCACGGTATGTTGGCATGTATTAAGTCATTAATGGTGTATGATCAATCATACACCGTGTATGATTGGTTTAAATGGTGTATTATCATGATATATTGGTGTGTATTAAGTCATTAATGGTGTATGATCAATCATACAACATATATGATTGGTTTAAATGGTGTATTATCATGGTATGTTAGTATGTATTAAGTCATTAATGGTGTATGATCAATCACGTACCGTGTATGATTGGTTTAAATGGTGTATTATCACGGTATGTTGGTGTGTTTCAAGTGATTAATGGTGTATGATCAGTCATGCATCGTGTATGATTGGCATAAATGGTGTGAAATCAACTTGTTTTAGTGTGTTTAAGGTATATAGTGGTGTACGATCAATCATACACCGTGTATGATAGGTTTTAAGGGTGTAATATCATTTTGTGTTAGTGTGTTTTGAGTCATTAATAGTGTATGAGCAATCAAAAACCATATATGATTGGTTTAAATGGTGTATTATCATGGTATGTTGGTGTGTATTAAGTCATTAATGGAGTGTGATTAATCATACACCATGTATGATTGGATTAAACGGTGTAATATCATTTTGTGTTGGTGTGTTTTAAGTCATTAATGATATATGATCAATCATACACCGTGTATGCTTGGTTTAAATGGTGTATTATCATGGTACCTTGGTGTATATTAAGTCATTAATGGTGTATGATCAATCATACACCACGTATGATGGGTTTAAATGGTGTATTATCATGCTATATTGGTGTGCATTAAGTCATTAATAGTGTATGATCAATCATACAACATGTATGATTAGTTTAAATGGTGTATTATCATGGTATGTTGTTGTGTATTAAGTCATTAATGGTGTATGATCAATCATGAACCATGTATGATTGGTTTAAATGGTGTATTATCAAGGTATGTTGGTGTGTTTCAAGTGATTAATGGTGTATGATCAGTCATACACCATATATGATTGGCCTAAATGGTGTGAAATCAACTTATTTTAGTGTGTTTTAAATATATAGTGGTGTACGATCAATCATACACAGTGTATGATAGGTTTTAAGGGTGTAATATCATTTTGTGTTAGTGTGTTTTAAGTCATTTATAGTGTATGATCAATCATAAACCATGTATGATTGGTTTAAATGGTGTATTATCATGGTATGTTGGTGTGTATTAAGTCATTAATGGAGTGTGATTAATCATACACCATGTATGATTGGTTTAAATGGTGTAATATCATTTTGTGTTGGTGTGTTTGAAGTCATTAATGGTGTACGATTAATCATACACCGTGTATGCTTGGTTTAAATGGTGTATTATCATGGTATGTTGGTGTATATTAAGTCATTAATGGTGTATGATCAATCATACGCCGTGTATGATTCATTTAAATGGTGTATTATCACGGTATATTAGTGTGTATTAAGTCATTAATGGTGCATGATCATTCATACACCGTGTATGATTTGTTTAAATGGTGTATTATGTCATTAATAGTGTATGATCAATCATATACCATGTATGATTGGTTTAAATGGTGTATTATCATGGTATGTTGGCGCGTGTTAAATCACTAATGGTGTATAATTAATCATACTCCATGTATGATTGGTTTAAATGGTGTAATATCATTTTGTGTTGGTATGTTTTAAGTCATTAATGGTGTATGCTCAGCCATACACCATGTATGATTGGTTTAAATGGTGTGAAATCATTTTCAGTTGGTGTGTTTTAAGTCACTAATAGTATATGATCAATCATATACCATGTATGATTGGTTGAAATGGTGTGAGATTATACTGTGTTGGTTTGTTGTAAGTCACTAATGGTGCATGATTAATCATACACTGTATATGATTGGTTTAAATTTTATGAGATTATTCTGTGTTGGTATGTTTTAAGTCACTAATTGGTGACATTGTTCTGCAGTGAAAGCAACTGGAGCAAAAGTCTCTTGTGCTTCAAGGACTGAAGGTGTGGTTTCTGAAATAATAATGTTATTGGCTGTAGGAGCATTATACTATGACTTAAGTTTTCCCTTGTATCCAGGTGGAAAACCATGTAGCTTATAGCAAATTATTTGAAGTACAAAGAATCGAAAGAAAATAATTGTATTGTATTAACGTGTTGCTATCTCTCTTCAAAAAACTTGTTGCTATCGATTACGACATATCTCACCTTATATACATGATGAATACATAGGAAGAAGCTAACTAACAATGACTTAAGTTAGTTAAATAACTAGGATATAATTGGCCATAGTTAATTAACTAACCAACTATACAATTATCTCTAATATAATATACAATTTTATTGCTATTAATAGCAATTACAATATAAAAAAAAATTAATTCTGCATTTAATTCAAGGGAGGGACATGATAAGAATGATATCTGGGGTTTGTAGACTTTCCTTCACCACTTAGGTGCAATGCAATGGGATTTTTACATGTTGAGCGATTATGCTCGTGCTCCTTGCATCGACTACACCTTTGAGATACGCGTTCCTCACCTTCTGATTGATCATACACCACAAATTACTTGAAACGTACTAACACAAGATGATTTCACACTATTAAAACCTATCATACACGGTGTACCATTGATCATACACCACTAATTACTTGAAACAATCTTAGAAAAGTTGATTTCACTCCATTAAAACCTACCATATACGGCATATGAATGATCATATACCACTAATTACTTGAAACACACCTAGACAAGATGATTTTACACCGTTAAACATATCATACACGGTGTATGCTTAAACGTACACCACTAATCACTTGAAATGCATCTAGAGTGTATGACTGATCATACACCACTATTTACTTAAAACACATTAAAACAAGTTGATTATACACCCTTGAAACCTATCATACACAATGTATGATTGATCATACACCACTATTTACTTAAAACACACTAAAACAAGTTGATTTTACACCAATTAGACCTATCATACATGGTGTATGATTGATCATGCACTACTATTTATTTAAAAAACAATAAAACCAGTTAATTTCACACGATATAGACCAATCATACAGGGTGTATGATTGATCATACACCACTATTTACTCAACATACATTAAAACAAGTTGATTTTGTACCCTCAAAACCTATCATACACGGTGTATGATTGATTATACACCACTATTTACTAGAAACACATTAAAAATAGTTGATTTACACCATTTAAACCAATCATACATGGTGTATGATTGATCATATACCATTAATCACTTGAAACACACCAACATACCACGATAATACACCATTTAAGCCAATCATACACGGTGTATGATTGATCATATGCCATTAATGAGCTAATACATACCAACATACCATGACAATACACCATTTAAACTAATCGTATACGGTGTATGATTGATCATACACCATTAATAAATTAATACACACCAACATACCATGATAATACATCATTTAAACCAATCATACACGGTGTATGATTGATCATACACTATTAATGACTTAATACACGGCAACATACCATGATAATATACCATTTAAACCAATCATAATCATACACCATTACTGACTTAAAACACACAAACACAAAATGATATTACACCATTTAAACCAATCATACATGGTGTATGATTGATCATACACCATTAATGACTTAATATACACCAACATAACATGATAATACACCATTTAAACCAATCATACACGGTGTATGATTGATTATACACAATTTATGACTTAATACACACCAACATACTATGATAATACCCCATTTAAATAAATCATACACGGTGTATGATTGATCATACACCATTAATGACTTAAAACACATCAACACAAAATGATAATACACCATTTTAAACCAATCATACACGGTGTATGATTAATCATACTCAATTAATGACTTAATATATACCAACATACCATGATAATACAGCACTTAAACCAATCGTACACAGTGTATGATTGATCATACACCATTAATGACTTAAAAAACACCAACACAAAATGATATTACCCCCTTAAAACCTATCATACACGGTGTATGATTGATCATACACCACTATTTACTTAAAACACACTAAAACAAGTCGATTTCACACCATTAGACCAATCATACACGATGTATGATTGATCATACACCATTAATCACTTGAAATACACCAACATACCATGATAATACACCATTTAAACCAATCATATACAGTGTATGATTGATCATACACCATTAATGACTTAATACATACCAACATACCGTAATAATAGATCATTTAAACCAATCATACACGGTGTATGATTGATCATAAACCATTAATGACTTAATACACGCCAACATACCGTGATAATATACCATTTAAATCAATTATACATGGTGTATGATTGATCATACACCATTAATGACTTAAAACACACCAACACAAAATGATATTACACCATTTAAACCAATCATACACCAAAAATGACTTAATACACACCAACATACCATGATAATACAACATTTAAACCAATTATACACGGTGTATGATTGATCATACACCATTACTGACTTAAAATACACCAACACAAAATGACATTACACCATTTAAACCAATCATACATAGTGTATGATTGATCATACACCATTAATGACTTAAAACACCAACACAAAATGATAATACACCATTTAAACCAATCGTACACGGTGTGTGATTGATCATACACCATTAATGACTTAATACACACCAACATACCATGATAATACACCAATTTAATCAATCATACATGGTGCTATGATTGATCATAAACCGTTATGACTTAAAACACACCAACACAAAATAATATTATACCATTTAAACCAATCATACACAGTGTATGATTGATCATACACCATTAATGACTTAATACACACCAACATACCATGATAATACACCATTTAAATCAATCATATACGGTGTATGGTTGATCATACTTCATTAATGACTTAATACACACCAACAAACCATGATAATACACCATTTAAACCAATCATACGCGGTGTATGATTGTTCATACACCATTAATGACTTAATACACACCAACATACCATGATAATACACCTTTTAAACCAATCATATACAGTGTATGATTAATCATACACCGTTAAATACTTGGAACAACCAACAGAAAGTGATATTTCACCATTTACACCAATTATACACGGTGTATGATACAAATGACTTAAAACACACTAACACCATATGATAATGATCCCTTAATGACCAATGCATGAAATGATCACTTTACCTTCACTGTCTTATCTAAAAACCGTAAAATGTGTAATGACTCAACTTTGAACCTACCGCAATGCCACAATGCTTCAAACCTGTTCTTACAAAGCCTCATTTTTCTTCCCAAGCCACCACAAACAACTGCCCAAGGGCACAAGTAGGACAAGGAATCACGCAGGACACTGAGAATGGAGCTCGAGAATTCGAAAATAAAAGAAAAAGAAGCAAGAAGAGAGACTGAGAGATGAGAGAAGGAAGACAAATTGTTAATACAGTGAAAGAAGAGAGAGAATGAATGGGTGGGAAGAGAAGGGAGAGAGAGAATGAAAAGCAACATACTGACAAAAAGTAAAAAAGTAATACTTTTGCATTAAATGAGGGGTATTGTAGAGGAGAGAGAGAAATGAACGGAAGGGGATAGAATGAAAAGGGCAAAATGGTCCAAAAAGATTGGTTTTATAAAAGAGGGGTTGGAAAAAGATTAAAGGAGGGGTTGGGGGTCTCTTTTGCACGATTTTCCAATATTAAAAGGAAAAAGGCCTTTAATTTAGGACCATTTTGAGGCTCAAGCACTATTGCCCATTTTACTACCTTTAAATCTAAACATAACGGGAAGTCATATGTTAGGTCTGATTAAAATTAGACTCAAAAGAAAAATAAATAAATAAAATCAGGTGGTGCTAAATAATTTTAGACCTATGATTTTGAAGTTGACAATTGAAATATTATCTAAATTAAGTAGTCATATTTCTGACAATTTAAATATTTTAATATTTATATCTATGAGATATGTTTTCAAGCATAAATGTTATAACTAGGACAATGTTGCCTAATTTAATATGAACAAGTTTTCAAATTTTGATGTGAAGTTTTATCCCCACATACGTAGATAGAAAATCATTGTATCTGTTTTAGTTTTGCCATCCTATGTAATGCACATATTAAGCCACCTTTGTTATTGAGATGAAATCAAATTCCCATGACTTACACCATGATTTAACGAAACGTGCGGGCATTGTCTTTAGGACAATATTGATTATTTTGCAACTTGTTATGTAAAATATGTTATTTGGACTTTTAAAAGGACAATGTAAATTACATGTTCGCCAGGTATGGTACTCTGCCTTAGTAATGATAAGTGAAAAACTGTAACTTTATGTGTTTAGTTTATTGCCAACTGAGTGTTTAAAAAAAAAAGAAAAGGAAAAAAAGTACAACATAAGTACTTGAGGTGGCGGTGTTTGATACTGAACAAGATTAATATGATAAATAAACAAGGGTATGTAAGAGACCCAAGACCTTTGAGGAGGTCATGAAATCTGTGGATTTCAGTTCTAGAAAGAGGTTATTAACAATAAATTATTGTCAATAATAAATACACATAGTAATTGTTAGACATATTCTTAAAGGCTGTAAATCGATTGGAGGAGGAATGGGTATTTAAAACAAATTGAAGATTAATGTTTTCATAAATAAGTTTAAAACAAAATTAGTAAACTTGTGTATCCTAATACGAGCTTAAATAAACTCTCAAAGAGTGACATCAAAATTTGACATAACCTTGGTCATATGGTGCTGGTACTACTGTTGTGTGGCTGACCATGCTGTACGAAAATTAAATTATGTGTTTTTTCAATTTTCTATGTGATTGTTGTAGTTAATGCGTGCTTAATGCTTGAGGTCGATTGTGAAATTGAGCCTTGAACCTGGGATTGGCTAACTCTTATGTTAGGCATGCCTAGTTGGACAATCTTGAATCCTTTAGGTTAGTAGAGCATTGCATGTTTGAGTTCTAACCATGAATTTAGATCTTGTATGTGAGAATTGAATTTTCTTGAATATTTTGGATGACCTAAGTGAAATAAGTTGATTCTTGTAAAGGGCTAGTAGGACTTGTGAGTTCTTGGAGATCTATGTGTAATTTTGTGTATCAGTCTGCATGTTGATATGTCTCATGTATTTCCCATGGCTATGCCTGAAGCAAGATGAATATGTTGTTACTTGTTGCTTGAAATAATAATAAACATGTTTATGGACTATTTTTCATGCTGAATATGCTGTTGGTTTGCTGCTGAATGTTGATGCTCATACTGAATTTGGTGCTGTCCATATTGGTTTTGGGCTATATGTTGTGCATATTATGACTGGTAGCCGCTTAATTTTTTGCTGTACTATTTTATACTTGTTGTTATGGGCTATAAGATGTAGTGCAGCTGCTGTTCTCTAGGCATTTTACTGTTGTTTTAAGTTGTAATGCTGAATTTCGGCTTATGATTGGGAAAAACATGATATGTTTGAGTCATATGTGGACTTGTGTTGTCTTTGGAGACTTATTATGCCCTCAGGATCATTGTTTTATACCTTCTTTTCTAGTTTTTGAGAAGGTCATATGAGAACCTTGATTGGTCATAGACTTGGTAATTAGCTTGTGTCTAGATACCTTATTTGGGTTATTGTCATATGTTGTGTGCTCATGTTGGTCATTTGGATGACATTACTATATGACCCTAGTGTTCACTTGATGAGGAGAAAAAGTGGCATCATGTCACAAGCTAAATACGCTAAGGTAATTGATAACATTGTGTTTCGATGAATAACAGAACACACGCCCTATTATATCATATGTTATTGGTAGATCTAGTTTACATGCATTGATCCAAATGATAAATATTAAAGTGCTCTAATTGAAGTGTTGAGTATTATGAATGCAGTTTACGTTGCAATAGACTCCGTGTTATGTTGAATTTCTGATATCAATGAGAGATATTCTACCACTGACAATGTATTCAGGCTCGTTAGTGAACTATATTTTGTGTCACCCCTCTAAAACCTGCATTGTTTCGTTGTCCTTAAAGATGGAGTTGGCAAGTAGAAAAATTAAATGGCTTAGGAATGTATTGTGAGATATTCCATTGTGGGGGGTTGTAAGAGCACTTGAAAGCCTATGAGATATGGTGTCTGATCATAAACTTTTCTAATTATTGTGTTTTGCCGATGTTTGCTAGTTATAGCTAGCTTATGGAAATTGATTATGATGGAAATATTATTTTTGTGACTGTCCAAAGTCAGTATGAATAAGCTTGATTATGATAAGCACTTGGGCTTGAGAGCCTTGCAGAGGCTTGGGTTGCCTTAAGTTGAATTGTAAAAGTCATCTTGTAAATTATGGTCTTCTGTACCTCTTTCTCTTAATATC
Source organism: Simmondsia chinensis (assembly GCA_018398585.1). Lineage (NCBI taxonomy): Eukaryota > Viridiplantae > Streptophyta > Magnoliopsida > Caryophyllales > Simmondsiaceae > Simmondsia > Simmondsia chinensis. Next base: position 32,340,198 of record JAGTTD010000008.1, on the reverse strand, counting down.
ACCAAAATTTGATATAACATTGGCAATACATGAACTACCCTTAATATTGATAATGCTTGTACTTTAAGTACGATGAGAATGGGTATATGGTCTTTTGTGACCTAAACTAGTGGTGATTCAATTGTTTTGAGGTGTTAATGTTTCACAATTATGATGATATGTGAAATTGACAAATTTGCAGTGTATATCTTTCGTGCCAATTGTATATACGATATATGTATGATATGTGTACTATTTGACTACTTAGGGTGGAGATATGATCTTATTGATATGATATTTACTCCACTATTATGTTGTATTGACTCTTGTTGTAGTTGGCAGGCAATGGAGCTGGTTGTTTAACAGCTCGTTGTAGATACCTCAATGTGGGAGTAAGAGCAACTCATGATTAATGTTGGTAGTGGTTAACTCTCAAGTACCGCTTTGTTCCAACCAAGGTTGTCAGAATCGGGATTCTACGTAGGATCGGTGAGGGGTCCTCAGGATCGGGATCGTAGAATCGGATCAAGAATCGTAAGATTCTACTTTTTGTATAAAACACTAGCTTGTATCCATAAAAATCGCATTATAAGCCTCAAATATATAACAAAGAACATCAAAAAGTGCAAAAAACATCAATTTCATAACACATTAAAAATCCATAAGTATCAAAAATCAAATATAATAGATAAATCTGAAATGTATAAGTTAAATATAACACAAGTACAACTTAAAGACTAAAATTAAAAAGAGGAGGCATTCATAATTAGTGAATATGATATTAATAAGTTAAACAAAATTTTGGTTCAATACATAATATAAATCAACAATCAAGTTAACGTTAAAACTAGGGAATAATATATTGCATTATAAAGTTGAAGAAATATAATAAAATTAATAAAATTGACTACAATCAAGTAATCAACAATTCAACACAAAAGTTCAAATGGGTATACTTAGATAACAAAGCAAAACTTCTTTAAAAAAATTAGAAATTAAACAAAGCAAAACAAAACCAAGCTTAAAATAAACAAAATGTAAATCAAAACAATTACCAAGTAACTCAATAATATACTAGAAGAACAAGAAATTAAACAAAAATTAGGAATTTTTACCCAAAAAGAAAATAAGATATGGTCGTGTCAGAACTTGGCTGGTGGCAGTCAGTCGGTGGGGTGGTGTCGCCTGGCGTCGTGGTGGTGATTGGTGGTTGTTGGTTGGTTGTGGCTGGGGTTAGGGTTAAGGGGGAAGGGAAAGGGGAGGGGTGGAGTAAGGGAGGAGAGAGAAATGCAGGGTGGTGGGGGGCTGAGTGGGTATTTTTGGGTATATTTTGTAATTTTATAATTTTTTTGTTATCAAACTTGGTAGGATCGGTCAGAATCGTCGATCCTACCGATTCTGCACCGATCCTACCAATCCTACTTTAATTTTTTGCGATTCTACATTTTTACAATTTTTTACACGATCCGAGGCAATTGGGAATAGTAGGATTGTATGATCCTACTATCCGAATCGCGATTTTGATAACCATGGTTCCAACACAATGCTGAAATGTCATTTGTGATGGTTGAGCTTGATACTTTAACCTAACCCATAGTCCATAGCGAATTGAGTGGACACAGCACACTTGATGGGTTTGGCGAGAGAAGACCTATTTGTCTGAGGCTTAAGATCATAAACAATCTACACGAAAGAAAGTGATATCACTAAATTGTATAAGGTCTGAAAAGAACCTTATGGATCCACTGATAAAGACGCTATATCGGAAAACGGTTGTGGAAACATCGAGGGGGATGGAACTAAAGTTTATACATGAATAAACTATGATGTATCCAACCTGGACTTAACATATTCAATGTAAAAAGTCATAGTTTTATTTAAGGAATGCACTGTACTTTATGTTGTCCCTTCCTATAGTATGACAGTGTGGAGACGGGTCCATAGCCATATGTTTGGTGGTGTAAGCAATGCTTGCACTTGATGGACACTGTCTGTATGTTACCAAGGGGTGAGGTTAAGCTTTAGCTCTTGAAGGACCCATATCCATATGCTTGGTGGTGTGTAATAATACACATTTGATGGGATCCACCAATGTAGGTATGGGACTTTGGCCGCTCCCTGTGAAGGTTTGAGACTTGCCTTCTAGAGCACCTATAAATATCCAGGACGAGCGCATGGCCGATAAAACACGCCAAATTACTGGAGTTGTCGAGATCTGGAGTTTAGTATGTGTCCGAGTGGCAGACAAAACAACCCCTTGTGAGGTTCAAGACGAAAGTCACATTGCAAGCTGGTCGTCTTAAGCTTGGGTTTCACTAGGTGATGATTCAAGTCACAAGACATCGGTACTGAAAAACTAAACTCCCTTCGTCTATTCTATCCTTCCTTATTATCTTCTGCTTGTATCCTTTAAGGGAGATTGTTGAAAAAAATGATACAAGCTAACCTTTAGTTTTATGGGGGAGTTGTATCCCACGTTGAAAAAATAGTGTGGGTGATTATTTTCTTAACATATGTATATTTATTTTTCAGATAGTATTTTAACCGCATCTATTTACTGATCGTTAACCGTTACTAGTTGTTTAAGGTCAATAAAATTGCGACCATTGGGAATTTATTAACAATATAACTGTTGCAATTTATTACATCAGTTTATAGCCGTTGGAATTCATTATAGCGATGACTTATTGCCTGTTACTGTTTATAGCTGTTGGAATTTATTGCACCCGGTTTTTTTTAATGCTTGTCACCGTTGTCTACTATATATATATACCATCAGCTATAACAATCAAAATGAACACTCTAATCCTCTATCTGACTCATCGTTCTCGGTTTCTCTCTCTCTCTCACTTGGTTTTCTCTCTCTCTTCAAATTTTAGCAAAGTTCAACGAACTCCTACCTGGCAATTAACGAGTGCACGTTATCGGATCGCGTTAATCCTGGAGGACAGCCACCGGTTATATGTGTGCACCGGAGCAACAGTGAAATCCTCTTGTAGGACAGTGGCCTTTACCACGGCGCAATATCATCATTTTTGTAATATCTATCTAATTGCTCTCTCCTAGTTGCATTGTGCATTGCTATACTTGAAAATTGGTCAATTTTTGAACAATTATTTGATTGCTATGTTTAGAAAAATATTTTTGAATTTTCTACAATTTTTTCAATATTTTTTCGCTGCTGTATTTTTGTATTTTCACTGTAGTATTTCAATATTCTTGCAGTAATTTTCACTATATGTCACTGTTATTAGTCAATTTTTTAACAACTCTCGCGGCTTTTTTCCCGGTCTTTTGGCATTTCGTTTGGGTTTCTTTAGTGACGTTTCTCTTCACTATTAACATATATATTCTCCCTTTGATCAGATCTTTATATATTTGAATTGAATTGAAAAGAGATAAAAAGAACTTCAAGAAATAAATTAAGAACACAGTGTTGAAAGTTATTATTTGGTAAAGATCATTCTCATTCATATCTTCTATCTCTCCTCATCTCTTCTTTTACACACTTTCACGTCATTGTTATTGGTTGTCGTTGTATCCCCGAGACTATTTCTTACGGTGAAATAAGTCTTAAGAAAAGTGATTACACGGCCTCGACACCAGAGATCTTTTTGTTGCTCATTCGTGCAAGTTTTGCAAGTGTTTTCACCAACACAATATACTGTAGAAAATTTTTAAATAGTCTTGCCACGTTAGCGCCGGTGACGGAAAATGACGTCCGGTGGCCGGAGAGGGTCTTTGTTATTAGTACGATAAAAACTTAGGATCTTTTTTAATAATCCAAAACATCAGGGTCCTTTTTATAATTATCGAAAAGGTAAGTATACTAAAATATAAATAATCCTTTGATTAATCATTAAAAAAAGGACATCCCGAATGAACCGGTACACAAGATCTTATTAGAATAATAAATTGCACAAATTCAAATATAAGATACATACTCAAGCAGATAATATTTATTATTGCCTCCCAAAAAATAGGTTACTAGTGGGACCCCTTCTTTTTGGACAGAAACAAGTTGGGACCTCTAAGTATGACTTTTATGTATTTTGTTTGTCCCATGTCATTTCCATTTCTAGTGACTAAGGAATATATCTAATGCTTCAAAGGCTCCCGCTTACGTCGGGTCTTGGGAGGCGGATGTACGCAGCCTTTTCCCTTCACGGTGTTATCCTGAAGAGAGGCTGTTTCCCAGTGCCTCCAACCTGAGGGTGAGGACTTCCAGGGAGGTCACCCATTCTGGTACTACTCTCGCCTAAGCACGCTTAACTTCAGAGTTCTAATGGGATCCGGTGACAGTGTGTTGGTGCCCTCTATGGTTTCCATTTTCAGTGACTATTTTTTTTTATGTGTTTTTTTTATCCTTTTGCGTTTATGGTTAATTTTTAAAAACATGCCTATTGTTAGACTATATTGTATATGGTATGTATCGAGCCTATTGGGCCTCTCCTTGTAATACTCATATATTGTATTATTTCTCTATAAATATACTAATATAATATTAAAATACAATTTACTATTATTTATCTTTTTTAAAGAAAATCAGGTCAGCAAAAACTAATAACTATTAACATTAAAGTGTGACAGTAAAAAATTAGAAAATTTAGGTTTTCTTTTTTAAACCGCGCACCTAAATTTGACTACCGCATTGGAGTGGGTGAGTAGCCAAATAGTAATGTGAGATAGCGTAATCAAAATGAGAGAGGCGAAAACTTTTGAATACCTATTTTAAATACCGTATTGGAGATACTCTAAATATGATAACAAGCCTCTATAACTTTTATGTTACATATAATCTTGGAAGTTCAACCTAAAATTGACAAGTGGATAAGAAGTAAATAAACTGAAAAAGCATCCAATCAATCTCAAACGCAAGCACAAACACACATTACAACATTATGTATGACTTCTTTTTGATACAATACACTTGAAAAAAGTTTGGCAGAAAACCTAGTCTTGCTTTTGCTTATTTGAATCCCTATTACAGTATGTGTATGTTTATTACTTTGACTAATGCCCGAGAACCGTATTATTCCAGTGAGGGAACACTGTGTAGAGCAAGTGCCTCGACAGTCAATCCCGGCCCAAATCCGAACATCACACCCCACTCGAGGCCCAACCCGGTTGTGGTCTTCCCTTCTTTGAGTGATCGCTTCCTCATCTCGTCCATCATGAACAAAACCCCAATGCTTGACATGTTTCCATACTCACTTAGCACATAACGAGCCACACTTAGTTTATCCTTTTCCAGACCAAGCTCTGACTCAATGTCATTGAGGACAGCTGGTCCGCCATTATGGGCTATCCAGAAGATGGAGTTCCAGTCATTGATGCCAATTGGTTCGAAGACCTTGACTAGGCTCTCCCTTATATACTTAGATATCAAGCAAGGGAGGTCTCTTCGAAGATGAAAAGTTTGTCCCATTTGTATAATCTCTGAATAGGCTGCTCCAGATGTATCAGGGATAGTCAATTGCATCCCATAAACAAGATGAAATATGGGTCGTTCAATTGATATGTCAGGGTCTGCACCTACTATGACTGCAGCTGCACCATCACCAAATAAGGCTTGACCCACTAAGGAGTCAACTTGGGTGCTGCTAGGTCCATGAAAATTGACTGCAGTTGTCTCTGCACAAACAACTAGTATGCGAGCCCCATGATTATTCTCAGCGATGTCCTTGGCATGGCGAAGGATGTGGGGTCCAGCATGGCAGCCAACTAGGTACATGGCAGTGCGATGGACGGAAGTGGGGAGGTCAAGGGCCTTGGCCAAGTCATAGTCTGCACCGGGCATGGACAACGACAAGGTGTTGTAGACGAAGAGATGGGTGATCCTCGACTTGGGTTGGCCCCATTCCTTTATCGCCTTCAATGCTGCCTCCTTTCCCAACTCTGGCAGGTATTTCAAAGCCATTTCTCGACGGGCATCAGCTGATGACACGCCATAGGTTAGCATGCTAGGGTTTTCCTTTAGGATTTCTTCAGTCAAAAAGAAGTGTCGCTTCCTTATCATTGTTTTGTCACCTATATTCTGCCATTAATTAGTATATGTACATCAATTTTATGAACCAAAATGCATAAAGAGGTTGAATTACAACCTTAATTATATTTTTAAAATATAAAAATGTTCTACCCTTATTCATATATGCAATAGGTTTTCACACATAACACATTATATTGCAAAAATAACCTCACTAGTGGTGACGAAATTCGATATATGCGATCCAAAAATATACAGAAGGTTTTATTGCCCAAAACTACTACTTTTATATACTTAATGGAACTTCTATTGGTTAAAACACCTTATATTTGATATAATCGAAATGTGCAATGATGTTATACATTCGGACTTACAAGTGAAAATAAGCAATAAAATATTAAAGTAGAGATTGGGAAAGGAGAAGGTAAGGTTAAAAAAATGTGTCACAATAAGGATAACATTTAAAAATTTGATACATCACAATAATAAGACCATAAAAATTTGATATGTCACAATACTATATAAAGATTTGTAAGAGATATCCAAAATTTTGATAGTGAAAATTTTGACTCAAACCTAATACGATTTTGCATAATTTTAGTAATCTGAATAATTGGACATTTTGTATACATAGTCATATAATGTTTTAAAGAAATTTATGATATGATTGAACTACTAATACGGGACAATACTACAAAAGTATCGCCTAAATTCAATTAACATTTGAATAACGAATAGAGAAGACATAAAAACAAGATAGAAGATATGTAATTAAGCGCATGCATACATATACGCTTGAATTTTTCTTTCAGATCAGACATGTGTTCGCTATTGGTGACCCTAAAATAGTAGTCAGGATAGTCAGCCTGATGGATGAAGTTAGAGGGGTTGGCTCTCCCAATAGCGAGAACAGCAGCTACACCGTTTGCTTTTTTGGCCTCCCTAATTTCATATACCCTCTCCATAATTTTCTTTTTTTTTTCCTTTTTTTTTTGTCCCTCTCTGAACTTTATATCTCTATATGGCAATGCAATTTTGATTGTGTGTGATTGGTGGGTTGGCAATCTGAGATCTCTGGCTCTATTTATAGGGAAATCAGTGTGGTTTTGGTCAACAGTGCAATTCTATGACTGGAGTGAGTGGCAGATTTTTCTTTGCTACTTAATTTCTGTCAATAATTTGGGAACTTTTAGACCTTTAATTTGTGGCAAAAACATCTGAATATTATGTTTGAGATATACATATGAAAAACAAATTTGACAAAAGAATAAGAAAAGCAACATGCTCTGAAAAAAGAATAAAAGAGGGTCGAGTATTTGTTTTGTACGGTTAGCTTGTAGTATTGTATATATGTAGTGCATATTAGATTCTTTTCTGCCCTTTTTTTAATTTTCTCCTATTTTTATTACTGCGTCTGTGTCGCCAATTGTCGGAAAAAAGGGAAAGGGAGGACCTCCAATAGTAAAAAATTCCTTACAATGAAGGAAGGCTCCAAACCAAAACAGAAATGCAATAAAATAATAAGACAAAAATGGATATAGTTCTAAAAGCTAAATTGTGCACCAAGATCAAAACTAGGCATGTGCAAATCCTAGCTTTGAAGGTTTTTTCTTTTTTGATGATTAGGGAGATAACTCTCAATATAAAATCGGCGCATCCAGCAAAGCTGAGCATGAGAAAGCCCACAAAAGCGGGAAAAAGAAAAATACACCAAACCCCAAAAAAACCTAGACTCCCATAATTGCGCCAACTTCTGAAGTACAACAACATAACCCAAAACACTTAGATGCCTATACCTCGCGCCAACTTTTGAAGCACAAAAAGTGAAACTGATCATATTTTTCCTGAAATGTACCCCTAAACATGACACCGGAGCCAATGGTTAAATAGACCATTAACATTACTTGGGAGTTGGGACAACTCAAAGTACACCCACCAATCTCCTCAAAAACGCCCAAAAAGAAGGTCAGTATGCAAATCTGAGATTAACCATGACAATTAATCTGAATGGGTTCTCCAAATAATGGTAAAGGGACATGTCGGAGCATCCAAGTAGCACTCGGTTACAGGTTATATATAACCTTTAATTTTGTAATCTCAAGAATGCATTGCCAACCCGAGGAGGATGATGATGTGACAACATTGTGGATGATATTTTTTAACAAATGCAAGGATTTATTTTGTTATATTAACTTAAAAACAAATGCATAGTCTCATGTCTGTTACCATGCATTTCTCAAGAACAAAATTAATGTGACAAAATACACATGGTGTATTTATTTTTAACAAATGCACAATATCCTTGCCATGCATTTGTCAATAATAAAATTAATCAATTTCTTTTTTTTCCTAAACTTATTATATTCTTTTATCAAAATATATTATCTTGACTATGCCTGTAAATTATTTATACCTTTTTTGTTTGTTTTTCAAATAGAATGTGCTTCCAAATCCTTTTTGACTCTCTTGGAGCCTTACGTTCTGTAGGTATGCCCTATTTTATATTGTGAGCTTTCACTATTTATTTTTTAAAAAGAAAAAAAAAGTGCTTCCAAAAGTAACTTTTGCCTATATATTGTTTATATTCATATGATCTTTTTTCAATTTTCACCCAAGTTGTGCTTTTTTTATTATTATTTCAAATTTATGGAGTCAATCTTCTTTTCTAGTAGTTGTACTTTTTTTATCAAAATAGTTTTTAGCTATACTGATTATAATATAATTAGCGAGAAAACTCACAATATAAAAATTTACATCTCAAAGCGAGACTTGAATCAACTAAGTGATGACCATTAATTTTACAATTTCACATGACCCTTGTTTGTATATAAAAAATATTAATTCATATTTCTTTTTTAATACAATCTTTTCAAGGATTTTTTTCCCTTTGCATGTTATTCAAATGACCCTTACGTAATGTTTGGAGCATGGAATTGGAGCATAAAATTGGGGTTGAGACTGAAATTGGGGCCTAGAATTCCAATTATGTTATTTGGTTCACCTGCCGGAATTGGAATTACAAGTCCCCAACCCAATTTCATGACATTGGATTTTAACTGAAAGTATTTTTTTTTTTTTTTTTCAATTCCTAGTGGTGGGGGTAAGGAATAGCAATTCCATAATAACTTCATTGACTTAAAACCTAAAATGACCCCACTTGATTAATCCAAACCCAATATGACTCAACATATAAAGACATAGACATAACTAAAATTAGACCCGAACCTTGAAATCACCCAACTCGAATGACTTGAACTTAAAATGTCCATAATCACCAAAACTCAAAGTTTGAAGTGACCTAACCCGATTGGCCCAAAACTCAAGATCACTCAAGTCTAAAAAATAAAACTAGTCAATTGAATGTAATGTAAACAAGATGAGCCACCAAATAGACCCAAACTTAATACGACCAAACTCAAAATGACCAGACCCATCTCAAACTCAACATAAAATGACTCGAAATTTGAAATGATATAACTCGTTTGTTTCAAAACTAAGATGACTCCAGCCTAAAATGACCTAAAACAACCAACCCAATCGAATCTGGCCTGAATTTAGACAAGTCCTAACCCAATTAATTGAAAAATCTAAAATAACGGGAACACTAAATGAACTGACATGATACTTGACCTCATTTGACTCGAAACTCGAATAACTCAAACTCAAAGTGAATCGCTTTGACCATAATAACTCAAATGCAATGTGAACTGCTCCGATCAAAATCCGACCGTAGTTCATTTAAAACTCGATCCAACTTGATTGACCGATAACTCTTGATGATTCAAATTATTATGTAATTATAATTCCGACCTCCAATTCCTTTGATGAACCAAACAATGGAATTTTAATTCCACCAGAATTGGAATTGGAATTGTAATTCCACAATTCAATTTCAATTTTTTGTGTCAAACAGAGCCTTAGTTTCATGGTTTTAAATGATCCTTGATTTACGTTTATGTATGATTAATTTCCACACGTCAATCTATTTGAATATTATATATAAGTTGTGAGAGAGAAAAGATCAATATATAGGCGTAATGCCAATTGGTTAAGGATAAAACCCCACTTGGGTTCAGGGTCGGACATAATTCTAGGCAGCTCAAGCAACTGCTTCAGGCTCCAATTTTTTGCGTTTGGAATTTTTAAAGTATCAATTATTAATAAGATAAATTTTATGATCAAGTTTTTATAATTTTATTATATATAAAGGGCCACATTTAAAACTTTTATTTGAGGTCTCGAAATGTTAGGACCGACCTTGCTTGGACTTATATATAAATCTCAAATGTGTCAATTTCGTGCAGCCTAGTAAAATTTAACACGGCTCAACACTACATGGGAAGATGGCGGTAGCGGTCGGGTTGAAAATTCACAAGAATGAAAAAATCGACAAGACGTAAAATTATTTTAAAATTAAAATGATATTTTCATAAAAAATGCAATGCAAGGAACGAGTCGAATGTGAATATAAAAAGGGATCTGTTTGTTCCTTTTATTTGCTTTCATGTGCTTGTCATAAATGTAAAATCAAACAAACATGTTAAAGGATACTTGTTTTGATTTGGGAGCAATTCTAAATTGACTTTGACTTATTAAAGCCGTCGTGACATCAACCTAAGACTAATGCGGATCAAGTTCTGAGCTTGGCCGTCAAAGCCTTCGACCAATAACATTAAACTTAACTCGTCAAATTTTGGGAACAGAGACGATGATAGAAGGGACATACCTCTTACACTGCAACTGAAGACCGAAATGTATTGCTTGAAGAAGCAAAAAAAACAACAAATTACCGCTACTACTAATGAAAAAAGGAAAAAAGATAAAGCACAAGTGTACAGCCAAAAACTATAAAAAAAAGTTTTGTATGTTGTTCTTGCGACCCACTACAACGTAATCAATGTCCTTTATTTAAAGCCTAAAATTCTAATTGCCGCGTCCTTGAATTATGGCATATATGTCACATTTAGCCTCCATGCCCTTTATAATGTGGATTTGGCATTTGAACGTGCTTTTGATACACATACTCGAGGTCCATTTGGTCTTCCGACATGCATCTGCTCCCTCTTGAATGTTCTTGAGGCCCATGTTTCCCATACGCTCTTTAAATAACTATCTCAAGCCTGGTAGTTACCTTTCCTTGGAGCTCGGGCTTGCTTTGCTCTAATCAGCCACCTTGAGAAGCTTTCATATGAAGGCTTAGTTAGTGAAGTAGCTGGAACCTGGACATCATCGATTCGATTCCTTAAGCCTCCTATGACTCGAGCATGGCCCTACGTGTTGTACACGTGTCCTTTTATTCGAAGACAACATCATTCCAACTTCCTCGAGTTTGGGGTATGCACAAGACAATTGGATTTTTCATTACAATTCAAATTTGACATTTCAATTAATTTACAGATCACATTTATATAAAAATTTTTTGTGATACATGTTAAAGTATATTAACTAATATATAAAGAACAATGCTACACGTCACCAGAAGGGGGTACACGAAATTGTCAAGAATAGGGCACAGTTTTTCGTTCATGACAAACTGATTCCTAAATATCCTATTTCTTATGCTATTTTTATAAACTTTCTCTCGGTGTCTTTTAGAATTTTCTATATATAAAACCAATCGTAATCCACACGTTGGCTGACGTCTGACATAGAGGTTGATTTCCACATTGACTGGTCAAATATGAGGTGCTCATGCTGTTATACCATTTAGCTAGTACTCTAATTTGTCTATTCACTTCCCAATAAGAAGGTTTTGGATTTAATATACATGACATTTTTTTTCCCCCTTTAGGTTGTACTACTTATCATTGTTTAAAAAAAAAAAAGAAAAATTCTCATTTCACCCTTCAAAAAAGTACTTCCAAACCACACTGGTTCCATTTGAAATTATTGTTACACGATATAATAACATAATATAAAAATAGCAGTTTTGAGTCGATAATTTTTAAGCCATGTTGAATTTGGGTTGACCTGTTTGATAATTGAGTTTAATTTGGGTTTGACCCATGTAACCATTTTCGACACGCTTTACCCGTTTTTATATTTATGTTAGGCTTTTGAGTATACATACAATTATATAGAGAGGAAGACTCACAAAAGAGGATGAAATCTGAAAGAGTGAATTTTAAACCATATATTTGATTAAAGTGAAGGAAGGAAATGATGTCAGGTGGAAAGGGAATGATGTCAGCGACTAAATGAGTGACCTGAAATCCTCTCTCACTAACACAAAATAATTTAACATGTTTATAAGTTAATAAACTAGCATTTAATAAAAAAAGTCACCAATATAATTAAGTAGTAACCCCTGAGTTAACCATCCAATAATTAGGTTGAATAAAAGTTGAGAGTTCTTAACCCGTTCACTAAACGGGATTGAATTCAAGTTGACTAAAATCCCTCACATAACACAAATATAACACAATACTTCACATTTGTCGGCTCCATTTTGTAGTTTCATAACTTTCGTGTTTTGTGTTTATGTTCTCCCCCCCCCCGTTTTTTTTTTTTTTTTTTTGGTTGTGTCATGGAAGTGCCCGAGAAAAGTCAGTGGTGTGTTTGGAAATTTTTTTTTGTGTTTTTTTTTTGGTATCATTTGCATCATTACTTGAGGTTTTAGATGCAAAATGACTATTCTGCACATCACATTTATAATATTAGCTAGAGTTTTGCCATGCGATTTTCAGTATTTAACGAAATTTTAAATAATTATATTCATATATTATAATTAATAAATTATATTACAGGCATAAATAAAAATTAGAGCTTCCCTGTATAATGAATATTGTACATTAACAATAAGAAAAAAAAAAAGTCGATCTTGTCATAAATTAAACCTTTTATATAGACAAATGTTGATACTTGGTTCCTACATATATTAATTATGAAAATAATTAAAGAATAAAATGTGAAACTTAGGTTATAAATAAGTCAAAAAGGCAATGTTTAGCTTGTTTTATCTGGCAGTGGCATTTTCGTAATGAAGTAGAACTTTGGGGTTTAAATCATTCTGAAAACTGGGTTTATTGCACATTTGGTCTTGCCCCTACTTCACTGTACATATTTGATTTTCACGCTGGCCTGCCTCCTTGTTGTTCCCTGCTCGAGTCTAGTTGCTTCCTCTAGAAGGTTTCCAAAAGACGCTCCTATTTCAAAACGTGCAGTTGTGATTGAGGACGCGTGTTAGCATCTTAGCTTACCCAATTGTGTTTATTTAAGTAAATCTAGACCGTAGGCTAAAATGACCGGGACGGCTGAGATTGAGCCACCACTGGTTGCAGGCGGGTTGCCATTTGCCACGAAATAGGGAGCTCTTGCTAGTACTGTACACTTTTCCCATTTTTCTTCTTTTCTCGAATCGGTTGAGATTTAGGGTTTCTACAGTGCTTCCTCTCCCTTGCACCGATTGGAGTCTAAAATGGCGATAATCTGTGGTGGCCAGTTCAAATTCTCCATGGATGGCAACAATGGCGGTTCCCGATGACGTATGGTATAACTTTTTGTTGGATCCCAATTGGTACACATATGGCCTAAACCATGCCTAATAAATAATATTAGGATAAAATGAGCTAAAATAAGATTAGCCACAAATTGGTGTTATTACAGGTTTAAAAGGCATCATTTCATGTTGATGAAGAACTCAAAACGTAGCACTTTGGATTCTGGTAACAAAAGTGGCAATTTGAGTAAATAAGTAAAACTTGAGGGGCATTTATGTTCTAAAAAGTGAGCTTTGGCACGTTTGTTCATTGTTTGAATTGCCCCTGCCCGTGTGTGCTATTTACCTGACCTGCCTCTGCCCATGCTTTGCAACTGTACATATTTTCGTTTGATGTGTTGATGCGTGTCCCCATTTCATCCCTTGATCTACAATAAGGAGGATGAAATGCCTTGTAGCTAGGACTTTTGATCCTGATTTGTATAAGGGGAAAGTGAACCCATCTAACCTAATTAACCTTAGGACTGAAATAGAGGATAATTAAGATCAAAATGACCAAAATAATGCTAAAACAATCCCTAATAGACCTATAGCAGAACCTATCATACCCGATATTGATGGTAAGAACCTAGATAATTACCAATTCGCCAGAGATAGGGTAAGAAGGTAGATTAGAGCTCCTCATATGTATAGTTTTGCTGACTGTATTGCCTATGCTCTTAATACTAGCTTAGAATGTGTTAATTATGAGCCTTTGTCCTATAGTCAGGCCATTAACAGCAAGCATTTAGCAAAGTGGCTGAATACTATGGCTGTTGAAATGAAGAGCTAAGGAAGAATAAGACTTGGATTTTAGTCCCTAGGCAAAAGGGTAAGAAGCTAATTGGTACTAAGCAGGCTTTTAGTATTAAGCCAAGTTAATAGCAAAAAGTTTTACCCAAAAGGAGGGGGTAGATTATACTGAAATTCTCTACTCTATTGTGAAACACACTACTATTTGTCTGATTATGTGTCTAATGACCAAATTTGATATATATCTAGACCGATTGGATGGAAAAACTGCGTTTTTGCATAGTGGGCTTGAGGAACAGATCTTCATGGTTCAATAGTCACCGAGACAGTGGTACAAGAGATTTGATGCTTTCATGATTGATAATGGTTTTGTTAGATCTGTTCATCATACTTGTCTTTATTTCAAGGATATTAATAGTGATTATGCTATATTCATACTAATCTATGTTGATGATATGCTCTTAGGAAGTAGGTCCAAGAAACATAGATTTTGGACTTAAAAATGAGGTTAAATGGCTCATTTCACATGAAGGATATGAGTGAAGCTAAAAGGATATTAGTAATGGATATCCCCAAAAACAGATCATTTAAAATAGTTCATTATGTCAAAACTGCTATCTAATTAAAGTGTTAAAAAGGATTAACATGTATGACTTAAAGTTTGAAAAACTATCCATGGCATCTCTGTATAAGTTTTCAACAAACCAATGCCCAGAAACAGAGCAAGAAAAGCTTAGGATGTCTAGTATGCTTTATGCAAATGCAATAGGATCCTCAATGTATGCTATAACATGTACTAGGCTAGATTTAGCCTTTCCAATGAGTGTATTATCAAGGTTTATGGCCAATCCTAGTAAAGTGCACTGGGATGGTGTGAAGTGGTTGCTTAGATATGTAAAAGGCAACATAGACTTAGGTTTAACGTTGGTAGAGACCAAGGAGACTTAGAACTAGTTGAGTATATTGATGCTGATTTTTGCTGGTGATTTAGATAGAAGGAGATCAACTTTCATAATATTAGCTAGTCTTTAACTAAATTTTAAATAATTATATTTATATATTATAATTACTAAATTATATTATTAGCATAAATAAAAATTAGAGCTTACCTTTATAATGACTTCTGTACATTTAAAATAAGAAAAGAAAGTCAAACTCATCATAAACTAAACCTTTTATATAGATAAAGATATCAATATAGACACGAGAATGGAGATTTAAGGGAAGCAAACTATTAGGATGGGAGAGTAGAGACTTTTAAGAGGGAGAACTTCTAATTAATATACATTATAGATTTAATACTTTATTTCATAGAACATTGTTGTAACAAATGTAATTTAGTATAACTATTAACTAAATAACTTTACCACTAATTTAATAAATGATTTAATTACTTACCATTAATTAAAAAATATATTAGTTATTTAAAATAGTTCTTTTTGGATAAGTAGTAATATCTCCTTCATTTCAAAATAAAATGAGTACATCCAAAATACAAACCAAACAATATCCACTCAGGATTACAACCACACACAAAAGGGAACATCCCTATTCACACCATTCTTTGCCAAGGTATCTGCATGGGTAGATGATGTACTATATATTTACATATTTTATTGCTAATTCTTGACATATATTCAGCTTTTACATGTGTTTTATTGTAATTCAGATACATTTAGGCTTAGAGTGTAACAAAGCAACCAAATGTTGAAAAGTGGCAAAATCAAGCATAATTGATGCATAATTGAAGACCACTCTGAGTGCAGGGATTCTCCAACACCGAAGCACAGGTGGTCTGAGTGCAGGGGGAATCAAAGCAAGGATTAACGTCAACGTCAATTGAGGGAGTCTTCCCTTTCAAGTTTTTTTCATTGTTTTCTTTATTCTAAATTTTACAATGTATAAAACTCCCATGCAGGAGTTGACTCTTTTAGTTTGGGGATGAAGGATGAGTAACTGTCTGTATTCTAGATTTATATTATGCTATTGACAATGGTTTTGTTATGTTATGTACGCACCTTTGTGGGGAATTTTTGATTGTTGTTTGGTTTTCTTTGTGTGTGTTTGAAGACATGCTAAGATCTCTAAATTATTAGCATTCATCTATGAGCTTGTAGTCTAGACTATAACATAACTTGTTTTCATGCGTGGTCAGGGTTGAGGTTGTATCCAATCCTAAACACAATCTTTTATACCTATTAATACTTAATAGGAGTGACAAAGGAATTTGTTAGTGCTATTGAGATAATCCATGCTACATTTAGAGTGATAAAATGGGTGGCCTTAGACTAGTTCATTACCTTAAGCCCTACCTTAAGTATTAATTCAGGTTTAATATTGAATTTAGAGTAAGAAAAGAATTAAATAGTGCTGATAAGATAACATATGTTACACGTAAGGTGATATGATACCTTCTACCTTTATACTAGTTCATTACTCTAAGCCCTAGTTTAAATATAAACCCAAGTTTAGTGCTCGTAGCCTAAGCCTTCTAAATTGTTGTCATAGTATAATATAATGATGGGATACGAGTAAGGCTACCCTAAATTCCTTCTCTGAACTAACCTTAATTGAATTGATACCTTACTATACATTTTATTGCTTTTTTTTAGTTAGTTATCCATACAATCAACAAAAACCCAAAAATCCAATCACTAGTTAATAATGAAATCCGGCTTATCTTTGATTCTTTGTAGATACGACTCGTATACCCGATTTAGCAACGACGATCTCATACTTGCAATTACACGGTTTTAAAACACATTTTAAAATCACATCAAATTTTTGGCGCTGTTGCCACGGAATTGATAGGTTAAGTTGATTTAGAAATTAATGAGCTATTTTTATTTATTTATTTATTTTGGTTCAAAAAAACTTACTTTATTTTTCTTTAGTGTATTTTCCTGTTTTATTCTTCTTTTTTTGTTTATTTATTTATTCACTTATTTATTATTATTTTCCCGTAATGGCCAACAATCCCGCTCCACAGTTGGCTCATGCTCCTGCACATACGATTGGGAATCATTTTGTTTCCCAAACTTACATTGCGCCAACCGGAGTTATGTTACCCACTGTGGGTAATAAGAATTTCGAAATTAAGCCCAAGATCATTAACATGCTTCCCACTTTCTATGGGAAGCTGATTAAGAGCCCATATGCGCACCTCAATGCCTTTCTTGAAATTTGTTAAACATGTCATTATTGAGGTGTCTCGTACGATGCAGCCTTTTCCCTTTTTTGCTTGAAAGACGTAGCCAAACGGTTATTTCATTCTCTACCAAGGGGTGAAATTACTACTTAGGAGGACCCGCAACAAAGGTTCTCGATTAAATTTTATCCTAAGGCTAAAATTATGGCTGTTAGGTGTACTATCAACAATTTTGAACAAAAAAAAACTGAGAGCAATTTCATGAGAGTTAAGACAAGTTCAAGGAGCTTCTTGGGAGCTGTCCCCACCATAGGTCTGCCAAGTGGGCTCTATTATAACAACAACAATAATAACCCAGTGCCTCAAGGGCTCCCGCAAAAGCGGGGTCTGGGGGGGTAGATGTACGCAGCCTTTCCCCTTCTGGGGGTTACCAAGAAGGGAGGCTGTTTCCGAGGACTCACAAGTAGGCTCTAGTACAAGATTTTTATTATGGTCTCACTGCGTCCTGAAAACAGATGGTTAATGTTTCATGCGGGGGAGCATTGAACCAACAGGATGACCTCTTTGAGTGTCTTAGTGAGCACTCCCTTGACCAGGCCTCATCTACTAGGATGGTTAGGGAGGTACACATTTAAGTTAGAAGCGCTTAGTAGGAAAGTTGATCAGATCATGGCATCTCAAGCCAATCCTACTAACGTGTGCCCAATTGACACTATTGAGTCATCACATGGTGCTGACACCTTTGGCATTTGTCCTAGCGCTAACCATTCTGTGCTTGACTGCCTTTATGCTTCACAATTTCCTGAATTTATGCAGGAACAGGTACGCAGCGTAGGGCTTTTTGAAGAGAAGTGACCCATTCTCAAACACGTAAAATCCTGGATGGGGCAACCGCCTGAACTTCTTGTGGAGACAGAATGACCATTAGAATCCACCCATGAGACAAAGAATCCTGGTATTGTAGGTAATGCACACCCTCCTGCCTTTTCGGGAGGGTAGGATTATATTTTGCAACCAACCCACCCTGTTTTGCATGCTAACCCCCCTCCCACACCTTCGAGATATTCTCCTCAGTTTGAGGAGCGTATTGTCACGGGACGGTTTTTGACATCCTTGTCAAGCTCGTGCGCCACTTAACTTCACTCAGAAAGTACATCGCTAAGTCAGGCTTCTCGATAACCCGGAGGTTATGTTTATATGGAAATAATATAATGCAGAAGTATTTAACACAAGGAAAGCGTTTAGAAGGCAAGGGAAAATATTAGTGACACAAGTATGATTCACACGTCTAAGTGTTTGGAACAATAGAGAGAGAGATTGGATTAATTGGGTTGATCATCGTCACCTTGGCAATGCCATGCCATCTTTGTTTATACTCAAGCATATTTACAAATAAAGGAATACATCTCTTCACCAAAAGACATAACTCTACCTATGTACATGCACACACACGGTTGGGACACTCCCCTTGTGTAAACTGTGTGCAATGCATCCCCTTCTAAGTACATTAATTTAATGAACCAAGGATGGGACATGCCCCTTTGAGGCAAGCCGTGTCAATGAACCAAGTCAAGGTTCATTGGACACATCTCTACTTGTCAAAGGACATGCCTCTACGGAAGGGACGTGACCCCTCATGAGGCCCGCGCACTTGGACCTTGTCAAGGCCCCATGGGACACGTCCATTGCACCAAGGGACATGACTCTTCATACATACATGAACTTAACTCAAAACATACGCATGAATATTCTTGAAGGCACTAGCACGTCCTAGGCCCTTCTAGAATATTCCTAAGTACAAGGCCTACTTAAGTAAAAATCCTACTAAGATAGGCGGTCCGTGACACTCTCCCCCACCCAAGCCATTGACGCCCTCGTCAATGCCAAGTGGCTTTGAATGCCTCAAATACCTTTCGAAGCTTCAATGTTTGGAAGGCCCTTCCAACCAACCAAGTACTCCATGTACTTAGTCCTTCCCCAGCGTCCCATGTCTTGTTCAGCAAGGTCATCAGTGTTGCCACGCATCAAGTGCCTCAAGTTCAGCTTGCCCCGGTCTTGTAGAGGTTCTAGCGTCCATGGCCCATGACAAGCATCCTTTGACAATGCCCCTGTCCTAAGCCTCCGCGTCTCTTTGTCCGGTGCAATCTTGAACAGCTCCCGTGTTGCAAAGCGATGCACAGCCGTGCGCATCCCATGCAACCAAGTGTGCAACCCATGTGCACTCCAATACAAGTCATGCGCACCCATGCCTAGGCCGTGCGCATCCAAGTGCAAGTCATGCGCATCAAACCCAAGTCATGTGCATCCAAATGCAAGTGATGCGCTGTCCCACGCATCTCATGCCCAGTCTTGCGCACCTCGTGTGCGTCCCCTGGTAGCCCAGGCACGGCCCAGCGCCCAACCTGTGCTGTCATGGCCTTGTCTTGGCTGAACTTCACCGTGGCTGGAGGCCCTGTCCTAGGCCCCAACTCGGCGTTGCTGTCAACTTCCTCCCACGGGGGTTTAAGCTCGTCCCACCGCTTCTTCTGCCATGTCTTTTGCGTATAGGTCCTGACAATGTCAAGTTCTTTGGCATTGTCCTCCACCGCATCAGACTTTAACAATTTTATGGAAGACGTGTGTCGTGTCAAGATGTACTTCCCATGCGCATCCCATTTTAAGCATTGCGCCTCAATGTGCAACCCAAGAGCATTGGTACGCACTCCATGTGCACCCAATGTCAAGTCTAGCGATCCGAGCCCCAAGCTTTGCGCTCCCACTCCTAAGTCATGCTCTCTCATGCCTAGGACACGCGCATCCATGCGCACACCATGCACTGTCATGGGCAATCTTAGCACAGCCCAACGCAGCACATGTGTGCCCTTGGCTTGGTCCACGATCCTGGGTTCCACCTATGTCTTCAAAGGTCATTGCTTCGGTTTGTCTGGTGGCTCTACGTCCTTGTGAGCTTCAAGTTCACTTTGCGCTTCCTTAGTCTGGGTCATCTCCATAACGTCATTCATTGGAAGTGAAAGTGGTTTTAAGGTATCAAATAAGTTCATCCCCAACACCGTCTTGAAACCATCTTCTAAGACCACAGTCAGACCCGATGTGCTATGCCAACCCCTCATATGAGATGACACTGCACGTCCCCTATCATAGATGAGCTTGGATGAAAGAGACCCCTTCTTCATCCATCCCATCCTCTTGTCAAGGCCTAACCCGAGCCCCTCCGCTTCTTGTCCTGAACCGGAGTTGTGTTTGGCACCCATGTCACAAAGTGCCTCGGTCTCAGCAGCATACACCCTTGTGTTGACAACCCTTTTTCCCCATCTTGAGTGTCCTACTATTGAAGAATCATGCGCATCTAAGTACGCACCTTCCCGGACCTTAGCGCACCCTTGCGCCAAAGTTGCTGTCACCACATCTTGAACCTTAGTGCGTGTCCGCACCTCAGTTCCCTGGTCCTGGGCCTGTGCCTCGGCACACACAGCACCCTGGGCCTGCTTCTGCGTAACCTAGGCCTGCGCTTGAACCAACGCAGTACCCCGGGCCTGCGCCTGGACCAGCGCAGCGCCCTGCGCCTGTGTCATGACATGGGCCTGCACCCGAACCTACGCAGCAACCTGTGTCTTACTTCTGTCGTCACCAGTGACTTCCGAATCCAGTGCCATTGGTTGTACCTGGCCTAGGACCTGCGCCCTGACCTGTGCAGCCCTGTGCCCACCATGCCCAACTTAGGCCTCACTCTCGGAAGCGCCGTGCACCACCTGTGCTTCGGTTCTAGTAACACAGAACCTCTGCATGCTCCATTGCTTCGATTCTGTCAGCATCTTGGGCCTGCGTAATGAACGCATGCCCCTGATTTTTGGGTACATTCCCGTACCACGGTTGTCCCTCGTGCACCATGTTGTGCATCCTGCTTGACCTCCAGGAACCTGCTCGCTTTGGTCACTTGGATCCCCTTGGCCTGCGCAATGTGTGCACCCTTGGCTAACCCAAGCGCACTCCAACACGCTCCATGTTGGACCTCAGCACACCCCTGTGCCTTAGTCCGGTGGACCCCCTTGGCCTGTGCCCCCTGCACACCCGCGGCTGACCCACGCTCCTCATCACATGTATACGTTTGGACCTCATCACTCTTAAGTGTTTCAGCCTCATGAGCCCCCAAGGCCTACGCAACGCGCGCACCCAAGGCAAACTCATGTGTACTCTCTCGGACCTCCGCGCCTCCCTGCGCCTTGGACCTCTGGACAGGCTTACTGTCCGTATTGCTCCCTGGGGTCTGGGCCCGTATCTAGACATGCCCAGCACCTTGAGTTTGGGTCTCTGCAATCTGGGCCTGCACCCTGTCACGCGCAGCACCTGAGGCCTGCGCCTGGACATGCGCAGTGCCCTGTGTCTGTGTCCGGACAGGCACAACCTGCTGTGCCCTGTCCGTGTCAAGTTCTGGAACTCCTGGGACCTGTGCACCCTGTGCGGTCCATTGCACTTGGGCACTGTCCTGCGTCCTGACATGGGCTTGCGTTTGAACCAACGCAGCCCATGTCTCATCTGGAACTCCTAGGACCCGTGCACCTGACACTGTCCGTTGTGTTTGGGCACGGTCCTAGGCATCACCCTGCGCAGCACCGCGCAAGTCTCCCCCAACCTGCGTGCTGCCCACTAATGGTCCTGTGCAAGCTTCCTTGTTATCCGGTTCTGTCCCTTGTTCAAGTGCAGCCACCCGCGCCTCCAATGCCACCCTTTTTGGACAGTCACGTGCGTAGTGGTTCTCTCCACACAAGAAACAGTTATAACGTCTAATTCGCTTGCCCCCAAATCCCGCAGCACTTTCACACAAAGTATCCACGGTTTTATGGACCTCTTGGACTACACCCAATTCCAACTCCATCTTGGCATCACGTATGTCAAGACTCGTAAGCGCACTCCGCCTCACCTGCGGGTCCTTACCCTTGCTTGACACTCCTCCACGTGTCTCAGGCCATTCTCTTGGTTGTTCCTCCACAATTTGTGATGTACTAACATTCCCATCTTCCATAGCAACGCTTCCTGCCATTCTCGTAATTGCTCTAATACCAACTGTCACGGGACGGTTTTTGACATCCTTGTCAAGCCCGTGGGCCACTTAACTTCACTCTAAAAGTACCTTGCTAAGTCAGGCTTCTCGATAACCCGGAGGTTATGTTTATGCGGAAATAATATAATGCGGAAGTATTTAACACAAGGAAAGCATTTAGAAGGCAAGGGAAAATATTAGTGACACAAGTATGATTCACACGTCTAAGTATTTGGAACAATAGAGAGAGAGATTGGATTAATTGGGTCGATCATCGTCACCCTTGGCAATGCCATGCCATCTTTATTTATACTCAAGCATATTTACAAATAAAGGAATACATCTCTTCACTAAAAGACATAACTCTACCTATGTACATGCACACACACGGTTGGGACACTCCCCTTGTGTAAACCGTGTGCAATGCATCCCCTTCTAAGTACATTAATTTAATGAACCAAGGATGGGACATGTCCCTTTGAGCAAGCCGTGTCAATGAACCAAGTCAAGGTTCATTGGACACATCTCTACTTGTCAAAGGACATGCTTCTACGGAAGGGACGTGATCCCTCATGAGGCCGCCCTCGCACTTGGACCTTGTCAAGGCCCCATGGGACACGTCCTTTGCACCAAGGGACATGAATCTTTATACATACATGAACTTAACTTAAAACATACACATGAATATTCTTGAAGGCACTAGCACGTCCTAGGCCCTTCTAGAATATTCCTAAGTACAAGGCCTACTTAAGTAAAAATCCTACTAAGATAGGCGGTCCATGACAGTATGCTCTGATTCATGGAGGACGCCACACAACTGGTTCGATCCCGTTCTCAGTTAATTGCAAAAATGGAAGACCAGATAAAACAATTGAGACCAGCACTTCATAGGAAAGAGGAAAGAGGGTTACCCTCCCATCCTCTCATAATTTTAGCAGGGTTGACTAGTTCTGACTCTAACTTGCTTACTCACGAACAAGTTAAGATTGTGTCAATATCTAGTGAGGGGAACCTTTGAAATATGGAGGTCAAGGTTGAGAAGAGAGCACAGGGCCCATAAGATAGTTCCTATGTACGAATGGTCCCTTTTCCTTCAGCCCTTATAAGACCAAAGAAAAAGGACGATCCAAAGAGGCTAAGCTTATAGATGTGTTTAAGGACATGAAGATTAACTTGCCGTTGATTGAAGCCATTAAGCACATTCGATGGACCCCAAGTTCCTCAAGGACCCCTGTGTGAAAAAGAAGCGTGCACAAAAGCATACTTCGAAGAAGGTTCGACTCACCGAGAAGGTGGGTAGTATTCTAGTGTCAGGCGTCGCTCCTAAGTTTCAAGACCTCGGGGCTTTTACAGTTCCATTTGTCTTAGGAGAGTGTTACACCAGCAGAGCCTTGCTAGATCTGGGAGTGAGTGTAAACCTCATTCCTTACTCAGTTTTTCGAGATTTGGGTATAAGAGACCTTAAGCAGACTAATGTCGCACTTCAATTGGCCGATAGGATAGAGCCTGTACCTCGTGGAGTGGTAGAGGATGTACTTGTCTGTTTGTCTCCCGGTTGATTTTATTGTGTTAGATATAGACCTTACTCCTCGGTAGAAGCACAATGCTTCCATCATTCTAGGTCGACCGTTCCTAACAACGGCCAACGCTGTGACTCACAGTAGGACGAGAGTGTTGGAGGTTTCTTTTGAAAACCTGAAGGGCAAATTGAAGGTCTCGAACTTTGTTTAGCACCCGGAGACTTAGGATGAGTTGGAATGCTATGGGGTTGATGATATTGACCCTTTGGTAGAGTTAGGTAAGCCCAATTCTACAGAAAGTGCTGAGTGTAATAGTGTCCCTGTCTGTGTCGATAGCTCTGCTTTATCACCTATACTTGGTAGGATAGAGATTCGCGACCCAGATGCTGGCAATGTTTCCCTCCTTGATTGCCAGGGGTCTAAAAATGCTTTTGAGTTTGGGGATCATCCCTACTAGCTAAACCTAAGTTTTATGATAGATATTGCCTCGGATTTTTGTTGACTTTGCACTCTGCACTGCGCCCGGCTTAGTACATTAAACTTAGCACTCTTGGGAGGCAACCCAACCTAATTTTATGTTTGTTGTGTGTTTTAATTTATTTTTTAGACTGAACCTTCATTGTTTTGCAAATCCTTTTGTTATCGTTTATATTTACTTTGTTTCTCTTTTACTAAACACCTGTACAGTCCATATTTTTAACACTACGAAGAATATTCTATCTTCTATGTCTTCTTTAATAGCTTGCTATTTCTGCCTTCCCTTTTTGGATTTGCCCACCATGGATGGCAGGGTATACCATACCCTAGGTCATCTCTTTTCGTTTTCTTGCTTGTATTTACTTTCATTGATTTGCATTGAGGACAATGCAAGGTTTGGATTTGGGGTGGCATGTATGGTGTGAACTTTTGATTGTCTTTTCAGCATATTTATGCTTAATTAGCTAAATTTTTGCATGAATGTTTGCATGGATTAGTCTAGAAATATGGTGAATTATATTAAAGTTCAAATTTGAGATGTGCCATGACGATTAGAATATCTATGTAATGAGATTATTCATGGATCTGACTATTGAATCTGACTGTTGAATTTGTATTTTTCCCTTTCAACTAATTACAAAGATTCTTACTTTTCACCCTTAATCTTGTGACATTCCTTACGTTTTAAGTTGTAAAGTAGAAATAATTTTAGGAATTTGAATCCACTATTTTACTTATAACAATGTTAAAATCAATTGTTTATCTCTTTATCTTGAATGATTCAAAAAAGGAAAGAAAAAAAAAAAAAAAAAGATACCAATGTCTGTTCAATTGGGTAAGTACCTGTGACTTGTTGGTTATTATGTCCCATGTGTCTTGAGCAAGTAAGCCCACAGGGATGCCTTAACACCTAGTACCTTGAGCAAACTAGGTCCGGAGCTGCCGGTCGAAAGCTCGCTACATAGGCCACATCGAAAGCTTAAGAAGAATCAACTTCTTTAAGTCACTTTAATAAGCACCAATGCCTAACTTTAAAGAAAAAATTAAAAAAAAAAAAAAAGAAAAAAGTTTAGTTATGTGCTAGTAACGGCTTAGGTTGTGAATTCCTTTTACTCAGGCCATTAGGTCCAAGAAGTGCTCTTCACTCGATATCTTAAGCCAACTGGATCAGGAGTCATTGGCTGAAAACTCGCTACATGGGTTCCAGGGACATACGTCTAACCATGAGTTGCTTAAAGAAAAAGAAAAAAGAGAAGAAAGCAACAAAGAAAAGAGAAGCTTTGAGATTTCTTTATTGATTAAGAGTGATCTGTGAGGATAAAGAATTCCTTTAATTATCTTTTCTCTTCATCTTAAATTTCAAATGTTTGGAATAAGAAAAGGGGGAGAGAAGTTCTAAGCTCACTCACTAGTAAAACAACTTGAATCACGAGAACTCGAGTTGGAACCAGTCTAGTAATAACATTACATAAAGATTCTCCAATCTTGAGTACACCTTCAAATATGCTCGGAAATATTTTTCACAATTAATTCTTGCCATTACACGCTTGATCAAATTTTTCCATCTTTAGCTAGTTTGAGTTGAATCTTGCTTGAGGACAAGCAAGAAATGGGTTTAGGAATGTTGATATACTTTATATTTACATATTTTATTACTCATTCTTGCAACATGTTCAGCTTTTACATGCGTATTTTGTTTTAATCTAGGTACATTTAGGCTTAGAGTGCAACGGAGCAATCAATGGTTGAAAAGTGGCAGAATCAAGCATAATCGAGGCATAATTGAAAAATACTCTGAGAAATGTGTGCAAACGAATGAACAATCGGGTCATAATTCGGCAATTCAATTACGTCTTGTAAAGTTTCGGGCACTAAAGGATCAATCAGCACAAAGTATTGATTGGGCCAACAACCCATGATAGGACGCCTTACAGTAGAACTGCTGATCAATCGAGAAACAAGACCAATCAATCGGCTACGCCAGCCGATCTATCAGCCCAAGAGCCGATCAATCTATGTCTCTATCAATAGGCTCCCCATCGATAAATCGATTGGCCTAGCCAAATACCCACAAGCGGGTATTTATAGAGAGGGAGAGACCTAATTTGGGGATCTTTTCACCGCATCTCTTCTTCTTCCCGAAGCTGCTACGAGTTCCAAGGGTTACAAAACGCCGAAGTGCAATTGGTCAGAGTATAGAGGGGGGGGGGGGGGGGGGGGGGGAATGAATCAAAGCAAGGATCAACCTCAATGTCAATTAAAGGAGTCTTTGCTTTCAAGTTTTATTCATTGTTTTGTTTATTTTAGATTTTATGATGTATAAAACTCCTATGGAGGAGTAGACTCATTTAGTTTGGGGACGAAAGACGGGTAGCAGTTCGTATCCCAGATTCATATTATGCTATTGACGATGGTTTTGTTATGTTATGTATGTATCCCTGTGGGGAATTTATGACTATATTTTGGTTTTCTTTGTGTGTGTTTGTAGCCATGTTAAGATCTCCAAATTATTAGCGTTCACTTACGAGCTTGTAGCCTAGACCACAATATAACTGGTTTGCATGCGTGGTCAGGGTTGAGGTTCTACCCAATCCTGAATACAAACTTTTATACAAATTAATACTTAATTAGGAGTGGCAAAGGAATTTGTTAGTGCTGTTGAGATCATCCATGCTATACCTAGAGTGATAAAATGGGTTATGCTCTTAGACTAGTTCATTATCCTAAGCCCTAACTTAAGTATTAATTCATGTTTAATATTAAATTCGGAGTAAGAAAGGAATTGGCTATTGCTAATGTGATAACCTATGCTACATGTAAGGAGATATGATAGGTTATGTTTTTATAATAGTTCATTACCCTAAGCCCTAATTTAAATATTAACCCAAGCTTAGTGCTTGTAGCTTAAGCCTTCTAAATTGTTGTCATAGTATAATATAATGACGGAATACTGGTAAAGCTACCATTAATTCATTTCCTGAACTTCCCTCAATTGAATTGACACCTTAGTATAGATTTTATTGCTTTCTTTTGTAAATTATCCACACAACCAACAAAAACCCAAAAATC
Source organism: Simmondsia chinensis (assembly GCA_018398585.1). NCBI lineage: Eukaryota > Viridiplantae > Streptophyta > Magnoliopsida > Caryophyllales > Simmondsiaceae > Simmondsia > Simmondsia chinensis. Next base: position 32,312,751 of record JAGTTD010000008.1, on the reverse strand, counting down.
CAATCACTCATTAATAATAAAATCCGACTCAACTATGATTCCTTGTGGATACCACCCATATACCTGATTTAGCTACGACGATCTCATACTTGCGAGTACACCGTCTTAAACACACTTTTTAAAACACATCAATAGGGCTGCAAATAAGCCAAGCTGGCTCACTAGCCGGTTTGATTTGGCTCCTTAAGGGCTCAAGTTAGGTTCATCCAAGCCGGCTCGACTCGTTTAAATGTGGCCCGTTTAAATAAACGACCCAAATCAAAGCGAGGCTGACTTAGCTCAAAAGGCTCATGAGCTGGCTCATTTATCGGCTTAAATGTCTAGATTGCGCCATGTGGCACTTTCCCCACCATTTATTATATGTTGATTGGATATTTCGCTTCTACCGCTGTGAAGAATTGCACAATTGAATTATACATATGTTTTTTTATTTTCAATTTTCATGCATGATTTATTTTATTAGCCTTTTTCTAGCACCCAACAACAACAACTGACCCAGTGTCTCAAGGGCTCCTACATAAGTGGGGTCTAGGCGGGGTCGATGTATGCAGCCTTACCCCTTCAGGATGTAACCTTGGCGAGAACTGTTTCCGAGGACCCCTAACCTTATAGGGTGTGCACCACGAGGACTTCCCGGAAGGTCACCCATCCTGGTACTACTCTCGCCCAAGCACGTTTAACTTCGGAGTTCTAATGGGATCCAATGCCTTAGTGCCTGGTAAATGAACCCTTCTAGCACCCAAGTAACAATAATCATAAATGAGCCTAACAAGCCTGATAAATGAGCATAACGAGCCTGGTAAATGAGCCCAATGAGCAGACATGTAAATGAGTCTATAAAGCTCAACAAACCAACTCGACAAGTAATCAAGCTTAAATAATACCAATACTGAGCCAGTCTCATTTAGTAAACAAACTGAGCCAAGCACAAACATGCGGCTTGATTAGAAAAATTATACCTAGCCGAGCCGCTCTCATTTGATTAACCAGACGAGCCAAGCTAGCTGTGATTCAGCTCGACTCGACTCATTTGCAGCCCTATGCATGAGTATTTGCTTCCCCTCTAATATGGATAAAGGTGATAGATTCGAAAGACTTTGTTAGGTGGGTAATACAATTGGTTGTATGACTTAGATTCTGTGGAACATCTTCTAATGAGGAGCACCACTTTACCGCATTGGATGAGTCTGATTCTATGATAGAATGAAAGGCTTCGATATTCCTTTGCTAACCCAGACTTCAATGGCAAAGAGGATGAATTCAATTTCAACTTCATTTCAGTCTTTGATGCCTACCGGAACCGAGAAGGCCCCTACAAACCTCCCTAGGTGATCCCACAATACTTCCAACACAAACCGGGCTCGGTTTAACCCCCAAAGCACCATCAATGTTCCATTTGAGGACTCCTCTAGGCAGTGCTATACAACTGATCCTTGGTTTAACATGTATTAATTTGTTGAAATTAGTATATGTTCTAATTTATTACTTCTGCAGTTGAATAAGATGAAATTATGGAATTTTTATAAAATAAAGTAAATTGTAGTTTGTTTCATGTGCGATATGCACAAATGATATTTACATTTTGGCAGACTTACATTTAATAATTATTTGATCAAAGGGAATTATATTAAATAGACCAAAATATACTGTAGCTTATCATTTTTGTATCGGAAATCTCCATTTTTTATCATAGATTTTTTCTGCACCGAGTGTATTGGCCAATCAATTTTATTCGATGCTGGATGCTTGTACGGCTGGATATAATTCCAAGCAACCCGAACATCCGTGGGCCCCAGATTTTTGAAGTTGTGATTTTTAAAGTATCAATTCTTAGTATTAGTAAATTTTATAGTCAAAATTATTATAATTTATTGTATATTAAGGGTCCCTTTTTGAGAATTTCGCTTGAGGCCCCGGAAATATCAGGACCGGCCCTAGATGCTTGTAGAGAAATGGCCGTTTATCATCTTGTTTGCTTTTGTATGGTGGTTTTAATCTCAAATATTTTAGAGTTATTTACATTTTGATATCAGATATTTTTGAAAATAATAAAAAAGACTCTATAACCTTTCCGAATTAACAAAAAGAACCCCAAGTTTTTGTTATATTAGTAAAAAGACCCCTTTATAGCGTGATGACATCTTCCATCGACAGAGTTGATGTAGCAACTGTCTTTTTAGTAATGCTGCAGTAAAATAAGAAGTGAACTATTACTTTATAAGCATGAAACTCGAGATATTGTATTGTGTAAAAATTATCTATGTTAGCTTAATTTGTTTTAAAAATATAATTATTGAAGGACACTTTTCATTTAATTATAGCATTAATAAAAACACAGTTACCACATTAGCTATGTCGACGGAAAATGATTTCATCACTCCAAAAAGAGGTCTTTTTATTAATATGACAAAAAATTAGGGGTCTTTTTTTATTAAAATGACATTCCACTAATTTAAAAAGGTCATAGTACTTTCTATTATTTTTAAAAATGTCGGGTATTTCAGGCTTAAGTTTCAAACTTCTCCGGTAATATCTCCCTCTTGTGGAGCTCCCTGGGCCTCTGTGTGCCCTAACCTAACCCTAATCCGCTTCTTCATCCTCTTCAACATTTACAACTTCCATTAACGATCCCCAGAAAGTTGCTATGCACTTCAGTTAATTTCACTTACCTTTCCCCCAACCACTGTGGCATAGGGTTTTACTCCTCTCCATCACACCTGTGGCAAAGATCTAGTATCAAAGATCCCCAATTTCATTCCATTCTCTTGTAAGTTAACCATCCTTTCGGCTCTGCCTGTCAAATTCCTTCTGTTGCAGTTTTCCCGGACTCTTTGGTTTTTTAATTTCTCACCTGCCATCATTCAAACACAGTATATGAATTCAATGAGCACAATGGTGTACTGTCCCCCTCAAGAATTACTCCAACCTCCCAATCAATCCTCTCAAAACTCTATAAATTGGCTTCTACTCAGACCACCGAAACCACTAGACCCAAAAAATAACCCCATACATACTCATCTCCGAAGCCCCAAACCCGCTTGGAAAACCGGTGACCTCATCACAAAAAATGGCCAATCCACCACCCAAACCTAAATACATAGAGAAGCTGGGCTCCAATCTCTTTAACCTGGAGCTTTCTGAAGAGGGAGGCCTGTCAAAAGCACTCGAGCACCAAACTTTGGTGGGTAAGATTCTAACAGGTAAAACCGTGAGAATTCGGCCCATTACAGCAATTCTTGACAAGGCCTGGAAACCAAAAGGAAAACTTGAAATTCATAAGCTGACGCAAAACATCTTCCTGTTCGTTTTCCAGTACCAAAAAGACAAATTCAAAGCCAAAGAGGGTACACCGTGGTCCATTAATAATGCTCATATGGTGATCAAGGAATGGAAAGGTGGCACACCTTTCGAGGAGATTGATTTTTCAACCACGGAGTTTTAGGTCCAAGTTCATGGACGCCCCCTGAACATGATGTCATATGTAAACATTGTTAGAATCGGGAATTTATTCCTAGAACTCATCAGACCAGTTATGGAAGAGGAAAGGGACATGATGTGGTCCAAATTCATTCATATGAAAGTCGAGGTAAATACTGATGACCCCCTTCTATGTGGTTTTTACCTTAAAAGAAAAGATAAACATGATTTATGGATTCATTTTAAGTATGAGAGACTTGGGGACTTTGTTATGTTTGTGGGAAGTTGGATCATGTTATGAAGTTTTGTCGTGACGAAGAAGCACCGAGGGATGACCCTTTGTTTGATGGCCTGCTGAGGGCTAAAGAATGTACTTCAGAAAAAGTCAGACTCTTGATTGTGGAGTAGGGGGACAACATTGACCCTGAGCTGATGGAAACAGAAATGGAAGCCATGGACAATAACAAGAATGAGGGTATTGATGCTGGGAAAAGGAATGATGATTGAGCCATTACTACGCTTCAAGCTATTTAGATGTCAATATAGGAGGACCAGATTTCCCCTGCTACCAGCTCACTTACTATTGCTGAGAAATCGTTGAGGAGGATCACCACGAGGCTCGGAAGAAGGCGAAGGCAGCTCTTAAGGAGGTCGTGTATGACATGGTAAGAATGGATAAACTCGAGAACTGGTACCTTGATCCTAATATTTTCTATGATTCAGCAAGGGTTCTTACCAATATTTTTGAGGAAGAGGGCCAAGTCTCCTCTTTGAAAACAGTCTCTGCAGCTATCAAAGATGGTGTCCTGGGTAAAAACTCAGCAACAAAGTTGAGAAACATCAAAAGAGCAGCGAAGAGGAAAGCCAAAATGAAGAAAGCAATGAAGAACTATGTCCTCACTTTTGCGGAAAAAGTTACATCATCGGCTATTTTTCTGGACCCTGTTAGGCTGGATTTCGAGACATCCACTTCAGACGGGTTTGCGACGGTTGTCCAAGAACAATCGCCTCTGGAGCCATGAGTATTATTTTCTGGAATTGTTAAGGGCTGCGCCAACCCTTGACAATTCAAGCTCTTAACGAGCTAAAAAATAGCTTTAGGCCTGATATTTTATTTCTTATGGAAACAAAAAACCAAAAATATTTCGTCGAAAGTGTGGGTAAAAAACTCGGTTTTCATTCCTAGTTTATTGTTGTTCCAAGAGGTTTGTCGGGTGGGATGGAGATTTTTTGGAACAACAATTTGATTTTGAACTTTGGAAAAGTGTCAGATCGATTCATTGAGGTTTTCATATCGGATCAAAACTCCGGGAAAGAATGGAATCGTATTTTTCTGTACGGTGAACCGAACAAAGTTAGGAGGGCTAATTTTTGGAGAGAAATGTCCACAAATTTCTCCAACTTAAGCCTCCCTACTATGTTCTTCGAAGATTTTAACTCCATCACCTCACCCCATGATAAACACCATGGCAATTCAGTTTCAACTTACCAATTGTCATGGGTGTTAGACTTTTTTAACGATGCTGGGCTGTTTGAGCTCCCCACTAACGGTTGCAGGTATTCTTGGTCGAACAAGCAAGATCTAAATGAAAACATTAAGGAAAACATTGATAAAGTTGCTGTTAACTTGGCTAGGCAACACCTCTTCCCCCAGGCCTCGGCCACGCTGCTTCCCGCGATCGGGTCTGACCATTCACCGCTCCTCTTGCTTCTTGAGGCTGAGAATTTGAAACCCCACCGGGACTTCAAATTTGAATCCAAATGGCTTCTGGAAGAAGATTGTCAGGACAAGGTCAGAGAAGGATGGTGTTTTGAGGATAGGGGATCTCGAATATACCGTTTCTCAAAAAAGATCTATCGATGTCGCAAAAGGTTAAAAGATTGGAGTATTGATAGAAGAAAAACCCGCAAAGTTAGATTTGAGTTCATCTTTTGTCGCCTCACATAACTTCAAAGCAAAGCCACATCTCAACAAGAGAAGATAGAGGAGTGTGAACTCAATCAAGAGCTCAAAAAATGGAGGGATGTGGAGGAAAGATACTGGCACACACGCTCTCGTATAAATGGGCTCACATACGGGGACAGAAATTCAAAATTCTTCCACGCCACTACCATACAGAGAAACAAATTCAACAAGATAAGAAGAATTAAAGATGGGAACGATGTACGGATTGATGACCCGGACCGTATCAAGAACCTGATCGCTTCACATTTTCATTCCCTCTATGCTTCAAAGGGCACCCGGCTGCAAGAACAAGCTACCGAACATATCACGTGCAAAGTCAGCGATTACTAACCAGACTTGTCAACTGAACTGAAATCTGGAATGCAGTGAAGGAGCTTGGTGGCCTTAAGGCCCCGGGTCCGGACGGTTTCCCAGGTATCTTCTATACCACCTTTTGGGACATCATTTCCAATGACGTTTGTCAGACGGTGGAAAGTTTTTTTGAAAATGGAAGATTATCCTCAAACCTAAATAATACTAATATTGTTTTGATTTCAAAAATAAAAAACCCAATTTCAATTAACCATTTCTGACCAATAAGCCTTTGCAACTTTTCATATAAAATTATTTCTAAAATTCTTACAAATTATTTAAAACCCTTTATGGATCTTCTCATCTCCCCTTATCAATCCACCTATGTTAAGGGTAGACAAATCCAAGACCACATCTTGGTCGCTCATGAAGCTTTCCATGCCCTTAAAAACAAAAGAAAAGGTGGCAAAAATTTTATCGCCCTTAAAATTGACCTAGCAAAGGCTTATGACCAAGTTGAATGGAGTTTTCTTGAAAAAGTTTTGAAAAAAACGGGTTTTAATGATACTTTCATTGGATGGATTATGGAGTGTGTCTCTTCTGTCAAAGTTAGTCCAGTCGTCAATAGGGAAAGACTTGATTGTTTCGCGATTTCTAGAGGCCTTAGACAAGGTGATCCCCTTTCTCCATTTCTCTTCCTTTTTGCCATGGACTCTCTGTCCACTCTTATTAATGAGGCTGAAAGTAAAGGAGAATGGAACAGCTTCTTTATCAAAACCTCATGCCCTCCATTATCTCATCTTTTGTTTGCTGATGATTGTCTTTTGTTTTTCCAAGTGTTAAGCCAGGTTTGTAATAATGTCATGAATATCCTAAACAACTTCTGTGTGGCTTCGGGTCAACAAGTCAATTTCCAAAATTCCCACGCTTTCTTCTCATCGAATACCCCGTCGTGGGTGAGGGAGGAATGTCTTGATATTTTGGGGGTTGGTTTGTTTAATGGGGAGGATAAATACCTTGGATCTCAAATTCTTTGGGGTAGATAAAAAAAGAATGCACTCTCCTTCCTCTATGAAAAAAATCCAGGAAAAAATGCAAGGTTGGTAGTCCAAACTTCTCTCCCATGCCAATAGGGAGGTTCTCCTAAAGTCGGTCGTGTCTGCCATCCCTACTTTTGTTATGTCTTGTTATTGGCTCCCGGTCACTTTTACTAGAAAGCTTAATAGTGTCATAGCCTGCTTTTGGTGGAAAGGGGGGCTATCGAGGACAAAGGTATTCACTGGAAGAGTTGGAATTGTCTAACTAAACCAAAAAAGTTAGGAGGGCCAGGTTTTAGAGATCTTTGCTGGGTTAATTTGACGCTCATTGCGAACAGGTTTGGAAAGTGATCAAAAACCCCAACGCATTCTGGGTCAGAATTCTAAAGAAGGTCTATTTTGGCGATTGCTCGATCCTTCATGCTCGGATTGGTAACAACCCATCTTGGGGTTAGAGGAGCCTTATTGAGGGTCATGATTTCATCCTTAAAGGTCTTCGTTGGAATGTAAATAGCGAAAAATGTATTAACATTTGGAGGGACAGGTGGATCCCAAACCCACCATCCTTTTCGGTTGGCCCAGTGGCTGAAGCCACCAAATGCACATAGGTCTTGGACCTCATTCACCCTAGTGCGAGGAGATGGAATGAGCACCTTGTTTCTCATTTGTTCCTGCCCGAGGTTGCTAAGGCCATCTCCACTATCCCGGTCAGTAACCCCTACTGGGATGATGAGTTGGATTGACATTACTCTAAAGATGGCACTTATTTGGTTAAATCTGGATACCGACTTTAGCTTTCCTCTTGTGTCCCCGCCTCTCAAGATTGCGCATCTTCTAGCTTCCCGATTTATTCTAACAAAGGCTTCCAAGTTCTTTGGGCTATCCAAGCCCCTCCAAAAGTCAAAAACTTTATTTGGAGAGCTCTTATGAATGCTTCAGCAATGACCGAGAACCTCTGGAAGAGGAAACTCAAGTCCAATCCTTTCTGTCCCAGATGTGAGGGCACGCCCAAAACAGTGGAACATCTCTTCTTCTTGTCTCCTTGGGCTGCAGCAATTGGTTCGCTTCACCGTTTGGATTCAAACCGAATGTGGAAGACTTTAATAGCTTCCACCTTTGGTGGGACTCTATTTGTGCTGATAAGTATTTCTGATATGATGATATTTTCAAGATCGTGTTTCTTTATTGGGAAATCTAGAAAAGCAGGTGTGATCTCATTTTCAAGAAGACCGTGCTCTCTACTTAGTACACCATCTCCTCAGCCGCGGCTACCATGTCCGGTTTTTCTGTAGCAAACACTAACCACTCAGGTCTCCCTGCTCGTTCCTCTACCGCAGCCCACCCGATCTAGCCTGCTAGTTGGACCCCTCCTCCCATTAATTGGATCAAGATCAATTCCGACGCTGCGTTCTCCAGAGACTTAAAATGTGCTTCAGTTTTTGTGGCCCGTAATCACCACGATGACATTGTTGGGGGATGGTGCGGGTCCTCCTTTGCCAACTCCTCCCTTGTTGCCGAAACTATTGCTATCTGAGCCGCCGTTTCTCTCGCTGCTTCTAGTGGTTGGAAGTATGTCATCGATGAGTCAGATTGTAAACAGGCTATGGATTTCTTATCTGATGTTGTCCTCCCTCGTGGGAATGGAGTGCTGTAATAGCAGATATTAGGATATTATCTTCTAGTAGTAATTTCAGTAACTTTGTATTCCAATAAACCCTTAGGAGATGTAATAGGGTTACCCATTTTATTGCTTCGTGTCACTTAGGTGGTAGATGTTCGCATGTTTGGTGGCATATGTGCCCACCTTCTATTGTATCTCTTGTTGATGTTAATCATATGGTAATGCAATCCTAGCCTCCGGGCGTTGTTTAATGTTCAAAAAAAAACTTCAGGCTTCTAAATGCTTTTTTTTTAATAATTAGCGACAAGATCAACATATGTAATAGACCACTCGACAAAAGTGAGGCCTAGGACACCCACAATGAAATGGGGACCAAAAAGTACCAGCATAAACAACGGGACAAAATAGAAAAGAAAAAGAAATGAATGCAAAAAGAAATATAAGCAGGGACAAAATAAACCAGGGATTGCCAAGATCACTATGGAAGATACGAGGACAAAATCAGAGCTAGGAAGGATGGTAGGTTCTCAAGTCAAAAGCTACCCTAATCCAATATTGCAAATCGCTCGATCAGGATAGAATCGTCACCATCGAAGCTCAATCCGAGCTTCTTCCCAGTCTCCCACTTGCGCTCCCCCTGAAGAAGTTTCTTAGCTGTAAAAACCTTTTTGACCCCTTTTTCGGCCTTCCTTTTTCTTATTTCTTTACTTAAAGTCTCAGGATGCCTCTTTGTGCTGCTACTAGGTGACATATGTTTTGGTAAAAAATTAACTCTTGGTAAAAAGGAAATCAAAGCAACAAGTTACAAAGTGTTGCCTATTATTGCAACACTAAACTAACTGTTACCTTTGGTTATACAAATGCAACGGGTTTTCACTTTTGTTGCCTTCAACATCAAAGGCAACATTTTAGAACTGTTGCCATGAGACTTATACATCAAAATTGAGGACGAAGGCAACAACATAAGAAGTGTTGCCTTTGACTAGTTTAGGCAATACTTTTTACTACCGTTACAAATTTTCTGTTGCCTATATTTATTTATGTTGTAGTGTGAATTGGGAGCAAGAAAGAAACTAAGTAGTGCTAGTGAGATAACCTATGTTACACATAGGGTGATATAATAGGTTATATCTTTAGACTAGTTCATTACCATGAGCCTTAGTTTAAATAATAGCCCGCTGGCTTAGTGCTTGTAGCCTAAGCTTCCTAAATCATCGTCATAGTATAATATAATGACGGGATACGAGTAAAACTATCTTGAATTTATTCCCTAAACTAATCTCAATTGAATTGGCACCCTTAGTTTATATTTAGTTTTACTATTTTAGTTAACAAATCATTCAAACCAACAAAAACCAATTTTCAACCACTCATTAATACCTAAATCTGACTTAACTCCAATTCCCAATGGACACAACCAGTATACCCAATTTATCTACGTCGATCTCATACGTTTGCGAGTGCACAGTTTTAAAAAAACTCTTTGAAACCACATCAGTGGGGTTGCCATTTTTAGGTTTTGTAATTCTAAACATGGCCAACGGATCCACTCAAAGCCAACCTATGACTTCGCCTGTATGTAGGTCGACACATGTCAAAACGAGTCTTAGCAAGTTGGGTTTTTGGATGGTCAAACCTGGTTGATCTTAACAACCCATTATCTTCATTTCTTTACTAATACATTAGTATACCCAACATGTGGCTCATTAGGTTAATCAAGTTATCAGTGCTCATTATCGAGTAGAGCTTATTATTGAGTTCCACTCACTTCTAAGTCGAACAATTTAAGTTACTCACAAGAGTCATCCTCCATATACTATGAAGCTACTATCAGTATAGCTCCTGAGGGTTTTTAATGAGCCATTAATGTGCTCTCATGAGCCCTTAGTCAAATTTAAATAAGCTTTTGTAAATTTTGAACACAATCAATTTATTGAACACGTAGTTCATTTACAATTCTAGGTACTCTTATCATACTTAGGAATTAAATCAACAATAAATAAATGAAGCTGTTGGTCAAATTTTTGAGATGTAATATAGGCTCTCTTTGGGTTTTTTTTTTTTTTTGGATAATTGAAGTACAAATTCCAAAAGCACAACAGTGCAGGACATATCAAAAGGCAGGCTGGGAAAAAAACCACAACCAACCACAGCAATAGTAAACCATCATCTAGACGAAACAGTATCGCATGGAACGAAAAAAGGCCACCCACAAACCACACAAAAGCAGACCTTGAACAAAAGCATTCAACAAAAAGGGGGAAAAAATAAAAAATAAATAAATAAATAAACCAACCTCAAAATAAAATCCCCCAACAAAATGCCAAAACTAGGGCTTAGGATAATAGTCGCCCTAGAATTCTTGGATTTCTTACCTTCATCTTGTCATGTTCTCAAGGTATCTGTGTTGGAGAATTTCCTAATAATCTGAGAACTGGGTAACCAAAGATCTCAGGTGTCGAAGCCGTGTAATCACTTTCTTAAGACTTACTTCGGCGTATGAAATAGTCTAAGATATAAAACGACAACCAAATAAAATGAAGTGAGAATGTTTAAGGGGAGGGATAGAAAAGATATCAATGAGAGTGAAGTTTTTAAGTACTTTTTGCAACACTTTCATATGAATACACACAAGAGTTTCTTACAATATTTTTCTTAAATTCATCATCATTTAAACATAAGAGTGAATGGGTTATTTATAATTTTTAAGTGTCTCCTCATGAAGGGACATGTGCCTTCACGAAGTGACACTACCCTTTTTAATATTGCACAATACTTTGCCAGCAAAGATCTTTCATGCGTGTTCTTCAAAGAACTAGGGGGAAAATATATAAGAAAATATTGTTTGGAAGACGTCCCAAACTTATCAAAACCCAACCGCCAAATACCAGAAAAAATTATGTTACTGTAATTCTATTAGATCTGTGTGTCGACAAACGGGCCGTGTGTGTCAACACATAGGCACTTCAAGTTAGTTCTGTTGGGCTGTGTGTTGACACACGGCACCTGTGTATCGACACACCTTAGACAAGCCAATACACATAAAAATCAAGTACGGGACAAACTTCAAACACTTTATTTAAATACTCTATTTTGAAAATATATCAACATTCCCCCACTATTTTCAAAATACAATCATTCTCATATGCGACATCTTAAAATTAAAGGAGGCCTTATTGTGCATCAATGAGGGCGTCTCTCGATTGAACTCCCAGTTAGTGAAGACACGTTTACGGTTAATCGGATCAAAATGGTAGACCATGCTTTGAACCATATAACCCATTTGACTAACCGAACACATCTATACACACAAGGCGTATTATCTGTGCACACCCTACAACTCCCAGATCGACACATTTATGGCCTTATATCCTATACCCTTCTTGAGTGTTTTAGGGCCAAATCCTTAGTCAAAAATTACCCCTTTGAAGCGGCCAAACTTCAACACTCACTAAGGTGGACCTCATTGACCATGTCCCTGCGACGCAACATTCAATAAGAATTTAAAAATCAGGTCCATTAAGAGCATAGCTCATCCTCTTAATATCTCTGACGCAAGTACCAAGCACTACACACACGGGATGGAAAATTCTCATTTAGTGCTTGCAGTCATACGGATGATAAGTCTCTCTCATTGAATCCAAGAACTAGCGTCATACTAGGCGTCGAGTTGAGGACTTATCATGGGCAACTAATAATGACAGGTTTCACACTATCTCTTCATCTATCTATTATCAAGTCTCTAGCAATATTTTTCAAATAAGAAATCCACTAGATTCTGACTTACATTTTCAAAGTCCACAATAATCACTTAATCTTACATAAGTTATTTCTTAACAATATTTGACACTAATGTGTTGGACTTTCAGTGATACATCTCACTCTTATACATGTGAAAGCACATTTCACTATCACAATGAATAGAAATAGTCATTATTGGCTTAGGCCACAAAAGAATCTTAAACACAAGATCCTTTAATCATGTTGTTCCTTTACAAGTAGAAACTAAAGCAATATACTCTATAATCACGGCGGAATTAATAATACATGTTAGTTTCTTGAAACCCAAGGAACAACACCCCTACCACTTTGTAACATTCACTCGCTTTAGAAGCATAGTCCTCCTTATCGGATATACAACTGGCACCCAAGTATTCTTCTAAATAAAAGAGTATTTACTTAAAATAACACCATAATTCATGGTTATTCCAGTACCTTATGTATCACATGTCAGTAAACTTTACTCACATAGCTAGTTATATACACTTAGTTATCCAACAGCAAAGGTTACATCTAACCTTTTTCAAATTTCAATTATGCTATTGAAACACTTTCATTTGGTTCTAAACATTCATACCAAATTTCAACATGTAATCAACGTACAAACATACAACGAATCCTCTGTAATTGTTAAACTAGCCATGTGCACTTTTCTGATTCATTAATTACCTCTTTCAAAAGGCAACATAGCAAGACTTCATAGTCTCATCATAAGATCACAATCCATGACACAACAATATTGAACTTTAACATTTATATTATCTCTAATTAATTCCTCTAGAAATATACAAGTTCAATCGGTAGGACTTCTCTTTTCACATTCTTTTACTCTGTCAAAGTTCTAAAGTACTTCCATGGATTTTTCCTCAATCGTGATTTCCATCATAATATATTTTATTTCACATTATCACAATGCATCATTCAAAATCAATGAAAGACTCGAAGTCACTTTCTATGTACTCATTTACATTTATATCTTAAGATGTTCAATTCACCTATAATTCAATCATACGAATTTATTTGCCATTTATATGCATAAAAACTTATTGGTGATAAAAGAGTCATCAAAATTCGTTATTTATATACTCTTTAAATTTGTCACTTTGATGACTAACATCCTAACATGTGAATATAACATCACAGAATAATCTTATTTACCATGCAACAATTGCATATAACTATCGCTCAATTTGAGTATTTTAACATTCATTGTATAAATGCACTTTATTTTAACCGTCTACTCAATCATCATATATATATGCCATTAAAATGCAAGTAAACTTTACTTCAACCTCATTAATCATGATGAGTGTTAAAAAGAATTTTTACGCACATGCCGGTTTCCATAAACATTACATCCGATAACATTGGAAAACTCACTTGAGATATATGGTCAATTATTAAATTATGAATCATTATTTCCAAGTGTTTTTATATAACTTCTTTCATCATCCTTAATCATAAACTTTAATTTGAATTCTTTATATCAGTCACATTAGTACTCAACATATGTAAAAATAACCATATATTTCATGACCTACTAATTCCATTCAAATTTACATCACTTTCACTTATCAAGCAAACAAAGGCATTCACGTTTATAAATTAAAGTCACATTAATCTATAATCATTAACATACATACACGCATTAATTGCATAACTACACTAACATCCATGCTTATGCAAAAATAGCAGAACATACATACTATCAATTGAGTGTGTATAAGCCTTGTAATTCTATCAACATGTATATGGATGATCATACTCAAATTCCTTTCATAATTATGATCAAAAAAACATAGTCTTTCATGATCCAATTTCTTTACTCAAATCATATGCTCCAAATACACAAATAAGTATCTGTTACCTTTTCCTTTCATGATCCAATATTCATATAACATCAAATATCACAGAATTTTGTCCTAATCCATATCTTTAATTTCACTGAATTCAAGCCACTTTCGGATTTACCAAGTAAAGGAACAGACCCAGTGCCTCAAAGGCTCCCGTCTAAGCAGGGTCGGGGGGGGGGGGGCAATGTACGCAGCCTTCCCCCTTCAGGGTGTTAACCTGAAAAGAAGCTGTTTCTAATTGCATTCATGTTTACAAATTAAAACCGCAAAGTTTATGATTGCATTAATCATGCATACATGCATTAAACCTCAACTTAATTACTCATAATACAAATTCATACAACATTGAATTTACTATACATAAAAAAATACCTTGTTCTGAAATGTATTTTTCATATTTCATGAAGAACCTGTTATTCTATTCAATTCAAAAAATATCAACATACTTCATTCACTTATATGTTATTATTAGTTTTGACATCGTCTCGGCGTCTGGTTTCAACAACCACGCTAAACAAGGATTTTACTTTTTAGCATCTCCTCACAGTCTGGTTTCAACAACCACCCAAAATAGGAATTTTATACGTAATCACATACACTGAAAATTTACCATAGAAAAACTACATTGCACACATCATATGTCGATAACCATTTTTGGTTTTAAGTATTAAATACAGATCCATTTATAAATGTATAATGTTTGCTAATTGTTCACAAGGAAAAACATGGATCAATGGTAGCATATAACTACCCTTGCATATACATTCATAGGGCATGTGGGATTGAATCCCTGGAATCGCACTTACGCATCCCCCTTTTTTCTATATAATGATAACAACATATATTTATGTTATATATATCACACATAAAAGCAACATGGATCAATGGTCAAGCACTCCTCTCTTTCCATGTACCTTGGTTCAATTCTCTTCCCAAGCAAAATGTACAGTTGTTATTTGTGTATATTCTTTAAATTCTCCAACCCCCACCTTCCCCCCCCCCCCCCCCCCCCCCCCCCCCCCCCCCCCCCGATTTTTCCTTTTTCTCTGTCCTTTTAATTTTAATTTTTGATTTATCCTTTTTTTAAATTCATATGATGCAACATCATGTGTTTCAAAGGTGTTAGATCATAAATTCATATGAACATTTATATTTCTTTAAATAATCAACTATGCCTAAAAACGCATTGTTCTTAAATTACATGTGGCTAAGCAATCTAGGGTCATTCCGTCTTTAGGTTAATATTACATGATGACAAAACACCATCATTGGAACAAAATTTCATTTATGATTGAAACCCCCAATCAAAATTTATGATACTAACACATCTAAACAATGCTCAAATTGAAAATCATGGGTTCTTAATTTTGGTTATAATATGCAAAACTAATCATATAAATAATCAACAATGCACAAAACACAAATTTTCATTCATCTTAGTGCATCATGGTTTTATGATTTTCAAAATTAAATATCATACCTTGATCCATAGCAATTTATATAGTAGAAGGATCCAAAAAGATATCTTCTTCTCTCCTATTCACTTTCTGCAATCTCACACGGTTCACCATCAAATCATGCAAAGTGAAGTAGCCATTTCAATTAATAAAAGTCTTAAGATTGTTGGAGAATTTTCCAGTAAACCGAGAACTGGGTAACCAAAGATCTCAGGTGTCGAGGCTGTGTAACTACTTTCCTTAAGACTTATTCCGTTGTACGAAATAGTCTTAGGTATACAACGACAACCAAATAAAATGAAGTGAGAATGTGTAAGAGGATAGATAGAAAAGATATCAATGAGAGTGAAGTTTTCAAGTAATTTTCACAACACTTTCTTATGAATACACACAAGAGTTTCTTGCAATATTTTTCTTAAATCCATCATCATTTAAACATAAGAGCGAATGGGTTACTTATAGTTTCAAGTGTCTCTTCATGAAGGGACATGTCCCTTCACAAAGTGACACTACCCCTTTTAATATTTCACAATACTTTGCAAGCAAAGATCTTTCATGTGTGTTCTTCAAAGAACTAGGGGGCAAATATATAAGAAAATAAAGTTTAGAAGACGTCCCAAACTTATCAAAACCCAACCGCCAAATGCCGAAAAAAACTACGTTACTGTAATTCTATAAGATTTGTGTGTCGACAAATGGGCCCTGTGTGTCGACACACAGACACTTCAAGTTAGTTCTGTTGGGCTGTGTGTTGACACACGGTACATGTGTGTCGACACACCTTAGACAAGCCAATACACTTCAAAATCAAGTATGGGACAAACTTCAAACACTTTATTTAAATACTCTATTTTTAAAATACATCAACAATCTGATCACATGATTTCATCATCATCGTAAAACTGAAGATCAACCTGACACCTAGTCATCCAAGTTTCCTTAGCGCAAGAGCATGGGTCAAACTCTAAAGTGAGAGATGGATCGCTTATATCATTTGTCATTGGAGTTTCTGAATGTTTTAGTTGGGAACCCTGCCCAACAAAATGCTTACTCTTTCTCTTTTTCTTTTTCTTGGGGTGCCAGTCTTGTCCAGTAAAGGACCTTAGTTGAAACTCTGAATTGAACACTTCTGAAGTCGTTGTACCACTGAGGTTCACTCTTCTTCCTTAATTCATGCGTAGCCTAGTTCATGAATTGAGATATCTAGTCACATTCATGTATGGGTAGGCTATATTATATTTGACTCATGTAGAAACGAGTGTATGTGGTAAAAATCTATATATTGTTAATTTTATTGTTAATTTTACTTACCTCAATTATTAAACCCCGAAGTTAACCATTCAATTATATTGTTAATTTTTTCATTAAATGCTAGTTTGTTAACATGACATATTTATAATTATTCAAATAAACTATTAATTAATATTACTAAATATAGTTTGAATTATCTAATGTGGGATAGATTAAATATATATATACAATAACAATAGTATACTACTTGAAATACCTAGCATAACTATATAAGCAGGTTAAGCATGTCCAAACATGTTAAATGGGTCAATCCAAATTCAACCTAATTATCTAAACATGTTAAACGGGTCAACCCAAATTCAACCTGGCAATTAACCCCAACTCAAACCCGCTATCTTCGTATCGTATTCGTGTAGTGTTATCATCTTGTGAATTTTGCCAGCTCCCATTTTCATCATTAGGGTTAGTATATCATATTTATGTCTATCCAACTTTAGATCTTGTCTTCATTATTGGTATAGGGCATACAATCTAGAGGACCTAGCTACACTCTTGGAGAGTGCTTAGTCCCTAAACACATGGTCGGGATTTTACCTTTGTTGCCCCATTATGGTTTCTAAGGTCTTTCAATTGCCGTATTGTTGGAGTATACACCTGCAAAATCAAGAAAATGGGTAACTTTTCGATCTACAGGTTTTGAGGCGCGTTGTCACTTTCCTTAAGACTTATTTTAGTGTATGAAATAGTCTCGGGGATATAACCATAACCAAAAATATGCAGTTAAAGTATGTAAAGGGAGATATAGGGAGATGCAAGAGAACGACCGTTTTTCACAAACAAATATCTTTTTTCATCATAATTCAACAATCAGACTAGTGGGGTATATATAATAAATCAAGTGAAAGAAGACGTCTCGAAACAAGCCTCAAAGAAAGGGCACGAAGGCCCGGAAGTTAACGGTGAAAAACTGGCAAAAACCTGCCCTTGTGTGTCAACACACAGTTCTGCAGACACGGTTCTGTTGATCTGTGTGTCGACACACGGGCCCTGTGTGTCAACGCACACCTCTGCATCCCTGTTCTGTAAGAATGTGTGTCGACACACCAGTCCTATGTGTCGGCACACATCCCAACACACTTCAATACATATCAAACACTTAGAACACACATTTGGGACCAACTTCAAAACACTTCATTCACAATTTTTATTACACAATTTGAAAATACATCAACATTCCCCCACTATTTTCAAAGTACAGTCATTCTCACAAACAACATCTCTAAGTTAAAGGAGGCCATGTCGTGCATCAATGAGGGTGTCTATCGATTGAACCCCCAGCTAGTGATGACATGTTTGC
The DNA here is from genome assembly GCA_018398585.1 of Simmondsia chinensis. NCBI lineage: Eukaryota > Viridiplantae > Streptophyta > Magnoliopsida > Caryophyllales > Simmondsiaceae > Simmondsia > Simmondsia chinensis. The sequence continues at coordinate 32,294,721 of JAGTTD010000008.1, read as the reverse complement.
AATTAATCGGATCGAAGATGATAGACTAAGCTTTAGACCAGTCAACCCTTTTGACTAATTGAATAAATCACCACGCATTAGACAATCTACTCCCCGTACATACCTTACACATCTCAGATCGACACATATGACGTTGCCTGTCCTGTACCCTTCGCGAGTGTATCAGGCCCAAACCCTTTGTCAAAAATCATCCCTTAAAGCGGCCAAACTTCACACTCACTAAGGTGGACTCCAACAGATCATATCCTGCGACCGACATTCTGTTACAAGATTATCAAAGCCGGGTCCATTAAGAGCTTACGCTCATCCTTTAAATCTCTGACGCAGTACCAAGCACTTTACACACGGTATGGCAAAATTCTTTTGTGCTTGCAGCCACACGGATGATAAAACTCACTCATTGAACCCGAGACCTAGCGTCTGACTAGGTGTCGAGTTGAGGGCCAATCATGGGTGACTAAAAACGACAGGTTTCATTCCCATCCTTGTGCACGTTTTCAAGACTAAGTCTCTAGCAAGGCCTTTTGTGAATGGATCCTCTAGATTCTGACTTGTCCTCACAGAATCCATAGTGATGACGCCTTCTCGAATCAGATGCCTCACTATACTGTGTCTCATACCAATGTGTCGAGACTTCCCATTGTACACCTCACTGTACGCTTTAGAAAGCGTAGCTTGACTATCACAATGGATAGAGATCGGTGAGATTGGCTTGGGCCACAAAGGTATCTCTTACAAGAGATTCTTTAACCATTCGGCTTCTTTAGCCATAGAAGCAAGAGCTATAAACTCCGCTGCCATCGTAGAATCAGCAATACAGGTCTGTCTCTTGGAATCCTAAGAAATTGCACCTCCACTGAGTAAGAAAACCCATCCACTCGTGGATGCATGATCCTCCCCATGGGAGATCCAACTGGCATCCGAGTATCCCTCCAAAATTAGGGGATAGCCCACATACGAAATACCGTATTCTATAGTACTCTTCAGGTACTTCAGTACTCTATAAACCGCTTGCCAATGTACCTTACTCGGATTTCTAGTATATCTACTAAGCTTTCTAACAGCATAGGCTATGTCAGGCCTAGTTCTCGTCATGGCGTACATCAGACACCCAATGACTCAGGCATAATCCAACTGATAAGTAGGTGGGCCCCTATTCGGTACCAATTTCATACTTGGGTCCACGGGTGTGAGCACCAGTGCACGTGCACCACAGTTGAATCTCTTCAACACACTCTCCACATAGTGGGATTGAGTCAAGGATATGGAGTCCCCATTCCTTACAATCCTTATACCAAGGATTACCTCAGCATCAGCCATGTCTTTCATAGCAAAGTTCTCTGAGAAAAACCTTCTAGTCCTCTCTACTTGCTCTACATCCGTACCGAATATCAGCATGTCATCCACATACAAGCAAATTATGACACCTTTGCCTTTCTCAAACTTGCTATATACACACTTATCCGGTTCATTTATCATGAACCCGTTGTTCAGAACAACCTCATCAAATTTTTGATGCCATTGTTTTAGGGCTTGCTTTAGCCCATACACAGAGCGTATGAGTTTACATACCTTCCTCTCTTGGCTCGGTACAACAAACCCTTCAGGTTGTTTCATGTACACTTCCTCTTCCAATTCACCACTCAAAAAGGCCGTTTTCATAACCATTTGGTGAATTACGAGTGTATACATAGAGGCAAGAGCAATCAACACTCTTATAGTCGATATCCTGGTCACGGGGCCATAAGTGTCAAAGTAGTCTAACCCATGTTTCTGGGTAAACCCTTTAGCCACCAATCGGGCTTTGAACTTATGAATAGTCCCATCGAATTTCATCTTCTTCTTGAAGATCCATTTACACCCAATTGGCTTACTACCTAGTGAAAGATCCACTAATATCCAAATATTATTGCCCATGATGGAATCCATCTCATCATTAATTGCCTCTTTCCAAAAAGCGGCATCATAAGACCTCATAGCCTCATCAAACGTTATAGGGTCAGCCTCCATGACATAGCAACGTGGTACAACAGAGTCCGCATCGTTTCTCAAACCTTCTACCAAAAAGGTATAGAAGTCCGATCCGAAAGATTTCTCTTTCCTTTCTCTCTTAGTCCTTCGGAGTTCTGGAGTTAAATAAGAGGCTTGTTCCCTCTCATGGTGAACATCATCATCACCACATGACACCGGTGTGTCGTTATCAACCAGTACATAACCCCTCGGTCTAGGGATAAAGGTGTACCGATTCTTATCAAAGATGGCATCTTTCGACTCTATTGTTGTATTAATACCAACATAATCATTTGGCTCAATTACATAGAATCGATACGGCTTACTGTGCTGTGCATACCCAACAAATATGCTATTGATGCCTCTTTCACCTAACTTTTTAAGTTTAGGTTCAGGGACTCCAACTACGGCCCTACACCCCCACACTTTAAGATAACTCAACCTAGGGGGTCTACCGTTCCAGTATTCATATGGGGTCATTTTGCTTTTCTTATTCGGAACACAGTTCAAAATGTGACAGGCTGTTAACATAGCCTCACCCCAAAACCCATTGCTAAGACCGGAGTATGACAACATAGAATTAACCATCTCAGTAAGAGTCCGGTTTTTCCTCTCAACCACGCCATTCTGTTGTGGCGTATACGGTGTGGTAATTTCATGCACTATACCGGTGGATTCGAAATACCTGGGGTCATAGTACTCTCCACCACGGAACGACTTAAGTCTTTTGAGGAAGGTTTCACAATGTAGTTCTGTTTCAGCCTTATATACTTTAAATCTTTCTAGCGACTCATCTTTATAATGAATCAGATATACACAGCAATATCTCGAGCAGTCATCAATGAAAGTGATAAAATATTGTTTTCCCCCTATGGTAGGAGTACTTTTGAAGTCACACAATGTATCAAGTCAAGTAAATTCATTTCTCCTTGTACCGATGAAAACGGTAACTTAGTTATTTTTGTTAACATACACGTTTTGCACTTATCATCTACTATTTCAATATGTGGATTCAACATCGCAGCAGCCATTTCACGCATTTTATGATAATTCACATGTCCTAATCTATGATGCTATAAATAAGTAGAGTCAAGCAAATAAACAGAACTAGCACTTTTATTATTAATATTTAATTTGAACATACAGTTACAAAGATACCCCTTTTCAACAAACATGCCCCCCTTAAACAGTACAACCTTGTCAGACTCGAAGACCAGTTTAAACCTGAACTTATTTAGTAGGCCACCAGACACAAGGTTTTTCTTGACATCCGGGGCATAATATACATCAGTTAGGGTAAGGGTTTTTCCATAAGTGGAAAGTAAGTCAACTTTTCCCTTCCCCTTTATCGGTATACTCGCTCCATTACCCATGAACAATACAATACCGTTGCTCACGGGTTCCAATTCTGTAAAGAAACCTTTTGTCTTTACATACGTGTTTTGTGGCCCCCGAGCCAACCCACCAAGAGTCATCACTCTCAACTAGGTTGATCTCCGAGATCATCGCCACGAACTTCTCGTTCGAATTTTTGTTGCGATGATCCTACCCCTTCCCCTTATTGTTCTTAAGGCGGATGCAGTCCCTCCTCAGGTGACCAGGCGCGTGACACTTCCAACAAACCAACTTAGTTTTCTTTTCGTTGCGTTTCATATGAAAGTGTCCGGTTCATTTGGTCCTCTTACTCATCTGACCTTCTTCTATGACATTGATCTTTTCAACGTCACCGGGGCGGTCCTTGTTCTCATCCTGTAACATGTATCCTTCCTCAATTCTCAAATGATTAGCCAATTCTTCGATTGACATGTCTTTCTTCTTGTGCTTGAGAGACTTCTTAATGTCTCTCCAAGAAGGGTGAAGTTTGTCAATCAAAGACGAAACAACAATGGTGTCGTCCATGTTCATATTATGTTGTTTAAAATTATTCAAAATTCGTTCAATTTCATGGATTTGCTCCATGACCGGACGACCATCCACCATTTTATAATTATTAAACTGACTAACCAAAAATTTCTTACTTGTGGCGTCTTCTGCCATGTACCGTGCCTTGAGTGCATCCCACAGTTCCTTAGCAGTCGGCACGTTGGAGTAGACGTCGAAGAGGGCGTCAGTCATCCCATTGAGTATGTGTCCTCGACATATGTAGTCATCATTCTCCCATTTTAACCGGGCTCGTTGCTCGGCCAGTGTCTTCTCCTCCTCAGCATGGGGGGGGGGGGGGGGGGGGGGAGGATATGGTGTATTCAAGACATACACCGCATTGAACGTCATTATCAGGAAGTGCATCTTCCTCTACCAACGGCGAAAATTTCTGCCATCAAAACGATCCAACTTTACGAAATTCGTGGTCATCTCTCTCAGTGACGAAATGAAACCCAAGATCCAAAACGTGAAAAATTAAGTCTTAAGATTGTTGGAATATACACTTGCAAAATCAAGTAAACGTGTAACTTTTCGATCTACGGGTTTTGAGGCGTGTTGTCACTTTCCTTTAGACTTATTTCAAAGTACGAAATACTCGGGGATACAACGATAACCAAAAATATGGAGTGAAAGTATGTAAATGGAGATATAGAGAGATGTAAGAGAACGACCTTTTTCACAAACAAAGATCTTTTTTCATTATAATTCAACAATCAAATTAGTGGGGTATATATAATAACTGAAGTTAAAAAAGACGTCTCAAAACATGCCTCAAAGAAAGGGCGCAAAGGCCCAGAAGTTAACGTGTGAAAACTGACGAAAACCTGCCCTCGTGTGTCGACACACAGTTCTGCAGACACGGTTCTGTTGATCTATGTGTCAACACACGGGTCCTGTGTGTCGACACATACCTCTGCATCCCTATTCTGTAAAAATGTGTGTCGACACACATCCCAACACACTTCAAAACATATCAAACACTTAGAGCACACATTTGGGACTAACTTTAAAACACTTCATTCACAATTTTCATTACATAATTTAAAAATAATATCCACATGTATATATTTAAATTTTTTTTAGCTGTAATATCTCGCTTTCACTTTTGGAAAGAAAAATAATAGTAAAAAAGCCGTAAGTTGACGCTTAAAAACACAAATGTACTTGAATAACGGGTACTAATATGCGGACAATAACATATCAAATGTGCATTTAGTCATCCACTCCACTTAATGCGGCCGTTCACTGTGCACATTTTGAAAATTGTGTTCATATTGTGACTAGAAAAAAATAAATTGAACAGTCAATGCTCAACCATTGAAGTTGACTTTGAATTAATAGCACCAAATCCAATTCGACCGTTTCTTAAATTTATGGCCTTTTTATTAAAAAATACCTAAATTTTCGGAGTCAGGTGATTGAATCTTTTAAAATTTGAGATAAATGGCTAATTTGTCTATTTTTAGTTACTTTAGTGATCAAAATGAGATTTCTCACTTTGCAATCCTGAAAAGAAAAATGATTGTTAAAAAAGAACAAGATGACCCTCAAAAACACAAATGTAATTAAATGTGGTGTACTAATATGTCAATAATAACATATCAAATGTGCATTCCAGTCATCCACTGTCAGGCTAAGCAACATTCCTATTACCCCAAAGGCTCCCGCCTAAGTAAGGTTTTGGGGGTGGACGTATACAGGCTTCCCTTTTCAGGGTGTTGCCCTGAAGAAAGACTGTTTTCGAGTATCCCCAACCTAAGTAGTGAGGACTTCCCAGGAGGTCACCCATCCTTATACTGCTCTCACCCATCCACTATGCGGGTATTAACTTTAAATATTTTGAAAAACATGAGTTGATATTGTGAGGTGAAAAAGTGATAATATATCTCATTTAAAGAACTTGGTCTCTTACTGAAAACTATCTAAATGTTAAGTGTACTTTTAAATTACTAATTTTTTAAAATTTTCAATGTTACACACTTTAATATGATGCGATTAACACCCATTATTTCTTAATAACGTGGCATTTAAAAAAGAGAAAATATTTTTTCAAAATCAATATTAACATTTAAAATAATTACAATTTTTAATATTTTAAATATCTAAAAATTTTGTACATATTTAGAAAAAACAATTTATTTACTATTAAATATATTTTTTAAAATACCACATCAACAAAATCTAACTGATGTTAACGACTTCACATTTAGATCTGATATTGAAAAATTTTGTAAAGTTTAGGTATGATACTAAAAATTAAAATTTAAGTAATATTTTAAAACCATATTTAAAATTTAGAAAATTTTTAGTAAAAAATCCCTACAAAATTTGAAAAAGTAATAATTCAACAATAAATTGAAGAGTGAAGGGTCAACCATTGAAGTCGACTTTGAATTAATAGCAACAAAAACCCAATCCGACCGTTACTCAATTTAAAGGTTCATATTAACGAGTCAACTCTTTTGAATAATAATAAAGTGTGATATTGTTTTAAATAGAAATTTTCTAACATACATGTTAAGGTGTATTAAATACACCATTTTTTTGCATTTGATTGGCCAAATAATGATGTATTAAATACACCATTTTCTTGCATTTGTATTTGGCCAATCAAATGCAAAAAATGGTGTAATTAATGCAGGCACATGTAAGAAATACCCTTTTAAATAAAGTCATCGTTATACCTGTACACAGAGAGAGACAACTTTTGAACCGAGACCTTTAATTAGAAACATTATGCAAATTCAATGGGTTTTCATGACTCGATTATTGTTTTAACATATTGATTATCCGCAACAATTATTCTAAGCCCATATATTTTAGTTGTGCTATTTAATTTAAGTATTTTATTTTATTTTTTTTGATAAATATCAGCAAAGCCGGAGACAGGCAGCTTGAAAAAACGAGGCCTAGGCCACTCCGTAAATGGAGGGGGGAACAAAAAGGAAAACAAAAAGCAACAAAACCAAAAACATCCAAACCCGACAAAACAGACACCGAGCACACGCTACCCAAGACGCGCACAAAACAAGCTCAGGCCGGGAACGCAAAAGAAAAAGAACCAAACGACCAGCACGGAAAACCGAAGCAGGACTGAACCTCAACGACAAAACCACCCACCTCATTTAAGTATTTTATTGATTACCAATTTCGATTATTTTCTTAGATCACTAGTTTTATTATATATAATTAAATGTTGATTATATGAGGGGTTTTTTTTCTTTTTTTTAAGTTTCCATCTATTTCTTGTGGGTTATGGCGGAATATGAATAACAATCAGACTTAAGTTCCCTTTTGGTCACCAACTAAAATTTTGGAAGATTTAGTTATTCAACTCCTTAAAAAAACTCTTTTAGTCACCTAAAAGATTTAAAATGGATAAGTTGATTACCTAAATAATATTTTGGAAGACGTAGTCACCCCACTCCTAATAAAAGTCTCATATAATCACCCAAGTGATTTAAAATAGACAAGTTAGTCACCTAAGTAATAATTTTGGAAAAAATTATCACCTAACTTCAAATAAAAACTCATTTTTTGTTACTAAAATAATTTTCAAATGATAAAATTCATGACACAAATAAAAAATAACAAATTTAATTATGTTTTTAATTGATTTATTTCATTAGTCCTCATATTTTATAAATCTTTCATTTTTTATTTATAACAGATTAGAACTCGTCCGGTTATTAACATTAGATAAAGATTAAAAGATTATAAACCGGTTTTGATATTATATAAAACTTCATAAATATTCTAGAAATAGAAATTTTCAGAAATATTTAAAAAAGCGTATCAATAAATGGCGAGTGCATCAAAAATGACGAAGATCAATTTGATTATATAATAACGTAGTTTTTAAAATTAATGAGTTCTCATTTTTCAAATATTTTACATTTAAAACACTTTGTATTCCTTGATTCTCATTTTTTTAAAATATTTTCTCATGTTTTATTTAGAGAAATTATTAGCTAGCTACCTCAAGGTTTGACGATTTATTACTTAGGTACCTGGAGTTTCAATATATACAATAATGTATTTTGAGGTTTAAATATTCTATATATATTTAAGTACCGCGAAGTTTTAAATTTTATCAATCAAGTATCCTTTTGTCAAAATTCGATAGATTTTTATTGAAAAATACTAAAATAGAATATGATTCCAATAATATGGTATATTTATTGGAATTTGATGCTTTTTTTCCCCAAAAATTGCTAATACAACAAATGACTTCGGTAATGTATAAATAGTTCATCAACATTCGATAAATTTTCACAGTAATTTGCCGAATGTTTTTAAAATATTGACATGACTTATATATATTATCATTAATTATGTATTATATTATCATCTCTGTATAAAATCAGTCAGATTCTTACAAAATTCATCAAATTCCAGCATACAGTAGTTAGCTGATAAAATATTCAAACTACGGATACCTTATTGTATATGTTAAAATGTTTATGTAATCTAGGTGTAGTTGTGTAACTTTGTGCTATAACCTTGGTTTTTTTGTCCTTGTATTACTTTGACCGGTTGTTTTGGACCGGTTCAAGCCTCGTGTTAACGAGTGCACCTATTTTATAATGCATTCTAATGCTATTTATTGAAATAATATATTACAATATTATGATACATAATTATAAAACACTCAAATTTTAAGGCACTTAAGTAATAATTTTCCTTGGTTTCCAATCCTTTAATTCTAACCTAGTGCCAATACTGATGATTAATTTGGTTACATATAAAACACAATTGACTACTTTGTCAAAAATGAGGACCAATGAAATAAATAAGTCAAAAAACGTAATTAAATTTTTTATTTTTTACTTGGATGATGAATTTTGTCATTTTTAAAATTACTTTAATAACCAAAATGGATTTTTATATGAGATTGGGTGATAAATTTTTTTAAATTTTTACTTGGTAGCCAATTTATCTATTTTAAACCATTTATGTGACTAAAATAAACTTTATTAAGAATTTGGTGAATAAGTCTTCTAAAATTTTACTTGGGTGGCCAACTTGCCAATTTAAACCATCTAGATGACTGAAAAAGACTTTTATTTAAAGTTGGATGACTAAATTGTTGTAAAATTGGTCCCTATATGACTTAACTATGTCAAAAAAATTTAAATCATGAAATGTTCAAATATTATAGATCAAATGGTGTAAATGTTTAGTGGCATATATTGTAATTTTTTATGTAAAAATTATTAGTAAAGCTGCAGGTTAAAATTCACATTTAAATAAGGTCATTTGGTAATTTGACATTTATGTCCCTGCCCGTGTGCTCAATTTACCTGCCCGTGCCACACTGCCCGCTGCCCGAAGCTTCTCAAGGAAGCTATTTAAATCAGTTATTGATGGCTGACACGCGTCAGCCATCCGGCGCCACTGTTTGTGTTTCTTGAGGGCGTTTATGGACCGTTGATCTTGAACGTACGAACGGCCGAGATTGAGCTGAGAGCCTTGCCACGGATCGGGTATCTGTTGCCTATATATACCGACCCCTTTTGGGGTTTGACGTACGCTTTGCTTTTTCTCTCTGTTTTTCATCAGCCACCGCCTCTAGTGGTGGCCAACGGGCCGGGTCGGCCCGGAAACAGGCTCGGCCCGGCCCAGCCCGCACGGTACTGTAGCGGGCCGGGCCGGGCACAGGCCCGAGGTCCCCCAGGCCGGGCCTCGGGCCTGTTTTTTTTAGGGCCTAGACCCGGCCCGGCCCGGCCCAAAAGAGCCGTTGGCTCTTTTCTTTTATTTTTTACAAAAAAAAAAAATTATATATTTTTTTTCTATAAATACTTAAACCTCCCTAACTCATTTTCTCACAAAATCTTCAATTCTCTCTTCTCTCTCTATACATTCATCATATCCCATCTTCTTTAATTTGCTAATTGCAGAATTGTGCTCTAAAGTTCGAAGTTCGTAAAGTATTTGGCTAAAGTGTGAATTTCATTGTTCTCTCGTTTCGGTAATTTTAGTATCGTAATTTTTTTGATTCGCATTTTTAGTTATTTAATTTGCATTACTACTTGCATTTTATAAATAATAATCATTTATACTAATATGGTACACAACTCTTCATCATCTGGAGCCGGTCGTGCTAGTTCTAGCTCTTCTCGGCCACCCAGAATCCCAAAAAGGACTAGAATTGTCTTACTTGATACTGAAGAACGAGCTTTTATACAACCAGACCCAACACCCTAATACCCTGATGATAGCATAGATTATAACTTTTCACAACCACAAGATTATCATGAGTCAGGTAGTAGTGGGGTTGGAGACTCACAAACTGATGAGGAACCCACCCCCACCACAGATGCCCAGCCTGAAACTAGTACCTTGACTAGTAGGCGTACAACTAGTGGGGTATGGAAGCACTTTACCCTTAATAAGACAACTAATAAAGCAACCTGTAAATTATGTGACCTACCTAAGAATTTTAGCCATCAACCCCGCAGTGGGACGGGCACACTAAATAGACATATACTTAGGTGCCACTCCGAGCAATTCCCGGAAAAGAGTCAACAACGTTTAGTACAGCAAGTGACCGGTGCACTTGCTAATTTTAGGTTCTCTCAGGAGAGCAACCGTAGGGGGCTAGCTAAATATATAATTTTGAGTGAAAGGCCTTTTAGTACTGGCGAAAACCCACATTTCGTCGACTACCTCCAACGAAATGTGAACCCCGCAATTGTGAGGATTCCTCAGAACACCGTAAAGCGGGACGCTTTTACGTTGTACCACAATCTTAAAATTGGGATACATACACTTTTTGCAACGAACACGAGCATGTTCTCGTTGACGTCGGATGTATGGACGTCCAAACCCGGCCAACCTTATATGTGCATAACAGCACACTGGACCGATGAATCCTTCATCATCCAGAAGAGAATAATTCATTTTGGGCTTTTAGAATGCCCCCATATTGCCGAGGTAATTACGGGTGCGATTATGTCGGCAGTCCGCGATTGGGGCATAGAACAACGTATCTTCAGTATTACGTTTGACAATGCTTCCAATAACACTGCATCCGTAGCACATTTAATTAGGAAAATGAGACCCATGTTAGGTGGGAAGTGTTTTCATATTCGTTGCATCTGTCACATTTTGCATTTAATGGTAATGGAAGGTTTAGATCTTATAGACGCATCCCTTGCCACCTTAAGATCTGTAATAATATCAATTAAAGCATCTGTCGCTAGAAAAAAAGATTTAAAAATGTATATAGGTTGCATAACATAGAATATAAACAATTTAAATTAGACTCCAAGACTAGGTGGTCGTCTACGGTAGTAATGTTAAAGCGCATTCTACCATACAAAGACGCTCTGATGGAATTCGCCCAGGAAAATCGTGTAGAATGGCGCGATTACAACCTGGACGGTATACATTGGGAGACAATAGATGAAATTTGTAAATTTTTTAGCATGTTTAAAGATGCGACAACATTTTTTTCGGGTTGCTACTATCCGACCATGCCTCAAGCAATATCAACATTGCTTGATATTGTAAATTGGATGGTGGGTAATCAATCTAACCCCATTTTGTTCGGATCGATTGCGGCAATGAAAGAAAAGCTTGCCAAATATTTTTCTAAACTACCTCTTACTTACTGCTTTGCTACTATTTTAGACCATCGTTGTAAACGCTCAGGTTTCAACTTGTTTTGCCAACATTTTTGCACGTATTTGAATCCTTCTCTTAATATCGACACTTTCATTGCCGATGTCGATAACGACTTGCATAGTTTATTTTCTCAATATTCCCGTCAATTAGCGTCCAATAATCCTAGTACTGCTGCAGTACGATCTTCCACATCTAGTGGAAGTAGTTCACACACGTCATATTCGTGGAAATTGTCGGAGCAATTTACGCCCACAGCAGCCCCCACATCATGTGACGAGTTAGATTATTATTTAGGGACACCGATGGTCCATATTTTCGGACCGCCGGGCAACCCGAATTTTGATTTGTTACAATGGTGGAACACAAACCAAACCCAGTATCCCGTGCTTTCCACCATGGCACGTGATATACTAAGTTGTACGGTGTCTTCAGTAGCATCGGAGTGTGCTTTCAGTCTTGGTGGCAGGTTGCTTGGAACGAAGAGGGTGAAGTTATCGCCGTCGAGCTTGGAGATGTCCGTGTGCTTGAAGGATTGGCTGCTAGCTGAGGCAAGAGATCAACAGAGAATGACGATGGATCCATCGAGCGATGAAGAAGACGACCGCACAACTGATACGTCAAATGATGGCGTAGAAACCCCCCGATATGACTGATATCAAGATTCAAGACTTTTGTATGTTAATTATTTACTTTCAAATATTTACGTCAAAAGATGACCGCACACTCCATATGTCAAACTTTATATTTTTTGATAAATAAATTTATATTTTTAAATATTAGGCCCCAACTTTGTATTTGTATTTGATACGTTATTTATTTACTGATATTTTTTTGATAATTACTTGTTGTATATTGTATTTTATTTATTATATATATTTAGTATTATCTTTTTTGAACATGTATACTTGGAAAGAAATATATTTGTATCTCATATTATTTATCAATGAATTACAATAATTTTAGTACAAAACGACTATGTATTTTTTAATTTTTTTTAATTTAGTTAAAAAGGCAGGGCCAGGCCCGGCCCAGCCCAGCCCGCCCGCACTGTAGCGTGCCCGGGCCTGGTCCCGGGCCGGTCCCGGCCCTGGAAGCCCTCGGGCCCGGCCCGGCCCGACCCGGCCCACGGCCACCACTAACCGCCTCTTTCATTTTTCCTCTGGAGATTTTGAGGCGATCGAAGGCGATTGAGTAAATCCGTGGGTGTTAAGGCTTTCTTGTTCAATCCTTGGTAGTTTGGAGCACTTATGAAGCTTTGTTGGCTTCGGTTGTGAGCTTTCTCTTCCCTTACTCTTATTTTCGTTCGTTTTTTAGGTTTTTGTCTTAGAAGCTTTGAAGGATCTGTATGTATTGAGTTGTATATTGTTGATCTTTGGTTTGTAATACTTGAACTTGACTTAATAGTGGATAGACTTTCCTAGAAATAGGGAGCCGCGGAGTAGGTCCTTATTATAAGGCTGAACCACGTAAAAATCTTGTTGTTGTTGTTGTGATTTTTGTGCATGTGTTTCGGTTTGGATGGAATCTTGTTTTACTACAGTTACAGGTTTCTTAAGCTAGATCTGACTCGTTGAATGATTGTTGTTATTGTCGGTTTTTCAAGATCTAAAGATAATAAGTTTTAAACCCTAGGAATACGACCTAAATCCTAACAAGTGGTATCAGAGCCTTAGGTTCTTTTGTTCAAAAGTCTTAATATGGCGTCAGCTAGGGTTGATATTGAAAGATTCGAGGTAGGAATGATTTCAATCTATGGAAACTAAAAATGAAAGCAATCCTTATGGCACAAGGTGCTGGAACTGCACCTTTCCCGAAAAAGATCAACCAACTTATCCAATTAAAAAGGAGAAAGTAGAAATCGACCATAAAGCTTATGATTCTTTATTGCTTAGTCTTGATAACACAGTACTTAATCATATCAGCTCTGAAAAGACCGTAGCAGATATCTGGGCTAAGTTAGGGGAAATTTATAAGTCTGAGTCGTTGTCCAATAGAATGCTGTGCATGGAATCCCTTTCCACCTTTGAGGTGAGTGAGACTAAACCCCCAGAAGACGCAATAGATGACTACAACAGAATTTGTCAAGATTTGGTATCTATTAATGTAACTGTTGCTGATGAATTGCTGGCTGTAATATTTCTGTGTGCCTTACCCAAATACCTTAGGGCTTTTAAGGACACACTGAGATATGGCCGTGACACTATAGCACTGAAAGACGTAATGAAGGCCCTTAGGTCCAAGATCCTTGAACTTAGGAAGGAAAAGAAGTACCCACTAACCAGTAACAGTGGGGAAGGGCTGTCAGTCAGGGGTAGGACAAAGACTCGAGACAACCATAGCAACCATAACAGCCATAACAATCATAACAACCATAATAATTACAACAATAAAGATAGGAGGAGAAGTAAGAGTCGAAACAGATCTAGTTCAAGACCTAGAAGAGATTGCAGTAAAGTAAAATGCTATGCGTGTGGTAAACTTGGACACATTAAAAGATACTGTCCAGATTACCAAAGAAAATTTAACGGCACAATTGACAACACTGAATTTAATGACGGATATGACTCCACTGAAGTATTAGTAGCATCCACAGACCAAACTACACATGTGTGGGTTCTAGACTCAGGGTGTAGCTTTCATATGACTTCAGATAGATCCTTCTTTACTGAATACCGGACTGTAGCTGGGGGAAAGGTGCTGTTGGGAAATAACCACGGATGCCAAGTAGTTGGGATAGGGTCAGTTAGGGTTAAAGGGTCAAATGGGATTGATTTTACCCTAAAGGGAGTTAGGCATGTGCCTGAACTTAGAAGAAACCTAATTTCTCTAGGACAATTAGACCAGGCTAGTATGACCTTAAAGGCACAACAAGGGGTAATGAAGGTCCTTAAGGGTTCCCTTGTAATGCTAAGAGGAGAGGTCAAGAACGGTCTATATGTGCTTAGAGGTGACGTAGTTCTTGCTGGCTGCTCTATTGCAGAGAAAACTGACCTAAACAACCTTTGGCACAAAAGATTAGGACATGTATCAGAGAGGGACCTGAATGAGCTGAACAAGAGGGGGCGGTTGGGGGGTGGTTATGTGTCTAAACCTGATTTCTGTGAGTCATGCATATTTAGAAAACATCATAAGCTATCTTTCAAATCTGGAATCCATATAACTAAGTCACCGGTAGACTATATCCACTCTGACCTGTGGGGACCAGCAAGGGTACCCACTTTAGGTGGAGCATACTACTTCCTATCTATGGTAGATGATTTTTCTAGGAAGGTTTGGGTTTACCTACTTAAAACTAAGGATGAATGTTTTAGTGCCTTTGTTAGGTGGAAGAACCTTATAGAAAATCAAACAGGTAGGAAGATTAAGGTACTTAGAACGGATAATGGACTTGAATATATAAACTTTGAATTTGATAGTTTATGTGCTCAAAATGGTATTAAAAGACACAACACTGTTAGGAAAACTCTCTAACAAAATGGACTAGCTGAAAGAATGAACCGTACGCTCCTAGACAGAGTAAGATGCATGTTATTTGCATCAGGACTTGGTAAAAACTTTTGGGGGGAGGCTGTAGCTACTGCATGTTATCTAATTAATAGAACTCCCTCCTCTGCAATTGACTATAAAACCCCTGAGGAAAAATGGACTGGAAAAACAAGCGACTATTCTATTTTAAAGGTTTTTAGATGTGCTGCGTATGCACATCAATCTGAAGGAAAACTTGAACCCAGGGCTGCAAAAGGTATTTTTCTAGGCTATCCAGATGGTATAAAGGGGTATAGGGTGGGTGTTAGGGATGGAAACAGGACCAAAATCATAATTAGTATGGATGTGACCTTTAATGAAGAGGAAATGCCCTACTTGGAGAAAACAGTGGCTGCTGGTACAGCAGCCACTTCCTCCAACCCTAGGAAGTTTGATCCTGAACACTATGAGTTCAAGATCAGCCCACCAGAGCCTATATACCAGGAAAACCAGACCTTAGATCCTGAAGAAGAGGTAACCGACAGTGCTGAAGGGAGCACTGAACCTCAAGAAACCATTGAATAAATGGACCTATCAAACTACCAACTAGCTAGGGATAGGGAGAGGAGAGAAATTAGGGCACCAGTCAGGTTTGGCAGTGCTGATTGTATTGCATTTGCCCCAAACACTACCCTAGAGTATGTAGAATCAGAACCTCTCACTTATACTCAGGCTATTAGTGGGGCTGCCTCTGAGCAGCGGCTCAAAGCCATGACAGAGGAAATGGAGAGCCTCAAAAGGAACAAAACTTGGGTTTTGGTTCCTAAACCAATGGGTAGGGAGTTGGTAGGTTCTAAGTGGATTTATAAGGTAAAAGAACCTGATACATCATCTGGACAGCAAAGGTTCAAGGCTAGACTAGTTGCAAAAGGTTTTTCACAAAAAGAAGGGGTAGACAATAATGAGATTTTTTTCTCCCGTTGTTAAGCACACAACTATAAGAATACTTATGGCACTAACGGCTAAGCTCAGCCTATTTCTGGAACAAATAGATGTTACAACAGTTTTCCTTCATGGTGAGCTGGATGAGGAAATCTTTATGGCCCAACCTGAGGGCTTTATTGAGCCAAACCATGAGAACCATGTTTGTGTACTTAAGAGGTCCTTGTATGGCTTGAAACAATCCCCTAGGCAATGGTACAAATGCTTTGACCAATTTATAAGAAGTAGGGGCTTTAGTAGATCAATACATGACACCTGTTTTTATTATAAACATGCTGATACTATTGATGCACTGTATTTACTGATCTATGTGGATGATATGCTGCTGGCCAGTAAATCCATGAACCATATTAATGATCTTAAACTAACGCTTTGTGCTGAGTTCGATATGAAAGATCTAGGGAAGGCCAAGAAGATACTTGGTATGGAAATTACCAGGGATCTAGCAGCTGGAACAGTGCACTTATCTCAACAAAGGTATTTGGAAAAGGTATTGGTTAGATTCAACATGTCTGAATGTAAACCTGTAAAATTACCCTTAGCAAGTCAGTACAAGTATATAGTTCAACAGTGTCCCTGGAATGAGATAGAAAAGAAACAGATGGAAAGAGTCCCATATGCTAATGTTATAGGTTCCTTAGTGTATGCTATGACTTGTACACGTCCAGACTTAGCTTTCCCTTTAAGTGTTTTGTCTAGGTTTATGAGTAACCCAGGAAAGGAATATTGGGATGGAGTTAAGTGGCTGTTAAGGTACATTAAACAAACCTATAAACTAGGACTTACTTTTGGCAGGACAAAAACAGACCTTAGGTTGATAGGTTACACCGATTCTGACTTTGGGGGAGACGTAGATAAAAAGAGGTCCACTAGTGCTTACATTTACACCTTAAATGGTGGAGCTATCTGCAGGAAGTCTAAGTTGCAGCCTATGACTGCGCTGTCAACTACTGAGGCTGAATTTGAGGCCCTCACAGAAGCCATAAAAGAGGCTGGCTGGCTGAGAGGGTTACTGTCAGAAATTAACCTCGATAACGGGCCTCCCGTGCTGTTTTCGGACAGTCAGTCGGCCCTTGCCTTGTGTAAAAACCCCGTGTTTCATGATAGGACTAAGCACTTAGCTATCAAGAGGAATTTTGTAAACGACATGCTTGAAAGGAACACTGTTGAACTGCGAAAAATCTGTACTGATGTAAATCCAGTGGATATGGGCACAAAAATTGTAACTTTGGACAAGTTACTTAAATGTATTAACTTAGTCCAAAGTAATTGGGATCATGAATGACGAACCCAATGTGTTTTGCTCCTATTACTAGGGAATGTCTAGTAGTTAACCCATATAGGTACCAAGGTGGAGAATTGTTGTAAAATTGGTCCCTATATGACTTAACTATGTCAAGAAATATTCAAATATTATAGATCAAAGGGTGTAAATGTTTAGTGGCATATGTTGTAATTTTTTATGTAAAAATTATTAGTAAAGCTGCAGGTTAAAATTCACATTTAAATAAGGTCATTTGGTAATTTGACATTTATGTCCCTACTCGTGTGCTCAATTTACCTGCCCGTGCCACACTGCCCGCTGCCCGAAGCTTCTCAAGGAAGCTACTTAAATCAGTTATTGATGGCTGACACACATCAGCCATCTGGCGCCACTGTTTGTGTTTCTTGACGGCGTTTATGGACCGTTGATCTTGAACTTACGAACGGCCGAGATTGAGCTGAGAGCTTTGCCACGGATCGGGTATCTGTTGCCTATATATACCAACCCCTTTTAGGGTTTGACGTACGCTTTGCTTTTTCTCTCTGTTTTTCCATCAGCCACCGCCTCTTTAATTTTTCCTCTGGCAATTTTGAGGCGATCTTGAGGCTATCGAAGGTGATTGAGTAAATCCGTGGGTGTTAAGGCTTTCTTGTTCAATCCTTGGCAATTTGGAGCACTTATGAAGCCTTGTTGGCTTCGGTTGTGAGCTTTCTCTTCCCTTACTCTTATTTTCGTTCGTTTTTTAGGTTTCCGTCTTAGAAGCCTTGAAGGATCTGTATGTATTGAGTTGTATATTGTTGATCTTTGGTCTGTAATACTTGAACTTGACTTAATAGTGGATAGACTTCCCTAAAAATAGGGAGTTGTGGAGTAGGTCCTTATTATAAGGGTGAACCATGTAAAAATCTTGTTGTTGTCGTTGTGATTTTTGTGCATGTGTTTCAGTTTGGATGGAATCTTGCTTTACTACAGTTACAGGTTTCTTGAACTAGACCTGACGCGTTGAATGATTGTTGTTATTGTCGGTTTTTCAAGATCTAAAGATAATAAGTTTTAAACCCTAGGAATATGACCTAAATCCTAACATAAGTTTTTCTAAAATTTGACTTTGGTGACCAAATTGTCCATCTTTCATCGCTTTGGTAACCAAAAGGAGACTTAAGTCATACGAATCATGATGTTCTATAAAATAGTTTTAGTCAACAGTATCGTGCTTGAACTATTTAGTCCAATGGATATGATAAAATAAATTTTAAGTTAGACTCAACATCATCTTTTCAATTTGGCCCCCTTTCTTTTGCTTCAACTATGAAATACCCTAACATAATCGTGTCAGTTTCGGTGTCGGCTTGGTGGCGTGCAAACAATGGCTCCAATAGCTGTGATAGCAAAGGATTTATAAGATGATGAAGATGGAGAGGAAGACGGGAAAGGCCTTTCTGTATAATTTTTAACATTTCTTTGTATTTTGCAAGCAAGAACAACAAAGATCTTTGTCCCGAATCATTTCACTATTCTTTTTCTTAATTCCTTTTCCATATTCGTCTTTGTCACTTTAATTTTAAAATTTTTTCTACAACCGTCTTCTCCTTCCTCGTCCACATTGTCTTTCTTGAAGGAGTTAATCTTCGTTTTGAGGGTGATATTTGTTTGGTTTTTATTTTATTATCACTCTACTTCAATTGAACCCTACTGGCCTTTAAAGATAGACAATGCACATGTACATTATATACATAGCTAAAATTTTATAACTACTTAAAATGAGAGTTGTTGGGATTAGAGCTTGTGACCCGTAGGTTAATTAACATAAAAATTTTCAGTTGATGGGTAAAAACTTATAATTGATTTTATACTCTAACAGGTAAACAGTAGAGGAAATTTTTAGTTTGCTAAATTGTATATATGTTAAAACATCAACTTTGACCATCACGGCCGTCGAATATTATTGTTAGAGCAAGCTGTGCAATATCACTTAGCAACACCAAAACCAAACCGATTGACATACTCATAATAAAGGTGTATTAGAAGGATAATGTTAGATGATGAATCAAACATTAAGTACACAAGGACAAAAACAAATAATCCAAAAAGAAAATTTACTGCAATATTTAACATAGAAGT
Organism: Simmondsia chinensis; assembly: GCA_018398585.1. Lineage (NCBI taxonomy): Eukaryota > Viridiplantae > Streptophyta > Magnoliopsida > Caryophyllales > Simmondsiaceae > Simmondsia > Simmondsia chinensis. The sequence goes on along the minus strand of JAGTTD010000008.1, from coordinate 32,275,307 downwards.
AGATAGTAAAATTGAGAATAAATATCTGTTAAGGAACTAACTGTTCCAAAAGCTTTAGTTGATAAGTAAAGTCCAAGAAATTGTCTTATACTCTAACATGCCCCCTCACGTAAATGTCATTGGCTTGAAGTATAGATAGTGCACAGGCTCACATCACACCTTGGGTTTAAATTATTTTAATATTGAACGCAGGGAATGTTAAGATTCAAACTCGTGACCTCTTGGCCAACAAGGCTCTATTACCATATCAAATAACTATCTGTCCCAAAAGCTTAAGCTGATGGGTGAAGGTCCAAGATTAGTTTTATACTCTAACATGCCCCCTCATGCAAATACCAATTGGGTTTAAAGCGTAGATAATGCACAAGTTTACCACATACCTTGTGCTTAATTTATTTTAATATAGAAACTGCAGGCTGTTGAGATTTGAACCCATGACCTCTTGGACAACAAGCTCTAATATCATGTCAAAGAACCATCTTTTCCAAAAGCTTAAGTTGATGGGTGAAGGTCCAAGAATAGTGTTAATACTCTAACATGCCCCCTCATGCAAATGTCTATTGGGCTTAAAGCGTGGAAAGTGCACAAGGTCTTCTTATATCTTGTGCTTAAATTATTTTTAATATAGAAAGTGGGGGTTGTTCAGATTCGGACTCATGACCTCTTGGTCTTCAAGGCTCTGATACCATGTCAAGGAAACATCTCATCTAAAAACTTAGGCTGATTGAAGGACCGTGATTGGTTTTATATTCCAACAATATCATATAAAATACATATAACGTGTGGACATCGTGTCCCCCCCCCCCCCCCCCGGCGCGGCACAACTAAACAATTCATTGGAATTTTTTCTTAAAGAAGGTAAGGAGTACGCTAGGCTATCTACCTAAAGTTAGTACAGCCTAGCAATTTCAAGGGAGATTAGTTTAACTATCCTCAGGAACTGACCAACTCCATCATCCAGCACATTAAAGCCCTAAGCTGCAACTCTATCTGCCACTTTATTACCTTCACGATAAATGTGAGAAACATGAACTCCCACAAAAATTCATCGGATAATCTCAATAAATGATATAATCAAAAAGGGTTAAGAATTTCACTTGTGAGTCAAATATGAATGTCACATAAGAGTTGTGGGAAAGAAGAGACCAACATATAATCCTAGAGGGTTACTCTATTTAATGCCAATTGGTTTTGGGATGTAAGCCCACTTGGTATCAAAACGAGTGGATGATCTTGGGCCCTTGTTTGTCGATGTTGTGTCCTTGGAAAGAGGGGTGCATTTTAATTTATTGCTCTGAGTACTTCTCCAATTAATGTTGGCTCCAAGTAGACATAATTCCTTATTGGAGTGAAGAAAGCGATGGGTGTGATTATTGACGACTCACATGTGAGGGGAGTGTTAGGAACTCCACATATTATTGTGAATCCCTCATAGAAATTATAGGAAAGAAAAGACCAACATATAAGCATAACGGGTTACTTCATCCAATGCTAATTAATTTTAGGATGGAATTTCACTCTGACTTATATGTGGTCTCATGTGTGTTAATTATGTGGATCCAGCCTAAAAGCCCTATAAAATTTAACAAAAATTAGGATATGTAATTTGATTTAATAAAATTATAATGAACAATTTAATTTTACATATACTACATCAATATTAGTTTAAAAAAGCTACTAAAACTTAAAAGTTAATAAAAATAAGAGCATCGTAATAAATAATTATTGATTCCTTAGGCTTCTTATATTTCCTTCTTAGCAGCAGTACGAGTTGCGGATCATGGTCGAAGTCGAATACACAATATTTTGTTTTGTCCATGTTGTGCTTCCAGTTTGTAATTTTTCTTCTTGAGGTTTCTTTTACTTTTTATTGTAGAGACTCTCCATATGTTTCTCTGGTAATTTTTTCTCTTAATCATTAAAAAAAAATATTATTATTAATATTAGTCTTGTAATAGTATCCTTAGAATATGGACCAAACATTAGTCAAATCCTAACAAAAAATTATTTGGCAATAACATTTTTAGCATTTATCTGTGAAATAATTCAAGGAGTTATTATTATCAGTTCAAAACTTTTTATTGCCAAAATAATGACGTGACTTACAAATTATAATAAGAGCCACAAAATTATCTTGAAGTCAACATTCCTTGCAAATAGTCCAACTTTAAAGTCAACGCCCAAAGTCGAGGTACTTATCTAATACTCATAACTAAATGAACATAATAGGGGTAAATGTCTAAAATATTGAACCGAAGATTGGACAGACGAATACCAGCCTAGTTGGATCATGCGACAAAATAGCCAATCAGGTCTATATTTTTATCAAGACAATACTTAATAGATTAATGGTGTTCATTATTTTGGACTCAAGTAGAGCAGGAAAAAAAAAAAACATCAAACTTTAATTTCAACCAAACAAAAGAAATTAAATTTAGATTCTACTTCTTCAAAAAATATATTTTTCTATCTGTCAAACAAAGCTATCTTGTTTTGCCAAAAAAAAAACAAAAAAAGTCGTAACGGCTATATTTGGCAAGCAGCTTTTTATAGCGTTTAGCATTTTAACTGGTCAAACTGCTAGTAGTTGTTTGGCTAAAAATTTGCTGCTAGCATTTTTTATAACTTTTAGCTTTTAAAAAGCAGCTTTTCAAAAACTAAATAATTTAGCTTTTAACTTTTTAAATGCTATAAAATCAAATTTTATTTATTACTTTGCCCCTTCTTTTCATCTTAATTTACCAAACACATTACCCGTTAACATCTATCAATAAGCTAACAGCTAAAAATTAGCAACTAAACGCTAAACACTAATAGCTACAGTTAATTGCCAAACATAGCCAATGTCTCTACACAACAGAAGCAGTTTATTCCTGAATATATATATATATATATATAAAGGCGTAGGAGCAAATAAGTTAATAAAATAATTACACAAGCTGTTATACAGTTGATGCATAATTTAAGCCACCTAGCCTAAAACGAGAGGTGGTCTTGAATTTTTGTTGGGTTCTCTCCCTTGTTGAAAATTTACTTTGTTGAAAAGTCTTGAGTTCAAAACTTATATTCTTGCCAATCCTTTAACGGAATTGTTGTCCCTATTTATGAAAGTAGGGACGCTACTTCTCAATATAAAAGAAGCAAAAAGAAGTATGCTAACACTAACAATTTTTTGTTATATAAGTCTCCTGAAAGAAATTATTGTATAGGATAATTTCTAAATAAAATGACATTTTTTGTCATAATTTGATTATTAGAATATCTTCGGGCAATACTATTATCAATGGAATTTCATAACCATTATTCTCTTTAAGTAACGTTATCAACTCTAAAATAACAGCTATTGTTGGGAAATCCAGAAAAGTAGGTGTGATCTCATTTTCAAGAAGACCGTGCTCTCTCCTCAGTACACCGTCTCCTCAGCCGCGGCTACCATGTCCGGTTTTTCTGCAGCAAACACTAACCACCCAGGTCTCCCTGCTCGCTCCTCTGCCACAGCCCACCCAATCTAGCCTGCTGTTTGGACCCCTCCTCCCATTAATTGGATCAAGATCAATTCCGACGTTGCGTTCTCCCGAGACTCAAAATGTGCTTCAATGGTTGTGGCCCGTAATCACCACGATGACATTGTTGGGGGATGGTGCGGGTCCTCCTTTGCCAACTCCTCCCTTGTTGCCGAAACTATTGCTATCTGAGCTGCCGTTTCTCTCGCTGCTTCTAGTGGTTGGAAGTATGTCATCGAAGAGTCAGATTGTAAACAGGCTATTGATTTCTTATCTGATGTTGTCCTCCCTCGTGGGAATGCAGTGCTGTAATAGCAGATATTAGGATATTATCTTCTAGTAGTAATTTTAGTAACTTTGTATTCCAATAAACCCTTAGGAGATGTAATAGGGTTACCCATTTTATTGCTTCGTGTCACTTAGGTGGTAGATGTTCGCATGTTTGGTGGCATATGTGCCCACCTTCTATTGTATCTCTTGTTGATGTTAATCGTATGGTAATTCAATCCTAGCCTCCGAGCGTTGCTTAATGTTCAAAAAAAAAAAAAAAAAAAAATTCAGGCTTCTAAATGCTTTTTCTTTTTTTTAATAATTAGCGACAAGGTCAAAATATGTAACCGGCCACTCGACAAAAGTGAGGCCTAGGACACCCACAATGAAATGGGGACCAAAAAGGACAAGCTTAAACAACGGGACAAAATAGAAAAGAAAAAGGCACGAATGCAAAAAGAAATACAAGCAGGGCCAACAAGCGCTTTAAAATTACAGACACTAAAAAATAAATTAGGGATTGCCAAGATCAGTATGGAAGATACGAGTACAAAATCAGAGCCACGAAGGATGGTAGGTTCTCAAGTCAAAAGCTACCCTAATCCAATATTGCAAATGGCTCGATCATGATAGAATTGTCACCATCGAAGCTCAATCCGAGCTTCTTCCCAGTCTCTCACTTGTGCTCCCCCTGAAGAAGTTTCTTAGCTGTAAAAACCTTTTTGACCCCTTTTTCGGCCTTCCTCTTTCTTATATCTTTACTCAAAGGCTCAGGATGCCTCTTTGTGCTGCTACTAGGTGATATATCTTTGAGAAATTCTTTTAAATCTCACTTAGTTTGCTCTTTTTTCCTACGCTTAAAAGCTCTGTGACCCCTTTTTGACAAGCCAACATTGGAGTCTTGCCGACCCGACCCCACTTTCGTCTTCTCCCCAGCCTTGCTAGACTCCTCCATACACTGCATCGGAGTAACTCCAAAGGAGTATCCATCATCATACGGTTGATTTTCTAGGGCATGGGGCTCAAAACCTTGTGAGAATTTAGGTCCCGAAAACACTAACTCAATGTGACTTACAATGTGTGGAGCTTGATTGTCTTGAGGAGGCGACTAATTTTGATGTCCAGGTAATTTGATTCCACTTTAATGTTAAGTGCCATTGTTCATGGTTTTAGGTTTTTAATTCGAAAGTGGAGCCATTGCCCAAAATAAAAAAATATTACCAAAAATGACCCATTTTAAAAAATATTTGCCCAAATCATTTCTACGTCAACAAATTTATTTTTTTTTTTTTGGTGCTGAGAAGGGGCAGGGTCCATTCCTGCCACTTGCTTTTTTAACTTTTTAATAAATTATTAATTATTAATTAAATTAAATATATTATTTGTATTTTTATTATTATGTTATATTTAACTTTATAATATATATTTTAGTTAAATTATATTTAAATTCTCTAGAATCTCAGAATTTCAATAATGTTAACATTTTTTTACAAATTTAAAAAATCAAAAAATATAAATACATGTATATTTATGTTAAAATATAAAAAATAAAAATATATTAGAGAAATTAACACTTAAGAACCCTAAGGTTTAAACATTTACCACTTAGATACTCTCATATTTCAATATATACATATACAATAAGATATTCCGAGATTTGAATTTATTAGGTACCTCCAAAATAAAACAAAAAAATTAAAATTAAAATTTTGAATTTGCTGAAGTGGAAACTGTTTAGATAAATATTTTTTTAAATAATTTATTTTTGATAATTATTTTTTTTTATTTTTGACCATTTTGAACAATGACTCTCAAAAGTCAATAGGTTACATGATATCATTCTCACCCTTGATTTTGTTCATATTTCTTGTATGTTTTCTTAGTTTTATGATGTGCCGCTGATAGGTGTCTTAAGTTCTTTTCAAAATTCTAAATACCTATTTTTTGAAAATAATTTATTTATCAACTTTTTTTTTTTTTATTTGTTTCCTTCGGAAGAAAAAATTTTTCCTAAAAATTTTCCTTTTCTTTTTTGTATTTTTTTCATTTCAAATCTAGTAAATCCATTTGGAATTTTTTTTTTTTTGAAAATTTATTATGTTTTATATCTTGGATGTTTCTCAAATTTAATTGAAAAAAAAAAATCAGTTTTCTCATATTTATCGAAAATATTTCTAAAATTTTGTTCTCTTCTTATTTTCTTGAATTCTTTTTCTATAAAATAGATAAATTACGAAATTTATTTTTGAAAAAGGTATACAGTTATATTTTCTTATCTGTTATCTTTAGGAAGTTTATTCATTTCAGTTGTTTTTAATAAATTGTGTACATCTTTCGGGTTTTTTTTTTTTTTTTGTAAATTTATTTTGACAAAAAAAATGACATTTTCCCAACAAATTGTTTATCAAACTTTGTACATCTTATGCATTGTTTCTTTGCAACTTTATTAATTCATTTGAAAAACTAATTCTCACAAACAATTACAGTATTGCATTTTCCTTTTTTTGGATAACTAGTAATAAATCGCGATACAAAAGACAACATCCTGAAAGAGCAGGACCCGAAGGATACAAAAAGTACCCAAAAAAACACTGAAGTAACTCAAAACTCCACAACTGTAAACACCAAAAATTAGCTACGACTCTCTATTCATCTAAATAAAAGATTTCAGTACAAAAGCAGAATTAAACAGATACTTTACTGATTGAGAAAAAAACCATGCTACAAATCACCAAAGACAATACCGCAAAACCAATGATTCCGTCCGGTGAATAAGGGATTCCGTCACTGTACGATTTGACCCAAAAATTCATTCTCATTTTAATATTCCTAAAGATATCCTCACACTATTGTCCATTTTTGAAAACTATTTCGTTTCTTGTATTCCACAGCACCCAAATAATAACAACAACAAAAAAAAAATGGTTATCCGTGCCTTTTTCTAGAATTTGAAAATGACAAGTGAACCAATGGTCAAATAACTCATATGAATAAATAACACTAACAAAGACCCCTTGACTGTAATGTCATATTCATCTTTCTTGTCCGAGCACTTACTAAACAAATGTCCAGGTTGACTCAACACAAACCAAAATTCAGCTCAATTATCTAAATAGGTTAATATATCAAAAAACCCACTATCTTCTTGTCATTTTTGCTTGTTATCATGTCATTTAGATTAAATCTAATATTATTATTATGGCAAAATTATTATTGTCAGAGTAAGATTCTAGTTTTCAATGCAATTTTATGGCTCTCATCATTTATAAGTCACATTATTACTTTAACAATAATAACTCTTTAAATCTATTGAGATCTACAAATAAGTCATGTACATCTAGGCACTTAACCCTGTGGGGTCCATATTTATAATAAAATAAAAAATAATTAATAAACATAAATAAATACATAATTAATTAATACAGTATTATAATATGGATATTATATGTGTGCATATATACATATAGGGTAATTACAAGGTCAAAGGTCATGAGATAAAGCTGCGGTGTCCACACACTCTGATACCTACAATGTGGATCTGCCACTGGCCATATATAAAGGGAAGAATTTCAATAATCAACCCTCTCACTCTTGCCCTCTCATAAGAGTCATATATATATGTAGGGTGGCGTTCTTATGAGAGGATAAGAGCGTGAGAAGTGCGAATCCTGGCCGTAAATTGTAATGGATGGTCAAAATTTGTTGGACATTAAAAAAAATAACAATTTACTACGCTAAGGGGGGGAAATTGCTTTATTTTTTTCAATACTCAATAAATCTTGGCCGCAAATTGTTTTTGTTTTTTTTTTTATTTTTAATGTCCAACCAATCTTAGCCCTCCATTGCCTCCTCCATTGGCCTCCCGCCACCACCGCATCGCCTCTTTTGTCTGTTCCAACCCCCTTTCCCTCGTCCCCCATATCTCTTCACCACCACCGCCGTCACCCCTTCTTTTTCTCTCTCGCCCGCCCCCCAGCCGACGCCCATTGGTTGCCCCTTATTTTATCTCTCTTCCTATACCCTTTCTCTCCCACATATCCCTTCACCCCTGCCAAACTAAAAATTGGTCTTTAATAACGAAACTAGAAGTTCAAATGACTGGACCTAAAACTAACTCGACCCATTCTTTGCCTAACCCAAAAACGACTTGATAATCAATTTGACTCGACCTAACTCACCGTTAACATGAACTAAACCAACCCCCGATGACCCGAACTCTAAGTACCCTACCTAACCTAAAGCCTAAATTAACTCGAGGTTTTTAAATACAACAGTAATTATTACTTGTCAAAAGTATAACTAAACTTCATAAGATATTATTAAATATCCATACTAGTTGGTATCCATTCGATGCACAAATTATATTTACATTTTTAAAAAGTTTAAGTTTATTTTCCAATAAACCAAATGATAGATAAAACTGAGTGTGAATCTTGGCAAACATTTCCTAAAAGTTTGATTTGTTTTCTCCATCAGTATCTCGATGTGAATGGCTTTAAGACGACAATTATCAGGAAAAAAAAAAAAAGAAAAAAAAAGACCACAATCCGATGAATAAGTATTTTATTCTTGAGTGGAATTGGTAGAGATTTTCAATTCTTGTGAAAATATTTTTTAAAATCTTTTGACCTTTTCAAATTTTCCAAGAATTAAATAAGTGTTATTAAAGATTTTTATTCTTTTTTTCCTTTTTCTTTGAGGCTCGTACAAATTTTAGGGTTGGAATTTGGATCTTTTTCATGGGGGACACATTTCTCTATCATGTACAGTAACACAATAAATATGGTGGTAAAAAATATAAATTCTTTGAAATATAATTTAAGCTTTTTGTAAATAGTTTATGTCATGAAGATATAAAATAGTAGAATTATGATGATCGGAACCCATACAATCCAACCCAATTGACACAAACCCAAGACGATTAGAAAATAAAGTGACCCGCCGCACCCGAAATAATGTGGCCCTAATCCAACTTGACATGAGTATAAGTAAAAACCAAAAGTCTTCGGTGCCTAATTAGATCAAGCCCGACCTAACCCATCCCGGGTTTACCACCTCTAAATATTAGTATGCTCAATACTAGGCTCGAACTAAGCTTGATAACCTATCGAGCCCCAAAGCAAACATGAATAATCCCTAATTGATTTTGAACAAGAGTGGTTCACCAAACATTTGGTTCGTTTCTACCCTTATTTATTACCTTTAGGGTTAGGACATCCTATCTAGGACCCAACTTTCACAAAAGATTAAGCTAATAGGTAAAGGTCTAGGAGTGATTTTATATTCTAACATACCCTTTCATGCAAATACCCATTAGGTTTGAAGCGTAGATAATGCACAAACCCTCCCAATACCTAGTGCTAGAAATATATTAATATTTAGAGTGGAGGTTTTTATGATTCGAACTTGTGCTGTCTCAATTAACAAAGCTTTGATATTATGTCAAGGAACCAACTTTTTCAAAAACTTAAACCAATGGGTGAAGATTTAAGAATAATTTTGATACAAACCAAAATATATAGGTTAAATGAGGGTAATTTAGATATAAATAAATAGGCTAGACCCTTTATTCTTATATACCTCTTGCCAACTCTATGTATAGAGCCTTAGTGTAGAGAAAGAAGTATGGATGAATTGTGTTTGAGTCTATCTCTCTCTCTCTCACTTTGGGTCTCTCCCCCTTCTATCTCTCTCTCTCTCTTACATATTGTGTTTCCAGCTCATAATTTCCTCTTAAAATTTTTTCTTATTTCTTTATTTTGCTTGTTATTATTGCAAAAATTTTCCCCATACTCGTCTTAATTAAAAAGAGGGAGACCAAAAGGGTTGAGGTGGTTGAAGTCAAAAACAGATGAAAACATGACTACAACACAATTAATAATAAATGCTGGGTAAATCACGTTGCCTTTTTGCAAAAGACACTTTTCCACTAGATAACATTAATTAATTAATATCTTGTAATCTGAACATGCATTTTTGCCCTACAAAACATATGCTAGTTCACATTGCTCTATACTTGCATGTATGTCATTATTATCATTCTATTATTGTTTGTATGTCTGATATATATATATATATATATTTGACTTAGATTTTTATAGATATTATTCCTTCTTCTCCATCTATGGTTGGGAGTCCTTCAAATTCGGAAACAACCTTTTTTTAAAAATAAAACTGTATATATCTTATACCAAAAAAAAAAAAAAAAAAAACCCCACCATGAACGAGAGCCTCTATAAGGGACTGGATTGTTGTTTTGTACAAAATCTCATGTAGAACGTTTACAATACCTAAGGCAGTTTACGTCAATTAGTATTTACTACAATAAGTAAAACTTGTTGTAGATTGTAATTAATTAACGATAGGAAATATAGATAGTTGAGTATAATGGGATGGTTTAGCAGCATTTGATAAATTCAGAATTAATAATTGATATTATTGTCAGGATAATATTATAATTTATAAAAAATAATAGTCACAAAATTATCTTATAATAACATTTTCTAGAGTTATGATAAAATTGCATTTGCTGTAATATAATTGATCGGATATGAAAAGCACCATTGAACTCAAAAAAAATTTGTTTAGTCGATTCAGCTCAAGCTTAGTTTATTAAAGATACAAGCAACAGGTTTATCGAGTTATTTAAAATGAACGGCATCCTTTATGTGCTTTTCTTTTGTACGTTATGAGGTTGTTGTGGGTTCGCCATGTAAACCTTGTTAATATGTGAAGATACAAAGCATCCACTCTTTTTAATAATTAAAAGGGAGGAAACACCCTCCAAAAGGTGCAATGTGTAACATCATACAAGATAGAAGTCGAAAACGAATGAAAAACAAAAACAATTAAAGTATAAATAATCACGAAGAATCTTGGAACCCGAAGCCATATTGCGCACCAAAATCAAAGCTAGACATGGTGAGTGGCCCAACTTTGTAAGATGGTACACAATAGTTAAGCCTTTCTAAGGGATGCTAGCAGGCCTATTCAAACTAGGCTTGGAATTGGCCATAGCGGTCAGTTTAAGTGGGTCTCCCAAACAATGGTGTATGAAAATGCCAGTGCACTCCCATTAAAGGTCGAAACCATGTTACTATCCTCAATTTCATGATCTCAAGAATACAGTCATGAATATGGGTCCTAACTACAAGGGAAGTTTTTGAAAAGAATCAAGTTCCTCAACTCCCAAAAAGAGTTGATGACAGCAAAGTACAATTAAGCCATGCTTTCTTAGTTGAGTCTTAATGAAGTAAAATTATCATTGTTGGAAAAGGCCTTTGATATTGTTCAGGAAAATGATGAAAGTGATCCCATGCCATCTCATAATGGCATTACAGAGTGTTGGATTATAGTCCCATGAATTTCGATATCCACTATAGGATGTAACTGAGTTATGTAAGTTCATTAGTAATAATAGGCTGAAGCGTCTTGACTAAATGAAAGGTTAAAATTGTCAAAAAATTTCTATTCGGGAAATTAGAATGTCGTTTTCCAGTTTTAGCCAACCGCCTTGTGTAGGCTCATTGGAGACAAACTTGTATAATTATATCCTAATTTGGGGAATAGAAATTATAGACAATTTTATTGATTTGAAATTGGGTTTTAAAATGGGTTAAAAGATTTGGAAAATATATTATATTTTCTTTTGGGTAAAATAATATCTTGGTTTGTTATTGTACCCGTTGGTTATTACCCGGATGCCCGTTTCCCGATGCCCAGCTGTCACGTGCTTGCCTTAATCCGTGCCACGTGTCCCAGTCTTAGTCATTGGATGAGATGTGCCACTGTTGCTTTATATACCTATTTCCTTTAGGGTTTCGCTAAATTTTACAGTGAAAAATGAAGAAGTCAACTACACAGATAAAAAAGTGACATTGAAGAAAAAAATTGACAGTGAGCAAGAAACCCATGTTGGGGTTTCTTTGTAAAAACAAAACGCAAAGAGAAAGGAGAAGCGGAGGAAAAAGACGGCGTTTCTAGGATGAGAAAGGTCGAGGAGAGAGAGAGCGTGAAGTCCGAGGTAGGAGGCTGAAGATTAAGGAGAAGAAGACGGTGGTGAACCTTGGAGCTCGGGATGCTCGATTCAAGGCGATGCGTCATCCCAAACGAGGTCTTCTTCATGATTCCGGCTAGGGTTTGGGGCTCTAGGCTGTTCTTCACTCATATTGCTCGGTTATGGCTTTTCTCTTGTTCGTTCTCGTTTTCTTGCTTTAATCCCTGTTATGGTTTTCGTTTTAGACTTGATGCTCAGTCTGTGTTTGTAACCCTAATTACTGATAATGGATTCGGCTCCTCTGAAAACGGAGGCCCGTGGACTAGACCTCGCTGAGGTGCCGAACCACGTATATCGCGTGTTCTTCGTCGTTTTTCAGTGTTTCTGGTTTAATTTCCGCATAATTTCGTTTGTGGGTTTTTGATTGCTTAGTACTGGGACAAGATGCTGTTTTCGAGTTGAGTTGGGGTCTGATTTAGGGCCCGAATTCACAACAAGTGGTATCAGAGCCTTGGTTTGGTGTCCATTTGCAGGGCGAAAACGAAAAACACGAATGAAACCAGAACCAGAATGAGGGTTTAAGTTTGATTGTCTTGATTTTCAGATCTAGGGTTTTCTTTAAAATTTGGGATGTTCTTTGTTTCTTTGAAAGAAATGAAAGAACCAAGAAAATGTTTACAGAAAAAGGGTTCGAACTATTTCTTATTTTTTGTGAAATTTTTTGAGTCAAAATTTCCAAATGGGTTCTAAGAAGAACACTTGTTTTGAGATGATCAATGGGCTTTTGTTTCTTCAAAAAATCTGAGTGTTATTTTTTCGGCTATTGCTGTGTATGTGGTAGTATGATAAAAGTCCGGAAAAAAGGAAGAACATATGTGCGATATGAAAGAAAAAGGAAAATGTTTAATCACTATCAGAAATTTAGGCTTGGCTTTACAATTAGAACTGGGTGCTGGTTTAGGCGTTGGATGCTTTGTTTTGACCTGGATTGAGGACTTTTACTGCCTGTTTTGGATTTAAATAGGTGGTGGGGTGTGCGTGGTAGATGTTTGTTGAGAGATGGTTCGAGGACAACTATCTTGGGTGTAGAACATTGGATAACCGTAAATGGTTGAGAAAACTTAGTTTTGTTTTTTGGAACCTTAGAAGTGTTTAATTGGTTAGGACCTTCTTGAAGTCCGTAGTTATCTCTAGTCGGGTTGGACTAGTATCGGAGATGGGTCATTTGGTTAGAGCCTCAGACTGTGTCTAAAGCCCTAGTTTATCCCCTACGTGGTAGTTGAGACGTGTTTTAAGTGTCTTGGTTTTGGGCACTCGATTAGGTGGCCTAGGTAGCATGGATTTCTCGTTGCTGTTTGAACATCTTGTGGTTTCTTGTTGTGGAAAAGATGTTTATGCCTTAAGACTAACAATTTTTCTTGAAGAGAGAAAGCTCTAGGTGCATCTAATCAGGGGAGCGGTTCGGTGTTAATCGCTTGTTCGGCCTCGTGTATGGTTGGTTGAGAATCTTGTATAGATTCTTGTTCTGGTGGAGCGATTTCAGAGGTAAATTGCTCGAGCCTGACCCAATTGGTGGTCGAATGGGAGTCCTTGGTTTGGATTCTGTTTTGGTGTTAGTTTGAACACCCTGGCATGGTATTGGTGCTGCTATTGTGTGGCTAACTGTGCTGTTCAGAACTTGAATTATGTGCCCTTTTTCAATGTTCTATGTGATTGTAGTGGTTAACATGTGTTTAATGCTTGTGGTTGATTGTGAACTTGTTGGAATGGAAGCCTTGAATCTAGGATTGACAACTCTTAGGTTAGGCATGTCTAGTTGCACAATCTTGGAACCCATGTGTGGATAGAGCATTGCATGTTTCGAGTTTAATCATGGATTAGACTTTGTATGCGAGAATTGGTGTTTCTTGCAAATGTTTGAGTGAACTAAGTGAAATAGTTGATCATTGTAAAGGGTTTAGAAAACTTGCGAGTTCTTATGAAAAATCTATGTGTGATTTAGTGTACTTGGTCTCCATGTTGACGTCTCATGTATTTCCCAAGGCTATGTTGGAATCAAGTTGAATATATTGGTACTTGTTGCTTGAAGTGATGATAGCATATCGCTTTAGAGATGAACAAGGTCTTTTACGTGTTGTTTATGGACTGTTTCAAGTTGAATTTGTTACTATTTTGAACTGCTACATGCTGGTATGCTGTCTTTAATGCTGCTCATACTAATTTTACTGCATTTTTGGCTGATTGCTGCTGGAATATGATATAAGCTGCTGAATTTTCTGCATATTATTATGTATTTGAGCCATTTTACTGAATTTTAGCCAAGAATTGGGAAAACATTATATGTTTGTGTCACATGTGGACTTGTGCTGTCTTGGGAGACTTTTATGCCCTTAGGATCATTGTTTCATTCCTTCTTTTCTAGTTTGTTGGAAAAGTGTAAGGTATAGGTTTAATGAACCTTGGATTGACCATTTGTTTGGTAAGGTTATGTTTAGGTACCTTATATTTTGAGTAATGGTCATTAAGTTGTTTGCTCATGTTGGGTTGTTTTTTGGATAATGTTCATGGTGAAGTCTTGTGATGCAATGTATGAATTGATTTAGCTAACTTGAATTCTAGGTGAATTGCATGTTTAGCTAGGATTTCGTGTTGATATTGTGATAGACTTGATCACCATGATTGTGCCCATATTGTTGTGTGAGCATGTTTGGTTTCTTGGTGTGAAACTTGTTTTCGAAATAGCCTCTATTTTCGAAGGAGCATTATGAGTTAATTTTATGAGACCATGGTGGAGTTTGTTGGATTATGGTCCCATGAAATTCGATATCCACTATAGGATGTAACTGAGTTGTGTAAATTCATTAGTCATAATAGGCTGGAGCGTCATGACTAAATGAAAGGTTAAAATTGTCGAAAATTTTCTATCCGGGAAATTAGGATGTCGCTTGCCGGTTTTAGCCACCCAACTTGTGCAGGCTCGTTGGAGGCAAACTTGTATAATTATATCCTAATTTGGAGAATAGAAATTATAGACAATTTTATTGATTTGAAATTGGGTTTTAAAATGGGTTAAAAGATTTGGAAAATATATTATATTTTCTTTTGGGTAAAATAATATCTTGGTTTGTTATTGTACCGGTTGGTTATTACCTAGATGCCCGTTTCCCGATGCCCAACTATCACGTGCTTGCCTTGATCCGTGCCATGTGTCCCAGTCTTAGCCATTGGATGAGATGTGCCACTATTGCTTTATATACCTATTTGCTTGAGGGTTTCGTTAACTTTTACAGTGAAAAATGAAGACGTGAACTACACAGATAAAAAAGTGACATTGAAGAAAAAAATTGACAGTGAGCAAGAAACCCATGTTGGGGTTTCTCTGTAAAAATGAAACGCAGAGAGAAAGGAGAAACGGAGGAGAAAGACGGCGTTTCTAGGGTGAGAAAGGTCGAGGAGAGAGACAGCGTGAAGTCCGAGGTAGGAGGCTGAAGATTAAGGAGAAGAAGACGGTGGTGAACCTTGGAGCTCCGGATGCTCAGTTCAAGGCGATGCGTCTTCCCAAACGAGGTCTTCTTCACGATTCCGGCTACGGTTTAGGGCTCTAGGCTGTTCTTCGCTCATATTGCTCGGTTATGGCTTTTCTCTTGTTCTTTCTCTTTTTTTTTCCTTTAATCCCTGTTATGGTTTTCGTTTTAGACTTGATGCTCGGTCTGTGTTTGTAAACCTAATTACTGATAGTGGATTTGACTCCTCTGAAAACGGAGGCCCGTGGACTAGGACATCGCTGAGGTGCCGAACCACGTATCTCGCGTGTTCTTTTTCATTTTTCGATGTTTCTGGTTTAATTTCCACATTGTTTCGTTTGTGGGTCTTTTGTTGCTTAGTGCTGGGACAAGATCCTGTTTTCGAGTTGAGTTCGGGTCTGATTTAGGGCCCGAATTCACAACACAGAGGCTCCATGTGATCTTGCGGGTAAGAAATAAATGCCTACAACTTTCATTGTTTTCGGCATAAATGAGCAAGGAAGTTACTCAAAGTCTAAAATCTATATCCTTACTAATCTCTCTTTTGTGTTTAATCTCTCAAGAAGAACCAACCACATCTATAATCCAATTCTAGGAAGAATAAAGCCGTACCAAAATCCTTTTACCGGACAAAGTGATACAGAGAAATTTACTGTCCCACATCGGTGGGTTAAGTGAGAAAGTGCCAATATATATACTCAAAAAGTTACTCCGCCCATTACCAATTGATTTTGAAATGAGACCACCTTTTCACAAAGCATCGGACTTATCTAGCAACGTTAAAACTCAATCCTTCGAATTTGCAAGCTTCTTTGACCGGACATAAATTTATACATTGACCAGTACGGGTGATGTTATGACTCGTTGTCAAACTCAATCTTTGAATTTTACGCCAACTGCTAAAAATAGCATTTATATGTATAGTACTCTAACGAGATTAATTAAGAAAACATTGTAAGTTAAGATTGGATTCATCAGTATCTATTTGGCCATGCTTCGAAAGAGCAAACAACGTTTTCGGTTTTTAGAATACAATAAGCATGTTACGCGTCTAAATTGTATCTTTTTCTTTTGAGATATTATTTTATTTCTTTCTTTTGTTTTGTTTAAATTGTAGAGACTCTCTATAATATTACTCTCAATTATTTTTAAAAAAAACAAAATACAATAAGAAAATAGTATTTTTCTTTTTTTTTTTTTTTTGGTCAACGAAACCAAAGGTAATTCTATTTATTAAGATCATTTACAATCAAAGCCATAACAAAGGGTAGGGGACAAGACACCCAATCATGAGTACAAAACACCCGATGTAACTTAGCCACACAATAGGCAACAGTATCAGCTAATCTATTACACCATCAGAACGAAAAGGAAGAAAACGGAGGTAACATCAAACAAATATCATCAACTATAGGAGCAATTCCCCATGGAGGTCGAGCATCCGAAGAAATAGCTAGGATAGCCTTGTTTTAATTCGATTCAAAGATGGCAAATTGGAAACCTTCACTGCAAGCAAGAGCACAAGCAACACCAATAGCAACGCGTTCAACAACAAGAGTAGAACGAGCATAGGCTGATCCACAACAACCACCAATAACAACAGCATTTGTTGGAGAACAATGCAAACAGTACAAATGCAGTGCAAATACAGGAAAAAATACTGCAAAAATACACCAAAAATACTGCTAAAAATATTTTAAAAATATAGCAGAAATACTGTTAAAAATACTGTAAAAATACAGTAGAAATACTGTTAAAAATACTACAAAAATACAGTAAAATTACTGCAGAAAATACAGCAAAAATTGAAGAGAAAATAAAACTGTAAAACAATGAATTATCTCAGTAAATTACTGCTGTAAATTCAGTAAGATGCTGCTGTAAAATGCAGTAAATTACCGTAGTCGGATTCGGTGAAGTTGCAATGAAATATTATGTAAACATAGCCATCAAAGGATACCGTAAAGAGGAAAAGTAGATTAAAATACCAAAGATACCGTGTCGTGGTAGATACCACTGCCCGAAAAGAAAATTTCGCTGCTGCTTCGGCGCAAACAGTTGTATTGACGGCCATCCGCCAGGATTAATACGGTCCGACTATTAACATGTACTCGTTAATGGTCATTAATACTTAGGTCAAAAATAGGAAAATAGTGTTTTTTTTCTTTAAAGCGAAATCATAACAAAAATTAAAACTTTTTAGGAGAAAAAAGTGAAAAATTAATCATTTATAGCAATCTTTTTTAATAGTGTGATGAAACCAGTCATTGTGGTTAAAGCTAGTTTTTGAATGCCGTATTTTTTTTTTTAAATTGGTAATGTTAGGAATATACCTCAAATTTATGTATTTAGGATTTATGGGCTGCCGAAGGGTCACCGATCAATCGGACGGTGATTTAAGGAGAAAATTAAAGTTTTGCAGCCACAAGGGGGCCGATCGATCTGCCAGTACCGATCGATTGGGAGTCGTTTTCGCCGTTCAATATAAATACGTGCCTAGGGTTTACGTATTTCGGTGATCCAATTAAGAATCCAATTAAAGAGAGAGTCGTCATCAATTTGAGAGTATCACGAGAGTTTCGAGGGAGTGATTCAGTAATTCTCCATAGATCTCGTTCCGAGGAAGTGTCGTTGTAATCCTTCCATTATTCATACTCGATAAAGAATCTCTATCTCTGCCCGTGGTTTTCTACCCTCTCAATTGAAGAGGGGTTTTCACGTGAATCATTGTGTGTTATTTCATTTGTTCATCTGTTTACCTATTTTGTTTACTTCTATTTTGTGTGAGTTATAGTATTTGAATCGAATCAAGTGATTAGGGTTTACGCTTCCACATCAAATATCCATATTACAAATTGGTATCGTGAATACTAGATTTGTCTAGGTTAGATTTTCCTAACAATTGGTATCAGAGTATATCAAGTTTGTTCCAGATTTTTCTAACAATTGGTATCAGAGTCCTATTTATTTCGATTTGATATTATGGCGTCCGCAATTAAGATTAAAATTGAGAAGCTCGGAGTTCAAGGAAGTTTTAATTTGCGGCAAGTCCTGGTTAAGGGTCTCTTGACTCAGAGTGGCTTAAAGAAGGCCCTAGAAGGAAAAGATAAGAAACAGGAGAGTCTATCTGACAATGGGAGGAATTAGACGAGAAGGCACTCACAGCTATTCAGATGTGTCTTACCAATGACGTTTTGACAGAAGCTCTGGAAGTGAAGACCGCTAAGGAGTTGTGGGAGAAATTGTAGGATATGTTATGTTTCAAGTCATTCTCCAACAAACACGCAGTTAAGCGTCGGTTGTTCACATTTCGTATGTCAGAAAGTGAGTCACTTAAGAATCATGTTAACAAATTTAATTCATTAATTCAAGAACTGAAAGAATTAGATGATGCTCCTACGGATGAAGATCAAGCTATGCTATTGTTATGTTCACTCTCTACTTCATATAAAGGCTTTATAGAAAGCATAATTTATGGTAGTAGGCAATCTATCACAGTTGATGAAGCTAAGAGAAACCTACTAAGTAAAGAAAGAGTAGATAAGGAGTTGTCCGACTCCGTTCAGAACTCAGGTTGTGGTTTATTTGTGAGAGAAAGAACTAAGTCTAACGAATATGATCATAGTGGAAACAAGTTTAAGTTTAGACATCAAGACCTAACCTATAATTACTATCATAAGAAAGGGCACACTAAGAGAAACTGTTACAAGCTTAAGAGAAAATTAGAAGCAGATAACAGGTCTGACTAGAGATCCGCAAAAGCTAGTGTTGTTGAGTATGAGATTGGAGATATTCTGTCAGTGTCTGAATATAAGTCCAGTTTTAGAAAAAGTTGGATTTGGGATTCGGGTTGCTCCTATCATGTTTGTCCCTTTAGAGGTTGGTTCGCCACATACGTATCAATTTAGGGTGGAACTGTTCAGATGGGTAACGATGCAGTATGCAGAGTTTTGGGGATAGGAACAATTCGTATTAAGATGTTCGATGGCACTATTAGGACATTGAGCGATGTTCGTCATGTTCCTAATTTGAAGAAAAGTCTCATCTCTTTAGGTACTCTTGAGTCTAAAGGGTACAGGTACACAGCCGAAGGTGGAGTTTTGAAGGTCGTTAAGGGTGCTTCGACAATTATGAAAGGCAGAAGGGTAGGTACATTGTATGAGCCGCCGACAGTAGGACTGTCACATGAAGGGGCAAGAAAAAGGTCCTCATAGGAAGGGAGCCTTGCCTTCCATTCATGCTGCTAGTGACAGAGATGAGATGATTCAATCAGACTATCGAGCTTAACTTAAGAAGCCTATTTCCATAATGGGCGATAGGAGGGGAAGGGCTTGCTTTCGAATGCGCTCTTACTGCTCGTCAATCTGCTCTTCTTCGTCAATCCCTATATCGGTTCCACAGTTTTCAGATCAATTAAGATATCTTCATCATCAACGTTGTTGACAGAACCAGAGATCGCAAAGTCAAGGAGCTTAAGATTGGATTGTTCAGGTAATAAGGGTCTGTCTGAGCACAGTACAAGGGGCTCTATGTGTGGCCAGTCTACAGGACTGATATCTTATGAACAAGGCATTTATGGGAGGCAGAAGAGTCTTCGCTTCAAGCAATTCCTGAGGAGTAGAGATGTCACGTTTGATGAGTCTTCATTGCTATCTCCACATAAGATGTCATCAGTTAGTTATGATTCAGGTCAGGTGAATAAGCCAGAGGAAGTTCAGTTTCAGTTAAGTAACACAGTTCAGCAGTAGGTGGCTGTTTCAGAAGATGTGTCAAGAGCCAATACAGAGAAAAAGAAGATTGGCATTGCTGCTAACCTCTCAGATATGTTCACTTCAGTGCTACCTAGCAAAAAGTTCAAGCATCGCTTGGACTCCGTTAGATTTTGTGTTTTGTCTAGAAAACCTCGTGTGTGGGGTGTTTTGTAGAGAGGGTGGAGAAATGTCTTTATTTTTTGAAATTTGAGTCAAGGTGGAGATTTGTTAGGAATATGCCTCAAATTTAGGTATTTAGGATTTTTAGGCTGCCGAGGGTCACCGATCGATCGGGGGCATGTTCGATCAATTGGGTGATTTAAGGAGAAAATTCAAGTTTTGCAGCCGCAAGGGGGCCAATCGATCGGCCAGTACCGATCGATCGGGAGTCGTTTTCGCCGTTCAGTATAAATACGTGCCTAGGATTTATGTATTTTGGTAATCCAATTAAAGAGAGAGCCATTACCAATTTGAGAGTATCACGAGAGTTTAGAGGGAGCAATTCAATAATTCTCCACAGATCTCGTTCAGTGGAAGTGTCATTGTAATCCTTCCATTATTCATACTCAATAAAGAATCTCCATCTCCGCTCATGGTTTTCTCCCCTCCCAATTGAAGAGGGGTTTCCACGTAAATCATTATGTGTTATTTCGTTTGTTCTTCCGTTTACCTATTTTGTCTACTTCTCTTTTGTGTGAGTTATAGTATTTGAATCGAATCAAATCAAATGATTAGGGTTTACGCTTCCGCATCAAGTATCCATATTATAAATTGGTATCGTGAATACCAGATTTGTCAAGGTTAGATTTTTCTAATAATTAGTATCAGAGCATATCAAGTTTGTTCCAGATTTTTCTAACAAGTAATTTCTTCTTGGGGGTGGGGAACGTCCCTCGAACCCCTGACGTTTTAATTGATATACTATCACTCTAACTACTAGGCTAATCAAGGAAGGACTTTTAATGCCGTGTGTAGGGATGTTCTTGATTTGGTTAATTGTACCGAAAAATATTTCTATTCGGTTAACCATAACTAAAATAATCAAAAATCTCTAGCCGTTACCATAACCGAAAAGACCGATTAACCGACTTTAGGTAAATCGGTAATTCGGTTCGGTTATGTCGGTTAACCAATAGCGAAAAAAAATTATACAATGCCTCTTTTACGTTATATGATCAATCTTCTTAATGATTTTAAAATGTTCAAAAAATGCACTAAACGTGAGAATAATCAATGAATTATGATCTTATAATCCAATTCTAAAGAATTAAACATTTAATATGTCATTTTAACCAACATGCGGGCAAATAAATAGTACTAGATTGTAGCAAAGTAGTGCTTAGTTAGTATATGGGATATACCAATAAGGCGCGAGTACTCTATGCTAGGAGATAAATTGGGAAAAAAAGATAAAGTTGATCATACATTATATAATATAATATTATGAATAATCTAATATTATGAACATGTAAAAACATATACATGATATATATTATTTTGGTAATTTGGTTAACCGAAATAGACAATATCACTAACATTTACCGTCCCGAAATACCCCAAATTTATTCTGTTCTGTAAAAATTATAAATTAACTTAAACTTAAACAATGGAAGGAAGTACCCTTTTTTGAATTGAATAATTAAACTAATACAAGAGCTATCCTATTTATACAAGAGTAAATTTAGATAAAGAGACAAGCCTCATCATCTCCTAAGTTAAAAGTTACAAGAAATAAAACAATAGTAAAGGGGCCATTGGTGGCCGGTTGGAGGAAGAGGAGAGGATAGGGGAAAACACTTGAATGCCGCCTATCACCTGATTACAATGGAAGGATCTAGAAGAATAATTACAAAGAATATGCTAAAGGAATAAATACATATACAAAATAAATACGTAGAATACAAAGAAGGAAAAATACAAAAATACTAAATTCTACACTCCCCCTCAAGTTAGAGCATGCAAGTTCACAATGCCAACTTGCCAAGAAAGTAGAATGATGTGAAGAACCCAATGCTTTAGTAAAAACATCAGCTATCTGGTCTCCCATATGGACAAAACGTGTGGCTATCTCCTTGGACAATAATTTCTCTTGAACAAAATGGCAATCAATCTCAATATGCTTTGTCCTCTCATGAAACACAGGATTAGAAGCAATATCAAGAGTAGCCTAGTTATCACAAAAAAAGCAACACAGGTGCATTAGTGAAGACTATAAGATCCTTCAATAACCGACATCACCACGCTATTTCACTTGTTGTTGATGCCATGGATCGATATTCAGCTTTGGCAGAAGACCAAGAAACGACAATTTGTTTCTTGGACTTCCAAGAAATAGGCGCACCGCCCAAAAAGTAAAGAATCTAGTGGTTGACCGTCTAGTTGTAGGACAACCAGCCCAGTTAGCATCACAATAAGCACGAAGCCTCAGATCTCAATCAGAAGGGAGAAAGATGCCTTGGCCTGGTGTCCTTTTAAGATATCGGGGAACCCTCCTGGCAGCGTCAAGATGAGGAGCTCGAGGATCATGCATAAACTGACGTAAAACACTAACAGCATAACAAATGTCAGGACGAGTGATTGTTAAGTATAACAAGCGCCCAATGATCCGCCTATGCCGACCCCCATCCTCTACGGGCTCGCCTATCCCATCTGCTAAAACGTGGTTTTGCACCATAGGTGTGAAAACGGGCTTAGCCCCCAAAAGACTTGCTTCACTAACAATATCAAACGCAAATTTTTGTTAGTTTAGCATAATCCCCTTTTGCGACCATACTACCTCAATCCCTAGAAAATACTTTACGGGTCCTAAATCTTTTATCCCAAAAATCTGATTCAAAATACTTTTGACTTCCGCAATGTGACTCATATCATTTCCCGTGACAAGAGCATCATCAACATAAATAAGGACCGCTATATAAGTTGTCCCATGCATAAAAGTGAACAAGGAATAATCAACTCTAGATTGTTGAAAACCAATTTTAATCAAGGTTGAGGTGAATTTCAGATTCCAGTTTCGGGAAGCCTGTTTAAACTCATAAAGTGATTCACGAAGGCGACAAACCTTCCCTTCATGTTTACGCTCAAAATCTTGTGGTAATTTCATGTAGACTTCTTCATCTAAGTCTCCATTAAGAAACGCACTATTAACATCTAATTGTTGGATAATCTAACTCCGGGCCGTAGCAACAGCCAACACACAACGAACAGTCACGAGTTTAGTAACAAGTGCAAAAGTATCATGATAGTCTATACCTTCTACCTGCGTATACCCCTTAGCAACAAGACGAGCTTTATATCTCTCAATCGAGCCATTGGACTTGTATTTGATCTTGTAAACCCACTTCGAGTCTATAGCTCTCTTCCCGACCGGCAATGATTCAAGAGTTCATGTGTTGTTTTGTTCAAGTGCCTTAATCTCTTTCTCGATAGCGTTCCTCCATTGTTCATATTGTACGGCCTAATTAAAATTTTTTGGCTCATCACATGAGGTGATGACATTTAAAAGAGTCGAGTGAATGTTAGAAAATCGTACGTTAGCTACAAAATTCGAGATTGGATATAAAATACCAGAGTTAGCTGACTGAGTGGTAGTGGGAGAATGGGCTATAGAAGGCGGCACCTCAGTTATGTAGTCTTGATACTTGACCGGCATAGAACGAACTCTACTACTTCTTCTCACCACTTCTTCTTCAACGAGGGGAACATTCCCCCTCTCGGCCTCTGCTGCAGGAGGCTCGGCCAGGACCTCACTCAGCCCACTGTTGGCCGGGTCTCGGTCTGTTGGACCGGCCACGAGAGGGCCGATCGGCTGCTGCTGCTGAATGGGTTCAGCAGGGACTGGTTCAGCAGTGTCTAGACCGAAAAGATCGTTCCTTAAGACCCTATTATGCTTCTCATGTGTTGATCCCGATGTATCAATTTTCAAATAAGGCATAGAGTCTTCATAAAATCGGACATCCCTAGAAACACTGATTTTATTTTCATTCAAGCTATAGATTTTATACCCCTTTTGACCATATGGGTATCCCACAAAAATCCCCGGTGAAGCCCGTTTATCAAGTTTGTCATTAGTCCGATTTTTAACATGGTAATACACAAACACCCAAAAACCTTCAAATGAACATACGAGGGAACCTTTCCCATTAACACTTCGTATGGACCTTTATTACCAAGCAAAGAAGTAGGCATCAAATTAATCAAATAAGCAACCGTTAAAACAAACTCACCCCAAAACCTTTTAGGAAGACCAGCCTGAAATCATAGTGCTTACCCCACTTCTAACAAATGCCTGTGTTTGCGTTCAACAACTCCGTTTTGTTGAGGCGTTCCGGTCAATGAAGTTTGGAATTGTATTCCATGTTTTGTATAGAAGTCCAATAACAGCCTACACTTAAATTCTTGCCCATTGTCACTTCAAACTTGTTTCACCTGAAACTCAAACTGAGTGCTAACCATACGACAAAAGTCCATAAGAATTTTATGAGCTTGGGATTTCTCCCGCATTAGATAAACCCATGTACATCGGCTAAAATCATCCACAATTGTGAGAAAGTAATGTGCACCCGTTAAAGACAACGTTCGATAGGGCCCCCAAATGTCACAATGTATTAACTCAAAACACATGCTAGTACTCGAAACAGAAGTAGGAAAGGGTAAACGTGCTTTCCTAGCATGATGCCATGGATCACAAACAAAATCTATCTTCTAAACATGTAAATGGGGAAGGACAGATAACTTGGAAAAAGGAACGTGGCTTAAACGACGATGCCACAAGACAGCCTCTTTATTGCTGCTTACTGAGAAAGCCGTGGTCTCCTTTGGTTGAATGCCCAAAACATATAGCCCATTTTTCGTCCTACCTACTCCAGTCAACTCCCTTGAGCGTAGGTTCTATCTATAACAAAAATCAGAGTGAAACGTTAACGTACAATTTTCATCGCAAGTAAGTTTACTTACGGACAACAAGTTATAATAAAAACCAGGCACATATAGAACATCACTTCAAACGAGATTATTGATACTTGAACTTTTCCAACATGGGTGACAATCAAACTAGTCCAGTTTGGCAATTTAACGGGCCCTACCACTGTATTTTCCACAACATCAAACATAATGGATAAACACGAGGTCATGTGATCTATTGCTCCCATATCAATTATCCAAGAATTATTGTCAATTAAAACCTAACTTGTCGAATTTAAGCTTGGTGACCCAGCATTGCGCACAAAATTCATCTCCTGGTAACCCGAAGGATGAGAACTAATCACTCCCCCTGTCGTGGGAAGTACAACAAAATTTTGATTTGAAATAGCCTCAGACATATTAGACAAAATAGAAGCCATAATCAAAAATTTAAAATAAAATGCAATGCCAAAAAAAAAAAAAAGAAAAAGAAATGCTTCACTGGTGTGTGGTGTTAAATAACCCAAAACAAATTGCTCCAGAAGCCAATTTCAAAAAGCTCACTGCACGCCTGGGATTATTAGTAAGAAGAGAGCATATACTTGAAAATCAAATTAAAGAAACCCTCGACTGAAGGGCATGAAGATCAAAATATTATTTGATCGAACTCTGCTCTGATACCATGTAAAAATTATAAATTAACTTAAACTTAAACAATGGAAGGAAGCACCCTTTTTTGTATTGAATAATTAAACTAATACAAGAGCTATCATATTTATACAAGAATAAATCTAGATGAAGAGATAAGCTTCATCATCTCTTAAATTAAAAGTTACAAGAAATAAAACAATAGTAAAGGGGCCATTGATGGCCGGTTGGAGGAAGAGGAGAGGATAGGGGAAAACACTTGAATGCCACCTACCACGTAATTACAATGGAAGGATCTAGAAGAATAAGTACAAAGAATATGCTGAAGGAATAAACACATATACAAAATAAATATGTAGAATACAAAGAAGGGAATATACAAAAATACTAAATTCTATAGGTTCGGTTAACCAAGCCAGAAATTTGGTATGGTTAACCTTATTTTTGGGTTGAGAGCAATACATTCCCAATGCCTCAAAGGCTCCCGCCTAAGCAGGGTATGAGGGGATGAATGTACGCAGCCTTCCCCCTTGAGGATGCTACCCTAAAAAGAGGATATTTCCAAGTATCCCCAACCCAAGGGGTAAAAACTTCCTAGGAGATCACCTATCCTGATACTACTCTCTCCCAAGTACATTTAACTTTGGAGTTCTAATGGGATCAGGTGTTCAATATTTCTGTTACGATTTTTTTTTTTTTAACACCCCTAGCCTAATGTGAACTTTTGAAGTGGTGCAATAAAGGATTGTGGGGTGACAATAATGGGCATTTGACTGAGTTCTAGCTAAACTGCGAAAAGTGCAAAAAATAAATACATAGAAGCTCATAGCTAAACTCAGTCTTGCATGAACAATTGCATTAATTTCTGGGTAATAAAAAGAACAATTACGGATCCGTTTATTTTGATAGAAAAATAGAATCTATAAATTAATTTTTCTTCGAAAAAAGTTTTTCAAGTATAATTTTGAGTAGAGTTTTCCGTTGTACTCATCCAAAATTATATGAATGAAATTTTCTACTTTCTCATCTTAAACTCTTCTCTTCTCATCTTAATATTTCATCTTCTTTCTTATCTCATACTCTAATTTTCTTCTCATCCAAAATTCTAAGTATATTTCTCTTTCTCATCTAACCTCTGTTTCACCATCACGAGCCTAGGTTCGTGAATACCTCGTCACTAACCCTTGGGTTCGTGACACAAAGTAACATCCAATTTGCTTTTAATTATTCGGTCTAATTCTTGTACGATGATGTGACGTTAAATATCTACAGTCCAACCTGGTTTATTTCAATTTAATCTAGATTTGCATGATGATTATCGGGAAGGTTTTTCTTAGAATCATGACTTCCCCCATTTTCAAGGGAAGTCGTTTTTGCTTATTTGAGAGAAAAGATTTTCCATCGGAAAACCTTTTCTATAAGCAAAAGATGCACCAAATAATAGAAAAGGAAAAAAAACACTTCTTAGAATGTGCTTTTTCCCCCAAACAAATGGAGCCTACATTGTGAATGTTTAGGTAATTATATGGATTTCTCTAGTAGGAGCTGAGGGTTATTTCATACTATTTTCTATTTTTATTTTTTATTCTTAAGAAATTAAGAAATATAAGGTTTGGAAATAATTTTTTTTTTTTTAAAGTTTTTCACTAGGTCGTGTGAAAATGAGAAACCACAAATAAGAAATAATAGTTTTCAAAAATAAACTTTTACTAGTTATAAAATAAAAACTGCAAACCGAAAATACTATGAATAAACATTTAGATAATCATAATGACATTCTTTATACTTGAACAACTATGATGAAAGTAGGCATGACAGTGGGTTGAATCTGGATCAGGTTTGCCTCCATTCAAAAAAAATTTGATCCAACTAAACCTAAAAAAAAAGTACATTTATTCCCTAACAAATCAACCCAAATCGAAACTCATACTGTGGAATGAACTATATCCAAATTCATAAATTATTTAAATTCTAAAATAAATTTTAATGTTAATGAATATAATAATAATAAAATAGTAATCTATATAATAATAATACAATAACAGTACACCAAAAGCAAATATTTGGCCAACTCACAGCTTTATTTTTTCTTTCCATTCAATGTCTATAACAATAATAGTAATATTAGATAACCGTTCAAAAAATAACAGCCAACAATCCTTACGTATAGATTTGCTACATTATGATTTTCAGAAATAAAAAATACACCAGTAGAACAAGCTCCAAAATGTTGAAACAACAAAAATACGGTTAGAAATTGTTATGATATCTAAAAGACTTAAAATTTATTAATTTAATTATTTTAGCCTACACTTATTATAATATCGGATTGGACTTTATTGGATTTATGGACGGATTTGATATATTTCATCCGAGTTCGACTTAACTCAAAACTTACTTAAACCTCATTATTTTTTACATCCAAGTTCATTATAAATAGCTTAGATTGAATGGATATACAACGAAATCAAATCCAATTACTATCTATAATGGAATGTAGGATCGGATTAACCAAGTACTTTGTACCTAGCTAATAGGAAGTCAAAACAGAAATTGAATTCCTCCAAAATACAACTTTTCATAGAAATTCAATTTCCGTGGTAACCAAACAAGTAATTTTTCCTATTATATCTCTCCAAAATTTTGAATATTTGAATATAACTTATTATATTATATAATTTATAGAACACCACTATAAAATTGACTATATTATATGCCTTAATAATCTATCTCGGCTAGGATAAAAAGTGGAAATATAAAATTATATTATATGCAAATAAATTCAAATAACTTTTTTATTTGGACAAATTACAGAAAACTCCCCCAATTTTTGTTTTAATAACAAAAAACCCCCCTCATAAATAAAATCACCCATTAAATCCCCTCACCTTTATAAAATTATCACTTTGCCCCTAAACATTTTTTTTGTTAAATTTTGCCCCTCAAAATAAAATAGTTAAGTATTTAATGTAATTTTTAGGTAAAATTTTCAATTTTTTAAAAAAATAATTTTTTTTTGTATTTATAGAAAAAAGGGATTTTCTATATTTATAAAAATTATTATTTAAATTAATTATATAGTAGTGACCTTATAATATCAACAAAAATATTATATTTATCTTATAATATTTTTTGTAAAAATTTTAAAAATATTTTTTATCTTCTAACTTATAATATCATTACTATAATTGATTAAAATAATTATATTTTTTTATAAATATGTAAAATTTTCTTAATTTTATTGCGAAAACATAAAAGTTTTCTAGTTTTTGTCTAATAATATAAAATCCCCTTCTAAAAATATAATTACATTTACCCCCTCACTTTTAAGGAGCAAAATGGTTAAAAATGTTGGAAATATTTGTAGTATTCATCATATAAAATATATATTAAGAAACAATACATATTAACACATCTCAATTTGAGACTAACATAAGAAGTTATATACTTATACAAACAAAAAATATTATACAACACCAATCAAACACTGTCAAATTCAACACTAATAATACTATGTAAATAATAACAAGAATGTTTAGGCAAATTAAACAAAGAACGGAGTTTAGGAAAACATATCTTTGGGTTGAA
Source organism: Simmondsia chinensis (assembly GCA_018398585.1). Classification (NCBI taxonomy): domain Eukaryota; kingdom Viridiplantae; phylum Streptophyta; class Magnoliopsida; order Caryophyllales; family Simmondsiaceae; genus Simmondsia; species Simmondsia chinensis. The sequence goes on along the minus strand of JAGTTD010000008.1, from coordinate 32,246,125 downwards.
GCACGTGAGAACGCTCTCCTTAGAAAGGAAACGCCCCTCCTGCACGAGTATTGCTTTTAGGCTTAAATGCGCTCCTTTCCAAGGATTCAACAACCCGTCTGACCCTTATCAATGCAGCAATGAAAGATCCCCGAACTACAACTACCAAGCTCACTATTTTGCAAGAATATGGGAAATTGAAAGAGTAAAACATTTGATCTTGTCCATATATTTTTTCCACCAAATTCATGCTTATATATACACAAAACTGTATATTTAATTTCTTTATTAAAGCACCTACAAATTTGGTCTAGCAATAAATTTCATGTTCAATGTATGAATTCTAATAGTGAGAAATACTCAAGCTTTTAAGTCCATGATTAAATTCATAAATAACCATGTTAATTTCTTCTTCAATGCCAAGCAACGGCTAGTAACAGCCATACTATTATTGAAAGATTTTAATAACCTATAATTTATGACAATTAGTAATTATAGTAAATTTTTATTTTTATAAAAATTTACTTCACAATAAATAATTTTTTAAATCATTAAAATGCATAATTTTTCCAACAATCCCCCACATGATTTAAAAATTTATAACTTAGTGAGCATTGTACTCTGTTAATACATGTTGGTACCTTTCGGGTTTGAACCAATACTTAGTGTAAACTAGCTTCAACCTGAAGAAACCATAGTAGCATAAGAGCTTTGAACTAGGCCCTTTGTAGTCAAGTTTAGACCCATCACACACACAGAATACTGGTAGTTGTAAAGTTCTATCAGTGGGGCGCGTTACGGTCATGAGCACGAAATCCTGTCTCATGCGTGTCATTAGGGAATAGCCCATTTCCCACAGTGGCGACCCCACCACCACACTCACGTAGGTGAACCCTCCAAGGGTGATCTGTGATCAACACCCCGCTAATAATATGCCTTCAGGTTCATTTAGAGTTTTAAGAAAAAAACTTTGCCTTAAACATCACAGTAAAGAGCACCTCACCTTAGGAATGGGACTCGGGAATACCCCGCTATAATTAAAATAATTTGTGCTCTTTCAACCACCCATCAGTTTTGTTTGTACCCGTTGAACCTCATTCATGGGATCGCCATACCTTTGAGGACGGGTTTCCACTGTGATGATTAATTTATGGGCTTCAGTCCCACTCCCCTCGATGATTAACAACACATAGGCACATCTGCCCTTTGTAAGCAGATCCACAATTCTTGCTTTTCTTCTTCTTCTGATATCAGATGCTTATCATCGTTGCTTGTTCCTTTCAACTCAACCAATCTTGACTTTATAATGGAGCAAGCTTTTCATCTTTCCAATCACTGGAATTCCATTGCATAGCACATCCAATGGTAAATATAATCTTCTTAATTCACCTGGATTAAAAATCAATTAGAATGTTATGCCTTTCTCAACATAATGAACACCAAGTATACGTCATTCATAATGCCTTTCAAATATTCAAACAATCCTAGGCAATTCTCATAAACTAGTAAAGAATGACTTACGTAAAACTGTTAAAGAAATACCAATTTGCATTTCTCAAAGGGACTTCATTATTGTAATGCAGAGTATTTAATTTCTGCTAAGCACTAACGTATGAAGTGTTTTTTCCCTCTCTTAGTGCTTTCTATTATCGCCCATCTATTCATCTTTCAAAACAACCAATGTATTCATTTAAGTAATGACTTTGTACAAAAATCATGGAAACATCAAAAAACCAAAATTTAGGAAATTGTCTTGGTTTGAACTTTTAAGTTCAATTCTTAAAGTCAACTTCTTTACAAAATTTCACCAAAAATTTTCAAATACAGTGGTTGAGTTGGACGTCAAGAGAGGAGTACAGTGGTAAAGTTTTTAACTTAACCAAACTTCTCACATTTTAGAACTTCATGTTCATGATTCTTTTACATCAAGTATCTCTTAATCACTATGGCTAAAATTGCTTGAGCATGCATTTGTCACGGTGTCAAGATATTATCAACAACAATGCCGACTCTACAGCCTAACAAGCACAATACGGTCCGAACAATCATTATATAATTACCAAGTGTGGAACATGTCACAAATAGCAAATTCAAGTTAAATTGTTGGGTTTAATTGTACTACTTCTCAAAGTACTCATAATCAACACAAACAGACATGATCCCACCAGTTGCAATATAAGTCATATAACTTTTTTTTTTTTGAGATATAAACTACCTCCACATTTTAATAGTCATACAAAGATTAAAATGCAAATCATACTAACTCGGATTGACCCACAAATCAGTGCAGTTAGATGACTTACACATTTCTCTCAACATATCAAATATTTGGTCAATCCCTTTTTTTTTTCTCGTATATAAGATGCACATAATTACACTAGTAAGAGAATATCAATTCATTTCTAGATATTGAGTCCAATCATAAAAGTATCATATATCCATATTGTATTAGGCTATAGCCATCCTCAAATATCCACAGTGAAGCATTAAAATATAAATTGTTAAAAGAATTGCTCATAGTATACCTCATGCATCTTTAATTCAACCACACCATCATTCATTGTAATCAAAATGTGACTTTATTTGTTTATCTTAGAATCATAAATATTTTAAATACCTATTTTTATACGCATATATACTTCATTAGGTCTTCTCTTTAAGCTCAAATGGAGCTCCACTTTGTTTCCGAGAATCTTACTTCTTAAAACTCGCTATACATTTACTCTCAAAGTAGTGTAGGACTTATAAAGATGGAATATAAATTTTCACATGAAGTTCACTTTAGCAGTCTCACAAAAGCAATGTAGAAGATTAAATCATATTGGAAACTGATATAAGAATAATTTTATTCATTCGTACTACTCCATCCATAGTGTATTTAACCATAACCACCAAGTATAAGTCAAAATAAACACCAGTCCTGAAATTGTGTTTTATTTTGCACCAAATCAAAAGAAAATACTACCATATTAAATAACCCACACAAAGAACTAGCCTTAGCTTAGACTTTTATGTAACCTCTTAAAATCCTTAATGCTTATGATATTGTTGAGGCCCCAAACAAACACTAATATTCAACTAGTTTATTTGGATATTCATTTAGATCTACTTTAGTGTATTATCCATTCTTTTGGATATTTTGCTCATTAGTTCTGTTCCATTTCATTTAATCGTTATCTTTCTTTACTCACTTGTTTGTAAAGTTTCTAGAACAACTTTAGCAACACCTTTTTTTTTTTTTTTAATGTTACTAACATATAAGATCTTTATATATCTATCTTACTTAATAAGTTGCTACAAATAGTATGCAACATTTATATAGAAAAGGCTAGTACTCATTTCACAATTCCATACAATGAGATTCAAATCATTTGATACAGGACAATAAAGTATAGAATGATCATTATAATGATTATGACTTTATCTAAATTGTCCATAAACCAAGGAAGACCACATTTTTCATATACATAACTCGTGAATTATAAATCAATATTTAGTGGAGAAATTGATTCAAAGCAAACACAAAACAATTAGATACTTCAATTTCTCATATAGAGACGAAGCACAAAAGAAATTAATGAAATAATTAGGTATAATTCTACCAATAGTAATTCCTTTTAAAACTAGTATATTTTCATCCAAAAAAAAAACTATACAATTACAACAAGATTGTTCATATTAATCTCTTTTAATTTAACACTAGAGCAACACATGCAAATACACATTGAGAGAAACTCGAGTTCAAATATACGAAATCTCAACCATCACAAATCATAAATGTGCCAACTTGACTTAGTCAACCATCCAAGTTTCTCAATTAGTAAGGGTAGTAAATTAATAAGTAAAGTTTTCTTAAAGGGATGCATACTCACAACAATTGATAATATCAATACCGAATGTAACAGAAACGACCATTTAAAACAATAAAAGAGAACATTTTAACAATAATATGACACATTGTGTCTTTCACTACAATGTTCACATGATATAAAACTTTGCAACCAAAGTCCAACATTATTATTAAGTGGACATTATATTTCTTTTCATATATTAATTAAATAATTATGTTACAAATCACTAATTTTCTCAATGAAAATTAACAAGAAATGGGAAATACCCTGATAATTCTTCATTCATTTAATATTTTCTTTGAATTTCCTCTCTAGCCACTATTTTTTTTTTCTCATATACCAATATAATTAATTGGCAAATGAGATAGGGTAATATAGTTTTCCATATGATAAAAATTAAAGTATATTGAATAATGTTTAAAATTTTCAAATATTTTAATAAGGCAAAATTTTCCTTTCTAAGATTGTTGGAAATATTTGTAGTATTCATCATATAAAATATATATTAAGAAACAATACATATTAACACATCTCAATTTGAGACTAACATAAAAAGTTGGATACTTATACAAATAAAAAATATAATACAACACCAATCAAACACTGTCAAATTCAACACCAACAATACTATGTAAATAATAACAAGAATGTTTAGGCAATTTAAACAAAGAACGGAGTTTAGGAAAACATATATTTGGGTTGAGGCACGTGAGAACGCTCTCCTTAGAAAGGAAACGCTCCTCCTGCACGAGTATTACTTTTAGACTTAAACGCGCTCCTTTCCAGGATTCAACAACCCGTCGGCCCCTTAGTGCAATAATAAAAGATACCCACCAATCTCACTATTTTGCAAGAATATGGGAAATTGAAAGAGTAAAACATTTGATCTTGTACATATACTTTTTCCACCAAATTCATGCTTATATATACACGAAACCGTATATTTAATTTCTTTATTAAAGCACCCACAAATTTGGTCTAGCAATAAATTTCATGTTCAATGTATGAATTCCAATAGTGAGAAATACTCAAGCTTTTAAGTCCATAATTAAATTCATAAATGACCATGTTAATTTCTTCTTCAATGCCAAGCAACGGCTAGTAACAGCCATACTATTATTGAAAGATTTTAATAACCTATAATTTATGACAATTAGTAATTATAGTAAATTTTTATTTTTATAAAAATTTACTTCACAATAAATAATTTTTTAAAACATAAAAATGCATAATTTTTCCAACAATAAAAATGTTGTATAAGGATTAAGTGATAAAATTTTAAAAGTGAGGGAATTTTATGAGTATTTTTATTTATGAGAGGGTTTTCTATTTTTGAAGCAAAAGAGAAGGAGATTTTTTATAATTTATCCTTTTTATTTTTCTTCGATTTTCTTAATGAACCCATTAAAAGAAAAGGCTTTTTTTTTTTTATTTTATAATACCTGAATTTTTGACCAAAAAAAGTAATGCAATTGGTCTCATATTGCCGTGATTTTGGAATTCCATTGATACTTGAAAGTTATTTTTGGCATATGTATTTTAAAAAATATATATGATCTTATATTTAATGTATAACATACAATATAAAATTATTAACTTATAAAAATTACGAACTTAAACATTTTGAATTTAGTAATTTATATTTTTGAATTTAGTAATTTATATTGCATATATTAAAGGAAAATTATCACTTAAATGCTCTGAGGTTTGAACATTTATTACTTGGGTATCCTGACATTTCAATTTATACAATGAGGTATCCTGATATTTAAATATTTTATCACTTAGGTACCTTATGTCTAATCTAACCAATTTTATATAAAAAATGCCAATTTTGTATATTATTATGCTAATATATAAAAATTATTGTCAATATTTTCAATAAAAATTCAATGATTTACAACAAAAAGTTCACCAAATTCTGATGTAACTATCTATATATTGTCAAAATTATATGTCGTGTTAATATTTTTGTATAAAAAATTATTAAATTCTAGTGAAAATACTTATATATTGTCAGAATAATGTTCCACTAGCATTGTCGATGGAAAATATATTGAATTTTGGTAGAAGGGTATCTAAATGATAAAATTTTAAAATTTTGGGGTACTTAAGTGATAATTTTTCTATATTATAATTTATAGCTACATTTTTTTTGAATAAATTTGGTAGTGTCCTTTTTATGGAAAATAAAAGGAGACGTTTGTAAAGTGGGTGAGGTACTTCATAGTTAATATTTTATTTCTCACTCTTGCAATATATTCTGCTTTTATATGTATGTTTTGTTGTAATCTAGGTACATTTTAGCTTATAGTGCTACTGAGCAAACAAAGGTTAAAAAGTGGAAAAATTAAGCGTAATCGAGGGATAATTGAAGACTACTTTGCAAAACCCGACCACCTGTGGAAAAGAAGGACCAATCGGGTCATAATTCGATAACTTAATTAGGTCATGTAGAGTTTCGGGTGTTAAACAATCAGTCGACACAAAGTACCAATTGATCAGCGACCAGCAATAATGCGGAGCTTACAGTAGGGCTAACGATCGATTGGGAAATAGGGACGATCCGTCGGCTTCCTATAGAAAGCCAACTGATCGATCAGCACTTGCAGCCAACCGATCGGCCCATTACCTGCAGCATAACCTAGTCACGCCGCAGTATAAATGAAGAGAGGAAGACTTATTTTCACATCTTTTGGCCGCATCTCCTCTCCTCCTCTCCTTCCCAAAGCCGCTACAAGATGTAAAGGGTTATCAAACGCCGAAGCGCAAATAGTCAGAGTGCTGGAAGGATCAAAGCTTGGATCAACGTCAATGCAAAATGGGGAAGTCTCTGTTTCTTTTTTTTTTTTTTCCATTGTTTCTTTCTTATTTGATTTTAATGGTGTGTAAAACTCTTATGGAGGAGTAGACTCTTTAGTTTAGGGATAAAGGACGGGCAGCCGTCCATATCCCAGATTTATATTATGCTTTTAACAATGGATTTATGTTATATTATATACACACCGCTGTGGGAAATTTATGAGTGTTGTTTGGTGTTTCTTTGAGTGTGCTTGTGGCCATAATAAAATCTACATATTATTAACATTCGTCTGCAAGCTTGTAGTCTAGACCGTAACATAACTAAATTTTCACGCATAATCAGGGTTGAGGTTGTACCCAATCCTAAACACAATCTTTTATATAAATTAATACTTAATTAGGAGTTCCTTAGAAATAACCTCTCTTCCACCCGGAAGGGGGAAGGCTGCGTACATCCACCCCCCCCCCCCCCGGACCTTGCTTCGTGCGGTCGCCCCTATGACACTGGGAATGTTGTTGTTGTTGTTGTTATAGTTGTTGTTGTAATACTTAATTAGGAGTGACAAAGGAATTTGTTAGTGCTATAGAGATAAGCCATGCTATACATAGGGTGATACAATGGGTTATTGCCCTTATATTAGTTCATTACCCTAAGCCCTAACTTAAGTATTATTTCAGGTTTAATATTGAATTGGGAGCAAGAAAGGAATTACGTAGTGCAAGTGAGATAACCTATGCTACACGTAGGGTTATATGATAGGTTATGCCTTTAGACTAATTCATTACCTTAAGCCTCAGTTTAAATAATAGCCCGCTGGCTTAATGCTTGTAGCCTAAGCCTCCTAAGTCAATGTCATAGTATAATATAATGACGTGATATGAGTAAAACTACCTTGAATTTATTCCCTAAACTAACCTCAATTGAATTGACACCTTTAGTTTATATTTAGTTTTACTATTTTTGTTAACAAATCATTCAAACCAACAAAAACCAATTTTTAACCACTCATTAATAACTAAATCCTACTTAACTGCAATTCCCTATGGATACGACCCATATACCCAATTTAACTACAACGATCCCGTACGTTTGCGAGTACACGGTTTTAAAAGAACTCTATAAAACCACATTAGTGGGGTTACCATTTTTAGGTTTTGTAATTCTAAGCATTGCCAATGGGTCTACTCAAACCCAACCTATGCCTTCACCTATATGCAGGTCGACACATGTCAGAACGAGTTTTAGCAGGTTGGGTTTTTGTATGGTCAAAACCTGGTTGATCTTAACAACCTATTATCTTCATTTCTTTACTAATACATTACTATACCCAACATGTTGCTCATTAGGCTAATCAAGTTGTCAGTGCTTATCATCGAGCCGAGCTTATTATTGAGTTCAACTTGTTAGAAAAATATCATAGTAAAATCCCAAGCTTCATAATACATCAAATTCCTAACAAACACACGAATTACATTGTTTCAAAACACAACTTTTATCTCAGAGATTTCATCGAACACCTTGTATGCAATTTTTAAACTATTCAGATTACAACAACAACTTAAAATTGCTTTCCAAGAAATAGACATCTCTCATCGACATTTGATCGAACACGTAACAGGCCGATTTGGGGGTCATAGCAATTGAAGTAAAATTCAATTAAGCAATTTCAAATAAGAGTTTCAAGATGTTAAAAATTAGCATATATTCAATCATAACAACAAAGGAGAAGGAAATTAGAAAGATCTTACAAAACGACGATATTGCGCCGTGGTAAATGCCATGGTCCTAAGAGACGATTTTGCCGCTGCTCCGATGCACACAGTATAACCGACGACCGTCCTCCAGGATTAACGCGATCCGACTCTTAACGTGCACTCGTTAGTTGCTGGGTAGGAGTACCTTGAACTTTGCCCAAAATTTTAAGAAGCAGAAAAATGGAGAGAGAATGAAGGAGCCCATACCAAAATGGATCGTGGATGACGTAAGTGATAGCGGACCCGAACCACTGGCCCACGTCAGCGGTGCTGGTCAGCCACTCGGCGAAGGACCCGATGTCCGGCCCGAAGAAGGCCTTGATCGCGTAAATGACACAGTGGTGCGGGCTGAACCGCCCCCGTGACACCGCCATGAGGCCGGTGCCCGTGCCTAGGGCGTAGATCAGGTGCGGCCCTGGCCCCGGCATCGCCGCCGGTGGCGGTGGTGCGGTGGAGATCGGTGGTTCAGAGTGGAGATAGAGAGAGAGAGTCGGTGAGCTAAGTGGAGAGGCAGAGAGAGAGAGAGATTGAAATGACCATTGACAGCAAAGGTGCTACCTCTGCTGCTGCTACTTAATACCACTGACCGGTATTTGCTGGGGTATTTATTGGGTCAGTGATGACGATTTTGTAACGACGGAAATAATAAGACCCCAACAGCCATAAACGGGCGTAATAAATTACAACGGTAAAAAGTATTAAAACCGAGTGCAATAAATTCCAACGGCTATATTATTTAATTAATCATGAATCTCAACGGTCATATTTTAATGACATTAAACAGCTACAGGTAAATGGCTAGTAATGGGGTTTGTAAAATTATATTCTCATTACACTTAAGAGTATCTTGTATCATTTTTCCAACAATCCCCCACAAAGGATACAAGCGAAAGAGAAAGAAAGGCATAGACTGGGCAAAGGGAGTTCGGTTTTTCAGTGCCGATATCTTGCGACTTGAATCGTCACCTAGTGTAACCCAAGTTTAGGACCAACATCTTCCAAGGTGACTTTCGTCTTGAACCTCACAAGGGGTTGTATAGTCTTCCACTTGGACACATACTGAACTCCAGATCTCGGCAACTCCTGTGGTTTGGCCCGTTTAATCGGCCATGCGCTCATCCTGGATGTTCATAGGCGCTCTAGAAGGAAAGTCTTAATCCTTCATAGGGAGCGGCCAGACTCCCACACCTATATAAGTGGATCCCATCAAGTGTGTGTTACCGCACACCACCAAACATATGGATATGGGTCCATTAAGAGCTAAAGCTCAACCTTACCCCTGGTAACATCCAGACAGTGTCCGTCATATGTAAGTCGTGCTTACACTGCCAACATACGGCATTGGACCCGTCTCCAGACAGTGTCCGTCATGTGCAAGTCGTGCTTACACCGCCAACATACGTCATTGGACCCGTCTCTGCACTGTCGCACCATAGGGAGGGACAACATAAAACATAGTGCATATCTTGAATGAAACTATGACTTTTCACATTGAACCTAATAAGCCCAGGTTGGATACATCACAGTTTATTCGTGTACAGACTTCAGTCCCTTCCCCCTCGATGTTTTTACACTCATTTTATGACAAAGGCCTTTTGTCAACGGATCCGCAAGATTCTTTTCAGACTTTACATAGTCTAGTGATATTACTCCACTTTCTATTAGATCTCTCATGATCTTAAGCCTGAGACGAATGTGTCTCCTCTTGCCATTATAAACCTTGTTCTTCGCCACAGCAATTGCAGCTTGACTGTCACGTGAAGTGACACTGATGGAGCTGGAAGCCCCCACAATGGCACTTTAACACTATATTGCAACAAAGCGGTACTTCAGAGTTGACTACCGCCAACATCAATCACGAGTTACTTTTACCCTCACATTGAGGTACTAGAAATGAGCTGTTAAACAACTAGCTCCATCGCCTGCCAACTTCAATAAGAGTCAGTATAACACATTAGTAGAGCACACATCATATTAGTAAAATTACATCTCCACCCCAAGTACTCACATAGTACGTATATCATATATACAGTTAGCACGAAAACCATATACCGCAAATTGTCACTTTCACATCTCATCACAATTGTGAAACATTATGACTAGTTTAGGTCACAAAGGACCATATACCCATTCTCATCGTACTTAGCGTACATGCGACATTACTATTAAGGGTAGTTCATGTCTTACCAATATTGTACCAAATTTTGGTGATATCAAGAGAAAGAGGTTCATAAGACCATAATTCACAAGATATCTTTTACAGCTCAACTTAAGGCACCCAAGCCTCTGCAAGGTTCTTGAGCCTAAGTGCTCAGCATCATTAAGCTATTTACATCGACTTTAGACAATCAACAAATAATGTTTCCACCATAACGAATTTCCATGAGTTAGCTATAACTAGCAAACAACGGTAGAAACACAATAGTCAGAAAAGATTATCACCTCACAACATGCCTTTGAGGCTCTCGGGTGCTCTTACAGTCCCCCACAATGAAATGTCTCACACTGCATTCTTAAGCCGTTAGATTTTTCTACCTGCCAACTCAGTATTAAAAGGACAACTAAAACATGCAGGTTTCAGGGTGTCAAAAACATAGCTCACTAACGAGCCTAAATTCATTGTAATTAGTAGAACGTCAAACGCCCAACACAACAGGGAGTCTATTACAACGTAAACCCCATTCATGATGCTTCACTAGTATTTCGACAATTTAACTAGAGCATTGTCGATATTTGTCATTTAGATTAATGTATGTAGACAAGGTCCTCCACTGACATATGATATAACGGGGCGAGTGTTGTATTTTCCACCAAAAACATAATGCTATCAATTACCTTAGTATATTTGGCTTGTGATGCGACACCACATTTTTATTCTCATCAAATGAACACTAGGGTCATTCAAGCGGCCAACATGAGCACACAACATATGACAATAACCCAAACAAGGTATCTAAGCACAAGCTAAATACCAAGCCTATGACCAATCAAGGTTATCATGTGGCTTGCATCTTACTCCTTTTCCAAAAACTAGAAAGGAATATATGAAACAATAATCCTAAGGGCATAATAAGTCTCCGAAGACAACATACAGTCCTCATATACTCAAACACATCATGTTTTTCCCAATTCTTGGATAAAATCCAGCAAAACAGTCCAAAAACTAGCATAACACTAGTATGGACAGCAACATTCAGCAGCTAAACCTCATAATCTATAGTATGTACACAACCTATAGTCCAAACCCGCATAAAGGTAATATGGACAGTGATATACATCAAGTAGCAACATATTCACAAGGCTTCAAATATAGCAATGGGGAATACATAAGACACATTAACATGGAGACTAAGACACTAAATCATACATAGATTTTCCACAAGAATTCACAAGTTCTCTAATCCCTTTACAGTGACCAACTATTTCACTTAGGTCACTCAAACATACGCAAAAGACTCCAATTCTTACATACAAAGTCTAATCCAAGGTTAAGCTCAAAATATGTAACGCTCTAACCACACACCGGGGTCCGAGATTGAGCAACTAGACATGCCTAACCTAAGAGTTGCCAATTCTAGGTTTAAGACTCCATTCTAACCAGTTCACAATCAACCTCAAGCCCAAACACGTATTAGAAACACATAAAATTGAAAAAGCACACATATTCCATTTTCGTGCAGCATCGTCAGCCTCACAACAGTAGCACAAGCACCATGTACAGGTGTTCAAAACAACACCGAAACAGAATCCAAACAAAGGACTATCTTCCAACCACCAACCAGGCCAACCTCGAGCAATTTAAGAAAGAAAATCATTGGATGCCATTTGAAAATTCTCCAATAATAATCTCAGTGGATGCTACTTAAATTCAACAGTATTACTAGTAGAAACGTAGAAATTTCTCCAGTAGTTTGTTTCAATCATCTTTTTACTCAATTTGATACCCACTAGCACATTAAATGCAAATTGAATGAAACAAACATTGTTACAGTATAAAACTATTCTCATGCATTCACCTAACTTCTTAAACTTATTACAAGAAGTAGGCTTGTACACACTTTAAACCAGATGGTCACCAGTCTAATAGACAAAATCATTGTCGTATCTTCATCTAATGGCATACCATATCAGATGGTTCCTTAATAAACATAAGATCAAATAAACAACAGCAATAGCAGTATATCAAAACATGTTGTATGTATTCAAAACTAAAACTTCAACTAAAATCAATGAAGACCTACCGCAAACAAACTAACAGACCCACAACAAGCACTCACAAAAATTAGCATCATAAAGCTAGGGTTCATCCCCTTGCGAGATTCACTCGTGAGACGCATCGACATTTTTTTTATTTAAATCCGCAGGGCAAAATACCGTTGAAATCACCCCTCAAACGTTTCTTATATTATTAATAATTCAAACAGGTCTGTCAAGAATTACAGCCTAAATTACCATTTCCTTTCACACTTCATTGGGCCTTTCACATCCTTAGTTCCAACCAGTTGACCCTTTCATAAGCCCAGTTAAAATTTCTTTTATTTTATTTTATTTTATTTTTTTATTTTGGGGACAAAGAAACCCTAGCAGGCTTCCTCTTCTCTCTCTTAACCACCCTTTGGCACCGACTGCCGCAAAGATCGACGCCGTCCACGCCGTAAACTATCGCGGTTTTCTTCTATTGATTTATTTTCCCATTTTCATGGTTTTCTTCTATTGATTTATTTTCTAATCAAGAATGCAGTAGCAATTTAATACACTTTTGATGTAAGTCTCAATATTTTGTTATCTATAAATATCATGCTTGCACCGATTCAATATCTCCGCATATTCAATTTCAATTATATACTGGACTAGCAATAGTCATGTTCTAAATTACTTAATAAATCGTCTTTTAGATTGTTAGAAAAATATCATAGTAAAATTCCAAGCTTCATAATACATCAAATTCCTAACAAACACACGAATTACATTGTTTCAAGACATAACTTTTATCTCAGAGATTTCATCGAACACCTTGTATGCAATTTTTAAACTGTTCAGATTACAACAACAACTTAAAATTGCTTTCCAAGAAATAGACATCTCTCATTGACATTTGATCGAACACGTAACAGGCCGATTTGGGGGTCATAGCAATTGGAGTAAAATTCAATTAAGCAATTTCAAATAAGAGTTTCAAGATGTTAAAAATTAGCATTTATTCAATCATAACAACAAAGGAGAGGGAAATTAGAAAGATCTTACAAAACGATGATATCGCGCCGTGATAAATGCCACTGTCCTAAAAGACGATTTCGCCGCTGCTTCGGTGCACACAGTATAACCGGCGGCCGTCCTCCAGGATTAACGCGATCCGACTCTTCACGTGCACTCGTTAGCTGCCGGGTAGGAGTACCTTGAACTTTTCCCAAAAATTTAAGAAGCAGAAAAATGGAGAGAGAATGAAGGAGCCTATACCAAAATGGATCGTGGATGACGTTAGTGATAGCAGACCCGAACCACCAGCCCACGCCAGCAGTGCTGGTCAACCACTCGGCGAAGGACCCAATGTCCGGCCCGAAGAAGGCTTTGATCACGTAAATGACACAGTGGTGCGGGCCGAACCGCCCCCGTGACACCGCCATGAGGCCGGTGCCCGTGCCTAGGGCGTAGATCAGGTGCGGCCCTGGCCTCGGCATTGCCAACTGTGGCGGTGGTGTGGTGGAGATCGGTGGTTCAGAGTGGAGATAGAGAGAGAGAGTCGGTGAGCTAAGTGGAGAGGCAAAGAGAGAGAGAGATTGAAATGAACATCGACAGCAAAGGTGCTACCTCTGCTGCTGCTACTTAATACCACTGACCGGTATTTGATGGGATATTTATTGGGTCAGTGATGACGATTTTGTAACGACTGAAATAATAAGACCCCAACAGCCATAAACGGGCGTAATAAATTACAACGGTAAAAAGTTTTAAAACCGAGTGCAATGAATTCCAACGGCTATATTATTTAATTAATCATGAATCTCAAAAGTCATATTTTAATGACATTAAACGGCTATGGGTAAATGGCTAGTAACGGGGTTTGTAAAATTATATTCTCATTACACTTAAGAGTATCTTGTATCATTTTTCCAACACAACTCACTTCTGAGTCGAACCATTTAAGTTACTCGTGATAGTCATCCTCCATATGCTGTGAAGCTTCTGTCAGTATAGCTTCTGAGAGTTTTTAATGAGCCATTAATGTGCTCTCATGAGCCCTTAGTCAAATTTAAATGAGCTTTTGTCAATCTTGAAGACAAGCAATTTATTGAACACTTAGTTCATTTACATATCTAGGTACTCTTATCATACTTAGGAATTAAATCAACAAAAAAAAAAAAAAAATGAAGCTATTGGTCAAATTTTTGAGATGTAATATAGGCTCTCTTTGGGTTTTTTTTTTTCTTTTTTTGGATAATTGAAGTACAAATTCCAAAAGCACAACTGTGCAGGGCAAGTCAAAAGGCAGGGGAAAAAAACTACAACCAACCACAGCAACAGTAAACCATCATCTAGATGAAACAATATCACTCAGAACCAAAAAAGGCCACCCACAAACCACACAAAAGCAGACCTTGAAACAAAAGCATTCAACAAAAAGAAAAAAACTAAACCAACCTCAAAATTCCTGTCAAGTTCTCAAGGTATCTAATCACATGATTTCATCATCGTCGTAAAACTGAAAACCAACCTGACACCTAATCATCCAAGCGCAGGAGCGCGGGTCAAGCTCTGAAGTGAGAGATGGATCACTTATATCATTTGTCATTGGAGTTTCTGAATGTTTTGGTTGGGAACCGTGCCCAACATAATGTTTACTCTTTCTCTTTTTATTTTTCTTAGGATGTCAGTCTTGTGCAGTAAAGGAACTTAGTTGAAACTCTGAATCGATGATACAAACCAAATATTAATCTAGCTCATAACAATGGAATCACAAGCTACTATAGTGTATATATTGATAGATTATCTCTAAATAGAGGATTTAACATAAGAAAAGGGGGGAGAAATAGAGAAGAACAAGGAGGGAGAAAGAGAAGAACATAAGGGGGAGAGATAGACTTGAGTATAAACTCATTGCATCATTTTCCATATCTAACCCTAATTCCTAATCTACTATTTATATACTAAGGAAGGGGGTGAGGTGGCAGCCGTGGAATCTTCGAAAAGGGAACATGTGGCAGGGGATTGTGCCAACGCTGGATGGCAGGTGACAGGTAGTGTTGGGGTGATGCCATGTATGGGAATGATTGGCGATAGAGGAGATGGGGGTAGCTGTGATGGAGACCGTGGCGGCTAACGAGTCTCGGTCTGTACCAATACGGCCTCCTTGAAACAATCCTGGTCCTCGAGGATTAGAAGCAAGGTAGCCTTCGGACGGTGGGGACTTAGTGGGATGGCGTCCTTTTGTGCGCCAAATTCCTCTTGGGCTCGTATCATTTCTTTCCCCTCCAAAGACTCTTGCCCCCAAAGGTCAAGGATAACAAGCCAGCTCCGGGTCAAACACCAACTTCTCGAACTCCAGCAGGATGCGGGCCATGAACTCAATTGGGATGCTGAAGCCCGCGAAGTACACCTGGTAGGCAAGGTGTTGGTGGAAGAACTCAGATGCTGAGGCTCCGTTGGTGTGATGTCACCAAAGGGTAGTAGAAGCGGGGCAGATGTTAGAATCTCCAAGATGGCGACATCCTCAGAAGCTCCAAGGAGTAGAGTGATGGTGGTATTTGAGACGGGGTCTGAAGCCGTCTCCAAGGGCACACTGTGAAGGCAGAGCATCACCTTCAGTAAGTGTAGCAAGCGCCACACTCAATGGAATCTGAGGCGCGTCTGATGTTGGCGGCAGTGGCTGCTGAGATACAAGGTTGGCGGGATCTTCCTATGTCGGTTTTGGCATAGGCAGTATTGGCGCCTTACTCAAAGACCCCTTTGCGACTATCATCTCAAAATAGGAGCAATTGGTTTCTTCGAGATATGCCAATATCCTGGCGTCATGAAGGTTTTGCCGCCTATATAAGAGGGTGCCTTCCCTTATGTCCTTCCGCAAGCCGCTTACCATGAACTCAACCTTTTCCTCTTCGGTCATCCAACACGTGCTCGCCAAGAACTCAAACCGGCTGGTGTACTCACCAACACTTCTCGTTTGGCGAAGCTTAATAAGCTCCGCGAACGAGTTCCCTTCAGCCATGGCAGCGTTGATCTTGTAGAGAGCTAAAAAACTAATTGAGGCATTTTGTCAAACACCTTGTGTGCATATAGGGAAAATCGGCTCAAATTTGCTTAGACCTGCCTCAATGCTGCTGATAATACTTCAATCAACCGGTGATGATGCCCGGTGACGGATGACGGTGATGAACGGTGGATGAGCGACGGTCGTTTGTGACGGTGAGTAGTGAGCAAAGGTGATATTGGTGACGAGGTTGATGGTGATGGGGGTGGTTGCTATAGATTGGTGGCGAGGATGATGATGAAGCTCAACCCAATGGTGATAATGGTGTTGGCTGGAGAGGGTCGATGGAGGTGGGTTTGGGATTAGGGATTGTTGTTTGCAAATGACAATAGGCTGCTGATGATCGGTGGAGGTGATGGGTGAGACGTTGGGTTTGGGTGATGGGATGATGATGATGATGATCGGGGCCGAAGAAGGACTGCTCTGATACCAATTGATACAAACCAAATATTAATATAGCTCATAACAATGAAATCACAAGCTAATGTAGTATATATATTGATAGATTACCTCTAATTAGAGGATTTAACATAAGAAAAGGACGAGAAATAGAGAAGAACAAGAGGGAGAAAGAGAAGAACATAAGGGGGAGAGATAGACTTGAGTATACACTCATTACATCATTTTCCATATCTAATCCTAGCTCCTAATCTACTATTTATACTACTAAGGGAGGAGGTGAGGTGGAAGCCGTGGAATCTTCTAAAAGGAAACACGTGGCAGGGGGCTGTGCCAACGCTGGATGGCGGGTGACGGGTAGTGTTGGGGTGATGCCATGTATGGGAATGATTGGCGGTAGAGGAAATGGCGGCAGCTGTGAGGGAGACCATGGCGGCTAACGAGTCTCGGTCTGTATCAATCGAACACTTCTAAAGTCGTTGTACCACTTAGGTTCACTCTTCTTCCTTAATTCATGCGTAGCCGAGTTCATGAATTGAGATATTTAGTTGTATTCATGTATGAGCAGGCTATATTATATTAGACTCATGTAGAAACAAGTGTACGTGGTAAAAGATACACCGAAAGTGGCCTATCTCTTCGTCATAATTAGTTTTCATTAGGACTGGCAAATGTGTCGTGTCCATGTCCATGTTATGCGATGGGTCTTAGAAATGGAGTCAACCCAAATCCAACCCTTTTATTAAACGAGTTAGGAACTCTCAAACTTAACTCACCTCAATTATTAAACATGTAACCTGCGGGTTAACAATTTAATTATATTGGTAATTTTTTTCATTAAATGTTAGTTTGTTAACTTATAAAAATGTTAATAGTAGGTCTCATGTTTGATATTATCAATAAATACATGACACATTTAGAATTGTTCAAATAAACTATCAAATTAACATCACTAAATATAGATTGAATTATCCTATGTGGGATAGACTAACAAATATATATATATATATATAATAACAGTGGTATGCCACTTCAAATATGTAGCATGACTATATAAGCAAGTCAAACATGTCAAAAACAGGTTAAATGAGTCATTCCAAATTCAATCCAATTATCTAAATATGTTAAACGGGTCAACCCAAAATCAACCTGGCAATTAACCCCAACTCAAACCCGCTATCTTGATATCGTATTCGTGTAGTGTTATCATCTTGTGAATTTTGCCAGCTCTCATTTTCGTCATTTGGGTTAGTATATCATATTTATGTCTATCCAACTTTAGATCTTGTCTTCATTTTCGGTATAGGGCATACAATCTAGAGGATCTAGCTACACTCTTGGAGAGTGTTTAGTCCCTAAACACATGGTCGGAATTTTTCCTTTGTCGCCCCAGTGAGATTTCAGAGTCCTCTAAATTGCCGTATATGTTTGAATTTTTTTAGCTATAATATCTTGCTTGCACTTTTGGAAAAAAAAAATGATAACAAAAAAAGGCGTAAGTTGACACTTAAAAACACAAATGTACATAAATATAAAACTTAAATATTGATTATATGAATTTAGTCATTCACTTCCACTTAATGCGGCTGTTCATTTTGGACATTTTGAAAATTGAGTTCATATTGTGACTAGAAAAAATAAATTTAACAGTCAATGGTCAACCATTGAAGTTGACTTTGACTTAATAGCACCAAATCCAATCCGACCGTTGCTTAAATTTACGGCCTTTTAATTAAAAAAATACCTAAATTTTATGAGTCAGGTGATTGAATCTTCTAAAATTTGAGATTGATGACTGATTTGTCTATTATTAGTTACTTTAGTGATCAAAAGGAGATTTCTTACTTTGCACTCCTGAAAAGAAAATGATCGTTAAAAAAGAACAAGATGGTGCTCAAAAACACAAATGTAATTAAATGTGGTGTACTAATATGTTAATAATAACATATCAAATGCGCATTCCAGTCATCCACTGTGAGGCTAAGCAACATTCCCATTGCACCAAAGGCTCCCGCCTAAGTAAGGTTTTGGGGGTGGATGTATGCAGCCTTCCCTCATCAAGGTGCTGCCTTGAAGTTTTAAATTTTATCAATCAAACATCCTTTCGCCAAAATTCGATAGATTTTTATTGGAAAGTTGAGCCTTTTTTTCCAATAATATGATTCCAATAATATGGTATATTTATTGGAATTTGATGCTTTTTTTCCAAAAAATGCTAACATAACAAATGAATTCGGCATTATATAAATAGTTTGCATCAACATTCGATGAATTTTCACAGTAATTTGCCAAATTTTTTTAAAATTTTGACATGACTTATATATATTATAATTAACTATGTATTATATTATCATCTTCTGTATAAAATCAGTCGGATTCTTACAAAATTCATCAAATTCCAAAATACAGTAGTTAGCTGATAAAATATTCAAACTACGGGTACCTTGTTGTATATATTAAAATGTTTATGTAATCTAGGTGTAGTTGTGTAACTTTGTGCTATAACCTTGGTTTTTTGTCCTTGTATTACTTTGACCTGTTGTTTTGGACTGGTTCAAGCCTCGTGTTAGCGAGTCCACCTGTTTTATGATGCATTCTAATGCTATTTAATGAAAAAATATATTAAAATATTATGATACATAATTATAAAAAGCTCAAATTTTAAGGTACTTAAGTAATAATTTTCCTTCTATTTAATATCAAAATTGGTTTCCAATCCTTTAATTCTAACCTAGTGCCAATAATGATGATTAATTTGGTTACATATAAAACACAATTGACTACTTTGTAAAAAATAAGGACCAATGAAATTAATAAGTCAAAAAACGTAATTAAATTTGTTATTTTTCACTTGGATGATATATTTTGTCATTTTTAAATTTACTTTAATAACCAAAATGGGTTTTTATATGAGGTTGGGTGATAAATTTTTTAAAATTTTTACTTGGTGGCCAATTTATCTATTTTAAACCACTTATGCGACTAAAATAAACTTTTATTAAGGGTTTAGTGAATAAGTCTTCTAAAATTTTACTTGGGTGGCCAACTTGCCAAGTTAAACCACCTAGATGACTAAAAAAGACTTTTATTTAAAGTTGGGTGACTAAGTTTTTCTAAAATTTGACTTCGGTGACCAAATTGTCCATCTTTGATCGCTTTGGTAACCAAAAGGAGACTTAAGTCTCACCAATCATGATTTTTATAAAATAGTTTTAGTCAGCAATATCGTGATTGAACTATTTAGTCCAATGGATATGATAAAATAAATTTCAAGTTCAAACCCCCTTTCTTTTGCTTCAACTATGCACCACCCTAATATAATCGTGTCAATTTCGGAGTCGGCTTGGTAGGGTGCAAACAATGGCTCCGATAGCTGTGGTTGCAAAGGATTTATAAGATGATGAAGATGGTGAGGAAGACGGGCCTTTTTGTATAATTTTTAGCATTTCTTTGTATTTCGCAAGCAAGAACAACAAAGATCTTTGTCCCGAATCATTTCACTATTCTTTTTCTTAATTCCTTTTCTACATTCGTCTTTGTCACTTTAATTTTAGAATTTTTTCTACAACCGTCTTCTCCTTCCTCGTCCACATTGTCTTTTTTGAGGGAGTTAATTTTCGTTTTGAGGGCGATATTTGTTTGGCTATTATTTTAATTATCTCTCTACTTCAATTGAACCCTACCGGCCTTTAAAGATAGACAATGCACATGTACATTTTATACATAGCTAAAATTTTATTACTACTTAAAATGAGAGTAGTTGGGATTGGAGCTTGTGACCCGTCGGTTAATTAACATAAAAATTTTCAGTGGATGGGTAAAAACTTATAATAGATTTTATATTCTAACAGATAAAGAGTAGAGAAAATTTTTTGTTTGCTAAATTGTATATATGTTAAAACATCAACTTTGGCTACAATGACCGTCTAATACTATTGTTAGAGCAAGCTGTGCAATATCACTTATCAACACCAAAACCAAACCGATTGACATACTCATAATAAAGGTCTATTAGAAGGATAATGTTAGATGATGAATCAAACATCAAGTACACAAGGACAAAAACAAATAATCCAAAAAGAAAATTTACTACAATATTTAACATAGAACTAGATAGTAAAATTGAGAATAAATATCTGTTAAAGAACTAACTGTTCTAAAAGCTTAAGTTGATGAGTAAAGTCCCAGAAATGGTTTTATACTCTAACATGTCCCCTCACGTAAATGTCATTGGCTTGAAGAATGGATAGTGCACAGGCTCACATCACACCTTCGGTTAAAATTATTTTAATATTGAACGTAGGGGATATTGAGATTCGAACTCATGACCTCTTGGCCAACAAGGCACTAATACCATATCAAATAACTATCTGTCCGAAAGCTTAAGCTGATGTGTGAAGGTCCAAAATTAGTTTTATACTCTAACATGCCCCCTCATGCAAATACCAATTGGGTTTAAAGCGTAGATAATGCACAAGTTCACCTCATACTTTGTGCTTAAATTATTTTAATATAGAAAGTGCAGGCTGCTGAAAGTTGAACCCATGACCTCTTGGTCAACAAGCTCTAATATCATGTCAAAGAGCCATCTTTTTCAAAAGCTTAAGCTGATGGGTGAAGGTCCAAGAATAGTGTTAATACTCTAATATACCCCCTCATGCAAATGTCTATAGGGCTTGAAGGGTGGAAAGTGCACAAGGTCTTCTTATATCTTGTGCTTAAATTATTTTTAATATTGAAAGTGGGGGTTGTTCAGATTCGGACTCATGACCTCTTGGTCTTCAAGACTCTAATACCATGTCAAGGAACCATCTCATCTAAAAACTTAGGACTGTGATTGGTTTTATATTCCAACAATATCATATAAAATACATATAACGTGTGGACATCGTCCCTTCCCCCACTACACAACTGAACAATTCATTGGATTTTTTTCTTAAAGAAGGTAAGGAGACTGCTAGGCTGTCTACCTAAAGTTAGTACAACCTAGCGATTCCAAGGGAGATTAGTTTAACTATACTCAGAAACTGACCAACTCCATCATCCAGCACATTAAAGCCCTAAGCTGCAAATCTATCTGCCACTTTATTACCTTCACGATAAATGTGAGAAATCTGAACTCCCACAAAAATTCATCGGATAATCTCAATAAATAATATTATCAAAAAGTGTTAAAAATTCCACTTGTGAGTCAAATATGAATATCACATAAGAATTGTAGGAAAGAAGAGACCAACATATAATCCTAGAGGGTTACTCTATTTAATGCCAATTGGTTTTGGGATGTAAGCCCACTTGGTATCAAAACGAGTGGATGATCTTGGGCCCTTGTTTGTCGACATTGTGTCCTCGGAAAAAGGGGTACATTTTAATTTATTGCTCTGAGTACTTCTCCAATTAATGTTGGCTCCAACTAGACATAATTCCTTATTGGAGTGAAGAAAGCGATGGGTGTGATTATTGACGACTCACATGTGAAGGGAGTGTTAGGAACTCCACATATTATTGTGAATCCCTCATAGAAATTATAGGAAAGAAAAGACCAACATATAAGCCTAACGGGTTACTTCATCCAATGCTAATTAATTTTAGGATGGAATTTCACTCTGACTTATATGTGGTCTCATGTGTGTTAATTATGTGGATCCAACCTCAAAGCCCTATAAAATTTAACAAAAAATAGGATATTTAATTTGATTTAATAAAATTATAATGAACAATTTAATTTTACATATACTACATCAATATTAGTTTCAAAAAAGCTACTAAAACTTAAAAGTTAATAAAAATAAGAGCATCGAAATAAATAATTATTGATTCCTTAGGATTCTTATATTTCCTTCTTAGCAGCAGTACGAGTTGCGGATCATGGTCGAAGTCGAATACACAATACTTTGTTTTGTCCATGTTGTGCTTCCAGCTTGTAATTTTTCTTCTTGAGATTTCTTGTAATACCCAGTCTAATTAAATTAGGCTAGGTACTATAATACGATTAAAATTCGCTAGTATTTTGATTGGATTGTAAATGAATTAATGAATTAATTATCAGAAAGGGGTCCATTAGTAGTATTAAAATAATTAAAATAGGTAAAAGTATATATATATATATATATATATATATAAAAATAAAAAAAAAGGAAAGGAAAGGGGGCCGTGAAGACCCCCCTCCCAAAACCCTCAAAAATCCCTCCAAATCCCTGCGCCTCTCTCTCTCTCGCTCTCGCCTCTCTAGTTCTCTCTCTTTCTTTTTTTCGTCAAACCCTAAATTTCGATTCTCGCTTGATAGGATCCGACGTTAACCCGTAATAGGAGTTCAACTTTTTGATTAAACGTTAGTAAAGGTAATTATACCACTCCCCCGACTTGTTTATATACGAAAAATCTGATTTTTAAGGGTTTATATGTGAGACTTATATTTGAATAGTTTATTATTTTGTTAAAATAGGTTCAGGCATATATATTTGGCTAATTGTGTGATTTATTTTCTTTTGATTTAATATATACTGATTTATACGTTGATTTGTCGTTTAAATGTGTAATTTCTACTATTGTTTGATGTGTTAATATGCGATTTAAATTGTACGGATTTATACATTGAATTGATGTTTAAAAATGTGAATCTTGAAAGAAATTGTACTTGTGAGTATGCGAAAGGAACTATTGTGAACTTGCTATTTGAATTAAATTATTTTTTGGGAAGAGCTTACAGATAACTACGTTGACCCTCCGGGGTCTATCGACGATAAAATGCGAAATGTGAAATGTGAAAGTCGATCTGTGACCCTGTCGCGGGAATAATACCGGCACATAGATCTATGTTCGATCCTACCGGATCTGTCGACTTAGAACCGGTTCGAATATGTGAAATGTGAACGTCGATTTCGACCCTGTCGCGGGAATAATACCGGCCATAGTTTTCGTTTCATCTATAAGTTTTATCAAAAGAGCTCTTGTAAACAAGAGATATGAGCTACCATAATATGAATTTTCTGATAAATTGATTTTAATTGGCTTCGATTGGAATTCTATTTGTTTTAAATAATATGCCTGATCCGGGTAGGGTGTACGGTATACTTGCTGAGCTCGTTGTTTGCTCACCCCAATTAATTTATTTTCCAGATTAGTAATTCATGGCACACTCCCGAAGGAAGAAAAGACAGAGCAGCTCCCAATCTCGAGAATTAGTTATCTTGCGTAGTTTAAGTAGTAAATGAAATTTGTAGTAGAATATTATAAAATATATGAGGCATTGTAATTCGAGCTTCCGCGCTATTGAACTCTTCTATATTTGATTAGTTTTGATATATTGTAGACGAGCTGCTACCTATTATGAATTTTTGAGAATGTTTTATTTTGTAAGTTTTTGGGCTTCGTACTATGATGTGGGACTACATTATAGTACGACCATGTAGCGCCCTTTTAACTTAAGCGTATTCGGTGTAACGTTTGGGGGCGTTACATAAAGTGGTATCAGAGCCTAGGTTATAAATCCTTGGAAAAAAAAAATAATAATAATTATAAAAATAAAATAACTTATTCTTGTGTGATCTGGGCTCAGGAGCAGATGGGTGATAAGAGTAAAGCATCATCATCCTTAAAGAGAAAGAGAACCCTGAAGGGAAAGGGTAGGGCTCCACCCCCAACTGAGGGGCACCCTGAAGAGGAACGTGCTCAACTGTTAGATGGACCCACTGGTCAAAACGCCCAGAATTTAGGCGGCTCCTCTAATCAGTTCAATGTTGCAACAATGTACCAGCTCATGGTTAACCTCTTGCAACATCAACAACAAGTCCAAGATGTGCCTCTTATTACTCAACGCGGTGAAGAGACACCGTTCGAAAGGTTGTCAAAGATGAGGGCCCCAAGTTTTGCAGGAGCAGATGACCCTCTAGAAGCCGAGAAATGGATACGGGAGATGGAGACCTTGTTCGGAGCAATGTCAATTGCTGATGATGATAAGGTTCGAGCAGCCACCCCTTTTCTTAAGGGAAATGCGGAGTTCTGGTGGGCTACAATCAAGGTAGCATACCAGAATGCCACTGGGCCGTTGGATTGGGTAGAGTTTAAGGAGGTCTTCTACAACCAGTTCTTCCCTGAAGCGCTCAGAATGACGAAAGAAAATGAATTCTACGAGCTAAGACAGGGAGAACAGATGACAGTATTGCAGTATGCCAATAAGTTTCATGAATTGGGACGCCCAAGCATCATGGCGTCTGAGACTAGTAAAGCAAACCGGTTTGAAAGGGGACTGCTTCCTCGCATTAGAAGGCATCTTTCAAGTGTCATTTTCAAGGAATACAAGGAGGTCCTTGAACGTGCATTGAAGGTGGAAGCGGATCTAAAGTTGGAAGAATAGGAGCATGTTGCTAAGAAAAAGTTACCAGATGGTAAGTTTCAAAGAGGGAAGCCCAACCGATCAGGAGGCAATGGCAAAAAGTTTCATACGAAGAATCCGGGGAGCTCAACCACTGGGTTCAGAAAATGCTAGCGTTGTGGCAAGGACCATTCCGGTGAGTGCTACAAAAAGTTAGGGGTGTGCTTTGAGTATAAAGAGAAGGGACACATAGCTTGTGATTGTCCCCTCAAGAATGGTTCTAAGAATAGAGGCAGTGAGGACAGACAGGGACCTCGGGGTAATGCCAGAATGTTTGCTATGATTCAGAAGGACGAGACTGTTAGTGACCGTGTGGTGACAGGTACCCTTCCTATTAATTCTACTAGTGCGCATGTATTATTTGACACCGGGGCCTCTCATTGTTTTGTGGCTAAGAAATTTGCCCCTAAGTTAACTTGTGAGCCGAAAATGCTAGATGAGCCCTTTTGTGTGGCAACCTCGCTGGGGTATGATGTGCTTGCTGATCTTGTGTGTGAAAATTATGTGATTAGAATAGGTGATATGGAGTTAGTGGCAGACCTAGTACTTCTAGATATGGAGGATTTTGATGTGATTCTAGGGATCAATTGGTTGTCTTCTTATCACGCACATTTGGACTGTTTTGGAAAAAGGGTTGTATTTCCGATTCCTAACCAACCAGAGTTTGCTTATCATGGGAACGGGTTATATCCTCCTATGGGAAGTGAAGACTCTAAGACTTCTAGTAGGATGATTTCAGCCCTAAATGCTAGGAGGTCCTTGAGGAAGGGATGTCGAGGATTCCTTTGCCACGTATTTGATAGTAGAAGGGACAACGTGAAGTTAGATGACATTCCCATTGTCAGGGAATTTCCTGAGGTCTTTCCAGAAGACCTGCATGGTTTGCCTCCAAGGAGGGAAATCAAGTTTGAAATTAATTTAGTATTCGGCAGTGGACCCATATCCAAAGCCCCTTATAGAATGGCTCCTTTTGAACTACAAGAATTGAAGGTTCAACTCAAGGAATTGTTAGATAAAGGCTTCATCCGACCTAGTGTCTCACCTTGGGGCACTCCAGTATTGTTTGTGAAGAAGAAGGATGGCAGTATGCGGTTATGCATTGACTACAGAGAGTTGAACCAGGTGACTATTAAGAATAAGTATCCCTTGCCCCGAATTGATGACTTGTTTGATCAACTTCAAGGTGCAAAGGTCTTTTCTAAGATTGACCTACGATCTGGTTATTATCAGCTAAAGATCAAGGAGAAGGATGTGGCTAAGACTGCTTTTCGAACCAGGTATGGCCATTATGAATTCTTAGTTATGCCGTTTGGGCTAACGAATGCACCTGCTGCTTTCATGGATTTGATGAACAGGGTGTTTCGACAATACCTGGATCGATTTGTAGTTGTATGCATAGATGATATACTGATCTACTCTAAGAGTAGGGAGGAGCACGAAGAACATCTGAAAATAGTATTGCAAACCCTACAAGAGCATCTGTTGTATGCCAAGTTGAGTAAGTGTGAGTTTTAGCTTGACAGAGTGGCATTCTTGGGCCATGTGATATCCAAAGATGGGATTTCAGTGGATCCAAGGAAGGTTGAAGCGGTATTGGAGTGGGATCCACCCACAACTGCAACAGAGATTAGAAGCTTCTTAGGACTGGCTGGTTACTATAGAAGATTCATTGAGGGATTTTCGCAAATTGCACTTCCTCTCACCCGATTGACTCAAAAAGGAGTGAAGTTCGTGTGGACAGATGAGTGTGAAAGAAGCTTTCAGGAGCTGAAAAAGAGGTTAGTGTCTGCCCCTGTACTTGCATTACCTACTGATGAGGGTAACTTTGTCATTTACAGTGACGCTTCAAAGAAAGGGCTAGGTTGTGTGCTAATGCAGAATGAGAAGGTGATAGCCTATGCATCCCGACAATTAAAGCCTCATGAAAAGAATTATCAAACGCCTGACCTAGAGTTGGCAGCAGTGATATTTGCTTTGAAGATTTGGAGACATTACCTTTATGGAGGGCCTTGCCAGATTTATACAGACCACAAAAGCTTGAAATACTTGTTTACTCAGAAAGAGTTAAACTTAAGGCAGAGGAGATGGTTGGAATTGATTAAAGACTATGATGTGACCATTAATTACCATCCTGGAAAAGCAAATGTAGTTGCAGATGCACAGTGCAGGAAATCAGTGGGCAATTTAGCTGCCTTGATCACTTCCCAGCCTAAGCTACTTAGAGACTTGGAGGAAATGCAAATTGAAGTGTGCATTCATGATAAAAAGGGCAGTGTTTTCACCAATCTGGTTGCACAATCGTCATTACTGGAAAAGATCAAGGCTATACAGCAACACGACCCGTTTTTGATGAAGATGAAAAGTAAGGTAACCAATAGAGAATCTTCAGATTTCATTCTGCGTGGTGACGGAGCATTGTACTTTGGAGATAGGTTATGTGTACCTGATGATCCAACAATTAAGAGGGATATTATGGAAGAAGCACACAGTTCCCACTTTTCGGTACATCCTGGAGGCACGAAGATGTATCGAGACCTCAGAAGCTGCTTTTGGTGGAGTGACATGAAGCGAGATATTGCTAAGTTTGTGGCTAAGTATTTGATCTGTCAACAAGTAAAGGCTGAGCACCAAAAGCCTGGTGGATTGCTACAGCCATTAGAAGTGCCTGAGTGGAAGTGGGATCGAATTTCCATGGACTTTGTTGTTGGCCTACCGAGGACAGTTAGGAAGAATGATGCGATTTGGGTCATTGTGGATAGACTTACGAAAAGTGCACATTTTTTTCCTATTAGGTTTGGTGCTCCACTAGATAAATTGGCAGAATTGTACATTGATGTTGTGCTGCGGTTGCATGGCGTGCCAAGCGAAATTGTTTTTGACAGAGACCCGAGGTTTGTGTCTAGATTTTGGGAGAGTCTGCAGAAAGCTTTGGGATCTAAACTGAGTTTGAGTACTGCTTATCATCCTCAGACAGATGGGCAGACTGAGAGGACTATTCAAACATTAGAGGACATGCTGCGTGCTTGTGTTATAGATTTGGGAGGTAGTTGGGATAACTACATGAGTTT
This sequence comes from Simmondsia chinensis, assembly GCA_018398585.1. Classification (NCBI taxonomy): domain Eukaryota; kingdom Viridiplantae; phylum Streptophyta; class Magnoliopsida; order Caryophyllales; family Simmondsiaceae; genus Simmondsia; species Simmondsia chinensis. Next base: position 32,217,652 of record JAGTTD010000008.1, on the reverse strand, counting down.
GGTAGAATTTGCCTATAACAACAGTTACCATTTTAGTATTAGGATGGCACCATATGAAGTTTTGTATGGGCGGAGATGCAGAACTCCTTTGTTTTGGAACGAGGTTGGAGAAAGAAAACTTTTAGGTCCTGAGATTGTACAGGATGCTGAAGAGAAGGTCAGGCTAATCAGAGATAGAATGAACATAAGCCAAGATAGGCAAAAGAGTTGGGCAGACAAACGAAGAAGACCGTTGGAGTTTTCAGTAGGTGAACATGTCTATCTAAAGGTATCTCCAACCAGAGGTGTGATGAGATTTGGAAAAAGGGGTAAATTAAGCCCTCGATTTGTAGGACCATTTGAAATTTTGGCGAAAGTTGGAGACGTGGCTTACAGAGCAGTCTTACCGCCGGAACTGTCTAGAATACATAATGTATTTCATGTTTCTCAATTGAGGAAGTATATCTCGGATCCTTGTCATGTGATACGACATGAACCGTTGCAAGTGCGAGAAGATTTGACATATGTAGATCATCCAGTTCGCATAGTCGACCGAAAAGAGCAAAAGTTGAGGCATAGAGTGATCCCATATGTCAAAATCCAATGGAGTAATCATACTCCTAGGGAAGCAACGTAAGAGACCGAAGAAGAGATGAGAAGCAAATACCCAGAATTATTCAAAAACGAAGGTGAGTTTTGAGGACGAAACTTTTGTTTAAGGGGGTGAGGATGTAATACCCAGTCTAATTAAATTAGGCTAGGTATTATAATAGGATTAAAATTCGCTATTATTTCGATTGGATTATAAATGAATTAATGAATTAATTATCAGAAAGGGGTCCATTAGTAGTATTAAAGTAATTAAAATAGGTAAAGGTATATATATATATAAAAGGAAAGGAAAGGGGGCCGTGAAGACCCCCCTCCCAAAACCCTCAAAAATCCCTCCAAATCCCTGCACCTCTCTCTCTCTCGCTCTCACCTCTCTAGTTCTCTCTCTTTCTTTTTTTCGTCAAACCCTAAATTTCGATTCTCGCTTGATAGGATCCGACGCTAACCCGAATAGGAGTTCAACTTTTGGATTAAACGTTAGTAAAGGTAAGTATACCACTCCCCCTACTTGTTTATATACGAAAAATCTGATTTTTAAGGGTTTATACGTGAGACTTATATTTGAATAGTTTATTATTTTGTTAAAATAGGTTCAGGCATATATATTTGGCTAATTGTGTGATTTATACTCTTTTGATTTAATATATACTGATTTATACGTTGATTGTCGTTTAAATATGTGATTTCTATTATTGTTTGATGTGTTAATATGCGATTTAAATTGTACTGATTTATACATTAAATTGATGTTTAAACATGTGAATCTTGAAAGAAATTGTACTTGTGAGTATGCGAAAGGAACTATTGTGAACTTGCTATTTGAATTAAAAGATTTTATGGGAAGAGCTTACAGATAGCTACGTTGACCCTCCGGGGTCTATCGACGATAAAATGCGAAATGTGAAATGTGAAAGTCGATCTGTGACCCTGTCGCGGGAATAATACCGGCACATAGATCTATGTTCGATCCTAGCGGATCTGTCGACTTAGAACCGGTTCGAATATGTGAAATGTGAACGTCGATTTCGACCCTGTCGCGGGAATAATACCGGCGGTAGTTTTCGTTTCAACTGTAAGTTTTATCAAAAGAGCTCTTGTAAACAAGAGATATGAGCTACCATAATGTGAATTTTCTGATAAATTGATTTTAACTGGCTTCGATTGGAATTCTATTTGTTTTAAATAATATGCCTAATCCCGGTAGGGTGTACGGTATACTTACTGAGCTCGTTGTTTGCTCATCCCAATTAATTTATTTTCCAGATTAGTAATTCTTGGCACACTCCCGAAGGAAGAAAAGACAGAGCAACTCCCAATCTCGAGAATTAGTTATCTTGCGTAGTTTAAGTAGTAAATGAAATTTGTAGTAGAATATTATAAAATATATGAGGCATTGTAATTCGAGCTTCCGCGCTATTGAACTCTTCTATATTTGATTAGTTTTGATATATTGTAGACGAGCTGCTATTTATTATGAATTTTTGAGAATGTTTTAGTTTGTAAGTTTTTGGGCTTCGTACTATGATGTGGGACTACATCATAGTACGGCCGTGTAGCGCCCTTTTAACTTAAGCCTATTCTGTATAACGTTTGGGGGCGTTACATTTCTTTTACTTTTTATTGTACAGACTTTCTCCATATGTTTCTCTGAGAATTTTTCCTCTTAATCATAAAAAAAAATATATATTATTATTAATATCAGTCTTGTAATAGTATCCTTAGAATATGGACCAAACATTAGTCAAATCCTAACAAAAAATTATTTGGCAATAACATTCTTAGCATTTATCTGTGAAATAATTCAAGGAGTTATTATGATCAGTTCAAAACTTTTTATTGCCAAAATAATGACGTGACTTACAAATTATAATAAGAGCCACAAAATTGTCTTGAAGTCCACGTTATCTGCAAATAGTCCAACTTTAAAGTCAACGCCCAAAGTCGAGGTACTTATCTAATACTCATAACTAAATGAACATAATAGTGGTAAATGTCTAAAATATTGAACCGAAGATTGGACAGACGAATACCAGCCTAGTTGGATCATGCGACAAAATAGCCAATCAGGTCTATATTTTATTCAAGACAATACTTAATAGATTAATGGTGTTCATTATTTTGGACTCAAGTAGAGCAGGAAAAAAAAAAACACCAAACTTTAATTTCAACCAAACAAAAGAAATTAAATTTAGATTCTACTTCTTCAAAAAATATATTTTTCTATCTGTCAAACAAAGCTATCTTGTTTTGCCAAAAAAAAGACAAAAAACAGAGTCATAACGGCTATATTTGGCAAGCAGCCTTTTATAATGTTTCGCGTTTTAACTAGTCAAACTGCTAGTAGTTGTTTGGCAAAAAAATTGTTGCTAGCATTTTTTATAACTTTTAGCTTTTAAAAAACAGCTTTTCAAAAACTAAATAATTTAGCTTTTAACTTTTTAAATGCTATAAAATCAAATTTTATTTATTATTTTCCCCCTTCTTTCATCTTAATTTACCAAACACATTACCCGTTAACATCTATCAATAAGCAAACAGCTAAATGCTAAACACTAACAGCTACAGTTAATTGCCAAACATAGCCAATGTCCTTACATAACAGAAGCAGTTTATTCCTGAATATATATATATATATATATATATATATATATGTATATATAAAGGCGTAGGAGCAAATAAGTTAATAAAATAATTACACGAGCTGTTATACAGTTGATGCATAATTTAAGCCACTTAGCCTAAAACAAGAGGTGGTCTTGAATTTTTGTTGTGTTCTCTCCCTTGTTGAAAATTTACTTTGTTGAAAAGTCTTGAGTTCAAAACTTATATTCTCGCTAATCCTTTAACGGAATTGTTGTCCCTATTTATGAAAGCAGGTACTCTACTTCTCAATATAAAAGAAACAAAAAGAAGTATGCTAACACTAACAATTTTTTGTTATATAAGTCTCCTGAAAGAAATTATTGTATAGGATAATTTCTAAATAGAATGACATTTTTTGTCATGATTCGGTTATTATAATATCTTCGGGCAATACTATTATCAGTGGAATTTCATAACTATTATTCTCTTTAAGTAATGTTATCATCTCTAAAATAGCGGCTATTATCCTGATAATAGTCAACCTATGTTCTTTACTTTCTTTATTTAACTCGGATTCAGATTTTTCGATTATATCAATATCATTCTCATTATGTATATTAATGCATCGACTAGTTCATTGCAAGTCTATGTAATTGCAGTATTATTTTTACTCCTATAGTCATGCATTTTTATGTTGTTTTAGTTCAACCACATGTGATTCATCGACTTCATTTATTAAAAAAAAGGTAATGTCATATGACCGGAAACTAATAATGTCATACGCTAAAAAGATGATGCCATATGATTGAAAAGTATTGTGCGACACTAAAAAGGTGATGTCATATGACCGAAAAGTAAAGTCGGATACTAAAAAGGTGATGCTATTAGGGGTGTTCAAATACTAGTTCGGACGAAAACACCGAATCAGACTGGACAAATTCAATTTCAGTCAGGTCCCCTGTCCTCATGTTGACCTTATTTCGGGGGTTCGGTTCAGTCCGGTCCAAGCCTGAAAAACCCGAGACCGGACCGAAAATCCGAATTATTTTATTAGGCCTCCTATTTCTTTTATTAGATCATAAGTAGACTACCTAGATTTATAAAATTTAGGCCTCAAATGAGTTTAAAAATAGCCTATAAACACCTATATTAACTTATCTTGTTTTCATAATGATAAACTATTATATTATGTATATTATTACGACTTATATGCATAACTATTTCTAGTTAATTTATGAAGAATTTCATTATTTATTAGTAGAAAATTGAGAAATGCGAATCAAATCTAAGGGGCCAAATTATCGAGGTCAGGTTTAGTAAATATAATTTGTTATGAGCGGTTGGATTTGGGGATAAACATTTAATATTTCTATTGTTTATTTTTTATTCTTTTTTTCCTATTAGATGCTTTTAAAGTTGTCCAAAATTGACAAAATGTGCTGTGAACCTATATTAGAAAAGAAAGAAATGATGACCAATCCAAATTGGTCCGGTCTGGTCCAGTCTTCAGTCTTCAAAAGAGGCCAGTTTTGGTCTTCGGTCCGGTCCAGTCCGGGTTTGAACCGATGAACACCCCTAGATGCTATACTCTATAGTTGCAAAAAATTCAAACACAAACAATATAAATTAAAAAAACAATGCACTAAAGTCTGTTAGAAAATGCAACTAAAACACAACAAAAGATTTAACGAGAAGATAAAATCAAACACACAAGATTTACATGTTTCAGCCTGAATTGCCTATGTTCACAAAATTGCAGCAATATTTTATTGATTGAAATTTTACATAGAGTTTCTTTTGATTTACACTACTCTCTCGAACCCCTATGTGAAGACAATGCAATTGATGATATAGTAAAATGAAGAGTACATGCTCTATATATAGAGCTATAAGGTATGACAAAATACTAAAGTGCCCTTACCTCCTTACATATGGGGGGAGGGTAAGGGAGTCATTATACTAAACCCTAGAAGTGCTAAATCCTAGAAATACTATACTCTAATAGGCCCCCTCAATCTGAAGAGGGAGCAGCCACGTGAAGATTGGATTTGTGGTAGTGGAACAGGGTTGGACCGAGACCTTTGGTGAAGATGTCCGCAACTTGACGAGAGGTGGGGGTGTAGCGAACTTGGAGATCACCCTTGAGTACCTTTTTTCGGACATAGTGAAAATCAACATCAACATGTTTGGATCGATCATTTGAGATAGGGTTGGCAGCCAGGTATGATGCAGAGACATTATCGCAGTAGATGATAACGGGGCCGGTGTGCCGGAGGCCTAATTCACGCATGAGGTAGCGAACCCAGTCTGCTTCAGCAGCTGGCTGTGAGACGGCCCGATATTCGGATTCAGTGGAAGATTTGGAGACCGTGGCTTGTTTCTTAGCACGCCAGGAGATCAGGTTGGGGCCAAGGAACAAGGCGTAACCAGTGGTGGAACGACACGTGTCAGGACAGCCACCCCAATCAGCATCAGCATAGACAGCAACGGAGGTGCAGGTACCCGGAAGGATGGTGAGCCCATGATCATGGGTGCTTTTGAGGTACAGAAGGATCCGCTTAACAACCTGCCAGTGACTAGTTCTGGGAGCATGCATAAACTGAGAAACAAGATTAACAGCATAACAAATATCAGGACGGGTCATGGTGAGATATTGGAGAGCACCGACGGCACTTCTGTATTCTGTGGGGTCAGAGAGGAGGTCACCATCGGTTAGGGAAAGATGGGTGCGAGGGGGTAAGGGGGTTTTGATGGGTTTTGCATCTTGCATATTGAGTTTGGTGAGAAGATCAATGGTGTAACGATGTTGAGATAGAAAGAGGGAAGACGGAGTTCGGCGCGCCTCAATACCGAGGAAGTAGTGTAGGGGACCAAGGTCTTTCATAGCAAATTGAGAGGAGAGGGTGTCGACAAGAGTGTCGAGGGACTGGGTGTTAGAGCCAGTTAAGATGATGTCATCAACATATAGTAGTAAGCAAGTGATCGTATTGGGGGTGCGAAGTAAAAAAAGAGAGGGATCAGCACGACAGCAAGTGAATCCTAAGGTGTAGAGAAAGGTACTGAAGCGTTGGAACCAAGCTCGGGGTGCTTGTTTGAGGCCATAGAGGGCTTTGCATAGGCGACATACATAGTTGGGAAATTTGGGGTGAATAAAGCCTTGCGGTTGCTTCATGTATACTTCTTCCTTTAGGTCCCCATGTAAAAAGGCATTTTTAACATCAAGTTGCTTGATGGACCACTTGTGAGTGATAGCAAGTGTAAGGATGAAGCGGATGGTAGGAGGTTTGACAGCCGGACTAAAGGTTTCCTTGAAGTTAATGCCTTCACGTTGGTGAAAACCTTGAGCCACAAGGCGAGCCTTGAATCGATCAACGGAGCCATCCGCTTTATACTTAACTCAATATTTCCAAGTGCTGCCGACAATGTTGTTAGTTGGGTGCGGGGGACGAGGTCCCATGTGTGATTATGAAGTAAGGCGTTAAATTCATCAGCCATGGCTGCTTGCCATTGTGGATTTTTGACTGCCTGAGAGTAACAAGTGGGTTCCTGTATGACTGTTATGGAAGAGAGAGACAAGGGATATTTTGTCTTTCGAATACCATCCTTGAGACGAGTTCGCATGGGGTGCCCGTTGGTTGGCAGATTCAGGGGGGGAGGGTCGGTGGGAGACTCAACCCTGTCGTGGGGGGGGGGGGGGGGGGAGGTGCGACAGCCGAAGCTGCCGGCAGTGGGGTAGAGGTGGGCTGGTCAGTGGGAGGTCGGGCAAGGTCTTCATGCGAGACCGTGGGTGTGATGGTGGGGCTGGGTGGACTCCTAGGGGAGGGGATAGGGGTGGAGCCCACCGCACGTGGGGCAAGGGCGGAGGCGGGCTCGAGGGGGGCAGGGGCCGGTAGTGGCGGAGCGCCGGGAGTGATAGCGATTATGAGAGGAAGATCGACTATACTCGTGGTTGAGCCCGGTGGAGTTATATGTGTAGGGTTGACTAGTTCTGGATAGGGGAAGCTAGTTTCATTGAACGTGACGTGCCTGTTTATGTAGATTTTACCCGTTTGAGGATCTAAGCACCTATAGCCTTTATGGCGGGCAGCATAGCCTATAAAGATGCATGGTATGGAGCGAGGTGCAAGTTTGTGCAGTGCACGAGGTGTGAGATTTGGAAAGCATGCACAACCGAATATGCGAAAACCGGAGTAGTTTGGTTGTTGTTTAAACAGTTTTTCAAATGGGGATAAGTTATTAAGCACAGGGGTAGGAAGGCGGTTAATAATAAAGCATGCGGTACAGGCAGCGTCATCCCAATGTGAGTAGGGTAACCGGGCTTGAAAAAGTAAAGTCCGAGCCATGCCTATTACATGTTGGTGCTTTCATTCCGCCACCCCATTTTGTTGTGGGGTATCAGGACAAGAAAGGCGAAAGTGTATGCCATGTTGTCGGCATAGGTTGTTCATACGACGGTGATCAAATTCACGGCCACCATCACTTTGAAAAATTTTGATTTTCGTGGAAAATTGGTTTTCAACTAGTGCTTTAAATGTGACAAAGATGTCAAATACTTCGGATTTATATTGCATAGGGTATAACCATGTAAAGCGAGTAAAATCATCAATAAAATTAACATAGTATTTGTAACAGGAGTTTGACGCTACAGGAGATTGCCATACATCCGAATGAATTAAATGCAAAGGCGAAGAAGCTAAATGTAAAGCACGTTGAAAGGGAAGTCGGTGAGACTTTCCTAAGTTACAATGTTGACAAAACTCAGTAAAACGAGAACGAGGAATCAGTTTTCGAGAACAAAGAACATTTAACATAGTTTGCCCGAGATGCCCTAACTGTTGATGCCATAGGTTTCCAGAAGGAGTTTGTGCCATGAGGCCGGTGTAGTGGGGTGAAAGATTGTAAAGTGGCCCATTACTGCGAACTCGAAGCAGAGGGATCCCCATAGCCTTGTCCTTGACACAGAAAAATTCAGAGTCAAATTCAACAGTGCATGAGTTATCTTGACATAGTTGTTTTATGGATAATAAATTATGGGTGAGTTTGGGAACCAACATAACATTGTTAAGTTGAAGAGGACGCATTTTAGTTTGTAAGGTAGTGGAACCACTATGACTGACAGGTAGTAAAGCACCGTTCCCAACTAAAACTCGTTTTTGACCACTGTAAGGAAGATTAGTGTGAAGCATACCAGAGTTGGGTGTCATGTGATTGGTTGCGCCGGAGTCAGGATACCAATTGTAGTCTTGAGATTCGGTGATGGACATAGCAGCAAGGGAATGCGAAGGATCTGGAAAGGATGCATGATCAAAGCGGTGGTAACATGATGCAGCACTGTGACCAGGCTTATGACAGATTTGGCAGGATACTGGTGCAGGGCCGAGAATTCCAGGTGTGGGCGGGCGTGCCTGTGGTGGGTTGGGGTTGTGGGGTCCTGTGTTATGCTGTTGATTCTGGCCCCCAGAGCGGCCCCCTCGATTGCCACGGCGATCGTTGTTACGGCCCTTACCTCGACCACGACCCCCACGACCATAGTTTGACCCTTGGGTACCTGTATTTGAAGCAACTAAAGCATGCTGTGGGTCAGTGGTGGTGCGGCCCTGGTATCGGCTTTGGGCACTTTCTTCATTAAGCAAATCAGTTTTTAATTTTTCAAAAGCAGGGTTTGGAGTGGTTTGGCGAGTTAAAGTAGCAAAAGCGGCATATTCAATAGGAAGCCCATAAAGGGCGTAATGTACTAGTTCTCGATTGGAAATTGGGGAGTCTATAGCAGCTAGATCATCAACGACGGATTTTAGTTCCGAAAGGTATTGTTGCATTGTTTTGCCATCTTTCTTTAAATTGATTAGTTGGGACCTCAGATCATATTCCTTGGCCAGCGAGTGGTCTCGGAATCGTTTGACAAGGGCATTCCACATAGCTTTTGATGTGGGTTGTCGAACAGTATCGTTTAAGAGAGGGCGAGAGAGAGTTGCAGAAATACAGGATCTGAGACTTTGGTCAGTACGGACCCAATTTAAATAATCCGGGTTGGGGATGGAGGAGCCAGCACTGTTTAATATATGAGTTGGGGGACAGGGGAAAGAACCATCAATGTAACCCATGAGTTGATGGGATACTAAAAGCATGTAAAATTGTTCTCTCCAGGCGGTATAATCAGTGGCATTTTCAAGTTTTATCGTTATTATACTGGAGATATTAGAAAGGGGAAGTAATAAAGGTTGATTTGTAGTATGAGTTAGGTTAGGGTTTAAAAGAGGGGTTGTGGGGAGGTGAACACCAAGGGGTGCTGGCTGGTCAGACGCAGCGGCAGCGGGTCCCCACCCATGGTGACTGTACGGTACAGCCGGGTGGCTCCCACCGGCGAGCGGGTGGCCGGGGTTTGCAGCGGGGTAGGGGGGGATTTGGGAGAGAGCCGACCAGCGGTGGTCGCCATTTCGAAGGGCAGCATCGGAGGTCGGTTGTAGGGGGAAGAGGGGAAGGGAGGTTGGGATGCCCGAGCCAAAAAATTGAGAAACTTGCGGCCTCGTGGTAGCTAACGAAGTACCGGAGATGGCAACACCGGCATTAGTTAGACCATTGAGGGGTAGATCCGAGGTCATAGATCCGATATGGGGAAGATCGGGCATGACCATGGAGGAACCGGACACCCGACGTTCGAATGAAGCACCGGCATAGGGAGAGCAGGGTTCGGTCAGAGCAAGGGCTGCCGGCGCTGAGTGGGGAGCCGGGGGGGGGGGGGGGGGGGGGGGGGGGGGGGGGCTGCCATAGATATGGGTTAAAGAAAGAGAGAAAAAAAAATTAAACAAAAATTGAAAAAAAAAAGAGAAATGAATTCGAGAGAAGAAAAAAAATAAGTAAAAAATAATAACCAATTGAGAACTAGTACTTTAGACCGGAAAAAAAAAAAGTTAAAGAGAAGAGAGAAGAGGAGAGTCTCTTTGAGAGGCTCTTGATACCATGTGAAGACAATGCAAATGATGATGTAGTAAAATAAAGAGTACATGCTCTATATATAGAGCTACAAGGCATGACAAAATACTAAAGTACCCTTACCTCCTTACATATGGGGGGAGGGTAAGGGAGTCATTATACTAAACCCTAGAAGTGCTAAATCCTAGAAATGTTATACTCTAATACCCTAAAATAAGATTTATATAAGCATATGCAAGCAACTCTAATCTCTCCAACTCAAATCACTAAAATGGATATGGGCCTCCACCTGGGCTCAAATCAAGGCCTCTATGGAGTTGTTAGAGTATAAAATCAATCCTGGACCTTTATGTATAGGCTTAAGCTTTTGGGATAGATGGCTCCTTGACTTGGTATCAGAGCCTTGATGACCAAGAGGTTAGGAGTTCCAATCTCAACAGCCCCCACTTTTAATATTAAAATAATTAAGCACAAGGTAAGAGGTGGGCCTGTGCATTATCCACGCTTCAAACCCAAACGGGCATTTGCGTGAGGGGGCATATTAGAGTATAAAACCAATCCTGAAACTTTACCCATAAGCTTAAGCTTTTAGGATAAATAGTTTCTTGATAGAACTCAGCCCTTAACAATATAAAACTAAGCTCCACACAGAGAGGGCAACAAAGTCATGGTAATGTGTAATTAACTTAAAGAAAAAAAAAGTCATAGCATTTGTCTATTTAAGCCCACTTTCCTCATTTCTGACCACCTACCACCATCCCCCCACATTTTCGCCATTAAAAAAAAAAAAAAAACTAAATAAAACCTCAACCACCACAATGGCCGGAGCTCCGGCAGCGACAAAGGTGGAAATACCAGCGAACCCAGTTCACGATACCCACACCTCTGGCGAAGAGTTGCCGGATCTGTACACCAGAACCGCCGCCAGTCACCCCCATCTGGCAGCCAAGGAGGGTGCAGTTGCATGGACCGAGTGCTCGGTGATTGATATGTCTGCGCTCCTTTCTCGGGATTCAGCAGAGGAGTTGAGCAAACTCCACTCTTCTCTCATGTCCTGGGGCTGCTTTCAGGTGACGTTCTTGGGTTACTTATACCATAGTAAAATATGATAACGGAAGTAAACAGAATTCAGTACATTTTTGTGTTATTCGGTTTTATACAAAAAAAGTTTAGTCAAAAGTTCATTAACTCATTCTAAAATACTGATAGAACGGAAATAAATGTAACTCCATCTATTTTGACTTATATTTAATGGTGTTATGTATAGTAACGGTAATGAGAAGTATGATACATAATAAAAAATAATGTATAAGTCATAAGTTTGGAAATTGAAGTGATAAATTTTGCTATAAAATATAGATACTTAATTACATATAAGTATGATTATTTTCAACTAATTTTTTGCTTTCTATTCTAGAAAAAATATGGATACGGGTTTTAAAACGTGCATTACATGGCTAAGATAGGAAAAAGTGTATTTTACAGTATTTTTGGTTATTATAGACGCCCTTTTTAAATGAAAAATACATAGACATGTTTAATACGTCAATTATACGTGTATTTTATTAACTATGATTTATACAGACATCTCTTGCTTTGCTATGCTCATTTAGTCCTTGTACTTTTAATTGTATCATTTTAGTCATGTGATTAAATTTAAATTAAGTTAATGACATAATTTTTAACCGTCTAATCATATAATATGCAAGTAACCTATTACAAATCCACCCGTTGACTCAATTGAACCCAACCCGTAGTCAAACCATTAAAATTTTCATAATAGAAATTTTACTCTAAAGACTAAATTAACAAAATTTTATTTTTATGGTACTAAATTAATGTTAAAAATATAATAATTCAATTAAGACAATAGGTAAAGTAAATGGCTTTTTAGCATAAATAACTCTACTTTCTAATTCGTATGCTCATTTTTTTCCCTATTTACTTTATGGGTTCCATTCTTTTTTCATTGTTCAGGTTGGGGGTCCACGGAAACAGCCTCTCTTCTACCCGGAAGGGGGAAGGCTGCGTACATTCACCCCCCTAGACCCTACTCGTGCGGGAGCCTCTGTGGCATTGGGACTGTTGTTGTTGTTCTTGTTGTTGTAATCTTTGTTCATTGTGTTAATTTAATCTTTACAATTTTAATTATGTTTATTTAACTTTTGTGTAATTTACATTGTATTAATTTAATCTTCTAGTAAAATTCACATTAAAACATAATTTTTAATGGTTGGATTATTGATAAGTATCAGGGATAGTATCAATGTATTAGGGATAGTATCCATGTTGATTTTATTCTGATATTATTCTGATTATATTCTGTAATTATTCCTCCTCTCATACTATAAATATATGAGTCAGCAACCCTATTGGGTATGCTTACTAACTTTTATTCTCACATGGTATCAAAGCATATTAATAAAAATAAAAAATAAAAAAAACCAAACAAAAGAGGGGTGGCCTCCTGAAACCCTAACCCTAACCCCAAACACTCAGCCGCCGCCGCCGCCACCACGGATGACCTCCCCGCCCTCTCTCGCCACCCGGTCGTGCCGGTGTCCCTGCCACTGCTCCAGCCCCAGGCTCACCGTCGCCCGTCATTGCTTCGGTTGCCCCTGTTCTCTGATTTGAGGCCGGTTCTCTCGACCCTGTTTCGAGGTCGACTCTCTCCCACCGCCCGTTCGGCTGTCTCCGCTGCTTTGACCTCCATGGCCGCCTCCTCTTCCACCTCCTCCTCCCTCTCTCTCTCCAATATGGCCATATACCCTCCCCTCTCACTGGTCACAGGTTCTCTCCATCGGCCACGGCACCCCTCACCTCCTTGACCTCGTCCTGCCACCGCCATGACCTCCTCTCCACCGGTGGCTGCCGCCTCCGTGCCGTCGTCCGCCCCTCTGGCCCCTAGTGGCGTCTCTCTAACGTCACTCCCCTCATCTTCCATTGATTTGGTCCCGTCCTCTACATCTCACTGTCTCTACTCCTCTGGGTATAATCTTGGACTCCCCCTTTCGTCTTTTAATTTATCCAGTTACTCATCCCCTCTCATGGTCGGGGCGTCACCTCTTGCGACTCTGCCTCCCCATGTGAGCCCTCTTCCCCCGTCCTTTATTACTAATCTCGTTACAATTAAACTGGAAGCACCAACTGATTATACCACTTGGCGAGAACAAGTATCCATGGTTCTCCGTGCCCGTCGACTCATGGGTTTAGTCAATGGCTCAACTCCCTGTCCTCCCAATCAACTTTCTACACCCACGGGTCAATATATCCCTAACCCCGATGCCATAACCTGTCTTGCATTGACCAAAGCATTAGGACATGTCTATCTGCTTCCCTAGCTCGCCCGGTCCTTAATGATGTCATCCATCATCCCACCTCTCGCGAAATGTGGGATGCCCTAGCCAAACGCTTTCGTGACTACTCCCTCGCCAAGGAATTCGACCTACGCTCTCAACTCGTTACTCTACGTAAAGACAATAAAACCATGACTGCATACCTCACCGAACTTAAATCCATAGCCGATGACCTGGCAACCAAAGATTCACAGGTGTCAAACAGTGAGCTCCTCCACTATGCCCTATTCGGTCTCCCTCCAGAGTGTGCCGCATTTAATACTTTCACTCGCCAATCGTCTCGTAACCTCCCTTTTGAACAACTCAAGACTGCATTGTTAGATGAGAAAGCTTCTCTTTCTCGCATACACGCTCGCCTTCCGTTGATCACGGTCATGCCCTTGCTGCAAGTAGTACGCTATCGGACTCTTCGAGTTCTGGTCGGGGTCGTGGAGGGCGTGGTCGTAAGGGTAGTGGACACAACAACAACAATCACAATGGGAATAATGGGGGTCGTGGCACATACAGTCAAGGCCAACAACAGTCTCCTGGTACAGGTATGGTGCCTACTGGTGCTCCTCCTGCGCATCCACAGAACTGGGGTCGCTCTGCAGTTACGCACTCTCGTCCACCTCATGATGGTATACTCGGTGCTGGTCACTTAGTTTGTCAGATCTATCATCAAGCTGGTCATGGTGCCTCGCTTTGCCCTCACCGCAATGTCAATTCTGATCTCTCCCAATCCCTCTCGGCCATGCCTGTCACTGATCACGCTGATCCTACATGGTACCCGGACTCCGGGGCATCCAATCATATGACTTCCAATGCAGGTATTTTAACTCAACACAATGTTTATCGTGGTTTAAAATCAATACAAGTTGGCAATGGGTCCTTATTACCGATTACACATGTTGGTTTTTCGAAAATTCGTACTAAAACTCGTGACATGTTGCTTCCTAATGTTACATTGGTTCCTGTTCTTACATACAACCTATTGTCTATTAAACAGTTGGGTCATGATAATAACTATGTTGTTAAGTTCGATTCTTCTTCCTTTTGTGTCAAGGACAAGGCTACGGGGATGCCACTCTTCAGGATACGCAGTGAAGGCCCCCTATACGGGTTTTCTCCTCATCCTACTGGACCTGTTGCACGGACAGTTACGGCTGAGCTGTGGCATAGGCGATTAGCTCATTTAGGAAGCTCTGTTTTGGACACTTTACGTAGTCGCTCATTGATTACTAGTGTTTCTCGTTCTAGCACAATAACACATTATTCTGCATGTTGTTTAGGAAAGTCACGTCGTTTACCTTTTTCCCATGTGTTACATGAAACTACTTTACCTTTACAATTAATTCATTCAGATGTTTGGCAATCACCAATTGTTTCTGATTCTGCCTTTCGGTATTATGGGCTTTTTGTTGATGACTTCACTCGCTTCACCTAGCTCTACCCGATGCAATGGAAGGATGAAGTGTACTCCATCTTTTCTGATTTTAAGGCCCTAGTTGAAAATCAATTTAATCTTAAAATTAAATATTTTCAAAGTGATGGAGGTTGTGAGTTTGACAACAAGCCCATGGCCACCCTTTGTCGCACCCTCGGCATTCACTTTCGCCTCTCCTGTCCTGATACCCCACAACAAAATGGGGGGGGGGTGGCAGAACAAAAGCATCAGCATTTAAGTGAAATGGTACGAACCCTACTTTTTCAAGCGCGTTTTCCTCCAAATTTTTGGGCTGATGCTGTTTGCACTGCATGTTACATTATAAACCGGTTGTCCACTCCAAACTTACAAAATCTTACACCTTTTGAAAAATTGTTTAAAAAGACACCAGATTACAACTTCTTCTGGGTCTTTGGGTGTGCTTGTTATCCTAACATCACATCCCGTACTCCTCATAAATTGGCCCCACGTGCCATCCTATGCGTGTTTATTGGGTATGCAGGACGTTACAAGGGGTACCGGTGCTTGGACCCCACTACTGGTCGTGTCTACACTAATCGTCATGTGCATTTTGTTGAACATCTGTTCCCTTATCCCGACATCGTGTCTAGTATGCATGCGCCGTCAAGCTCAGCCCTAGTTGATGTCCCTTTGCCAAGTCCAATTCTAGCTCATGCTAGCTACTCGACTGCGCCTCGTGTGTCACCCTCGGATTCGCTTGCCCCGGGTTTCATCCCGGTGGCCTCAGGTGGGCTGTTGGGTCCATCTTCTCCCACGGTTTTACCCGCCTCCTCGCCCTTGGCTACGGCATCTAACCCCGCCACCGTGGTCTCCACGGCCAGGACGGGTGCTAGTCCCGACCCAAGGGGCACACGCCCGGCTTCCCCAATCGGCTTCCCTGTGATGTCCTTGGATGATCACTCCGGGCAGTCCCCCACGCCCAAGGTTGCTCCTTCCACCGCGAATGTCCATCCCATGCTCACCCATCTTAAAGACGGGATATGTAAATCCAAGCATATTTTGTCTCTTAGCTTTGTTGTCGTGGTTCAGGAACCTACACGTTTTTCTCAGGCTGTTAAAAAATCTCAGTGGTAGGAGGCCATGGCTGAGGAATTCAATGCACTTATTCAAAACCAGAAATGGGACCTCGTACCCACCTCTCCCTCTCAAAATGTAGTCGGTAGTACTTGGAAGTACAAAGTCAAGTATAAACCTGATGGCTCTGTTGATCGTTTTAAAGCCCGTCTCATTGCTCAGGGCTTTCACCAGTGTGAGGGTCTTGACTATTTTGAAACGTTTAGCCCTATGGTTAAACCCACCAGCATCAGGTTCATACTTGCGCTTGCTGTTACTAACAAGTGGTCCATTCGCCAACTAGATGTCAAAAATGCATTTTTACATGGATTTCTCAATGAAGAGGTGTACATGCGTCAGCCTCCGGGTTTTATACACCAGAAATTTCCCACGCATGTATGCCGCCTGCGTAAGGCCCTGTATGGTCTCAAACAAGCACCTAGGGCTTGGTTTCATTGGTTTAGTACATTCCTTTACAGTCTGAGTTTCTATTGTAGTAAGGTTGATCCCTCTCTTTTTATACATCAATTGCCTCGTAGCATTGTGTGCCTTTTACTGTATGTGGATGACATTATTCTTACTGGTTTTGATTCCTTTTTACTCACTCGCCTCACTGCTTCTCTCTCCACTCAGTTCGCCATGAAAGACCTAGGCCCTCTCCACTATTTTCTTGGCATCGAGACCAAATTAACCAACCATAGCCTTTTCCTATCCCAACATAAGTACACCCTTGACTTACTAGGCAAGCATGACATGCTTGAGGCGAAACCTATACAAACTCCTCTACCAGCTCGGGCACAACCCTCTATGGCGGACGAGTCTCCTCTTCCTGACCCGACCAAGTTCCGCAGTGCGGTGGGCGCGCTCCAGTACCTCACCATGACCCATCCGAATATTGCATATGCGGTCAATCTTGTCTCCCAGTTTATGCACGCTCCCACTACTTCCCATTGGCAGATGGTTAAACGCAACCTTCGATACTTGAAGCTCACGCCTGATCATGATCTCACCATAGCTTCGGGTTCTTGCACATCTGTCATTGCTTATGCTGACGCTGATTGGGGTGGCTGCCCTGACACCCATCGCTCTACGGGCTTTGCTCTGTTCCTCGGCCCCAACCTCATCTCATGGCGAGCAAAGAAGCAGCCAACGGTTGCCAAGTCCTCCACTGAGTCTGAATATCACGTTGTTGCCAAGGTTGTCGCTGAATGTGATTGGATCCGTTACCTCATGCGTGACTTAGGCCTCCGCCATTCTGGACCGATTCTTGTGTACTGTGATAACGTGTCTGCTACTTACTTGGCTGCCAATCCTATCTCTAATGATCATAGCAAACACGTTGATGTTGATTTTTACTACGTTTGTGAGAAGGTTGTTAAGGGTGATATCCAGGTTCGATACACTCCTACCACCAAACAGGTTGCTGACATATTCACCAAGGGGTTCGCTACTGATCGCTTCCGCTGCCATAAAGCCAATCTGCACGTTGGTCCCCCTCGCACAGATTGAGGGGGCGTATTAGGAATAGTATCAATGTATTAGGGATAGTATCCATGTTGATTTTATTCTGATATTATTTCGATTATATTCTGTAATTATTCCTCCTCTCATTACTATAAATATATGCCTCAACAACCCTATTGGGTATGCTCACTAACTCTCATTCTCACAATAAGTTTAAATTGGGTCAACAAATGAGTTTGTATTAGGTTAGGCCATCAAAATAGAACTCATTAACGTAACTTTAATTTTATAATAAGCTAAAATTGACACGATATAAATAACATAATAATTAAATTGATATAACTAAAGTAATACAACTAAATTATGCAAAATGTAAAAACTTTTGACATAAATGAGCCTTTTTCTTTGTAGGAATTGTGTTACTAATACAATAATAAAAAAAGCAACTATTTTTAAAGGTTAAAATTTTAAATGGTGTTAAATGTCATTTTCACTTTTGTATTTTACATGTATTTTCTACTAGTATTTGTACTTAGGCATATTATTTTGTACATATAATATTTTTTTAGGATGTTTTTAGTGTGTCAGGTAGCTTTGATGAGGGGTTTAGCTTACTCTTCCTTTTCCCATGGTGACCGGTGCTTGATGACATTCAAGGAAGAATTTATTTGCTTTTCTAGCTTTTATTTTCTAGTGTAAGTTAAGGCTTTTAGTTTTCTTACGTTATTCCTATTTAAGTGAGAGTCTTGTAGTTGTTTGAATCATCCAAATAAAACTTGATTCATCCAATTTTATGTTTGTTTTTTGTACTTTAGATTTTTACAAATGGTGGACCAAGAATAAGAAAATGATCAATGGGTTTAAAGCATAGACAATGCATAGAATAACTTTGTCAGAATAACTTCATACTGTAGCTGAAATTATATTAATATTACATGTAATTGTGATTTAAGCACAAGAATTTTCGACTAAAATAGCTATGTTGCCACAACGAAGAATCTCATGGTTTTATACGCTGACATATCACTTAAGCAAATGCCTGTTGGGTGTAGTGTGGATAGTGAATAAACTCACTTTGTATCTTATGTTAAAATTATATCCTATTTAAAAGCATAGGTTGTTAAGATTTAAACGTGTAACCTTTTGATTAATAAGTTTAAACTATCATGTGAAGACTTATCAGTAATTTCATATATAGCTTACATGAATTTAGAATTCATTAACTTTGTTGGGGTATTTTTCTCCTTTTTTCCTTTAATTGTAGCTTTAAAGAAGTATCATTATTTAATAGAGTACTTTTTTTTTGGGTCAATATATTATTTAAATTTTTTTTTAAGTCGATTGTAGTAGATATATAAGGTAATGCCCATCACTCCCAGTGCTATTTTTGGCATGTGATGCCTGTTTTTTTTTTTTTTTTGTGCTTGTTTTTTTTTTTTTTTTTTTTTTGCCCTGCTTTTCTATTTTCATGTTTCTATTTTCTGATTTATTCGGGTACTCTTGGGTCTCGCTTGCTCGAATTGCCTGTACTATATCGCTAATTATCGAAGAAAAAAATGTACAAGGTAATGCCATTGGGTGGCGTTACTACTAGTTACTACTTCTGCTCCCTTCACTATTTGTTGTCATTATATGTGTAATGTTATTGTTGGGGTAAGATTATAGTTTTCAAAGCATTTTTGGCTCTCATTGTTTGTAAGTCATACAATCTAGCAATTATAATTTTTATCCTGATAATAACAATTTTTTTTCAATAATTTTGTTTCTTTGTTCTATTTTTTGTTGTTTGTTTTTACTTTAGACTCTGCCTTTCTGATAAGTTTTTTCTTAATGATAAATGTGAGCAGTTGATAAACCATGGAATAACAAGTTCCCTAATGGAAGAAATAAGAGAGGTGAGCAAACAATTCTTTGTGCTACCTTTAGAAGACAGGTTGAATTATATGAGAGCCGCCAACGATCCCGAAGGCTATGGAAACGACACGATTTTGTCAAACGATGTTCCTCATAATTGGAATGATCGTCTCTATCTTACAGTCTATCCTGTGGATTACCGTCGCCTCCATTTTTGGCCTCAAAATCCCCATAATTTCAGGTATCAATTAATGCCTGTTTGATTATGTTGTTTTAGAGAAAAAAATGTTAAACATAAAAAACCAATGTATTGAGTTTTTTTATTAGGTATTTGATATAACTAAATAAACGTAGAATCTGTTTTTCTAAATTTAAAATGAAATAAACAAAAAGTATTATTTCTCATTTAAAATAAAATTAGAAGTAAAATCAAAAACTTTTATGATCCTCATTATAATTTTGAAAAAAAATCTGAAAAAATTAATTCTAAAAAATGAATAATTTTACGATCATGACCGAACGTGCCCTTTATATCATATAATTTTGCAGTCATTATGCAGGTCATTTTGTTGCCGAGTTTTTGGACGCCATCAGTGTTTTGGCCTCTTTTGGCCTTCTCGAGTTTGGGTTGTTGAGTTACTTATGTCCTATTTTGATCTATTTCGTCTCCCCATGCACTTTTGTGCTTCTTGTTGGGGTAATTCCAATTACCGAAAAATATCTTATCAGAAGTTTGGTCTACAGTTTTGGTACAAAAGATTTACATATAAGTTTAGACGACACTTCATTTTAAAACTAATACAACATTAAGGCTCCTTTTGTTTTGACGGAAAAATAGAATCTAAAAATTGATTTTTCTTCGGAAAAGATTTTCTAAGGAAATATAAATTTCGAGTGAGGTTTTTTGTTGTTTGTTTCAAAGGAAAACATAATTCCCCATTGTGATGTCTTCTTGTATGTTTTAAAAAAATATTTTTCACCGATCACTTTATAGGATAACGTAAGTAATAATACAACATATATGAAGTAACAAAATAAAAAGTTAACTATCAAAGCTGTATAAATTAGAATAATTATTTCCTAGGTATTCTAAAATTTGAGCATTTATCATCTAAATACTCTGTCATTTTAATATATATACAATGAGATGTCATGAGATAAGAAATTTTATCACTTGTGTATATATTTTGCGTCAAAATTTGGTAAATTTTTATTAAAATTCAGCTAATTTCTATTTAAAAACTGATGTGGTATAAATATCATATTATCAAAATGTTGTCCACATTTTAACAAAAATCATTTATATATTATCAAAAAATGTGTCAAGTTAACATTTTCAAACAAAAGAAATTATTACATCATAATATAAGATATATATAGATTGTTTATTTCATTTAAAATATACTAAATTTTGGCAAAAGATACTTGATTCATGAGAAAATTTTTAAACTTTAGGATACATCATTATATATTACTGAAATATCATAGTACCTATGTAATAAATGTTAAAATATTACCTAGATAATTTTCTTCTATAATATTATATAACAATTCAACTTGATTTTGGCAAAAGATACCTGATTCATGAGAAAATTTTTAAACTTCAGAAGACATCATTATATATTACTGAAATATCATAGTACCTATGTAATAAATGCTAAAATATTACCTAGCTAATTTTCTTCTATAATATTATATAACAATTCAACTTGATTAAAGTTGTTCTGTTGCAACAATAATAAAGTAATATCCAAGCTGCTTTTATTTATTTAGTCTAATTCTTGTCCAATGTTTTAAATGTCTACAGTGCAGCCTAGTTTATTTTGATTCGGTCTCGATTTGCAAGATAATAGCAACGAAAGTTTTTGAGCCATTTAGAATAATGACTTTCCCCCTGTTGAAAGGGAAGTCATTTTCCCTCATTTGAGGGAAAAAGTTTTCAGTAAGCTAATGACGCACCAAACAAAGGAAAAAGGGAAAATCACTTCCTAAAATGTGGTATTTCCCCGAAACAAACGAAGCCTAAATGGAACAATTGATTAGACCTACAAATTGTTTTTTTTCTTTTTTTTCCCTCTATGAAAAATATTTTTATTCCTTTGTAGGGAACTATTGCATGAATTTACTATAAAAGTGAAGGAGGTCCATGAGACCATACTTAAAGCCATGGCAAGATCACTAGGCTTGGGCGAGGCGGGTTTTGTCGAAGAGTACGGAGAAGAGGAGAGGATCACGGCTCGAATCAACTTCTATCCGCGATGCCCGCAACCGGACCTCGTCCAAGCCTCAAGGGCTCACTCGGACGCATCAGCGGTCACCATCCTTTTGCAAGACAAGGAAGTGGAAGGGCTACAAGTTCAAAAGGATGAGAAGTGGTTCAAAGTTCCTATTATCCCTCATGCTCTCTTTGTCAACATTGGGGATCAAATGGAGGTATCTAATTAGTTTATGGTCAAATTTTCAACAAAAAAAAAAAAAAAGATTCAGGGTTGTTTACGTCATTAGTCGTTGTATTTTGTTTATTATATTGATTTAGTCTCTACTGATTGTTCCATTCAAGTCCGTTATTGAAAATCTGATATTAATTGTTGATTGCAATCACAACATTAATTAGCATTTGCAAAACATGTCATCCTATGTAAACGTTAACCCCAAAACTTCCTTGATGTGGAAAGCATATGCAAATGCTATTAAAGTTCCGATTTCTATCATAAATTAATGCTTAGTTTTCAAAATTGGACTTGATTGGGAATGGTTTGAATTGTAAAGAGACTAAATTAACACAATTAAAAGCTCGTGGACTAAACTGAAAAAATAAATAAAGCACATAGACTAACGCGAATAACCCAAAATTAAAAGTAAGGAAAAAATTCATTTTTAAAACTTGACTTTAGGTATTTTAGAAACCAAACATTGAAAATATAGAACGATACTAAATAGACCTTGCTTAAATTAAATGGTCACGAAAGGAGTATGGTGACATGAAATTTCGACCGAAATTTTGTTTTAAAATTAATTGACAGTCAACAGTTTACAATAATCACTTAGTGCCTCAAAAACGCTCCTACCAAGATAGGGAAGTTAAGCAGTCTACTAAATTTAAATATTAGTATTCTCGGTATTTCAAGTTTGGAGCAAGGAATTTGTCATTAGGCTTCTTTTGAACTTAGGGAGCAGCTGCCATTTTTTTTATAGTTGATGTCAAAATCCATACAAAGGATCAAGACAGATCGAAAAGCTCTTAATATAGTAGAGAGCAAGGCTCTAAAAAGAAAACCAAAAACAAAACCCAAAAACGTGAAGCACATACAAAAAAACTTGGCATAAGCAGGGTTTGGGAGAGGTAGATGTACTCAACCTTATCCCTTCAGGGTATAACCCTACCGAGAGGCTGTTTCCGATGACCCCCAACCTCATAGGGTTGGCAACACGAGGACTTCCCAGGGGGTTAACTTCAGAGTTCTAGTAGGATCCGGTGTCTTAGTGCCTGGTAAGTGAACCCTATCGAGCAGCTGCCATCCACGAGACTAATCTTTTTTTTTTTTTTTGGTGCCCAGATAATGAGTAACGGCATATTCAAGGGCGCGGTGCATAGGGTAGCAGCAAACTCAGAGAGAGAGAGGATCTCCTTGGCGATGTTCTGCTCGCCGAATCCGAACAAGGAGGTGAAGCCATTGAAGGAGTTGGTCAATGAAGATAGGCCACAGTTCTACAAGACAGTCAAAAGATACGGGGAGATATTCTTCCGTTACCATCCACGAGGAGAAAGACCTATTCACTCTGTCATGATTTAGGATTATGGGATCACTTAGAGCACTTTAATATATTCAATAATACAAATAATACGTAATTAAGCGTGCTTGAGAGAGAGTAGTACCAGAATGGGTGACCTCCTGGAAAATTCTCACCCCTTGGGTTGAGAGTACTCGGAAACATCCTCTCTTCAAGATAGCATCCTAAAAAAAGAAGGCCACGTACATCTACCCCTAGACCCTGCTCTTGCAGCACTGAGAATGTCAATTTTAATACAAATAATACACAGTATTATTTTTCACGTTGATTCTTAGATATTCCATCATAAAAAAATAAAAAATAAAAAAAAAGTCAAATTTGGGATCAGTGTAATAATTGTGGAACAAACAAATGATATGGCAGTTTAATATTTTTCAATTAAGTATGTTGCTTCAATAAATACTCTGTCAGTATTTTTTGTCTTGAGATTATAAATTCCCTATGAATAAGGTCACAGTTGTTTTTTTAGAATGAAAAAAGAGTAAACAGTGACATTGTTTTCTTTTTGCAAGTTTTAATTTTCTATAAACTGAAAACGATATTTTAGCAATGGTTTTTTTTTTTCTTTTCTTCCATTTCCAGTTATTCCTAATTTAAAGCAAATTAAAATATGAAATCAAATAACAACAAAGTCATTTTCAAAACTAAATTTTAATTTTTAAAAGAATTGTAAAGGACAAACTATACTTATTAATTTATTTTCCGGTTTTTGTAATGAGTGTAATATTGGTAATCATGTAAAAGGAGTACCTCCAAAGCAGAATAATGAATTTTCCTGATTCTGCAAGCCTTTTTATGATATTATAACGTGGATCCAAAGATATTGGTGTAATGGTTTGTCTTCTAATTCCAAAGCAAAAGATCTTGGGTTCAAAGCTCATCATCTCTCTCCACCAAGTGTTGGTTTTCCTCCGAGAAGACATTGTACTTCTTACCAGTGTAAAAAATGATATTATAACAATAGAGCTCCAGCTTCCCTTGGTTGAACCCAGAATTTGGCTTTTGATGAACTTCAAACTTGGCTCCCTGTAACTTTGCAGGTAAATGAGCTTGAGTTTCTTCAAGGTCGAGCTTAGATCGCTCAGAGCAGGGTCAGCTCGACTTAGCTGGACTCATCGCAAACAGAACCGTCATAGCTAAATTTTATATCAGGTCATCTACAACCCTGTTACTGACACTTAATCAGACTTGGTTGGATTCATGGCAAACAAGATCACCAAAGCTAAACTCGTGTAAGCTTGCAAGCATCCGCTCATCTAACCCTCCTATTTGCAACAGTGTTTGACAATTGGGTAGAGCAGCCAAGAGGAGAAAGGTAAGAGATTATCCTACTTTTATTGCAATAATGTTTTAATAAAGAAGCGCAAATGATTTATCCTTGTTTGACAATTAGATAAAGGGGTAAGGATAAAAAAAGTTGTGATTAAAATATCAACAAAATTGTCCAAAAGTTTATAAAATTTTACCTTCCCCTCTATTGACTGGTAAAGAAAGTAACAATAATCAAAATAAATTGTCAAATGATAGTAAACTTTTACCCCCCACATTACTCTTATCGTTTTTTATCCCTTCACCTAATTGCCAAACAGAGGGTAAGTTAGACTCGAGGTGAGCAAAACCATCGAAGCGAAATTACATGTTATCTCTTTAAGTTTGTGCAACGTAATCTACTGGTACTATGATTCATTTCTCAGATTGATCTACAAATGAGCAATTTCCCAGTTAGACGAAAGGCATTTCTACTACTACAACAACGACAACAAACCCAATGCCTAAAAGTCTCTCACCAAGGCGGAGTCTAGGGAATGAAATGCACGCAATTTTACCTCTATAGGATGCTATTTTTAAAAGGAGGCTATTTCTAAGGGCCTGCATTTCTATTACAATCTTTATAAAATCATTGACTTGAAGAAAGAGCTCATGCCAACAACAGTATCCCTTTTTTTATTTCTGATTTCAATTAATGCAATGATTTAAAGAAAATTTAGCATACTATTTGTTTCACCTAAGCTCAACGAAGATATCACATGATAAAATACAGTAATATACTTGCCTTCGAAAGAATAGACCCCCCGTTTTGGTGATGTTGTTGGCCGGGATACTGTACTAGTATGCTACATGAAAGGATAGATTGTTCGAAACTGGCAATCCCTCAAGTGTTTTGGACTCTCTTAGTCTTGTCGGGTGTGTGTTGTTGGGGTTGCAAATGTCCTTTTGATCTAGTTTTCTTGTTTTGTTTCCCCCTAAATTCTTATGCATTTTGTTGGGCTTAATACCAATTATCGAGAAAAAGTGATTCAGCCCCGCTACTTTGGTGACTAGTTGCAGTAATCGACAAGTCGTCTCTAGGTCTAACCACAACAATCTAAGTGTTGTCTGCATCATAACATCCTTCTTCGCGTTTCATGTTATCTCTGAGGCTGCTCAGTGTCTCATAGATGTCTATTGTCCACTGAGACGACACATCCCCTGAAAAGAAAACATGACTCTTATTTCTGACTTCTATCCAGCTGCATCCGGGGGTCTTCTTCAATCGTTTCTCCTTCATTAATGCCCTTGAAGCAGCTGCTTTCTCCTTCAAACCAACATCCCCATATAGTAGTAGCAGTTGAATGTAACTGCTGCTACTATCTGGTTCTAACTGTAACAGTCGTTGTGCTGCTAACTCACCAAGCTCCACATTACGGTGAGCTCGACAAGCACTCAACAAACACTGCCAAATACCACGATCAGGAACAACGGGCATGGTTTCTATGAATCTATAAGCGTCTTCCAAGCGCCCAGCACGGCCTAAGAGGTCAATGCCATTTACATAATGCTCCATTCTAGGCACAATTCTGTATTCTTGTGTCATACAGTTAAATAAATTTAACCCTTCATTGATAAAACCAGAATGACTACAAGATGAGATCAAAGAGAGGAACGTGACATCGTCAGGCAATATTTTTGATAATTTCATGTCATTGAATAACTTGATCGCTTCTAGGCATTTCCCATGAGATGCAAAACCGGTAATCATTGAGTTCCATGTCACCAAGTTTCTTCTTGGCATGTTTTTGAAGACTTTTCGTGCATATTCTAAGCTTCCACACTTGATATACATATCAACCAATGCGTTATCCAATTGAAGATCAGATGAAATCTCGTATCTTACTAGGTAGCCATGTATGATCCGGCCTTTCAACAATTGTGCTTTTGAAGAGACCGCAACAAGCGCATTGGTAAGAGAAACAGAGTCAGGATGTAAACCATTCTGTTCAATTTGAGTTAAAAGAGACACTGACATATCGGGATTACCATTCCGACAGTAACACGAAATCATAGAGTTCCATGAAACCAGATTCTTATAAGGCATGGTGGAGAAGACAGCTATTGAACTTTCTAGAAGATCGCTTCTAGAGTACATTTCTATCAAAGAATTAGCCACAAAAACGTCTGAATCAAACCCATTTTTAACAGAAAATCCATGAATTTGACACCCTAAATCTATAGTATCATCCCCAAGACAAGCACCAACTAAACTCGAAAATATATCAGAATCTGGTTTCACTTCATGAACTAACATATCCCTGAAGAACTCAACAGATTCTTCAATTTTCCCATATTGGGATAGACCCGATATCATGGAGCCCCAAGCAACAACATCTTTTTCTTTCATTGTGCAAAATATGGCGCTGGCATCCGCTGTAATCCCACTTTTTGAATACATATTCAACAATGCACCCTGTAAAGCTATACCGCTTTGTATGGGTCGTTTTGTTAGTTCTGCATGAACCATTCTGCCGAAATCATACCACTCGGTAACACAACAAGCTGACAAGAGATTTGCCATTGTGAATGAATCAGGAAGCACATTACTTGTTCTCATCTGTAAGAAGATATCGAAAGCATCAAACACACAACCATTGTTAAGATAACCTGATATCACTGCATTCCAAAGTTCGACCGGTTTATCTCTTACATGTTCAAACACTTTCTCTGTCTCTTCAACAAATCCGCACTTCGAATACATAGTCAGCAAAGAAGTACAAACAAACGCATCGCTCTCCAACCCTATCTTTACTACATCAGAATGAATTTGCCTACCAAAAACTGCGTCTTCACCCTGAGAACAAGCAGTAAGAGCAGCAGTAAAAGACGCCGATCCAACCCCACGCTGTTGGATTTTAGCCAATGAAAACAACTCCAAACTCTTTCCCCACAACCTATTCTCACAAAACCCTGAAATCATCGAATTCCACACAGCAATATTGCTCCTTTCTCCTACATTCTCGAAAACACGCCAAGCAAACCCCGGTCTTCCGCAACTCGAATACATACTAATCAATGCAGTCTGCAAAAATGGATCACTGAAACTCAAATTTCTCAATATATAACCATGAATTTCCTTCCCCAACATGTAACAATCTACACCACCATCTACACTACCATCACATACACCTAAAATCATACTAACAGTAAAAGCATCAGCCTTTACACCCAACAACTGCATTTTATGCATTAGACCAATACCATCCTCAAAATGACCAAATCTAAAGTACCCATTAATCATATTGTTCCATATAGTAATATCCCTACTCAAACCATCTCTTTCAGACAATTTTACAAACACTTGTTGGGCATATGCAAGTGACCCACATTTTACATACATACTGATAAGTGCACTGCTGATAAAAGGGTCGTATTGAAGACCCATTTTAACAACATAAGCGTGGATTGATTTGCCCAACTGGGTACTCAAAACGGCAGCGCAGGATTTGAGAAAAGATGGGATTTTGAACTGGGAAATGTTAGAAGAAGTATAAAGTTGAAGGGCTTGGGTTTGTTTTCCATGTTGTATTAAGTGTGATAAATCGCAACGGAATGATACATACCAAAAGAGATTCCATCTTAAAACTAATTGACAATGTGTAGAGTACCCTCTTGGCATATATATTGGCATTTGCTAAAGCCTACTGATATGGTTTTTGTCGTCAAATTTGACTGTATCATATGAAGATAGCTTGGAAGTCATGTGATCATTGATATACCTGATTTAGTTGTCAAAAAAAAAAAAAACAAAGGTTTGTTTACTTAGCTGATCGGACTATTGAACGGTAAAAATACTGCAAAAA
This sequence comes from Simmondsia chinensis, assembly GCA_018398585.1. Lineage (NCBI taxonomy): Eukaryota > Viridiplantae > Streptophyta > Magnoliopsida > Caryophyllales > Simmondsiaceae > Simmondsia > Simmondsia chinensis. Next base: position 32,189,468 of record JAGTTD010000008.1, on the reverse strand, counting down.
TTAGATTAAGTTTGTTACTGTTACTTGTTGCTTGTGTGCTCTATTTTTATTTTATTGCTTTATTACTTCTTTTTTTATTTTTTAGGTTGAGAGCCTTTAGACACCTTCCTTTAGGGTAACACTTTAAAAAGATAAGATTATGTTCATATAATCTCCCAGACTCTAATCTTGAGGGAGCCTTGTGACACTAAGTTTATTATTGTTGTTGTTACTCCTACTATTGCTGTTATTAGTATTATTATTGTTATTGTTATTACAATAGTTATTGTTGTTTTTGAGATTCTTTTTTCAGGGTTGGCAAGGAAGGGGCGAGATGCATTTTATTATTAGTGGAATTCAATCTCAAATTACATAGTGATAACAACACAACAATAATAACACAGTTGGGGGATGATCATCACCTTTTTTTTGTCAACGGGAACCTAGTTACCCGAACTGATAAACCCCAACTCGTACAACGATCCACACACCACAGGAGCCAGTTAAGTCAAAAATTTCTAAAGGAGAGGTTCAAGGAGGGAATTGAACTCCACACCTTTTGACCTAAAGCAATGCTCTATCGCTTCACTTGCCTCCAACTATTAAGGTAAGACCCTAGTGGGTATGGTCATCACCTTTGGAGCAAGCCAAACTTAATTGTTATTTTTGAGATACAAGATATTAGGAAGCCATATGACGGTTGGAAAGGTAAAAACTCTAATCTAAATTGTGAAAAAGAAAAATAATTATATACATATTATTTTATTTATTATTAATTTATTTTGATAGAACATTATTTGGGGTTTAATATTACTTTTGGTAATCAAAGCGTCTGTACAAATTTTGCGTATCTTAAATAACGTTCTTGCAATGTCTAAGTATTTTCAAAATAAAGTTATTTTAGCCCGGACTTTGCCTGTGTTAACACATAAAATGAGGAGCGTCAACACACAAATTCTAGTAAGGCTCATTGGATGGTATGTTATGATACATGGACACTACATGTGAACACATCTTACCGAATACAACAATGTCCAGAAAAATGGGTTATGTGACAACACAGAGCTATGTGTTGTTGACAGAAAGCGTAATTTAGCCCGTTATTTGGTACAGTATTATGACAACCACCACCCCAGTGCCACAAGGGCTCCCACGTAAGTAGAGTCTGGAAGGGGTGAGATATACACAGCCTTACCCCTTCAGGGTAATACCCTAATGAGAGTATTTTCAAGGACCTTCAACTTGAGAAGGATTTGTGTCTTTTGGGGCGAGTTGTGTTTCTTCCTAGAGACACTTGAAAATTTATATATATCACCTCCATACTTGAAAATTTATACATATCACCTCCATTCTCAAGATTACTTAGTTGTTTTTGATATCGTTCTCTTATCTTTAAATACCAAAGAGGGCACCAATACACCGTCACCGGATCCCATGAGAACTCCGAAGTTAAGCGTGCTTGGACGAGAATAGTACCAAGATGAGTGACCTCCTGGGAAGTCCTTACCCTCAGGTTGGAGGCACTGGGAAACAGCCTCTCTTTAGGCTAACACCCTGAAAGGAGAAGGCTGCGTACATCCGCGGGGAAGCCCTTGAGATATTGGGTATGTTCTCTTATCTTTAAATCTCATAAACCCAATCTCTCTACATCGCTCTAAAGTAAAGGTTTCATATCCCAAACTATTTAACGGAAAACAAAATAAATCTTACAAATAGCAGTTCACTACAAGGCCTTGAGGCCAATATCCGGCTTTGAGTACCCTATTTCTCAATATAATTTCCCTAGCATGAGTTGCACCTGTCACCTACTTAAAAAGTTGCCGTACATATAACAAAATAAGTTGGTATTTACAAAGGCGGCATTCGAACCCTTTATTCTAATGTTCAATGTGGTAACTTTCTTTCCGTATAGCTACCTGTTACCCAGTTATGCTCAGGATTGCAATACTTACGCTTGGGGTAGGTAATGTAACCACTATTCCAAAGCTAATAGTTCTCTGTATATATAGACGAACTCTTTGTCGTTCTAGGATGACGAGCATCACCCTAATGGACCTCGTTCAAGGCAACCATACGAATCCATGAATTTTACCATGTGATAGTTCTAGAATAACATTATTTCCTACCCCAAGGATCCTAAAGGAACTCTCAACTGATCGTAAACTAACCCATATTTGGTCAACAAGACATAATAACTTGCACCACATATCCCAAACCACTGTATCATGCAAAAATAAATGATTGTATGTTTCGCCTTTGAAAGCACATTACACAAATCTGAGCAGTTCCCTCAGTTCCGCAGGATGATAAAAGAGCCACAAATGACTGCACAAGTATCTAAAATGAGTAAAAGCGACAAAATGGACGGCCCTATCGACAGGAGCTCAAGGCCAACAAAATGCTCTTAAGTTTGATTAAGTAACAACGCACAAAACAAACAACCCAGTGCCTTGTAGAGGTTTCCGCCACTACAGGGTTTGGGGTGAAATATATACAATCTTACCCCTACAATATGCTCCGCTGAATGGAGGCTATTTCCAAAGAGCCCTCAACCTTCAAAAGAAAAGAACGAATACACAATAACATTAAATAATGGTTAGCTTAGAATTTAGTAAATTTTCATCAATTTGAGTGTACTCGTAACATCGAAAAATCCAAACCCAAAACTTTTTCCATAAATTCAAAAAGTTGTGTGTATACTACTACAAGCATACCGAACTGCCACATCATCACACTCAACCTTTCGATCAATAAATTATTTGATGGACGCTTTCGGAAGAGAAGAAGTGCAAGGCCCAGCAGATGTCATGAAAGGTATTCCTTTGTATGTGGTCACCCCCTTTTCATCTGTGTACAAATGCTGCCAATCATTCCAAGTATATTCATTGTTAATTGATACCTCAACACGTTAATCAAACAAATATACTTGAACACCATTTTAGCTCATACCCAAAAGCAACATTTCCAGTGCCCCAAGGGCTTCTACCTAAGCAGGGTCAGCGCGCACGGGGGAGGGGTGGGTGTACGCAGCCTTCCTCTTTCAGGGTGCTACCCTGAAGAGAGGCTGTTTCCGAGAACCCCCAACCTAAGGGGTACAACACGAGGACTTCCCAAGAGGTCACCAATCTTGATACCACTCTCGCCCAAGCATGTTTAACTTCGGAGTTCTAATGGGATCCGGTGCTTGCATGTTGGTACCCTCTTAGGTATTTTAGTTCATAACTAAAATTAAAAAAAATGTTTGATGTCTGGTATTTCTTTATTTGATTTGGATTTACAAATACTGTGTGGTACCGCTTTATTTTCTATTAGCTTTTTGCTATTTGCTTATTTACTTTTTTAGGGTTGAGGGCCCTCGAAAACAGCCTCTTTTTAAGGTTGCACCTTGTAGAGGTAATGTTGCATACGTCTCACCCTCCCTAGACCCTACCTTGGCGGGAGCTCTGGAGACATTAGGTTTGTTGTTGTTGATTTTAGTTCATACCACCACAAATTGGCAGGTGCTATATTCCTATGACATAATATTGTTTACACAGGCAAGAAAACACGCATTTGGAAAGTCTACTGAAGAGAGCTCATCCTATTGCTATGACAAAATAAAGGTGAAAGAATTACGCACCGGTGTGATTTTCTCAAGTTGTTTCTTCTTTGGGTTCAGAACATCTTCGGGCTTTCCTTCATGCCTGGAGATAGACACGTGTTTCAAACGCCAAAACGAACACAAACCACTAACATTGAAACAAGTATTTGAATGACGAATCAAAAAGCAAGTCCTTCAATTGGGTTCTCGTATGGAATCAAATTGCAGTTTATGGCAGTTTTGTTACAAAAGCAAGGATTGGAGCATTTTACATAATGTTCTGCAACAATCACGATGGGTTTTTCTTTTGATTCTGAACCTTATGTTAAACATTCGTACAATAACTTTGATCGCTCTTAGATAGTTTTTATCATGCAAACGAGCTTACACATATATTTTCAGAGATTAGCAGAACAAATACGCATTACGGGAGGAAGTAGTTACAAAAGTACCATTGCGTAAGCTAGTTCAAAATCAATCATGAAATGACTATTACATCATACAACAACTTGATTCCATATGTCCTAGAAGAAGAAGAAAAGAAACCCTGTCCAGCCAGGTGGAATCAATTATTTCGATTCTTTAAGAGAATCCATGATGAGAAGATCCAGCAAAATTTTAGTGTTGGTTGTTGATTTCCCAACGCAGAAGGTGCCAACTAGCTCAATTGATAAAGACTCCAGGATTGGTTCCCAAAACCTAGGATCGAATCCCGCCTTCATCAAAGGTGTGGGGATTTATGATGTTCGGGGAGAGTTTTCCCTTTCTACAACCCAATTGGATTTCTTATCAGTTGTAAGAGATTGCCTAACGCATTCCTTGCCTAATTGGTTGAGAGATGAGGGATATTAGAGCACACACAGGCAACTCATGATAGCTTTTCTTATGCTTACCCAGAAATGGAAACGCGCTCCCCAACTTTAGCCCCTTCAGGAGGAAGCAACGGCTCGACAACACTGTGATCCTCATAAGATGCACACAGAACCTGAAAACAGCAAGAGAAAATGTAAGAAATTTCGTAGATTGAAGGCAAATGCTAACACGCCACACGGACTGAGATTCCTCTTGCTCGCATAAATCATCAATCCGCTTGCAGGGGAAAAATACCAGTCCTACGAAGCCACATCTGTGTCTGTTTCGTATCGCATTTTATTTGCATGTTTTTGTTTTTAGAAACTAAAAACGATATTTTGAAATGGTTTTTTACTTGTTTAGGCTTTTTATTTTCAATCTCTCTCTAATTTGCATGAAAATTGAAAACAAGAAAAAATATATATATTTTTTAAAACCAGGTCTATAGTTTCTTAAAAACTAATTTTGTTTCCATCGGTAATGCTTGGGAAGGGAGGATTTTACATCAAAAACTTAGATATAATGATATGATAAATCTGCTACGATACGAAGGTGCAGGGATAAAATCGTTACCAGCCCTTCTGACAACACGTCTCTTAGCTTTCCAGGTTTCACATTTGTGATCAATGCCACACGACGATTCTGCAAAATACATGCAAAATTTTCAACTTCGCTATCAAGGAAACTTCTAGCAGTATGCATGTATAATCACGACTGCATACAAGATACAAATTCTACATACCACCAAGTCATCTGGACTGCAATGTTTTGCCAAACCACTGACCACTTGTCTTAATTTTGGCTCTCCAACATCGATCTCCTCAACCAGTAAACTGTGTTGCAGATCAAATAAGAATGCAAACATGATTTTCAATATAGAAAAAGGACAAAAAAAATCGACAGGATATCACATCCAATCTTGAATAGGGTCTTTTTAGGGGGGAAAAAAACCACCTTCCAAAATAGTAATTTTTCACTCAACCACTGCAACTTTTTTAATTTTTCAAAGAGCCATCATCAAAAGTTTAAATTTTTTCAATCAAGCACCTACCGTTAGCGGTGTAAATGATCCAAGCTGCTCGTGAGTAGCTCGCAAGAAGCTCACATAAAGCTCGACTCGAATTCTAATTAACCGAGTTTGAGTTCAAGTATCAAAAAGTACTTGACTAATAAACGAGTACGAGTCGAGTAGTTTAGTACTCAACTCAATACTCAATTATTTACTCGACCCGAGGTTCAACTTGATATTTTATTTCATTTGGTATACTCGAATTGCACTCGATGATTACTCATTTGATGTACTCAAACATAGTCTGTATCAATTTAGGAGGAATTTAGCATAAACAAAGTTATATAAATTAAAAAGGGAAATAGACAAAATTATATAAAGGTTAAATCACTAAAATAAACGTTATTTTTAATCCTAAATTAATACACTTATACCCCAAAATAATAATGGAGCATATATGTTGAATCTTAATGTACATAATAAACGAGTAGTCGAGTCGAGTATTCGAATAGTTAGACGAGACAAGTTCGAGCAAAATTAAATACTCGACTCAAGTTCAAGTGCGAATTCGGGTACTAAAAAAGTTAATTGAGTTCAAGTTCGATTACTAAGATACTCAACTTGACTCAACTCAGTTACATCCCTACCTGCAGTTAGTTTTCCCTTGAGGATACACATGTAATTTTATATTTTTTTATACAAAAAAGGAGAAATAAACCCATATGTTGGTGCTAGCTCACTTGGTAAACTATATAAGTCTTTATGAGCAAGATAGTTATGCTCGTGTGTACCAAGATTCAAACATGCCTATAGAACCACCTTAATCGTATAATGCTTTACCAACTAACTAAAACCAACATGTGATATGTTTTCCCTGATTTTATAATAAACTGAGCAAAATAACATGTATAATTCCCAAACGAAATACTTGGTGTTAATATACTTGATTGAAAATATTTCAGCTTTTGAAGATAGTTCTTTGAAAAATTGAAAAGTTGTGATGGTTAAGTGAAAAATTGACTATTTTTACAGGTGGTTTTCTGAAAAAGAAAACCCTCTTCAGTATGCTAAATCATGAAGATGAAATGATACGAAGTCGTTGGTTTCTTAAGCTCCACGAGGGAACAGAAACAGAAGTGAAAAATTTAGCTGGAAAGAATACCTATCAGCAGAAGGGTGTTTCCAAGCTTTGCGAATAAGACCAATTTGGATATTAAGTAAACTGACGGAAACTTCGCTATCCTTCTCCGTCTTCTTTTTCTCCTCAGCTGCTTCTTTACCACCCTTAGCCTTTTTCTTTATGGTCAAACCACACACCAAGAATATCATAATCCAATAATGGTAAACTTTATAAGAAATTGAATAATTATATTGGTAAAGGACATAAGTTTCACTGTTGAATTGAAACAAATATGGGACCTTCAATCCATTGAACAAACGATTATTTTTGCTGCTCTTTGTTTCTATTATTGAATCAATGGAAAATCAGGGAAACCTTACTTGAACAAGTTAGTTTATGGAGTCATGGTAAAGGGTGGCGAGGGTGTAAATGAGCCATGTCAAACCAAGAAACCCTTGTTCAAACTCGAGCTCATTAGTCTTAACAAGCTCAAGTTAAAGCCGAGCATTTCTCGAGCTTCAAACCTTTGTTCGAGCTCGGTGAATAAGATATTAGCATTTTCAACACTTAGCTTAACTCAGCTTGTTAGCCTAATCATACGGAGTTGAGCTCATTATCGAGCCAAGCTTGCTGTTGAGCCAAGCCCGCTATCAAATTGAGTTTGCTACCAAGTTGCGCCAGTTACTGAGCCAAGCAATTCGAGCTACTATCATACTATCATCAATCCATTGTCGAGCTAGTGTCGAGCCATTTTAATGAGCCCTTAATAAGTACTTACTGCGACCTTATCAAATTGTTCTCAAAATTCAACCGAGCGAAGCACCGCCTATTCCATTCGGCTTGTTAAGCTTATCGAGCCTACTCAAACATGGCACGGTAAGCTATCAAGCCCCACAAAACAAACATAAACAAGCCTTAAACGATTAACACAAGAAGTTAGTCAAGTATTTGGTTTGTTTACAACCCTAGTCACAGTTAAATAATCAAATAGTTTCTCATTGACAGCTCATGCAAAAATGTAATTCAAGAATTTAACAAGAATAAATTGATATATAATAACTCCCAGCTCCAGAACGTGTCGCGAGAAGTAGTGATAGAACAACCTCCTCTTTTGAAATGAAAGGCCACAAACATGCCTCAAGATATTTTTATCCCAACTCCAGACAGGGAGGCAAATATCACACTTGAATAAGTCGTCGACATACCTCAGGCTCCCCACTCCAGACGGGAAGGCAAATATCACACTTGAATAAGTCGTCGACATACCTCAGGAGCATCTTTCTTTGAAGTCTTTTCATCTTTTGCATTTGAGTTGGCTCCACCCTTGGCTGCACCTTTTGGCATCTGCAGAACAATTTCGACAACAAATGGGTAGAGGACATTTACATGGACAGCATATTTCATTTCATCGTACCAGCTATGCATAAAGGTCAAGAAAAACAAAGGAAAATACAAGTGTGAAATGCAGATTTAGGTAACAAATGCAATATATAAATCAAGATCTCAATGGTAAGATTTCGGAACAAACGGCCCAGTATATGCTGGTGATGGTATATCCAAGAAAAGAAAAAGGAAAAACAGCTGTGATCGTCAACCCAGCTGTTAGATTACAAATACATTAATAGGTATTCAGCCATAAGCATAAGTAGTTGGGATAATTGGTTCAATAACATAGTATCAGAGCTTTGTTGACCTAAATGCACGAGTTCCAATCCCAACGACTATCACTCTCAACACTAATATAACTTCATGCATATGTAGTATCCATGCTTCAAGCTCAATGGACATTTTCATGAAAAGGCATGTTCGAACATAAAAACATGAATGGGCCTTTGGAATAATTGATTCCTTGACACCAGCAAATGGAAGACTCAACTTTTTAGATGACATACTAGCACATAAGTAGCAAGGCTTACCACAAAGAGTGGATTTCTAAGTGATTGTTAATAACACCTCAGACTGTTAATACTTCTTAACCTCTTCCCCTTCACCAGGAGCACAAACTTAGATAATGATTGCAAAATCCCTTCAAGAAACCAACCAACCAAAAGATGACCAATTTCCCACTATGTGGGTTCGGATACATGGACACTACATTGGTATTCTGTCAGCAGTAGCATGAAATATTCATGCTGAGAAGATCTGCCAAAATTTTTGGGAGTTGCATATGGCTAAGACAACACGTTCCCCCCCCCCTTCTCCTTCTCTTCTTCCCAGATTGAGGATTTGGATATTCATGAGGATTCATAATGCATAAGACAATGCATCCACAAGAACGTAAATCGGGTCATGCCACAAAAGAAACTAACAAATGAAAAATTAATGTGAGAACGAGCGTATTTAACATACGATAAATTAGAGAAAACAAATCAAAGATAGCCAAATACTCTCCAAACCATACCAAGCAAAGACTTATCCTACTCCCCCAACAGACAATATAACAAGAGAGAGTATATACGTGTAAGCAGTGTCAGCAACTCACTTAAAATTCTAACTCATTGCACAAGTTTACCAAATATACAACAACAACCACCGTCCTGGTGCCACAAGAACTCCCCCCCAAAGCAGGGTCTGGGGGGTGAGATATACACAGCCTTACTCCTTCAGGGTGTTACCCTAAAGAGAGGCTGTGTCAAGTTTACCAAAGATCTTAAGCCAAACTAAATTCAGAAGAAAAATGATATCATAGGTTTGCTTCAACATTGTTGCAACGACTAATAGTTTGTCACATTTGAATTTTGGCCAATCAAAAAGCACCGAGTCAAGGATATCAACAAATGAAAAAAAATGGTAAGCAAGAGGTTACTCACTTGAGGTTCAAACTTGGCTTTCTCCAAAGGAATTGTTTCAAATAACTCACCAAGATCTGCCTTATTCTGCATATTTTAACATCAAAGGGTGAATAAAGAACCAAGTCAAAGTTTAAAAGACATCACGCATAGCATAACCGTCAAATCCTATATGAGAATAATGCATTGGGCAGGGGGGCAAAAAAAAAAAAAAAAAGACGCGTCATACTGAAATGATTAATTGAAACAACCACCCCCCAGTGACTCAAGAGGCTCCCGCCAAAGCAGGTCTGGCCGTCTGGGAGGATAAGATGTACACAATCTTATCCCTACAGGGTACTACCCTATAGAGAAGTTGTCTCCGAAGGGACTCCAACCCTAAAAAAAACCCTACTCTGTCAAATGAAAATAGATGATTAATTGAAACAAAAGAAGCTAAATCCATATTAACAGAAGATTAAAACAAGCCTTGTACACACTAGCCTAGCAGGTGCTTACCCAGATGTAATCCATCCATCTTGTGACATGCGGTAGCTTTTGCAGATCAGGACGCGACGTACCAATCTGGCAGTTCAAAAGAACCAATAAGCCATCATAGCAGCATTGGATAAATATTACCATAGAATAAAATAAGGTCGTACAATGAAATTTGAGCTAGTTGTTAAGCAATTTTCCATTACGTAAAAGCACTCCAGTAATGACCTCCATAATGATTGTATATTATATTTTATTTATTAAAGCATACTTACAAATGTATTTATACATTACGAACTATCAAAAGGACAAGATGTGCATGTTTATTCATTCAAATTTTTACAAACATAAAGTTTTAAAGTACCTTATGTTTCCTAAAAACCCCAACACAACTGCAATGGACTATTACACAATGCCTTAACCCATTCCTACGACATCGCGGCTGCGACCATTATGCAACCACGAACAACAATTTGATTCCATAGAGCTTATTGCACATGTGGAAGCAACAGTCGCTACACTAACTACAAATCGAATCACTGAATAACACGTCCAAAATGCAACGTCGAATCATTATACAGAAAGAATTGATTAACCACTTAATATGTTTATTTATCTCCACTAGGGGTGTAAATGAGCCAAGCCGGTTCACGAGCCCTTGCGAGCCGGCTCATCATAAAGCTCGGCTCGCTTTGAGCTCGAGCCAAGCCGAGCTGGCTAGTTTAGCTAATCAAGCCAAGCCAGAGCCTAGTGAAGCTCGAGCAAGTAGGCTCGCAAGCCTAAACGAGCTTTTTTTAGTAAAGTATATTTGCTTAAATATTTCCCAATGAAGCCATATTGGAGCCTAAATGAGCGGAGCTCGAGCTTAAACGAGCCCAAACAAGCCTATATTGAGCTTAAATGAGCCAAAATATTGCAAGCCTAATTCGAAGCTTGCTGAGCTCAGATCGAGCCGAGCCGAGCTTAATGCTAACTAGCCGCGCCTCAAGCCTAGCTGGCTCGGGCTCAGCTCGGCTCAAATACACCCCTAATCCCCACCAACAGCTTAAGTATCTACAATGATCTCTTAACAATTTCATCAATGCAAATAAAAGCAGAGAATGAAGAAAACGTACGACAACATGATGTATCACTGCAAAGACAATCACATCAACTTCTGAAGGTTTCAAACCGTCGCCCAAAAGGACAGATTTCTGAGCTACCTCGTCATTTAATTGTTTAAGAACCGCAAAACAGGATTCGGTATCCAAAGGAAATCTGTCTGCAAATGCTATCCACTTTAATACCTACAAAAACATTCAGCTCCCTTGAATGATGAACAACAAGATCAATAACAACCATAGTCACTTTGACTCTCTATTCCCACTCAAGTACCCATGTCGAATAAGGGTATTTTAGTGTTGGCACAGCACTTGGATGCATCAAATCTGACCCAAAACACAGAAAAATATTAGAAGAGCATAACCTCTGGAAACATTCACGGGTCCAACTCTCATGCACAAGTTTGTGCAGCATACATAAAAAGGAATTCTCTTCACAGGACAGGTATGCGTGATTTGCAGCCTGCACTTCGGGTTAAAAACAGTAAGAGCCCACACAACATGGTTTATGGAAGGACTACAGCTAGGAAGCCCCCTACCTAACCAGGCGGGCTCATAGTCCCCGCTGCCATATATGCAGGAACTGAGAATTTGACAGAAACGACTAGTAGTCAGTCATTTATCCATTAGACATTACATGCACTACTTTCCCACAACTATTGAATTTCAAACATCTATATTATAGTTGCACGTAGCGTAAACGAAAGCAGGAACAAGGGAGCAGGCAGTCATAGAATTTTTTAAGATTAGGAGCATGGAAGGAGCGTTTATATTATTATGTATTAGATATTGAAGAAAGAAATGTCATTAATGGAGCCACAAAGAATAAATATCAAAACAAACTCAATATAAGCAAACCAAGAAATTTGAGTACTACAACGAATAAGGTTGAGAGAATTGAATCCAACATTTCCACACAATTTCATTATTCCATAAATCGAGTGATATATTTAGCCAACAAATCATCTAACAATATATTTTAATCAATACGATTCCATGATTGTTTTCAATCGTGTTTCCATTGAGTTCATACGCATTGAAAACACAAATCCAACTTTGAAACGCTGAATCGCATTTCTAAGCATGAAATGTTAGCATTTTAGGAGTTTCCTACAACTATGCCAAATTTACTAACCTCAGCTACTCTGGCCACTACCACTTAGAAACCTGTAACTTCAATTGAGTACAATCGACAAGCATATAATAATACCTTCATGCTTTTTTCCCCTTACTATTTTGAAATATATACAATATGAAGCAGCTTCAACGTTACACTTTCCACCACCACCAATACCAATATGGTCTCTAGGCTACAGATGAAAATTCCACCAGCATCCACAAATGACTCAATGGAACACAATACATTCATATGAGGAAACATGAGCCAAATGTATATATCAACAATTGGAAATAGATAAATGATAATAAATGAATGTGGATATGGATATCCAATAAATAACATATATGGAGGTGGATACAGCAATATCTAATTCCAGAGCAATCCATTTTGATCCCTACCCCAACAAACGAAAAGCTGCTTAGCATCTATATATGACCTGACATAGTTGTCACGACCCTAGCCATGACTCTCACGAGCCAAGGAACCAAACGGCTATTTTTTGCTTTTATTATTATTTGTATTGGTTATGTAATGTAAAAATTATAAAACTAATTAGTTCAAATTTTGAATTTTTGAATTTGAATTTAGAGAGGGAGCCAGTTAGGGTGAATGGGAGGCAAAAGGGTTTTTGTTTAAATTGTAATGATGTATTAGTATTAATTAAATGGGGCTAAGTAGTAGGGGTCTAGGGACATAGGGTGGCTAGTTGTCTTCCCTCCAAATTCTATTTAAACACTTGTAACCATTGTATTTTGGGCATCAAGAATTGAAATGAAAAATTAAACTTCTCTCTTCCTCTTTCTCTCTTCTAACCGATCCCCCTCTCCCCCTTCTAACTCTAAATTTCTCCTTCCCTTCTCCAAACTTCTCTTCTTTTCTCTAGCCTCTCCCCTTCTACTTCTAACTTCTCCTCTTCTTCTAACTCTCTTCCCTTAATCCTCTTCTAATCTCTCTACTTCTCTTCTCAATCTCTACTCTCCTTCTCTCTCTCGTTCTTTCTCCCATAAATTATCCAAGTCACGAATTTAGGTTCGTGACAAAGTGGTATCAGAGCCATCTTCCGATCAAAGAGGGCATATCCTATCATTTGCATTTTCATTCATCTCATTTTCGAATTTAAAAAAAAAAAAAAAAAAGAAGAAGAAGAGGAAGAAGAAGAAGAATCTATCACGGGAAGCATGTCGTCAACCGGTCACACCGAGATAAAGGCCACCATGGCAAACATGAGGGCGGACATTAGGGCCCTAGCCGATGCCGTAGCTCGACTCTGTGCTAACCATGGTGTGAAGTTTGAACTTCCACCACAACCTCAACCGGGGTGTGAGGTTATGGCGGAGATTAGTTCAAATAGTGATGTTGCTGAGGAGAGACCGAAGGTACCACCTAAGGTCCTACCGAATGTCCCACCGAAGGTCATGCCCACGGGTTCACCAAAGGTCATATCAGAGGCCACACCGAAGGTCTTGCCAAAGGAGATACCGATTGCTTCACTAGAGGTTGTCCAAGATGATTTCATGCAAGGTGATGAGAGTGGAACCAAGAACCACGACCAAGCCGAGAAAGTTGGGCTTTTGCCGAGCCCACCACATCCTCTTGAGCTAAACACCCCTCCCATGCCAAACCGCACACTAAGGGCACGGGATGACAACCAAGGGCAAGGCAAACGAGGCAATGACAACCAAGACCATGGCCACGGTAAACGGGACAATGACAACCGAACCATGTCCCACGCCCCACAGCAACCCAGAGCAAAACCGTGTCAAGCTCACCATCTCAAGCCTAAGACCTCTCGAGGAGACATCAAAAAGATCAAGGTCAAAGCGCGAGTATGGGAACGATTTCCAAGAACCGGGATTGGCAGAAGGAAATCAACCCGCATGACATCCTTGAGGACAAGGTTGTTTTCAAGGGTAAGGGTTCTTTGTCACAAACCCAAAGGTTGGTGACGAGCTCTGATACCACTTTGTCAGGAACCCAAAGGTTGGTGACGAGCTCTGATACCACTTTGTCACGAACCTAAATTCGTGACTTGGATAATTTTTTGGGAGAAAGAACGAGAGAGAGAGAAAGAGAGTAGAGATTGAGAAGAGAAGTAGAGAGATTAGAAGAGAATTAAGGGAAGAGAGTTAGAAGATGAAGAGGAGGAGTTAGAAGTTAGAGAAGGAGGAGAAGATAGAGAAAGGAAGAAGAAATTTAGAAGTTAGATAGGGGGAAGGGAGAGTCGGTTAGAGAAGAGAAGAGAGGAATAAGTTGAATTTTTGTATTGATGTTTGATGATCAAAATACAAGGATTGCTAGTGTTTAAATAGACAATGTGGAGGGAAGGCCACCCTATACCCTAGACCCTATTACTAGCCAACATTTTAATTAATGCTAAATATCATTATAATTTTAAACTAATCCTTGCCCCCTTCTTTTCCCTCCCAACCGGTTCCCTCTAACCCTAAATTCAAAATTTTAAACTAATTTAAACTTAACTATTTTACAATTTTACATTACATAATCGTTACAAAATAATAAAAGCAAATATGGGTTGTTCGGTACAAGGTCACAGTCAAGGATCGTGACAATAGTTTTCTGGCCAACAAAAAAACAATCTATAAAATCACCCCAAGAGAAACTAAACTTAGCTTCTCATCGACACGGAACTCCATTTACAACTTAACATCATTACCCTGATCTAAAACTTGACAACCATTTCTTATTAGCGTGCTCTTGACTTGTCCATGTCTCTATTTTTCAGTGGTAGGTAAACAAAGTTAGTATAAGGGAACTTGAACCTATGAGTCTAGACCTCTTGAACCTTAATAGTGGTTTTAACACTAGATCAAGGCTTCATTGGCATCCATATCTCAAAGCAAACATAAATTTACAAACAACATCAAATAAATTGCTTCACCATTAGATAGAGCAACTAGCATACGACACGAACTAAATGATTCATTCATTCACCAGTCTGGCCAAGATCTAGGATCTATCATTATGGCAAATGCATTAGGGCAGGCCTTTCTTAGGAAGCGCCCTTAACGTCTCCTTTCTTAGCACTGTAGAAAAAAACTAATAAAACAAAAACATTGATTTTACTTAACATTACCTCATCATTGCCGAGAAGTGATGATCCATTTTGTGATGATTTCAAAATATCCACACACAATCTCTGGATGTCAAACTTCTCAATCTCATCAATGAATGGTTTCTGCATTGATTAAACCAAACACAACCCAGTTGCACAATCCAATTTTCATTCCATAGAAACCCAAACTCGATTAAATCCAGATTAAAATTTAAACTTTCATTTCAATTTTGGCTTGATATTTTCTTCATTAAACACAGTAGAAACGCAAGTAAAACAAGGGAACAATTAATCCAACAAATCGCATTCACTTACCAAACACAACCAAGTTAAGAAATCCTTCCAATTTTAACACAATAGAAACCCAAATTACTATTTGTTCAACCCCACATTAAAATCTAACTGGGCATTTGGTATGATTTTCTATTTGCAACTTTTTTTTCTTGAAAAACTAAAGCCACGTTTTGGGAATGGATTTGTCAACTTTCTGGTCTTTCGTTTTCATTTTTTTAAGATTTGAGTTAAAAATGAAAACAAAAAAACAAAGATAAGAAAAAATAATTTTTAAAACCTAGTTTCTATAAAACCAAAAACTAACAATAGGAAATCATACCAAAGAAGCTCTAAACTTCCATTTCAACAATTTCTGAGATTCTCTTTGTTGGGCGTACTAGAAATGCAAGGAGACAACTAAACCAACAAAATGGGTTCACTTACAAGGCCAAAGGGACCTCTAGAATGTCATCATTAAAACAAACACAACCCAATTGAGCAATCCACTTTTCACACAATACAAACCCAAATTACTATTAATCCAGACCTACGTTAAAATCTAGGGTAATGAAATTGTCGTTATCAACTTTATGAAAATTTGTTGCTATTATCGCCATTACAATAACATTTTTTTCACTGACAAGGACAAAGCCCTAAACTTTTTTTCATTGGAAGTGCCAGAAAGGCAAGCAAAATAAGGGTGAACTTACAGGGTCAAAGGGGGGGCCTCTACAAAGAGCAGAAATTAGAGCTTGCTTTCTGTGTTCAGCCATCTCCTTCTTTGTTCAGTGAGAGCAGAAACCGAGAGGGGGGGGTTGCCGGTATGCAGTGGCTCCGCCTGGCGGCTTCACTTTGTGTTGGGGCTTGCTTTATGGGTCGGATCTGTTTGGCAATTAAGAGAGATGATTGAATAAATGGGTAACGGAAAAAAAAAAATTATAGTTAAAATAAAAGTAAATTTTTTTAAATTTTTTTAAAAAAAATTAACCTATACTCCCTTTATCCTTCAAATTGGAGTTAAAGATTTACCCCTATTACCCTCCTTTATCCTTAAAAAAATTGTTAAACATTCGATGAACTATTTGTGTTCGAAATGGATTAGGGCTCATTCGTGTTCATTATGAGGGCTCGATAATTTATCAAGCTGAGTTCGAACAGGCTCGATAAGTTTAACAAGCCGAGTTTGAACAGGGGTGCTCGGCTCGTTAACATTCGCAAACAGTTTGATAAGAACTCGTCAAAAGGCTCGATATGTGCTCACTAAAAGCATGTTAATGACTCATTAAGAGCTCGCTAATAATTGGTATTGGATCAAAAATGACTCCATAATAGCTCGATAGTAACTTAAAAGCTCGGTAGCAAACTCAACTCGATAGCGAGCTCGGCTCAGTTTTAAGCTTGATTAGGCTCGGTAATATGCTCAACTTGACTCGATAACGAGCTTAACTCAACTCGATAAGCCTAACGAGCCGAATCGAACTGAGTATCGGACACACCAAAATCTTATATAACCAAGTTTGAACAAGGATTTAAAATGCTCGATGAGAACTCGGCTCGAACTCAGGCTTGATAAGCCTTATCGAGCTCAAGTTTGAACAGGGGATGCTCGGCTCGACTTGGCTCATTTATGTAAAAATTAACTCCCATTACCTTGACTGTCGTTACCTCTTCTTATCTCATTGCCAAACAGGGAGTTAAGGTTGGGGCCTTTCAAAAACAGCCTCCTAATAGCAACCCTAAAGATAATATTTTGTACATTTCACACTTCCTAAACCCTAAGAAGAAGAGGCCAGGAAAGGCAAGGGACTCTTTCCTTTGACCAATGTGGTCTTTATACATAAAAAAGTTCTTTATGGCATGATATGATCGCCTAGTCGTTGGCGAGAACTTTTTAAAACACTGGGTTTATTGTTGTTGTATCTATTGTTTATGTTACATCCCTTCATTTTTTAAGCGTGAAATAATTTTAGACAAACTTTTACTCAATATAAAAGACTTTTGTATCTTTAACTAAATATACTTTAGGTAAATTACATAATAATAACATGAGGTTCAATGTATTAATTTTCAAGTTTACAAATTTTTTAAAATAATATTTTAATCTAAAAGTTTCTTGTGTTTAACAAATTAATTCAAACAATAGTAACATCTACCTGCAAAAAGCTGCCACCGTTCAAAAAGCTGGGACACCACCACCTAAAGTCCCCTACACCGCCATCACTGTCTCTTCCACCGCTACCAACGTCCCTTCCACTGCCTCCACCACCACCACCAACGCTACCTCCACCACCGCCAACATCCAGATCCCAACCAACCTCAACCACCAGATTTCCTCCTCGGCGCTTCACCTCATCCGCCACCATCACCTCCTCCACCACCCTCTCCTCTCCTCCTCGTCTCCCCCACCACCATCACCTACCTACTCACCCACCACCATCTCCTCCCCTCCTTGTCTCCCCTATCACCACCATCCAAATCCCACCCACCCTCAACCACCAGATCTCCTCCTTGACGCTTCGTCTCCTCCACCTCCACCTCTAGCTACCTGTCATTAGCCACCAGATTCCCCCAACGTTGCTGCCACCACCACAGTACCACGGCTCCGTCACTAAATTTCCTCCTCTACCGCTGACCTAACCCAACACCTATCCCCTTTGGGTGTTTAAAATGTCAACATCCGGCAACGCAATATCCATCTTCATCGATGACCTACCGAAAAGAACGATAAAGTCATGGCTCAAAGCTGTTTTTCGAGAATTCGACTCAATACACAATACTTTTGTTCCTGTGAAGAAAAGGATAAGGTCTAAATTTTCTTATGACTTTGTTAGGTTTCGTGGTTTGAAAGAAGCTGCAAGGGCAATTGCAACCATGAATGGAAGATCGGTGGTGGCTGTCAAGCTTAGAGTTGAATGGGCTAACTCGTGCAGAAGGTTTACTTCTTCATCTTTTTGGCGCCAACCTCACTCAGGGGTTCACCGATACCCTAGTGCTATAGGAGCCAATCACAATCAGGCTGATGAACCCCTTAGTTGAGTCGGGGGTATGAGAACCTAAACATTCCGAAGATTGTAGTGTTGAGTGCTAACAAGAGTGTGGAGGCCTGGCTCAATAAATCAATAATTGCTCACTTGTCTGAAGAGGATACTCTGGATAATATCCTCACATTTATCATGGAGAATAATCTCCACAGTTTATCCGTTGGAGGGTTAGGCTCCTCCACCTTTATTCTGGTCTACGACTCTACTGACACCTTGGAATCCTACCTCAATCCGCGCAAGGAGATTCTACTAGGTAGATTCAAAGAGGTGTATAAATACTCAAGCGAGACCCTTGGCTCTCTTAACAAAAGAGTGTGGATTGAGATCCATGGATTGCCTGTCCATTGCTGGTTTAAGGAATGTTTTACTGACCTCACTAAGATGTGGGGGAAGGTCATCATAGTGGATTCCAAGACTTCAGCTATGAGATGCGTTGATGTAGCAGGGGTTCTTATTGACACTTGCTCCCCAACACTTATTCATCAGATGGTCAAAGTTCAATTCAGTGGGGGATCTCGTACGATTCTGGTCAAAGAGGGTAATTCAAAGGTGATCCCAGACTCCTCACCCAAAGTCACTGCTTCGCGATATCGGCCAGATTAGCAAGGGAGCAGGCCTCATTTTCAACGCATACACATCGAGACAGAGCCTGCACCACTTTGGTACGGTATACCTCTCAGGTTCATTCTTCTCCCGTGCAGACGACAGCTGCCATGGGTGTTTGTGAGTACTATGAAACCCCCTGTTCAAGGTTGGTGAATGAGGGCGTGAGTTTTGTAGGGCAAACTTTGGGCCAGATTGCTATTCATGTCAATGGTCAGTGTATCAGGAGATGGGCCTTGGATTGCCATTGCCCACGTGCATCTCTTCTCCCCATCTTCCCCCAGCCTGTTGCTCAACTACCAACCTAGGAAATTCAAGTAAACCAACACCTTCCTCTCCCCCTTTCGTGGATCGAGAATGATATAGCCGAAACAATTCAGCCTCATGCTCAGACATCATCTCATGAGGATGAAGCCCGAGACACCGTAAGTGATAATGACTCAGGGTCCTTTGGGCCTGAGTTTCCGCCGAGCTTTGAGCCCCCCACCTTGGCAAGACCCTCATACATAGAGGAGAGTATGCCCAAGAATTTTCGAGTGCCTGTGCCATTTATGGAAGAGTCTAGCATAGTTGGGCACAGAAGGGAAAAAATGTTGATGGGACGTCAGATCCATAAGTCGGGTGCGACAAAAAGGGGTAGGAGAGCGTTGGAGCGAAAGATGAAAGAGCAAGCCAAGAGGGAGCTCTAAGATTTCCTAAAAGATATGTCACTTGAGAATAGTGCGAAGAGATCCGTGAAGGCCTCTGGCAAGCAAGAAAAGAGGAATATGGTGAAAAGTAGTGACAGCGTTAAAGATGCCGGTGAGATCCTTGCCGCGGAGCACATGTTGGAGATGGGAAAAAGATTAGGGCTGAATTTTGACGGTTATGATCTGCTTACATTGAGTGCCTTCCTTCGCTAGATTTCTGGCTTGACTGTGCTACTTTCTTGTCTTCTAGTTTGTCCTGTTTTAGTGTCTTCCCTGGTGGTACTTCAGGCTCATTATGTTTTGCCTGTGCTTGCTTGTCTTCCTATTTGTATAGTTTTGTTGCGGGTTGACTCAGGGCTCGCTTGTTCGAGTTGCCTACTTTATACAGCGACTAAAGGAACATACCCAATGCTTCAAGGGCTCCCGCCTACGCAGGGTCGGGGGGGGGGGGGGGGGCGCGGATGTGCGCAGTCTTTCCCCTTCAGGATATTAACCTGAAGAGAGACTGTTTCCCAGTGCCCCCAACCTGAGGGTAAGGACTTCCCAGGAGGTCACCCATCTTGGTACTGCTCTCGCCCAAGCACGCTTAACTTCAGAGTTCTAATGGGAT
Source organism: Simmondsia chinensis (assembly GCA_018398585.1). NCBI lineage: Eukaryota > Viridiplantae > Streptophyta > Magnoliopsida > Caryophyllales > Simmondsiaceae > Simmondsia > Simmondsia chinensis. The sequence continues at coordinate 32,169,156 of JAGTTD010000008.1, read as the reverse complement.
CCGGTGACGGCGTGTTGGTGCCCTCTTTGGCAGTATTACAATATTGAGGTTCATGTCTGGAGTGAGAAGAATAATGAGAAGATGGTGGTTTATCAATAAATAATAGCAAGTTTTACACCCTTTCATACTATTATTTGAATTATTTTATTTAATACATGTATTTTTTACTAAAAAATTATTACACAAAATTTGAAGAGCAAAATATTAATACATCAAACCTCATGGTACTAATACGTAAGATACAATACATTTCACTCACAAATTGATTTTGATGTGTGTTAAAACCATGTACACTTGCAGGCATATGAGTTTTCTAGCTAGTCACAGGTATACAGGTTCGTACCCACAAGAAATTGGTATTTAGGAAAATTTTAACTTTATTTTCTAGTGAATGTTAATCGTACTTGGCTTTAGATTTGTAAAATTGAGCTAAACTAAGCATAGAGCAAGTCAATTAAAATAATAATCAATCATTCAAATAGTTTAGAGTATGACTTCAAGTTAGCCAATCTCAAACTCAAGTACTATATGATTTATATCACTTATTAAGAAGATGACTTAAACGATTTAGGCTACAAGCTCTAAACTTGAATTAATATTCAATTAGAATGTAGGATAATGAATTAGTCTAGTGGCATATCTCATCTAACGATTATAGGTGCTGAACAAGTCATCTCAGTAGTACTAACAAATTTCTCTATAACTCCTAATTCAATATTAATTAAATTGTAAGATGCCCACACGGGGTTGAGTATGATTACAACACACAATCACTCATGAAAACTCAGTTACATGAGGGTCTGGGCTATTAGCGCAAGAAAACAAGCGAATTAATTAGAACAAAAAACATAGCTACGAACATATAAAAGAAATTCTAAATGTCCACAAGGGTGCCAAAAACACTTGACAAATGTCATCAACAAACAAATCATAAAACCAGGTAATACGCATTGCCTAATCCTAACCCGATTTGATCCTTTCACGCACATAGTCGAGGTTCATATACTAGTTCCCAAAGATTGCTTACTCTACAAGTTTTTTGTTGTTTTTTGGGCTTGCTGTAATCCAAAATGTTTATATCTTATCAATACAAATCAAGATGCACATATAATTGCCCAAAACAACATTGTCAATAAGGGTAAAAGATGCATAAAAACAAGACATTTGGTACCCTTGAACACATTGAAAGTAGTAAAAGAACTCATTGCATGTGTGGTTACATCAATAATTGGTGACATGCATCATGGTAGAAATCTGAGTATGGAACCAAAAATAGAGAATAACGCGCAACACTACTAAGGGACTGGCTCTAGCTCAATGGTTTATCCATGTCTCAATTAGTAGCTTCAACTAAGAAAAAGTTATGATTTTTGAAGGAATTGTCAATATAAACAAATCACCCATAAAGACGCTAGAACCTTAAATCTCAATTTTTTTTTCTTTACTATTTTGGAAAATAGTTCACTTCATTCACTTTTTTCGTTTATTTTTTTTAGTAACTTTTTGTTAAATTTCCACCGGGCCTTTAGGCCCGACCCACGGAGTTTGCACACAAGATCCACATATAAGCCCAAATGGGGTTCCATCCTAAAATTAATTGACAATAAATGGAGTAACCCACTAGGTTTATAAGGAGATCTCTTGCTTCTCTCATCTCCAATATCGGATTCTACAAGACTCACATGTGGAGTCCTCAACACTCCCCCTCACATGTGAGTCTACGGCAAACGCACCCCTCGCCTTCTCCGATCCAACTGGATCCAACAGACTGGAGAGGCCCTCGACTCACCAAACACAAATGCATCCCTCTTCATGAGGACACGGTGCGACAAACAAAAAATCGGGATTATCAACCTGCTTTGATACCATGTTAAATTTTCATCGGGCCTTTAGGCCCGACCCACGGAGTTGGCACACAAAATCCACATATAAGCCCAAGTGGGGTTTCATCCTAAAACCAATTGGCAATAGGTGGAGTAACCTACTAGGTTTATAAAGTGATCTCTTGTTTTTCTCATCTTCAATATGAGATTCTACATGACTCACTGTTAGAATGAATATATTGTATTATAGATATAACATATTGTATAGGTTAAATATGGCTAGAATATATTGTATAGGATCAATATGTATACATTTTCATATATTGTAAACATATGCATCCATTATAAATACGAGAGGGGGCCACTTCATTTGGTGTGTCCAATTTTAAACTTTCATGGTATCAGAGCCACTAAAACCTTAAAACACACTCTCTCTCTCTCGAAGGCAAACTCTAGCCACTCTTTTCTTCTTCCTCTTCAAAAAAAAAAAAAAAAGAACCTAAATTAAAATTAAAACCGTAGCCCAGCGCGTCGCTGCCGCACACCAGCCATGTTCTCTCTCACGTGTCGCCGCCCCTCTTTTGGCTAACCCTAGCCAAGTTTCATTTCTTCTTGTGTTTTACACTCAACCCGTAGCAACATCGTCAACCATATTAAAAAAAAAAAGAGTTGGTTTTTGCTGCTGCTTGTGCTTGCTCCGATGATTGATTTTGCTTCACACCCTGGACTGCCTTTCTTTGGTGCTCCTATATATGATAAGAATATGTTGTCCACTCCATACTTTCATCATGCAAATAATACTTATGCTACTGGTTCTAAGTTTATTTAGGGTTTGCATCTCCCCAACACATTTTTCAATATTTTACTGCTCATTCTACTCCTATAATTGATTTTCTCTGGATAATAGAGAGTGGTGCATCATCCCATATGACTAATGGCCCTAGTTTGCTAATGTCTCTTAGTCCTTATCATGGCTGTGATAAAATATTGGTTGGCAATGGTGCCTCTTTATCGATTACTAGGATTGGATCTAGTTTTCTTAGTACACTTGTTGGTTATTTACATTTGCATAATGTCCTTTATGTCCCTTGTCTTCCACCAATTTAATATATGTTCGCTAATTCTGTAAAGATAATTGTTGCCTTTTAGAATTTGACTCGGGTGGTTTTTCCATTAAAAATGCCAAAACGATGTCCCTTATAACCTCCTTTCTCCATTCCTAAGTCATCCTCTATGCATGTTCCATTAGTTACTTCTCAAATTATGCAGTCTCTTTGGCATTGTCGACTTGGTCATCTTGCGCAACCGGTCATATCCTCATTAGTCAAACACAAATTTATTTCCTGTTCAGGTTCTACCTTAAAGTCCAGTCTTTGTCATGCTTATCAATTAGGCAGGCATAGTCTTTTACCTTTTCAAAAGTTTATTTCCTTTACTTCTCGTCCTTTTGATATCGTTCATTCTGATGTATGGACATCACCTGCTATTAGCTTCAATGGTTATAAGTATTATTTGCTATTTTTGGATGACTATTCTCATTTTTTGTGGATTTACCCGATGCATGCTAAATTTGAGGTGTTTGATTTATTTGTTCAATTTCGAAATCTTGTGCTTAACCAATTTGAGGTGGAGGTCAAAAAATTTCAGTGTGATAATAGCACTGAATACATTAACCAAAATTTTAATAAGTTGTTTGCTGAACGGGGCATTCTTAGTTGAATTTCATGTCCACATACGTCCCAACAAAATGGGAAAGCTGAACGAATGCATAAAACTGTTGGAAATATGATGCGTGCTTTGTTGTTTCAAGCTTGTATACCTTTAGAGTATTGGGTGGAGGCTGTTCTTGCCGCTACACATATAGTAAATCTTTTGCCCTTTACCCCTAACAAGAAAAAAATACCCTTTCAACGTCTTTACAAGAAAAAGGCTTCATATGATCATCTCAAGGTTTTTGGTTGTGTTTGTTGCCCCAAATTAAGTGCTACTATGCTGCATAAACTAGCACCACGATCCTCATTATGTGTCTTTCTGGGGCATCCGCCAAACCATAAGGGCTACAAGTGTTTGAATATCATGATTAACAAAATTGTTATCTTGAGACATGTTGTTTTTGATAAAACAAATTTTCCTCTAGCCCGATTGGGGGCCCGCTTCGCAGCACACTATGCATCGTCTTCACCAAGTGTTCAAATCACCTCTTAATGCATCACCGTTCTATAGCATCTTGCCCCTACCTCCTGCGCCCTTCCCTCCCAGGGCTCCCTCTTCTCGTATGTTGCATTCCTCCGACACTTGCTCATCGAGCCCGATGCCTCCACTGCAGCAACCGCCACCGCTGCAGCCATTATCATCACCACCCGTGCCGCCCCGCCTCTTCTCAGTCAGTTCAACCAATGGTTACTCAATCTAAGGCTGGTACCATTAAACCTCTTTTCAAACCTCTATGGTTGCTCTTGCTGCTGTACCCGACATTTCTTATTCCTCCAAGTAAGCACTTAATGATTATAATTAGAAAAATGCCATGCTTGATAGATATAACGCACTTTAGTGTAATCACACTGGACACTTGTTCCAAAACCCAGTATTGCTAATGTTGTTGGCTCCAAATGGGTTTTTTGGGTCAAACAAACTTTCACAAGTCAAATTGAGCACTATAAGGCACGCTTAGTCGCTCAGGGTTATACACAATGGTACTATATTGATTATGATGAGACCTTTAGTCCTGTTGTTAAACCTGCCACTGTTCGCACTGTCCTTACCATCACCATGTCACAAAAATGGTTCATTCATCAGCTTGATGTCAAAAATACTTTTTTAAATGGCACATTACATGAAGAACTGTATATGAAGCAACCATCGGGTTTTGTGGATTTTAATTTTCCCGATTATGTTTGCAAGCTTAACCAATCGTTGTATGGACTGACGCAAGCACATCGTACATGGTACAATTATTTTGCTTCCTTTCTTCATCGCCTTGGTTTTCACAGTAGCAAATCTAATTCTTTCATGTTTACTCTACGCTGTGGGACTGATATGGCTATTTTGCTGCTTTATGTGGATGATATTGTTCTTACTACTTCTCCCCGGAAACAGTTTCCTTTCCTGACGGAAGGGGTAAGGCTGCGTACATCACCCTCCCCAGACCCTACGTTCTGAGGGAGCCGCAAGGCACTGGGACTGTTGTTATATTGTTCTTACTACTTCATTTAATGCCTTTCTTCAGACTTTATTACAGTCTCTTCAGTGTGAGTTTGATATGATAGATTTGGGACGCCTTAACTACTTTCTTGGAATCTCTGTTTCTCACCTTCCTGACAGTTTATTCTTATCTCAGTCCAAGTATGTTCATGATTTGCTTGAAAAGACTAACATGTTAGCCGGCAAACCAGTAGCTACTTCCACAGATTCCAATTCTAAGCTCTCTGCTTCTGATGGCGAGCCTATGACCGATGTCACATTGTATCGGTCTATTGTCGGTGCATTACAGTATCTAACCTTTACTCGCCCTGATATTTCTTATGCAGTGCAACAAGTGTGTCTGTTTATGCATGCTCCTCATCTTCCTCACTGGACTGCTGTCAAACGTATTCTTCGCTATATTCGTGGCACTATGGACTATGGCCTTGTTATCTCTCCTGGTACTCTTGATCAGCTTGTGGCTTACTCTTATGCCAATTGGGCCGGTTGTCCTGACACCTGTCATTCCACCTTCGGATTCTGTATGTTTTTTGGTGGTAACATTGTTTCCTGGTCCTCCAAACGACAACCCACCATCTCTCGCTCTAGTACTGAAGCAAAATATCATGTCATTGCTAATGCCGTTTCGGAGTGTTGTTGGTTGCGCTCTCTCCTTGGTGAGCTAGGCATCACCATTTCCAAAGCAACCTTGGTCTACTGTGACAATGTTTTTGCAACCTATCTCTCCACCAATCCCATTCAGCATATTCGGACTAAACACATCGAGATTGATATTCATTTTGTGCATGAAAGAGTTCACATGGGTCTTGTCTGTGTTCTTCATGTGCCCTCTTCACAACAACTTGCTAATATTTTTACTAAGAGCCTTCCTCGCCAGTTATTTTTATTTTACAAACACAATCTTTGCATTCGATTATCTCCTGCTACGATTGAGGGGGATGTTAAAATGAATATATTGTATTATAGATAGAATATATTGTATAGGTTAATTATGGCTAGAATATATTGTATAGGATCAATATGTATATGTTTCCATTTATTGTAACCATCTGCATCCATTATAAATACGAGAGGGGGCCACCTTATTTGGTGTGTCCAATTTCAAACTTTCACTTTTGAATAGGCATTGGCTTTATAAGATTCATGTTGTGGGCTTTCATCCGGTGGCTAATGGTCACCCAAGTGACAAGTACATACCTCATGGAGTGACAAGCACCCTACGGACCCAAACACCCGAGTCAAGGAAATTCGCAACATAAGCTTTCAATGGCACATACCTTAAATAAATCTGACAACTAAAGTTGGTATTGGTGCTAAATAAGACATATCAAGCTCATTCCCCTTTCAGCTTTCCCTGTGGCTCATGCTGTGAGCTTTCAAAACGGTACCCTTAAATCCAATTGGCTCAAGGTATAGGGTGCTTAAACACCCTTACGTACCTACTTACTCAAGACATAGGGCTTCGAGAACAAGCTAGCCACTGGTACTTGCCTAGTTATAATAACAACCAAATATAATACCTCTATTCCTTTAAAATATGTCATCAAAAGAATTTTTAAAAAATTAGACTTGTTTTCTATAGTCGACTCTGGAAAAAGCATTATATTTATTCATTACTTTAGAGAAGTGAACATGATTGCTGATTGGGTGGCAATATTTGTACATCAAATTTCTTAAGTGATTCAATGGTCTTTGGTGCCTGGTTAGAACCTACACGCCATTATTTATGTCGATGCATTAGACATAACCTTTTCTTTAGGAGGCATGCTTAGTACTCTCTCCTTATTGCTGTAAGACAATATATATTTATTTGTATTTTGTTAAAGGTAAATTACATATTAGTATATTTTGAAATAATATTTTAGTACAAAATTACATGTATTTAATAAGTAGTCCAAATCGCGGTATGCAAGAGTGTAAAATAGGCCTCTCATCAGATCTTGCTTCATTATCAATGTCAAACATAGTGGTTCTTCTGAGGAATGAGAGAAATAATGAAGGATGGTGGGTTTATAACAAATAATGACAAGTTTTATGCTCTTCAGACTATCATTTGGATTATTTTATACCGTGTAATCAACTCTTTATTAATTTCATATTACCAACAATGCTAAAATGCGGTGTTAAAGCTAGGGGGTGTAAATAAGCTGAGTTGAACCAAGCACCCTCTTGTTCAAACTCAAGCTCGAGTTTGAGCTAAGCTCTTATTAAGCTTTTGAAGTTTTGTTTGAGCTCTGTTCGACAATATTTTATAGTATTCGACATATGGCTTGGCTCGGCTTGGCTCTAATCAAGCTAAATTAAACCTAACTCGTTAACTAGAAATCGAGCTGAGCTTGTTATCGATTCGAGCTTCTTATCGAGCTGAGTTATTTGAGTTACTATTTTGCTATTATTAAAACTATTTTCGAGTCAATATTAACTATTAACTTGCCTTTAACGAACAATTATCAAACTGTTCGCAAATATTGATGAGCTGAAAACACTTCCACTAGAAGTTGCGCATTAAACTTATTGAGTTGATTCGATAAACTATTGAACCTTAATAACGAATAAGATCGAGCTACAATCAATTTTGAATACAAGTAGTTGTTTACACCCTGCTGTATCTCACCGTTTTGTCTTCCTCCTCTCTCTCTTCTTTTACAGGAAACAATTATTCTTCTGACATCATGGACTCTGCATAATGATGTAACCCTTTCTACTTCACTTCACGCCTTCAATCATCCCTCCCCACCACTTTCATTTCCTCCCGTAATGCGCTCCCCTTTTCTTTTCTTGTCGTTCCTTCTATTTTTCACCTTCTGTCTCTTCTTTCCCCCTTTTTCTTTCATAAACACTAATTTCCTCTCAATTCCCTGATCATTTTCATCCTAATTTTATACAATCTCATACTCAAAATCCGATTTTGCACCCTCCCATGTTGCAGAAATGGACATTGAAGCGTAATCTGTTGAATTTAACGCTGGCCCAGATTGTTTTTTGGGAAATTTTGCTCAATTCACGGTTCAAATTAGAATCTTGGTGGTTTTGATCAATTGGAAGTGGCTTGTGGACCATAAGCCCTAGTTTTGTTATCTACCCACAATTTGATTTCTGTTACTTCTGCTCAAATTGATGCTCAAGATCAAAATTTTGCTCAATTCAGTTGAAATTAGAATCTTCGGGGCTTTGATCAATTAGAAGTGGCTCGGGGACTATAAACCCTAGTTTTCTTATTGACCCTCAATTGATTTCTGTTACTTTTGATCAAATTGATGCTCAAGATCAAAATTTGCTCAAATTCAGAGTTGAAGTTAGGATTTTCGCGGTGTTGATCAATTAGAAACGGCTTGTGACCATAAACCCTAGTTTTCTTATTGACCCACAATTTGATTTCTGTTACTTGTGTTCAAATTGATGCTCAAGATCAAAGTTTTGCTCAAATTCACAGTTGAAATTAGGATCTTCAGGGTGCTGATCAATTAGAAATCCATAAGCCCTAGTTTTCTTATCTACCCACAATTCCTTTCTGTAACTTCTGCTCAAATTGATACTCAAGATCAGAATTAAGAGTTTCCCTGAGGAAAAAAATGTCATCACAAGACACGGGTATGGTGCCCACGCAAAGACTAGACGGCAGCTTAAACCCTCAGTTACTATTCCAAGAAGAGACTCCATCCCTCCAGTTTGGGTGCTCGGGCCCACGGACCCGGGTCCCTGACCCAGGTCCGAAGACCCGGGGGCTAGGTGGGCTCATTGAGGATAAGCCTTTCTTTGCGCCGCCACTGCGGCGAGTGGCTGCGGAGTTCCGGCGGGCGGTGTACGTGCAGCCGGTGGTGGAACGGCAGCCCCCGCCACAAAGCCGGAACTGGGGTTCCAGAGGGGGTGTGGAGAGCCCGAGCAGCGGGGAGGATGATGAGGAAGAAGAGCAGGAGGAGGAGGAGGAGGAGGATGTTGATGAGGATGGGGAGTTGGAGGAGATGGTTGGCGTTCACTGTAGCAGTGGCCGTGGTGGCGGTGATAAGAATAATAGTAGTAGTGGTGGTAGTAGTAGTCAAAATGGGGAGAAAAATGGGAATGAAAACTCAGTAAACCATGGTCCATTTGGTATGCACCTCTCTTTGTGCACTGTGATCAGTATTTAGTAGTAGTTATTTGACATATGTCAACTGATATTGCATTGAACGTGATAAATCTGTGTTTAGAAGCATGTTTTTGAGGTATTTTGACGGGTAGTACTCCGATTATCATGCAGTAGTTAGCTTAATTTCTGTAAGGATTTGCATTGGCAGCTTGTTTTTGAGAGGCAGCATTATGGGACGTGGCAAATTTGCTTTTAACAGTGTATTATATGAGGAATTTGGATATGAGTACATGGAATTTGCCAATTGATACAGCAAATGGCTCAACCCGAGAGCTGTTAGGTTTGATGTAACGAATAGGTTACCCAACCCCCAAGCATGAGATCTTGGGTTCGAAGCTCATATCCCCATCTCCATGATGTTGGTGTCCCTTATTAGGGTAATATTGTAACTCCTTACCTTCTTAAAAAAAGCCCAACCTATATGGTAGTATGTCTTTAGGAGCACTTATTCGGATGTGTTCTATTGTGTGGACCATGAACCTATTTTCAGTCTAATGCATTGTTGAAATCTTAGTGTTGCATTTGAGTTCTATTTTTAATATAGAATTTTTGAAGTTGGATTTACATTTTGGCTACTGTTATTATCAGGACAAAAATTATTATTGCCAGAGTAATGATGTGACTTGTAGTGAATGATAGCCTCAAGATTTCACAAAGTTGATCTAGCATTAACAATTTGCCCTGACACTAACATTTCCCTACATCTTTTTTCAATAGACGACTTTGTGCTGCTAGAAATACACTTTTGGTCAATTAAATGTACTTTGCTTGTTTGAAATCATCGCAGGATTGTCAGGTAGGCAAATGCTTGTAAAGGATGAAGCCATTGCACACCCAGGGGCTGATTCTAACAGAGCAAGTACGAGTGAGAATGGTCAGCAAGGACGAGCAGGCCACTTTCCGAATCTAGTTACAGTTGCAGAACGTGTTGGTGACATGTACTACTCGCAGTTACTGCAGGGCCAAGAAGGATCAGGCCAAGGGCACCGGGATGTTGCTGGAGACAATGGATGTGGGTTTAGTGGAAGAAAAGATGGTTCAACTTCTAGTGATCCTGTAGAATCATTAAGAGCAATATTTTCTGATCCTATTACGTAAGTGTTGAAGTTTTATGACATTAGCTCTTGTTTGTATGAGGACAGGATGATTCCATGTACTTCTTGGAGTTATAGGTGATGGTTGCTGACTGAAAAGAGTCTCTTTGAAGGATTTAGGCATGTTTGATCTAGCAAGCCAAATTTTTGGTTTGCTCGTGGTTATAGTGTCATGGATGTGGGATATCGTGGATTTTCATGACACGTTGCAAGGATCTCATAACTTAACGGTCAACTCTAAATCCATTAGATTAGGTTTTATAATGGCCTTTTATTTAGGAGGCAGCAATAAGTGGTAGGTGAGCTCATGTAGTTTTATCCATAGATTCATGTCTGTGACAAGCTATGGATGTTTAGTTCACTTTTACTCCTAGTTTTGTGTCTATCGGGTTTCGGGCGAACTATCTCCATCAGACGCGCATTGGGTCTATCTTGCTTCAAGTTGTCATTGTTAGGCTTGAGTTCTTACCTGAATGGTTCATCCATATGGGCATGGTTTATATTTGCCGCCCCAAATTGCACTTTGGTGAGGGATGGTGAGCTTCCTTCTAGACCCAATGGGGTGAAGGTACTCAATGACATAGAATCAAATAAAAGTCATTACAGTGTTAAAAAAAAAAAAAAAAAAAAAGGCAATTACATTACATAGCGGCTGTAATTTTACTTGTTGAGCATACTTGTAAACTTTTTTACATGTTGAAAACTATTAAAGGAGGCATTCAAACTAATGATCGTATAGCTTCTTGATCAAATTTCTCATACATAGCCTAAAGTCACCTTATATTCTCTTGAAAAACTCAATGACGCCGTCGTGATATACATAACATCCATGATACCAAGCTTTTGCCACATGGACGTGGCCATGGGGAAATATTTTCATACCCAAATCTTGCTTTGGTAATGGAGATGGTGCACTTTCTTATAAAAAGCTCGGGGCCATGGTACCATACTTTGTTGGCCTCGGGTTTCTTATTTCCCTGAAATATGATTCCATATTTCCAGGTTAAGATGAGTTTTATCTTCTCCTTCCTTGCTAGTATTTGAGCAGGATATAGGATTGCACGATTATTCCCCCTCAGATCTTTTTTCTTGCGAATCAGGATAAAGAAGGATGAGTTATTAAAAAGGGGATGCTGTGATATTATCTTTTGCATTTATCTAAAAGATTCACTTGAACTCTTTTTCAGTTGTTCATTCTTATATTGGTGTTGCATATGTTCTTTATTGAATATTAATGTCAAAATTGGGGCGTACAGCGGAGCTCTTATGGATGACGCTGTGATATTAAGTTGTGGACACTCGTTTGGAGCTGGTGGCATGCAGCATGTCATTAAAATGGTGAGTTCTGCAAACTTTACCTAATATCAATGACAACTTAGCATCAACAAAGTATGAGAATGATGTGGTATTTTTGCACTTAAAGTAAAAAGTGATGCACTGGTGATACTATTCAAATCGACGAGCTCGAGATCAGCATAAACGTGATATGTTTGTCACTCATGCATATTAGGCTGTACTGTAGCTTTGTTGGTTTGAAGATTTTAATAAATATTCATCCCAAGCCATGTTGACGGAGATCAAGGAGGAAGGATCAAGATCTAGATTTTAGGATATTTATTTTTGATTTGAATTGTCGTAAATTCTATCTAGTGGAGTATATTTTTAGCTAGAATTGGTTTAGGAATAGGATTTTACTTTTAGTGGGTTATTTTATTATTATTAGCTTAAAAATTTCTAATTTATTAGGACTCTAGTTTTATATTTCTATAAATATTGATGTAACAAAATCTAAAGCAGATCATTAGACTAGTGATGCAAATAAGTTATTTTTATTTCTCAAGCATACGAATGCTTAGAGCTAAGTAATAAGGATACTTAATTGGTTGAGCACAAGGCTATTCAACCATCCTCCTAGGCACAGGGATGTCGAGGAACCCCCTCGGTTAGCCTCAGGGTTGCTTAATCTCTATCATATGTAATGCAGCTTTCTTTTCTTGGTCCAATGGGTAGCCCATCAAATCACCCAATGGTTTGGCAATTGTGCTGTATTCTTTAAATGGAATATAGGAATGAGTGACCGTACAATAATTAACTTTTAATCTCCTTTGGTAGTTTTTGGCATTAAGTACATTTATAAATTTGTTTTAGTAAAGAAACACGCAATATATGTGCATTATGGAGGTTGTTACTATAATATCATTATGTAATGGTCAATTGCGTAATGGCTCGCACAGAATCCTTTATTAACGGCCTATATTTGATACCATGGGTTAACCCCATATCTGAACCACCAATAAATAGTTACTTTTTAACTCTCCATTATTGCTGAAGTATCCATATCAAAGAAACGATACTTAACATTGGTATGACATTTAGACACTTCGAACTAAACTGAAAAGATAAAAAATCTTAAAAAAAAGTCGAGTCTAATCTCTTGAGAAACACCAGTGCCCAATTCTTATACTAGTTTCGTTAATAGAGATGCCCCTCAGCCTTAGGGTTGCATCTAGATAGCTGTCTGGAGACTAGAATCTCCACGTGTTTTGGGAGGGCGATGGGGCGGTTGACAGGGTTGTTGCAGTAGGGGAATTCCAAACACAGAAATGGACGCTTCTGTGAGAATCTTAGTTAGGAACTCTATGGTGTGGTTTGTGCTGTAGCACTTAGGCGGCCTATCTGTAGATTGGGCCTTTGCGTTCTCCTTCATATAATGGCTTCTTGTGCACCTTGCCCATCAATTTATGTGAACATGATGTTGATATAGAAAAAGCAACGTTCCCAGAGCTCTAAGGACTTCCGCCTAAGCAGGGTCCCCCGGGGCGGGAGAAGGGGGGGGGGGGGGGTTGGATGTACGCAGCCTTTCCCCTTCAGGGTAGCATCCTGAAGGGAGGTTGTTTCCGAGAACCCCCAACCTGAGGGGTGCAACATGAGGACTTCCCAGGAGGTCACCCATCTTGGTACTACTGTCGCCCAAGCATACTTAACTTCGGAGTTCTAATAAGATCCGGTGCTTGCCTATTGGTACCCTCTTAGGTGAACATGACGTTGATATGATTCTTTCAATTCTTTATCTGTATGTTTTTTTCTCGCTGAGTGTATTACTTCCTCTTTTCTAATACTGATTAGATGTTAGAGTCAGTAATTATTTATTTCTCAGATTATTGACTCCTCTATTTAGTTACAAGTCGTAAATTGACTAGTAAGTTGCAAACTTTTGCAGAGAGCTTGCTATACTTGTTCACATCCCATTTCTGAAGCTTCGGTGTCACCAAATCTCTGTGAGTTCAACACTAATTCCTTTTTTTAAATTGATAGCTACATAATTATCATGCGTTGTGGGCATTTTGTGTTGGAAAATTTGAAATGAGGAGCTTTATTCACAAAATATACTTGCTGATCTTGACATATTTGATCATTAAATCCCAAAAAGAGTTCTCCAAAAGTATTTTTCATTTAAAAAACATATAAAATAGATAATTTTTAAATTACTAAAATAAAATATATAATTTTTCTAGCGTTTTGTCATTTATCTGCTGTATTAGTTCAATTTTGAAATAAAAAGTCTGATTTAGGTCCTTTTCCACCCCATTCTTACCATTTGCTTGCATTAATGAATAACTAAAATAATTTGACGAGAAACGTTTTCTCCAGTATTGGAGAAATTGACTCTCTACAAAAGAGAGGGCCTGTTTGGTCAAGTTGTGAAAAGACTGATTCTTTTAGAAGCACTTAAGGGTACATATTTCTAAACAATTTTTAGTTTTTGCTTCTACTTCTATTTTAAAGGAGAGATTATTTTCCCCTTTTTACTTAAAAGCAGAAAACAACTTTTGCTTCTTTTTAAAAACTTTCACCGAAAAAAAACTTGGATAAATCGGCCCCGAAGTCATTTTCTTTTGCACCCTCTCCTCTCGACCCACCCAAACTTAAAATTTATTTCCTATGCGAGTCCAACTTCATGCAAGGTTATGCAATGGAATTTATTTCTGAAACTCGGTAAAGAAAATTCAAAGAAAGAATAATTATGGTTACATGTAGTTTATTTTTGTCATTAGTTATAGATTTCAAGGTGAAATAATTTTATGAAGGAAAATATCTTCTCTCCATCCGGCCAACCAAAGTACTAGTGGAGCGTTTTATCCTTCAGCCTGTCATTTTCATTGCAGCTCTACGGGCTGCTGTTCAAGCATTTCGTCGTGAGGAAGATCTACAGCCGTATCGATCATCGAAGAGGAGGATGACGTTTGAACAGGTCTCTATTGTATTCCTATTACTTGTTGCAGTGCATCATTGCCATCCGGGCTCTGTTTGGTTCAAAGAAAAATATTTTCCTGATGAATTCAGAAAATATTTTCAATCAAAAATATATTTTTCTTAAAAATTTCAAGTTTGTATGGGATTCACGCTTGGCTAAGTTGAGATTGAATTGACGCATATGATGTGAGATTACCCCCGAACACTTTCTCTCTTCAATGAAGGAAAATGTCTTCCTCCTTTTGTTTTTTACCTGAGTATAGGAAAATATTTTCCATTTTTGTAGATATTGCTATGAAGTCATGCAAAGAAATAATAGAATTGAAATAGAAAAAGTTTTCCTTCAAAGCGATACTATTTTTTATGTGATATTTGAATCGTTTGAGCTGATTGTAAATAGATCTTACACGTTATTACTTGCTTGTACGTAGGAGAAAGGCAACATCGGTGATTCATCTGTTGCAGATACTCCTAGAGGACGTGGCGTGCAGTTTCCTTTCACTGTTTCTGACCGCGTTATCATAAAGGTTCATGTGCATTCGAAATTAGTTTCTTTTCGGTTTTTCTTTTCTTCTGTTTTTGCCGTTGTCAGTCTTAAAAGAGATGTTGAATCGATGCAGGGAAACAAGAGAACACCCCAGCGTTTTGTAGGACAAGAGGCTGTTGTTACGACACAATGCTTGAACGGGTGGTATGTCATTTTTCTGAACTTATTAGGGGTGGGAATTGTGTCGTTTGACTGTGTTGTGTTGTTTCAATAATTTCACTCTATCAAATTCGTATTTGGCTTGGAACCTAACAAAATGAAGCAAACATGTTATTTAACTTAGGGTAATGTTATTGCCAGGCAAAATTGTTATTACTAGAGCAAAATTGTAGTTTTGAAGGCAATTTTGTGGCACTTTTTATTTATTTATTTATTTTTTATCATGGTAAATTCAGGGGAGGGGAGTGCTCTAGTGGGGGCTCGAACCCCGGCGCTCTCACATAGGCGACCGGGAACCACACTTTTTATTTATAAGTCATCTTATTGCTCTGGAAATAATAATTTTTGCCTTGTTAATAACAAATCCCTTAACTTAGTGCTTGTTTGGGATTGCTGTGGAAAAAACTGCTTATTTCAAAAGTACTTTCTGTAAAAGCACTGAAAAATACTGTTTTGAAGAAGCAGTTTGTGTTTGGCTCAATCAATCAGAAGCGCTTATTTTATTATTGTTAGTGTTTGGCAAGTGTTTAAAAACGGTGCTTTTTTTTTTTGGGTCAAATTACCGAAAGGACCAAATTGGTTGGGTAGAGGATTAGGGTTTTGAAAGATGATAGTGTATGATGTAATTTTAATGTTTGAGAAGGGGTATTTTTGTCCTAAAAATTTTAAGTTTTTGATTCTGCTTCTGCTTATAAGCAGCAAACAACTTCTGCTTTTAGTAAAAAACACTTTTTGATGTTTGCCAATCACCCTTCAGATTCCAAAAAAGTGCTTTTTCCAGAAAAAAAAACACTTATTTTCCCAAAATAAGCAATCCCAAACATGCCCTTAATGTGCTCAAAATTAGTAAATTGTGTTGGGTTTGAGTTGAAATCGATCTGGGTAGTGTTTTGTTTAGGTTGGTTGTTTCTTGTTCAAGTTTTTTTCTTGGAGGGTAGGAAAACACTGAATTGGTGAGGGGGATGATCAGATCCGAACTTGAGCCACTGCTGAACTGGCGAGGGTAGTTATCACCACTCCAACTCCTAAAAATTTATTCTTGTTCAAGTTGTGTTATTATGTTATGTTAAGCTATGCCAGCTCTAGTGCTGGTTGAACTCAACATGACAGATTTTGAGCTAGCCGTTACTTTATATAATGTCATGGTATGTTATGCTTTGTCCTTGATGTCACATTTCTGTGGTACCGATGATTGTATTGCAATATATAAGTGGCATAATATATGAAACAGATTTTAGGTAGTTTTTTCTTGGAAAGCACCAATAGAACTCATTGAGAATAATTGATGAATGTATGTGTGTTGGTTTATTCTTCTTTTGGTTGTTGCTTGCATGTTTGATACTGCTGTATTTGATTTGGAGGTGGTACTTCTTTATGTGCTATTAGCTATTTGCTTATTTGTTTTTTTAGATTCCCGGTCCTTCGGAAGCAGTCTCTCTTTAGGGTTGTACCTTGAAGGGTTTAGGCTGTGTCCATCTCACCCTCCCCAAACCTTGCCTTCGCGGGAGCTTTTGAGGCACTGTTTTTTTTGTTGTTGATACCATCATGTTGTGAGTATATGCTTTTTCGCATTCTGGTACGTGAAAACCCGTCATTATAAAATCAAATAAAAGCTGTTATATATCACTTAACATTTGTTACGTATCAGATTTTGAGCTAGCTTTTATACAATTCGTTGTTAACACTATACTAGTTGCCCTATACATAGTATTTTATTTATCATATTCTTATAAATGTGTTATACATGAAAACTAATGATTGTATAACATGTTTACCAATCTTTTTTAAACATAAAGCTTTAAAGAACTTATGTTCAAAGCCTTGATAAAATCTTTGTAACGCAATGTGCATGCAGGTACGTAGTGAAGACGCTAAACAACGCAGAGAGCGTGAAACTGCAGTATCGTTCGCTTGAAAAGGTCTCCGATAATCCGTCCCAGAAACCCATGTCAGACAAAATGGCCCCGAACTGGCTCTAGTATGTATAGTGGTAACTACTTCATCTCTGTCTGGCGGTGACCTGTTCCAAAATATGTCTCATCGTTGAGTTTTCAAAGTCAAAACAAGTAAAATATGATTGCAGATATAGAAAATATTACATTGATTTAAAATTTCATTACAATAATGTGTAGAAAATAGTACAACAACAATACCTAGTGCCTCAAAGAGGATGAAATGTATGCAATCTTACCTTCTATAGGGTACTACTTTGTAAAAAGGCTGGTTATTAAAATTATGTTTGGAATAGAAAATAGTGATCGTAAATTTTGGAACACCCAATGTAATATTTTCTATATCTGTTATTAAGTTTTACTTTTTTTTTTAAAATATTAAAAGGTCTAAAAATGACGATATGTTTGGAAGAGAAGGGAGGTGGTTGGGTGGGAATTGGCCTTGTATTTAATATTTTTGGGGTGAAATTGTAGTGTAAAGTAAAAGCTGTGTATTTAGTTTGGTGAGGTCTGCTGTACGTTGCTAGCAACTAGAATTGTAGGTTTTTTTTTTTTTAATTTTTTTTTTAATGAAAATCGCCCAAAATTTAATTGCGGCTTAAAAAGATCACCTAAATTTTACAAAATTTTTCAATATTAGACCGTAATGTTGACTCTGTTACTATTCGTTAGGTTTTTCTGATGTGGCTTTTGAAGAAAAAAGGAAAATAATTGTAAAAAAAAAAAAAATCCAAATTTACTTAAAAATAATTTTAAAATATTTAAAAAACACTTTAAACATCCCAATAATTTATAAATAAATAAAAGTGAATTTAGTATTTTAAAAAATATTTTCTTAAATGTTATGTCAGCAAAAACTAAAAAAAAATATGGGGAGGGGATAAGTCCTTTAGGGACATAGCCGAGTGGTCATGATCGCCGGGTGCCAATGAGGTGATCCGGGATCGAATCCCACAAAGCTCAAAATGTGGTGTCCTCTGTGAGGACTTTAAAGGGGTTTATCCCCTCCCCCCCTCCCCCAAGGCTTTACCATCATTAAAAAAAAAAAAAAAAAAAATGTCAGCAAAAATTAACCGATGTCAACGGTTAAGGTGTGGCGTTAAAAAATTTTGGCTGTTTTCGAGTGCTCCTAACTTGAGGGTGCGGTAGTTTTTCGTAATCTTACCTAAAATTTAGATTTTTTTTTGTATGAGGCAGCTTGATACAAAAGAGTAGCCACTAGAAAAAGCCACAAAATATGAAGTATGACTTGATCTCGATTCGACCCTATTTTTGTCCAAATTGAATTAATCGATATATTTGATGTTAGTTGAACTTAATTTTTTTGAGTACTATTGGGGGGTAAACGAAATTTTGAACACCATTGTGGCTAAAAATGGAATCACTGGTGGATTTAGGCACCTTGGAACGCTTTCGTAACTTGTAGATTAGTGATTACGAGTGGCAGTGGGTTGATTCTGGGTGGAATTTGAATCCGTTCATAACCAACTCATTAAAAATCTAATCTGACCCGAATTCATACAATACCCACTTCTTTAGAAAATCAACCTGAATTTGAATCTCCCAAATATATAACTTGTTTTTGACTCTAATAAATTAATGTTATAATAGCCCTAACTAGTGTTCATGTAAAGAAATGCTGACATTTTGTCATCACATAACATAAAATAAATATTCTCTGTTTATATATAAAAAGATTTAACTATAATATATCAAAATCTTGAAGCAAATGCAAGATTAATAAATTATCTGTACTTACAATTAAATTCAACAAGAATCTAAAATTACGTGTATTTGGGTGATATTGATGGGTCATATTTGACACCATCCAATCAGCTCTAAAATGTTTTTACATCCAAACTTCTAATAAATACCACTAAATTCGATTCAATTATCAGCCCTAGTAGTGACTAAATCACTTGTGCCAGTATAACAAATTAAAGATCAAGCCAGGGTTATTCATTCAGATAACATGTACAAGAAATTTGTTCCTAACATCTCTTATGAAGCGGTCATATCACGCCACGGAAAACAAAAGACTCAAAATGAATGTTCTGATTTACATGAATTCAGCAATAGTTTGTAATCTGTAAAGTAACATCAAAAAAATCTAAAATATGATTAAATGTAGGACGTGTTCAACTAAGAGGAAAAAATATCTTTCCAGGATTGATAGTTTTTAGTTTAGAAAGAAAAATATTTTAAATAAAAGCATAAATTGTCTTTCTAATTTTTAGTGAAAATAAAAAAATTGTAAAAACAAAATCTAATAATTTTTTGGACATGACTGAAAATGAGATATCGATGTGGGATGACTTCTCACTATTGTGACAATATGGAGGTGAAAAAAGGGTCCGAGTTTACAATAAAAGCCTGTAACTTTCATTAGCCTACCATATTAACAGAGATACTGCTAATTACAGTTTTAGTCTATTGGTAGAAACACTACTAAAATTGAACCCATACGATAAAAAGGTCATATTTTCAAATTCCAATGCGGCTAAAAAACAAAAAAGCTGAATAAAGACATTGAGAAAGAGAAATATTTATAACTTACCTGTTTATAGGGATTGTGGGCCTTCTCATGGGCCGAGATTGGTTAAAGCAACCCAGTCTCTCGTTACTAAAAAAAAAAAAGAGAGAGAAATCAGCAGGAAGTGAGAGATTTTGTGAGAAGGAAAAAAAAAAACCTGCAAATTGAGTATATGGAAGCAGTAATATTTAGATACTAAAACAAAATCTGAAAATCAAATAAGAAGAGAGGGGAGAAAAAAAAACACAGACACCAGTATTTACGTGAAAAATCCTCAAAGAGAGGAAAAAACCACAAGCGGAAGTAGAGAATTTCACTTGATCGAAAATAGAGTATTACAAGTTTTTTCACTCCCCACCAAAACCCCTCTCTTTTTCTGAATTCTCACTTAACTGCGCAGAAGTCATACATGTAACTTATACAGTAGCCAAAAGAAAAGAAACCCTATAATACGGGTATAAGTTAACGACTTGACCCAAAAAAGGGCCCTTGCCCTCCAAATACATCATAGACCTCTGCTTAGAATCCAAACAAAAAATCTAAGACTAAACGGATTTTTTTATCAAAGTAGCACAATTTTTATAAATATTTACCAAAGTAGTACAATCAAAAAAATATTTACCAAATTGGCACAGTTTCTGTAGCATATTCAGCAAACGCCATCTGAAATGGCGTACGATGAGGGGCATTGGATAGACACTGTTTGAAACTGCATCCATGAACAGTATTTTATTTATTTATTTATTTATTTTTACCAAATGCACAGCTAATTTGTATTTTAAAAATTATTACATTAAAACTATTTTACATAAATAATTTAAAATTTTAATATTTTTTTAAGAAATTATATTAACTTCATCGTAATATTGTATGTGTCATCTTTTTTATTGTTACATCATCTACCACATAGTCTTTTTGGTTGTCATGTTATTTTTTCGAGTAATGCATAATTTTTATGTACCGAGATCTCATAGGTGGGTGAAGGCTGCATACATCCACCCCTCTAGACCCGGCATAGGTAGGAGCCATTGAGATATTGAGAATGTATGTTACTTTTCATTTACTATAGTGAAAAATACAGATCATTTCATCATTTAGGTACTCATTAAATTTTTGTTGAACCAATATTATATACATAAAAATTATGTATTACTCGAAAAAATAACATGACAACCAAAAAGAATATGTGGTAGATGACGTGACAATAAAAAAGATGACACATACAATATTATGATGAAGTTAATATACTTTTTTAAAAATATTAAAAATTTAAATTATTTATGTAAAATAGTTTTAATGTAATAATTTTTAAAATACAAATTAGCGATGCATTCATTTTTTTTTTAAAACATTACTGTTCATGGATGCCGTTTAAAAGGGCGTCTGTCCAACACCCTTTGTCGTACGCCATTTTAGACAGTGTTTGCTGAATATACTACAGTAAACTGTGCTAGTTTGATAAATATTTTTTCGATTGTGCTATTTTGATAAATATTTTTAAAAATTGTGCTAGTTTGGTAAAAAAAATTGACAAAACACAACAGATAAAGACATTTGTCACAAGAATTTCTCATCAAATATAGTCTGATGTTCTTTCTAACTACCTGTGTACTGATCTAAGAAAGTCGATAGCCAATCATTTAATATTATTTGAAGTGATTAGTGAGATAAAATTTGGGGACAAATACAAAATATCCACCTCAAGAGCAGAATCCTCTTACTCATCATATATAGTGAGTCCCTAGCAAGATCACGCAGCAAGTTAATACATTTGACATTTAGATTCGCATTTTAAAAGACATATCATCTTTAAGGGTCCGTTTGAAATCCAAAAAATTAGAAAGAAAGAAAAGTATGAGGGAAAAAAAATTGAGGGAAAGAAAATAGAAGAAACTAACTTTTTTCCCCTTGTTTGGAGACTAAGGAAAATGAAAGAAAATAAAGTAAATTTTCATGATCAAATTTTTTTTCCTTTGTTTGGTTTAGAGAAAATAAAATAAAAAAAATCTATTATGAGTTATTTATGCTAAATATCCCTATACTTTATCCATTGTATTAATTTAGTTCTTGTACTTTTAGTTATGTTAATTTAGTCCTTGTGTAATTCAAAATGTGTTAATTTGGTCCTTAAAGAAAATTTTATGTTAAGTTTTTAATAAAATTTGAAAACTATTGTCTAGCTTATATTTTTCGTGAATAGTTTGAGCCGTGTAAACTTTTTTGATGAGCTATTTTGATAACATTTTGTTACGGATTTATTATTTAGGTACCTTGAGTCTATTTTTTTATCACCTAATATACAATCAAGTACCTTAAAGTCTAAAAATTTAGAGAAAATTTGGTTTATGTACCATGAGGTTTCATAATAAACTGCTGCTGTTGTTATTGTATTCTAAAAATTTTTCCGTATTTGCCTTTTTTTCATGTGCATGTTAGCATAAACTAATGAAGCCCCAATAGTGTCACACGCAGGGTAATTAAAAAATAAGTCACCAACTTTCGAGTTATCTCAAAAATATTTCAATATCTTAGATAGATGGATCATATTTTATGACACTCAGTCAAATATCTCCAGAAGTTTTAATATTCTATCAATTATATATTTAAATAAAAAATACTATATTTGGTTTATGATTAATATACCAAAGATAATATATGTATTCAATGAACTTATTTAACGAGCAAAGTGGATCCTGTTGATGAAATATGAAACCCATATCAAGTCTAATGAATATGGGTTGACATCTAGGGGTGTATTTGAGCTAAGCTGAGCAGAGCCGACAGCTAGGCTCGTTAGCTTTACATCTCGTCAAAAGCTCGGGCTCTGCTCGACTCGATCTAAGCTCGGTAAGATTCAAATTAAGCTTGCAATATTTCGGCTCATATAAGCTCAATATAGGATCGTTTACGCTCGTTAAGCTCTAGCTCAACTCATTTAGGCTCCAATATGGCTTAATGGGCTATATTTAAGCACAGATCTTATACTAAAAAAAAGCTCGCTTAGGCTCGCAAGCCTACGAGCTCGAGCTTCACTAGGCTCGGGCTTGGCCTGAGCTCAAAGCAAACCGAGCTTTTCAAGCTTTAGGGCGAGTTGGCTCGCGAGTCAGCTTGGCTCATTTACTCCCTTATTGACATCATTGTGTTGATATAAATTTTTTTTCCCATTTTCCTCCCAATTTTAAGAGGAAAATTACTTTCCTCAAACTCCATTGTAAATTTTGATATTTTCCTTTCAACTTTTTTTCCTTTATATTTTCCTTTTTATCCAAACATAAGAAATTCACTTTCCTTCCAATTTTTTTTCCTTTCGTAATTTTTTCCTTGTTCCAAACGGACCCTAAGAGAAATGCGATTCAACCATGCTTAATTTTTCTAACCTTATCTAATGACTTGTTGACTAATTTTACCAAAAACTGTTCGCTAGATTTATCGCTTGAAGAAGAGACTTAACATATATTAGACTAATTTTTTTTAGGCTTATCCACTAAAGCTTACATAGCCTAGAAATGTGAAACCCAAATTTATTAATGCCTAGTATGAACTTTTTAAAATGTCATACTTCAGCTTAACAAATGAAATTTCAGTAACTGTTGTAGATATTTTCTAATATTTTTTTTTGTATATAGGCAAGAAGATATCTTTTCTTAAGGAAGGCAGATGATGAGCTTTGACCCTAAAACTTCTAGTTTAGATTGAGAGATAAATCACTACATTAATACCTTTAGCTTAGATATTATCTAATATATACACTCCTCACGTTCTCCATAGTCCTAATTTCAGAAAAGGTGTTGGCTCCCAGTTTGTGCCAATATGATGGAGAGTTGGAGACCGCACAAATAGCTAGAATTAGTTGCTTCCTTCATGGACATCAACTATTAGATATGACCTTATCCACTTAAACCTTCATGAGGAGATGTCCTTAAATAAGTAGCGATCAAAAATACATATGCCCAACATAGTTCCTTAGAGAGGATAGCATAATGATGCCAGTTCATAGCGCACTTAGACTTGCATGTTCGTTATCGCTGCTGCCCTATTTTTAATTGCATGTATGCTTGTTTAGTACTACTTTATTTGACTAAACTTTGACTTTGACTTGATTTTATAATTATTATTTCATCCTTGCTTTTAAGGGTTGGAGGTCCTTTGGAAACAACTTCTCTTAAGGGTATCACCCTATAGGGGTCAGACTGATACATTTCATCTTCCCTAGACCCTGCCTTAGCGAGAGCCTTTCAAGAGTTGAGTTCGTTGTCGTTGTTGTAGTAGTATGGACATCAAGCAAGAAGCAAAAAATTCATCACAATGCAGGTGCATTTTTTCCACTTGGTTCAACCAACATTTCTAGGGTGCCGAGAGAGGTCCTATGGAGAGTTTTGGAGAAGCAAGGCATCCCCGTGCCCTATATTTGATCCATTAAAGACATATATGAGAACGCACTATCAAATGTGTATATAGCGGAAGGGGAGACATACGCTTTTCCTATTACAACTGGGGGACATCAAGGATCAACCTTGAGTCTCTTTTTGTTCATTCGGGTTATGGACGAGCTCACTAGGCATATACAAGGAGGTGTTCCTTGGTGCATGCTTTTTGCGGATGATATATGTCTGGTGGCAGAGTCTGGAGAAGAGGTGAATGAGAAATTGTATATGTGGAGAAGGGCCTAGGAATAAAAAGGCTTATGATACAATATATCCAAGATTAAGTATATGGAACTCAATTTGTGTATCTCCACCATGCCAAGCATAGAAGATGTTAAGATTGGATCACAGCCCATGCCGAAAAAAGACTGCTTTAGATACTTGGATTCCATGGTATATGTTAAATTTTAGATTTATTTTTCATATTTTATACTTGTATTTTATTTTTGTATTCTAGATGTTTCCCATGTATTTAGTTTTAGACTTTTAATATTCTAGCTTCCTATGTACTCTTTTTGCTTCCCATGTTCTTCTCTATTTAAGGGAGGAATTACGTCCTTTTTGGATATCAAGTAAAATACATTTTTCATTCTTCCAAAGTTCTAGTATTTGTTTATTTTAATTTTAACATGATATTAGAGCGAGTTGTGATTTTGTAACTGATCCACCGTTCAAATTTCGCACGGGTCAACCGAGCCTCTTCCTCATGGCGTGCACTTTGTGCATTTTGTAAGCCCTCTTTCTCTCTTGGTTCATTTGTGTCTTCTTGTGTTTTGCTTTCATTGATCATGGCTGATATTAACGTTAATGATGACACTAATACTCATGCAAACTCTGGTCCAACTGTCGTGCCTATTCCAATGACAGGGGGAGTAGGAGACGTTAATTCTCCATTTTACCTCCACTCCTCAGATTAGCCGAGGTCGATATTTGTTCAAAATACATTAACTGGACCTAATTATCAATCTTGGAAGAGGTCAATTTTTAAGATTTTTAAAGCCAAGAGGAAAATTGGCTTTCTTGATGGAAGCATTGTAAAACTGGATGAGACATCTCCAGATTTTGAAAACTGGTGGACATGTGACTCCATGGCCTCTACTTGGCTTTCTAATTCTGTCTCGAAAGAGATAAACAAAAGCATCACTTATTTGGAAACTGCGCGTGACATTTGGTTGGATTTGCATGAGAGATTTTCTCAAAGGAATGTGCCATGAATCTATGAATTGAAATGCGAGATTTCGCACTCGAAACAAGGAAATACTCCCATGTCTACTTATTTTACCAAACCTAGGTCCCTATGGGATGAGTTGTATACCCTTGTCAAAATCCCTCCGTGTACTTGTGGTCATGCAAAGGCCTTTTCGGCCATTCGAGATATGGAGAAGCTTTTAGATTTGTTAATGGGTTTGGATTCGCCATTTTCCGCAGTTCGTTCTCAATTAATGAACACAAAACCATTAAACTCTGTTGGTAATGCATATTCATTTTTATGTCAAGAAGAGAAACAACAAAAAGTTGTAGCAGGTTTAGTGGTTGTCCCCTAAGCCGCGGCTTTAGTAGTTAAGTCCACGGCAGTAGAGGCTGCGGCCCTATTAGGGAATTCTTCTCATCATACTAATCATTTTACATGTTCACACTGTAAGCGATAGGGATATACCAAGGAATGATGCTTTGAATTGGTTGGGTACCCGCCCGGTTGGAAGAATCGAACACCAGGAGGGGGTGGCCATGTGGTGGCTGCCATCACAGTAGCCCACCCTTGCGATTGACAGCCATATTGCGGGCCTCTCACCTTGTCAATAATTAACCTTACTCGGACCTGTTTTGGCTTCTCCTAGTATAAATCTCACAGGTCAGGTTTCAATGTTGTGTTACAATTGAGTTGTCGATACCGATGCAACAGATCACATGGTCTCTTATTTGTCTCTTATGGTTGATGTTGTTGTGAATGGTTCTACTGGTCTCATTAAATTGCCCGATGGAACTAGTTTGTTAGTGACACATATTGAAAAAGTTTGTGTGTCAGAAAATCTAACTTTAAGTAAAGTGCTATATGTGCCTAGTTTTCAATATAATTTATTTTGTGTGTGTAAATTAACACATGAAGAAAATTGTGCATTAATTTTTCACCCTAATTTTTGCTATATGCAGGACTTATGCTCAAGGAAGCTGATTAGAGTAGGTAGGAAAAGAGATAGGCTATAAGTGTTGGAAGACCGGCCGAAAGCTCCCTCAGCACTATCAGTAGGCAACAATAAAGAAGTAGTTTTATAGTATCATCGATTGGCCCTAGTCCCCTTTACTAAGTTATTTGTTTTTTGACATTTAATTGTTGAAAAGACTGATTATGTATGTGATCCTTGTTATCCTGCGAAATAGGTGTGTTCACCTTTTCCTTCTTCTGTTACACGAACTTGAATATGTTTTGAATTAATACAATGTGATATTTGGGAGCCTTACCTTACTGTGTTGCTAACGGTTACTCATTCTTTTCTTACAATTGTTGATGACTATAGCTGATGTACTTGGGTTTATCTGATGAGGGAAAAATCCCAGGCTCATAAAATTCTTATGAACTTTTGTCATATGGTTAGTACTCAATTTGGATTTTAGGTGAAATAAGTTCGAAACTATAATGGGCAAGAGTTCAAGCACAGGCCACCGTTGGACATCTATTCCGAAAACAAGATCCAGTTTCAAACATCGGTAACCGGTATGCCTCAACAAAATGGCGTTGTTGAGCGGAAATACAAGCATGTTTTGGAAGTTGGTCGGGCTCTCGGTTTTCAGGCCGATTTACTGAAGAGTTTTGATACATCATGTGCTAAAAACCTTTTATACAAGTATCTAACAAGTATCTACTTAACAACCCATAATTGGGATTAGTTACAAGTATCTAATTATATGAATCATGACACCCACATAGGAGTTGTACGAAAGAAGAGACTAACATATAAGCTTAGGAGGTCATTCCAAGTAATACCAATTGATTTTAAGATGGAATCTCACTTAGATTTATATGTGGACCTCGTGTGTTCTTATTCGATGGGTTGGGCTTCAAAGGTCCGGTAAAATTTAACATTCACCTTGTAAACATTTGTAAAAAGTAACTTAACAAAAATATATTAAACTAGGAACACTTGAAAATGTGAAAACTTGGATGATTCCGTTTCAATATGAACTCACTATTTATATAATACATCATGTAGAAAATGAAAAGTCTAGATCTAGTTCTAACTATGGGTGAAGAATCCTAAGTTATACAATAAATCAAGCAATCGAAAGAGGCCGTTGAGAATTAGGAAGAGGGGGGGGGGGGGGGGGGGGGGGGGGTGGTTTTGCAATTATGCCTAAGGAAGAAAAAAAGGTAACAATAACTACACCTAATTTATACTAGGTATCTACATTGCAAAATACAAAATACAATGTAAATATACTTAAAAGAAAAAAAGAACATACCCAGTGCCTCAAGGGCTCCTGCCTAGGCAGGGTCGGGGGGGGGGGGGGGGGGGGGGTGGCGGATGTACACAGCTTTCCCCCTTTAGGGTGTTAACCTGAAGAGAGGCCGTTTCCCAGTGCCCCCAACCTGAGGGTGAGGACTTCCCAGGAGGTCACCCATCCTGGTACTACTCTTACCCAAGCACGCTTAACTTCGGAGTTCTAATGGGATCCGGTGACAGCGTGTTGGTGCCCTCTTTGGTACAATGTAAATATACTTAAATACTAGAAATCAACAACATCTTCTACAATAAAGCAAATACTCTCATAATTGATTCTGATTTGGTTTTTATCTTCAGTATTTTTGATTTCTAACTATTAAGATATAATATATTTATGTTTTATTTATCCTCATTTATCTTGTTTTCGTAGTCATACCTGGAATCTATCTTGTGTACTCTTCCTTTTTATAAATATAAACCTGGGCTACCATGTTAGATACGCCACTCAATCATAGGGTTTATGGTATTAGAGCAAATAAACCCTAATTACTTTTCCTAATGCTAATTTCAAAATCTCACACTCTAAAAAAAAAGAGAGAGACGAAAAGAGGAGAAAAGTGTCGAAACAAAAAGCACCACCGCTGCCCTGTTCAATCTCATCTTCTCCAAAGCATCCCGCTGGCAGCCCCACCCACGCAGTGAACCACCACCCTCTGGTCATCCTCAAACTCCTAAAATGGCCACTGTTCTCTCTCTCACCCTTGGACCCCTGGCCTCGATTTTTCTCTCTCTCTCTAACTCCAGCAGTCCCCTATTTTCAGAGCTCTCTCTCTCTCTCTTCTCCTCCTCAATTGGTTAGGGCTTCTCCATGGCAGCAAGGGAATCAATCTCTCAAACCCAACAATCTCTGGCTATGTCCTCCCCTGCTCGTCCCTTCACTAGTCCACACTCGTAGGCGTTACCGTCCTCATCGCTTTGGCCTCCTTCTCCGGCCACTCGCAGGTGGCTCTCCCCTCCTTCAGCACAGTTCTTGCATCTCTATCAATATCCATGCCCACCTTGGGCATTGGTGATCGCCTTCCCCAATTTATAACCCTAGGTTCTATTCCTCAACCCCCAATGTCTACACCCATGGCTGATTCTACTCCAAATACAAATTTTATTTCGTCTTCCTCATCCTCATATCTCCCTTCTCATACCTCCTTTTCTATATCCATCTTTACTAACCTTGTTACCATCAAATTAAAGCAACCCACTGAGTACTCTGCCTGGCGTGAACAAAAATTCATGATTTTCTGGGCACACCGACTCATGGGATTTGTTGATGGTACCCTTTCTTGTCCGTCTCGCTATCTCCTTCATACTAATGGCTTATCTCTTCCTAATCCTGATTAAATGTCTTGGACTTGTACTGATCAAAGTATTCACTCCTGTATCGCTACTACCCTTGCCCGATCTGTCCTCAATGATGTCATCCGTCAACCTACTTCCAAAGATATGTGGGACGCTCTCAGTGAACGCTTCCGTGATCATTCCCTTGCCAAGGAATTCGACCTACGTAACCAACTAGCCTATCTTCGCAAAGACAACAAAACCATGGAGGCCTACCTTTCTGAACTTAAATCATTGCTGATGATCTTGCTGCCATTGACTCCCCTATCTCCAATCTGGAGCTTCTCCATTATGCATTGTTTGGCTTTCCTCCTGAATACGACGCCTATGGTACTCTATTGCGCAATTACCCTGATCAATCTCACATTTGAAGACATAGAGACGTCCCTCCTTAATGAAGAAGCTACTCATGCTCAAATACAGAACCGACAACCATCTAAACCTTCTCATGTGCTCGTGGCTCATGGACAATCCTTTGATACATCTGGTCATAGTTGATGTCGTGGTGGTCGTAGTGGACGTAACAATTATCGTTGTGGAAAATCTGATGGGAAACATAATGGGGGTGCCAGTCAATCTGTAATAGGCAATATGGTCCACCACCCCTACACCTAGTCATGGGAACTCAGTCTCTGGTTTTGCTCCTCCGCACTACAATCCAATGGTAAGACCTTCAGGTAGCTTTTCTTGTCAATTTAGTGATAGTATTTTGGGACCTAGACCAGGTGCCTGTCAAATTTGCCAACATTTTGGGCACATTGCTCTTCAATGCCCTCATCGCTACTCTCAACCTGATATTTCCTCGTCTCTATCTGCTCTGTCTGTTGCCGAGCCTGACTATACGTGGTACCCTGATTCTGGGGCATTTAACCATATGACTTCAACTCAGGTATCTTTTTTAACTCTCTCCCATACTTAGGATCTGAATCTATTTTAGTTGGTAATGGGTCATTACTACCTATTAAACATATTGGTTCATCTGTCATACCCACTATGACTCGTCCTTTACCCTTGTCTAATGTTTTCCATGTGCCACAACTTACTCACAATTTACTTTCTGTTAAACAACTGTTTCGTGATAATAATTGCACTATTAAATTTGACTCTAAATCCTTTTGTGTTAAGGACAAGGCGACGGGGACGTCTTTACTTCGGATGCACACTAATGCGACGAATGGCTTCTCACCACATCACATTGGATTGGTTGCCCATTTAGTACCTGTGGACACTTGACATAGACGATGAGGACATTTAGGAAAAACAGTTCTGGATGTTTTACATCTTAATGTTTGGCAAGCCCCCATCCCCTCTAACTCTGAGTACGAATACAATGTTCTTCTTATTGATGATTTTTCATGCTTTACTTGGTTGTATCCGATGCGTGGGAAAGATGAAGTGTACAACTTGTTTTCTGATTTCAAAACTCTTGTTGAAAATCATTTTAATTGTAAAATTAAATGTTCTCAGAGTGATGGTGGTCGTGAGTTCGACAATAAAAAAAGGGCTGCCCTATGTTGTTCCCATGGCATCCATTTTCGTCTTTCATGTCCTGATACTTCACAACAAAATGAAGTGGCAGAATGTAAACATCGGCATATTAGTGAAATGGTGCGAATGCTACTTTTTCAAACTCATTTACCTGCAAAATTTGGGGCTAATGCGGCATGTACGGCCTAATTTATTATTAATCGACTATCCACACCACTTTTAACTAATGTTTCTCCCTCTGAAAAGTTTTTTACACTGTTCCTAGCTGCTTTGTTTTTGCGTTTTGGGTGTGCATGCTACCCTAACGTCACACCCCGCACCGCTCATAAATTGGCTCCCCAAGCTATTCCATGCATTTTTTTAGGAGATGATGAGGGTAACGATATTTTGATCCTAAAACTGGTCGCATACATGTTAGTTGCAATGTTCACTTTGTTGAAAATTTATTTCCTTATTCATCTACCATGTCAAGAGTCACTGGTTCTTCTAACTCTTCTCCCATAGCATATGAGGTCCCTCTTACGATAATTGTCTCGGCTCCCCCTTTCCGAGGTTCCATTCATGCACAGCCCTATAGTGAGATTAACCACATCACACATTCTACTAATGTGGCCCCAGCTAGCCTCCCTAGGTCCTCCACCTCTTCAATTCAGTCTGAGTTGAACTTAGTCAGCAATCCCATGTTGTCAACCCCCTTACCTTTGCTAGAGTGTCGTCTAGTGCACACTTTGACACATCACAAAGACTTGTCCCATCCTAGTCTCCCCATGATACCGTACCACCCTCATCGGAGGTAACCCCACCCACGCCCACTAATGTGCATCCTATGCGTACTCGTCTCAAAGAGGTATTCGAAAATCAAAACATATCTTGTCCTTATCTACTATTACGATCGTACAAGAGCCCACGTGCTTTTCTCAAGCTATTAAGAACCCTTAGTGGCGAGAGGCCATGGCTGAGGAGTTTAATGCTCTTTTACAAAATCAAACGTGGGATCTTGTTCTGCCTACTTCAAATCAAAATGTAGTTGGTAGCACATGGAAATACAAGGTTAAGTATAAGGCAGATGGTTCTGTTGAACAGTTCAAGGCTAGACTCGTTGCTCAACGATTCCATCAAATGGAATGTATTGATTACTTTGAGATCTTTAGTTCTCTGGTAAAACCCACAATTGTTCGTTTCATTCTCTCTTTAGCTGTCACATATAGCTGGTCTATATGACAACTTGATGTTAAAAACGCGTTTCTACATGGTCATCTCACTGAGGAGGTGTACATGAAACAACCTCAAGGTTTTATTCATCCCAGATTTCCTAACTATGTTTGTCGTTTTCGTAAGGCATTGTATGGGCTTAAACAGGCTTCTTGAGGGTGGTTTCATTGGTTTAGTACTTTTTTTTCTAGTCAAGGTTTCCACTGTAGTTGGGCTGACCCATCTTTGTTTGTTTTTTGCTCATCCTTTGCTCTTGTTTGCCTGCTTTTGTATATAGATGACATTATTTTAACTGGCTCTAGCACTAACTTGCTCACATCTATCATTAAAATACTTTCACACCAATTTGCCATGAAAAATCTTGGTCCTCTTCACTATTTTCTTGGTATTGAGGCCAAATGGAGTGTTAATGGGCTATTCTTAACTTAACATAAATACACAATTGATCTTCTACTTAAACATGATATGCTTGACTCTAAACGTGTTCAAACTCCCCTACCATCTCGTGCCCAACTATACCAAACCAAAGGTGAGTTACTTGCTAATGCTACTGAGTATCGTAGTGTTGTAGGTGCACTTGAATACTTAACTATGACCAGGCCTGGTATTTGTTATGCAGTTAACCGTGTCTTCCAGTTTATGCATGCACCAATGTCTTCTCATTTGCAGATGGTTAAGTAGATTCTTCACTACCTTAAGCTCACGCATGATCATGGCCTCACCATCCAACCAGGCTCTTGTACTAGAATCACAACATATGCTAATGCTGATGCTGATTGGGATGGTTGTCCAGATACCAGATGGTCTACTATTGGTTACGCACTCTTCCTTGGTCCTAATCTTACTTGGCGAGCAAAGAAGCAACCTACTGTTGCTAAATCAACTATCAAATCAGAATATCAGGTAGTGGCCAATGCTGTTGTTGAAAGTGACTAGCTGTGCTACATCATGCGTGGTCTTGGTATTCGCCTTTCAGGTCCAATCAATGTCTCTGCTACTCATCTTGCTCTAACCCCATCTCTAATGACCGCACCAAACATGTTGATGTTGACTATCACTATGTTCATGAGAAAGTTCTCAAGGATGATCTTCAGGTTTGTTACACTCCTACCAATAAGCAGGTTGCAGATATCTTCAGAAAGGGACTCTCCTCAGATTGCTTCCGCACTCATAAAGCCAATCTGCACGTTGGTCCCCTCCGTTCAGATCGAGGGGGCGTATTAGGATATAATATGTTTGTGTTTTATTTATCCTTATTTATCTTATTCTTATAGCCCTACTTGGACTCTATCTTGTGTATTCTTCCTTTCCTATAAATATAAGCTTGGGCGACCATATTAGGTACGCCACTCAATCATAGGGTTTCACACTAACAATGAACCAAACTACAGAAAATTCAACATAAGTTGAGTATTAGGACAATGGTTAGACTTATCATCATCTTTATCTAAAAACATATGTATATTAGATAACAATATAATAATTAATAAAAAAATATAATAAAAACTACATTTACGTGACCATTAACCTCCATCTCGATCAGGGGTTAACAAAAATCGGTCCGGGCCGATTTACCATATCAGACAGGCCATTTCGGTCAAGGACCGGAAAAGAATCGACCATATATCAGTCTGGTCTTTGGTCCTAATATATGGGCTTAATCTGTTTTCCGTCTGGTCCGATCAAAGACTAGAAAACCCAAACACCGGACAGAAGACAGATTAACATTAATTTTACATTAAATATTTTGGGTACATCATTTTAATATATAACTAATTATATATTATGTGTATCTAAAAATATTAAATTCTTAGAAAATAAATTGTTCATTTTCTATTGTTTAATATATATATATATATATCTTGTAAAATTATCCTTAAATTATATACATTGTGCATATTACACCATTATTACCATTATTTTGAGCTTTTCATTTTTGTATGGAAACACTTTTCTTCTTATTATTACACTTGCTAGATAAAAAATCGGTCCAAATTAATGTGGTCCAATCCGGACCGGTTTCTAACCGATCTTGGACCTGACCGACCCGGTTTTAATCGGTCCAGTCCCATCCAGACATGATTCTAACCGGTCTTGGACTAGATCAACCCAATTTTAATTGGTCCGGTCCTTAGTCTTGTAATTTGATGTAGTTTGGTCTTCGGTCTGGTCCGGTTCAATCCGATCTTGGACCAATGTGCACCTCTAATCTCGATCATCCCTCATACCAAAAGTTGGATGCTAATTTTGATTAAGGTAAGGGACCTATCTCGTAGCAAACAAAAGAGATACGGGTCGTACTAAGGAAAGGTCTACCCATGAAGTCAAGGTTAACAATTTCTTCAAGTTAAGCTTAGTTCCACTGGCCTTCCTCTGTTTTCTCTCATTCATTTCTTGGCTATTCAATCTATTGTGCTATTAGCTTCCCTGAACGTGTAGTCGACGCTATATAATGTATTGCATTTATACCTTATTTCTCTTATGAATTAGAGTCTTGATGGTCCATGGAATACCATAATCTCCGGTAATTGCCTTGATGACAATTTCGTTATTCCCTTCCAAAATAATCTTTCCAATACCTAACTATATTGCTTTCGAATTCCCTCTCTTATGTCATTGCTTCTGCTATGGGTGTGGATATATCAATCTGGACTGAAAAACAAACCAGACCAGTCATTCGGTCCAAGATTAGATCAAAATATTTCGCTCTGGTTCTTAGTCTTTAAAGTGAGTTTATTTTAGGATTAAATTGTACCGGTTTAATTCAAAAACAAAAAACCCTAGATCGGGCCGAAAACTTGGCAGATGTAATTAGGTGACGCGGTACATGGACAATATAAAATATGGGATTCATGAAGATAGCTGGATTAGAAGGAATTTGAATATAATTGTACTTATAAATTATGTAGACATTAGTTTATCCTTATATTTGTTAAGTTAGG
The DNA here is from genome assembly GCA_018398585.1 of Simmondsia chinensis. Classification (NCBI taxonomy): domain Eukaryota; kingdom Viridiplantae; phylum Streptophyta; class Magnoliopsida; order Caryophyllales; family Simmondsiaceae; genus Simmondsia; species Simmondsia chinensis. Next base: position 32,134,569 of record JAGTTD010000008.1, on the reverse strand, counting down.
TTAGTTTTATATTTATACAAGATTTCCTATTCTTATAGGAATTCTTTTTAGTTAGATTTCTTTTTAGTTTACTTTTTATATTCCTATTCAATTTAATATTGTTTAGCTTTCTATTTCTATAAATATGGACTTTAGGTTATTGTAAGAGGAACTTCGTCCTGATTATTCAATAAAATATAACTTGAGAGTTTATTATTTTCCCGAGTTTAGAAATTTCTTTAAGTGAATTCCAAATATGTCCATTCGAGTGAAATTCTAGCAGCACCCATTCGTGTATCTTACGAACTTAGCAATTTTAAAACTTGCTTCCGTCCTGTGTTAGTTGGTATCAGAGCAAGTTTCGATCCATTGATTTCGTTAGTGCCGTCGCACGACCCCCACTCCACTTGACCATCCTCCATAAACCATCTCCACCACCATCCTCCAAATCTCCACCCAAACAACCACCGTCAACTACACCACAACGCACCGCCAACACTTATCTGTCCACCGCCGTCCAAAGCCACCCAAAGCCGTTGTCCAAACCTTACAAAGCCAACCAAATTCTCCCACAACCACTTTTGTACCACCCAAAAGGGATCGCAGCTACCGTATAACCACCACTCGACCACCGCTTCGCCATCATCATCATAAAACGACCGCCACTACCAAAACACCATACCTGAACGACACCTACAACAATAGAATACTTGAAAAAGGTGTACGTTATTCACATTGTTTCATATATGATGTGCATCTAATGGAAAAAGGCTCGAAAAAAAATATAAGAGAATTCAGTATTGGTTATGGAGTGATTTAGATGATAGATCTTTAATAGTAAGGATTCACAAAGTTTCCTATCCCATTACTCATAAGGATCTATATCGAATATTCTGTATTAGGTTATGTCTCAAATTCCCTGGATTTATGAAGAAGGCTGTAAGCAAGCCGATCAATCTGGAGCATACCCGATCGATCGGGAAACAACGCATAAGAGTATTGACACAGAGGCTTCACCAATTGATAGGGAAACAACGCAGAAGAGTATTGACATAGAGGCTTCACCAATCGATCGGGTCCTTCCTGATCGATCGGAAAAAAAAAAATATATATATATATATATATATATATATATATATATATATATATATATATATATTAAGAGCGAGAGCCAACCGTAGGTCAACTAAGAATAATCCAATTCATCATCAAGACCACACGTCAATTTAGAGAGAGAATCCAATTTAGAGAGAGAGAGGAAGTATCCCTATAATTCTTCCATAGATCTAGTTCAGAGGAAGTGTCTTTGTAATTCTTCCATTGTTTCTCATTCAATAAAGAATCTTTATCTCCGCCCGTAGTTTTTCTCTTCTCGATTGAAGAGAGGTTTTCCACGTAAATCAATGTGTTCTTCGTTTGTTCTGTTTTACCTTTTGTTTACTTCTCTTGTGTGTTATAGTATTTGAATCGGATTCAATATTGGGTGTTACGTTCCGCTTCACAAATTCATATCAGTTTATATCAGATTTGAGTCCAGTTCCTCACAAATTGATATCAGAGCATATCAAATTTGTCAAGATTTCTTACAAATTAATATCAAAGCATATTAAAGTTGTTCAAGATTCCTTTACATTCTGCCCTTATGGATCTATAGAGGATATTACGTGGGTTGATAATACTTATCTTGCATGTATATAATTTTACTACCATGATGGTGCAATCTATGTAAAGCAAGAAGAACAAGGAGCATACATCTATTATGATTGTTGTCAACTTGATATTGAGCTTACTAGTGAATTGAAGCGTCACGACATTGTAGGAAAACTAAAAGATTTTCTAAATACTTGTAACAAACATGTTAACTATGTTAAGAAAATTGTCAAGGAACCAAATAAAGTGAAAGAAAGTCAAGCAAAGTTTGTTACAATTGATAGTATTCTAGAAGCAAAAGGAGAAGAAGATATAAACAGTGAAGGAAAGACCCAACAAATTGGTAACATTGAACAATATGATGACAACATTGATGAGGTATATATTGAAGTACAGCAAAATGAATCGAAGAATGAAAAACAAACAAGGGATGAAGAACCCCCCGAAGTAACAATTGAGTTCAACAATGAAGACATGAAGGAAAGCTTCTACAAGCTGATAATATCGATGTTGAACTCTTCCACATAACAATTGAGGTCAACAATGAAGAACATGAATGGAAGCTTATACAAGTTGATAATCTCAAGATTGATGTAGAGCATATTCAACATGTTGAGTTTATTCCTAATCATTTTTTTTGATAGTCTTCTTGAATTCTATTCAAGGGTCTTCTTTGGACATGACCAAGAGCTCTTTCTCAAGCCAAGATCATGGCCAATGATTCACTATTTCATTCTCTCCTTCTACAAAACTCGAGGGTGAGTTTTTCGTAACTAGGGGAGAATGATGCGATACAAGCACAACATAAAATATGGGATTTATGAAGATAGCTGGATTAGAAGAAATTTGAATGTATTTGTACTTTTAAATTATGTAGATATTAGTTTATCCTTTAGATTTATTAAGTTAAGTTAGTTTTATATTTGTACAAGATTTTCTTTTCTTATAGGAATTCCTTTTAGTTAGATTTTTTTTTTTAGTTTAGTTTTTATATTCCTATTCAAATTGATATTGTTTAGATTTTTATTTTTATAAATATGGACTTTAGGTTATTGTAAGAGGAACTTCTTCCTAATTATTCAATAAAATAAAACTTGAGGATTTATTATTTTCTTGATTTTAGAGATTTCTTTAGGTGGATTTTGAATACATCCGTTCGAGCGAAACCTGTTCGTGTGTCTGACACCCGCTTTCGCCCTGCATCATTTGGCCTCCTATGTATTTTATTAGAATATAATTAGACTATTTTGGACTTATTACATTTGGGCCTAAAATATACATACATGCACCGGCATATGGCTAGCTTATGTTTTCCCTCTCTCCGTCTTTGCATGCTAATCAAATTTGGTTTCTAATTATCATTAAACCTCATCAATAAGTTATATAACTTTTGAATTACGTTTTGTCAAATCTTTTCATATATAATTTTTACATTAGTAATTTGGGTTGTGGGGTGGGGGTGTAATCCCCTTAAATTTTCCATAACGGGGAGCTACCAGCCTTCAATCTCGAAAGAGGCCAATTTCAATCTTTTGTTTTGTATAGTCTATTAGAAAAATGATACAAGCTAAAATAATTTGGAAAATTATGAAACCTATATAGTGTTTGTCTCACGTACAAAAGGGAGTTGGGGTTTTTCCACTTTGTATATGGGGGTGCTTTTAATACTTTGAATTAAGGGAAGAGTGAGAGAAAGGTAGGAACCACATGCGTCGGCCTGCGTATTCACCCGCCCGCCCGCAGCAGGCGTGGTGTAGTACGTGGCTGTTGGAGCCTTTTGTAACCCTTCCAACAGTCATCGCCATCCTATATAAGGATTGCTTTGGCTTTTGCTCTATCTTGCATCGAACGTTTCTTGGGCAAAGTTCTTAGGCACCCCTATCCGGCGCAATTAACAAGTACATATTAAGAGTCGGATTGTATTAATCCTGGAGAATGGCTGGCAATAATACAGTGTAGGATCTCTCTTAGGACAAAATCGTAGGATTACATTAATCCTGGAGAATGGCCGGCGATAATACTGTGGAGAATGGCCAGAGTAGCGACAAAATTGTTTCTTAGGACAGTGGTTTTTACTACTGCGCGGTATCTTCGGTTTTGGAGAATCTCTTTGAGTAATCGTTTTGTTTGCTATGTTTAAATATTCAGCCTCTCTTTTAATAGAATCCAATCTGGTCCGGTCCCGATTTGCACCCTCTTACTTAATATTCAAACAAAAAGGGTCATACACCGTTCATTTTCAACTGCCGGCCGAAGCTTACCTAATTTGTCAATAATTTATAACATATGAGAAGTTCCATGTAGTCCAAGATTAGTGTAAAATTTAGGTGTATGAAGGCCATACGAAAGTGTAACAAATTTTTATTATACATTATCTATTATCATATAAAATGATTCACTAGATTTATATTTTAACATTTTTTATTATAATTTTAATACCTAAGAGGGTACCAACACGCAAACACCGGATCCCATTAGAACTCCATAGTTAAGCATGCTTGAACGAAAGTAGTACCAAGATGGGTGACCTCCTGGGAAGTTCTCGTGTTGCACCCCTCAGGTTGGAAATTCTTGAAAAATGCCTGAAAGGGGAAGGCTGCTTACATCCATCCCCCCAGACGCTGCATAGGCGGGAGCCCTTGGCACGCTAGAAATGTTGCTTTACTTTTATTATAATTTTAATAACATTTTATTTCTATATTTATATTTATTTATAGGGTATTTAAATTTTAGTACCCAAAATTTTAAAAATAATAAAAAAGGACCCTAATTTTTTTGAATTAATACAAAGGCCCTTAAATTTTTGTCATTTTAATAAAAAGACCCCTCTTTGTCACGGTGACATTGTTTTCTATCTACAGAGCTGACGTGATAATTATTTTTTTAATTAATGTTACAATGAAATAACAAAAGTGCCATTCAATACCTTAATTATTACTTTATAAGCACGATAGCCACAATAGCTATGTCTATGGGAAACGACGTCATCATGCCAGAGATGGACATTTTATTAATACATTAAAATTTTAGGTGCCTTTTTATCAATTCAAAATAATCAGAATTCTTTTTATTATTTCAAAAAAGTTAAGCACTAAAATGTAAATAACCCTTATTTATATCTAGATTTAGGGGAGAACATAATTTGAACTAACCAATAACAATAGTTCATATATAAATAATCCTTTTTATTATAATTTTAATACCTAAGAGGGTGCCAACTCTACCTTTTTGGGATAGTATTTTTCGGTTATTTAATTTTTGTTCTTTCTTCTTCAGTATTAACACCACGCAATAGTTCATTTATTAAATGATAATAGAGAGACGACGACGACAACAATAACAATAGACCCAATGCTTCAAGGGCTCTACCTAAGTTCGGTCTGGGCGGGTGGATATACACAGCCTTACCCCTTCATGATATAATCCTGCCGAGAGACTGTTTCCGAGAACCCCCAACCTTATAGAGTTGGTAATAAGAGGACTTCCTAGAAGGTCACTCATCCTGGTACTACTCTCGCCTAAACATACTTAACTTTGAAGTTTTAATGAGATTCAATACCTGATAAATGATATTAGAAAGAAATTTCGATAATTTAATATTCGGTATAAAAGCCGCATCAAATATGTATTTTGGATTGATTTCGATTTGGGCCTACAAGATTTTCAATCAAAACACTAATATTATTATAGTCATTAGTTATTTTGTCGAATTTATATTATAATATTTTTTTTATATTGGTCAATATTTTGCAAAATCCCGTATGTATCAAAGTTGATCCACTTCTCCTATTTAATTTTTAAACATCAAAGAGTGGTAGAAAAATAAAATTAATTACTTCATCTATTTGTAATATTTATAAATTTATTCAAAGTAGTCTCTTACTTTTAGATAGTTCTTTCAGTTCAATATTATGAGAAAAACAAATCTCGTCTTCTTTACCTAGTATCCGTCACCACATATAGAATAATTCAGTTATAAAATTAATTAAGAAAACTATTTTAAAAAGGTAAAAAAAAATAATGCAAAAAATAAAGTATAAATATTAGTAATTAGTATGGTGAAAAATAAAGGGTTATTTGTATTTTAATACCCAATATTTTTGAAAATAATAAAAAAAAAATCATGATCTTTTTGCATTAATTATATAACTCATAAGTTTTTATTATATTAATAAATAGACCTATATCTGGCATGATAATGTCATTTTTAGTCAATAAAGTTTTTTTTCTAATTAATGCTATAATGAAATACATAAATATTGTTCAATAACCATATTTTTAAATAAATTAAAAGAAAAAAAAATAGTTTTTATATAGTAAAACATCTTGAGTTTTGTGCTTCTAAAGACAGACTAAGGCCAATAAAGAGTACTTTTGTTATTTTACTATAGCATTAATAAAAAAAATTATCACGTCAGCCATGTTGAGCGAAAATGATATCATTATATCAAAGATTGACCGTTTTATTAAAACTATAAAAGGGGTAGGTAGGTGAGACAATCTGTGGACAAGTAATCGAACACGTGAGCAGCGGTATGATCAAAGGAAAGCTGATTATTATTTTATTTTTTTTCCCAATAATTAAGGTTTAAATTCATATAATAAATACTAGGTCTTTTCCATACGATGCACGGGTGTATTTACTACTTTTTTCCACTTTATTTTTATTATAATATAATTTATCTTTCCAACAAATTTTGGTCATCTATGTCAATAAATTTAAAACTAATGAATTGATTCAATAAGTTGATCAAAAGAATTGATTGAATTAGTGACAATTATCTCATGCTTTAATGCTAATAAATTTGTCAATTTATCTTTTTTGTCTATATTTTGGTAAATGAAAAGTCATCCCTCTAGAAATTAAGGGATGAAGGTTTAAGTGGTTTTTAGGGGGTAAAATACTCTACAATAATATATTGCATAGATTAGGAGTTGTTATTATGGTATAAAAATTATTCTTGATAGAATAATAATGTAAATTATAAATTATTTTAAAAACTACAATTTTGGTCCAATAATAACAATTTTGATTAACAATAACATTTCCCTAAAATAAAGGCATGTAGCATAATATATTTTTTTTTAAATGAAAGAAACATAGTTATTTATTTCAAGTGCGCCTAATATAGTTAAGTAAAATACAGTATAAAAACTAAAAGATTTTAGGGTTATTTATATTTTTGTATCCTAAATTTTTTGAAAATAATAAAAAGGATCCTAACCTTTTTGAATTTTTGAAAATGCCCATAAGTTTTTGTCATATTAATAAAAAGGTCATGAAATTTTTGTCGTATTAATAAAAAAATTCATATTTGACGTGATAATGTTTTTTTAAGTTGATAAAGCTGACATGATAGTTACGATTCTACTAATACTACAGTAAAATAAAAAAAATACATTATAATAACCATATTTTGAAACAAAGTAAGAGAAAACAGGTAGCTTATGCATAATATAATATCCCAAATTTCGTGCTTATAAAGTAAGAATAAATGTGTTGAAGCGTATTTTAGGTCTTTTTTTATAGCTTTAATAAAAAGCAATTGCTACGTCAGCTTTGTCAATGAAAAATGGCACCATCATGCTTGTGAGGGGCCTTTTTATTAATAGAACAAAAAACATAGGAGCCTTTTTAATAATTCAAAAAAGTCAAGATCCATTTTATTATTTTTAAAAATATCAGGATACTAAAATGTAAATAACACTAGATTTTATCATGTCTATTATTCATAATACAACAAGCCTTTTCCCGTGCGATGCACGGGTGTCGCTTATATTTTAAAACCGTAAAAATGAGGAAAATATTATTTTGTTAAATTACTCATTTTTCTTAAATTTGTTCCTCATTATTACTCATTGTTTTGTGTTTAATATTCTTAAAAAATGGACAACTCAAAGGTTACTCTCTAAAATTGCGAAGATTAGAGAGCAGAAGGTTTTGGAAGGAAGGGGGACTTGGTAATAATGTATTAGATAGATTACGTACATTTTACTATTGTTAAGATCCTAACTTAAGTAAGCTAATAAATTTACTAGAATAAAAATGGGTTATTTATATTTTAGTATCCCGACATTTTTGAAAATAATAAAAAGGACTCTGACCTTTTTGAATTATTAAAAAAGCCCCTAAGTTTTTGTCGTATCAATAAAAAAGCCCCTCTCAAGCGTGATGACATCATTTTTCATCGACAGAGCTAATGTGACAATTGCTTTTTATTAATACTATAATGAAATGACCAATGGTACCCTTCAACACCCTTGTTACTACTTTATAAGTACAAAATTCGAGATGTCATATTATGTAGAAGTTATCTATTTTTGCTTAATTTGTTTCAAAATATGGTCATTAAAGGATATTTTTATCATTTTACTGTAGTATTAATAAAAATACAGCTATCACATCAGCTATGTCGAGTAAAAATGACATCATTACGTCAGACAGAAGCCTTTTTAATAATGCGACAAAAACTTAGAGACCTTTTATTAATACGACCAAAAATTATGGGCCTTTTTAATAATTCAAAAAAGACAAGGTCATTTTTATTAGTTTCAAAAATGTCGAGGTATTAAAATATAAATATCCCAATAAAAATTATTTGAACGAGTAAAAACTCAGTTGTAGAACCCTAATTTTACTAAGTTTAAGCTGTAGCTTTTTTATTTGAACCAAGTGGTTCAATTTCAGTTAATTTCAAAATGAGCCAACATATGAAAATTTGGTTAAAAGAAAACTTAAAGTCTCAAGCTTGTCCTCGGTGTGATCATGAAGTTGAGTCGATTAAATTTTTTTTTTCTTTTTTCAATAAATAGAGAGAAAATTCTCAGTACAAGCTAGTGCATTCACCGAAGCAGAACCTTAGAAAGATTGAGTCGATTGATCATGTCCTCTTCTTTTGCCCATTTGCTCGACTGACTTGGATTTCGTCGGGGTTAGGCTGCAAGCAAGATCCTATTGGATATCCGGGGTTTGTTCAATGGTGGGATAGCTTACTTAATGCTCTCAAGTTTGAACTTGACGTCATTGAGAAAGTGTAATTGTGAGAATAATAGGTATCCCTAGAATAGGAGCACTCTCGTATATTTATAGTGTTTACATAAGGTATAAACTACACACAAGATAGGCCCAATGGGCCTAATATATATAATTGTAACCCAATATACACTGTACTCTAACATCCCCCCTCAACCGAAGTAGGAGATAAACGAATGCGAAGGTTGTGTTTGAATAGGAAAAAGAGATGCCGCGGCAGATTCTTAGTAAAGATGTCAGCTATTTGTGGTGATGACGGGATGTGGAGAACCTGCACAAGGCCCATGTGTGAGCTCGCGGACAAAATGAATGTCGATCTCAATGTGCTTGGTGGGAACTTGCTGCATAGGATTAGTGGGCAAGTACATAGCCGAGATATTATCGCAATAAAGTAAGGTAGCACGTGAAAGAAGAAGACCAAGCTCGCCAAGAAGAGAGTAAGGCCAACAACACTCAGAGACGGCATTTGCAGCTACCCTATACTAGGCCTCGACGCTGGAGCAGGGAAACTGTAGGTTGGTGTTTAGAAGACCAAAAGATGATGTTACTGCCAAGAAAAACACAAAAACCAGATGTAGATCGGCGAGTATCAGGACATCGAGCTCAGTCTGCATCAGAATATGCCACAAGTTGGTCCACATGAGAAGGAGAGATGGTCAATCCATAGGCATTGGTGCCCTTAATATACCTGAGAATGCGTTTAACAGCCATCCAATGAAGTAAACGTGGAGCATGCATAAACAAACATACTTGTTGTACAGCATAAGAGATATTGGGCCGAGTAAAAGTAAGATACTGAAGAGCACCAACTGTAGATTGATATAAGGTGGGATCAGACATGAAGTCGCCATCATCTAGTGAAAGTTTAGACTTGGAATTTGTAGGTATAGCCACATGTTTGTAGGAGAGCATGTTGGTTTTATCAAGCATATCGTGAGCATATTTGGACTAAGATAAAAAGAAACCATCTGAAGAGTGCGAGACCGAGATTGCAAGAAAATAATTAAGTCACCCCAAATCTGTCATATCGAATTCAGAATGTAGAGAACGAAGTATGGCTTGAAGAAGCATAGCAGAAGATGCAGTGAGAACTATATAATCCACATAAACTAACAGTATAGCCATGTCACAGCCACGACGTAGGACAAATAGGGATGAATCAGACTTACAGCCGGTGAAGCTAAGCGTATGGAGAAAAGAAGCGAAGCGTGTGTACCAGGCCCGGGGTGCCTGCTTAAGACCATAAAGAGACTTATTTAGGTTGCAAACATGATTAGGGAATTGAGAACCGATAAAGCCTGTAGGTTGCTTCATATAAACTTCTTCATTAAGATAACCATTCAAAAAGGCATTCTTAACATCAAGTTGATAAATAGGCCACTGATGAGAAGTGGCGAGAGCTAGAACCGTGCGAACTATAGCGAGCTTAATAACGGGACTAAAAGTTTCACCATAGTCAATGCCATATCTTTGTGTGAAACCTTGTGCAACCAACCGAGCTTTATATCGTTCAACTTCACCTGTAGAAGTTTGCTTAATGCGAAAAAACCCATTTAGAACCAACAACGTTACCATGAGTGGGGGGAGGAACTAGGTCCCATGTGTGATTACGAATTACGGCATTATATTCATCGAGCATAGCATTCTTCCAATTATCATCTATAAGAGCCTGCTTATGGGAGAAAGGAACCTCGGGCAACATATTATGAGCAAGCATAGATGGTTTAAGAAAAGGTTTTACAACACTAGCTTTGGAACGAGTCACCATAGGATGATGAGGTCGGGATAAAGCATCTCGATCCGGGCATGGAGCGGCAGGCTCGGTCTGAGTAGGGGGCGAAGTGAGCATGGGTGTGATAGCCCGGAGCGGTGCAGCCGCGTCATGGGGAGCCGGAGGTGAGGCGGTTGCATCGGTTGGCAGCGGTGGAAGCGGTGACAAGGGCGGCTGTGCGGGGCTGCTACCGGCAAAAGGAGAGAGAGGAAGGGGCGATGAAAACACCTGATGAAGATGAGTCATCATAGCTTGAGAAAAGGTACCCAACCGAGCGAAGGAAAATTTGCTTCATCAAACACAACATGTCTCGAAATAATGACTTTGTTAGTGGAAAGTTCTAAACATTTGTAGCCCTTATGATTTGATGGATACCCCAAAAAAATACACAAAGTAGAACGAGGCGCAAGTTTGTGTGGAGTAGTAGCACTTAAAACAGGGATAGTAGGCACTCCCAAAAACACGAAGGTGAGCATAATCAACCTCTTATTTGTATAAACATTGATATGGGATCTTTTTCTTTATAGCAGTAGAGGGTAATAAATTGATAATATGAGTAGCAGCAAAAACAGTCTCAATCCAATACTCTAGAGGCATTACAAGCTTGAAAATGGAGAGATCGCATCATATTACCAATAGTTCTATGCATTCGTTCAGCCTTCCCATTTTGTTGGGATGTATGAGGGAACGAGACCTGACTAAGAATACCCCATTGTATAAAAAGTCCATTAAAATCACGATTAATATATTCAGTCCTATTGTCACATTGAAATTGTTTAATTTCCACATCAAATTGATTTAAAATAAGCGTATGAAATTGAAGAAACAAATTAAACGTCTCCGATTTGGAACGCATCGGGTAAATCCACACAAAATGAGAATAATCATCCAAAAATAACAAATAATATTTTTAACTACTGAAACTAAAAACAGGTGATGTCCATACATCGGAATGAATAACGTCAAAAGGATGCGTAGTACTAGAAATAGAATTCTGAAAGGGTAAACGACTATGCTTATCTAGTTGGCAAGCATGACACAAGCTAGACTCTAACGGGCCAGAATAGGAAATAAATTTTTCCTTAACCAATGGGGACAAAACGGGCTCTCCTAGATGGCCTCAATGATGGTGCCAAAGAGAAGTGGAGACTCGTGAAGCAACGAACGATGTAGTGGTAGGTGATCCTGGTACTGTAAAGAGAGGCCCTGGACTAACACAGCGGGTGATTGTGAACTTCAATTTAGGATCCTTGACAGAGAAACCAAGACAGTCAAATTCGAGAAGACAATTTTTATCTGAACAAAATTGACGAACGGAAAGTAAATTTTTGGAGAGACCAGGAACAAAGAGAACTTTATTTAAAACAAAACGACCTGCAGGAGTATATATGAAATAGGACCTAATACCAACAATAGAGCGACAAGCACCACTACCAACTAAAATTTTATCAGACCCGGTATATGGAGACAAGGACGTTAGAATACCTGGATTATTTATCATGTGGGAGGAGGCCCCGCTATCCATGACCCAAAAGGGGGTCAAGAGTAGGGGTGGAATAATATTGTGGAGAGAACTGACTTGCATCAAAACCTGGATAGAAGTCATAGCCAGTGATACAAAAACTATTTACAGGATGAAATTGTGGATTGGAAACATTACCACCCGAGGAAGCAGAACCAAAAAGAGGAGGTCGATATTGCGTGTTGAATTGCGGGATAAACGGCATGTATGGCATCCCCCTAAAATTCGAACCCCACATATTCGGCATCCACTGATTTCCACAACCGCAACAGTTTCTACCATGACCACGACCTCCACGACCACAACCACGACCACGACCATTACCACAGCCATTACCATACTGATTTCCATAACTAGACTGTTGTCGTTGAGCGGGAAGCAGCCGGTTGGTCGGTGGCAACCGGTTGCTGCGTCGCCGGGACAGCTGGGGCAGCCGTGGCTGGCTGAGGGTTCGGATTCGCGAACGGTGCACCGGTGGTGAGAAGAACGGAGGAAGTACCTGCATTGGCGGTCTTAAGGCGAGTCTCTTCATTCATCAACATAGAGCGAGCCTCAGTAAAGGACGGAAAGGGAACACAAGATGTAATAGATGTACACACTACACTGAAGTCTTTTTCCTCTGAAAGGTCATCCACAACGGCTAAAACCATACGAATATCAGTGATGGAGGCATTGACAGATTTAAGATTATCAGCCAAGGATTTAGTTCTTGTGAGATAGGCTAACATGGAGAGATTATCTTTCTTTATATTGGTGAATTCACGTTTAAATTGCAATTGACATGATTGTGCGAAATCCTTAAAAAGACGGTTGATAGAACCCCAAAGTGATGCAGTAGTGACATCGTCATTAGTACCACACCCAACACTAGCAAGGTTGGGAGAAATAGTACCGAATATCCAGGAAATAAGAAGATCATCAACATGTCTCCAATAGCGATAGTGAGGATCTGATGTTAAAGGTTGAGAGGAGGTGCCATCAAGGTGATCATCCATAGAATAACCTTTACAAGCAGAAAGAAAAGACCGATGCCAAACTAGATATGTAGATGGATCGTTCAGATCTAGGGTCGAGGAAATTTGATGGCGAATATTTGAGACGCTCAACGGTGTGGGAAGTGAAGGACCACCTGCGGGAGGGGGCGGCACCTCGTCATGGGGAGCGGTGGTGGAGGAGGTTGCGTCTGCCATGAGAGAGAGGAAGAAGAAGATGAGACGGTGGTGGTTTGGGAGGGGACGACAGCAGCGCTAGGTGGTAGATCGGGCGGTTTCGTGCGCTAGTGGTCAATCTGGTGGTCGTGCATCACGGTAGATATGGTGGTCGATCGGAGAAGCTTCGAAAGTGAGGACTGGTGGTGCGTCATGGTAGATCTGGTGGTCGTGTGTCATGGTAGATTTGGTGGTCGATCTAGTGGTCGATCTGGTGGTAGATCTGGCGGTCGTCGATCTGGTCGAGACCGGTGTTGAGTTCCGGCAGTGCACGGTGTCGGTAGTGCTCAGTGAGGACTCAGAGGATGTCGGAGATGGTGTGTTACAATGGACCTCGGCGTCGGAGGATCTCTGGAGGTTGTTAGCGTCAGAGTTGTTGGCGGTGACGAAGAATGATGCAGATTTGAGAAAAGCTGAAAAAAAAAAAAAGAGAAAATGGCTAGGGTTTGCCTTATTTTTAGAGAGAGAGCTAGGGTTAGCTCTGATACCATGAGAAAGTGTAAATATAAAACTAATAAGGTACTCCTAGAATAGGAGCCCTCTCGTATATTTATAGTATTTACATAAGGCATAGACTACATACAAGATAAGCTCAACGAGCATAACATATACAATTGTAACCCAATATATATTGTACTCTAACAGTCATTGCTTCATAAGCTTAACTTTGTTGGTGCTTATGGAAGAACAGATGTAATTTTATTTTTAGAAGAAATTACCTTAATCTAATTCAAGTTGGTCACAAAGCTTTGGAAGAAGCTTCAGAGTACGGAATGGTCAATGAGGTGTCAACGCCTTCGGATCCTTGTGCTACTCCACAAAGATGATCAAAGCCGCCATTTTCCTTTGTAAAAATCAATATAGACGCAGCATGGAGCAAGGGAAGGAAGGCGAATTGTGCAGCGGTGGCTCGGGGCCATTCTGGTTTCTTGATTGGGAGGTGTTACTCTTCTTTAGTAGCTGATGATTCTCTTGAGGCTGAAATCCAAGCTATTCGAGGTGGGTGCTTTCTAGCAATTGCTTTGGGGTGGAAGAAGATCATTGTTGAGTCCGATTGTATAGAGGCAATAGAGGCCGTTAATCTTATTTGTGTTATTGTTTTTTCTTTCAGCTGTCTTAAAATATATAACTATTTTAACTAGTTATGAGTCACATGCAAAGGGAGCCATTGAATCAGACAAAAATGTTATATATTAAATTTATTTTTAAGTATATGAATTTAAATATTTAATTATATAATTTAAAAATATTAAACTATTTAAAAATTTTGGCAAATATGCATTACTAGTCAAATAAAGTGAACGAAAAAAATGGGTAACTTGGCAGGGCCAGAACTGGAATTTCCTAATGAGCCCGCCAAGGAAGGAAAATCAAATAATTTATTTTTAAATTTTGAACATTTTAGAAATAAAATTTGACAATATAAATAATTTAATATAATTAAAATATAAGATGATATTAATATAATAAAGTAAGAATACCACAACATATAATATAAATAAAATAGTGTTATTGTCGGGACAAAACTTAACATTAGAGCAAATTCATAAAAATTTGTAGTCACTGTTTACTACAAGTTAAATCACTATCTTGACAATAATAATTTTTCTTCTGACGATGACAACAATGGCTATGTTTGGTTGTAACTTTTAGCTGTTAGCATATTGATAATTATTAGCTATTAGCTGATGTATAATGTGTTTGGTAAATTAAAATAAAAAAAGGACAAAATGATAAATAGAATTTGATTATATAGCGTTTCAAAAGTTAAAAGCTAAACTTTATAAAAAATACTAATAATAAATTTTTTACCAAACAGCACTACTAGATATTTAATTAATTATAACGCTAAATATTATAAAAAAGGCTATACAGAGTTAATTGCCAAACATAGCCGATATCTTCCGTTCTACATATTATTGCTTATTTCCCCCCTCAGTCAAAGACTTTCAAAACCCAAATAATTTAATGCGGCATCAACCCATAAAACTTAAATAGTGAATATGATTGTCAAAATGAACAAGAAAAATAAAATTAAAACTTATTATGCAATGTGATAAAACATATATATATATATATAAGTTTTTGGGTTAAAAATACCAAAGGTCTCTATACTTTGCCTATTATGTCAATTTAGTCTTTATGCTTTTAATTATATCAATTTAGTTCTTGTACAATTGATATTATATTTATTTGATCATTGGAGTAAAATTTATGTTCAATTGTTAATGAATTTTTTAATGATTTGGCCAATGACCAATTGAGTCCGCCGATGGATTTATAGTGGCTTGCTTGTATCTAACAAAAATTATACCGTTAAAAATTACACCGATAACTTAATTTAAATCTAACCAATGGACCAAATTGACACAATATAGGTTGTAAAGAGACTAAATTGAATTAATTAAAAGTAGACGGATAAAATTCATACAATTTGAAAAATACAAAAAACCTTTCATATAAATAACCCTAAATTTTATAGAAAAGTAGTCACATCCGTGTATTGTATAGTTAACACTAGTCTTCTATATATTATTGCTAAGTGCCCCACTCCCAAAAGCCTCTAAACTCTAATCCAAGCAATTTTAAAAAGGTATCACTAAAAGCATCTAAACTCCAACATAAGCAATTTTAAGAGAGGATAATTTAATATTTGAGATTATAAGAAAGAAAATATAAAAAATTTAATATTTTTACTGTATAATTTGTGAAATATATAATATTATATCTTTAATAAAATTTAAATATAATTATATATAAATTATATTTAAAAATATATATATTCTCTATGGATCGGACAAAATAACACTAGTTAATATATTAATGTAAATGGTGAGTAGGTCTCACCTAACCAGGGGTAGAGAAGACCAGTAGGAGAGGGATTTAAATCAGCGGGAGTCAGCTCACACACCCGCACCCACCCCCACTTCAAGCCTCTTAAATATCTTCTCTCTCCCCCCCCCTTTGCTTTCATTTCATACTCTCTCTCTCTACTTTCTCTCTCTAGCTACTCGACCAAAGGAGATTCATGGCTAAGGATCCATCACTAACTAGTATGAATTTTTCTTCTTTTCTCTCTCTCTTCATTTTGTTTTCGTTATTTATTCGGGAGTTGTTATTGTCAAGACAAAAATTGTTGTTGCCGGAGCAAAATGACGCGACTTATAAATAATAAGAGCCGCAAAACTGCTTTAAAAACTACGATCTTGATCTATCAATAACAATTTTGCCTGACAAAACCGTTATCCATTAATGTTCATAGTTTTGTTTAATTTTGTATAGAGTTTGCTAGTATTGTATAGGTTGTGAGATTGAAACCTCATTTCAAGTTGTATATGCACGATTTTATATGCCAATTCTTCTGATTAGGCGATGATCAAACGAAAATTTTGAAAGCTAGAATATTCCTTCTGGCTATTTTGTTAGCTTTGATGATCTAGGCCTTCATTGTTGAAGTATAAAAATCGTTGTTGTATGTGTATGCTTAAGCTTATTGATCTTATACTAAAATTATAATAATGATAATTAAACTAATTGAGGTTGGAAATTTCTAAGCTCGATCTCGGCTTCTCGTACGTCCAAGGATCAACTAGGCTCGGTTGAGCTTAAACTCGACTCAACGGGTTATGAACTTAATTTGTTTTATTTTTGCTTATTCAAGTTCAATTTAGGCATGTTTATGTTTAAGCTTGACTCATTTGGGCTTGTTTAGAGCATGCAGGCTTGAGCTTCAAGGGTTGTGCTTACCTTGGCTTGTTAAGCTAAACGAGATGGCTCAAGCAGAGCCCTTCGACCTTTATGGGAAGCCCTCGCTAGCCAGCTTGGCTACACCTTTAGCTTCCAGTAAAGCCATCCAATTCCTTTTCTCTTCCCCTGCGCAACCTTATACATATCTAACATCCGCACGAAGTCCAAGTGAAATTATAACTAGAAACCAATTAACATTAGATAAAATAATCTACTAAACTTGTAACTTGATTGCTTCTTTTATCACAACTTTAATTCAAAAATTTATCACTATACTCATATAAAGTTGTTACTACTCACATATCACATCTTAGTTACCGCTACGCCAAGCCAAAGAACCTGGCATTTTCAACAACTACAAATCTAGCGTCACAAGGGCTCCCATCAGAGTAGGGTACGAGGGGTTGCAAATTTTATTTTTGACTTAACTAAAAAATAATGATGTTTTCCTGAACTTGCAGTGGGGAATGATGTGATGGTGGATGATATTGCCTTCCCTTCAGAATTTACTTTGACTAAACCCTTGCCTCTGCTTGGTCTTGGTAAGACTCACATTTCATTATCGTATTCTAATTGATTTTAACTTTTGATCTCCAATTGGTTTAATGGAAAATATTTTCCTTCTGTATAATATTCTCCCTTTAAATATTTTCCACCGAATCCTTTTTTTCCTTATAATTCTCTTATTTAGTTTAGGATATCAATTCTAGAGTACAAATCTGTGTGAGATCAGCGTTTGGTCCATTTGTTGATGTGGATTTAGATGTACGACAATGACCGAAATGTTCTTCTGCTTAGGTGAATGATATTTATGACTCATGTGATTGAAACTAATAGAAATTAGACAGAAAAGATTTCCTACGGAGCCATAGTATTCTCGTAAATTTGTTAGAATGCAACGACGTATTTTGATTGGTGTGAAAACAGGATGCACAGAGCTAGAAATACACTTCCTACAAATAAAGCACACAGCAATAGGAGTGTACATTGAGCCATCAGTGGTGGATCACTTGCAGAAATGGAAGGGTAAATCTGGGAAGGATCTCTCCCAGGATGATGACTTCTTTGATGCTCTTGCTTCTGGTAATTCCATCCCCACAAAAAACATTGATGATATTTCACTACGATTTGATATATGCAATAAAGTACCATGAGGATCCTCAATTTGTTCACGTATGTACCCTCCACTGATATCTAGTAATCTTTTGTTGAGATTGGATGACCTATTGTCGAGAAATGTTAATATGACATATGGTTTCGACAGTTTATAAATATCACATCAGCACTTTCAAAAAAATTCATTAGATTACATCGAAAAGGGTCACTGCATTTTGGGGAGGTACTTGTATGCTGATGGAATCATGTGTTACATTACCATTTTTAACGAAAAAAATCGAATTCTGGCAAAAGTTATGTAAATGTTGACGGAGTTATGCCTCGCATTACTATTTTGCAACAAAATTCCACTAGATTTCAATTGAGGGTGTTAAGTTATAAAATTTTAAATCTTAAGGTACCTCGTTGTATATAAGAGTCTTGATTATTATATGCTAGGTTATGCATAATATGTGTTTATAAAACTAACGGTGGTGAACAAAACAGCACCGGTGGAGACAGTGGTGAGAGTGGTGGTGATAAAGGAGATAAAGGCGTCGCAGTACGGGACCCAGTTGGAGGGAGCCGTACGCGACAGGCTGGCGGCGGTGGACAAGTACGAGGAAGAGGAAGAAGCCGCCTTGGAGAAGGTGGTGGAGTTCTTCCCAACAAAATACCTTAAGAAGAACTCCTCCTTCACCTTCTTATACTCTGCTTCTGGCCCTGCTGAGGTACCATTACTAGTTTGATTTTGATCTGAAATGTTAATGGGTCAGATGTGGGTCGGTTTTGTGTCATCTAAGAACTAACACGTACACAGAAATCCTGATTTCTGACGAAGTTTTGATTTAATATTGCATCTATTGGGTGAAATGGACGCCTATTGATACCTATTCAAATTATTAAGGGCTTGTTTGATGTCGTTTTCTGTTGTAGTTTTTGGTTTTTGAGAAATTGAAAACCTAATTATAAACGTGACTTTTTCTTACTTTTGGTTTCTTGTTTCAGTTTTCATTCAAATAGAAAGAAATCGAATGGAAAAAAAAAAAAAAAAAAACACAAAGAAAAGAAAAAAAGTTTTCAAAATATAATTTTAGTTTTTGAAAATTCAAAAACTGCAAACACAAAAAGATTCCTTATCAACCAGGCCCTTGTGTATAATCTCAGAGTAATAATCTAAAAAGATTAATCTTTTGACTAATCATATGCATAATACATTTACATATGTTCTTGAGATAAAAATTGTCCAAATGTAATAAAAACGACCACACTCAACAAGGATTAATCGGTGTGTTGGATTTGACTCTAATCAACTAGGTCCACAATTTGATTAGACATTCAAATTGGAACCCATCGAAACATTTTCTTTCACATCCAACGCCTCGGTAACTAGTTAGGTTGGATGAATATCCAATAATCCCAAGTACAATTATCATCCTTATTCCAACAGAGTATTACAAGTAACTATAGCAATGTCAAAGTAGAATCAGGGTCGGTCCAAGTTTTTAGGGGTCAAAAGTAAGTTTGATCAGCTAAATATATTGGTCTGTTATATTTATATGTATATGCATTTATAATGTTTCATACGTATGTCGTTATCTATCCAATTATGAACTATAATGTACGGTACAGGCAAACTGATGGTATAACTAAATTTTAAAAATAAGCTCTTAACAAATTGGACGCCTCAAGTAACTGCTTCAATATGCAGATAATAATGAGCACGGAACAGAAAGAAGAAACAAAGATAAAAGTGGAGAACAAGAATGTGATAGAGATGATGAAGAAATGGTACTTGGGTGGAACCCGAGGCGTTTCGCCTTCGATCATCGAGTCCTTGTCCAACAACCTTGCAGCCGAGTTATCTAAATAATGACGTTGATGATGGAGCGATTTCTCGATTGGACGATGCTTAATGCTTTTTCCTTAGCTTGTTAGAAGAAATAATCATGATGATTATGATGATGCTTGTAGTATTGTGTTATTTGTGCCATATCTTGTGATCTTGAATGTTTTATCATGTTATATGTGGCCTTGGCTTTGAGTCTTCAAATTAATTGGTCTTGATTGATGATTGATGAAGGTCTTAATGTCTGGATTGCGGGTCGGACTGAATAATATCTAGTCTGTTGCAGTTTGGTTTTGATACTACTTTGACACTTGTTTTTATTATGTTATATTCTGATTGGGAACTCGCAAATATCTAAGAATTTGTTTAGTCAAACTATAAAAAACTATTTTTTTCATAATATTTTCTATAGAAGAATTTTTGTAGAATCATATTTTTAGAAAGTGGTTTACATGGGGGTACTTTTATTTGAAAAAAAATTTTAGTTTTTACTTCTACTTTTGATTTAAAAAAAAAACAATATTTCCCATTTTTACTTAATAAAGCTATTCTCCTGTAGTCAAACATCTTTAATATTTAGAAAAAAGTGATTTTTTTAAGGCCCTGTTTAGATTTAAGAAAATTTAAAGGAAAACATGAGGAAAAAATGTTGAAAGTAGAGAAAAATGACCTTTTTTTCCCCCGTTGTTTTGAAGTCAAGGAAAAACAAGTATGTTTTAAAGATCATTTTTTTTCCCTTTGTTTGGTTGGTGGAAAATGAAATGGAAAAAAAATTTATTATCTAACTTAATAAGTTATATTGTTTTGATATCGTTTAAGCCTTGTGAACTTTTTGGGTGACAGATCTTGATATTTTTTCCTTAGAAATTTATTATTTAGGTATCCTGAGTATAATTATTTATCACCTAGGTGTATAGCATTTCAATACATACTATCTGGAATCTTGATATTTAAAAATTTTATAAAAAATTTGGCTCAAGTACATAAATTTAAAATAATTTTTAAATATTTAAAATATTTTCTTAATTTGAAAATATTTGTATTTTTAAATAGTTAATCAATTTAAAATATTTTTCAAATTTTAAAATACTTTTTACATACTTACAATATTTTCGGAATATTAAGTATTTTTTCAATATTAAATATCTGGAAAAGTATCACTTAGCTATCTTGAGATTTGACCATTTATTATTTTAAGTATCCTGACGTTTTAAAATATATAACCGGATAATTTGAGGTTTAAAAATTTTATCATTTAGGTAACTTGAAGTTTTAAAATTTTATCAATCAAGTACCTTCAGATTTACATCCAAATTTAGTGAACTTTATTATAATCTGTTGAATTTTGCTGCAAATATTGACATATCTTATATATATTATTAGAATCATGCACTACATTAGCATCTTTTGTGTGAAATTGGCTTGATTTTCACAAAAATTATTAAATTCCAAATAGGATACATAAGTGTTAGAATATTCAAACCTCAAAATACCTCATTATACATATTAAAACATATACTTTGGCGATAAGTGCTCAAACCTTATGGTACAAAATAATAATTTTTCTAAATATATTTTTGAAATATATGAATGATTTTTGAATATATACATATATATATATATATATATATATATTAATCTTTTTAAAACTTTCAAGATAACCTAATAAGGTTATGCATAAGGTAATTAAAAAAAGATTTACAGAGTTTAAGGTATCTCAAAAGCATTTCAAAATCTCAAGATTCCCGAAAAATATGTTATAGAACCTTAAGATAACTAAACCAAATTTTCTGAGAATATTATCACATTTTGGCATTTTGAAGTTTAAATATTGTTGAATACTATTCTTGTATTATACTTTGTATTTGTAAAGATTCTAAGCATATTCTTGTATTTAGAATTAATAGGCTAGTATTTAGTATTGTAATTAGTAGTATGACATTAGTGATGGTGGTAGGTGCATTAACCCCTTTTCTCTTCCTCTCCATAACCGGCCACTTCAATGGCCTCATGAATGGAGACTTTATTTTTGTGTAACTCATGTAATGGTAGTAGAAGGGTTGGCTCTTCTTAGTTAGGTTTTCTTTAGTATAAATAGTTAGTAGTTGTAATGTTTATGTCATCAAATAAAAGTATCACTTTCCATTCCTATTTTTGCATATTTAGTTTTTACATCGTATTAGAGCAGGTTACGATCTTGCATTAAAACGCGAGATCACGCATTTAAAGCAAGAAAATTTGTCAGTTTCAACTTATTTCACTAAGTTGAGGTCCTTATGAGAAGAATTATATACTCTTGTTGAGATTCCACCGTGCACTTGTGGGCATGCCAAAGCTTTTTCGCAGATTCGCAATATGGAAAAATTGTTAGATCTTTTAATGGGGCTCGATCCTTCTTTTGCAACTGTTCGTTCTCAACTTATGAACACTAAGCCCTTAACATCTGTTGGTAGTGGATACTCGATTTTGTGTTAGGTGGAGAAGCAAGCAAGTGTAGCAACGGGTTCCGCCGTGGCACCAGATGCCACGGTTTTGGCAGCCAAGGCCACGGCTGGTGGGGTGGATGCGGGGGCGGGCAATAATGCTCGACGTACTAACCAGTTTACATGTGCTCATTGTAAGAAACATGGCCATTCCAAGGACCGGTGTTTTGAATTAATAGGTTACCCGCCTGGTTAGAGGAACAAAGGACACGGAAACGTTGATCGCGGGCCGGTTGCTGCCACTGTAGTACCAGAAACCGACCCACTTGGGGATCGTGACAGTTCCATTTCGGGTTTATCCGCTGCGCAGTATCAACAACTCATGTCCCTCCTTTATCCCATGTCGGCTTCTCCTAGTGTTAACCTAATAGGTCAAGTTTTGTCGTTTGATGATTGGATAATAGACACAGGTGCCACAGATCATATGGTGTCCTCGCTGTCGGTTATGTTTGATGTTGAAATAAACAATTTTATTGGGCCCGTTAAATTGCCTAACGGGACCTCTTTAAGAGTCACCCATATGGGAAAGATCAAAATCTCAAATAATTTTGTCCTCCGGGATGTACTCTATGTGCCTGGTTTTCGTTATAACTTATTATCAATGAGCAAACTAACTCAAAATGAAAATTGCACATTAACATTTCATCGTAATTTTTGTTATATACAGGACCTACGCTCGAAGAGGCTGATTGGACAGGTAAGCAGCGAGATGGGCTATACTTGTTGCAAGCATAGTGCGCGGGTTGTGCTGCCCATTCGGCCCAAGTGAATAAAAATGCCCTTTAGTGGCATCGACGTCTTGGTCATGTTTCATTTCAGAAGCTATGTGTTTTTCCGAGTTTGAGTGTTAAAAAAACTGATGTTGTTTGTGATGTTTGTCACCGTGCCAAGCAGGCACGTTTACCTTTCCCTTCATCTGTTACTAAGACTCGTGGATGTTTTGATTTAATACATTGTGATATTTGGAGTCCATATCGAGTTATGTCTTTAACTGGTGCTCGGTACTTTCTTACTATTGTTGACGACTTTAGCTGGTGTACTTGGGTTTATCTAATGAGAGAAAAATCTCAAGCGCATACGATCCTCATGGATTTCTGTCGTATGGTCAAAACACAATTTGGGTTTCAGGTTAAGCAAATAAGGAGTGACAACGGGCAAGAGTTCAAATACGGGCCGCTTTTGGAGTTCTATGCTAAACACGGGATTCAGTTCCAAACTTCTTTAGTTGGGACACCGCAATAAAATGGGGCGGTCGAGTGAAAGCACAAACACCTATTAGAAGTGGGGAGAGCACTGCGGTTCCACGCAGGTTTGCCTAAAAATTTTTGGGGTGAGTGCGTTTTAACCGCAGCCTATTTGATAAATTTAACTCCTTCTTCAGTTCTTCAAAACAAAAGCCCGTATGAGTTACTTTTTGGCAAAATACCTGAGAATAGTCATTTGCGTGTGTTTGGGAGTTTGTGTTATTACCGTACAAAGGATAGGACGAGTGATAAGTTTGATAACCGAGCTGCTTCGGGTGTTTTTATTGGTTATCCACATGGAAAAAAAGGTTATGAAATTTACAATCGTGAAGAGAAAAGGATTGTGATTTCACGGGATGTTATTTTTATGAGGATATTTTTCCGTTTCTACAAACCTAGGATCCTAATAATAAACAAACACATCAAGACCCAGATTCGTTCATTCATGATGTAGGGCCGACTCGTCAAAAGCCAGCCCCAGCACGGCTGCTGGCCGAACAGCAGCCAGATGAACAGCAGTTGACTGAACAACAGCTGACCGAACAGCAACCAACAGCATCTGGTTCAGTCGGCTGGACAGAAGCCGAGGAAGACCTCGGTGCAGCACTTGCTGCTGCTTCAGAAGAAAATTTGGGTATTACAAATGATCGGGACCGTGAAGAAGAAGCCCCGATAATTAGGAGAAGTACCCGATTACGTTGTGCACTGGTTCCATATCAAGACTATATTTGTGACGCTTCATCTTCTATAGCCCATGCTCCTGCTACCACTCCATCAGCCAATTCTTGTATAGTGTATCATATTTCAAATTTTACTTCGAATGTGCATTTTTCTAACGCTCACTGTAATTTTTTGAGTGCCATCACATCCTGTGATGAGCCTAAAATCTTTAAACAGGTAGTAGAATACAAACATTGGAGGGACGCGATGGAGAAGGAAATACGAGCCTTGCAAGAGAATGAAACATGGACATTGGAAACTTTATCGATGGGATAGAAGGCCATTGACTCCAAATGGGTATACAAAGTGAAGTACAAATCAGACGGGTCGATAGAGCGATACAAAGCAAGGTTGGTAGCCAAAGCTACACGCAAGTTTAAGGTATAGACTATCATGATACTTTTGCCCCTGTTGCCAAATTAGTCACTGTTCGATTTATTTTAGCTGTTGCTGTTGCTGTTGCTAGAAATTGGATAATACATCAGTTAGACGTAAATAATGCATTTTTACACGGGGATTTGGATGAGGAAGTTTATATGAAACGCCCACAAGGGTTTGAATAACAATATAAGGGCAAAGTATGCCGTTTGCTAAAATCTTTATACGGACTCAAATAGGCTTCACGTAATTGGAATCATAAGTTTACTTCAACCTTGCTTAACATTGGGTTCACACAGTCCAGAGCAGATTATTCACTCTTCACATTTCATCGAGATGGGATTTTTACCGGGATATTAATTTATGTCGATGATGTCATTATCACCGGTAACAATGAAGATCATATTACTAACGGGAAAGAGACCTTGAATAATTCTTTTGGAATTAAAGACCTAGGACCCATCAATTACTTCTTAGGAATCGAGGTTGCTCGGTCCCCTAAAGGGATGGTCTTAAGTCAACGAAAGTATGTGTTGGATATTTTGAATGAGGTTGGCTTGCTAGGGGCTAGACCAGCTCCTACTCCCATAGTACAGAATCATGGATTGGCAGATCAGGTGGGGGACAAGGTTGAGGACGACGGTCGGTATAGAAGACTAGTAGGACGACTTCTCTACTTGACCATAACTAGACCATATATTAGTTATGCCATTTGCATTTTGAGTCAGTTCATGAATGATCCTCGAGTTCCACATCTTGAGGCTGCAACACGTCTTTTGCGGTATCTGAAAGGGACGCCGGGACAGGGTATATTCTTACCTTTTGAGAATGATCTACGTTTAAGAGCATATTGTGATGCAGATTGGGCAGGGTGTCCAACCACAAGACGTTCCACCACAGGTTTTATTACATTTTTGGGTGGGTCGCCAATTTCTTGGCGTTCCAAGAAACAGACCGTACTCTCACGATCTTCGGCTGAGGCAGAGTATAGATCCATGGCAGCCACGACGAGTGAGCTTGTGTGGTTACGTTACTTGTTGACTAACCTTCTTGTTCCTAGTGACTATGCTTCTGTCTTATTTTGTGATAATCAGGTAGCTCTTCATATCGCCTCCAATCCTGTTTTCCAAGAAAGGACGAAGCATATTGAAATTGATTGCCATTTCGTTCGAGAAAAGTTATTGTCCAAGCAGATTGCGACTTCCTTTGTTCGGTCAATGGGACAAGTAGCGGGCATCTTTGCCAAAGGGCTTGGTTCTATAGAGTTTACAACTCTCCTTCGCAAGTTGGGCATCGTAAACTTACATGCTCCAACTTGAGGGGAAGTGCTGAATACTATTCTTGTATTATACTTTGTATTTGTAAAGATTCTAAGCATATTCTTGTATTTAGAATTAATAGGCTAGTATTTAGTATTGTAATTAGTAGTATAGCATTAGTGATGGTTGCAGGTGCATTAACCCCTTTTCTCTTCCTCTCCATAACCGGCCACTTCAATGGTCTCATAAATGGAGACTTTATTTTTGTGTAACTCATGTAATGTTAGTAGAAGGGTTGGCTCTTCTTAGTTAGGTTTTCTTTAGTATAAATAGTTAGTAGTTGTAATGTTTATATCATCAAATAAAAGTATCACTTTCCATTCCTATTTTTGTGTTTTTAGTTTTTACAAACATTTTATTAATCAAGTATTTTAAAAGATAAATACTATGTTCAGTTTGTACTTTTGGTATATATTGAACATACATATTCAATGAACTTAGATGATAAACAAAGCGGACCATGTTGATTGAACATGAAGTTGAGATCGTGTTTAATACATATGATGGTTTTGGCCGGATTCATTTTTTTTTTCTCTCATTTTCCACTCCATTTCAAGAGGAAAATTGTTTTCCTCAAAATATATTGTAATCTTATAAAATTTTCTGTTGTATTTTTCTTTGCTTCATATTTTCCGCGGATTCCAAACGCAGAAAAAGCACTTTCCTCCACATTTTTTTTTCCTTTGACAAAATTTTCATTGTTCCAAACAAAGCTTGAAAGAAATTATGTTTTTTTCCAAAAGAAAGTTTAACGAAACATATCCTAAATTAAAGACAAAGAGATGGAATCAAGATCCTATCCAATTTTGAACAAGTGTGGTATATTTAATTGAGAGCAGTATCTTAAGCACCCAAATGTGGCACTATGTTCGACTAAAGCTTTCATGGTTAAGGTGGTAATATATCAAGTCAGAAGAAATGTTATATGCACCCAATTTATTTATTCAATTATGTATGCGATAAATCTATAACCGGAGATAACATTTGTTGTCCACGCGATTGGTTCTGCATAATTAGTGGGCGGACCCAGTTCTGACCATGACCACCACGCTGGCGCCTAGGGCCTTGACAGCCTTCACCTCCGCATTACCTGTGGCTACGAGTGTTGTTTGACCCTTGATTGGTGGTTGCAGCTAAGGTCATGAGTGAGTGAAATTGATAGAGGGGTCCTAAAACTTAAGGCTCTTCTCTTCATGATATAAAGTGGTCCAAAAAGCTCAAACAACAAAATTAGAATATCATAATTCATAGTAGTTCCAAATGAATAACAAAAGGGAGGTAGGCTCGAAAGGCATATGTAACAGTTTTGCATTAGAGATCGGAG
This sequence comes from Simmondsia chinensis, assembly GCA_018398585.1. Taxonomy (NCBI): domain Eukaryota; kingdom Viridiplantae; phylum Streptophyta; class Magnoliopsida; order Caryophyllales; family Simmondsiaceae; genus Simmondsia; species Simmondsia chinensis. The sequence continues at coordinate 32,107,247 of JAGTTD010000008.1, read as the reverse complement.
CTTGAACCGCAGTAGAACTGTGAGCAAGAGATTAAGCTTTTGCACATAGTCATCGACCAAAAATCATTCCATACTAATGCTGGTACACTCTTGATGCAATTGCATCTGCTTAGCGAATGACTGATCAAAGTAACAATTTTCAAGTATTTCCTAGATGACTCTGGAATTAGACTTGGTGTAGATATCATTTGAATAAAGAAAGTAAGTATTTCCTAGATCTAACTCTTAATGCACCAACCTATACGAACCCAGGCGTTAAAGTTAGGGTTTACATATACTCGACCATTTAAGAGGTCGGGGGAGATTTTGTTGAGTAGGGCGGACATGGAATCAAGTTGGTCATGAACGATAATCTAGGTGAAACCGAGAGAGAGACAAAATACAAGATAGAACATAAATAGAGGCTTATATTAAATAAGACCATGCTAGCTGAATTCAAGATATGATAATAACATATTTGTAATTATTAAAATAAATTAATAAATCACGAAAAATAAATATTTCCACTTAAATAACATATTACAATTATATAAACGAGTTAAACTTATCAAGCTGTCTTTAAATACGGGTTGAACCAGTTGAAACCAAAATTCAATCGAATCATATAAACGGGTTAAACATGTCAATCCAAAATCAAGCCATCTCCAAAAATCCTAATCCAAATCTACTATCTTCATGTTGTATTAATGTTGCATTATCAAGTCATGTCATATTTTGCCGACTCTAATAAACACTCGTGGGAACAAACGAGAAAAACGACATCTTCCTAAGGAATCCTTGAACCTAAGTGGTAGAAGGCAAAGTAAGAGGATAGAGTATAGCTTCAGACCAAACGATAGCTTCTATGGTGTATGGGTCACTAAATGGGCTGGGATTACCGGGTAACCAGGTTTCGTTAGCGTAAAAAAAGAAAAAAAGGAAAAAAAAAAGGGAAACGACATCGTTTTGAGCATCTTAATTTGGGACCCTCCCTTTCAAAGAAACTCCCGTTAAATTCTCTCCTCCCTCCAAAATCTCTCTCCCCCTCTCTTCCCCCCATTCTCTCTCTCCCTCTCTCTCTCTCTCTCTCTCTACACTCTCAAGCTCTCTCATGGAGACGCATACGCTTCCATTATAGCAATTCAATCGAAATCCGACCTCTCCTTCGATGATATGATCGCGTCTTATATGGACACGGACAAGATCAATTGTGCCGGCGATTGTGGTGGTGGTTGTGTGGTGGCGATGGCACCGAAGCTAAGACATTGCTTCTCGGTTGGTGCGATTTGTGGTGAATCGAAGGAGAGAGAGAGAGGGGAAGCGAAGAAGGCTATGCCGGCTGATAAGTTGGCTGAGTTGTGGATTGCTGATCCTAAGCGTGCCAAAAGGTTAACTGTTTTTGAAGTTTGTGCATTTTGATTTTTGAATTGTGAAATTTTATTGAATCCTTGGGGAGTTATACTGAGATTTGGATGTTTATTACATAGTTGTTCTGATATTTTAGGATATATAATGAGGTAGCTGAGTTATCAAAATTTTGTCACTTAATTATTCTATGCTGGAAATTGGCAAAGTTTTGTCAAAATTAAATCAAATTTTCACCATAAGGTATTGACGTGATACATGATTAAGACAATATATATATACGATGTGTCAATATTTTTAACGAAAATACAATGGATTACGAATTTTTTTTACTGAATTATGATAGAAGATATATATATATTAGCAAAATAATGTGTCATGTTAGTGTTTTACAGCAAAAAAACACAACATTATGTTGGAGGACACTAATATATTGTTGTACTCACCTTTAATGTCAGCTATTTCTAATAAAAATACACCAAATATTTACGAACAATATTTGATTGATAAAATTCATAAACTTTTTGGTACATGAGTGATGAAACTTTTAGACCTGGGATACTCCATTATATATATTGAAACTTTAGGGAACTTAAGTGATAAATGTTTAAAACCTCGTGTACCTACATGATAAATTCCCAAATTTAAATTGTGAAATTTTTTATTAGATCTTTTGATGATTTTGCTATCATATGATGATAAAAAGCATTGTTATCATGTTACTGTTAAGAATGAAGTTGTCAAAATTTGAATTCACCATGTGAACAAACAACAGACCCAGTTCCTTAAGGGGTTCTCATATAAGCAGGGTCTAGGAGGGGTGGGATGTATGCAGCCTTATCCCTTTAGGGTGTTACCCTAACGAGAGGTTGTTTCCAAGGACCTCGAACCTGAGAAGCATGAAAGCATAAAGCATACAAGTATCTAGGTGTAAGAGCATAGACAACGACACATAGGAAGCATATAGAAAGTATAAAGTAGCGAATAAGCAGAAATGAATAGGCAATAAAACAACAAGGCAATAGAACAATACGAACAATAAGCAGCCAACATACAACAAAAGTGAGTATAATCAAACAGGCATGCAAAAAAGCCTCGGGGCACTAGTACTAGCTTAGAAGTGCTCCTAAACCGCTATATCGGTTATTCCTATACTAATCCTCCACACAGCTCTATCTAGGGCTACCTCCTCATTTAAATTGAGATAGGTGATGTCATGTCGAATCACCTCAATCCAACTCTTCTTTGGCCGGCCTTTCCCCATCTTCCCGTCTGTAATATGGAGTTGTTCGCATCTCATAACAGGGACAGTGGTCGGTCACCTCCTAACATGCCCAAATCACCGCAAGCGTTGCTTCCTCAACTTATCCTCGATTGAGGTCACTCCCAATTTACTTCTTGTAACGTCATTTCTGATCTTATCCTTCCTTGTGTGCCCACACATCCATCTCAACATCCTCATCTCCGCCATCTTCAGCTTCTGCGTGTGATGATGTTTAACTGGCCAACACTCCGCCCCGTAAGACATAGCCGGTCTCCCTACCGTCTTATTGTATTTTCTCTTTCACTTTAAAGGGAACTTCCTATAGCATAGTACCGCAGAAGCTATCCTCCATTTATACTAACCTACTTTAATCTGGTTGTTGAAATCTGTGTCAACTTCGCCGTCTTGGTGCACCATGGAACCCAAGTATTTAAAGCACTCTTTCTTCGGTATGCACTCCGATTCAATCTTGACGTCTTCTATGCTTGGCCTGGTAGAGGTACAGAACTTGAGTTCCATATAATCGGTCTTAGATCTACTGAGTCTTAAACCTTTCGATTCCAAGGCCGTTCTCCAAAATTCTAGCTTCTCATTCACCTTCTCTCTAGACTCCCCCACTAACATGTGAACAAGTTACTAAAATTATATTAATATCAATATGTAACTTTTGATTTTGTGAAATTAAAAATCATATTTTGTATACAATGTTTTTTCTTGTTTTTGATTTTTTTCCTAGGTTTAATAGAAACAAAAGCTAGAAACCATAAAACACGAAAAGCAGTTGAAAATTAGTTTTTAGTTTGTCAAAAATCAGAAACAATTACCAAAAAGCAATACCAAATTTGCCTTTAATTGTCAGGCTCAAGATGGTTCCTTGTGGCATCACAACAATTTTTTCTTGAGGAATCTAGGGCTCAAATTCATCCTTCATTTAGCGAACTTGTTTTATTTGACACAAGGCATAATGTGGACCCATGTATTGGCTGTAATCGCTGATCCCCACTTTGTCCCAATGATTGGGGTAGTAGTTGGCCAACTGTTACAGTACAAAACTTGTATCACATTGAAAAATATAAAGGAATAATACCAACTTATATATCTAAGAAGCTACTCTACCCATTGCCCATTAGTTTTGAGATGGAAACGTCCTTCGGTATGTAGTAATAGTTTCAGAGCTGTCGATCCTCGGATCGATTCCAAGGAGCTTGGTTTAGTATGGGATAGATCATGCTTTGGAGTCTTACTCGGTCTGGTACGGGATGGACTGTGCTCGATGGCCGTACTTCACAAGTGAAATGTAACTGGCCCAAGTTTCGGAAGGGCTACCTAGGAGAGGGCTACTTACAGTAGAGTGGAGTCATGTACAGGAGAAAAGGGCTACCTACTCAGAGTGAAACTACCTGAAGTGAAGTGGTTAAGGATGATGGTTGCGGAGCATGGTGGTTTGTTATGGTACAAAACTTACTCAAAGTGAAGCTACCTGAAGTAAAGTCGTCGAGGATGACGGTTGCGGAGCGTGGTAGTTTGTTATAGTACAAATCTTGTCCCACATCAAAAAATATAGAGGATTTATACCAACTTATATACCTAAGGAGCTACTCCACTTATTGCGAATTGGTTTTAGGATGGAGCTTCCTTTGGATGTAATACCAACCTCAAGACGCAGGTTCGATTTCGGCATCTCCCCTCCCCCATGGTATTATCAATGTAAAATAAAAAAAATATATTGGTGGGAATGCTTATCCAAAATTAAATTGAGCAGTGGAATAAACTTTCTTTGTTTTAATAACAAAACTAAATTTGCTTAGTCACTAAAGCTGTGTTTGGAATTAGGAAAATTTAAATAGAAAGAAAATAAAAGGAAAAGTAAGTACAAGAATTTTCATTTTCTTTGTTTTCTTTGGAGTAAGTGGGAAATTGATGGAAAAGAAAATGTGATACAAATTTTGAAAGAAGCAGAGAGAGTTCTAGTGTAGGGTGGTTGTAAATTGCAAGTTGAAGGGATTGAGGAGAAAAAATAGCTTCGCACTTATGGGTATTTTATTAACCTTTTGGACCAAAAGATCTGATTAGGAAATTGTTATTCAATCCAGCCCTTAGTCATTGTGTCCTCATCAGCTGTTGGTCTAGTTTGGTCTAATTTGAAGTAATAGGCATAATTAAAATACTAAATTAGTCCAGACCAACAACAATAATAACAAACCTAGTGCCTCAAGGGCTCCCATCTGAACAGGGTCCCGGGGGGGGAGATGTACGCAACCTTACCCCTTCAAGGTGCTATCCTAAAGAGAGGCTATGTTCGCATGCCCCAACCCTAGGATATAAGGTAAAAGCAAAGTACGAAAGTAAGGAAGAAAGTAAGAAAAGAAAGAAGGTAAAAAGTAAAAAGTAACAAGGAGTAAGTGAACAACAAGAACAACAAGATAAAGCAGCAAGAACGCAAAAGGGTAACGAGTAGCAAAAACCAGCACTATAAGAGCAATTATACCACAAGCAATCACACCGTAGTTCCCCCTATCTTAGACCCCTACGTCAAGTTCAGTTGGGCGAGGTTATGTCTAATCACCTCCATCCATCTTTTCTTTGGCCTGTCTCTACCTCTCCTCCCATGAGTAATGTGGAGTTGTTCGCATCTCTTGATCGGGATAGTGTTCGGTCTCCTCTTAACATGTCAAAACCATCTCAGGAGTTGCTCCCTCAACTTATCTTCAATTGAAGCCACGCCTAACTTGCTCTTTGTAATATCCTTTATAATCTTGTCCTTGTGTGTCCACACATCCACCACAGCATCCTTATCTCCACTACCTTCAACTTCTGCATATGTTGTTGTTTAACTAGCCAACATTCTGCACCGTATAACATAGCTAGTCTCACTGTCTTATAGTATTTCCCTTCAACTTCAGCAGAAACTTTCTGTCACAAAATACCGCAGAAGCCATCCTCCACTTATGCCATCCTATTTTAATCCTGTTGTTGACGTCCTCATCAACTCCTCCATTCTACTGCACCATGGACCCCAAATATTTGAAGCATTCTTTTTTCGGTATGCATTCCAACACAACATGTCTCTTCTATGCTTGGCCTTGATGAGGAGCTGAATAAATTAATTCGGACCGACTGGAAAAGTTAAGAATTAGGTTAAATCATTTTGTTAGTGTATGGTCCAATCGCTGTTCTGTGATATGAACCTTTTGTAGTTTCTGTTGTGGTCCAGTATAAGTTTATATTGTAATAAACTTGTTAGTTTTAAAATATGGGTTCATATATGACGGGAAAGTTCAATCTAAGACTGGACTAGATTGAATTTTGTTGTATCTGGTCCTTAGTTCTTGATTTACACCTTTATCAATTTTTCAGCTCAGACTGAATTAAGATACTTGATCTAATACTGACTCAAACTTGCTTAGTTATTGCTTGGTCGGTTCCTTTGTCCTTGATTTCGATCTATACTGGTTCTTAGTGCAGGCTAAAATGGAATTTCGGTCTAAAACAGGACAAGACACTATCCATTATTGTTCAATCCGTCCTTAGTCTTTGATTTTTCGACCTTTTATTGTTAAGTTCACCATTTGTTATGTTGTTGGCCGAGGCTTTTATGTGTTTTCTTTTTCATTTTTTTTTTTCTTATGTGATTCGCACTGATGTTTCCTATTGATTGTTGGTGAGGCATAATGCACGGGAACTCATGCATTTCACATTTTTCAGAAAGATCCATCAGTGTTCATATCAAAGCCGTGCTTCCTAGTCTGAAAGCTCAAATTATTACTCAACTTTTTTCGCTTAAAAAGGAGCATGCTAGCTACGCAGAAGCTATTGGCAAGTATGATTTGTATGTTCCATACATTTGGACCAAGAAAAGGACAAGTAGAGGGAGCAATGCTTGCAATGGCATAGGCACGTTAGACGAGACCGACTACTAGCCTTGTTAGAAAATGCGAACAACTACATAATACACATTGGAGGAGAGGTAGAGGCATGCCAAATAAAAGCTGGATGGACACGATTAGACATGACATTACCCACCTAAACTTTAGTGAGGAGATAACCTTAGATAGAGCTAAGTAGCAATCCGAAATAAATGTGGTTGACATAGGTGTTAGAAGAAGGTAGCACAATGATGCTAGTTTAGAACATCTCTAGGCTTTTGTAGTTGCTAGTACTGTTACTTTATTGTTGCTTGCATATATTTGCATGTCTGGTATTGCTTTATTTGCCTTGACTTTAACTTTGACTTGATTTTATAAATATTGTTTTGTTTTTACTTTTTTGATTGGGGCCTCTCGAAAACAGGCCACTTTCAGGGTAGCACACTACAGCGGTAAGGCTACGTACATTTCATCATCCCTGACCTTGCCTAAGCAGGAGTCTTTTAGGGATTGTGATTTTTGTTGTTGTTGTTGTATTCATCTGTGTTCAAGTGGACATCATGGACTACTTTTGGGAGTGTATGGAGAAGATGTGAATATGCGTTGTGTTTTTTGTTTGTAGTTTCTATTTTTGAAATTAAAAAAAACCATATTTTGAAAATGAGCTTTTCTTGTTTTTAGTTTTCTTTCAAATTAGGAGAAAACTGAAACAAAAAAAACCTAAAATTAAGAAAATATAGTTGCCAAAATATGGTTTTTAGTTTCTCAAATCTCAAAGACTGAAAATTGAAAATAATACGAAACATGGCCTAATGTGCTAGATTTAGAATTTGATCGGTTTACTTTATATTCTTAAATTATATTTAAAAATCAAGAATGCATCGTACAAGTGAAGAAACTTTTTCAGAGCCTTCACCTTTTAACTTAAACTTTTGGAAAAGTTAGTTCTTTAACATTGTACCACAATATTGTTAATCAAGAGGTCACGAGTTTGAATCCCAATAGCCCTCACTTTCAATTTAACATAATTTAAACAAAAGGTATAACGTGAGCCTGTGCAATATCCATGCTTCAAGTCAAACAGGTATTTGCATGACAGCGCACGTTAGAGTATAAAGCTATTTCTTGGCCTTCACCAATCAACTTAAGCTTTTGAGAATGTTGGTTTCTTGACATTTGTGAATATATATTGAGTATGAATTGTTATAAACTGTCGTAAAATCTTATGTAGGATATTGGCAAATAGACAGTCTGCAGCTAGATCAAAGGAAAGGAAGGCGCGGCATATAATAGAACTAGAGAAAAAAGTTGGATGCCTACAGACTGAAGCAACTACTCTTTCTGTACAGCTCTCTCTTATTGAGGTTTTCCTCCGAACACTTGCTCATTTTTCTGTCCTTTCTTCTTATGTCTTGCTCATTGGTCCTCTATTTTTCCAGTAATTTTTAATCAGTTGATTCATAGAAACATTGGAGGATGCAGCCTACTAGTACTGGGGATAAATATATTGCTATAGTCATCATTCGAATACGCACCCAATGAAAGTTTTCTGCATCCACCACTGCGTAGAAATATGTCAAATTAGATTTGGTGATGCTCTGGAAGATGCTAACGTTTATGTTTTGCATTAGTTGGGAGTGGCTCATTAAAAAGAGGAGTTGAGAGAATCCAACATGTTGAAATGGCTCCACATTGTGGGCTGGAAAACTATTAGTAAGTATTCCCTATCAGATCTAGATCTATTATTCTAAGGGATAGCTTGTTGAGAAAAAATTTAGGGTACACAACTCTAATTTTACCACTCAAAGAAGAAATTTACTTAATAATGGAGACACAATAAAATACTTGTATTAAACTGAAAATATTACCAAAAGAAAGCTTAATTCTCACAAACACTTAACGCTCCTAAGACTACACAACTATAAGACTTCTAGTCTTATTTTTTTTCCTTCACTTCTCGATGATATACAAGGGTTGGGGCTGGGGTATTTATAGCTAATTAGAGGAAATACACACCACATATTAGAATAGTCTAATTAAATTTAAGCCACACTTGTTGCTAGTGTATTACACGTTGGAAAATACTATGTGATTAATTATCACCACAAAAGACTTACTTAACTCAGTAATGCATTAGCAATACCAAAAAATCATGTTTCCACAATTGTGGAGAACTTTCTACGGACTTGGGTCAAGATGGCTGGACTATTATTTTATCTTGGGCTTGATAATTTGGACATTGGGCTGGTGTTGTTTATTTCAACACCCCCCCTCAGCGCCAGCTCCCACTCTTTGCTTTGTGTCGAGCTGACGACAAAACATTTCGAACTTGCCAGTGCCCAACCTTTTGTGAACAAGTCCGCAACTTGATCATTTGTATTGATTTGCCTCATCTCAATCTCTTCTTGCAGAACCTTTTCTCTAATAAAATGATAGTGCACTTCAACATGCTTAGTTCTTGCATGAATGACTGGATTTTCCGCCAAACGAATTGCCGACCAGTTGTCATAGTACAGCGGAACTATATAATCTACTAGTTGATGTAGATCATCATTAACTGTATCAACCATGTACTCTCTTGAGCAGCCATGCTGCTGCTCGATACTCAGCTTCGGTGGTTGATAATGATACCGTCGGCTGTCTCTTGCTACACCAAGAAATTGTTCCAGAACCAAGCTTAAACACATACCCAGTTGTTGATCTCCTGGTGTCATGATCTCCTGCATAGTCAGCATCACAGTAACCAACTAACTTGTAGTCTTCACCTTTCTTGTACAAAAGACCATATCAATTGTACTCTTCACATATCTCAGTATTCGTCGAACTACTTCCAAATGCGACTTCTTTGGATTTTGCATGTACCGACTCATCACACCAATTGCATAGGAAATGTCAGGTTGAGTCAAGATTAAGTAGATTAGACTACCAACCACTTGTCAATACATCGGCACATCTTGCAAATCTTTTCCTCCTGAGCACACATTTTGGCATTTGGTTCCATTGGTGTCGAAATTGGTTTACATTCGAGCATTTTAAATCTCTCCAACAAATATTTGGCATATTTCTTTTGACAGAGAAATATTCCTTCTTTAGGTTAACACCTTGAAGGGGGAAGGCTGCATACATCTGTCCCCCCCAGACCCTGCGTAGGCGGGAGCCCTTGAGGCACGGGATATGTTCTTTTAGAGAAATATTCCTTCTTGTGTGCGATCAACCTCTAGACCAAGAAAGTGCTTGAGTTGTCCAAGTTCCTTCATCTGGAAATGAACTGATACATTCTCCTTCGTCCAAAGAATTTCTGCCTCATCATCACCGGTTATGATTAAATCATCCACGTATACTAGCACGATAGCTAACTTATCTCCATTGGCTTTGACAAACAAGCTAGAATTTGCAGGTGTTAACTGAATAACCACTTTGTGCCAGAAATTCAGCAATCTTTCCATACCACGCCCTGGGTGCTTGTTTCAATCCGTAGAGTGCTTTCCGCAGCTTACACACATGCTCAGGATGATCTTGGCTCTGAAAGCCCATTGGTTGGATCATATAGATCTCTCGATCCAGCTCTCCATGAAGAAAAGCATTCTTCACATCCCATTTGCCACAAGTAGAACTCGTACAGTTGTAAGTTTCGCCACTGGACTAAACGTTTCATCATATTCTAGTCTATACTGCCGAGAGAAACCACGAGCAAACCGAGCCTTATACCTCTCGATTGACCCATCTGGACGGCGCTTTATCTTGTAAACCCACTTGCAGGATATGGGTTTCACATCTCTTGGCTTTGGCACCGGATTTCAAGTTTGATTTTGCTTAAGTGCCGCGATCTCTTCTTTCATAGCTGTAATCCACTTAGAACTCTGCGATGCTTCTTTAAACGTCTCAGGTTCTGTTGCAATTGCTTTTTCAACTGTGGCTGCATTGGCGTATTTGGGATTTGGCCTTCGTATTTTTGTTGACCTTCGGAGTTGTGATTATGGAGTTGATTCTTCCGTTTCACTTGGCCCACCTTCTTCTTCTGGTTGTTGATACACACCAGTTTGCCAAGGATTCTGAGTTACTCTTTGTTGAACATCGTCGCCGTTTGGATCGCCTAGTTCATCTAAACTTGGTTGGAG